>OZ012678.1:95359351-97759351 GCA_963942445.1 Argyra leucocephala | reverse complement strand
GTAAATATTCGAATAGTTTTCGATTCTGAACACAAGGAAAATGTATTTTTATAGGATTTTTATAAGTATTTTTATATCAATGCGAATCAATATTTGATTTCAAATTTGATCAGATTTTAAAATGATTAAAATTACTTTCATGAGATGAAGTTATTTTCCAAAATATTCTAAAATTTTCCAATAATATCATGACAGAACTTTATTTCATTATAGATTATTAACAATACGACCAGCTACATTTTAAAATATTATTATTTTTATAGTGTGAAATTCGGACCACTGTAGAATATAAAATGTAGATCGTTTTATTCATATACACTACACGAGTAAGTCATAAAAATACGGTACTGTTATATTAAACACTCCTTGGGTACGTACATTCATTTTTCTTGTATTGGTTATATATAAGAAATATAAGTCCGTCTGAGTCTTTAACCTTAATTCTATTTTGAGAAAGTTTCTAAGAAAAGGAAATAAGAATGGGATACTATTGTTAAAAATATGAATTTATGAACTAATGTTAAAAAAAATATTAACGTCGCAGAATTATAGACAGAATACAGATTTCTTGAATTAGATGTATTCGTCAATAGACAGACAGAAACAATATCGGTTTTTACTTAGAATATCGAAATATTTTTATCGACTTCTCAAAATTTCATTACTTATAAATAACAAGTAGACAGAAGAATACTAGTCAGATGTGTTTAAAGGCGGATAGCAAAAGAAAAAAAATCTGGTATCATCACAACAAATTAAGATTTACCTCTGTGTATGCTATAAATCGAAATTTAAATTTTACTTCGAGTAGGCTGCTTTTTAACTAAATTAATAATTTTATTGATCTGTTAACCAGGCGGTGGAACTTCACTAAAAACTTATAATTTTTCCGTTAAGATTAAATAAAATAGAATTACCAACTTTTAATTATTTATAATAAAAATTTTATAAAATAATAAAAACATTTAGACAAATTGTAAGAATTGTACTCGTATTTAACCTTTTATCTATATCTTACCATCCTCTTCACCTTCTCTTATTACTTAATTTGTTTTACTGTAAATTATTTCTAGAATTCTTATGGTTTTTGTTTCATTATATTTTCATTCTTTTTTTCTGTATTACATAATTTCCTTTTTTTCATATTTAAAATTGTTGTAAAACTCCTTTTTAACGCCAAACAAGATCATATTTAAAACTTTTATTTATTTTTAATTTTTTTTTTGTTTTAAAATTTCGTTTTATTTTTTTTTTAAATGAAGTGGTCATGGTTGGTCAAAGGAGTCAAAAGTTGTTGAAATATTTTTAAATGATGTTTAAGAGAAATTGAGAGGCGAGAAAGTAAACTTTCTAAAGTAGTGTTAAAAAGGTTATACTGAGAAATAAATGAGTCTAATAAAAAGTGAGATTTTTTTTTAACTTGGAAAAACTTTATTTTTATTTTTTTTATTTTTTTATTATCAAAATGAACAAAATTATGAGAATCTGTGATAAAGTCAAAAAGTTTTTATTCTTAGTAATTTAAGAATACTGAGCAAAGTTCTTTAATTGTTTGCCAAGATTTTTTTTTGTGTTTTTTTTTCTTAAGGCTTTTCAATTACGAATACAGTGGTAGTGGAAGTAGATTTTGGAGTCTAGAAGATTAAATTTTACAAACGTTTTATTTTTGATAGTTTTTCTCTTTTATTTTAGAAAGTCAATATTTAGAAAATTATTTTATGGAAAGTATTTAATTAGTAGTATAATTTTCTTTGGAATAATTTTTTTAAAGAAATAATTTAAGATTTAATGAATTAGCCTAGAGATAAGCTTTCATTATTTTAATATTTCGAAATAATACGATCTTGTCATAAGCGTTATTTAAAATTTAATATTAAAAAAAAATTGGATTTATTTAATTCTTATAATATCTTTATTAAACTTTCTCACTTTGTATATTTCAATTTTTTTTTGTTTATGTTCTTGACAGTATCTTCGATAGAAATTACTTTTCGCACATTAGTACGATACTGAAATTTCTTTAATTATAATGTTTATTCATATTTCTAGTATATCAACTCAAATAAGAAAAAAATGTGAAAAACTATGCAGCACATCGCTGCTGTAATAAAAATTACCTAAAATATGAAAATCATCGAAATTAAAGATTTAAAGATAACCAATAGATAATAATAATTAAATAAATAATTTAAATAATTGTGCGTACTAAGCATTCATCTGATCATGATTGAAGTTGAAAAGCCAAAATTTAGCCAAATTAAGTACTTGAAGTTGAATAAGTCAAGAATAAGTTAAACAAGTTAAGTAATTTAGAATCATAACAATTATTAGAAATTGTATAGTAGCAAATTGTAAAGCAGCGGTGTAATTCAAATTAGCGTAATAAATATTGTAACTTTATTATGAGGATGTATGATAACTAATCTTATGTTGTTAATACTCAAATGATATATTTCTGAGCTCCTACTATGCAATTAACCACTTCTATTAAAAAATACTTTCAGTACTTGGAAATAAGAGAGATGCTACGGAGGCAAAATATTCAGATAGTGAAATAAAGGGAAACCTATCTAAACTTATCTACCAAAAATAAGAACCACTTCAAGATTTAAATTTAAAAATATAACTCTGCTAGAAACAAAAAGAATAATAGATAAACTACCGAACTCTAATGCAGCAGGCTCTGATAATATTCAAACAAAAATTATAAAAACATGCAAAAATGAATTAGCAGAAAATATACGTGAAATTGTCAATGCATCTATAAATCAAGCTGTAATGCCTTTAGAACTCAAAATTAGTAAAGCAATTCCGGTTTACAAAAAAGAAGGTGATAAAAGCATTATAAGTAATTATAGACCTATCTCTATAGCGTCAATATTTAGCAAAATTATAGAAACATATGTAAATAGTCAGATAACGGATTACTTCAGAAGCAACAGCTTATCAGATCAGAGGCAATATGGATTAAGAAGAATTCCAGCACGAACTCCGCTTTATTTGATCTAATATCTTACGTTCAGCAAGAAAAAGGAAAAAAAAAATAAAGTTCTAATAATGTTTTTCGACCTCGCAAAAGCTTTTGATACTGTCGACAGAAAAACTCTTTTACGCATTCTCTACGAATGTGGAATAGTAGTTAGCGAATACAAATGGTTTAAAAACTATCTAAATGACAGAAAACAGTATTCAAAGTGTCACAAACACATAAGCGAACTTGTAGAAGTGGAATATGGCATGATTCAAGGTAGTTCGTTAGGACCATCGCTATTCTCATGCTATATAAGCAGCTTTACTAACCTTGATTTGAAAGGTAAAACATTCTTGTATGTAAATGACCTAGCCATTGTTTTTACTGAAAAAAACTTTAAGAATTTGGAAGGTACAACGTAGACATGCCTATTATCAATAAGTGGATGAGTGACCATAAGTTTACCGTAAATATAAGAAAAACAAAATACATGCTAATGAAAAAGTCTCCAAATACTTCAATCAAAATTTTCTTCAATAATACAAATAATTGAGGAGGTGCAAACTATCAAATATTTGGGGGTGATTATTGACTGTGACTTAAAGTGGAATCATCATATAAATGAGACTGTCAAAAAAGGTAAAAGAATAGCTGGTATCATGAAATTTATTCAAAATAGAATCCCAAAAAACAGAAAACGATCGTTATACTACAGCCTATTTCATTCAACCATAACTCCATAACCTATGGAATAATTATATGGGGTAACAATTTTTCTAAAAATATTGACATGCTGCAGAGATTACAAAATAGGGCAATTACAAACTTATATGGTATAGAAAAAAGAACATCAACTGCGTTAATTCACAAAGAAAATAAAATCTTGCCTATTGAATTACATAAAAAAATGGTGCAAGCCTTACATATACACAACATTGAAAATGATCATATAGTTTATAACACAAAATTAATAAATAATAACCAAATGCACAAACACAACACTAGAAATGCACAGCTAATATATATAAGAAATCTGAGAAACAAATTTTATGGTCAAGATAGCATTCTTAATTCTTCAATCAACACATACAACAACCTTCCAAATGATATAAACATTTGTGGAGCGAAATCAATAAAATCAGCTATAAAAAATCACTTCCTTGCATTAATAGATTAACCTTGAGAATAACCAGTTTTAATTTAGTATTTTAATTTCTTTGATATACATCGTTTACATTTTATAATACTTTAATATTAAATATACCTATTTTTGTTTTCTAAAATAAAAATATAATAAACAAAAATAAAAAAAAAAAAAAAAATAATGTAAAATATAATTATAATTTAGTCACTTGAATTGCAATAACTTTATAGTTTATAAACTTAAATTTCTAGTTATTACTTAATCTGCTTGAATTGTCAAAAAATTAAACTTTAAGATATACACTCAGAGATTTGAATAATTGAAATGAAATAAAAAAAAAAAAAAAAAATTCCTCTGATTACACATTTGTGTTGAATTAACAATGGCCTTCTTAGATAGTTATTAAAAGTAAAAGCATAATCTGAATTTGAATATTTCAAATTCGTGTATGAACTGGCCTATCGTATAACGAATAAATTCAGAGCTTGTTGATGCCTAAAAACTAACTATACAAATTCGAAAGAATTAAATCAGTGCTTGCTTATTAAATTAGTAACAAACTATATCTATTCAAGTTTGAAATATTTTTATTTTAATTTTGTTTTATTTTTACCGTACAGTACTTTAGTACTCCAAGTTTTCCAACCTAAATAAATTTCAAAAAATATTAAAACAAAAAATGTTTACAACTTCTGTTTTCTGATATTTTTTAGTTCATTTCCTAAACAAAAAAACCCACTACTCTTAAAAATGTTGTAAACTCTAAAATAATAATAATATTATTAAAGTACAATTTCAAAGTCAAAAGTAATTTCAGAGAATTACTAAACTTGTTAAAAATGTTTTTAAAATAAATTATAGCGTCATAAATTTTTAAATCTAAAAGGAACAGCGAAAAAACATCTAAATTTATGTCTAAATATCTCGTAGAATCTAATTTTATTAAATTAATCACGAACAAAAAAAAACTGCATATCACTGCAGTTGCAATATCCTTTAAAAAATTATTATCTTTTTCTCTCTTTTTTATTTTTTATCTAAACCCATATTTACTTTTGAAGTGCATTTAATTCAGTTTTAGTGTAGACTTTAAAAAAGAAAATGAAAAAATACAAAAAAGGACAAAAAATTCAAAAATTTTCCAAAATTTTGTTCTTTTAATTTAGAACTACCCGCGAAAAAGAAAAAAAGAAAAAACATCTAACATACGTTCCATCATTGTCCTCGATGTCATAAACTAAATCAACAAGGGCAATTTCTTAATTTTCATTAAGCGTTTTCATTTAAAGAACAAAAACAAAAGAAAAAAAATATATTTTTTTTAGATGAAACAAAAGATTAATTTCACAGTTGAATGAGACAATCAAAATACAGAATTAGACTTGATATCGTGGTGGATCAGAATGAGAATCGCGTAAAAATTCGCGTAAAAATACCAAAAAAAAACAATGTTTTTGTGTACAAACCGGTATATTTTTTTTTTAACTGAAAACGATTATTTTGCGAAAAATTTATAAGGGTGAACAGAACACATGAGATTTTCAAAATTTCAAAAAATGAAAATAAATTAGAAAATTTTGCATGAAAAATTTTCAAACATTAAAATTTAAATGAATGTTAGTTTAGGAGACAAATTTTATGAGTCTCTTTTTAAAATCTAGAATTCACCATAAAACTATTTTACAGGAACAATTTTATTACTATATACTAAAAAATAAAAAAATGGTACAGTTTTCAGAATTTGCGAACAAAATTGTTTTACAAAAGGGAATATTACAGTAGTCATTTTAAAACTATAACTTAAGCGTTAACTGGAAACAAAAAAACAAAATGTTATAAACTAAAAATTTTTCTAAATAACCTCATCCCATCATTATTCTCTTCTTCTAAGTTCAAAAAAACTTAATTCTATATAAATAGTAATAAAAAAACTCAATTTGTTTTTTATTATTTTAAAGTTTTTTTTTTTTATTTTTAAGTACACTTGGTAGCTGTTTCACAACACTTGATTAATAAATAATTCAATAGAATTTTATCTCAGTTTCTGTGTACTCCTGTATCTGATTCGGTAAAATTAATCTGTGCTTTTTAAAATCCATGAGATCTGAACAGCTCTAAAACTTTAAGGATACTTCTCTTTGTATGTGAAAAAAAATATACTCTATCAATGTGGGTATCAATGTGATTCGAAATTCTAGAAATCACATGAAACGAGTACATAATAATAGTTGGAAACTACAAGAACAAACCATCAAGTTGAACACACTAAACCTTTATATACCATTTAACGAAAAAGAAAAAAAAACAAACCAAAAATCTACTCACAAAACTGAGAAATACTACTCAGAATTGAAATGAAATGTTTATCAAGGACCAAAACAAAATAAAAAAAAAAATATACCGCGGAAAAAAAACATAATTCGCGAAATATACCAACAACCACAAAATTCAAATAAAACAAAACAAAAAATTGTTACGATGTAAAAAGTAAAAAAAAAGAAGAAAAAAAGTAGAATAAAAAAACAATATAAAATATTAAAGAGAAAAATAAAAGAAACAAAAAAGAAAAATATAAATATACAACAGATTAAAAGATATGACACAAACGTGATGATGTCACGGGAGATTTTTCAACTATCATGAGACAATATTATATAAAGTTTGTTATACATTTATTGAATATAATGGTTCAGTTTTTCTTTGCTTTTTTATAAATTCTGGTAAAAAATGTCTATAATTTTTTTTTTGTTTTTTAGAGTTTTTTTAAGTGTCATTACTTTACAATATGGTTTACCACGTAAAAATGATTTTAAACTAAAGAGAGTGATAAATTTTTATTTATTGTAATTTTTATTGTTAAAATTTTATTTATTTTTTTTTTTATTCTTGTAAAAAAGATTATTTAGTTTTCATATGTTCATCTTCTAAAATTGAACATTTTAAATTATAAAGAGAACATAATGAAAATTATTTTGAACTGCAGATTGTAAAATCCTATTATTAAGTATTTGACTCTTCATTTTATCGATTTAACTTCTTTTTGTAAAAAATTACAATTATTGGAAGAAAAGCTTAATTAATTATATTCTAATGAGATATTTTGTCTTAATTTGTTGCAACGATTCAATAAAAATGTACGGAAATTGTTTTGTAGAGGCAACCACTACAACTGAAAAAAAATATTTTGAAACTTAATTTTATAATGAAAAGCAATATTTCAAATTAAACAATAAAAAATAAGAATTGTTTAAAAATATTTTCAGAAAATTTTAAAGGAAAAAGTGTGGTAAGACTTAATGCCAATCATAGAACACACCTTTTATAAGGATAAGGTACAATAATTTGTTTTTTTTTCATTGAAAACTATTTTAATTCGGTTTGATAGCTCAAAAAATTTATAAATAATTTTAAATAGCTAAATGGATATTACCCGGATTTTGTCATAGGTAGACTGATGAAATATTTTGAAATACCGTAGGTTTCTCCTGGATTATATTTTGTTGAAGTTTTAGTTAAAAATTTGTTTGCACTATTGCTATTCCTATTGTAATAGTCAAATTGTCATATAAACGCATATCTAAATAAAAATTACTTCTTATTCAATTGAAACTTTTAATTGAGAAAAAATAGATTGATGGATACACAGCGTAGAAAACTTCGAGATTTAAAATTAAAACTATCAACATTTTAAAATTTAAAAACAAATTTTGTATAATTATCAAATATAAATTACAACCTTTACAGGACATATAATTGAAGAGCATTCTGAAATCGTGAATTTTGGCGAAAAAAAAATCTTTAAAAAAATGTCAAATACAAAAAATTGTTCAAAATAAAAAATTTATAAAAAGAATGTCAAATTTCAATGTTGAATAAAAATTTTCGATATTTTTGTGAAGTAGTATATTACGGAGGTGGTTACACAAATCAGCTTTTATTATTACCGAAATATTTACATAAATAATGTAAAAAATTAAATAATAATGTTTAACAGAAGTTTGAGGAGACAACCCCAGTGCTTTTTGTGGAAATGTAATGTAATTAAGTAAGGATTCAAAATATTACAGGGTGTACCCTTTTTCCAGAGTATTTATGCAATTTTATATACAAGATCCTGAACTAGAAGAGACTTTAGAGTTGCATTCAAAATAAGAGTACCTATTCTCTTTTTCCAGAAAATTTATATATATCATATATATCTATATACAAGATCCTTAATTACGCAGGATTTTATTGTTGGTTTCAAAATCAGGGTTATACGCCTTTTACAGAATATTTATATACCTACATTTATACGCAAATTTGCAGAATTATTTCATTATAAAAATAAAATTGATTTTTTTAATGTTTGACAAATTGTTAAGTTTTTGAAAATTTAAATGTTTTTTGTGTCTTGTAGTCTACGAAAAGGGAATTCTCCTTTTTTGAATGCCATGATTCAACATTGTTCTGCGTTCTAGGAAAGTTGTATTTTAACAATTCTGCACTTGACGAGAACTGTGGTAAATACTAAGCTTTAATGTTTCTTATTTTAGAACCTTTATAGTTCCTTTTAAACCATTTACCAATTTTAGAGCTACTTTCACCGAATTGTTTTTCGTAATTGTGTTAGCAGGTGTGAAACAAATTTAAAGACTTATTATGTAATAATTAAGAAAAAGAAAAAAAGGGGAAAAGAAAAAGAAAGAAGAAAAAAACAGGAAAAAATGAAACTATTTAACTTGGTACTTATAAATTTATCTACAATTTTGTTTTTTTTTTTTTATATATTAATTTTTTATTAGTTTTATATAATTTATCTTTTCGTCTTCTAAATAAAAACTTGTTAGCTTATTTAAATTAAATCGAATTATATACAAAAAACAATAAGATCAGACAGCTTAAACCTAAGCTATAATCAATAAAACTAAATTTAATTATCTATTACGTATTTGATATACATGAATTATAAAACAAAATGTTTTATTGAAAACAAGAATTCATTTTGGCCATATTTCACTCCAAGTCCCATTTTTCGAATTCTTCTGTATATAATCAGCCCCTAGTTTAAAAAACATTCTTTGTTTATTGCCTTTGGAAACTTAGTGGATGAAGCTTCAATGCTGGCTTTTTCGAAATCCGATACAATATATTTCGGTCAAAAATTATATTATACGTGACAGCTATATTACAGAGCTAACTGAAAAATAGCTCATATAGTTTACTAGATTTGCTGCTCATCAAAAGGAAGACTCCATCCAACACGTCATTATTTGTGTGGAAATAAATTGAAAATAGCTGATTTATTACACAAGGAATGGTATAAAATGTACCATCCATAAGCCATAACTTCGATTGAGCAATTTGTTTGAGAATTGAAATCGTTTCCAGAATAATGATTTTTTCATTATCTAAACTTTTTTCCGATATAACACAAATTGGTTACGTTCTATTACCCTAAAAAAAAAAGTTCTAACATAAAATAGTTAATACTAGGATCGGCTTACCAAATTTCAAATAAAATTTCTATGTCAAAAAATAAGAAACTTTTGTAAAGTAATTTTATTTTTTTTGGTAAACCTTGTAGGTACCCAAAAGTGAGATAACAAAATATGATAATATGAAAAATAAATTTATTTTTAAAAATGTTTATTATTAATTTTAGTTTACCAAAGGAAAATATGGAGGATTTCTGTTTTATTTTCATTAATTTTAAAGAAAAATACTGAGAACACAAAAAAAATTGTTTAACATAAGCTTCTTCTTTTTTGACGTAGAATCCGCAGTTGTAAAAAAACTATCTTTATCCATTTGAAAATCAGGATTTCTGCCAAATTTTTTTAAAAAAAAAAAGAATTAGCTGCACTTTTCAAAATAAAATAAAATCAGAATTCATACTAAAACAATAATTATTATGTGAATATTATGAATATCCACTAACCTATTAATTCGGACCCTAATCACCATTAATTCGTGCACTCCAAATTTTAAAAATATTTCATTTTTAAAAATTTAATAACATACTTACTTACCAACGGACCTAAAACTTTTATTACCTTTACCTGGTAATTAATTCTTTTCAAGTCTTCTTGAATTTTCCAATTACAATCATTTAAACATAATGGATGGTACAAATTTTGGTACAAAATGGTACAAAACATTGGTAACAAATGGATGGTACTAATTTTAATTGGTACTTAGAAAGAATTAATTACTAGGTATTAATGGTACTTAAACTGCTTACCGACTGTTTCAATACAAATTCTTACACTTATTTGACAGTTTGGTTTCTCAGAAATATTTTATAGAAAAAAACATATTATTTATATATGCGAGTTACATAATATAGCCCATTTTCTAGCTCAAAATAATTACCACCATTTTAAATTCAGACACCGTTGTATTTATCGTAAATGAGAGAGATTTGAGAATAATAAATACCGTCATCTACACCAAATAGTTAGAATTGATTTTATTTATTTATTTATAAATTTATTTATATAGGGCTTATCACCACATTAGAGTTTATCAAGCCCGAATTTATACAACTACAAAATTACTTTCAAAACTACATTTAATACAAAAAAAATTATTATAATATAGCCGTGCTGTTAGAATTGATTGTTTTAATGATAATAATGCAATTTAATTGTTTAAGGTCTTGAAGATATTTCATAATTTCTGCCAGTAATAACAGAAAGTCGCTTCATATAATTTCTGAAACTTTAATCAAAATGAAATATTTTTTAAAATTTGCAGTGTCCGAATTAATAATGGTTGGGGTCGTATGAAAGTAGATAAATAAAATTTAAAAATTTTAAACATTTTTCCTTGTTCGGCATTTTTTTCTTCAACATTTTTGCATTCAACAATTTTATTTTAACATTTTGTTTTTGAACAAATCGACCCCACACACTCTTAAATCATAAGTATATAAAACAAAAGAAAATATAGAACATAGAACATAACCTACAATATTAAAATACAAAATTTTGTGAACCTTACATGTACAAAATTTACATTTACAAACCAGTCTAAAACTTTCAACCCGACCATAATCATTATTTATGAAATCCTTATAAATAAAAATATTAAAATCTTAATTGTATCTTCAACTTGTTCATACCTAATATATAGGATACTTTTAACTAATTACTGGTATATATACATTAACATATATAATTATTATAATATTATCCTGTAAGTCGATTGGGAATTTTATAATATAATTGTCGTTCAGTCAACTAGAGAATGTCCTTCATCATTAAAATTTCGTTCAGAAAAAAAAAATTCACATAAATAAGTGAATATATTCACACATTCATACACACGCATTTATATCCAAAAAAAAAAAAAATCACTTTAATGAATGATAATAATCTCAAGTGAAATAATTTTTCGTTCCACCAACCAACCATACAGGAAATTGGTTATGTTTTCGTTTTTTTTTTCCAATTCTTTGCTTTTTGGAAGGATAATTTTCTGAGAATAAAATTTTGATCCTTTGATTTTTATGCATAATTAACCTTGAATAGAAGAGAAGAGAATAAAAGAGATTAAACTTTAAGAGAAATTTGTTTCTTCTTTATTTTTGCTGAATAAAACATTTAGCTTTACAATAGGTACAGGTGGTCAAATATAAATATGTATATATAACTTTTATAGTCACCTGTATCATAAAATAAATAAAAAAAAAATTATTTTACTTAATTTGTGTAAACATTTTTTTACTTTGTACATTCATTCCAGTAGAATGTCATTACAAAATAAAAGAGAATTCCGTAAGGATTTATAATTTAAAATATATTGATAGACCAAAAGGATATCAGATTTAAAAGGAACATGTGTTGAATTAAATGTCAATATTTGTTATTTCATATTCAAATTGTAATGTAATTCGAATTGTTTTAGAATTTCGTAAGATTTCTAAACCATAATATTTTAAATTAAATTTAAGTATATTGAATTTATATGAAATAAAAAAAAAACTTGCAATGAATCACATTAGACCATCAGTTGTAACTTGAAGATATATTTCTTCTAACATCACAATAATTACAATTGAGAATCAAATTTGTTTTTTCTTTTTATGTTCTTGACAGTAACTTGGTTAGAATCACCTTTTCGTGCTTAATTAAGTACGGTACTGCAAGTTCATACTACAATATTTACAATATTTCGAGCATTTATTTATCAAATTACTGGTTTTATCAACTCATTAAATTTGGAAGACTACTGCTATTGTCAAGAACTAAGCCTTCTTAAATAGAATATAGGTTTATTTAATGTGTTACCAGATTATACTCTCAATTATTTTTTGTCATTTATTTTATCCCAATGACAAAGGGTACTGGACCGGGTCGAAAAATGATGTATTTAATTTATATTAGATAAGAATTGAATCTAAGTATTTGAATACGATTTAATCGTAGCTGTAACAAATCACGAGGTCAATGCAATTTCGAATTTTATTTAATACAAATTATAGTTATTTTTCTTATTGGGAAGTGAATTTGTATATCTTATCTTAACTATCTTTTGTGTATAATGTTTGAATTTTAAATTTAAGAGTTTAATGATGTCCAAGAGAACATCAGGTTTTATTTTCCGCTTTGAATATTCTCTAAGTAAAATTTTACTAAAAATATTTATCTGATAATATTCTAAATTTAATTAGTTGATGTATCAGAAAATTAATAATTAACTAAATAGAATATGTACCTCGTATAAAAAAAGACATTCATAATAAACATAAATGATAAATGTAATTGAAAATTTCAAATACAGCTTAATACACGTATTTAAATATAAAATATAAAAATGATAACTCAATACAATTTATTTTATATAAGTATTACCAGGTATTACGATTACGATTACGATTACGTTTAATATTATTAATAAGATTCAGAATAGTTAGAACATAGTCGAGTTCAAAAGTTTCAATCCACTGTAAGCTATGGAATTAAAATATTGCATTAATATTATTGATATTTTTTACAAAGAATAAAAAAGTAAAATATGAAAATTCTCTCAATTAACAAAAATTATATCAGGAGGAATATTTTCCACATTGAACATCAGTGCCCACCACTTGTAAAGTCGTAAATTTTCATTAAGTTAAAAACAAAAAACAGACCAAAAAGTTTTTTTTTTTTGTTTTAATTTCAATTCCATTTTTTATTTTTTTCATTTTTCACAAAATACACATGTTAATTCAACATATTATAGGAAAGATTAAATCCGACAATTTAATATTGTAAATTATTTTCATCTTTAGTCTCATACGAAAACCTGTATAAAATTGAGAATGAATAGTTATTATTTTTTTTTTTTTTTTGGAGGTATTACAGTATTCTGCCATATGATAAGAAATTGGTGAAACCGAAATCGTCTCTTGATTGTGTTGAAAGTACACAGTAGTAAATATGATCATAATGAAGATGAAAGAAAATGTTTAATATTAAATTAAGAAATATGCCTTTTGAAAAGTTAGAAAATTTTACATAACACTCTGAGATATTTGTATATACTCGTGTGCTTTAATTCTGATGTTTCAAAAATATTGAAGGATTCAAATTTTTAAACCTCCAATTTAATTTTACCCTAATTATGACATTTTATTCTACCTCCTTTTCTAATTTTACTCAAATGAATATAAAACAAAGATCATCAACCATCTAATTCACTTTTTTATACAATAATATTGCTGTAGACTGTTATATGAGCTGTACAAAATATAAGAGACAAAAATTGAGCTAAAGTAAGAGTAGCTCATATAATTATTTTCCAATTTAAAATTTTTAAATGAAGTGGCGTTAAAAAAATTCTTCTTCACATTTCCTGTAACTCTTGGTCTTTAAACTAAATGTGTATAAGTTGGTGAGATCCTTCGTTCTTTCATTAATTTTCAGAAGAACGGATGAAATTTCATTTGTGATGCCGACCCATATAATTAACACTATTATAAGAACTGTTTATTACTCACCCTCATATAATTTAAAAGATTACAAGAGAAAAAGCAAAAATGAAAAACAAATAACGAGAAATTTATTATAAAAAGAGAGTGTTACTTATGTACATAACATATATTAATTAGAAGCTGAAATAACCTCTTTTCTAAATAAAAAAATTACTAGAAAAAAAGAAATAGTTATTCATTTTATATGTCATTGTCAACCCATTAAAATGAGAGTGAAATTATTAAGTCTTCTATTAAGTTGGAAAATACATATTTTTTTTTGATTCAGTTATATATTTTGATACATACAAATACAAGTATATGTAATTCTAGAGAACTGTTTATTTAATTAGATTATTGACTAGGGGCCTCTGTTGAGTAATTATATTTCAAGTTGAAGTCAAATTTAAAGTTTTTAAAAAAACAGTAATTTACGTACTGACATAGACTTTGCACGATATAGCAGAAACCACTCGTGTTTAATAAAAAGTTTTGTGGTTAGTAAGTTTTATTTAGGACACATAAATACACGTCCCTCATATACTGCTTCGTTTCCGATATATTCCCTATAGTAAGTGGCATTTAGTGATAAAATTACTAAAAATAAAAAGTTTTGTCATTAAAGAGGTACGTATATATATACCTACATAATACATAATTTTAATAAAAACTATATTATTACTACAAATATCCAAAATTTAGAGACAGTTACTTAAAAAGATAAATGAAGAAGAATTCACGTGATTTGTTTTTTTGTTGTTTTTATATTTGTTATTTTAGATGAATTTGTTTTTTTGTTTTTTTTTTGGCATATGTACATAAAATGCAAGTCCATATGGAAAATATAATATGTAACTGATTTGTTTGCTTTTGTTTATTATTTTCATAATATCTCACTTATGCATAATGTATTTGCTGAATAATAAAATCATATGAGTACAAAATTTTCCACTGTGTGCGCATTTTTGTTTTATATATAATCTTATATATTATGTATATTAGAAGTTCATTAAGGAGTAGGAGAATCGAAATAAAATAAAAAGGTGTTTACTGCGCAGGACCTTAAATGCTTGTCAATTATAATTATAGATGGTAAAATTTTACATATAAAAAAAAAATAACAAAAGATATATGACAAAAGATAATTGAGAGTTAAACACACATTTAATGAGTAGAGCCAGTAATTTGTTAAATAAATGCTCGAAATATTGTGGATATTGTAGTGTAAAATTGACTTACCATATTTAATTAAGCACGAAAAGGTGATTCTGTCTAACTTACTGTCAAGATCATAAAAAAAAAATATTTCAATTCAACATAATGATTATTAGGAAAAGATTACTGTTAAAAAAAATAAATTACGGTAAAACTGTAAAGTTATCAATCAATAAAAAAGTATATATACAGCTACAACTGTTATTTTCGTCAGGGTCAATAGATCGAAGTTTAAATGATTGCAAATAATAATATTGATTAATAATTCCGAATAGTTATACGGTTCAGAGTTATTGTTTAATTCTTATAGTACTAAAATTGTTTTGTTTAAAGTTGTCAGTCCAGTGTGAAATATTATTCCGTTCTTTTATCAAATTCTTTATATATACTTATTAGTAAGTTAATAAATTGCTATACATTTGGAATTTTTTCATTTTAATTTAATTTTGTTTAATAATGCTGCGTGTTATTCGTTCAATTTATTAGATTTCTATACAATCATGCTGCGAACTTTAGGGGTAATCCTATTTTAAATAATTATTCTGTTCATTTATGATATTTACTATGATCATTCTATACATATTCATATCCAGAACTTGTATAGGGGTGATGTGATACACAATGATAATTTAAGTAATCCATAAAAACTAAGAACAGGTGTTAAGTAAAGTTATTCATTTTCACTAAACTGCATCATCTATACCAGATAATACCCTGAAACAATCAAACAGAAAAAACTCGAAGAAAAGCATTAATGTTAACAAATTCATCTGGAACAGTTAAATAATCGCAAATATGCAAAATAGAAGCAAAAAGAACTAACGCATTAAAAACCGGACTCAAAATTAACATATACAAGTTAATGGGGAATATTTTTCTAGCCCGCCAGAGGTTCATTGGTTTCCTTATCTCGTCAGTTGATAAGTAGAAGTCGACTCATTATCAATTTTAATACTGCTTTTATGCTTTCACTTGTACACTCTTGGTGAAATTTTATAAACGTTTTTAAAAAATTAAAAGACTCTTTTGTGAAATTAACAAGAGTCTTTTAAATTTAAAAAAAAAAAATTTTTAATATTAATTTTGAATTCAAAAAATCTTACAAAAAGAGCATTTATATAGCAGACAATAATAAAATTTCCTTCCAAAGAGGGCAACATTTTTTTTTTATTTAAACAAAAACACAAAGCAGATTCTTGCAGTTTATACATATATACCTAAGTACTAATGCCATTTTCAATTTTGATAATAAAAAAAATGTATTTTTAGTCACCATCTACAAATTGCAAAGTATTCCATCTTTTACAATACTTTATTAAAATTTTAAATTAAAATTTATTTACTAGAGGTGGTAACCAACCATCCATAATTCAACCAAATCAAAATCCAACCAACCTCCAAAGATATCTAACAAGGTTTCATAACAATTTAATTTAAAAAATACTCAAATTTTAATCATTTAAACAAAAATACATACGAGTATACAACAAAAAAAATATTTTTTTGAAGACATTCAGAAAAATACATAAACTTTTAAATTTGTATTAAAGGAAATTTTTTTTATTATTTTAATTCGTTATTATAAATATTCAAAGTCATTATCATTTACAAAAAAAATCAGAAAATTAACCTGAGTGACAAATTTGAATGATTTTTTTTTTATAATGGCAGAGGTTATCGATTGGCTTAATGTTATTAAACAGTGATCATTAAACTGTTTTAAGCAATTATAAAAACAATTTATCTTTTGTTTATATATTTTAATAGTGATAGATAAAAATTGCATTGTTATAATTAAATAGATCAACACATGTTTGTAATATGAAATAGTGTTTAATTTTGTTAGTTGTAATTTTCTAAGGTACATTTTATAGGGTGAATTTTATTGGTTGGTAATAGTCTTGGATAATTATCGATTATATTTTTTCATTAGTATTTCGCTACACTCTAAATATTGCTTAACATACACGATATTTAATATTATATAATATTATAAATCGTTTTTTATCAAGAAATTTATTTAGTCTACGTGGAATGAAAACACAAGGAAATTTTTATTGCAACGAGATCAATATGCTCTTCTCATTTAATTTTGACATCTACTACGAAACCTAAATATTTATATATTTTAACCATATCAAGACTATCTTTCCAGTGACAAACACAAATCTGACAAAAATATGTATACAACTACTAATCCTTAATAATAACGCATTTTAACGGGTCTACTACGTAAGTAATCTAATTTTTTTTAATTTTGTTTTTCAAAATCCCCATTTTAGCCTCTATACATCTTTTAATAAATAACCGCGATTGTAAATACCAAACAAGCAATAATAAACATTTTCTTTTAAACTAAGAATTATATTTTGATGAGCACAAGATTCTTGAAACATATCAAAACCTAAGATATATGGGAAGAACACTTTTCAAAGAACTACCCATGTGTTACAAAACAAAAAGCGAAATATGAAAAGATTACTGAATAGTAAAAATGTATGACGATAAGATCAATTACATCTATAGCAGGAGATGATAGATGAAATTATCATATTTCAAGATATTTAGTTTTGATTCTTGAGAAAGTGCACAAATTAAATAAAAGTTAAAATCTTAATCTCAATGTTCACAATCTTCGAAATATGCTGAAGTCTTTAAAATTTAACCAATATTTTTTCAATACTCTTTAAATTCAAATCCTTTTAAATAAAACAAAAAAACACACTTTTATTTGATATCCATCCTTAAAAACATTTTGAATTTTTTTAAAAATGTTGACTTAAACAATTTTTTTTAAAAACAAACAAAATTTTCTCAAACTTTCTACTTGTGATTTTCACCTCTAATTTTTTTCTTCCCAAATTATTCTTTTAAGCATATCGGAAGTTAAACCATTATCACCCCTTTTGGGTCTACCTTATACAAAAAAACTAAGTTTAGTTTACACATGACTCTAATAACACTTAACAACATTCAATTCAAGGTACTGTTCTGTTCAAATTCTTCTCAAAATCTCAAACTTAGGACATTTTTCTTCTTTATTCCAATTCCAAATATCAAAGAAACTTAAATAAAGCCAAAGTTATCATCATAAAAATATACAAACGAAAATAAGTATGGAATAACAAAAAAAAAAAAAAAAAAAATACAGTATCACGGATGTGATGATTCAAATCGCTTTCAACTTTTATGTATGTACATTTCACCCAAAATGACATTTATTAGAAGCATATGTAAACATGTTGAAAAAAATATTCAACTTCCACCCTCCTCAATATATTTTTCATTTTTATTTTATTTTTATTTTAATATTTGCACATTGGTCGATTTTCATCATGGTGTAGGTACATTATATTGTGTACGTAAAGAAATGTGAGTAGAAAATAATCAAGGATGTTGTTTAACATAGAAAGAATACCCTTCTTCAAATAGCAAAGTTTATTTTTAAAAACCAATAAATTTGTTACAACTGATGGCAATTTCTGGTTTATATTTATTTATATAATATTGTAAATTTTGATTGATAAATACTTTTAAAGAATGAGTTGCATAACAAAACCAACAGAACGGAAAAAAGTTAATAAAAAATTTTATTTTCAAATTTTGATTTGTTATGAAAAAATTTGGTAAATAAATTTTATAATGAATGAATCGTAATTAGTGAATTTGAAAAATCATATGAACAATTTAATTCATTGCTGGAGAAGTATACATTTAGTTTATATTTTAATTTTGTGGTTGTAGTGATCAGAAACTAATCAAAGAATCTTAAATTGAGTATCTTAAACTTTTGAAAATGTAATACCACTCAGTTTATTAGTTTTTTGTTATATTATTATGCAAAGTGTATGAAAGAAAATATAAACAAACGGTAGAGCTGTACAAAATAAAAAATTTTCTTGATATACACCTTCAAAAACGGTTAAATAATGATTCTTTACCCGGGCCACATAAATGTGCCTGAAATCGTGTTAAAAAATTTTTTCACCAACATTCATAATTTGGATTCAATCCTACCGAGTTGATCGAACATATAATGTACTTTTTAGATCAGTTATTTCTGATCTATACAATGCCCAATTCTAGAGTTTTGCAGGGCAGTCATCCAGGAACATTACTGTTCATTTCATCTATTAATGACGTAAAAACAGTTTTGAGAAATAGAAACGAATTCATACATGCTGATGATGGCTTTACCGCAATTAAGCCTCCTAATGAAGTTACTTTACTTCAAGAAGATCTTAATTTGTTCTTAAACTTTCTTTGTTTTCTTTGTTACCATATAACCTCTTCTTTTCATTATAAATAAGTAAAAATTATTGGAATCATATATTAAAAAATTATAATAGTATTAATTTTTTTTTTTTATATTTAAATCAAAAATTATGTTTGTTGTTTTGAAATAAATGAAAAAAAAAAAAATTGAATTTTGGCGTGTTTTTCTGCTTTTCTATTTTTATTTATTGTGGAGGGAACATATACACCATACACCGGCTAAAATGTTGACTCATCAAAGAAACTATCACAAAATCTTCACTCGAAAGCATAACATAGAACTGCATGCTGAACATGTATACCGTGGTACTTTATTATTACATGCCTCTACAGATATTTTCTTCTAAACTATAAAATTTTTTGTGTTCTCATTAAGCAACATTAATAAAAGTTCTTATCAGGCTTCGAGAATTGACTATATGTACATGTATTTTGAAATTTAGTGTTGAAGAATTCGATTCCCAACGGCATTCAAATTATGAATGTTATCATAGTAATATGCTACTTTAGAGTAATATTTTAACAATAGCATTTTATTTTTTTAAACTTTTGTCAACCAAAAAGGAATACAAATATTTTTTTTTTTATTTTCATTATAAATTAACAGTTCTCATTAAAATGAACAAAAAATAGAATAATAATAAAAAAAAACGATTTTATTTTTTAAAGTGCAAAATACATTAACTTTTATGTGTTTGTTTTAAATCCTTTTTTTTTATTAATAATGAAAAACTATTAATGATACTTAAAAATAAAAAAAAAATACCAATAAGGATATCCTCATAATTTATAATGAATCCTTACTTTCTATGGTTATAGACACAGTACTAATCCAAAGTTAAGAAACAAATTTTCTACTGGAATGAAAACAATTAAGTAAGTAAAGTTCTGTCTGACCAAGTCGAACGTAATACTCATGGTATTATGGCTCATAATACCCTGATTACAAAAATACCATGACTTCCATATTGTAAAAAAAACATTTTTTAAGCCGGCTTTAAATTGTTTTTAAATTTAATTTGAAACTTATTTTCTACATAGTATACAAAAAGTTTATAAAAAGCATAGAAATTTTTTTAGATGACGTGCTCTGCTTTTTTTGCACATTTAAAACTTATATTAAACAATATGGAATAGACTAGATTGTAAACATTTTTTTGTGTACAATATGAAATATGATTCATTTTAGAAAAAACGTTTTTTTTACAATATGGAAGTCACGGACACTTTCGGAGATATTTGCGAAAAAATTAAGAAGTGAATTCACACTCGGAATTGAAATTGAAAAGTTTTTTCATTATTAGTAAGCTTAGCTATTATGAATTCCGTTCCTATCCTTTCATTTTTCAAATAGCCAACTCAAAGGTTCACAACTTAAGTTTTGACTATAATATAAAAAAACTTAATCTAAAAATTTTGTATTACAAGTTTTGTATTACAAAATTTCATATGTAGTAGGATTTTTTCTGAAAATTGTTTACAAAAATAAATTTGAATAATAGAATTACAAAATAAAATTATGTACATAATGTATAAATGTACATAAATATACGTCCGTATTTTCAGTTCTGAATTCATAATACAAATTGTACCGCATCCGGAAAAATCGTCTTTGCTCCTTCGGAAAATTTAATCGAAAATTGTAATAAAGGTACATATATCTATATATTTTATAGAAAACAAACGTATACATCAGGGGGTCGAACATAGAAACAAGGGTCGTGTCACCAATGCTTACAATTTTAACAATGTTAATTTTAGAATACAACATCTAGATCGGTTGCTGTCTAAAATCGAAGTGGACATCACTTAGATATCAAATGTTCTTACTACATAATTCCGGGTTAATTGTAATGTATTACTACAACGCATGCCGGTCATGCTCATGTCATATTTGAATAACACGTCCTTTTTATCGTAATTTTATGAAATATTAAAATAATTTGATTGTATATGTATACATATTTGATTTATTTAATTAATTTTGATGTTGATTTAGCATATGCACTGAATGAATATTCTAAATTTGGTTGAACTTGTATGTTGTATATTTTTTGGAACTCTTGATAACATCAAATTTAAATTTTCCATTTCTTATTTCATTATTACCATACTAGCTACAAGCTATAGGCGTAACATTCGGCGGTCTAACATTAAAGAAATATTTTTTTTATTTTCATTAAAATATTTCAGTGAAAACGCAATTTTTTATTTTTCATTTTTTTGGACGACAATAATGCCACAACACAGATTACGATAATGAACGATCATATAGACCTCAAATGGTAAAAAATTTGCTTAACTTATGTTTAGTTCCGTCATTAACATTAGGTGACAAATTTAGGTAGTTTATTTAAAAAAGACTCATGGAATTCTCAAGTAAAAATATTACTTTTCTGTTTTGAAAGTACTCAGTTCAAAAGTAAAATAAGGTAATTCTGTATTTTCAAATAGATGGCAGTGGTAGTATAAACATACGTATGAAAAAAAAAAATAAAAGTAAAATTGTTAAATTGTTTGATCCATTTTTATTTTTATTTTATATAAGTAAGTAATTTTTTTATAAAAACAGCTGATATAATTTTACTTTTAAAATTTCTTTAGCAGTGTCAAATTTACTTAAGGAATATATAACATAGTAATTTGACAGTTTAGTTTAGCATTAATTTTTAGGTGAGTCTATGTCTATCGTGTTTAACTATTAAATGATAATTACTTTGTGAATAGAGACATCATAACAGTTCAAAATATCATATTTAAGTTTGACCAGGTTTGATCATTTGACATCATTCAAAATTTGACGTCTTCGGATCGGATTAGCAATATTCTTGACTTTCAAAGACAGGATGTTATAATTTTTACTTTGATTATTGATTTAATTGAAATTATTGATTTTTTTCTACATAATTTTTACTAAAACCTTAATGAAACTTTTTTATTAACTTAAAGTTAGTTATTAAATACAAATTAGGAGGAAAATTGCTAATGCGTAAAAAATGTAATCGGTCCAGGTCAATACAATTAAAATTGTTTTAATGATCATTAATTTCCGTAGTCTGTCTTTGCATTTGACATAGGACTATCAAAAAATCTTAATACTTATTCTGTGTACTTCTAATCTCAAATAGGTTCATATTAATATTTTTTGTTGTTTTACTTATAACTCACCACTTTATTTATTTCATAGAAAGTTATATTTACCGAAATGAAAAGTTTAGATTTTTTGGTTCATGCTACTGCTACTCTTATTACAATGGACCTTACTGGTCTAACTGTGTCGACGTACTGTCGGCGTCACCACTACCTTTTACCACTTGCTTTTCCCCGATATGGAAATCTTTACGTACATTATTAGCATTTTAATATGTTATATATGATCAAAACTTTTCTATATTAAAAAGAAGGCTTAGTTCCTGACAATAGTTGTAGTTTTCCACATTTAATGAGTAGATAAGCCAGTAATTTGTTAAAATAAAATACTCAAATTATTGTAGATATTGTAGTGTAAAATTGCAGTACCGTACTTAATTAAGCACGAAAAGGTGATTCTACCTAAGTTACTGTCAAAATCATAAAAAATTTATTTATATTTTATTATTTATATTTTTTTCTTATTGATCCGTCACAAATGAACTGTCCATTTAATGTTACAGTTATTATTTTTTCGTCTCTTAATTTGATTTTAAAAATATTCCGAATTCATGTACAATATAGACAAATTGCGTCTATCTGAAAAATTATTATAAATGACCGTATTTAGGCCAATTTCACAATGAAAACTTAAATTAAGTTTTTCGCTTAAAAGAGCTTTGCACTGAAAATTTAGTTTAACGGCTGATATTTAACCGAATAATTAAACCACGGAAATCAAGGGTTTAAGCTATACTTAAATTTAAACCAAAAATCAGATGACAATTTGATAGTTATTAAATTAATTTTGTCGTTTTACTGTAAAAGTGCTAGGAAAAAAACACTATTTCCTTAAAAAATAGATTAAAGTAAAATAAATTCAATAATTTTAAAATAAAACTAACTCTAAAATAAAAATGTCAGAAACTGAGAAAATTTGTTTTCAATTTAGTAGTAAGTTTTATTGAGCCGGTTATTTTTATTCAATAAAGTTGTATTTTCACATGCGCCGTTTTACACACGGTCACGGTCGCTTTTAACCAATCAGAAACGATCGTCGCGCCGGTTTTTCGTCTCGCCGGCTAAATTAACTTTATCTTTTCCGTGACGGTAGCCACCTATACTAAGAAATTTAGATGACAAGCAATAAAAATTACTTGAGTATTTTAAATTTTGAAGCTTGTTATATGGTGAAGTAAAGTTATTTTAATTTAAATTTGAAAATTACAAAAATAAAAAAAATTACTACCTTACTGTCCATTTGTATTTTAATTTTCATCTATACAATTTTGAACTATTTTAAGTTTTAAAATATAAATTAAATTCAAAATACAAGTTGATAGTTAGGTAGTCAATTTTATTATTTTTAATTCTTGTAAATTTCAAATTTAAATTCAAATAATTTTGTTTCACTTGTTAGTATATCTAATCTAACAAATATTTCAAAGTATGCGTGACGGTAAGACCGGTGCATGTGGAAATCCACCTTAATGCCTTTATTTTATGGTACACTATATCTAATATAATGGATATCTCCTCGTGACTAAAATTTGGTTCCCTTTTTCGGATTATTGCTATCAATAGAGTAATCTAAAATTGTTAGAGTAATCTTAAAATTTCTAAGAGAAAATAAGTTAAATTTAAAATACAAATTAAAATTATAAATGTATACTATAATACTTAGTAGTCATTAAAAAGTCAAAAAGTAGTTCATAAAAAATTATTTTTTTTGTATTTGTTGTGAGAGAAAATCTTTAACGACACCTGTGAGAAATTCAAAAAATGAATTTTTACCGTTGTCACCAACATAATATTATTAAAATGACAGCAAGTTTACTTAAAATGTCAAATGTAAAACTCATTTTAAAAATTTTTCAACCAATTCTTTCTTATCTTCTCCTACATTTAAGCCACCATTGCGAAATTGGCCCTTAATGACTGACTTTGGTTTTTTTCTTTCTAATTACATTTTACCTTAAAATGTTTATGAAACTGAATGGACTTTTAATTCTTCTTAATTTAAATAGAAAACATTTATCTATTATACCATTGCTGATCGATAAAACACTTGAGGGATCTAACTGAATACTAACTAAAATATAGATATATTAAAAACAACAAGCTGTAAATAAAATACAATTGAAATTTAAAATATCGAGTTCTTATAAAAAAATAAAAATATTATTTTGAGTTCTGTTGTCCACTTGTTTTTCAAAGTAATTGTAGTTAAAAGTTTTTTTTTTAAAATATTTTATTCATATATCCTTGTATTAACAAATTATGAGTACCTATAACATATTTTTTTCATTTATTATTTTTTATTACAAGAAAAGGGCTTTCTTTTGTTTGTTCCTGTTGCAAATTTCTTTTTTTATCCTTCATATTTTTGAGTTATTTGAATTTCTTTATCCTGTTTATTTAAATTTTTTCTTTATTCTTTCTACTTTGATGAAAAACAAAAAACAAAAGAAGAACAGAAAAACTAGCAGGAGGCGGAGTATTGTTTATTTCTTATGGGGAAAAAACCAATGTTTAAGGTATGAATTTTGGTATTTCAAATTTAATTTTCCAGTGTAGTTTTACAATGATTTACGTAATTATAATGTTCGAATAGTGCCATAAATTGCTTTTTTTTTTTTTAGAAATTAAAAAAAAATAAATAAAAATATAACATTTTTTTTTTTTATAAGACTTCAAAAAAAAGTAGTGTCTAATGAGTTTAAATGAGAGCTGGAGCAGAATGGTAATATGAAATTATTTATTGAATCAGAAAAAAAAATTATAGTTAAATTGCATGAAAAAATACCATTTTGAAAAAATAAAATTTTATATATGTACATTATGTACATATCTGTATAGATAAATGTATATATATTTAACTGCTTTCTTGTATAAAATTAAATGGAAAAGTAGGTTTGTTAATAGAATTCTTTTTTCATTACAATAAAAAAATATTATTAGAGCTGAAATATATTTAAAGGTTTCCAAATATTAATAAAAAACAAAAAATTACCACTTTTATTATAGTCATTTTTCTTCTTGTAAACAAATTAATAAAAAAAAAAAAAAAAAATTAAACTAAATTAAAAAATATTTTTCAAAAATTTATTTTTTTAAAAAAATTTTATTAAAAATACTTGAAACTTTCGAGATCGTAAATTGTTTTGAATAATGTTTATAAATATAATTGTAAAATAATCTCGTTTTAATCCAACAATCAATAGGTGGGAAGTTAGAATTTCATTTAGATATTCCCTTCCACTTTATATAATTTCAAGATTTCTCTTATGTATTTTCATTATTTCCTATCACAGTGTAGGAAGAAAAACGATGTTTTGGTCGAATACAGGAATACAAAATACAATAATGTTAGTTGTGGCTTCGGTAGCCGAGTGGTAAGGCAATCGAGTGTACTAATGTAGCGACCGAGAAGCACGGATTCAAGCCCCGTGAGAATCGAAAAAATTTTCAAATGGTAAAAATTACTGAAAATGTAATTTTCAATACAACCACATCGTTTCAAATATTATATATATATTATTCTGCATTTATCTGGATGTTTGTAAGTTCGACGGAACGCTCCAACACATATACAAATTGCATATGTATACAAATGCATATATATACAAATTGCTTTGATGCTTTTTTTAACCCCTGTCAACCATGCTGAACCTTTGCAGAAAAAAATTGATTGCATGAACTATATTTTTTTAATTTAATGTTAGTCTTCTTCGCAAATAAAAAGGAAAAATAAAAAATAATAATAATAATAATATAAATAAAACAAACAATTTTTTTGATTTATAATAATAAGGACTAATAGAAATTTAATCAATAGTTTAATATGGTATAATAACCAAAAGGCAAACAGCATTTAACACAAAAAAAAACATAATTCACTCAAAGGTTATTCTTATTACTTAAAATTATACACAATAATATACATGTGTATCAGCATATTTGTATTGTATAATATATTATACATTCTACTACTTTATTGCTTATACCTTTTATTTTTGTCATAATTGTGTGCGTAACTCCCTTCACTCAAAAAAAATTATTTTTGTTTTTTTTTTGTTTTTTTTAATTATTTGCTGTATCTGTATTCTGTATGTTCTGCATGCTCCATTCCAAAAATATTATTTTATTTTCAGTGTTAAGTGTTCACTGTTCACTTCACTGTTCAGGTTCACAGTTCAATCAATAGAACTTGATAGAAGTAGAGTAGGATAATAAACTCTACTTCTACGTCGGATAATAAGACATTGTTTTTTTTTAAATTGAAAATTATTGATGAAAATGTTTTTGTATTTTTTGTAAATTTTACCAATTTAGATACAAAATTTTGAATATTTTTTTTAAAATAACACAATACCATAATAACAGTTTATTCATATAGCAAAATAAGATCTGTATACATTATACAAAAGACAAAATTTATATGAAAATGAGATCCCATATTTAATTTTGCTCTCCCAGAGGCCACAATAACGCTAATACGGTATAATTTATACTAAATGGAACCCAACTAACGAATTATAACTAAATGGAAGTGAGTACGAGTATACCATACAAAAATACAAACATTTTATACAAATTTGTTGATATGGTACTTCTTTTTCTGTTATATAAAAAAAAAAGATTAGTGTTAGGCCAATATAAACATAAATAAAAATAAATCAAAAGTGATATAAACATAAGTACTGTAATTTCGGAATAAAGAATCTAATGAAAGAAAAAAAGAAACTAGGATTTATTTTGCTTCCGTCATTTATGACGGGTTACAAAGCTAGTATTTTAATAATTAATAAAGATATAATATAATTAATAAAAAAAATAATATAAATATATAATGTACAAAAATATATACCAAATATTTAATATAATTTAATAAAAAGACCCACATTTCGAAAGAGAAAAGGACCTATAAAGTTGGCCGGCAGATTTATCTGTATAGGAACAACTGTTAAAATAAATAAATAAATTAATGTAACCTACCAATAATAGAATAGATCAACAATGAAATTTGTATAATTAGGAATAAGAGGCATTTGTAACATATAAATTTAGATAACACAAGAGTCGTTGATTAGAGTTTCTGGTAAAAAATATGACAAAACAACATCTCAAAGTTAAAACACAATAAGACATACAATAATAAATGTAACAGAAAGTTTTTTGACTTTCAAAAAGCTTTCGACTGTGTAGATCATAATATTCTTCAATTTAAACTTCAAAAAAATGAATTTTAGTATGAGTCAAATTAACTTTTTCAAGTCGTACCTGCATAACATAAGTAAACCAAACATAAATAAGGTGTACCACAGCGTTCTAACCTTGGATCAGACCAATTTAAAATATACGATATATAAATGATATGGCATCCCTAAATCTCAAAGGCCTAATACAGCTCTACGCGGACGACCACGTACTAAAGTATTACTCGAAAAACGAGGTAAATTTAAATTGAAATAAAAATAAATGATTTTAATATTATTGAAGAATGATTAAAAGAAATATTATCTATTATGCTAAATATTAAAAAACTAAAATTTCTATTATTCGAAAATAAAAAATTTACAAACTCAAATTTTCGGATATTAATCCAGACTATATTCCAAAATTTGTTCGATAAAAACGTAAAAAGAGCAACTAGGTAGATGAAAACGGTATCATAAAAAAGTGTATTAGTGTAAAAGTCAAAATTGGTATCCTAACTTGAAATCATCATTCAAACAGAATACTAAAAAATCTAGGAATACTTATATAAATCGTAATATTCAAAACGAACGTTATTAAGAACGATTCTTAATAAAATTAAAAACCACAAAAATAGCAATCACATTAGTGAAAAATAATTAAACTTAAATACTAAATCAAAGCCAAAATTATTAGTTTCATAAAAAGTTTTATGAATAATTCGATACTAAAATCTAAATACATAGATAGGTAGAAAGGTAGGTAGAAGTCGCCATTCCAGTTGTTTTTGGAAAACCAATTAGTCTTTTTGATACCACGACTCGAGTGACCCATTTGTGGTTATTTGTTATTTTCAGGGAATCACTCTTTCATTTTAACTTTCCCCAAGAACTCAGTACTAGAGCCACTCTGTGCAATTGAGAAGGTTGATCAGATCTCCTATTTTGCTTTCCCCGATAATACCTATGTATGGGAAAAGCCTCACCTAAACTTCGTAGTTTGACTCTAGTTAATGCTGAGCAACTAGCGTAACTTTCTATCGGCTCTTGACCCTTACTGATTGGTACTACTCTTTATATATCAATACGGGACCTGGCTCAGAATTGTTTGGTGTTGTTGATGTTATACGAGGTCCATGTTTCCTAGAGATCCCACAGGTATTTAGTCTATGCCACCTTCATTAGCTTTGGCAAGAAAGTATGAATGGATGCGCTCTTTGACGACTCCCATTAGAGAGTGAGATAGTGACCTCCTAAAGGAGCCTATCAAGATTGGAACCTTGTTTGGCCAGTGGCACTAGCGCAAAGCACCTGTCATTTCAATTCCAGCCGCTCTTTGTATTCTTCCAAGTTTGGTAATATTGTATGCCTTACTTACTGCTGGCCCCCAGGCTACTAAGTACATAAGGAAATATAAAATAAAATATTAAAATTACATAATATTGAAAGTTTGTGAGTTCAACTGCCTGGATACATCCACTTAACACTTTAACCGGCCATTCTTTTAATACCAATCCATAAACCATATTAAGTTTAAACAATAATTTAATTTAAAGATAAAGCTAAAATTGAAAGACAAGAAATTAACTCAGTACCCAATTTTTAATATATAATATAAAATACATAAAATAAAAACAAAAGAAAAACAAAACTATACAAAATAAAGAAATCGATCAATACATTTTTAGATGGTCAAACCAAAAGTAACGTTTAATACAGTAAATATTTGTTTATAATTTTAACTGAAAATCACGTAAAAAATAAAACTTTCAAGGATTACTATAACATGCCTGTATTTTCATTTGATATACATAGGTAAATATTCTGTAAAAGTTGTAGAACTTTGATTTTGAATCCAACTCTAAAATCTCTCCTAACTCAGAATCTCGCATATATATATATATATAAAAAAATATATATTACATATAGGTAATGGATAATATGTATCGTATTCAGTATCCAGCAGGTTATGATACGATTCAAATTTTTTATTAGTAACTAAAATTGTTATCAATTAATAACAATTTAAATTGCACGGCCATTAGTTATAATATAGGCAAGGAACCAAGTGATATGATACAGATTGATGTTGGAGTATAAGGCTTGACCTAAAGGAAAGTGTGACGGCACATTTGTAATATAAACGTGCTTTTTCAGGCTATTTGGATTAGATACAAATATTAAGATCAATTAAAAGCATCAGAATCGGTTAGTGGGTTAAAAATAAAATTAGAAATTAATTAATTAACTTTTTATCTACAAATACAATTTTTTATTTTCCAAATAACTGACGGCAACAATCTAGTATATTTTTTCATGTTTTTCTCTACCTAAGCTAGAATTATTTTCTCGTGCTGAGCTAAGTACAATACAGCAAGTTTATACTACAATATTTTACTACACAATGTTTTGCGAGTATTTATTTATCAAATTACTGGCTTATCAACTCATTAAATGTGGAAACCTACTGCTGATGTCAGGAACTATATATGGATACAGTTAAGATATATTTATTTTCAATAATATTATTTTGTTTCAAATTTAAATATGTATAAGTAAATAAAATAAAATTTTCATAAAGGAATAAATTCTCTTACAAATAACTTTTACAAATGACAAATTATAATTCAATTAATATTAAATTACACCTAAAATAAACTATTTTCAATTTAAAATTGATATATTGTATGTAATTGCTTTATTACATACCAACATATGTATACATATATGTTATATACTACATATGTTGTACCTCACAAATTGAAATAATATTTAAAATCTGATTTGAATCTAACCAATTTTATTACCTTTATATTCATGTATTATGCATGTTCTCGTTTATTTCAATTTTAATATTATAAAAACTTTCATGCAATATAACTTATTCGTATATATTTATCATTATTAAGGACTCTTTCAGGATAACCAATAAAAATGAAACAAGTGAAATTAATACAAATTATCATCAATAAAATTAAATTGTTTGGAATTCTATTTAACTACTATAAAACTAACAAAAAAACATTATAATAAAAAAAAAAAAATAACTCACCACCAACCACTAAAACTGCATGGACCAAAAATATTTAACAAAACAAATAAATATACATATAAAAAAATAATAATAAATAAACATACACCCCACATGATTAGCTAAATAAACTGTAAAAAACAAACCAACCTCGAAATTTACTCTTGAAGCGATTTTAATACATTATGGTATATGTATATATATAATTTTAAACGATTCGATACCTAAAACTAAAATTGAAAAAGGATAAATATTACAAAATTTTAAACTAAAGCTCAACTAATCTTTTTCTATCTCTTTTTTCCTAACATAAATTATTTAAAAATATTAAAATTACATTCAATATTGAATTCGTAAGTAAAAATGGTATAAATGCCAAATTCTAAATTTGGGACCACTATTTTTTTTAATTACTCTTTACGGAATCTACACTTAAGCACATTTAAGGGACAACAAGTTTCAAATGATATGTTCCATTACCATTTTGTTATCAATAATTAATTTTCTATATTACTTATTTATTATTTTTGCAACTATTCTGTACACTTCTTGTACACGATTCTTAAAGCCAAAATGCTTACTGTGATTCACAACAATTTTTAAAACCTCTTTGAAATTATTTGTAATAACTGATCTGTTCGATCTATATGACTCTATGACTTCTACAAGATTTCCTCGATTTACCATTACCCAGGGAAAGTAATTCAAGTAACAAAACTTTGGCTTTCTTTTGAATTTTCCTTAATCATATCGTACACAGGTTTTTCGTGGTTAATATCTCTGTTTTAAAAAATGTTTGAATTTCAAGTGATAGTAAAACTTTTGATCGATAAACACATTTGGAAAGGTACTTGTAAAAAGTTTACTGTATCTTTTTAGTTCATTTTCGATTTCTCATTAGTAAATATTGATGGAATAGTGGATAACTATGATATTTTGAAGCCGTTTCAGTTTGCTCGTGGCAAAATTTAGTTGATCATGACAAAAAATATGTGACGTAGTGAAACGAGCTTACAGAGCTGACTGTGCTGTTTTTTTCTTTTTTTTTGGCAAGAATTAGTTTACTTGATGGAATGAAACCCTAAACAAATTATTATTATCAATCCATTTTAATAATACTTCCAAAAATTAGCATTTATTTGAAATTCATTAGAATATGTATGATTAGTATGTATGTTGTCAAAGTTTTTATTTTATTTATTTATACAGCAATATTTTCTAACTCAAACTTATAAAATAAAGCTTATAAAAAGCTCCTAACAGAATAATTCAAATAATCCAAAATAACAACATAATTCAGTGCAGTATACATAAACTTAAGAACTAGAATAAATATATATATATAATATATAATATACTATATATATACAATAAACTAAAAACTAAACTTTCAAGATCTAGCACTCTACTAAATTTAATTAATATTAATTCGAACTCCCCTTAAAAAAAACTTATAAAAATTACATAGTCCATAATTATAAAAATTTAAACTAAACTAAATGCTATAAGTTTTAATATGACAATTTTTATCGTACTAAATTATTAAATTTGGCTAAAGAAATATTCCCTAATTTTTCTTTTGAATTGGTTAATGTGGTCCAATTTTTTTATTTCTGATAGTGAGTTGAATATTTTGTATGCTGTGTTGTACACTGTTTGTATCGTGATTGTTCAATCTGGTGTTCCATGACATAATACGTGTTTTATCAGAATTTCTTTTTGCGTATCTGTGAATGTCACTATTATAAGTAGATTTAACAGTTGTATTTATATTGTTAGTGACTCTTGTACATGTTCTACGTCTAAACCAAAATATGTTCTTAATATAGGTTATGAATGAAAATGGTATCAATGTGTTGTTTTTTCAAATTAGGATTTATTTTAAATTAGAAAAAGTACATCCTGTAATACAGCCATTCTCGAAGACATAGCAATGGAATTCTTTTCAAATATAATTAATTTCTCAACAATTTAAAAATATCACAATTTATATCATTAAATTTTTTTTTGTAAATATCACATTAAATAAAGTTTTATTTATAAATATCACATTAAATAAAACAATTTAAATTGTTACATTACATGGAGTTTAAACATTTAAGATTCTCCCTTATCATATTCTTTTATTCACTATTTTTTCATAATTAGTAAAAGCCTGCAATCGGTCCAAGTAACAAATTTTTTATAATTTATGGGTTGAGCCTAAAATATTTAACTTAAATTGGTTTTTGAAAATTTATCATGATTGAAATAATACCTAAAAACGTTGAAACGGGATTCAAAAGCAATTCGGAACTGCAAATACAAGTTAAATTTAAAAAAAAATATAAATAAATAAAATTTTTATTTAAATGACTAAAAACTAACAAAAACGAGTTAAACCATTTACGGTTAGAGCGTTAAAAAGTAATCCAAATTCATTTATTTTAATTTTTCTTTTCAAAATCTACATTATTCACAATTTAATAATAATATTTATATAGAAAAGATATTCCTTCGTTGTTTAACTACATTTGAATCCACCTGTAAGTATTTTGCTGAAACTAGAAACATCTTTATTACTATACCCACGTACGTTGGATCAAGCTAAATATGCACACATACATACACTATATAGATGAATCTAAATATGTATAAATCTAAAATTTTAAAATATCCTTTCTTTATGGATCCCATAAATTGTTATTGAAAAGAAAATTTCGATTGTGAAAAATATTTAAATTCATAATAAGAGAAGGGGGAGCATATAACATTTCCATTTTCAAAGCATAAGCATTTTGTTAGGTTGCGTCTTGAGTAAATAGTATAACAGTGGCATGCAACTGAGATAAGAGGTGGCATTTGATTAAATGTTGTCACTTACAAAACTAATAAGAAAAAACTAACACTGAGGCAGAACAAAAAAGAAGAAAGACACAATGTATGAAAATAATAAATAACATAAAAAATGTGAAACGAATTATTTAATTAGATTATTAACAGACGAGAATACCTTACGGAGAAATTTGCAATTCAAGTGTATGAAGTCACAAAACTTCAACTAGAAAAAACCCGGCGCGAATTATAACTAATAGAAGGCAATACTGCGTTAAGCTCAGACCTAACTATCGTGTCATCGATGTGTTATTGAATGATTATAAAATGATAATACATTATATATAATTATGGAATTAAATCAGGTCAGTTTTCCACACGCATATGTCCTGAAAAAAATGTGGGCAAAAAAGAAGCATTTTGGTATTATAAATTTGTAAATTGAATATTTCTATTTTGGTTTTGCCTTAAGAATAATTGAATTAATGTCCGAGATAATATAGCTAAGTGAATTAATAAAAATATAGAGAATAAACAATTAATAAAATAATAAAAAGGATTAATATCAGAACCTCTCTAAAAGAAAATTGCGTAACTCTAAATAAACCTGTTCGTATTAGTGATTATATCTGAAATGTCGCATACACTCTGGGTGGCGCAGTAGGTAGTGCACGTGCTTTTCAACCGAAAGGTTCCAGATTCAATTCCCAATGAAGACAAAAAAATGCTTTCTGGATTTTTCGACATGGTCCAGTAGTTAGCGGTTCAATAGTGAAGAGTTTGATTATCACTAAGAAATTTTATGGAACTATGCTATTATGAAGGTAAACTATACTCTACAACAGATATAGTTTTAAATATTTAAATTAATAGATAAATAACATAAAAAAATTATATACCAGATACCAAAAGAAAAGTTATTGTATGTAATTGTGTATTCTAAATCTCTGTGTAAAAGCAATTGGGGTGTTTATTCCATAGACTTGGAATTATATAAAAAAAACAATAACAGTCATCATTCAAATTACGGTATTAAAGAAACACAAAATATTTTATGATTACTACATCCTGTACTTTCTAGAAGTTTTATTTTTGTTATTTTAAAAATACCACACGAAAATTATTTTTGAGTAACTCAAGTTCTGAATAATTAAAGTTGTGCTCTTCAATTACTGTACTGAACTTTGCAAAAAAATATTACAGACCACTGCACATTAAAATATTTACGATTATATGTATTCATTGAGGAAGTCTAGAATGGCAAATGATATTCATTTTTGATTCATCAGTGTTGATACATACATACTTATACCTTTTCATTTCATTTCATTTCATTGATAAACAATGACTGTAAGAATTCTACAAGGACAAATAGAATCGAAAAAAAATAATTTTTTTGCTTTTTTTCATATGAATTTTAAGATTTCATACATAGATAGAAATGTGATGAAGATTTTTTGTTATTATCATTTTTTTCTTTTTATTTAAAAATATTTCACATCTTTGGTCATGTGATGATGATCCATAATCTAGGTAATTCAGGTTTCATTTTAATTTATTAAAGAAAATAAAAAAAAAAACAAAAACAATAACTAAAGAAAAATTTACCTTCACAAATGTTTATTTAAATTTAGATTATTGGACATGCACTCTTCTCTTTAGGGATAGCAATTTGATTTAGTGTTGTAAGAGCATCATATATCGTAATTCTAAAATGAATTCAAGTTTGCTCTATGTTGTTTTTTCTCTCACAGAAAAAATAACAAAATTTATTTCTCTAAGGCTTTTATTATTTTATATTGAAAATATTTTTTTTTTATTTTTATTGTCATTTTACTGAAATTTGGCATATTACATCCCAATAGCAATTTATCACAAGGACATTGAATAAAAATCAAAACTATAACAAAAATAGGAAAACAATAATAAAAACAAAAAACTACACAATGAGTGAGAGATGAACGATTTGTCGTCACACTATGTACAAAAACAAAAATATAACAACAAAAATGATTTTTCAGTTTCATAAGGATAAAATTTTATATTTTAGGATATTTTAGTCCTTTAGTTGATATACAACATATTGTATTCATACAAGGTAGAATATGTTTTATTTTATTTTATTGTTGTTTTTTTTTTAATATTTTTACTAATAAATAAACCATCAGGCATATGAATCAGGCAATTATTTATCCTTAAAAATATAAAACAAAAGTAGTTTTATATTCTTTTATATGTGTGTGAATACAAAAAATATGATTTTTTTTTTATAAAGAATGCAATTCTAGTGCAACCGTTAACAAAAAATTATTTTAATGAAGGAAATTTTGAATATGTGGTTCACAGAGAAAAATTTTATAAAGTAATATAGTTAAAAGATGTATATGTAAATGTATATAGAAATATTATCGTCGAATTAGCTTATAAAAATATATAGACGAATGATCGAAGAGAACACGCCAAATTTATAAAATTCATAATATTATTGTTAAGCACCCTTAAAATATTTGAAAATTTGAGAACATTATTAATTATTCATTTATTTTCGGAGCATAAAGCTAAGTTAAGCTAAGCATTACCTGATTTTTAGGCATTTGTGTTTAGTAGTTTTGTTATTGTTTGTATATAGATCAAGGATTGTATTTTTATTGTATTTTATCGCATGCCAACAAATATATTTCGAAAGCAAGACTAACTTGATACTGATGTAATTTATGTGCTTAAAGTTTTAGTTTCCCTTTCAACTTCTTTTTTCATTCAGTTTGTTAAGACATTCAATACAACGACCACTCTTTAAATATTGTTTGATATCATTTTAAAACCGTATTTAATTTGAATGCATTCTCATTCATTGAATTTCGCAAAAATTTACATTTGATATTTAAAATTAGCAAAAAAAAAATAAATTTATTAATAATAGTTGTATTTGTTTGTAAAATAAAAACAAAAGCAAGCTTTTTGAGTCTAATTCTCTGTTTCTTAGTTTGCTGTGTATATTTTCCATATGTAAATTTTTATTAGAATATTAATTCAAGAGCGGTTCTTTAACACTTCTTTAACAAATATTTTCTTGGTTGTCCTAATTTTGTTATTTCTTGTTTTAATATAAATCTTCAAAGAAAATACTTAAATCTTTTAAACTTCGAACGATAATTTTTCTCTCCCCTTTTTTAGTACAAACTTTTTTTTTATCTAAGAACTATTAATTTTTTGTATTTCTTCATATTATCATTAAATTTTATTTATATCATCATAATCATTGCATCTATAACCAACAAAATATTATTTTTTCCTTTGAAATGCACATACGCAAATGCATTGAAAAAACTATATACGTACATATATGTATAATAGATAATTAATATGGGTATGGCATAGTTGGCCTAAACTCAGATTGCAAACATCACATTGCAAAAGACCCATTTTACAAAAGGTAGATATAAAATTTTTACTTTGGCAAATTAAATGACATCAAATAATATAAAAAATTCTGTAAAATGCGTATAACTCTGGTTTTGAAACCAGTACTAAAATTCCTCAAAATGCGGAATTTGGTAAAAAATATAAATATGTGAGTCGCAACTCTGGATAAAGGAAATATTTCCTTTTATGTATCCAACAGCGGTTACATATTAAAATGACGCCCCAAAGCTCTACTACTCTTTTATTGAAATCCTATTTTTGCCTGTATTGCACTTAGTAAAATACGGTACTTTATTATTTTTTATAACATAAACAAGAAATTTCCAAGAGTGTTAACACATTATTTTACAAAGAAATATTTTTTTTAAATTTTTTGTTAAATGGATATGTGCGAATTGCAAATTTGTTAAGTGAGAACTATGCTAATAGATTTTTTGTAATGTGAGTTTTTTAATAAGTGGGATTAGACAAAATAGATGTTTGTCATCTGAGTTTTGCTAAGTGTTACGCCCCCAATTAATATGTATATGTGCAATAAATATCAATACAATGAAAAATGAAATGTCAAAATGTTTTCAATGCAAATTTTATTGAATGGATTTTATATAAAATTTTGATGTTCAGTCTCAAAATCGATTGATAAAATTTAGTGCATGTTGAACTAAAACAAATAAGTATCTTATATAGAAAAAAATAAAAAATGTGATCCAATGACCACATGGGTAAAAACTATACTCAATCACATAACAAATGAAAATATCTCTCATCATCATCACAAAATCATTATCTCTTTCTGGGTATCTACTCACAAACTGTAGATATACCATACACAATATTATGCATGTATATTATATAGATAATTATTGTACAACCAATAACTAGCTAAATCAAGTTTGATAGAGTTTGGTCAGTTTACACAATTTTCAAATAAATCCCTCATTCATCTGTCGGGAACTTGGGGCTTATATATATTATAAATATTCTATACATATGTATTTCTTTTTTTATTGTTAGTTATTTTTTGCGAGATTAATAGATTGTTACCATAAAATATATGTGCCTATATATTATAATATAGTGAACGAACATTTATATATACATAATATTGTTGTATGATAAAGATGTATGATGAAAATATATGGGGAGAATGAGATTTTCAATACATTTTATTTTGGCAGCAAAAAAATAGTTTCTCTGGCTTTTAGAAAAATGTTAAACTAGAGTATGAGCACCAAAAAAATAAAAAAATAAACTTTTTTGTTTTTATTTTTGGCTTTGACTTTTAACCATTAATATAAATTTTAATAGATGACCATCAAAATTGGTGATGGTGGTTATGGTTATGTTTCAAAAATTATGTTTCTATTCCCCTAACATATATTTTAAATGAAAGAGTTGTTAGTTTTGTGTTTTGTGTTTTTTTTTTTGGTGGGTATTCTTTTTTTTGTTTATTATTTTTGGATCCAATTATTATTTTTTTTTTTCATTTTTTTAATCTTTATAAAACGGATTAACAAGGATCCTAGATTTTAATTTATAGTCTACATACATATAAATAGATAAGAATTTAAAATATATTATTTTAATGTTTGTAATTTAGTCAGTTTGCGAAAAAAGGGAGTGAAATAAAAAATTCTCTAATTTTAAACTGGATTTTGATTTTGAAATCAAAAGCGTATTCAATATTTTGAATAATTTTCATTTATTTTGAAAATGTTGTTGAAAATTAGATAATTTTATTTGACATTCCTCACACCAGTGCAGTGAGCAACCATCGTTGAAATAGTTCTAGAAAAAATACTGTTGTACTGTTTGGACTTCGTTATTAAAAATATGAATGGAACGAACTTTAATTTATATCGTAGTAGGAGTGGAAAATATATTATTTACGAATTTACCATACTTAAAATGTACAATGAAAAATATATCTTAAAAGTAATTGCACTTAATAGAGTTAGAAAACGTATTATAGAAGATATAGATTTAAAGACATGCAAATTTTGTTCGGTTATTGATATACTCTTATTTCATCTGATTGTCATTAGAAAAACAATACAAATTATTGTAGAAATATTACAGAATTAATCAGAACAAATATAAGTCTTTTACAGAACAAAATGAAAAAAGAATTAAGAGACGTTGTTGGCCGTTTTTTTTGTTGTCCTCTTTGATATATGTAAAGCTATATGCCACTAGAATAGGACTTTACGAACTCTAGTAAGTACTTCGTATAAGTACTTATTTGGAGGATGAAAAAATAAAGAAAAATATAGTAATATGACTGATTAGTAAAGCTGTAAATTTGTAAAGCTGTAAAAATTAGTAAAGCTCTAAATTAATGAACAAATTAAAGCAACACAGTTTTAAATTCGGATATTCTTTGATAATAGCTTGAAACCTAAACTCAGTTGATCATTTTAAATATATAGTTTGATCGTTTACCGAACTCATATTTGAAAATTACTAATATTTAAATCACTATATGCTTAAATCACTAAATTGAAAAGAAGTAAAGAGCAGTTCAAGAAAAACATGTCAAAATTTTGTCAACAATTTTTAATATTTAATAAAATAAAAAACATGTTCAGTTTTAGTTCAAATTGTGAACAAAAAACCATATTAAAAACATGCAAGATATAATCAAAATAAAATTACTAAAATAAATAAAAACAAAAGAATTAACAATAACCTAAAAATACAACAAGGACATATACTATATATAGATACATATATATACAAAAAAATGATCCTTAAAATAAATAAAATAATACTAAAAAATAAAATAAATAAAATGAGACCCCAAAAGAATAAATTGGACATACACATAGAAATAAAGAGATTTTTAAGTCTAGATAGTCTAAATGACTTTCAATAAACAATACATCGATGTAGAACGATAATGACATTTTGTTGTTGTTTTTTTTAGAAAACTGCTTCATATATATTATTTTTCTTTTAGGTCTGAATATTATCTATACATACTACCGTTGCATTATGTTTTTTTTTTTGTAATCATTTTATTTTATTTAATATATATTTTTTTTAGCGGGATCACTCTTTTTCTCTCTCTTACTCTTAGAATATAAAACAAAATATCCATATGTTCTTTGGCAGTTTGGTGGAAATTGGCAAAATTTTTTTTTTGTTGCTTTGTAGCTTTTTTCGGTTTTTTTTTTATTGTAAAATATTTTGAAAGTAATATATCACTAAAATATGAGTTATATCCGAATATTGGGTGATAAATTTTAAAAACGACAAATCTCTTATACTTGCTTTATTTAATTTAATAAGAGGCATGTATTTTATACACATAGAAAGTAATTTGATTTGTCTTAAAGTGATTCCAAACCAAACAGCCCAACAAAAAAAAAAAATTACAAGCAAATTAATTTTTATTTGAATCCTTTTGTGATAATATGACAAACTCCACTCATCATCAGCAATATATGATGAAGTGACTTAATTTAATTGGAAATATTTATTTTGTTAAGCGTATCAGAATTTTATTTTTATTTGGTAGTAGTTGACAAGTCATGATAAATTGATGACATTTAGTTATTATTATTATTAATTGTTGTTTTCTGGTTGAAAGTAATTTAAAATAGAATTTAGTTAAATAATAAATTTCTATATAAATGGCAGAATATAAGGCAATGACGTAATAAATTTGACAATTGACAGAATTAATTAAATGAATTGAAAAAGAGTGTTTAATTAGTGTAATGAATTTTATATGTAGATTAGGATTTAGGAAACAATTTTTATTTTTATACTGACTATACTTTTGGGAAATTGTGATTTAAATTTTTTATAGTTATTTTATAAAAGATATTTTTTAGAAACTTAAAATTTCTTAAAATTTTCCAAAATGATGACTGAGTAAAGAGATTTATTTATACTAATGATGGATGATGATTAATTTATGATACATATATATAGATTGTAGGTGGTCATTTAAAAATTAATGTTATAAGAATATTCAAATAAATAACATACGTTTCAATAATATATTACTGTAGTTCTATAATTAGCTTCTAGGAACGTATCTTTTACAATTTTACAAATGGAATCAGGATGCAGTCATATACGATTTATAATTTTATATACATGTATATTTTCAATTCATCATTCCAGAATGTAGAATGACAAATTTAAATTGGATTTGACTAGTTCTGAATTACAATTTTAAAACGTCTTTTGTTTACATTCCGTTAATTAACGTAAATCATTTCAATTTAATAAAAAGATCGTTATACAAATCAAAATTATATAATGTATAATTCAAGAATATAGATAACTATATTCTCTACCTTAAATAACATTTCGAATATAATTTGAATCCAAAAAATCTAATTTAAATTAGTTATTTTATGTAAAACAAAAAACAAAAGCAAAATCTGTCAAAATTTTAAAAGCCAAATTTTAGCATTTTTTTTAGTTCTAAATCACAAATAACTAATATTTATTAATTTTTTAAGTTGTAAATATCTACTTAAAAAAAATATCATCAGTACAAGGCTGTTATAATAATAAAAATTATATCATTTCATTTAAAAGTAAATATTAACATGATAAATAAAAATTTATGTAACAACATATTTTAGTAGTAACAAATTTGGAAATTGTGAAAATGCTTATAATTTAAATAAAATATTTCTTAAATACCAGCTTTGTATCTCAAAAGCTGTATTTATTTTTATTTAGATTCTCGTTTTTAGTTATTTTTTATTATTCTTTTTATTTTGTTATATCTTAAAATAACAAAAAGTAATTATTTTTTTCTTTTAATATTTATGACAAATTAAAATAAATTTTTTTTTTAAAATAATTTTGTTTTAAATTAAATAAGTTAAACATTTTTATGGCTATCAGAAGCTTTTAATAACAAACATTTAAAAGTACATTTATTATTCATTTGTGTTCCAAAAAAATATAACTATTATATATCTAAATATATACATATAAATATATTGAGACTTAATATTAAAAAGATAGTAAATTAATTAAATATGATAATTTAAGTAATGTAACAACTCAAATAACTCAATAAAATAAAACTCTAATATTTACAAAATAACAACAACATCAAAAAACGAAATATTAAGAATAAGTCATTTCAAAATTTTGAATTTAACTTAAGTATAGACACAACACTTCAGCACGAAATTTTTTTTAATATATAATTTAACTAAAGTTCTGATAAATGGTTTGAAAATCTAAAACTAAAAATAATAAAAACTTTACGAACTAAGAAAAATATCAAAACACCAGACTATTGTAAGTGATTAAATCTAATTTCAACAATAAACAAACAAAATATTGTGCTAAAATTGGCTTCAAATGAAAGATGTTAGTTATAAGTCCTTTAATAATTTAAAATAACTTTAAAGGTTTTTGTGCGCTACCTTTTAAAAAAGGGTAATTAGAAAACATCAGCGATTGACAGTAATTAAAAATTGTTTACTTCTTTTATTTCGAAGTACCAAAATACAAAATTCAGAGTTGCTCTCTCTCTGGGCTCCGGACTTCTATAACCGCATTGATACAACTATGTATGTATAAAGTTGTTTGTTTTATTATTTCATTAATATATTAAATATTTAATTTTAATTTTGTGATATTTTCAGGAAGAACTTTAAATGGAAAGAAAAAAATTAATTAAATTAAATTTCATTTAAAAAATATAAATAAAAATTTGACAAATTTACAAATGTCACAAAATAATTTGGAACTTGGCATTCTATCTTTGAAGTCACTTTGAAACTATAATAGAACAAAACTTGAGGATTATTTCAAAAACTACTAATGGCTTCGTATAAAGTAAATGAATAATACATAAGTATATTGAATTGTCGAATTATGTACAAATAAATAAATAGGAAAAATTGGTTATGTGGAAATGATATGAAAATAAAAAATAATTTTGCATATTCATTTTATTTGTATAAATTGAAATTAAATTAATTTTTAAATATGATTAACATTATATATGTATATAGAAAATTTCGGGTAAAAATCGAAAAATTCTTTCAACTGCCATTTTGACATATTTTTTTTTTTAATATTTTTTTTTTCGTTACGTATTTATAATTAATTATGCTAATATAACATTGTAATATAAATTACAATTAAAATGAAAAATAGAAGAAATAGAGAAAAGTCATTATTTTAATATTCAATTTTTGATTTTATTATTATTAATTTTTTTTTATTTTATTACTAATTTAAGTTTATTTTTCAGTTTTAATTCACTTAAACAGATATAAACTGTTTTTCTTTTGATTTTCAGTTCTTAACAACATTATAGAACTTGAGTTTAAATCTACCAGATTTCGCATGCAAAAGGTAGATTTTGTACTGGATTTTGTTTCAATATGAATTAGGTTCACAGCTAAATCAGCACATGAATTTTGAAATTTGTTCGACATCTTTAATTTTAATTTTTAAAAAAATTAACAATCGTATTGGTTTTTAAAGAAAGTTTTGATTTGGAAATAGAGTAAAAAAAGTGAAAAAATAAAAAAAAAAAACAAATAAAAAATAAAATAAAGTTAACCAAGAGTGATGAAAAAATATTGGTGTAATTGTGGGAACAAAACATATGTACATACATAATATTTTTATTTCAAACAAAACACTTTTTAATATTATTATTTGAAACAAATAAATTTTTTCTATCGTCAAGTGAACGTCAAACAAAATCTTTTAAACGTAGAGTGGTAATCTAATTTTGTGAGAACATGCTATTAGATACAAATTGGATTAGTTAGTAGTTAGAATATTTGTACTATGTATATATCGCGATTTCTGTTTAGTTAAGTTGAAATTTGGTTAAAAATTATTTTGCATTCTGTTAAATAAAATTTTCGTCTACATAAATTGATAGAACTAACATAATATGGACTTGAATATAATAAATTGGGTATTTTCTCGGATAATTAATTATTACTTTTATAACCTTTTTGTTAAGCATGTCTAGTCCACTTATATGGGATTTTGATGATATTCTACTCCAAATGAAAATTTAATACGTAAATTGTGAAAAAACTATATAGGAGCAGTAAATGTGATAGCAACTACCGATCAAGATCAGTGAAATTAGTTTTCGTGAAATGAAACAAAATTATACTGAAGCGAAGGTATTTTCAATTTAAATAAAAATTTTAATTTAATGAATTTAGTTTAAAAAAAATTTTATAAGCGTATTCAAGTTATTTTCCACATTTTAATTTTGAAAATTCTGTAATTTTTCAAAAATCTAAATGAGTTTATTTCATATTTATTTTTTTTAAATTTATATAAATTAGTTTATATAATGAACTACTAATTACACTAATATAACAATTAAATATTTATAATTTATAGGAATTGATAAAATATGATATGGAAACACTAATCCAAAATTTAAAAAATTAACACTTAAATATACATACTAAATTAAATTAACTTTTTTTGAATTTACAATAATTTCTAAATCGTTTTTAGATTCTGACATTTAAAACGGTTACCAAAACTCTTGAACCCAACTACCAGCGAAAATAAATAGAAAACAGCTCTATTTTGATGACAACAAAAATATGGTTGAGGGGGTTCTATTTACAATTTTGAGCAAATAAACCAGTATGTGCTGTTACGCTTATTTATCGTCGGTAGTCGGAATTGTGTTTACAGTTATACTCTCTTTATTTAGGAATTTTTGTAAGTCGTCTTTAAAATAAGAGGAATGGTGATATTTTTTTATTATTCAATTTATGTGATTATGAACCCATTTTATTTTGTTACCTAATGTAAGACCCAAGTCATTAAAAGACATTGGAAAAGCTTCTTTAGGAACTAAAACATTAACGTACTAAATGGTGAATAAATAAATAATTTTGAAATTACATATTTTCATGTTTGAATTCAGTTTTTTCTTCATTGTTTTTTTTTTTCTTTTATTCCCTGAAGTAAATGAATACTTTATATCTGTATAAAACAAACTTTCGTTAGAAAATGTAGTAAACCTAAAATTTAAATTATTAAAAAGAACTTATGTAAAAAGAGTTTTAAAGTATATATAGATATATATATATATATATAAATTAATAAAACAGCAAAATCTTCTATTTTAGTTTAGACAAAACTGATTAAAATGAAATAATTATTTACATTGAAATGATGTATGTTTACATACATCTTATGATTTTAAGTTATTTAATTTGTAAATTACAAATTTATTTTTATTTTTTCGAGCCAAACAATTTTGGGCTCACTTTTTTATAATTTAAATCAATATTTTAATGTCAACAAATTAATGATACTATTCATTCCCCTACATACTTTTCATTCCTCTTTACCAACCAATTGATTTTTTGTTACAAGTGAAGGGATATGAAACGTATACCATTGATGGAGGAGTACTCGCCTAAACAAATCTAATGAGTATAATGGTTGAAAAGAATTAAAGATTTCGAAGACTGCAAGTATTTATTATTTCTAAGGAATAATTTAAAATTTTATTGACTGTGCTTAAGTACGAACTTTAGTTACATACTTAAAATGTGCTTACTCATGGGCTACTAATATTTTATTTTACAGTAAAAGTAAAAAAAAAAAAACAAAATAATTTCCTAAAAAACAATTTTTAAAGTTAATATTAAGCTTTTTTTTTCTCCATAAAACGTTTATACTTTTTAAAAATAAATAAATTTGCATTTATTTTTGATCTACGATTAATTTGTTTTTTTCTTCTCAGTTATTTAAAAATAATTATTTGCAATTTCGTTTCTTTTATTTTCGGACTCTGAGTAATTTCTTTTTAGTTTTGTTTTTTCGAAATTTATGATATTAATTTTTTTTTTGTTTTCATGGTTAAACACCTCTTATCCGCTTGCATAATTCTGTTTGTACATGTCTTTGATATTATTTCCACCTTATTTCCGATATAACTAAAATTATTATTTTTTCTTTACCTCTTCCGTTAATGGTGAATATTTTTAAAAAAATTCATATATTTGTTTTTTTTTTTTTGATTTTATAAAAAATGAATTTTTACTGACATTTAACTGGGGATATATTTGCATTTTAAGTTCTGAATTATTGTTTTGATTTTGAATACATTTTTTTACTCAAGTCGTTATGATATTTTTTATTGTCTACAATTTCTTTCGTTGATTTTTTTGTTTGGATTTTTTTTAATGGGTTTCAATTGCATGTGTACGGAAGAAAGAAAAAATAATTTTTCTTTTTTTTTTTGGAAAATAAGAAGAAATTTAAAGACAAGGAAAAGTTATAATGTAATCCTGTTTTCTATAGTGTATTTTTGAAAGTCATATTAGGAGAACCCATAATGAAGTGAGAGTTAGAGAGAAAGAGGGTAACAAATGAAAAATGAACTTTATACCTGTCATCAATGAAACAACTTTTTATGTGTAAATTATTTATTTATTTTTATTTTTTTTATTTATTATTAAAACTATTTTTTAATATTCGTAACATGTATTTAAAGAAAATAACAGCCTGCTGAAAAATAACAAAAAAAAATATTCGCTTTTAAATGACATTAAGGGAACACTTCAACTACATTCAACGTTTCATAAAGTTACATAAGAAGAGTGATTGTCTTAAAACAGTATAAAATGAAAAATAGAAAATTATGATTAATGTACAAAACTATTAAAGATGATTTAAATATTTTATGGGAAATAGAATAAAAATATTGTAAGGTACCTACATATATTATTTAATATATCATGTTAGAAATTAATTCGAGTTTAAATAAAAATAAATTTAATTTGGTTATATTTTTTTACTATTTATAACATATAAATGACTTAGCTCATACAAAAACAACTATGACATTTAAATAATTCCAATGTAGACAATTTTTAATATATTTTTTTGAAATTAAATACTAAAATGTTAACATAAATATATCGAAATTAGAGAGAGTATAAACTACTAAATACTAATTTCAACAATCAAGAACTATTTTTCATTATCTTGAGTAATTCAAGTCTCTCAGAAAGGTTAGATTGAAGAATAAATGCAAAAAAGCCAGAATATAGTTTAAACAAACAGCAATATTAAAACACACCCAGACACTATGAAACTAAATAAAGTTATTTTGTTTGAACAGGTAATGAAACAATTGTTCGAATCCATTTACGCAATGACAGACGTTAATGAGTTAAATTATTTGTTCAAAAACATATCTTTATATGGATTAAAGGGAAATAGTTTTTCTTTTTTTTATATAATTCCAAGCCTATGGGATGAACACCCTAACTGCTTTTACACAGAGATTTGTTGCTGTTATTTTCACTAATGTTTAATAACAATGTTTTTTTGGAAAATCGAATAAAAAATATTTTTGTATTTTTTTGTATAAAATTATTTATAAATCGTTTTTTTTTCTAATTATAATTTCAGAGCATCTTAAAGCATGGAATTTTTATAACCAATTTTCATCATCAAGAAGAGTTAAATTATCAGAATGTTCTTTATTTTATATTTATAATATGGATAATTCGTGATAAATTAATTTAGTTCTGCAATTGGAATTCCTGCATTGTTTATTCTTTGGTTATATGAGTGACTGAGTCATCATCATCTACTTTCGTACTTTTGCAATTACTTAAATTGATCCTTTTGTATTTTTTACTTTTTAAAAATATGTTTTAACATTATAAAAACATTAAATTATTTTTTTGAACTATATAATCCGACATGAAAAAATAATTTTAAAGATCATCTAACCACGTTTTTCCATTTAAACAATATATAATTCAATATATGGAAAAATGTTCATCTATAATAAAAACAATTCTTACATGAGACCATTACCATTGTTATCATTTTGTCTACCTACAAAAATTCTCATTTTACTTTTTCTCTATCCTAACACATCTTAATAGTGAATACACTAAATAACTTTAGTCATATCTTTTTTGATATCCATAAATATTGTCTAGATTACAAATGACTTCTTTAAAATATAAAAAAAAAAAATCCAATAAGCCTTAACAGACTTTAAAAAATTTCATATTATTCAATATATATACCTAAATACATTTTTATAACAAAAAAAAGCAAAAAAAAAATAATAATATCGTCCTTCTTTACTAGACTATAAAAAAAAAACAGCTTAAGTAGCAGCTTGGACTTCCTGAATATAGAAATTATATTCGATCATAGATGCAATTAGCTATAATAAATTGGTTCCGGTTTTATGATTTTCCACCAAACTTTTATATATGATACATAACAACTCATTTAATATCAAAAAATTGAGAAAAAGAAAAAACAAAAATTATATTTGGTTTATGCCACATGTAAAAAGGATTTTTATAAAAATAATAATGATAAAAATAGCAAAGGACATCAGCTAGAATATAATATCGAAGCAAAAATTCATATTCAATTCATGATTTTTCTTATTTTGTAGGTGTTTTTCTCATCATACATATGTGCTGTCGTTATTCCAGGATATGTACTCTCAGAATGTCCTTTTATTGGCCTTTTAATTTTTTTTTCTTTTTTGCTTAGCTAAGAATTTGAAACAGTTGTCTTTGGTTGTTTGTATATATATATATTTTTTTTTGAATTGAGTAAAAAGGAAATGTAATAAAAATTTTAAACGGAAGTCAATAAGAAAGATGTCATGGTGAAATAAGTTAATTTTTGAATTCGTTTTTTTTTTTGCATTTTTTTATTGAGAGTACACTCAAAAAAATTTATTGAAAATTAAGTTACACAGATAGTTATCCATTTAAAAATATTTTTGTAAATTTATTTATGTATTTGTATAACAACCAATAATTGTATAAATTGCATGTAAGGTATAGTTTTGTAATTCGTTCTTCTTCATATATGACTCAAACTCAAATATTTGTTTTTAAATACAAATATTTTGTATTTAGAATATCAACTTTTAATATTTGTTAACTTAAGTTGTCTAGATTGTTTTGTGTCTTATTTCTATATATCTACAACATATGTTTTGGTTATGTCTTAACACTGATAAGGTGAAATATGTGATATAATAAATTATAGTGTATCATTTTATAAATCCAGAACCACTCAACCAATTTACAAACTAATACATACATGCGTTGGAAAGATCTACTTTCACTGATGGTTTAAAAGAAAAAAACATCTAAAAATGTAATTTACATTTTTCTTATCAGAGATACATTTTATCGGTATACAACACAAATACTCTGTTTGCGCGCATCATTTTTATTGGTTGACAACGTTATTGGTTGACAACGTTATTGGTTGTCATTTAAGTTTACATTGTGAGCATTGATATTTTTTGATAATTGAATAACTCAGTTAAAATTAAATAAAAAAAAATAAATAAAGACAATTTCTCATGTTAACAAAGTAAAATTATTTAACAATGCCGCGACGAAGGCGTTCACAAATTGGCCGATGAACACACAACAGCAGTCATATTAAATAGAGATTTTCGTTGAAAATTTCGGGGAATACTTCAGGCAAACACTACCTGTTATCTCAAAATCAACACCAACAGATGAAATAAATGAATATTTGAAGGTATAAAATTTATGAAAATATGTTAAAACTCACCACCAATGTACGCGTAATTGCAAAATGATCAATAAGCTGCAACATTTTCAAAGCAATTACTTTTAATGTATGATGGTATACCAATTGCTAACGATGGTTTCATTACAATTCCGAGAGATTTTTGCATATTCACACAATCAAAAGACGAACTAATTGAAAATGTCTTCCCAAACAATAACATTGCAAAAATCATGATTGGTTGAGTGAAGGAACTATATATTGGCAGGAAAAAATAAGGATGTCAATAATTTGAACTTTATCATCTCAAATAGTTGTCGAATTGATCACATATAAATCTGTTGATATTGTGAAGAATAAAGAAGACTTAGTCCATTATCCAACTGATATTTTTAATTCTCATGCTTTGCCTGGAATCTCACCGCATAATTTTACAATTGGAAATCGCATCCCCAATCATTATGCTTCGTAATATAAATCCAGCAAAATTATCCAATGGAACAAGACTTCAGGTCAAAGCATTAATGAATTATGTAATTGAAGCAACAATTTTAAATGGTAAATTCAGAAGCGAAGATGTTTTAATACAACGCATTCCAATACTTCCCACTGATATGCCATTTCCCGTTCGTTTGACTTTCACAATGACTATTAATAAAGCTCAAGGTCAGTCGTTGCAAGTTTGCAGCATACATTGAGAAGTTCCTGCATTTTCACACGGTTAACTATATGTTGCATGTTCACGTGTTGGAAAGCCGTCGTATTTATTCATTTTTTGTGAAAATACCAATACTAAAAATGTAGTTTACCACCAAGCACAACAATAAATATTTTTCTTTTTTGATGTTTTTGATGAATTAATGTTTTTTTGCACTTCTTTTTCAGGAAAATGTCAATTCTTTCTAGAAGATTTCAAAGACGTGAATAACGTAAACGTATATAATTTATTATCCAGTAACGCGGGCAGGGTTACTCTAGTATAAGTTTCATATTCGGGATGTTCTAATAATGAACGAATTTTCATAATCTGTTTTTGTAATTTAGAAATTTTCCTAGTGCAGACGGTGTTAGATTATATAACACAAAGTACAATTAACATAGTTTAACAAAACCCAACATCTTAACGTATACCAACATTTACCAAATATCCACAATCAAAACTAAAGATACAGTTTATAAATTATAAGCCCAGTTAGAAAGATAAAATTAGTTAGTTCAAAAGAGTGTCACTGCTACAATAATAGACGGTAGTATATATATATTCCAGTAATATGGACCCATAGAAATTCCTTCCATTCAAAATAAATCGTTACACGTCCTACAAACAAGCCCGTAGCTGTTTGAAAACTTATAGACATCTAAAATAGGTATCTCTTTTGATTTTTTTTAATAATCTTATCTTAGTTTTCATCAGACCCGGGCAATCATACAGAATATGTTTAATATCCAAATATTGTCAATATTGTCAAATATTGTACTAAAAAATCCCAAAATTCGTTTCATATAAATAGAGCAAACCGCTCATTAATATTTTCGTCCATATAACCTTAGAAGACTTTGTCTGCCTTCTAGTAACCTTCTGAATTATATGCATAATAGCAATTAGCAATACAAATATAATACATATAATCATCAAAACAAAATTTATGGCTTAGTTAAAAACTGAATTGAAACGAAATAAATAAAAGAAATTAATTTTTTCTGAGTGCATTGAAGTTAAAATAACACAAAAAAGAAAAGAAAATCATGTTCAAATCAAAATAATAATTTATTCAATTCTAATTTGCGCAGATACATGTTATGTAGTTACATTTATATACGTATGTATTGACAGATTTTCGACATTTATTATAAAAACTATTGAAATTGAAATTTTGTAGGTGCAACCCTGATATTACATTACATTCGAAAAACAAAAAAAAAAAAAATAAAGTTTTACTTTTGAATATCAATTAAAAATGTATGACAGAAAATATTCAATTTGCTTCCTTAAAATCTATATGTTATAATAATATTTTATATATTCACATAGACAATATGTTACTTAAAGAAGACAGTTTAATTTATCCCCCAAAAGTGATGTATAAAATTTTTGGTGCCAAGAAAAAAAAATAGAAAAATTGATCAAAATCTTCACCTAAACACCATTTGATGCTCATTTTCATATACAATCATTATATATCAAGGAATCTTTTAGATTTTTTTCCTTGTATTTTATATATTTTAAAGGAATAGGTCACAATAAAGCCTAGAACTACATATGATATTTTATAAAGTACTAAGAAAACTTTTACCATTTTATCTGGTAGATAGTTGATGTTAAGGATTCTTACTTTTTTTTTGTCTATAAAAATCGAAGGGATATTTTTAAGAGAAAACTATCAGATTTTTAAAGTGTTAGATCTTATATTATTACTTCCAGCTGAAAGCCCTCGTGTAATCGTTTATGCAAGAGGAATTTGTTTTTTTTTTTAAGTTTTAAAAAGGAAACCAAGAAGAGATTATTGAAAAAGGTTCTCTTGTAAAGAAGACCCACTATTTTCTTGAAATATTTTTTTTTGCTGATTTATTTGTTTTTTTTTTGTTTTGCATTTTCTTGTCGTCGTACGCTATTTTCAGTTTTTTGTTTATTTTCTGATTCTTCATCATCATGCAATTTTTCTATCACGTATTCAATACATTTCTTCCACTTAATGCTCTCTAATTTGTTATTTTATTTTTGTTTTTAATATTTTAAAAATAAGAAATGATATAGAAAAATTTATAAGATACGACTATGACGAGGACGACAACTATGAAGACGACGACAACCATTACGATGATGACGCCTGCAGCGGAAGAAATGTATACTTATGAGTTCGTTGAACAAAAAAAAACAATTTTTGGAGAAAAGGGATGAAATTTTTAGATATTTAATATTAAAAGGTTAGTTCAACACTTGATCTAAGCTAAAAAAAAAAAAAATCAAAAAAAATCAAAAAAACAAAAACAATAAACCTTGGTAAAGGCTAACCGGTTAAGATAATAATAAAAAAATAAAAAAAAAACAAGGAATTGAAAGGATTTATGTGATTTTGTGTCACATATGTTAAGGACAAATTTAGATTTTTAATTTTTATATGTTCTTCTCAGCAATGGAAAAGAACAAATATAATGTGAGATTTTAAATTTGAAATGATGTGGGAAACAAAAAATAAATAAATTCAAGCTGAACATTGTAAAAATATTGTTGTGTTGTTATGTCCCTATGGAATTACTTCAAAAAAAAAAATATGCACGAAGTAAATCGACTTTATAGAGTTCAGTAATGTTACTTAAATGAATACAAAATTAGTTTTATAATAATTCCTATAACGGTTTACAGTCTCTATGAAATATATCAATGTCTATGTCTTTATATAAATTATCTAAAGAAAAATAAGGAATTTTTTTAGATATTTAATATGTAAAATACATAATATAATGAAAACAAAAATTATGAAAAATTTTCTTTGTAAATATTTTATTTGAAAATATGACTTTTATTAACAAAATTGACTTATTCAGATTTAGAGATTAGATAAATATTTAAATTTTAAAAGTATCGGGAATGGTTTACGATCAATTGTTTTATCGTATTTTTAGCTGTTTAGAATCCTTTTCGATTTTCAAATACTTTTTGCATATTATTTTAAGCTTATTTACATTAACATTTAAAAAATAATACTAAATAATGCATTAATCGTCATTATTGATATGTTGCACTATGAGTACTTGCTTCTTGTATTTTTTTAAAGTAGATCTCGTTTGTCAGTCAATGTCCAGTTCCTCATATTCATTTTTTATCTTCAATTCTATCTAACCACCTTAGTTAAAATTTATCTTTACGTAGTTTTTCTACTCACAAAGAAGCACAGAGATTCCGCAGAATAACAAATATAACAGGAATTCTATTAGAATCTAAATGAATTGTATCTAAAATAATTTAAAAACAATGTTCTATTTTGGTTCATAGTCATAAAGTCATAAATTAATTAGTTAGATTTAAACTACACACACATATATACCATTTAGTTTATTTTAGTTTAATTTGTCATTCGTTTTTGATCAGGACCATGTTACAATATTATTATAAAATCCAGCTCTGAAGTATTAGACTTTGACAATAATATGAAATATTGTTATGTACATACAATAGTAAATAATTACATTAGTATAAAATTACAAAAACTGATTGAAATTTGATATTAAGGAAAAATAAATATAGTAAATATTGATCAAACACTATGTGAGATGCATGTTAGAATAATGATTCTAACAATTATATTTATTATAATGTATTTTATTTTAAAATTAAATTAACGTAAATTGGAAAATTTGATCATTCTGATTAGATTTAAGATTATGAAAATAAAAGTATGTGTAGCATTGTAGTTCAAATTTTGAAGTAATAAACTTAAGTCGGTTAATGCATTTTTTAATATCATGAGACTTTTTTCCAAAAAATAAAGAACTTAAATTATAAAAATTGTTGCATGGCTGCAAAACAAAAATCTATGATAAAGATGCAGTTATAGCTATACATAAAATAAATACAACAATAGAATTATCATATATTTTGTCAAAAAATACTCGATTCATGAAAACGTCCTATGTTCCAGAGTAACGAACAAAAAATAAATAAATAAAAAAATATATAATCTGTCCTTAATAAAAATCCATTTAAAACTCGAAAGGAAAATAAAAACTTAAATTATTTTCTGTTCTTATTCTTTTTCTTACGTTAGGTATGAAATGTCAACAACAAATACAATATACTGAGACCTAAAAAAATAAATTAAATTAGATTACCTTAACATACCTAATTTTATTTTAGATTGTTTCCAAATTATTAAATGCTATCAATTATTTATTTTTAACATTAAGTAAAATTTTATGCCTGAACAATAATGAAATTGAACGCAATAATAAAACTTATATACTCTAGGATCTAGTATTTTGATGTTAGTAGTGCACAAACAAAGATTCGATGTTATATTGCTCTCAAATTCAATTTATTCAAAATTAAAATTAAACTTTTTTTCTGAAATCATCCTTAAAAAAAAGATAAAAATAAAAATTCGTGTAATTTATTACCTCCATTTTAATGTACAACTATGCATTCAGCTGGCGAAGACAATACGGATTATATACCAATTTCGGAATTGCCTATCAATTTTTACAAAACGCAAATTATCATTACACGCGGAACTCCTAATAGTCTAAGACAAAATAAATTTTTTGGTAGGACTCGGAAAAATTTTAAAAATATAAATTTAGATGAGAATTTTTTCATAAACGTTTTTAAAGATCACATGCCGTGTAAGGGTATTGTTGGTGTGATGAAACGAAGCACACGAAAAACTACGAAAAGTTTGCCTTCAAAATCGTGCTCTTGTGTATTATAATTGATGAATGATGACATTAATCTATAATTATAATTGACAAGCATTTAAGATCTTGCGCAGTATACACCTTTTTATTTTATTTCGATTCTCCTAATCCTTAATGAACTTCTAATATATATAATATTATATAAGATTGTATATAAAACAAAAATGCGCACACAGTTGAAAATTTTTTACTCATATGATTTTATTATTCAGCAAATACATTATGTATAGTGAGTTCTTATTAAAATAAAAAACAGAAACAAACAAATCAGTTATTATAATTTACATATGGACTTGCAAATGAATCTATATACATATGCCAAAAAAAAAACAAAAAAACAAATTCATCTAAAATAAAAAATAAAAAACAACAAAAAAACAAATCACTTGAATTCTTCAGTTTTATCTTTTTAAGTAACTGTTTCTAAATTTTGGTTATTTGTAGTAATAATATAGTTTTTATTAAAATTATGTATTATGTAGGTATATATATACATACCTCTTTAATGACAAAACTTTTTATTTTTAGTAATTTTATCACTAAATGCCACTTACTATAGGGAATATATCGGAAACGAAGCAGTATATGAGGGACGTGTATTTATGTGTCCTAAATAAAACTTACTAACCACAAAACTTTTTATTAAACACGAGTGGTTTCTGCTATATCGTGCGAAGTCTATGTCAGTATTAATGTTTTTTTAAAGATTTTAAATTTGATTTTAACTTGAAATATAATTACTCAACAGGGGCCCCTAGTGTTTATATAACATATTTCAAAATACTTACCTGAAACATTTTTCAAAGAATAAGCTATTGAAAATAAATAAGTCCTCAATCCTTATCCAAGATATAAAAGACCGAAATGAATTGCTGGAACTAATCTTGCAACAACACCATAAAACAAACACAGAGGTATAAACGACGTCTATCTCAATTTAAAAGAAAAATATTGTTATCCTAAGTTAAAAATGGAAATTCAAAAGGTGATTAATAATTGTCATATTTGCAACGTAGCAAAATACGAAAGAAATCCTTTAAAGCTACCTCTAAAAATTACGGAAACCCCAATTAAACCATTACAAATAGTTCATATGGACATATGGTACTAAATTATATTATATTTGTTGTACCTACATTTTAGCTGTTTGAGTATACATATATAGGTAGGATAAATGCTAATTGGTATAATATATTATATCATATGCATACATCTACAATGATGTATCATTTTCAAAATTGTCAACTGTGAATACATTCCATGTATGGATAAGTAATAAGTTCCATTTTGATAATGAAATTATTTAATAAACAAAATATTTATCCTAAGTACTAACTTGTTGATCATCATTTTAAATTTTGGTCTCTTGTATAGTATAAAATTTCTCATATGACCATAATTTTTTAATTTTGATTTGACCTAAACTGAACGTGGATGGCGTTGGATTTCTATTCAATTTTATTTAAGATTTGTTTATAAAATTTTTGCTTTCTTACATTCCCATTAAGATTACCCAGAAAATTTAAATTTCCAAAATTTTATTTGCTGGCAATTTTAAATTAATTGTTCTTTTAACTGCTTACTACCATTGTCGGAAACATAAATTATTAGTTTTTAACCTGCGCTTTCTTCTTTCTCAAATTCGATAATTCTTCCAATTATTTTCAGGTCTGTAGCGTTAGTTTTAAATTTAATTATTATGTTTCAATCAAATTATTTTATTTGCCAATAAAAAAAAATTCTTTAAAAATTGTGCCATCGATAATTGGTAAAAGTTCATTACAAAAAAAAAATTACTTGATTTTTTTTCATTATATGAAATAAAAAAAATTGTCTCAACACATCCAGAGAAAGAGAGGGAGCAAATTAAATGTAGATTTACTCCCGTACATTGAATACACGAATTTAGCATATAATTATTAATTATTAGTTATTCACTTATTAAAAATATTATAGAAATAAATAACATTATCATAATATGTACTATATATATACATATATCATTTGTAATTTTATATAAATAATAAAATAATGATGCATATTAGATAAAAATGAATAAAAATGAACAAATAAATTTTAACAAAATAACAGTAATATAACATCTATGTTCTCACGTTAAAACAAAAAATTACATCAAATAAGTTTTAAAATTGCTTTGTTGTTTTTTTTTTTTTTTGCTTTTACTCAAACTACAAAACTACAAAAATAATTTATAATAGTAATGTACATACAGAGTGATTAAAAATCATTTCAAAAGACAAACTTTGAGTTACGTGCTTAAAAGTACATTTTGATTGCATGAAAATAAGTTCTCCACATGTTATCCGCTGCAAAAGTTCAAGTTTTTTTTTTTTTTACACTTTTCTATTATTTTCTTACTAAAAGATTATTTTGTATTCATTAGATATTATTTCATATATATATATATATATATATTCGTATATTTCGCATTTTAGACTACAAATTCCAGATGCTCTACAAATTTTGTTGTCATTTTAGGAGTTATTGCTTTCTACGAATCTTACAGAATTTTTTAGTTGACACAGTTTTTTTCAGACCTACCTATTGTTATCAATATCTTACTTTCCTTAGCTACGAATTCTCATTATTTTTAAATCTTCTATCACTTATGGCCTTGCGTCAAATATGGATGCAGACCTATTTCATTTTGTCTAATACTTTTCAGATACAGTTTGTGATGTTTCCCGTTTAATTACATAGGTTATTATAAAAACTAAATTGCGTGGGTGTTTGCTTAATTGTATTGACAATTACATAAATTTAAAGTTATCAATAACTACAAAATGAAATCATAGAACAAACTGCTGAAGAAATTTAAAGGAATTGAAACTTATGATAAAAGACAAATTATATCTCGTTAAATATTTTTAAATTATTTGAAAAAAAAAATGTACAACACAAAAGTTTTATATTTGTTTTTTTTTAAATCACAACCCTCTATTATTTTAGCCCCATTTATCTTATATTAAGTTAAAGAGTTAAATAAACAAATAATGATAATTTTTGCATATAGGCATTTCTAAATATTGCTTGTTTGAATAGTAATATTATTTCTTCCTTCCGGAAACTGTTTATTTAATTTTATATTATATTATATACTTATACATATTTGCAAAAAATATTTATTAACAATAAAACCATAGATAAGTTTCCGTCTTTAATACAAGATCACAACTGAATTGAAGACAATTTAGTAGTTTTCGGTATATTTACTCTAATGGATAAATATTATAAAATGCCGGCCTAGTAATGAAATAGTGTATATGAAATTGTATAGTTTTGAGTAAATTACATTTTAAGATTTTTGGAAAATTATACGTTGAGTAAAAGCTTTATATCCCTTTTAAAATTAATCTTGGTATTAAAAAATTGTATCCGTAACATAATTTGAAGTTTTTGTAATGCATTACGGTGTATGTCGTTCTCCAAACTTCGATAGCATAAAAGGATACTCTCACTAATCAATACTTCGCTAACAAAGAAGTCAATGAATATTCTTTACGTCATTTCATTTGTATGGGATACACCTAAGCTTCCAAGAAAATAAATTTTTGATTAAAATTTGAAGTTGTATACTATTGTTAATTGCTATACATTGTTTCAGAAAGAAATAAAGTAAGAATGTTTTACGTCATTTTAATTTCTTCCGAATTATTTAGTTTGACAACATTTTTAATATTAAACGATGTATACATATATTAATGTAATTATAATGAATAAGTATTTTATAATATCACATAATCTTTATGGTCGGTTCATATCAGAGCATCGAACAAGTATTCAATTACAAAAATTTTGTTTCAATAAATTGATTGTCTTTCACGATTACATGACCGATCGATTATAATTCAATTACCTGTTCCTATTATTATTATTATTAATTACGAAAAAGCAAGCGTTTTTATATGAAGTTTGAATTCTGTTAATCTTCATAAAAGTTCGGAATATTTTTTTCTATCCGAAAAAACAGTTGATTTAACTTTTTATTTTATTAATTTTTTGACATTTCCACAAAAAGAAATTATTGAAACACAGATTTTATAATAAATTACAATATACAATATTGAAAAGTCAATTTTTTATAATATATTTTTCTTATTATACACTTTTTATTATGAACAACACTGATTTTATTTGTTAAAATTAATACTAATACACTATTTTAAATATAAATATTGTACAATTAAAAATTTATCAATCTAAAAATTTCACAAGATTTGAAAATAATTCAAATGTCAAGTTTAGCTTTTAAGTCAAATTTTTTTCGTAGAAGAGTAATAAATCTTTTTTAAAAAATTTGTTTGAATGAAGCAGTAATGAAGATTTTTCCCGATTAAATATACGAACTATCTAATTTTATGTGGAATAATCGGTTTAAATTAAAAAGTTTTATTTAATTTATTTAATTTTTAATGTATCAAATGGGGATATTTTTATCTCTAAATTGATATATTTACAAATCTCCCAATGCTTTCAATGCTTGGTGTCAAACGTTCTTGATTTAAAAAAAATCTAATGATTCCCTGGTTTACAACGAGTACGAGACGAGTGTAAGGCTTATGTTTTTCATATACCAAATTATTTTTCATTGTATGTGTGTTGTGTTCAATAATGTAATTAATGAGTGCGCAAAACGACAAAATTGTCGGAAAATTGAAAATTTCTCTCAACCAGACTGCGTATTACTTTATTTGACAGTTGATCTTTAATTTTATTTCAAGGAAACAGTTCAATTTTTATATTTTTTAAATGCAAAAAATTTTTGAAAATAAAATCAAAAAATTAATAAAAATAATAAAAAACAAAACTTCATTTTACATTTATAACATAAACAAATCATAATTATAAAAAAAATAATTACAAAGAAATGTATTGGATAGAAATATCAAAAACAAACTATCTGATTTATTTAGTGATTTTAACTGCTAGAACAATTTCTATGCTAAATTTGTCCTAGTCTCGTATTTGCAGTTTCGCAATATTATACACCTACCATTAGTTTGTTGAGATTATTTTAAATTAGTTTAACAATTGAAAATGGTACTTGATAAATAATTTATATCTATTACTTTTATGTTAAATTTATATATATATAAAATAAATTAGTATTTTAAAATAATTTTCAATTCACCCAATTGATGCTTTAGACTAATTTATATAATTGAAATTTTAAAAACAGTATTGCTATAACAGTATAAAATAAATATTTAAAAAAAACATTACCTTAATTCAAATTTGGATATAAACATAAGAACTCTCTTAACCTCATTCGACTGATATTAAAATATTCTAACTAAAAATTATTATATACATTTTTGTATATGACAAGAGAAATATTCAATAAAAATACAATTTCAGACAGTATAATTGAGTTTAGTATAGAGCTATGAATAAATTGTTAATCAAAATTTAATTTGATAACCTTGCCCTTACCACAACTTACCATCATGTTATTTACATTTCACAATTTAATTTATTATTTAAATAATTTAATATATGAACTTTTTAAAATAAATTTCTTTGATTGATGACCTACCCCTCTCTAATTTTACAATCAAAGTATCAAAGATAAATTATATTCATATATGTATGAGTATAATATTGTATATATTGTAAATAATTTTTAAAGTATACCCTTCAATTGAATTTATATAAGTTTTACAATATATATAGGTATAACAATATTATGAAATATAATATTACGAAAATCAATCAAAGTCAACAAAAACTAAACAATTGGAAATTGGAATAATTTAAAGTTGTTATTATACCTGATTATTACCTGAATAATTTCTTAGATAAATATATGAAAAACTATTTTTTTTTATAATAGCCAAAAAAAAGAAAGGAAAATAAAAAAGAAAAATAAAAAAAACAAATAACTTTTGTTTTTTTTTCGTGGACATTTTTATTTAGATTAAAATTATTTATGATAGGATGGCTTTTAAAAGCTAATAAAATAATGATAAAAAAAATAAAAATAAAATAATTATTTTTGAAGAATTTTTTTAATGTTTCTCAAACAGTAATTTTTTCTAAAATTAAATAATATATACTTATACTTCTAGTTGATTTACTAAAATACTGTCAGATCTAGTTGAGTTTATCAATAACCCAAGTTTACTTCAGTGCTGAGTTCTTTGAACGAGTAATCCACTAACATAACCAACAACCAACAAATGTGACCTCGATTCGTAGCATCAATAAGGAACAATTCAGTGTTAATAGGGTTTCTAGAAGCAGCTTGACTTTCATCTACCTAACTACCACCGCACAAAATATATTAAGTCACCGCACAAAATATATTTTTACTTTATATTTTTTAGGTATTATAAATTATTGTTCGAGATAGAATGCTAAAATCTATTTTAACATAGTACAGAATGCAAGCCTGGTTAGCCAAATGGAAGATTTGTTCATTTGCAATAATTTCAAAAATATTTTAATATCCAAGGTTAGGTTTTAAATAAAAAAAAACATTATTATAATTTTAAGTAGGGTAATAAAAACCAAGTTCCGTTTTTGAGCATTTATTAGTCAATATTTAACTATAATTACGTAAACACAATCTTTTGAAAATCGGTCCTTTTTTGTCAAATTCATGAGTGTTAATCAGTCGTCTGTCTCTAGAAAGACTAAAAATTTTAATCTAATGCCGACAGATATCATGTAATTGTATTAATTTTATTATCTGATGAGTAATCAAAAGGTCTGTAATTTGACTTCCGCTCTTCAGAACATGGGTGTTTAGTTTAAATTGTGTTTTTTTCCATTCTGTTATGTAATGATATTTTTTCCAAAAATAATAATACTTGTGTAAAATTTGTTAAAAAGTGATAATTTGGTAATCATTTAAATTAAATGTAATTATGTCAAGCAATAGATTTTTCACATATTACTGCCGTCAGGAAATCAGGATTCCAATAAAGTGCGATGAAAAATATTTGCCAAGAAAAAAAATTAATAAATTAATGTTATTAACATTAACAATTAACAAATATACAGTAATTTCTTATTATTATTATTATTATCGTTATTCTTTCTGAAGCAACTTACTTTCTTCATCAGTGCTTGCGACTAAAATTTTTGTAAAATGTCAATTTTCTTTAAGTCTCTTCTATCAACTGGATTTAGTGTCAATTTGTTAAATAGATGTAAGCTATTTTTCTAACTTTTATGAACTCATTATTATACACTATACGTTCAAATACTGCATTTGATTGCTCTAAGTTTCTTGTCTATTTTCTCACATGAAGAAATGTTTTACTTACAACAATACTAATTGTTCCGTAAACCCAGAAAAATTTAAACAAAAGCATTTTGTTATATCTTGATATTTTCGATTTTTACTTCAAAATTCTACTTCAAAGAACAATTCTGTAACAAATTTAAAAATTTAAGCGAAAAAAGAAATAAAGATGGATGTCAATATTTTGCAATTTTTTATGTAAAATAATAAGGTGATTTTTTTGTTTTCCTTTTAGAACTAATTTTTTTTTATTTAGAACGGTTAAAATAACTTTCAGTTAAATTTTACAAAAAAAATTGTAGGTTGACAAAATGTCATTATCACAATATCTAAGTATTTTATATAGAAATAACTAAATTTTCCTTAATTTTAACAAATCCGAGCAGGTTCAACATAAAAAAATATTAATTCAAAAGTTTAAGAAAACTAGAAATTGATTTAGCAGTTTTTTCGAAATCAACGTTTTATTCATACAACCTGTTAAACTATTCAGTTCACTTAATTGGACAGTAGACCTGCCAGAAAATATACAGCTGGAGTAACAGAAACCACTCAACTAAATTAATAGTCTTAATGTGATAAATAATATTTATAGCAATTTTGAATCAATTTGATATAACAATATTTTTTCTATAACTAAACAGAAAACAAATTTAAAAATTCTATTATTCGATTCAGCTAATGTGGTTTTTTCCAGAAAACAATATTGATAGTGCAGAATTTCAATTTTAATAAAATTTAATCTTTTATAGCACTACAGAGAATAAATTTTGTTTTAAAGCAAAATATTTAAAATAATGTTTTTTTTTAATTTTGAACAATATACGCTAAGGTCGTATCAATAATGATATATAAATTAACTTGGCACTTGTATTATATGTCTATGTCGGTAACACAATTGATGAGTTGGTTAACCCACCAACTAAAGGGTAATGTATTCGATTACTATTTAGATATCATGTTATGTTTTTCAATTTACAGTTTTTCTTTAATTGCACTAATTGATAAATTGTTATTATTTTATCTCAAAGTATGTATCCATATATATTTTTTATTTACTAAAAATTATTATCAAAATTAATTTTTACGCATCTCTTTCGGAATTTCAGCAACCTCCAATCAATTTAATTATTAGATATTTAGTAATATTTGGTTTCATATAGATTATTACTAGACAGTCAAAGAGAAAAAAAATTGTTTTAATTTGTTCACTATACTAAAAATATCACTATAGTTCTTTTATAAGTTTTGCATTGATTACACTTTTTTTATTAATTTTTAACCTAGAGGCAAAAAACTATAAACATATTATTATAATAATTATTTTGATATATCAATTCAAAATGTTATTATTAATAATTGGAAAATTTCTGAAAGCTAGACAATCCTAAGGGATTGTTTTTTTACCCTTCTCAATATTAAAAACTGACGAATTACCAACCAATTGACTTCATAACTATTAACGCATAGAGTTATTGGTAGAGTAGATATGAAAAGTTCATGATAATTAAATTATTCGATAGTAGTAGGTACGTATAACAAAAATATCAATTATATACAATAAAAAACGTTATAAACGTTTTTCACTAAGGGATCTGAATAAGGTATTTTAAACGTTAGAAAATCTTTATGTTATAATTTTTGGCTTAAACCCAAAATTCTTAAATTTGACCTCTAAATTTAATATCTTTGAATTAAAAAACTAAATATTTTGATGAAGTAAAATTTAATGTTGTATTAAAATTAGTAGGAAATAATTGTTTAATTTATGAGTTTTGCTAATATTCACACATTTTATTATATATACATATATATTTTTTATTTACTAGAAAATATAATATACAAAATTTCCATTACCGTGGAATTTCTTTACAAAAACAAAAAAAAAAATAATACGTTTTTTTTAATAAATATTATGTTGTTTTTTAATAATTGCCTTTTTATTTAAAAGAAAAAAAATAAATAAATATAATAAAATTCCTTATCGATGCTTTTTATTAATAAAATTTATACATAAAAAAAATATTTATAATTTTTTATTTTAAATTTTAATTACTAGAGCAGATGTACCAGTAGCACTTGAAAACAATTTTTTTTATTAAATTACACAAAAAAAAAATAAAAGAAAAAAATACGCCCAGCACCTCTTGAAACTGATTATTTTAGGACTGAGATAAGACTATTTTTAAAATAGCATTAAAATTTCGAATTAATTTTGTTTTTATATAATATTTTTTATAAAATAAAACATCTGGTCCAAAATAAAGCTATTACTAAAAAACTTACAATTCGAAAGTTATTGTTGAGATTATATTTAAGGACCAAAAATTCAATTTCTTACAAAAAAATAAACAAAACTTGCAAACTTTTATAGTTTAATTGGAAAATTTTAAATAACATTTTTATATTTTTATATCAGATTTTTGTTACTAATACAAAACAAATTGAGAAGCTCTGTTATTCAATCAAAATTACCCACATATTCACACATATATTAAGATAAAGTAAATAGCTTTTGAATTAAATATTTATGTAGTTTCTATTTTGAATTTTTAATAAAGCAGCAGGCTATTTGTTAGTTTTATTCTTTCCAAAAATTAGATTAGTTGTGTTACGGTGTAGATCTCGTTCAGTCGGATAACTACCAAAGCAGGATATAAGTAAAAACAAAAAAAAAAAAATAGAATAAAAAAAATTTAATAATAGATTAATAGAAAATATCCAGATAGTAACTTGGATTAATTTTTAAATTTTATATTATTAATGTTAAGAAAATTAATAAAATAATAATAATAAAAAAAAAAACGCTGAAAAATGCATAACGCCAACTCAATTAATTTAGGAATGGTATTTCTTTTAGTCGTGCAATTTATATTATTAATTGTTTATTGGATATGGGTTGATTATGATAAAAAAATCTTACCAACAAAAATTAATGGAACAAAATATGGTGATGAAGATCGTTTATCCGGCTATGGTTATAGTCAATTTCAAGATATTCAAGCAATGATATTCTTAGGTTTTGCCTTTTTAATGACATTCTTAAAGAAATATGGTTACAGTTCAACTGGTTATACATTACTTATTGCTGTAATTGTTGGACAATTAACTTTGGTATTAAAACAAATTCCTAAATTAGAAAATAATGTTATGAGAATAAATTTGGGTGATGTTATTGAAGCAAATATTGCGGCTGCAGTACCACTTATTAGTATGGGTGTTTTATTAGGTCGTACAACACCAATTCAATTAGCTGTAATGGCAATTATTGAAACAGCTTTATATGTTCTAAATGAATGGATACAATTTGAAATATTTAGTATATGTGATCTTGGTGGATCAATAACTGTTCATGCATTTGGTGCATATTTTGGTTTAGCAGCAAGTCTTGCATTACGTTCCAAACCAAAAACTCAAGATAATTCTACAGTTAAAGAAGAACCATCATCATATGTTTCAGATTTATTTGCAATGCTTGGTACATTGATTTTATGGATTTATTGGCCTAGTTTTAATTCAGTTTTAGCTGATGGTGGTGATCGTGAACGAGCTGCTATTAATACATTCCTATCGCTATGTGCTGCAACATTAACAACATTTGGAATGTCAGCATTATTAAGTGAGGAGAAAAAATTCGATATGGTACATGTTCAGAATTCAACATTAGCTGGTGGTGTTGCAGTTGGTACAGTATGTAATTTATTAATTGGACCACATGGTGCTATTTTAATTGGTATGACAGCTGGTGCAGTCTCTGTTATTGGTTATAGATATATAACACCATTTTTAGATAGAAAATTATCCCTTGAAGACACATGTGGTGTACATAATTTACATGGTATGCCTGGTGTTGTATCAGCTTTATTTTCAATATTGTATGCAACGCTTGTAACAAAAACTTCATATAAGAGTAGTTTACAAACAATATTCCCAGCAATGGGTGCTGCAACCGAAGAAAAGTCATTGTTTGCTGGAGGATATCATAGAACAGCAATGCAGCAAGCTGGTTATCAAGCAATTGGTATTACTGTTACCGTTCTATTTGGTATTATTGGAGGCTTTTTAACTGGTTTAATTTTAAAAACCAAATTATTCAAAAATCTCGAAAGAAAACAACAAAATCAAGATGAAGAATATTGGATGGTACCGGATCATAAAGAAGAATAAAAGCAAAAACTTAAAACTGTAATTTTTTAGTAAATAAGAAAATTGTGAATTAATAATTAATATTCAATTTATCAATAAAAATTTTTATAATTATTGTTATCTTAATATTTTGTTGCTGTTTAATTTTATTAATGAACGCTACAAAATGCTACAATGTTGTTTTAAAATATTGTTAAAATAAATAATTTAAAAAAAAAAAACGAAAAAAAAATCCGAAATATAATTTAATTATGTACTAATTCTAAATACAAATACAACAATTATGTTTTATTTAATTTTTAAATTTGAATTATTCGAAATATTCAGAGCACAAGTTACTACGGTAGTTGATGTTTCGTACAAATTTAACATACAAGTGATAATTTGATGGCAATAATTTTTTTTAATGTTATGATAATAAATAGGGTAATTTAATGAAAACTAATGATAAATATTTACATATTAGATAACACCAGTCTTGTTAAAATTTACTTAAAAATATGTGATTGCAAAAACAAACAAAAAAAATATTTTAATATTTTGGATTAATAATTGGAAAATTGCGGTTCAAAATGGTAATGAAAAAATCAACAAATGAGTTAAATTTTATAAAGAAAATGAGTACTATATTAATATCGGCTAGTTTAGCTTAATTGAAAGACGTATAACCAGCAATGAATTATTTAAAAAAGGGTTGTTTCGAAACAATCTATAAAAAAATTCATTAACATGTAGCACCGATCGAGGTAGAAAACTATTTACTAATAAAAATCTTCTCAACCAACTCGTCCGAACTAAAAGAAAATTGCTGTGAAATAATAATTTAAGGTCACAATATTTTGAACAATCACAAATAATAAAATTGATATCATGATTAAATAAAATTAATAAAACATAAGGACATATAGCGAAGCCAGAATTGGAAAAAAACTATGTACAGCAGAATTGAAAAAAAACTATGTACAGCAAAATAATACTTTAGAGAACTCAAAAAGCGAGAAATCGACCAAAGACTGTAGAATTTTAAATGTTCAAAACTTAGAATCAGTCGTGCAGTGATTTTTTACTTATACAAAAACAGTACATTGAGTTGTTTACTTATTTTGTTGTTGGCATACATATCAATCACATACAATATTCTTCTTATTAAACATTTCCTTTAACCTCAGCTCTCATTAGGTTACAGTGTCTTGCGCTAAGGCCAACACTTATGGGATATTATAATTAAAAACATATGGGATATTATAATTATAGCCTATAAAAAGAAATATATAAATAATAAATTCAAACTAAAACCATTGAACAATTTAAAGTATATTGATGTTATTGACAAAATCCAGTCTAAAAAACAAAGTGGCATTAATATGTTAGATGCGGCATGTAAGCTTTTAGCCGCATTTGATTAGGGGCAGATACGTTTCTTTAGACAAAAGCTGATGTGTCTAAATGTTGACAAATTTATTTTGATACTCCATAATCGATAATAAGAATAAAAACTTGTTACTCAGGAAAAAATACAGTATTAAGTCAAATGGCAAAGAAAATTCTAAATAATATATAAGTTATTTATTTTTTTAAAACTAGAACTAGAAATATTTTAGCAATTAAATCATTGCCACTTAGCAAAAAAATGTTTTTGTGTTTATAAAATGAAACACAAGCATCACACTGGCATAAAGTTGACCCAGTGGTTTTGACAGTGAACTAGGAATAGGACTATACAGGTCAGAAAATATTCAAACTTCAGAGTGAAGGAGGCTAAAAGTCAAGTAGAACTGAAATTAGAGTACACAAAAAAGAATAATACAAGCAAAAAGCCCTAAGTTAATTAGACTTATTAATTGAATTTAATTTTAAAACCGAAAATTTTCAACAGAGGACTGGCACTGCCAAATGACAGAAGTGGATAAGAAGATAGACACTATAGTAATCGTAGATGTATTCAAAATATAAACCGATTTTTCATATCGATAAGAAGGTCAAGGAAAATTTTCAATTACTAAATTTTTAATTTACAAAAACTGTGAACAAATAAAAACTGCTAAAACTGTCAAAATTTAAAAAACTGACAAATATTTAGAATAGAATTTTCTTTACATTTTATTTCAAAATATACCAAAAAAGAAATACTTAAGTTCAAACAAATCAAAACACTGTAATATACGAAGTGAAGTCCTAGAAAACATTAATTTTATTTTTGTCCATATGTAATAATAATAATGTGCGTGTATATATAACTTTCGAATCCTTTCATTTCGTTTTCGTTCAGGTTAATTTCACCTTAAATTCAACTTACCAATATATAAAATTTTCTTTTTTATGATTATAACTTTATCGTTCGCTTATAAATTTCGTTATATAAAAATTGTTGTTACTTTAATACAACATAAATACAATTACAAAAAAATAAGTCATTATAACAAATTGGAGCCACTTTCGTTAAATTCCTCTTTTAATGACGGTTTCTAGTTTTTCTTTTTTTTTTAAGCGACAATCAGCTGATTTATTTGAGTTTTCAAAGTTTATTTTAAAAAAAGAAAAAAAAAATCATGAATAAAAAAATTATTAATTCTAAAAAAAAAATTATTTTAGTTTTAAAAAGAGATGATTTTTTTTTCCATTTTATGGGATTTTGTCATTTATTTTATTGCGAATAAATAATGACCTTTATAGGAAATTAAAAATATATAACTGAAAATAAAATAAATGATTATAAAAATGTAATGTATTATGACGTCTATTACGTATATGTACTTATATATTACGATTTTATTAATTTATATTTTTGATTCCAGTGATCCATTTTATGAAATTCTCTAAATAGCCAGAATGATGCGGAATAATTGAGTTTACGTTTCGGGCAGATATTCTAAAAGCTAGTTTATTGTACAAGTATAAAGGTGTATTTTTACCTAAAATCATTTTTAAGAAACAGATATATTTAAAGTTCAATTAGTTACAAAACGGGTAGAAGCAAAAACAAATTAAACATTATGTACCTTGTATCTGGATAGTTCACCTATAATCATATCAGCATAGACTACATCATAGTACATAAAATGTTGAAAAATTAAGGATAAGACTAACCCATTCGCTCATGTAATAAAAGAACTTTCAAAGCCTACGAAGCTTAAAAAAGACAATTTTAGAAATTGCATCAGTATGATCGTTCCACGTTAAAACCTTACTCAGAACCACAACCAGATTTTTTGCAGAATTTACATCCCGTACCTCTGAATTATGCAATCAAAAGCTTTACTAAAATAAAACAGAAGTAGTGATTTATTTGCGTATAAAGTAACCGTTCAAAGAACTTAAAAACTAAATACCTGACAATATGCTTATAGGTCTTAGGTTATCAATTGAAGGATTCGTTTTTTTTTAGAACAGGAATAATCTAAATTTATCCAAATTCCAAATACTATTATATAGAACATCTGATTTTTCACTCAAAAAAAATTAAGACCTTTTTAGAATCAGATAAATTAAAGCCTGAATTAAAAAAACAAATATATCTCAAACAGTCATACATAAAAAAGCTATAAAAATTATTAATTTCTTTCCACCAAGATATCCTATATGGAGTTATTATAATTTGATTGATACATAAGTTTCAATAACATATGTAAACATGAAATGTATTATTTGGCATACAAAATTATCAGTCATGTTCTGTAATTCATTCGGAATGGATTCGGAAACAAATTCAAATTTAATTTGTGAAATGTCAAAACATCTGATGTGTTTTTATTTTATTTTATTTATTTATTTCGCCTTAATTATAATATCAGATGTTTTGACATTTCGCAAATTAAATTTGAAAATTTTTAAAATCACATGAAATACATAATCAATATGAAATTCACCGACTGAAAAAGAAATTTCATTCCGAACTCACATTCCGAGTGAATAACAGAACATGGCTGAATATGATTAAAATACACATTTTAGATAGCCATAACACTTAGGAATCGCACAAATTTTTATCTATCGCTGTTTATAGAGATATCGCTTTTTGATCGGATATACAAAAAGCAAATTGCGTGTCCAACAGTTTAATTATTTTTAACACTCTACCGAACGACATAAAAAATATGAATTCATACATTTTATTTAAAAGAAAGATTGAAAAGTTACTTCAAACATAAAATTTATAAATACAATGTGAAAGGAAAGAAAAAAAATCAAATCAGAGCTCAAATTTCAAAAATTTAATTTAAATAAAAAAATATCTTGGTAATATCTATTAATACATAATTAAATAATAATAATTTTGAAATGTTTACTTTAAGGACTAATTTGATAAATTCCACTTGTTATTATTTTAAATTTAAAAAAGAAAATTTATTAACTTTTTATGTGTAACTAACTATACGACCGTACAGCTTAGGGTATGGCCTTAATCATTCAATTAAGCCATATATTTTAATGTTTTTCTAATAATAAATATATAAATGGATAAAATTTTGTTCAGTATATAAACATGAATTTTTTTAACAAAAATTAAAAAAAAAATTAAAGCCAAAATATAGTTTTATTACTAACTAATATGGAGCACAGGGAATCACTTAATAAATTCTATGTATCATATTATATACGTGTATGTCTATAAAATACATAAATAAATATTTTAAATGTATCATTATTTGTAAAAAAAAAAAAAAAAAAAAAAACAAAATTAAGAAATGAAAAGGTTTGAAAACTTTAAAAATGGTTTTTCTGGCAAGAATCAACTTTTATTTATTTTTTTTCTTGTTGGTTATTTTGCTATTATTGTTTTTGTTTATACAAATGACGATATATAATACGAAAAAAAAACACAAAAATAGAAAAAACAAAAAAAATAATTGTTTTCATGACTTAATATCATGTTAAAATGTTAAAAATTGTTTAAAAAGTACCATAAAAATAGTTATTTGTTCTGATAATGGAGAAGGAACACAAAAACAAAAATAACAACAGTAAAACAAAAAATTAAAATTTCCTTTTATTGAAGGTTCCTTCTTGCCTTTTTTATCTTTTATTTTATTGCAATTTATGTCAGATCCTTTTGAGGTTTTTCTTTTCTTTTAACCTTTTTTCTTGCTGTTTTTCTGTTTTTTTTACGAATTCACTCAATTGTTCCCTTATACTCGTGCCTAGTATATAAATAGATACAGTAAGTTTCATATATTAAAGAACAAGTAGGAAAAATTATATTTAATTATTTAAATAGAAGTTTGAAAATTCAAAATTTGCTTTGAGGAAATTACTATTTGTTAGTTATAATTGGTCTACTTCGATTTCCATTATTATTTCTTCAAGATTACTCTTGTTATATTTATTTTTATAAATATATCCTCCCCCATGTAGACATTTTAGAAACTTAATAAATTATTCTAATATCTAATTACTATAAAATTAATATATATTACATTGTTAATCATTTATAAATATGATTAAGGAATCATTAAATAATGTTCTATATGATAATTTCATTTAAATGACCCGGTAATGTTAAAAATATTTTTAATTCTCTTTTAAATGAGTATCCTCTTCCTTGAGTAATCCTCTTAAAAATAAAAGGAAAATCTTTGAAAAGCCTAAATTTTATGATGGAAATTCTTTGACACGACAGTAGAGCTCAACTCTAAAAAATATATATTAAAATTATATATCTTATATTAAAATTGTGTCTGTTAACTGAAGAAAAGTTGAAAATACCGTAATTTTTGAATATTTTATATATATATACTCAAGCTTTGCTAATACTGATAAATACATTTCAAAAGAAAATATCATTTATTAAATACAAGCTATTATAGTATATAGTATTATATCGTAAAAATAAGTTCGAAAAACATATTTTAGAAAATAAAGATATTTGTATAATGATATAAACAAACTGTTTGATGTCCAAAGCACTGATAAGTGATATTTACCAAAGTTTGGAAATATTTTTAATAATCCATATTATTTGAATTTCACAAACTTGACTTGACAAACTATAAAACTTTATCAAATAAATTATTTATATGTATTTATATTCTTATTCATATGAAACAATGGCAATCTGAGTCAATTTTGACATCTCAAGATGTCTATATATATTTCATCAACATATTTTTGTATAGATTCCTCAAGATAACTTTCAGAAAATATTCACAAGAAATAATAAAAAAAACATAATATATTTTTTACTGTTCAAAAACTTTTGAACTTGACTGTATATGCATATCATATAGGTTTTTTTAAGTGACTATAAAAATAGTAGATTTTATAGAAGAAAACAATGTGTATTTATAAAAATGTGATTTATAAAGGTGATTTATAATGATAAATAAATAAAAATTATAATAGAAAAAATATTCAAAAATATTTTCTTTTTCTTTTCTCCTATATTTTTGTTTTTTTTTAATAAAAAAAAGTACATAACTTTTTAAGAATCAATAAATTAGACAATTATTTTAATTAACTCTGAGAGAGTAGACAATATTATTTACTTATTTTTGTTTTTAAAGTATTTATTAAAAATATAATTTTGTAAAATTTTAAAATTTTATATTCAGTTGCCATTCGTTTTTAATTCTATCACACTTTATAAAAAAAATTACACAAGCCGAAAATAGAATATGCACTAAAGAAATTAAACAGATGACTTGTATAGCACCAAAATGTAATAAGATTATCGAATTTGAATTTATGATTTCAACCATAATTTCAATATTAATTTTTAATGTAATGAAGAATATTTAAAACTCTTACCATTTTCAAATATTTTAAAGGTAATTTCTTATAGAGTTGGCATTCAACTTACCTGTAAATAAAAAGAAAATTTTTTTTTAATTAAAATATTTCAATAAATAATTAAAATATCTTTTAAGAAACATTTTATTAAATTAAATGTAATATTTTATTTTTGAATTTGTGTATATCAAAAGAATATTAATATATCGTATGTTTTTTTTTTAAATTAATATTTATTATAATAACAGCATTTAATATTTTTATAATATTATTACTTAATAATTAAAATAAGTTTTTGCAATAATTATTAATTATTTCAAATTAAGTTAAGTGTAGGTACAAAATTTCAATATTTCTAGACACCAGAAGCCAACGTACCACTAGTATTATTAATAACCCTCTTTTAGTATTTTAGTTAGTATTACTATTATAGTGTTAGTCTCTCTTCACCTTTTCTTTCAATTAAACTTCTCTTAATTAACTCACTCACTATTGGAAAACCGTTTTTACTGATATCGTTAACACACTTCATTATCATGACATATAACCTGTTTCATAGTATTTATAAACTAAATTATCTGAACCTTGACCCTGGAGATCTATTGAATTATGTGAATTCAACAAAATGTTCCGATAGCACCAATAATATTAAGTTAATTTGTATTAGTAACAATAAATTATATTTTAACTGAAAATCTACAGGGTTATACTGATAACATGGTTTTGTTGGCAAGCATACTTGCTAACTAGGAATTAATAACTAACGGAAGCGTCAAGAACGAGTAAAGGGATTAATTGAAAACTTGATGATACGAGATATACTCGTATGTAAATAACTACATATGTTGCTTAGAGTGCATGTATTTTTCGCTTGATTATTCGGATATTGAAAATCAAAATAATTCCTAAGCTTCAAATTTATTCCAATTTTTTTTTTCGAAATTCTATCAAAATGTTTTCTATTTATTATAATTGTAAATATGTCAATTCTGTTAACATTGGTAAAGCAACATATAAATCTATTTGAGTAATAATGCTGGTAATTCGTATCAGCTTTGCAAATTTGATTTAAACATAGTTTCATGCACTCCCTTTCGAAAATTCTTATTTTTTCCATCAATAATGCACTGATGTTATACCATATTTCCGAAGCGTATGTTAATATTGGCCTTATAAAAGTTGCGTATGAAATCATTTTAACTTTTTGTGAAAGACTTAACAAACATAAATATGCCAACATCGGCATTAGTACCAATTACGATTTTCTGGTTAGTATTCAAGGACAGAACCACTGTAACATGACGGTCGGCACAAAAAAAATTAAAAAATATTTTTTTCTGAAATTACTTCTGTTTTTAATAAAATTCATATTTTATTACTCTTTTATTAAATTCATATTTTATTACATTTGTTTAAAAAAGAATAAAATTCAATTTTAATAAATATGTTTTGGTCACTCTAAAAATTTTATTCACTATTATTAGTTCTAAAACAATTTAATTAATTCTCTACACAGCTATATATTTATTAATAAATTTAAATTTATTATAATAATTAAATTATTATTTAATTCATAATAAAAATTTCAAATATTTTTATTAGACTCTCTAATTGAATCATAAACAAGGAATCCTTAAAAAAAATTCAAAATTTATTTTCTTTCAAATCAACCCTTCCGTGTTCATAGAAAAAAACTGTGTATATATTTTTATTTACCCTTGATAGAAATCTACAATATTTTCATCTAACATTTATTTCACTCTTTCTGTCTTCCTCTCTGCAATGCAATAAATTTGCTTCTATTTTAATTTTCCTCTTTTTTTAAATTTCTAAAAAAAAAAACATTCCATCAGGAAAATACCTAGAAATCAACAATCATAGTTAAATAAAAAAATACTCCCACAACAATTTTACAAGTGCATACACACTCAACTCATAATGAATAATATTCACACAATAATGAAATTCATTTTTCATAATTATTTTAACAAATTTTTGATATAATTTTACACTATTATTTGTCATAAATTTTCATTCCAAAAAAAAAAAATCAAAATAAATAAAAACACAAATTTTATCAACAATTGTTTACTTATTTCTTATAAAATTGTTTTGTTGCACAACAATATTCTAAAATGCATCGAAACATGATATAAATTTGTATTCACATATTCACATACAAAAAAATCATATAAAATGCAATTTAAAAAAAAATGTTCTTGCATTTTTGTTTTCTAATTTTGTTTTTTATTTTTATTTGAAAAACGGAATTTCTTACTACATTCCAGAACGCATATCATAAAGTAATTTTGTGAAAATACAATCCCTTGTTTTGTACAGTAATGATGAGAAGTTTTTGTTTAAGAACTATTTCCTATACGCTACAGACAGTATAAGCTTTTGTGACTCATTTACCATATTTAGTTTAAAAACAATAAACCATACTTCTAATAAATCAAATTAGTTTCTGATACTGATAATATCTATAAATATATAACAAGTATATAACGCAGTATAGTAATATTGATTCAAAGTCAAATTAATACACTGGCATTGCACTGTATATTGCTATTTTTTTTGCTAAGTTTTTTGATCAACTTTATCTACATTATATTTTATATTAATTTTTAAATTTCTTTAACAGCACTTTAATGTATTCAAAATTTACACAAATTTTGTGAAGTAGGTTTTTTTTCAAATTATTATTATCATAGGTGAAATTCTGTAATCTGTTCATCACTTAATAAAATTAGTAAAAAAAAAAATATTACCGTTAACTACACATTATCTAGTAAAAACGTTGTCTTATCATAATAATAAACTTAAAACTAACAAAATTTGTTCTAAATTTTTCGACACAAAAAATAATGTCAAATTTTTAAAGCTTAATTTTTTATCTACAACTGTGTATTCATCGTATGTAATTACATTTTAAATCATCAATTAGATCAATTATTGTCGTCACGTTATTGATTACCTATTTTCATTTAAATATTAACATTAAAAGAGTTACCAATAGTATCAAATTTAAAATATCGAGTAAGGGATCTTATGCTTTTAGAAGATGGCTCACGCAAAATATACAATTTATTGAATAAAATAATCGACTTTTTGCGGTAATTAACGCTTTCGGTTATGCAGTCATACGATCATGCTTTCGATTATGTAAAATTATCGTCATGCTTTCGGTTATGTAAAATGGCAGCCAAATTTGAGCATACAAAGCAGTAAAAAATTTTATGATTAGTTTTTCATCGTCATTTGTTTTGCTTTGATTGTGTAAAAACTAAAAATATACACAAAAAATCACAATTCACAAATAAAAAATTTATGTTTAATAATATCAAAGACGCGACCGTCAAAAGTGTGCATTTGTCGATTTGACAGTTGATCGGTCACTTCAAATGTTAATTGATTGATCGTCAATGCAGCATTACCGAAATCAGGGATAGTACATTTCAATCAACTTTTCCAGTTTTAAAATTATAGCAATCTACATTTCAAGTTTCTATATCTTATTAAATAAATATGAAAACTCTAGGTGTTTAAATTGTAACACATATATACCGGTTATTTTTAAATTTAAAAAAAGTTTGTTAACTAAATCGAGTGCGCTCTATCGATTGGTGGTATTTTCAGCTTCCGGGAAGGGCAGCAAATCGGTTTTTGAAGACCAAAAATCGTCGAAACTGGCCGCAATCGAGATTTCCAAATGGGAAGGGGTACTTTTTAATGCGAATTCATATTCTTCTACAAAAAAATAAGAAAAGAATTGTTAATCATTATTATTTTAACCAATTTGCCGTCTTTTCCGGAAGTTAAAAATACCACCAATCGATAGAGCACCCTCGATTTAGTTAACCAACTTTTTTTTTTATTTTTAACATAACGGCTCCTTCCATTCTTATAACTCTATATCTACAGTATGTTCTATAAATTATATTTCTATATCTTGATAACTATAGCTTAAGTCGGTATAAGAGTGTAGATACAAATGGAATCACATGAGATGTCGACAAGGGACAAATTCAAACTTCATAGAAGATAAAAATCGTCTCTTCTATACAGGTAGAATAACAAGCTATTTTGATAAAAATAAATGATTAGCAAAAACTGTAAACTGTAAACTGCTCCTGTTAGGTACATATCGGCCTGTACCTGTTAGGTACAGGCCGATAACGCCGATTCAAAAAAGTGTTTATGGTTATTAATGGAACGGAAATTTGCAAATCAGCACAATTAATTTATGAAACTACTTTGTTTAAAATTTAAGCTAAGTTAGATTAAAACATTTTTTACAAACTAAATTAAATTACAGTATAATAAAAATTTCAAGAAGGATAATTACGTTTACAACCTTAGCCTTACCTGTCTGATCGCATAATGTAATTCATATTCTTTTCACCCGTTAATCTTTTCACCCTGGTTCATCATAGAACTAATTATGGTAGATTTGAACCCATTAATAGAATGTTAATAATGGGAAATAAATACAAGGCCGTCATTGACTTCTCTCATTCAAAGACTGTATTAAAAAAACAACTGCACCAATACACAAATTAAACCACCTCTTAAAAAACTCTCACCCCTACACCTTAAACCGTAATTTAGTATTAAGAACTTATGTTAAGAATTTAAAAATAAAATTTATTTAGAATTAAGTAACTTTTTTTTTTGTAACTTTTTCAAATTTGTAAATTTTAAATTTGTAACGTATATTTAGTAAATATTTGTAACTGCTTGATTTAAGCTTGAAATAAATAAATAATATTTCATTGACAAAAACTACCATTCAGCTTTAATATTATTTAGACATCATAGTGTTTGTATATAAATTGTTTCACAATAATAATTTAAATACAATTTAATCCAACATATTTTTTAATTTCCTTTTTGAAGTGAGCAATATTTATTATATCTTTTAGTTCACCTGGCAACTCGTATTATTATTAATAGACAATTATTTCTTTAATTATTTGTTTTGAACAACGTTAAATAAAAATTGAATTACATTTTTGTATTTTTATTTATTTTTAATTATTATGCGTACTCGACATATAGCATGAGGACATCTTATTTGTATATGTATTATAGTAAATCCAGTTCTTATGCATTTAATTGATGAAATTTATATATTTTTATAATCTCTAAAACTTGTTTCTTCTATCTAAGGTCTGGTTTCATTTCATTTTTTTTCTTGTTGCTGCCATCCAGTTAGCATTTTTCCTTAATTCATTTTCCATTTTGAATAATTTTATGTAGTGTAGACTTTCCTATCACTAATTAATAATATTGCTCCACATACAACTTTGTTCCACTTAATTATATATTTATTTTATTTTCTTATTTAACTTATTATTAAATTTTTCAAAATGTTTTCATTAAAGAGTTTGTACTCCATTATTATTTTACACTAAAATTAAACGAACTCAAATTAAGCTAACTAATTCTTTATTTCATAATAAAAAAATTTTAGTCGGCACTGTATACCCTAGCTATCAATACCAATATTAAAATAATATTTACTTGCCTGATTCTTATTATAAATTTATTTTTATTCGTGTCTTTAACAAATAATATCCTTGCACTTTTCCTTGAGGACTTTTCTATTTAAAATATTTTAGTTGAAAAAAGAACAATAAAAAAAAAAATCATAAAAAGAAATTTATTTTCTGTTGTTATTATTTTACATTTTTTTTTCATGTTTGCTTCAAGTCAAAGCCAATTTAATGAAACGAAAAAAAAGACTTAACATCTAATTTCAAGCTGCGTGCATGACACTTTCTTTTCCGTATGTTGTCTATGTAAATGTCATTTTATCATCTTCTCTCACTCTACAATATATTTTAGTTAAGGTCTTGTTTAAAAAACTATACTGTACTGTACTTCTTCTTATTAAAACTAAAGTGTTTCTTCTTCTATTTTTTTTTTTTTGTGAAAGAATAAACAAAGAAAAATACTAACAACAGAAACAATGTTTCATCATATTCGAAGAATATATGAATAAATAATAAAATAATAAAAATAGAAATAAAAAAACAACGATTGCTGAGACACCACTCACAAAACACGATACAAATCTGAGTTTTCCTCTTTTGAGCAAAATAAAAATAAAAGTACTTTCTTTCAATTTCTACAAATCTATAAAATTCGAAATTAGCGCCACTCGGTTAACAGTCATATGACTGTACTGATTTGTATATTTTCTAGAGAAAAAAATTCTTAACAACTTAAAGAAAACAGTAGGCGTCTCCAAAGCAGAAATCTACACTGTGATACAAAATATTAATAACTAAGTAGTCTATAAAAAAAAAATTATTTAACAACAATCTGTTATTGTTCATGAAGCTGTTACTTTGTTACCATTACCATATGAATTCATCAAAAACAATAACACATAAATAGAACGGAACTTTATTTAACGTAAAATATGTTATACTAAATTCAGTTATGTAATACATTTAATAGATGTTGTATGCAATCGAGGTAGGCAGCACAGTAGCCGTTGAGTTAATCGTTTACCATAACCGGTTACAACATCCGGCTGCTATGCACGTACGTTTTTCGAATAAGAAATGCCATGCTAGATTCAACTACCGATTCAACGCCGAGTTTACATCCTATAAAAAAATATATATAGTTACACTATATAAAAAAATGATCGTCTATTTGTGTATATTTCATTATTATTATATTACTTGGTCAAAATTATGAAAATAATTTCTGTGTATTACAGTTTATTTTTCGTCTAAATTGATAACTGTCTGTGATTCACTTTCTTTCTTTCATTACTTTTCAACAAAAAGGTTTATTCTACTATTACTGCTCTGCCTGTTGTCGTTTTTGACAAAATTTGATTTCCTTCGAAATTGAACCTGTATATAAATTTCAATTTTCACAGTGCTCCTGCCACTTAAACTTTAGAAATATGGTCAGCGTATTCAGAAATAGGTTTGAATGTTTGATCACACAGCAATCGCTAAGAACATTAAATTTAATTTATTTTAAGAAATTGTAAACAATTCAAAATGTAATATTTTATAATTGAAATTAATAAAGGAAAAAAAACATATTAAAATTTACAAAGAATTTTGATTCTCACTGTACGTACTTGCTATAGTATTTTCACACAGCCGTTTTTATACATTATGCATGTATGAGTAGCTAAATAATTGAGTGAATGAAAAATTTTTTTTTTTTTTTTATATATATTTTTTTTGTATATATAAAAAGAAATACATGATTTGAATATCAAACAAGACATCGTCCTCTAGCGAATAAAATAGAAATACTAGTAAACAAATATTACTAAATTGCATAGTAAATTGTCTTATATGAGAGTTGAAAGTTTTAAGTTGTTAAATTGTTTATTCTACTGTGAACTAGTCTACTCTACACTTAAATAATATTCTAAAATATTTTTAAGAATGGGAAGAGAGAAAAAAGATAGAAGCAAAAAAAATGCAAGTACGAGAGTGAGAGTACATCATACATATCACGCATTTTAAATGTCCTTGCATAGTTTTATTTTTTTTTTTTATTTTTCCTTTTTATATTTGTAAGTTAAGTTCATAGTATTCTTATCATATTTACAAAATAAAAACTAAATTCTTTACAAATTGTTTTAGAAAAGACCATTTCAATAAAAATATTTAATAAATCATTTGATCAAACGAAGTGAATAGATGTATAGATGTTGACAATTTTATTTTATTTTGGTTATTTGCAAATTAAAATTTTAATTTTAAAAATATTTAAAAATTCTTTTGTGAAATTTTAAATAGTCATTGGTCCTATTTAAAACTATTTATTTAAGGGTTAATTCTTGTCATATACATTTAGGCTTATTTTTAAACTTATTATCAGTAGCTTAGATAAATTTAGCTTTCGTACATTAAGTATATGGTACTGCAATTGACTACACATAAATTGAAATGAATGTTTTACGGTTTGAACGAGTATTTGCTGATATACACCCATATTCTCTTAAACCCATCGCCTTAGACCCATCGCTGGCGAGAAGAAAAAATTTATCGTATCTCATCTCGTTAAGTATGCATTTCTGCTAGACACTGTAAGCGAAGAGATTGAATGTTTTAGTATCTTGGTTTGGTAGTACTGAGCACAACAGTGGTAGCACTGACCACTGACCACTATAAAAATATATGCCTTATAAAGTTTTTAGTTAGTATTAAAAGTTTATTAGTTAGTTAGTTAGTTAATTAGTTTTTAGTTAGTTTAAAAGGTTTGAAATATTTTTTACATACAAATTTTTTATAAAATTATTACAGTATTAGTGCATAAACAGTAGTGAAACAGTAATAGTAAAGATGGGGTTTTTTTTTTTTGGTTTTTTTTATCTCAAAACAAAAACACACTTTTTAATAATAATGCAAACAAATTAATGAAAAAATGTTTATTAATCTTTACTTAACTATTTTCTCCATTTAATTTATTTATTTACTTTCACTTTTTGATAAAAAACAAACACAAAATACTTTGGCGAGATCTTTTACAATTTCTGAGAATATAAAAATTGCCTACCGCGTCCTATGAAAGGTCTAACAGGAATTACTTACTCACCTTTTTGACACTTGCCGTGTATGATGTCTAACAGAATACAAAACTATCTCTTCGGAAATATTTTCGCGTGCTCTCGCGAGATGAGTGTAACACCAATTATAAATCAATTGAGGTAATTTTCAAATCTGTTGTTTTTATCAAGAATCAAACTTTCTTTCAACAAATTTTACAAAATTTAATTATTTTGGGAACAAGCGTGCACTAAACGTGCCCTAAGCGTGCCCATGCTCTGAGCGGGATTCAAATATCCAACGAATATAAAAATAAAATTTTATACTTGTATTAATTAACCCTTTAATGATTGATCGTCCTATGCAGTTGCGATGAAGAAGTTGCCTCACAAAATTCTTAGTGGTACCAGATATTAAATTAATCAATGTAAAAAATTGAAAAAAGATTTTTGGAGTGTAGATGAGGTTGTCGTAAAATAGAAAGTTCAATTTTGATTTTTGATTAATTATTTTTCTTGCAAACGTAAGTATATTTCTTTAGCTTTTGAATAATACAAGTTAACATTAATAGCTTAACTTATAAAAGATAAGGTTTTGATATAAAAAATGTTTTCGAAAAATCACTACAAAAAAGACTATACTCAACAATCTAGCCTTATAATACTGCGTCTAAAAAGAAATGTCAATGATTCCAAAACTACATCGAAATAAGATTTGATGTAGAGTGGAGACAACCAAACGATATCTTCGTTGCAATATAGATTAAGGTTTCCAATTTTTGTTTTTTTTTTTTATTATTTTCGGTAATAAGGTAGTAAATTAGTTCCATTTTTCGTGGTGGGCAATACTTAGAATTCAAATTGGATAGACGATGTACAAAATTACAATTTTCTTATTTTAATTTCTAAAGAATAGATTAAAATTTCTTTCAAATCAACAAATTATTTAATAAATTACCTATTTTAATTAGAAAGGATATGTAAAATAAGCTTAAATTTATATTCAATATTAAATTTTTATTTTTTTAATATATTTAGTTCATAAAATTTTATGATTTATGAACTAACCTACCTCAACAATAATTTAATAAAAACATCTAAAAAAAAATCTATATATTAGAATATAATTTAAAGAACTCTCATTGACTCAAAACAATATTATTAAAATTTCTTTTAATTTCTTTGGATCCCTTTCGAGTCAACTAATCATAAACTTAAGAATGTTATATTTATCCCATAAATTCAAATCCCTCAACATTCAAGATTCAAACCATTTAAAAGAAATATTACAAAACTAAAAAATAAAAACAAAATAACAAATAGACACGCAGGACTCATGTTGTGTGTCGTTTTCCACTGAACTCCGAAAAAAATTTAAAAGATAAATTGCCATCAAGAGAACCAACCTTAGCCTATTCGTTTTTCCTCTTTCCTATCAACAACAGCAGCAACAACAACAACAACTACACTAATAATAACAACAAGATAAAGGCAAACGCAATAATAGAGCGTAAAATAACAATAATAATAAAAATATAATAATAATAAAATTAACAACTTAACAGAAAATTAGAAAGATATAAAAGGACGACTATGACTATACTATACTTACTATACTATAAAAGATATTTATATCAGCATTAGCATTAATTTCCTATTAAAAATAAGGTACAATACATAATCTTAAGTATAGGATATTTTCGTTTATCATAATGAATAATAATAGTTAATATACATATATATATATATGTGTAATTAATATAGAAATATGTAAATATGTATATGTGACAATAGAATGATTGTAGTGGTTTGATGGCGGTGACATTAAGATTAAATTAAGATGCAATTAAAGGACTTTTGTAAGGATTATAATATAGGATGACATATACATTAATTCATATATGTAGGGGATAATATTTAATTCAAATTTCTAATTGTTTGTTTAATCAATATAAATGAATGAATGTAAAAAAAATACGTGTGTTATATTTGTACACAATATAAATATGTACAATATAGGATTTGAAAATGATTAACAAAATTAAATATAAAAATAAAAATATTAAAATTTAGGAGGGATATTTTATTGGAGTTATTTTGAAAGAATATTTAAATTAAAATTAAAAGTGCTACCTTATTGCGTTTGATAATATGCAAAATAGAATTTATTTAACTTAGTTTAATTGAAAATGTATCCTGATTCAACAGCTCACTTTAAAACTATTAAACCTATTAACCTATTTTTAAAAATAAAATAAAAATAAATTATTTTAAAAAATAACTAGAATTCAGTATAAGTGACATATATTGATACACTTTATATAATATATATTGTGAAACATATATTGATAGACTTAAGCAAACTAAGGAGCTATTTAAGGTAACCTATACATGTTAGATTTAACGACTGAATTCAGTAACGCATAAAAATTATATACGGACATAAATTGTAATAAAATCAAAACAAAACGAGCCCCCTTAAAATTAGAAAACCAGTAATGGATTTTGATTTGACCATCTAGAATATAAGATAAATGAAACTTGCTGAAATATTGTTAATGGATTGTTTTCTTCAAGCAGCCGTTCCTTAAATATAAAATATTATATTGTGTTAGTGTCGCTTTTTTTTTTTTTTTACAATAAAATTACTTTTTTTCTTTCGCTGTTTAGTTTTAATATTAAAAGTAACAAATAAATACCCATATAAATAACCATCAAAAAGACACTGGTAAGTTGTTATAAAAGTGTATAAAATTAGTCGGCCATCATGATACAATGCACATATTATCATCTGACTACTAACGCTAATTCACTATTATTTATCATTATTTTTTTACTGTGAACAGAGGAAGCATTAGCCTTTTTCGCAATCTTCCTTCATTTTGAACTGTATTTCACAAATTCCCTTTATCCGTAAACTCCATTTTTTCGATATTTATCTTCGACTTCATCTAATCATCTTGATGTAAGTCTACCTCGTGCTCTGACATTTAAGTGACAAAAATCTTATACTATAATAACATATAAAAATGTTCATAAAATTAACTCTACCACCTAAAATAGTAAGCTTCAAACTTAACCACTAAATGTTATTGTATAGTCAACCTCGTCACCGACGTTTGTTAATAGGATCACTTAAGGAAGGGGAATATAATAACATTCTTCAATTTAAATACTCAAATATTCAAAATATTCACCAAAAATAAATTTAAACCACTCCACACATTTTTTTAAATTATATTAAAATTTTTCATAAATTTGAATCCAATGATCTTAAAACAATAACTTCATTATTTAAAAACTTTTTTAAAAAAATTTTCTAAACATAATTTAAAAAAAAAAAAAAAAGTATTTGAAATTTTATTTTCGTTTAATGAACTTACCTTATAAATTTCAAAATTATTTTCTATATTTTTATTTATTGTTTTTTCTTTTTTATATTTAATGTTTATTTTTGTTTATTTAAGAATAATTATATATGATATTAATGCATATATAAATTGTAATTTCTATATAACTAAATAATATTAAATATATACATATATACTTGTAGCAATAGGTATAGAAATTTATTTAAAAAAACAAATAGAATTCATTCATAATGATTTCTGAAAGGACACTGTAGAATACTCGTTAGTTTCCTTGCAAAAACAAACAGAAAAACAAAAAAGCTTTTGACATTTTTCTAACAGAGTTAAAAAAGCAGAATTCCAAAAAGTCGAAAAAATATAGACCGACATTATCACAACAAAGGTTTTTTTGTCGTTCAGCACAATTATTATTTTATCCTTTTTTTTGTGTTCTCTCTCTCTTTCTTTTTTTTTTATTCTTACTTATCTATAGGTAGGTATTATTCAAATTTAACTTTATTATTGAAAATAAATAGTGCTATTTGAAATAATTGTAACAATAGCTACACTAATATTTTATATTTTATATTTTATATTTTATATTTTATATTTTATATTTTATATTTTATATTTTATATTTTATATTTTATATTTTATATTTTATATTTTATATTTTATATTTTATATTTTATATTTTATATTTTATATTTTATATTTTATATTTTATATTTTATATCTTATATTTTATATTTTATATTTTATATTTTATATTTAATATTTTATATTTTATATTTTATATTTTATATTTTATATTTTATATTTTATATTTTATATTTTATATTTTATATTTTATATTTTATATTTTATATTTTATATTTTATATTTTATATTTTATATTTTATATTTTATATTTTATATTTTATATTTTATATATTATATTTTATATTTTATATTTTATATTTTATATTTTATATTTTATATTTTATATTTTATATTTTATATTTTATATTTTATATTTTATATTTTATACTTTATATTTTATATTTTATATTTTATTTTATATAAGAAATGTCCATTTCAACGTGTAGCAGAAGGTATAACACTGAGGCAATTAATCTTAAACAACACACAAGCAAATAAGATAGATCAAATCAGCCCAAAAGAATAAACTTCACTAATAAATCTTACACTATATAATTTCAAAGATAACAATCAATAAGACGTAGTTAGGTAAAAAGTAAGATTACATAAAATATTTATTTCAAAAATAATCTAAACCGATAATATTAGTTGTTAACATAAGTTATATGTATTTTGAAATGAGTTTAATTAAATTAAATTGTTGATTAACAGAATACAATTAAATTAAACTCTTTAAATGTCCCAACACTGAACTTGACTTCTAGAGGTTGAAGATAACAAAAGGGAACCACCCGATTTTATTTAAATGTTAAGTATTAATTATCACAGAATTATTAAAGCACATTGCAATACGTTCAAAGTATTTTATTTAAGTTGAACGTCATACTAACATTCCCCATTATTGAATCAGAATTGCCATGAACCTTTTATATAAATTTTAATAAACATAAAATTATTCGTATCTCTGATATTTCACAAAATAACTGTGAATATATCATAAAAAAAAATTTGTTCCCGTTTTTTTTTTTTCCTTTTTTTTTGAATAAATATCTTTTTATCTTTTTATTTTCAAATTTATATTATTATTTTCTATTTGAAAAATAAACGTAAAATTAGAATCGAAAATTTTCTAGGACCTAAAAAAACAAAACAAAAAAAAAATCAACGAAATACAAAACGAGAAGAGTATATTATTTTAAAATAACTTTTTTTACTTTCTTTATTTTTGTTTTTGTTTTTAACATATTTATAATATACGAAAGGATAACCTCGTCGACCTAACCATAAACGATGAATTCATAAAGAAAGTCCTTTTTCCTCTTCACGTCTTATATTAAAAGATTTTTTTTTGTCTTTTCTATCTTTTTTTTATTTGTATTCAGGTTATTTTAATTCTATATTTTTTCGGTATATATTTTCCGAAGGGGATTATTATCTTTTTTTTCATTTCTATTTCTGTTGGTGTTGTTTTTATGTTTGTTTTTTTAACGATAAAAACAATAACATTTAAGTCAGTTGGCGATTTAACTTCAACAAGAGCAACAACAATAACATCTGTTGACAACAATAAGGAGTAAAAAAAAAGTGCATTTGATTTTTCAATGAAAATCGTGGTGATATCCTTTTCGGTAGTGATACTAGGATACAATACTTTCATACTTCACATATACGTTATATCTATGCACACACATATATATATGCACATATTCAAAACCAAATTGATTCCTCCAATTCCACAAATTTCACAAGTTTAAAAAGAAAGAATCTTCAATTGAGAATCTTGCACATCGTTAAAGGAATATCCGTTTTTTAGCATTTTTTTGTGAGTTGAAATTCTGGTTTATATTGCTTAAATATTTGTTGCAATTTATTATTTTTTTTTTCTTGTTTGTGAATTTTCTTATATTATTGTTTAATAGGTAAAAACAACTACCAAAAATAGAAACCATGTCAGATGGTTTATGGTTTTATAGTACAGTTTTTTAAATGTTGTGGGCGATATACGAATAGGATATAAAATAATAATGATGACATAACTTTTATATTTTAAAATCATATTATGGAGTATTGTGAAGTAGTATATTAATATTAGAAGAAAAAAAGGATATAATAGATATCCTGTTTTTTTTTAAATTTTTTCATTTAGTCGAAATAAAATAAAAGAACAATATAAATTCTTCAATAGATTTTTGTAAAGTAAAATAAAAAATTAGAAAAAAAATTTAACAAAAAATTAGAAAAAACCGGATATACATTTCTTTATATTTAATGACAGGATCAAAAAATATTTTATTTTAAGAGTGAAAAAGGTAGTAAAAGCCACAAAAAAAACTTAGATTATGTAGAAAAAGAAATTTTCAAAATTATTTACTGGTTCGGCTGACACAAATTCTTTAGAAACTCACATCACTTATTTTTTTTGTATAAAAATTTACTTTTAATGAATATAAACAATTTAAATCATATTTATTTTTTTATATATTATTTTTAAGGTATTGCCAATAACTAATAAACGCACTTCTTCGTGATTCATATACAATTCTTGCAATTTGGAATTGTAAAAAAAAAGTATAGATTACAAAATTATAGATGGCGTACTTACATATGAAAGGATTAAAAACAGAGGGGTCTGTACTTAAAATAAAATTCATAATATTTACCAAAATTTAAAATATTGTCAGGAAATCTGAATGTATACTTATATATTTTTATAGATTTAATAAATTTGACTACCTTCTGCACCCCTTCGATATATATAAATACATTTTTTTATACTATTTGATGTCAATTATTAGGCTACAATAATAATACGCTTTTTAGTTATACTGTAAATTACGTCATAATTTTTTTTTTCAGAGTTAAAAGATCAAACACACAACTTTACAGCTAATAGCAAACAGGTTTAAGACCAATGATTGCATTTTCTGTAGTAGACGTTTTTTGTTAAATTTACTGCATAATCTAACCTTTATTAGAATAGAAAAATGATAAATAAGAATTTATATTTGCATTCACAGTAAACTAAAATAGGTTTGTTTCATCCATGTTTATTGTATAAAATTATCGTTATCGATTTCGGTTATTACGTTATCACTACTAAAATATAATTTCCATTTGATTCGTACAAATGATTTTCATCTTATTAACAACCGTATTCATGTTGGTTTCATAAGTTAATTGTTTTTAAAATAACGATTTTTTGTTTAATAGAATCAAACCAAACACAAACAGTGATATCTAAATTAATAAATCGAACACCTATAACTAAACGAAATAATATGTAGAATATTATCAATATAAATAAAAAAGAAGAAAAAGAAGAAAAAACAGAAGGCTGACTAGCTTCTGGTCTCTATATGAAACGATTTGAAAGAATCTGTAATTAATTGTTTCAGAATGAGACCACAAACGAAAGTTTTTTCTTCGAAGAATAATATTTCAATGGTTATAAGGGTATCGTTTCACAGTCAGAATTTCTTTTAGAATATCCCTATTTTGCAAAAGAAAAATATGATATCGGTGCGTAATATTTAAGTCAAACCAACAACAAGTAATAATATTGTGAATTATTTTTCTTTTGTAAAATAAGAAAATAAAAACAAAATTATTTAAAAACAATACAAAATCAACAATGCAACAATGCAACAATGAAACAACAACAAACAATAAATTAAGAACAAAAGAACTGAAAACAGTAACAATTGCAATCGTATTTTTATTGTAATTTTTTATTTTATTGTTATTGTTGTAGCCTGTCTTCTTTTTTATGCTTAATTGTGTAGATTCTTTTAATTTTTTGTTTTTTTGTATTATTTTCTTTTGAATTTCGCTTTTCTTTTGAATCCTTTTTATAATAATTTGAAATAATAAAACTTCTAAATAGATTGTTATAATTTTTGCACTTTTCTCATATTCATATAGGTGAAGATATTATGTAAGTGTGGTAATAGTGTTGCCATGAATTTCGACCTTTTTGTTTCTTTTTCTTTCTAAAAAACATTAACGCAAAAGACATTTCAACAAAATAAGGTTTCGAACAATACATTTTATTCTAATAAAACAAAAACTGAAGGTATATTTCACTAAATTTGTTATAATTACATCATAGAATACTGATGTTCATCTGATCAAATAATTTATTGTACCTATATATTCGATAAAATGTTTTTTATTTATTTTGAGAATAATCAGACCTTAGATGAAATACATACAAAAAAAAATTATCGAAAAAATATTGCGAGAAAAAAAATGTTTACAAATGAAAATATTAGGCACTTCGAATTTTTGGAATATTATCGAAATTTACACTAAGAAATATACAGAACCAAAATCGATCCATAAAAATTTAATTTTGAAACCAATCAAAGTATAGTATCCTTTATTTATTACTATCGGAGTTACCCGGCGTTGCCCGAGAAAATTTAAGGTTCTTAGAATTTTTTCTTCGCTTTTAGTTTGAAAAGGGAAGTATTAATAAACTAATTAAATTAACGGGTGATTAAATAATTTTCTCAAGAAAAAACTTGGTTATAAACAACGTTTATAGTTTCGCCTTCACACTTAAATCCACACCGCAGTACTTAATAGACTGTCCCTGTGCGTTGTTTATCGTAATCGAGAACGCAAGTCTAACTGGAAATTGCAACCTCTTAAAGTTAAAAGGGAGATCATTTGGAATAAGTGGTATCCTTGGGATGAAAACGACTTCACCCTGTCCCTTCCCTGTTAAAATAGTCGCTTCAATTACATTTGCCAACAATTTTTTAACACAAAGTCTTGTACCGTTGCAAAGTTTTGGTGAGTCGAGGTTCCGTAATAAAATAATTGGTGATTCCAGTTTCAGTAAAAGACGATGTGGCGGATCAAGAGAATTTAGGAATTCTGTTGGAAAATTGACTACCTCATCAGCATTTACTACGCCCGGTAATATGGATAGTATTTGATGATTCATTTCGCTGACATCAGCATTTTTAGCAGCAAGAATTGCTCTCTCTCGAAACCAGATCAAATTATGATAGTTTTGCTGAATATCCGGATAGACTGCATCTATTAGTTCTGCGACGGACGACACCAAATTACAAAAATCGGATGGCAATTTTATTTTTCCAGATGGCTCAAATGCAAATTTACCTTCTCCGATCTCAAGTAGCTTGTTGGCGAAAATGTGAGCACTCTCATCCACCAGATGTACTCTCATGTTTTGTTTCAAACTTATCTTTCGTACATGTCTCCACAAAGATGAATGTTTTAAACATGGGTAAATTTCAGCGCCTGGTGTTGACTTTGGGATGACGGGTAAAGTTTGACGGAAGTCTCCACATAGAAGTACCAGAACTCCTCCCATAAGGTTGTTATTTCCTCTCTGATCTCTCACAGTCACGTTAGGGCTTCGAGAGCTTTCTTGTGAGCCATGGTACATTCATCCCATACGATAATTTTGCATGTCTTGAGCACTTGCGCTCGACCTTGTCTTGAGCACTTGCGCTTGTTTTACTAATGTTGTAGGTAGGATTCTCCTGTCTGGAGATTTGTGGCAACTTAAGTGCAGAATGGGCTGTTCTTCCTCCTTCCATTAATGCTGAAGCGATTCCTGAAGATGCAATGGCAAGAGCTTCTCGAGCTCTGATTTCGGCTAGAATTAGATTGATTAAAAATGTTTTATCTGTGCCCCCCGAAGCATCAAGAAAAACGGTACCACCTTGTTGGTTCTCTACCGATCCATGATAATTTTGTATGCTTTTTTCTGATCTTGATTTAGAAGTGGTATTTTTTTCGTGATATTACGCTTTCAGCTCTTCGACGTTGCACTTCTTTTCTCGTATGTAATCTGTATAAAGTTCATTTTGTTGGTTTCATACTGGTGAAGATAGGCCGAGTTGCAGTAATGTTTTACCGATCATAGCCTCACATTTATCTTCAAGAATAATTAATGCGTTGTTGAATATGTCTGGGCCAAACGTGACTGCTAACATCGGATTTTCGCGCCGGACTTTGGCAGAACAGTATATACTCGACTCAAGGCGTCACTCTTGACCACATTATATCCGGGGACGGACTGTCCGACTTTTCTTCTGCATTGCTTTCAAAACCTTATATCAAGCTGCGATTCTAAAGTGGTCTTTTGTAGTTTTAGTACGCTTAAATTCAAGGCAAATATTTCAAAAAAAATTTTTTTTTCTTTATTTTATTTCGTTGAAAGATAGAAATAAATACAAATGAGAATTTTGTTTTGCTGTTTTCTTCACCCCTTTTTCTCTTCCTCTCTAAAAATAATAAAATAAAAAAAATTTAAAAACTTGTTTTTTGAATGACTATCACCAATATTTCGTACCAATATTAACTGCATTAAAAAGGGTCAAATAAATAAGCTAAATTCAAGCTCTATTAGAAAATTATATATGGCCTGCATAACATATGAAATTCAGGCATCTTAGACCCACTTCCTGTTAAGTTAGGGACTTGACATTTTACCTTGCATCCCGATTACGGCAGTTTCTGCCAAATTTGTTGAACCTGCTTTCCGCCAGAGCTCTTTTGAACGAAAATTTATATCTCAGAAACTGGACAAATTTGGTTCCAATTTAATACACAAAAGTCAAAATTTCGAAAAAATGTGAAAGCCATATTTGTTTATTTTTGGAGAGAGAAATCTTTTTTTCGGGTGCTGGGAGTTGTATGACAGCTACCCGAACCAGTCAAAATTTCGAAAAAATGTGAAAGTCAAATTTGTTTATTTTTGGAAGAGTAACTGTCTGCAAATTTTCCGCTCTCTAGCTCCTTTGGTTTTTGAGATCTTTTTGTCAGGTGCTGGGAGTTGTGTGACAGCTACCCGAACCAGTGAAAATTTCAAAAAAATGTGAAAGTCAAATTTGTTTATTTTTCGAAGAGTAACTGTGTGCAAATTTTCAACTCTGTAGCACCTTTGGTTTTTGAAATATTTTTGTCGAGTGCTCGGACTTGTATGACAGGTACCCGAACCAGTCAGAATTTTGGAAAACAACAGATCACGGGTTCGATTCCAAGTAGTAAAAAACCATCCTGTAAAATTTTATTGAAATTGGTCCATGCGTCTCGGAGGAGTTCTGACACAAACATACAGACATACATACATACATACATACATACATACATACATACATACATACATACATACATACATTCATACATACATACATACATACAAACATCCTTCTTTATATATAAGATTCGGAAAAAAATCACTAAAATATAAATAAAATACTCATGATGAAATTACACATCAAATAGTCAAATGTACAATAAAGAAATGTGTTGGGTACTCAGAAGTTAAATTGTATTAGTTTAACAGCTAAATTTGACAGACCTACGCCGTTCTAAAGTGTAGTTTGATGGAATATAATCGTGGTATATTATAATAAATGCATACATAGAATCAATAATAAAATACTGTGATCTGACAACACTGTTTTGGAGTGTATTTGGACTCACATAATTTATATTTAAAAGAAAATTTTATTTATAACATCTTCAATATTTTTTCTTCTTCTACAGGAAGTTCCAATAATATCTGCAAAAAAAATTGCAGAAATTAATAAAACTAGTATTCGTAACAGTAAAATTACAAACTTGTTAATTTTCAATACTTAATAAAACCAATATGAAATTTTATGTCGAACCATAAAATACATACAAAGAAAGTTAATATTCGTATTGCAAAATATTAGTTAATTTACTAAAGATTTGGATTGAAATTTTTGAATCACATTGAAATTAAGAACACTTCATTTGAACACTGATTTTGTAAAACATGAGTACTTATTTAACCAAATTTGTCTCACATAACTTTTTTTCTTTCTCTATAAAAAAAAAAATAAATAACTCAAAAAGTGACTGCAGTTGTTGGTTGTTTCCAACACTAATTAAATACCATAAATTGCGGGTAAACTATTAGGGTACTGCGGTTAGAGTACAATAAGAAACTTTTATTATTGGATTGATATAGTAAAAGAAATCTATTAAGATTCGACTGCATTGCAAAACAAAAAAAATATTTTTTTTTTTTAAATTTCAAAATATTTAATTTTAATTTTTTGGACAACCTCTTTATTTTCTGTATTTTACTCAATACATTTTATTAAAATTTAATTTTTTATTTTCTTAAATAATTAATTCAAAAAAGGAGTAACTCATGAAAATTCTTAAACACATATTCACTACCTACACACACACACCTATAAGGTTTATTTATAAAAAGAAAAAAAAACATTTTCTACAAAAAAAAAACACAATTGCATATATTTAGGATGAATGAATTGTTTCTAACAACATCGTGAAATTTCAGTAAAATAGAAATAGAAACAAAAAAAAAATGTCTATTAATGCCCAGCAGCAAGAGCTTAATGAGATGAATTTTTTTATCTATGAATTTATTTATTTGTATATTTTATGTCTGTCTCACCTTGTATATGAAAATAAATAAATAAATAAATAAAAAAATAAAACAATAATAGAATAAATAATATGATTTATGAAGAGAGTGAGAGGAAAAAAACGTATAAAAAGAAGGAGTTAGGAACTCTATTGTTTAGGTTCATTATTTTATCATTTTGGGTCAAATATACATACATATGTTCAATGTTTTTAGAACATTACACTTTTCTGTTACCAATTTTATATATTTTAAATTTACATTTATATAAAAAAAAAACATTTGTAAATGTTGCTAAATAAATATAATGCACTCATATTATAAATTTGAAGGTAAAATTCGGATAAACATGAAAAAGGAATTGTAATTGTTTCAGTTGAACAAAAAAAGTGTGTTTTTGTTTTGTTTTAAATTAGATTATAAATATATATATATATTATATATGTTCGAACATAGATATCCTATTTGTATAAAATACAAGAACTATTTAAAATTGCCTGGGGTATGCTATTTGAACAAAAGTTGCAAGAATTAAAAATTATAAACCAAAATGATGCCCGAATTACGTGTTTGCAACATTGTTTGCGTGATTTTCAAAGCTAAAAAAATTTCAAAGTTTTTTTCCTCTATTACTATTATTTTTTTTGTTTTTTACAAATCATAATTACATATTTCAAAAAATATTGTTTTATTAGTATTTCAATATACTATTATTAAATTGTATATTTTTTATATACATACTTTGTTTAGGTGCCTCCAATTTTTAAATTATTTTTAAAACATAAAATATGACACACCACAATGTTATTGGACATTTAATAACAAAATTTTCAAAAACGTAAAACTATGAAATATTCAACTAGTTGAAAATCAAAAACTATAAGTCTAATGTGAATTTGTTAAAAAGAAAATACTTGTTTAAAAAAAAAACAAAAAAACGTTTTAAAATTGATGTAAGTTAAACAATTTCATATGTTTATAAACAAATTATTAACTCTCCATAGTCTTGTAATAAGAACAATATTCTTAAAAGAAAGAACAAGACATTAAGTACATTTTGTCTATTTATTACAATCTTATTAGGCTCTTTCGAAGAACTATATGAACTCTTGAAACATGAAGTTCACGAGCTCTATCATCGATCCTCATGATCGAGTTCACAATGAATTGAATTAACAAACCAATGCACACTCTATCATTAATAAATGTTAGGCTCAATCATCAATTTGATAAAACTTTTTTAACATGAAAGACAACACATTATTGATGGAATAATTAAAAAATATCTAAATTATGGGCTAGGGATAGATATCCTCAGAAGGAAAATAAAGGAATATTACAGCGAAATATAATAAATTGTTATTACAAAAATGTTAGTATTAAACTTTTTGTATTTATTATAAAGTATAGTATATGACAATAAGTCTTGAAATTTTAGTTCAACTTTATTAGTTTATTTGAATTTATTTTTAGTTCTTCAGTAGAAGGAATAATGGTAATTTCATAGGTTAAGTAAACACTTATATTAAGCAAATCCGTTCAAGCAAATCCAAACTACAACGGGAGTCTAGCGTCAATAAAGAATAAAAGTAAAAAAGTATGAATTAAATAATTCGAAAAAAAGAAAAATATTCAGCTTAAATTTTTTATATTTAATCCAGGAACTTAAAAAGGTTTATCTTATACGCAAAACCTTGTTGTTTCTTATTGGAAGGAGATCAAAATTTTTCACCAGAAATTAAAAACAATTTCTACTTGGTAAAAAGTATTTCAGCAAGAATTTTTAAAACTTAACGCGCGTAATTTAATAAAATAATGAAATTTTTAATAGATGTACCTAGGACCTACTGATATATATATATAATACAAAATTTCAATAATTTATTTAACCTTAAAAAAAACGTAATAAAATAAAATTTTAATTTAAAATGAGCAACAAAAATTAATTTATTTAACGGTTTATTGGAGGCGTCATCAAAACTCTTATTTAATATTAAATATCATTAAATAATTAAGTATATAATATATGCATATATTCTTTGAATTCAATCTGAATAAAATGAGGTAGGGTTAATTTTTTTTGTTTTTATTTTTGTCTTTGGTTAATAGTTGGGCTTACAAAATAATTACCTTGAAAACAAAATCAACATTAACCATATACAAATAACATGGACATAAAAAACAATCCCAAAAAACTTGCAAAACCAATTTACTTGACTTAAAAAATATTACATACATAGATGTATACAGAATAAAAGCAGGGTGAAAAAAAAACACCTCTCTACCGGAAACAGCGGACCATTGAAAAATTAAATGTTAAAAATGTTGTTGCATGACAGTGTATTACAATTACATTATCATTAAGGATCACATTGTAATTAATGATTTTTGTTCTTTTTTTGTTGTATTTTAAATATTTTTTTTTTTGTTTTTTAAGTAAGTCATTAACATTAACACTCATCATCAAGAGAAGGGCAGTTAAATTAAAATAATAACAAAAAAATAAATGAAAGAGAAAAAAACTAAAAAACGGCAGGAAATATTTTTTAATGTTAACTAAATTTAATATAACAATAAATTAGGAATAAAAACAAAAATTAAATCTTTATTTAAAATGTGAAGGATATACCACGACACCTACAACTAAATATTAAAGCAATTTGTTTGCCATCTTGCACGAATATCATTACTATCATATACGGTGACTATAGGTATTTATCTGTCACATTTGAAAAACTAAATTCAATTAAATGATATATTCTTAAACAATAAAATGCGAGATCCACGCTTGACAAACGCGAAAAAGTTCAAATTCGTACTACAAACAAACCACCATAATTTTAACAGTAAAAAATAACTGAAGAATTGAAAACATATATAATCTAATTGCATTGTCTTCATTTCAACCCAGGATCATTTCAATAGAGGGTCACTCTGATGAAATAGAAATAATGATTTATTTGACAAAGAAAATTATAATTGATAAATATTGATGTTTACTTACTTGCATTTAATGGTATTATTGTATTTTGCATATGACTAAATATTTGTCTTGATAAAATTGGATGATGATTACCAACACCACCAACACCATTACCACTAACACCATTCAAATGATGTGAATGATGTAAATGTGGATTATGATGTGAATGCATTGCATGTTGCATTGCATGTGCTTGTTGTAAAGAATGATGATGATTATGATGTAGTTGTTGCTGCTGCTGCTGCTGTTGCAGATGCTGTTGTTGTTGATGATGATGTAAATGTGGTTGTTGTTGTTGACGATTAGCAACAGCTGCTGCTGCTACCGCTGCTGCTGCCATCATATGATGATGACTATTATGATTTAATTGATTTGGATTTGTTGAACCAACAGAATGTAAACCAACAGATGTTGCTGTTAAACCATGTATAGCTGAGTTACTATGCGGTGGATATACTAAATTATTATTTGTATTTGCAGCTACAGCTGCGGCGGCTGCTGCTGCAGCAGCATGATGATACATTGAACTTGATAAACGACTACTTTGATGAGCTAAACTAGGTGTTGTTGTGGAAGCTGAAGGCGGTGGTAAAGGTCGATATCCCGCCATATTAGTATTGGCGAGTATTTTGTTAATTTTTTTTGTTATGGGAATTTGAATTGATCAAATTTTTCACACTAAACTATTTTCTATTAATTATTATTATTATTTTTTTTTTGAATTTTTAATTAAAATAATCTTTTGTAACTTTTGATATATTTAAATATTTTATAAATTCTACTTTAATTTTTTTATTATATTTCAGTTTTGAATTAAACATTTTATTAATTGTCATTCTTTGTTCAGTTTTAATTATTTTCAATTTCTTTTTAATATAAAATAATATTTTTTGTTCAATTTGATGTAATTATTATACTATTTAAAAAAAAAAATATTTAAAATCTTTGTTTGTTCAATCTAGTTTAGAAAAGCCTTTAAAAAGTAGATCTTTTAGTAAGAATTTTTAAAGAATTTGTCAAAAAGTTGTTTATTTATAGTCTACTCATCAGAGATTTTAATTACTACCTATATGTATTTCGTATTAAAATTCCAAATTTCGTAGTTGAGAAATTAATCAAAATAATAATTTTTTAAATTTAATAATACCATTTAATTAATATTAAAGTTAAAAAAAACTTAATTATATTCACCTATATACATATATCTATTGAAATTCGAAGTAATAATTTATTAAATAAAATAAATTTAGTAAATTTGATTTTCTCCTTTAAAAATTTTTTTTCAATCTCTTCTAAAATTGCGAGTAACCGAGAATACTATATTTATATTTTTTCTGTAAGGGTTCTAATCTAGTAAATATTTTAAAAAGCTTATTCCACTGTTCAATGATTTCTACAATTGTCTAGATAAATAAATTAAATTCAAGAACTAACCAACTTATTTTCTAAAATTAACTGAAATTTAGTGAAAAATTAAATTTTTGCAAAATAATTAATATCATGGAACGTTTAAACTTTTTTACTATAAAAGAACAGTTTTCAAACAAAGTGGAAATTTTCTACCAAATAGCAATTTTAAATCTGCTTCTAGCAACATTTATAAATCATATTTTTATTTGACTTTTTGTTAGCCAATACAATAAAATTTTAATTTTCAAAATTTATTTATCTCAAATTAAGTGAAAGAAAAAAAATAAAAACAACATACTACAACAGGAAGATCTCGATATGTTCGGATTGATATTATGTACATATGTATGTAATGTACCGACTTACATATTAAAATATTTTATAAAAATTTCAAAGAAAATCCAACAAAACTTATAAAGTACTATAAAGTTTTACATATATGTAAAACTTGGGAAAGTAAGTTTTTCGAAAACAATAAAATATCGAAATTTTTTAATTTTTAATTTTGTCTAGGAACCTTTAAATTTTTGATCAGAAAAAATTCATTAATTTCGTGAGATTTCTCTAAAAATACTCTATTATTTTCAGAATCATAAGTAAACATGATTACTTCCTGGTTCTAAAAAAATATGTACATAAAAAAAAATATAGAACTTCAATATCTAAAGCAGATGTTATCAAAATATCAACAAATAATTATTTTATAAGATCGGTCAAATCAGGAAAAACTACATAATTGAATATACTTAATAAATTTTTTTTTTTTTTTAATATTCCATATTTTTATTGACAAAATTATGTATATACAAATTAAAATTCATTTAATATTTTATAAAATAAGTCATAGAATAAAAACCTTAAGGAAAAAAAAGCTTTCTCACGTGTTAGCCCATTTTATATTGGAAATCGTTTTATAATTCCACCAATGTATAATTATACAGATTATAGTAGGATTATACAGATAGGCACATATGATTTAGTTGGGCAAAAATTCAATGTCATATTATGAAAAGAATCAGAATCAACGAATCAAAAAAAAAAATAAGCAAATAATGTTTAAGGTAGGTACATATGTGGAAAATATTATAGTGGATCTAGATAATTACATAGTTACTTAAAAAATTACTTAAAAATCAATTCTGTCTACACACTCACATGCGACCATCCTGAGTTAAATGTTTATATGGTTTATTATGTAAAAACCCCATTAATTTAATGGAATATAGTTTGCCAAGTCGTATATAGTATATATGTATACTCATTAAAGATAACATATAATATAATAACATTTGATAAGAATGAACTGGACATAATGTAACGGAAATAAAATAACATAAATGCACAAATCAAATTTAGGTAAACGAATATATTATAAACTTATACCATATAAGAACAATCTGAGACTGTTCACCATTTACTTTTAATTCATATATCGAGATTCTTCTGTATTTATTTTATTATTTATAAAACAATGAATTTAACAAAATCACACCATTATCCTTCATTACATACTCTTATTATTGTTATATTGTTATTATTATTTTATTATTAGTATTGTAAAACATTTTTCTCGTCCTTGTTTTATTTTAAAATTTTTTGTTGTGTTTTATATAATAAAGAGTTAAGTAAATTCAACTCGTGTTGAAATGGGTTCATTGCAATAAATTCACTTTCAAAAACTATAAAACAGTTTGAAAGTAATAAACACCACCTAGGGAAATGAAATAAAAAAAAAAAAAACAAATGTTTTTGAAACAAAAACCAAAATAATAAAAATATAAAAAACAACAAAAAAAAAATTCCCTTATTAGTTTAAATTTTTACTAGTAACTAACTACTTACTAGTCATTGTAAATTACATTTCATAATGTATTTTATAGGTTTAGTTTATTTTTCTTTTTAATTTAAATTAAAAAAAAAAAAAAAAATTAAATATTTTTTATACTATTTTTAATAATCATAAATTATATGACCTGAACTAGATTCCATAGTTAAAGAGTGTATATTTGAAAAAAGAAAAACAAAATAATAAAAATCATTCCTTTTATGTAACAAAAAAAATAATTGTAAATTTTGTCTACCCCATATATCACACTAATACTAAAACAATAAATTTTTTTATTGGAAAGTCATTGTTTTAGATTTTTATCAGTATTGATAAATATGAATTTTTAACTAAAAATTAAAAAATAAATTAAATTTTTTTTTTGTTTACAAGATTAGAGATGGTTTTATAAAAATTTTAAAAGGAACACAAGCTCAGTGTTCTGTAAACACTGTGAAAGCTACCATTTATGTTATGATGCGATTCGGTAACAATTTGATTATATATTTGGAAAGTTTAAAGTTGAATAATGTAAGTAAAAATTCACTAAAATTAATTTACTAATATTTCTTAAAATATTACGTTCAGTTGGTACAGTTTTACTAAAATTCAATTATTGTCAATTAAATATCAGTTCAGATTAATATAAAAATCAATTAAGAGTTTCAAAATAGAATTGAGTCCCATCAAACTCCTGGGTTTTGTCTGGGAGAATTTCAAAATATGTACACTCCATTTTAACCCGTTATCCTTAAAATGAGAATATTCGCTTGGAAATGTTTATAAAGAAAGGTTCACACGTTGTTAAAATTACAAAATCTTTCATTTAAGAACGGAGAGTTTTCAAAGAGCGAAGTAGAAAGTGTGAGTTATTTAAAAGTATGTAATTACAAATTGTGAACATATTCTGAATCTTACACGTTAATGAATCTGAACTTCAATATCTCCAATTTAATTTTAACAAAAGAGTAGGTATATTTGGTAGAATTAGAATAGTAAAATATATTAAAGTAACTGTAACAATCAGATTTCAGAAATTTTTAAAACTGAATGAAGTGGTTCAGACCAGATTTACAGCTTTGCTGGTGATAGTACCCTTGATTCCTTGTATTTCTTTGAAAAAGCTATTGAAGTGACCCAGACTTAATGTTATAGAGAACAAAATAACATATCTTGTTCTCTAAACTGCGACCTTCAAAATATACATGACTTGGGATTTACACAGGGTAAAATTTAATACTTCAAAAACCCAGATTTGCTTCATATCATCGCCAAATATTCTATTCGGAAATGTAAATATCGAAAATTTTGAAACTCTAAGAACTCTTGGAATGACAATAGTAAGCTTTCGTGGCACGATTAATTTTTTTCTGTCGCGAAGGATGATGTTAAATGTTTAGAATTTTTAAGCAGAAGTAAAACTTATTTTAATGTAAGTAAAAATTCACTAAAATTAATTTACTAATATTTCTTAAAATATTACGTTCAGTTGGTACATAATTTTAATTTAAATTAAAAATCTTCCAGCCTTTTATTAATATATAAGACATACATTCGGCCTCGACTAGAATATAACTTGCATATTTGGGAAGGTGCACCTTACAGCTTACAGTACCTAGATAAGGTACAAAAGCGACCCATCAAAATTATCAATGATGGAGATGTTACACAACCCCTAACATCATTAAGTTATCGTCGTAATGTAGGAGCAGCCACTCTGTTTTAGAGTGTCCTAATATAAAAAGAAAAAAAAAAAATTTACCCACATGTAATTTTAAATAGATATAGATTTTTTGACATCACATTAAATGAAAGAATAAAAACTATTCTATAAACTAATTGAATTACGATTCGTAACAAACCCAAAATAAATATGATTAGAAATATAAATTTTAATTGATGTGATTAATCAAATGTGGTACTACATAACTGGTATGTTGTCCACTGATTTCTTTAAGAAAAGATCATTGTCAAAACCTAATTTGAGCTCAAAATTTTTTAAAAAACAAATACGACCATACTGATTAGTATGACTCAACACAATTAAAGGAACACAACTGAAAAACTGAATAAAGATTAAATTTTTCCATAATAAAAAACGAAATTTTCATAACGAATAATTTCCAACTAAACATTTTTATCTAATCTAATTGTTAATAAATTTTCTTTCTTTTTTTTCAGTTATAATAAAATTTTATTTCAATGAAAAAATTTCGTTTTATTTTACAAAAATATTCATTTCATATTAAAAAAAAAAAAACAAAAAAAGCAAAATAGAAAAAATTATTAAAACAATAAATTCTAAAATATTGTCATATTTATTAGAGAAATTTATAAAACAAAAATAAATAATATTTATATTTATTAACAATCGAAAAAATATTTAATAACCCTCGATTTCAAAAAATATTTATTTTTTATTGAAATTTACAAAATCTTATTGAACAATACACAAAAATTAGTTGCAAATCAGGTTCTTAAATATATTTTGAAATCAATACTCAACATAATTATAGACATTAAAAAAATTGTTTGGGGACGCAAAAAAATGTACTTTTAGTTTTTTTAGTTTTAGATAATTGCAACAAAACAAAATTTTAGTGATATTTGAATATTAAAGCATTTTTTCTAAATATTTATTAATAATATTTTATCAAAACATGAAATTATGAGAATTGTTGAATGACAGTTGAAAATTTAAAAGGGAAATAAATAATCAGTGAAAAATAACAAAATACTAAAAAAGAGAGAGAAGTATTTTTATTTAACTGGTGATGATCTAATGTATTCTTTGCTTCCTTTATTTCCTTTATCTCAATAAAATATAGGAAGGAAGCAAAGTAAACGAAGTCAGTGTTGGCCAAATGAAACTTTGTGAAGTTGTTTGGCACTTTTCAAAGTATGGTTCATTTATTAAAATTTTGTCAAAAATTCGTTTAAATGAATGTTTTCAATATTATGTATGTACATTATAATGAAATTAGAAGAAATTTTGGATGTTTTATATTTAATTATTATGACATATGAAGCAAAAGTTTATGCAAAATTAAAAATGGGCGAAGATTTTGGGTACGAGATATTTATAAAGATCGTCAACTTAAGGTCAACTTCTTTAAGGTTTTTTGCTAATTCAATCCAAACTTTATTTTTTAATAATTTATTTCCATATTTTATGCTGGTTTTATCCCAAATTTCAACAAACTGCCAAAGTAAGCAAAGCAAAGTATTTAAATGAAAATTCGTCAATTCGTTGCTTTGCTTCTTTTGCTTATTTTGATTTTTGTATTTGGTCAAGTCCAATATAAAATAATGTAATTTAATTCAATTATTATATATATGAATTGTCGACTTTGAGGAAGTAACTGAAGTAAAATATACATTGGGCCATCACCTTAAGGGTGTTATGTTGGTGTTGTCCTCCAAACTTAACTCCAAAAATTTAGAAAATATTCCAAACTAATAAGTTTTTTTCTGAAACTAAACAAATATGTGTATAATGTTCCCATATACAAGTATAATATTTAATAAATCTGGGTTTTTAAACTCTTTAATTTAATAATTAACACTCTCTTTATTTTAATGTATGGAATGAATTTATTGTTGATTTATTTTATTATTCACTTTTTTTCAAAATTTTCTGGTTTTATGAAATATGTAGATACATAAATAATATTTAAAAAAAAAATTATATTTTTTTTAATTTATAATAATTTTTGACAACTACTTATATTTACTAAGAAAATTTCTTTATCATAATATTGACATTATTTAACTGAACTTCAAAAACTGTTACATATAATAAATTAGCTAAGTAGTAACCTACTCTATTAATATAAAAAAAAATGTTTTAAGGCATATTTAGCACCTACAACTAGGCCATTATTACAATTGTGGCTGACTTATAATAATGTAAGTGTATACAAAAAAAATATGTGTCGAGGGAAAATACTGAATCTTTCGAAATTAATTTAAATTAAACTATATTTATCAATTATTTATAATTATCAAAGTTATGCAATATTCGGCAGTGGAAAGGAAAAACAAAACGGTTTCGGCTAATCGTTTCGAATGGTGGCAATGCATTCTGCCATTATTAAAAATATTAACAACATCGCTTGTAAACAAAAAATATGGTCTCAAATATTTTAATTTTTTTTTTTCTTTTTAAATTGAATCAAAATTAAAATCCAATTCTTAGTCTTAAAAAAAAAAAATTACAATAAAACAAAAAAATAAGAAAAAAAAATCGTGATAAATATTATTTTGTAATTTTTTTAATTGTCTGAAATGTAAATTTATTGTAACGAAATTCAGACTATTTATATTCATATAATAATTATGTTGAAATTAGAAATTTGAACACCCTAAATTGAATTTTAATTACAGCAAGTGCAGAAAATTAGCTTAGCATACAGTTTTTAATAAATATTAGCTTAACCTTATATTATCAAAAAATAAAAGAAATATAAAACATAGTCAAGTTTTTATTCCCAAACCCAAAATGTCGAATGAACAATAACCTCTTCTTCAGAAACAGTTTTGGCATACTACTAATTAAAATATAAAAAAAATTGATTTTATGGTAGATTCTACGAATTATTTTTGTAACATGGAATGTTGGAATAGTAATAATGATGGAAAAAAAAATTAAGACATATAAATATATTCTAATAAGATAATAATAAATATTTTGTAATAAGTAAAATATTAACTCGAAACTAAGTAAAAATCTCTAATATCACCTTTAACATTATTTCATAATACATATTTATGTTACTTATGTTTAAATTTAATTATTAAATTTTGGAAAACAAACAACAAAACTGTGATCTACAGTACAATATATAAATTTAATTACGATTATCTTATACATATATATTCGTATGTAACAAACTACCAAACAATGTTTTCTATAAGAACTATTTTTTTTTTTGATAATTTTCTGAGATTAACACCATAACGCTTTGGTAAGAGTGATGTGTATAATCTAATTATCCACTGCATTTGTTTAGTTTGTATTCATTTTAAAGATTTTCTGACTTGAATTTTATTTATAATTTGAACTTTCAATTTAAATTTCACAAATATTTAGGAATCTAATTTAACTTATTGTTTTTAAAGGTTAACTTTAAATATTTTGGTTACAAAATTTTATATTAAAACTCATGATTATCAGAAATTTAACTTATCCATATGAACAATAGGATAACAATAGTTAGATTACAATGTTAAAAATTAAAAAAAATATATATATAGATATAAACAAAAATGTGCATCAATTGAAATTCCTTAAATTCTAATTTAATATTTAGATTTACTTAAAAATGTTAATAAATTTTTTAAATTAAATATGAAATTACAAATTTTAATTTTTAATTTTCCACTGTGTTTTTACTTTTTTGTGTGTTAATTATTTACAATTATTTATATTAATTTATTATATAAATTCAATAACAATGTTTTAAGAATAAATTTAATCATTATTAGTATCTTGAAGAAACGCAATTAATTTCTTCAATTAATAATCAATCATAATAAAACAAGCCTAAACCTAAAATAATTATTTTTACTATTATCATAATTTTTTTTTAATTTTTTGCACAATTATTTCAACAATTTATTAATAAACAAACTTAAAGTTGAACTATAACATATCAATATACGAACTATTTTTTTTGTAAACGAAAATGCATAATCCGACGGATACTGAATTATATTTTAAATTTTTTAAAGTACACGTTTGTGTTAATCTTACTGTATAATAAAATTAACTAATTTATTAATTTTTAAATTAGCTTTTTTCTAAAATAAATTAAATATAAATATTTTTTAGGCAAAGATTTGTAGAGAAATGTCAACAAAGGCCATGTTACTTTTTTTGTTAAATCTACTGTGTTAAATCTAGTGGGTTATCTTATTTGCATTTCACAATTTGACTTAAATTTATAAGTATATATTTATATATTTTATAAATCAAAAATGAAAAGTTTAAAATAATAATTTTAATCAAAATAGATTACGATAAAAATAAAATTTAAAAATTTATATATATATATATATGTATCTAAAATTTTGTAGTCTTAAGGTGATTAAATAATACCAAACGCATCATAATAAAGACCTAAATATGAAACCGGAAATTCCACCTTATCATTAAAACGAAGTACAAATAATAATTTATTTGGATTTTAGTTAAAAATTCAGCTTTAATTAGATTACAAAAAATAAAAACAAGATACAACAAAAGATTTATGAATATGACGAAAATTGCATTTTATGTGAAAAACTTTAATTTCTATAATACATTGTCATTACTAGTAATTATTTTAGTTCTAAATGTTTAAAATTAGTAAGTAAAACAGGGCAGATTAAAAAAATTCATTTCATGATTTATTTTTTTGTTTATTTCAACTATAGGAATGCCTAACGATATTTCTTTCAATAGAACACTTTATAAAAAAAATAGATAGAGAGCAAATGAAAAATGTTTGTTTTGCAACAATTAAACATTCTCATCGGTTGCTAAATTTCGTTTTTTCATCTTCTTTTTATTCCAAATTATGTTTTCCCTTAAATCTTACAACAAAACTATACAATTAAATCGTTTTTTCGTTATGTTTGAGTTCATGTTTTGGAATTTTCGCATCGCTGTGGAATGTATTAGAATTTAAATTACTCTATACGAGCTATTAAGATATTTTTGAAATATCTTAAATAAAATAAATAAATAAAAATAAAAAAATATTTTTTTAATAGTCATTTTTGGTGATGTAGTTATTTAGTGATGTATGACATGCTTCGTATAACAGTGTTTAGAGCATTTATAAATATCGGTATTTGCATAATAAAAATAAATTAATGAATACTTTATATGAATTGATATTTACCAGTATTTAAAAATGTTTTTGGCTTAATTAATTTGAATACATATATAAATAATTTTCACAGTGCAATACTATATCACAATACGGACATTAACTTGTTTTAGATATTCAATATTTTGATTTCGATAAATTCAATAACACCTAAATACCACCTAACTCTTACAAAACTTCATTTTAACCCAATCTTAAATTCTACTGAACAATAATTACAAATAAGAGTTGTCAAAGAATTAAATTTGTCATCCACCCTAACTTAATTTTAAATTATATAACTATCCTAAATATATATATAGGTATATATATATAAAAACTTGATTGTATAAAAATTTTCCGAATATAGTCCATTAGACTGAAATTGTATAAATAAATTTAATACTACTTATGTAATTAATTACCTTTAATATTTATTTATTTTTTTTTTTAACCAATTAATTCAAATTACTAGGAATTAGATTTTATTTTAAACAATTTTATTCGAAAATTAACTCATTAATTCTCAACAAACAAAAATAATACCCAAAACAATGAAATAAACTTAGAATGTGTTTTTTTTTTTTTTGTAAATATATATGTATTTAAATATTCTTCTTAAAAATCTGAACCATTTTTATAGAAAAATTTATTACCATTAACAAGACAAGACAAATTTTATAAAAACTGTTCTCCCTCAATTATGTTAACATTACTTGATATGTAGCAAAAAAACAAAAAAAAAAATTCAATCTGACAATTTAACATAATAATCTGGTTTTAATTTTCAATAGAAAATTGATATACGTAGATACAATATACATAACAAATATATAAATTTATGCAAACCCAACACATTTGGATAATTTAATATAGGAATCTAAACCTTCCAAAATAACAATATGTGTAGGTAATTTTTGAATAATTACATGTATCCTTATCTATTTATTTTCGATTTAAATTTAACATTGAATTTTCATTATCGTATTTTATATATAAGAATTTTATAGAATCAAATTTTTTGAGATCTATATTTTACCTATGAGACATAAACTAGGGACATATTCAAAAAAGATCTTAACGAAAATTCAATGGTTACGATGGTGTACTCGAATATATAAATAAAATGCATGAATTTATCGTCATCTAAGTTGAATGTTATATTTTCTGAATTTAGAAAACAATATTCTGTATTATATTATAATATATCAGTGAAGTTCAATCTTAATGTCAATTTTTAAAGTATTACGTTACGTTTCAAGATTAATTATCAACTATCAATTAACAAATATTAAAGATTAATCAATACTTTCAAAAATTATATTTCGAAAATATTTGGTTTTGATTAAATTATTTAAAAATTAATTTTATTAAAAAATCAATCATAATGATGAACATGTAATACAGTGGAAGTAGAAAAAAGCAATATCCTTATACATAGCCGAAAAGTTAGGTGGAACCTATCATAAAGGTTAATTACAGTTAACTTTAATTTTTTTTCAAAGTTAAGATCTTAGTACAAACCCATTAGTATAGGTTATTATATAATGGTGGGTACCAAAGAAAATTGTAAATGAGCAACATAATGATTTTGATTGATTTAATATTAATTATGATTAATTCAATAATAATAAAAATAATTATCAACTAGTATTATTATCTATAATTAGAATAGACAAGCATTTAAGGACCTGCGCAGTAAACACCTTCTCATTCTCATTTTATCTCATTTCTCTTTAATGAACTCTTAAGGCTTAATACACTGCTTTGTATACTGTATCAGGCTTCCATCTTAATTTTTTTTTTCGAACATTACATTTCGTATTATTTTCGTCTAAAATTACAATAACAATTGAACATTAATTTTTTTTCGATTTATTTTTTGTTCTTATAATTCTCATTTTATTTTTTGCTTGCTGTGTTCAAATAAGTTTAATGTGTATTATATTTGTTTTGTCAAATTAAACTTATTGAACACAGCAAGCCTTGGTGTGTGAGAAATTTTGAATTCGATGAAAACTAAAATCAAAATAAAGAGATTTTTTTTAGTCTTCTGATAGAAGTTGAAGTGAAAGCCTGAATGTAGAATAATTTTGCTTATGGATTTTTTTAATTTGTAAAACTATGAATGAAAGCATTACAATTTTTTAATGCGGGTCTAGATATTAATAGTTTAAACACTCCCCTTCCATATTGGTAAGTTAAATTTAGTCCAAACTTTTCCAGAAGTAATATATTTTAAAAAGAAATATGTCCATTTGATTTACACATAAGCTGGATATTATTTTTACTCAAATTTTTTAGTCTACCGGCCTGTTAAACAATATACAAGGCAATGCTTAATACATAAATAAGTTGTATATACAACAGAAATGGGCATACGGTTAAAAAAATGTCTATTTTGTTTCATAATATTCAAATTTCTAAATAAAATATTTCAATTTTGTGTCATTCAAAATATTATAATTGTACGTACCTACTTTACATTTATCAGAAAAATTTCTATTCATATTGTTTTATTTTATTATTCCCTAAATATATTATACATACATATTATATGACTTCTTATTAAAAAACAAAACGAAACGAATCAGTTACTATATTATAATTATAATTGACAAGCATTTAAGGTCCTGCGCAGTAGACACCTTTTTATTTTATTTCGATTTTCCTACTCCTTAATGAATTTCTAATATATATAATATATAAGATTGTATATAAAACAAAAATGCGCACACAGTTGAAAATTTTGTACTCATATGATTTTATTATTCAGCAAATACATTGTGCATATGTGAGAACTTATTAAAATAATAAACAAAAGCAAACAAAACAGTTATTATATTTTACATTATGTACTTGCAAATGAATCTATGTACATATGTCAAAAAAAAATAAAGAAACAAATTCATCTCAAATAAAAAATATAAAAAAGCCAAAACAAAAAAAATCAGTTGAATTGTTCATATGACTAGCAAATTTATTTTTATATAGTAGAGTTAGAGTACTTCATTTTGATATAGTAGGTCACTTGAATTCTTCATTTTTATCTTCTTAAGTAACTGTTTCTAAATTTTTGTTATTTGTAGTAATAATAGGACCGTTCCCGTACTTTTCTGGCAAAAACTTGCAAATGAGAGAAAAGAGAGAAAAAAAAGAAAAAAGAGTTAAAAAAACTCTCATCTGCAAGTAAAAGTACTGGAACGCAATTCTTGTACAAACTTGCAGCTGTCAAACAGCTGACAAGCAATCTGACATTTTGAAATTAATTTAATTATAAACAATCATTTTGAATTTCCGGAGGTGTTTTTTTTAAAGAATTGTAATTAAATTTAAACGCGCAGCGGAAGATATAAAAAATATATATTACTAAGTAGCGGTTCGGATTACATTTTTATTACATTTTTTTAGTGAAAGCGAAACTGAAGAGTTAAGGAATGTAATTCTAAAGCAAGTGCTGTTGGAGAACTTTTTACATAAAAACAAAAAACATTGCATTCGAAACTATTTGGAAGAAATAGTTCCAGGTTATTGTGAAAAGGAATTTGTAAGACATTTTCGTGTAAGCAAAAATGTTTTCAAATATTTATATGAAGAACTGCAAACATTTGAAAATTTTGCAAACCTACGTGCAGATAAAAAATGTAGCTCACGACTTAGCTGACGATTTATCCTTATCAAGTGTATCCGTATTATTAAATTAAATTATACATATATTACAATAATAAAGAATTATGACATTTATCCTCCACTAAATTATATTTTTCATTTTTTTTAATAAATTTCATTTAAAAAACAAAATTTTGCATAACAGACACATATGAGAAATTACAAAAGTAAATAAAAACATAACCTAAAAAATACAACAACAACAAAAACAACAACAAAAATTTAAAGTATAAGTTTTTACAAGTTAAAATTTTACTTGCAAAAACTTATTCGAGAGAATGTTGTTGAACTTTGTTGAACGAAGTTGAAAACATATGTTTTCTCTCGTTTTTAGAAAAAACTCTCAGTACAGGAACGACTTCTGGTAAAAACTTGGAAAAACTTGGATAAGTTTTTACAAGATGTGCGTACGGGAACGGTCATAATATAGTTTTTATTAAAATTATGTATTATGTATATTGTATTATATATATACGTACCTCTTTAATAACAAAACTTTTTATTTTTAGTAATTGTATCACTAAATGCTTCTTACTATAGGGAATATATCGGAAACGAAGCAGTATATGAGGGACGTGTATTTATGTGTCCTAAATAAAACTTACTAACCACAAAACTTTTTATTAAACACGAGTGGTTTCTGCTATATCGTGCGAAGTCTATGTCAGTACGTAAATTACTGTTTTTTTAAGACTTTAAATTTGACTTCAACTTGAAATATAATTACTCAACAGGGGCCCCTAGTATTACTTATAATTGCTTACAATGAACCTATCGTATATACATATGTCAAATAAAAACAATAAAACAAATTAAAAATATAAAAACAACAAAAACAAGCAAAAATCAGTTGAATTCTTCAATCATATGACCGCCAATTTCATCTTTATATAGTACAGATAGAGTATATCTATAATTATTTACATTTATTTTCAAAAAGTTGTAAGAAGAAAAGCAATAGTTTAATTTTACTAAAATTCATTGGAATTAAATTTGTTAAAACTTTTCTTGGAATTTTTCTAATTTCTAATAATATGAGTTTTAAATTCAAAAACCAAAAGAACAGGAACTCAAATTTTGACATAGAGAACTTCTATTCAGTCCCTATCATCTTTCGATTTTCTGATAAAAAACCTGTATCAAGAAATTTATTTTTACACACAAGCTAATACTCAACTTGAATTACAATTACTCAACAGGGGCCTAGTTAATGATTTTTGTAATGGCTTTTCATTAGTAATTTCCATTTGCATACACTTATTTCCATTAAGAAGAAGACTTATTGTACTGTACTGTACTTAATTCAAATAAATTTAAACCTGCTATAGATTTTAAATTTGAACCATGTGTTATAAATATTTGTTATGGAACTTTTAGAATATTTTTCAGAAATCATTTTTTAAATTTAGTTAATAAATAAAATTTTATTGTTAAGTAATATTTATAGATTTTGTATTGGACCCAAACAATATCAGGTCTCCTTGCCAGTTGGTCTAATCATCTACACGTAAGATCAATCTAAATTAATCTAAATAAAAAAAAAAAAAATAAAAAATTTCAATTGAGAGAATAAAACTCAAAATAGTTCTTCTAAAACCTTGTATGAAAATAATAAATAAGTATGAAGCATCAAATGCAAATTCAAACTATCCACCTTTTTTTCTCTGTCACTAAATGTTTTTAATAACTATATTCAATCCTTGAACATATTTAATACTCACAATTCAGGACACGATAACAGATTTATTTTTTAAAATTCATTTTGTACTTTTTGTTTAAAAAGAAATGACGATTGATACGATACGAAATGATATTAAAGAGCCGAACTATAATTTAGATATTCAAATGCTTTTATTATCAAGAATATGAGTAAAATTTGGAGATATTGGTAGAATTCAAAAATAATCTTTTGTCATCTTTTTTTATTTATTTTTAGTTTTTTAATGTGAAATGACTATATAAACAAAAATGAAAGATTTGATTGATTAAATCAGATTTAAAATCCAAGCTTCGAATTTTAAAACACAATTATAAAAGTTTTAAAATCACTGTTTTATATAACAGAACTATTGTGTTCTGTGTTTAATTAACGAATTATTAGAAAATTTCTAGAATATTCATTCTCTTTTTAACATATTCAATCTCTTAAGGATTATTTTTTGTTTTTTTCTATTTTTATAATTTAAGAAAGATAGAAAATTTACAAGGTAGAAAATACATTTTAAAATTATTATTTTGTAATTTGTCGCTTTATTTAAACTGTCTTCTCACACATTACTCTTCTATAATTTTGAAAAATGCCAAGGGAAAAATTTTTCCAAAACTAAAAATATATAATAATATAAATATAACAATAATAATATGTTAGCATATATCCAACATATTAACTATTATTTCTCTTATAAAAACATAAATTTGATAGTCTTAAAAGTGTAACAAAACAAAACAAGGAATAAAAATTTATAAATCCATTTTAAGAGATGAAAATAGTATCTCTGAAAACCTTATTTATACATCCATATATTTATATATTATACATACATAGACATAAATACACATATTTATATATGAAAGAGATCATATCCACATCCAGATCCAATTGTAAATAGCAATATTCAATGGTTTACAATAAATTTTCTTTAATCAGGATACACGCAATGATGAATGGCAATATTGTTAATGTAATAGAAGAGTTCTAAAACGAGCACTACTCAGAATTTAAATATTACGTACGATGATAAAGGTTACCAGCTTTCTATTATTATGACAGAACTGTACTAATTTATGTCACACTCAGGTAGGTATAATCAGATAAAAAATTCCTTGAGGAGAAAAATGGACTAATACCGGAATATTAATCCGGATTCTGAAGAGGACATAACTCTGATGCATTAATAGATCTAGTTATCAAAAATTGGAAAATTTCAGTACATGATAACAAAGGAATTGTGGCCGTATTTTTAGATTTAAAGCGGTTTTTCGAAACTGTTGATCGTGATATTTTATTATGTAAACTTGAGGAGTATGGAATTTGTGAAATAGAATTAGAATGGTTTGAATCTTATTTAAAGAATGAAAGAGCTCAAAGAACAAAAATCGATGGTTGCTTGTCATATCCAATCGAGGTGTCATCTGGTGTGCCTCAAGAAAGTGTCTTGGATGTGTTATTGTTTCTGATTTTTATTAACCATATGGAAAAGCTGTGAATTATGGTAAATTGATACAATTTGGGGATAATGCATTGTTATATATTACTGGAGAATGTGTAAGTGAATGTGTTGATAAAGTAAATGTTGGTTTAAATATAGTTTAGGTAGGTGGCTAAATATGAATAAACCTAAATTAAATATAGATAAAAAAAATGTTTAATAATTAATGGAAGGGAAAAAGAAAATCATAATATTATAATATATAATAAAAACATTGAAAGAATCGAAGAGATAAAGTATTTAGGAGTAATAATAGATTGTAAATTAAATTTTAAAAGTCATATTAATTATGTTTGTAAAAAGATCGCTAAAGAGGTAAATTTTTTTAATAAAATTAGAAATAAAATATCTATTAACTGTGCAATTAAAAAGCAAGAAAAAAATATTTTTTATACACAGCCGAAATATTTGGTTGGAATCTTTGCTAACGGTTAATACAATTAAATAACATAATTTGTAGTTGAAAATTGAATTGTTGAAAAAATATTATATTAAATAAAATATTTAAAAACAAAAACAAGTTGTTTTTATTTCAAAAGTTCAGTTCAATTACAGTTATTAAAAATATTTTAAATGCAACTGAAAAATAAAATAAACTCTCAAGCCTAATTTCTTTATGTTAACTTAGAAAAGTTCAATGTGAATGTTTGAATGTTCTTATTTACAAAATTATTTGTCTAGTATTTGAGTTTTATTGAAAATAGATTTGTTTTTACAGCTGGATTTTAAATAAAGTCTTTTGTTATAATAATTTAGCTACTTCTGTAAACTGCAAAAAGTACGGTACAAATATTTGAACCATTTCACAATCGTTTTCATTATTATTATTTTAAATGTTAGATATTTGAAAGAAGATGTAGCGAAAATAAATATTATTGCAATTTTTTTAATTTTCAATTAGAAATTTTAATTTAAAATTTCACCCCATGTATAAGTACATACACATATACATTAAAACAGAAAAATTTTAATTTACCAAATTATATTTAATTTTTTTTTATATAAATTATAACGTATATATACGGAAATATGATATATATATATATATATATATATATATATATATAGTACCAAGAATAAAGGAAAATAATTCATTCATAATTAAATTGAGTGCGATTTTTGATAACCTTCTCGGATTTCGAAGAGCGGTCGAATACTAGATGCTACATAATGATTAATTTGTATCCAAAATATAACAAGAAACATTTTTTAAAATGTTTTGTTTGTTCATATTTGTTTTTGTATTAAAGTGAGAAATATTTGGATTATCTTTACAACCGAAATATTTAATTAATTTTTGTTGCTGTACATTAATTTAAAATTTAAATTCGTTGTGCTTTTATCACTTTATTTTCAAAGTAGATTTTTTTAGTGTATCTAATCGTATTGCGAGTTCCAGTTTTTAAGTATTACAAAATTAATATTTTTGTAATATAATATTGACAAATGAATATACAATACTGTGGGTGTGGGTCAACATTAAAAAATAAATTTACAATTTTACTTCTCTAATACTAGCACTAGAAACAATAATATGCAATTATTTTATGAAATCATAAATTAATTTGTAATATTTAAAATATTTACAACAATATATTAAATTACAGATTTATATTTAATTTTATTATTTTTGATAATCAGATTTCTTTAAGATATCGATATTGGGTAAATAAAAATTAAATTAATTAGTAAAAGGAAATTTAATTTTTTATTGAAAAATTTAAATTGAAATTTAGAAATAATGTAGTTAATAATAAATATGTTATGTTTGGGTTCATTCAGTTTCCTCAACACATAAACATAAAAATGTGTTATTCATAAATTAAGTAAATTTTCACTAAAATTAAATAAAATAATTTGATACCAGTTTTTGGCAGCTATTACTTTTATTGCTTTTACTTATCAAGTATGTTGTATTAATGTTTAATTATTAATTGACATTCACAATTATTTTAAAGAATTTTGAGCTATCTTCAAACCTTCTATACGTCTTATTCATTCCATTATCACGGTCCCAAGATGAAATATTCTGTAGTGCATTCATGGCCATTAGAACGTCAACATGAATCCAATTAGATTCTAAAAGACATGCGCAAATATTTTTAACGGTACATATCTTATCCGAATTATTTTTAGTAGTCAAAAACATATACAATATCCTATGATGCATATAATCCTGCATCAACTATATAATAATTAATATATGTTGATTAAAGATCGGCATATGCTGCCTTCAAAACTGGCAACATATTGCCCATTCATCATTGGTTAGAGTTTAAAAATATTACAGGTTTTAAAAATATTACATGGCGATCCTGTCAATATTAAAATTCACTCATGTGAATTGGTTCTTCGTTTCAACTTTAGACTATGCATTGACTGCGTTCAAAATCGCGGTATTCGTCTCTTGGCGACCAAATCCTTAAATACATAATCCTTATATACATAATAGAAAACTCTTCACCATAAAACATAATGAACCAATTTTAGAAGTATTATATACCTAATGATTTGTTAGTTCTTCCTAAAAATTTTATTTTTCTTTAATATAATGTTTAGAATTTATTGGTATTATATTAGTATTAGTAATAATTAAATAAAAACTAAATTGATGAGACCAAACAGCTTAGGCTAGGATCTATAAAAAAAAATTTACTAGAGTTTTCAATCCAAAATTTATTTACCAATGAAGTTAGGATATTTACTAATATTTAATCAAATAAAGCAAAAAAAAAACAATTTAAGTGTGAAACAAGAGATGCCGCAAGTACCTGCCTCTACACTGTGGCAATCTCCAGATGGCATATAACAGGTTACGGTTCGCACTTCAAAAATTTAAAATTATATTCCTCCGATGTGTTTCCACGTACCAATTTCTACTTTAAAATATAACTTTCAAAAATTTAATACAAAATTTTAATACTTTCAACTTCCTACTGATCTATCTATTTGTATTCCTAATGCTTGTCCTGTTTATAAAAAAAAATCGACTTTTCGTAAAGTAGTAGAACCATATTATTTTATAACCCGAGCTTTGAATTTAATTTGCCAATATTTTTCTTTGTTTCTAAACAAGAACTCTTATCCAAAAGAAAGCACTATTGGCAACTTTTGACTACCGTTAAGTCATATTTGCTTATTTATATGAAAAATTTTTTGCAACTATTTAAAAAAAAATTTCAAATTTCTATAATACTTTTCGAAAATATTTAAAGAATTTCACATATTTTTAAAATGAACAATTTTTGGTAAATAAACATTTAAAATTTCCTTTACACCTTAACTACAACACAACAAAACAAAAACAGAATAACAAATTATGATAGGATTTACACGATAACAACTACTTAATTCAAATATGTATAGTAATAGGTTTAAAAATTATTTTATTTAAAATCCTTTAAATTATCTTTATATAAAATTGAGAAAAAAAGTAAGTAAATAAATAAAAATAAAATAGAAATAAATAAATTTTACAACATGATATCAATTTTCAATAGTATTGTTTGTAGGCCGATGGGAATAAATAATTTCTCAAATGTCACAAATTATTATGATTATATATATATATATATATACATTACATAGGTAAACCTTTTGAATGAATATAGGACACAAGAGATTACATAAAACATGTTCAAATTTCATATTTCGCTAATATAATTAATGGGATTTTATGAATTAAAATTTTCCAAATGTTTTATTAGATTTGAGATGAGGAGAATATTGTAGTTATACTATTTAACTATGTTAGATATGTGGATACGGTATTTTTTTTTTATAGTAAATAGTTTAATTTTTATGTAATTGTATAATATTTCTTTAATTTTCTTATTTTATAAAATAATAATACCTGAATTTCATTTTAAATCACAAAATTCATATTTCAACTTTACAAAGTTTTGGGAATTTGGAATGTTTCTCTGGGGAAAAATTTTGAATTTTATGTTCAAGGAAAAATAAATTTATTTCAAATTTTATTTCCAAAATTGTGTTAAGTTTTGTTTAATTACTTCTTAGAAAGCAGTTTGCTATTACTAAATTTTTTATTGTTTTTTTTTTTTGAATAAAATTTAAATAAATTTGTAATTTCTATTGTTTTTTTTTAAATGTTGTAAATTAAATTTTATTGTCAAAACGTGTTGGAATTTAATAACTGCAATTTAAATAGTTTATTTCTAAAGAAACTACTTATAATGATTCGTTTTTTTATTTTATTACTGAATATGAATCTTGTATCTTTTTTTAATTTTTGTTTATTTTAAGATGCTGATTTTCTCAAATTTTTAATTGTAGAAATTAAGAAATTCGAAATCAAAAAATTTCTGCTTCAAATAGTCCTTAGATTTATTTTTAATAAATTGAGAATTCTAGTAAATATATTATCAGCAGAGTAAGAGTATGAAATATCAGATATGATATTGTTTTTATGTTCCAAGTTTTTTATGTACCAAATATTCAAGAATTATTTTTATTTATTTCATTGTAACTGGCATATCAGATATTGGAATAACTCAAACAAAGATATATACATATATATAAACAATACTGATTTAGTGATTACTGAACATTTTATTAAGATTCAATTTAAAAATTTTAATATGTTGACCCAATAACCTTCAATTTATGAAAGAAGATGTTTTTAAAATATTATAATTTGCCTTATCAGTTTTAATTTGATTATGAGTTTCAAAATTTATTACAGTTTTATGATAATAAGACGAAAAAGAGTTATAGAAATATGTATATATATGAGGTGTGATCGTTATGAGATATTGATCAAAATAACTGTGAAAATCTTCTTGTTTTCTTAATTAAAAAAAAAACCATTAATTAAAAAATAATTATTAAAGTTATAATATGAATCATACCGATCTCTACTATTTAAAGGTCTCGATTATCAAATAAATTATACCTAAGGGTCAATCGCGGAAGTGTATTGGGAAGACTTTTTTTTATTAATAGAATTTTAAAATCGCCGACATTTTGTTGATATGGGCATTAACGGATAAGTAAGTTTTAATTTTATTTTAATTTTATATGTTTTTTAATATTTGTTATTATTTATTTTAAGAAGAAGTTTTAGTAATAAAACGCAATTGGAGAAAATCGTGAGTTTGATGGAAAATAATATAGAAACTGGAAAAGGTGCTGCCTGCAAAAACTTCTTCATCCAAAAAATCGGTCAAATCAAACTCTTTTCACAATTATTTATTTCAAATGATCCGTAATAAAAAAAAACGTCAAGATATTTAAAGGCACAACTTAAAACTTTTAAAAAAAAAGTATCAAAGTAAAATTAATTTACAAAAAATTTATATTTTTGACAGCAAATATTATGAAGTACATGTAGCAACGTTTTTAACAAGTTTATTGGTTTCAATAGACATCGGCTATACCAACATTTTTTTTGATAAACTTTTTAACCTCTTTTCTATTGAATTTCAATTGACATCCTCGATTGACCCCCCCTAATTTTATATAATTATAACACTAAAAAAAACATAAAATTCCTAAAACTGACTTTACAGAAAACTATTCAACTATTAAAAGTCGATACTCATAATAACTACGAGTAATGTTATTTTTTCTTTTTAATTATCAATAAATAACCAAATTTTGTTTAATTTCTCTAATAATATAATTAAACGCCTTTTTTATTTGCCGGCTTTTTTAATTTTTTGTTTTTGTTTTATTGTTTCATTAATAGATATTAACAATTTATTTAATATACTTAAATAAAATTATGATAATATACGTCTAATATTAATATTTAAGTTATTATGAAAACGATTAGAAGACTAAAGTTTTAAGAATGACTATTTAATCTTGACTCTTTTGCTGATGCTGATGAAAAAATGAAGATTTTTATTTTCCAAGATTTAAAGGAAATCTTAGATAATTGATGACAGCTGTTTGTGTATTTCCTTGTGCATGTTAGTCTGCCTGGTATATATTTAAAAGTTTGTAATGTCATCTAGGTGACACATTTGGAAGATATACTATGCCATTAAACAGTTATAATAAATTATAAAATTCTTAAATTATTCTTATTTCGTTTAAGAATAAAAATTTTAAAATAAGTCTGAAAAATCAAAATGATAAATTTAATAACATGGTAAAAAGACCTAATAATCTCTTAATAATACCACTTAATAAAATCTATACATTTAAAAATTGGTGTAATAACAGGGGTTAAAATGTACATTTTAATTTGTAAGTAATCGAAGTAATGGTATTGAAGTTGAAGAAAAACTTTTGAATTGACACACAACATGGCAACATGATAACATGACACACAAGCAAAAACGCATAAAATATCGATGTCCGTAAAGTATTTCTTATCTTCTTATTTTTAAGTCTATAATACTAGGTTGGATTTGATATTCTTTATACAATCTATGTATATATATCATATGGCAAAAACTTGTAATTTTTACCGACCATTTAATATCGGTTGTATGATCGTTCAACTCTTTTCAATAACAACGAATAGAAATATATGTGTAGACATTCTGATCTTAGTATAAATCGGTCTGGTGTATATGTAATCTTTTTAACCGCTATGTTATTCGTTTCCTTAAAACTATACTATTTTATTTTCGATTCCATGTTCACTTAAATTAAATTCGGCGATTAATAAAAGCTTATATTTACTTAAGAATACTTTTAGATTATTTCAATAAATAAATTTTGATAAGTTTTTTGTATCATGAGGATAGCATTTAATTATGTTTGTGTAATCAATATTATTAAATTGAAATATGTAAATAAATATCTTAAAACAACCAGCAGTTAAGTTACAATTAAGATATCATCGGCATTTTTAGGATATTATTTATATTTATTTCAAATAGTTATACGCACAGATATCACATCAATAGTAAAGTATGAAAAAACTGACCAAACTAAAACAATGACCAAATTGAAAACTTAAATAAGATGTCATTTTGAATGCTATGAATTTTGAAAATTTTAATTAACTATGAACTTGAAATTTAAATAAGATATAAATTTACAACAAAATTATTAATTTTAAAATAACTAATTTCATTTATTTTATATTATTTTGTTTCAATTCCTGCTAATAAAAAATATTTTTAATAAAATTTACTTTTTTTGTGTTTTATTATTTTTTTAATGCACATTAAACTTTAATTTTATTATATTAATATTTTGAGTTTTTATTATTATATTATTTTAAAAACATTTAGACATTTATTAAGATGAAATAAAAAATAAACCACAGTTTATAATTAATTTTACATAATTTGTATTATTATCTATAATTAAATCTTAAAATATTAATAATAATATTTATTAAAATATATAATTTGTATATTAATTTTTGATTAAAAGATTAATAGACACTTATATGAACTGTAATTTTTTTATTTTTTTTTATATTAGATTTAATTATTATGATTATTGTAGGAATATTATTTTAAGAATAGACACTTATCAAATCACTAGCTATAAATATAATATATTTAATATTTAATAATTTTTAATATATTATTAATACATGTATTGTTTTTTTGTATATAATGGGTATTATATAATTATTTCACAATAATTTCTTTCATTTTTGTTTTAAATATTTATGTTTTTTTTTTTTAAATATTATTCCGTCATGAAATATATGTATGTACTTTTTTCATATAGTTTAATTTTTTTGTTTTCAATATAAAATTTCATTTAGAAAGACCATAAAGTAAACAAACAAACGAACAATAAAATTAATTATTATTTTAACCGTTATTTTTTTTTGTGTCGTTTGTTTTTGAATTATTTTAATTACATCAATTGCAAATATTTGAATAAATTACATATTATAATGTATATTTTGCTTTTTTCTATAATTTTTCTTTGGTTTATTGTTTTATTTTTTTTTTATATAAAACTAATATAATAATAATTATTATTATTTTTATTATTATTGTGTTATGAAGAGTTGAATAATAATAAGAAAGTAAATGAAGGTATTAAATCGCGTGCAACAATAATTAAATATAGCGATTTATTTAAGAAAAACAAAAACTAAAACATAAAATAAAATTTAAAAACAATTTTTTTTTCTTTTTTGTTGTTTTATAAATCCGTTATAACCGTTTCACGATTTTTCCGAGTTTAAAAATTATTTATTTTTTTTTCTTCTTTTTTCATTTATTTATTTAAACAAATAATTTTCTCTTTTTAATTTTAAAATGTAACAATATTTAAGAATCAAGAACGTTTCCTTTTATTTTTATTTTGCTCTTTTTCGTTTTGATTTTTTTTTTTCTTGCATTAAACGTGTTCACAACCCAAAGGAAGCAACAACACTAACAAAATCATCGCATAACATATTAAATTGCGATTTTATATTTTTTGTTCATAAAAACCAGCTACAAAATAGAAAAAAAAATCAAAACGACAACACAAAATAAAAAGAAAAAAAAACGAGCAACAACAATTTTATCATATTTTTTATTTAACTACTTTTTTTCCCTGATTTTGATTGTGAGTGTGCAATATAAGACTGTTTGCCAAAACCAGCCTTAAACACAGGGTCCTTTTTATTTTATTTATTATTTTATATGTTCACACACACAAATATACATTTTTCAATATGAAAATTTCAACGGCAGAGAAGGAATTTTTTCTTTATTAATCTTAACACATTCATGCAATATGTACATGTGTTTATATGTGTTGCTTTTAATGCAATTTTCAGAAAGTACATACGAAAAACAACAAAACTGTTCACGTGAAACAGGAAGGACGATTGGAATTTTAGAGAATATTGTTTATAAATTAAATAAACAAAACAAAAAAAAACAAAACAAAAGATAACTAAAGAGTAAGGCCTACTCTATTGAAATTTTTCAAATAATAATATTATACAAACCAAATATACAAATACAATCATAAAAATAACGGTAGCTTTATATGAAAGAGAAAATATATATTTAATTAACAAGGATATAATAAAAATATATATTTGTATTGTATCGTATAGAAAAAGTAGAATTATTTCATTTATCGCATGCAATAATTTTCTTCAAAACTTTTCATTTTATTGCAAATATAATAAAATATTGCATATTTTTAGGTTTTTAGTCGTTAATACATACATTCCTACATTTGGATTAATTGTATGTCCATGTATTTGTATTTCATTCAATATTATTAATAATTTTTGAATTGCAATAATATTCAAAATTATCCCAGTAATATTTGATTATTAATTGCGAAATATTAAAGTGATATGAGAAAAATAAAAACAATCTATAAATGCATGCAATAGAAGAGAAATATTTTTTTTTCGATAATTTAAAATTAGAGCTTCGATAAACAGTGGCAATACTATCGAAACGTTTCCATATTCAAGCGATTCAATAGTAAATGAAAATCATAATAAAGCCTTCACAAGCGTAATTAATATTTCTCAATAGATATTCATAATAATTTTGATTTTTCTTTCATGAATTGAAACTTTATTTTAGTTTTTTCCTTTCCGAGAATTATTGTATAATATACAAGAAGGCGTTCTGAATTGTCTCTTACTAAAAGCAAAAAATATTAAGAGAGAGTTATTTCAATTAAACTTATGAAGCATTTACTTCTCAAGCATTAAATATCTCGAATTCTTAATTTATTTTATAGATTTTCTTCATATGAAAACTATAGTGACATGACATAAACTTAATTTTTTTCTTTTTTAATGTTCTTAACAGTAAATTAAGTAGAATTACCTTACAGTATTGCAGTTTTTACTACAGTGTTTATAATTCTTTTTCGAGTATTTATATATCAAATTTCTTGTACATTAATTTAATAAATTTGGAAAACTACTGCTAATAAGCCTTCTTGAAACGAGTAGTTCAATTTTGCTTTCAGATTGTTAATAAATTACTCAACTTTAACTACAGAATTTGACAATTTTTACGAAGAAATTAACCAATTTTATTACTCTTAATTATTCTTTATTATCTTCTTAATATTGTAAATCCAAGAACACTTAGGAAATTGAAAACATCAAAACAAAAAATAAATAATTTGAATTGTGTTTTTTTGTTTGTTTTATTTAATATTTGAGTTAGACTGAAATAGCAGCCTAAATTTTTATTTTGATAACATTAAGTTTTAACTTTGAATATTTATTAAACAACATTGTATAACTTAATTGTAATTGATGTTGTAAAGAAAATGTAATTTATGGAACTATGAAAAACCAAAAAAACAAATATAGGTAAATTAAAAATTGCAAAATAAATAAACAAATATAGGTAGATTAAAAATTGCAAAATAAATTTCCCCTTTTTAAAAAAAAAAAAAAAAAAAAATCAAAATACTTCAGATTATATTATGTAATTTTGAAATTTCATCTTTATTCTGTTTAAAGATTTTTATTAGATATTGCACAGAACAAAAAAATATTTACAAAATTTGTTAGTGTTAGTGTATTTTGAAATAGAAATTTAGAGAGAGAGATTGAGTGAGAGCGAGAAAAAAAAATGATTCTTCTAATATCAAATTTCTGATAATGTTGCTTTTCCTATTTTTGATTAAGTATCTCTCTCTTTTTATCACATTATATTAAATCGAATACTGGGATGGGATCAAAATAACTGTTTTTTTTTTTCTGTTTTAAACTTTTTTTTCATTTTGTTTTTATGAATCAAGGACCTTTTTGATCACAGTTTGTTATTATATTTTGCTAATTTTGAGGTCGAAGAGCTAAAAGCGAGGAGGATTTAGTAACAATCCAAAATAAAAAAAAGGAAAATATATTTTGCATTGATAACAAATGTTGTTTGTTGTTTTTTTGTTTTTTTTTTATTTTGAAAATTTTTTTTGTCATTTTTTTTTTATATTGTTGAATATTCAAAATAGAAGTTTACAGGTAAATGTGCATGTAATAATATTGCAACATGTTGCAATAAATTGACTTTTTGTAATTTTTGTTTTTTTAAATTATGTTAGAAATTTTGAAAATGACTTTAATAGATTTGAATTTCTATAAAAGGATAGGATTTTGCGTTTTTGGTTTATCGAAATTCTAAAAAAAATACATATTTTTTTATATTTTTTATACATATTCGATAAACTAAAAACACAAAAACCTTTCTATGTGAGAGGTTCGGTTAAATTAAGTCAATTTTTATGTCATGACATTTTTTTTTGTTGAGTTATATTTTTTTTTTGATTTTATGAACTAAAAAATTTGTATTTCAAAGGATAAGTTAAATTTTATGCCATGTATTGACACAAAGATACAAATCTAAATAATGAGGACTAATAATTTTTTAATTATGTAACAATCTGTTATATCTATTTTTTATGAATCTGTTAGTATTTTTTATAAAATCACAGATTTAAAACTCAATATTTTCACTTAATTCGATATAATAACTTCATAATAATCACTAAAAGATGTCAGAACCTTATTTTTGATCGAAATAGGATCATTGAAATTAATAAAGCAAATTATATAACAATTGAATGGAAAAAAAGTATGTTAAAATTAAAAAGTTTATTTGTATATTTTTCCCGCATAATATTTTTTTAAAGATCTATGTAATTCTATTCAAATATTCAAATATCTAAGATATTCTCAGAATAATGAATTATAAATAAACGAACATAAATATTTTTATCACTACATACCCAATTACGAAAATATATTAATTTTTTAAACTCACTTTTTTTATAATAACTGATTAAAAAACATTAAATATTTTAGATTAAGATTTGTTACAAAGTTTTGATTTGTTGTGAAAAACAGATTCTCAATTTCGGAAATTCTTCTGAGTGAAAGTTAATTTTTTGTCGAAGTTTCATCGAAAATGCAACTAGTAAAATTTCTTTTTATGATAAGAAATTGTTAATTTTTTTTTTTTTAATCTGAAAAATTATATCGTACTCAATTAATCTGAGATCAAATTCATTTTTAATTCACTACAAGAATGTTAATCAATTTATCTTCTCATTTCACATTTAATTTCAAATTTTTGAATTGAAATACAAATTTATTAATATAAAGCTTCGTTTCACGGATTTTTTTTCTAAAAATTTCTAAGTTAATTTTTTTTTATATCCTAATTTTTTATATTTTTATTTATAAGCATGTTTGTTAAAATAAATTAAACTTCATTGTAATATCTTAAAACGATGTTTGAAACTATTTTACTTTTTTCAACTGAATCGATTTGAATCGAATTTCATAGATTAAATATTTTAGTGATATTTCATGGAATAAATATTTAATTAATTACTAACGTATATGGCAATTAAATGATTTGAAAAATCTTTAAATAACAGTTATTAATTATAAAATAACAAATATCTCATTTTAAATTCAAATCATTTTATAAATTCAAAATTTTTTTATGTATTTTAAACTTTTCACAATTTAATTCATAATATACCTCTAAACCCATTTAATTTATAATACTTATCTAAAAATTAATAAATTTGGAGAGACACAGAATGGAGGAAAACAAGAACAATCAATGAACCAGAACGAAAATAGGGAGTTCCAATGTTTTAAAACAGTCAACAAGTATTGTTATACAACAATTGAAAAATGGAAATAAGAAACAAATTACAATGTATTTAAATTAGTAAATATTAGTATTAAGGAAACGATGATTTACGTATAGCGTAAAAATATTAAATTAATAACATTAATTCCGATAAATAGAATAATTTTTCGAAATTCAATATTTTCGAAAAACTTCTGGTGACACGAATAATACTCGTTCATCAGAAAACAAGAATCGCAAATTGTAGAAATCGCAGCATTGAGGTCAATCATCAAACTAAAAATATATCTAATCCCGTAATTTAGAAATATTGTCTTGATTTTTTCAATCATCTTCAACGATGAATTTCAACCTTAGGTTTTTTTAAATAAATATTTTTTTTACTTTATTTATTTACTTTAATCTAAGTCCATAAAAATGTAAATTAGAGTTAGTACTGTCTAATGTGGCTGTCAGCTTTGTAATAAATAATCTGTATTAAGCATTAGTAAGCTTATACTTAAAGTAATATGGTTTAAAATAATTTAAATTTTGCTTTTTCTTTTACAATTTACCTTTGTTGAATCCATTCAGCTTAAAAAGTCGCTCCTAAAAACCACTTTTAATCATAATTATTACGTTACTTACCATCTTAGACATTAATTTAAATTTATTTTCAATTTGATTAAAATTAAAATAAATTAATATATTTATAAATAAAAATTCCTATTAAATATCAATCAAAGCAACAAATAATATTTATATACTCATATTATCATATATATTTTGAGATAAAAGCATCTTGTATCTTAAGAACATATTTATTTATACCTATATGTATTACTAACTATATAGAGTGAAAAAAAAAAAAAAATTTTAAAAATATCTATATGTATATTATCTACGTATATATATATTTAATTATTTTCTTTTTTTAAGAAAAAAAGGACGGCTCGATCTTTTCCCATATTGCGTATACATACCATAGTATACCACAAGAGTCTACGTTCAAAGCGCAAACATATTACGATACATACTGTTCTTAAAACAACAAATTCATTTCTTTTTATACCAATAAAATTCATTGGTTCTGGGAGGTGAATAGAATTTTAATCCTTGTATAGGTTTTCTGTATATTTTTTTTTCTTTTTAATTTTACTGTTGTTGTTTTTCTAATTTTTAAATTTCCGGACATGCGCCATAATAATTTTAAATATATGAAAAACAACAAAAACAATTATAGATATATATCTACAATATCTATATATATATAACACGTAAATATTAATTCACAAATGACAATAAATTTTGTACATGTGCTCAATGTACACAACAAAAACAAAAAATACAAAAGCACATGGCTTTTCTGGAATTATGGAAGTAATTGAAAATGTGTAACAAGTATCCTTTGCTTTGGAATTTAGAATATTTTTTTATTGGAAAGTAAAATATTTTGTAGTAGATTTTCTGTTTTCAAATCTAGTACAATATTTTGTGGAAGGATTTTTAAGTAAAGAATAATTTTTCTTTCTAGAATAATGGAATTGTAAGGATTTTGGAAAAAAATTGTTTTATTTTAATAATAGAAGAATAGAAGATAATTTGAGTCAAAATTTTCAGTAGCTTAATAATTAAAAAATTTAAATACGAAAAGTGTAAATTAAATTATAAATTGAATACCTTAATAACGGACAAAATAAAAATTTGATTTATTAAAAACTTTTGATTGAATTTGTTGATTTAAAAGTCTTGTTTTTGTGTAATTTAGATTTATTGTTTATGACGTTTTGTTTTACTATAACTAAGATTAACTAAGAATTAAGATAGATATTACTAGTAGTGTTAGTACTGCTTTATTTGTAATATTATAATTTTACGTTTTTGTTTCATTTAATAATGTTCCCTATATTATACACACTAAAGTAAATCTTTACAGTTTTCTACAATTTAATTTTCTTTTCCTAAGAGTTTGCTTAATCTATGACGATATTTATAAGTAAAAAAAAAAAACAAAACTTCAGACCTTAAAAACCAAAAACTGAAATTTTTAAATTTATTTATTCATTTGACTAAAAATCTCATGGACCAACATTATTTATTGGTTTTTTAGTAAAATTAGAATTTTGTAATTTTGTATTATTCTATAATTTGTGCAATATATCCACCACGACTCTAATAAGCTCGGATGGGATGGGATGGATGGGATTAGTTCAATTTTGAACCATTTTTTAAAAGGACAGAAATCTAATTTCTGAAATAAGACGAGTTAGATACATCAAATCTGCCCATCAAACATAATTCACTGAATAATTTCTTGAAATAATGTCATAAATTTTGTATTTTAATAAATTAATTGTCTTGGTCATTGAATACCATGTAGAATTATATGTGTACCAAAAAGTTCTGTATAGAGTTAGAAAATAAATTTCAAAAATTTGTAAATGTTTTTTCTTGTCAAATCATCTTACAAAAAAACAAATGTAAAAATGGATATAACTTATATTCTAATTTAATTTGCAATTACTTAAGTTGCTAAGAAATTTCGATAGAAACCGCGCTGGAATGAACAGATGGATTAAAAAAAATTGATTAATGAAATGGAAAGTAAAAAATAAATTTGAATACCAAGTAAAAGATTATATTATAGAAAATATAAAAAAAAATGTTAGAAAATCTAGAAAAACTCAAAACAAGAATAAGAAAATTCATGATTCAGTAGGATTTATTTTAATATTTAAAATTTTATTTATTAGAATTGAAAATTTGAAAGAAGCTGAAGCATAAATAAAAATTTCGCACAAAACCGATGAATTGATTGTTATTTTTTTATTTTGTTGTAGAATTTCAAGTCTATGGGATGAACACCCTAACTGCTTTTACACAGAGATTTGCGCAAAAATGTTCCAAATAAAAGGCTTTTTATTTCTAGTTTAAGTGTGCTATTGCGGTTCACAACACAACCTAAAATGCAACATAATTTTTAAGTTGTGTTGTTAGCAAATATAACTATTTTTTTTTTTTATATTTTAACCAAAATTTAGGTTGTGAATCTTTGAGTACTTGCGTACCGTTGACTATTTGAAAAAGTAAAGGATAGTTAGAGGAAAGGAAAGAAAAAGGAAATAGAATTGCGCGGTTTTTGAACTTTGACCAAAAAATTTAAAGCAGTTTTTGATGCACCTGCCCATAAATGTAACTTATACCACAGCTTGGGTCGTATATATGCTTTATAGATTTTTAAGAGGTCTCGAGATGAAAAATAAGCTTTACAGCGACTCAAAAAGCAGAAACATTAGGCGGCAATATCAAAAATATGCTCATTCCAGTGCATATTTTGATTCACTCGCATTCCGAGAATGTTCAAGTCTAGAGCCGCTGAATAGCTTCATTTTGAAACCGGAGAGTTTCGAACGCTGTTAGCTTGTTACTAACAAGACAGCTTTAAGTTTTTGAAGTGTCAACCTCATCTGTCTTTGCTCAACCCAAGTTGACAATTTTGACTAGGTCGTGGTTGAGTGCACCAGCCATCACTATTCGTTTGGAGTTGACTGCAGAAGCTGTAGCATCAGTTTTTTTTTTAGAAAATCATATGATGTATGACTAGAGTCATCAGCAAAACTATGGATTGGATTGAAAGTTAATTTTAGAAAATCATTAATGAAAATGAGAAAAATGAGCCTTGTGGAACACCATTATTGATTTTAAGGTGGTCGGAAAAAGAACCGTCAACTAAAATATGATGGACTGATTTAAGAAACGGTTGGACCAAGACCTAAAGCATTGCATTTTGCTATAAGAGCAAAATACCAGACCCGATCAAAAGCCTTAGATATATCCAGAGCTATAACAGCAGCTTCCCCAGATTGATGAAAATTGGTGTTGAGCTTTTCGCAGAGGCACGTCATGAGATCACAGGTGAAACGCTGAGCTCGAAAGCCGTATTGACTATTATGAAATATACCTATCCAGATATTTCTTCAATTTTTGATTGATTAAGTAGAAATTAAGGAGAAGTTTCTGCCTACGCATGCAATATGAAAACAAGCGATTAACAACTGTTGCTACAGTATACTGTATGAGACAACCAAATTTTTACAACTGGTTAAGATCACTTGTGTTTGAGTTGTGTTTAGTAGGTACTTGTTTTTGGAATTATTTGTAGGGCAAAATTTACGTAATTCTTCTTCTACAAAGTGTATTGACGCACAAAAGAAGGAATTTTCACTTTAAATTTTTTTTGAAGTAGCTAGTAGGTAAAATTGAAGAGGTAGAAAAGTTCGTTTCATTAGTAGTTATAAAAAAAAGATTACAGTTGTAATTCACAATAGCAATATTTAGATTTTTTTATTTTTGAAAATAGAATTATGAATTAAAAAATTAGGAACAGGGTGCTTCATAAAATGATGAACGCAGACCTTTCAATAAACCGATAACCAATGTTAAAAGCTAACTTTAAATTTCCTTCTATAGCCTTTATTTTCAGGCATCAGATTGTTTTCATATTGTATGCATAGACAGAAATTGTGAGTGATAATCTTAAGCCGAAATTTTTCCTGGTCCTGCATATATCCTACCCTTAATAGTTTTTTATGAAAAAATAATAATAAGTAAAGAAAAATATAAAAATAAATAATAATTGGTGAAGTACAACTGTCACGAAAAATCAAACAAATATGTTTTTTTATGAACCGAAAAGGAAGGTTCTGCACACATAAGTTATTAGTTTGAAATTGATTCTCTAAAATTATTACCTAAGCCTGTACTATATAGAAACGAAATATCCTTGAGGTAGCATAAGAAATAAAATTCAAGACAAATAAAATATAGAAATATAAAGAGTAAGTGAAAATAATTAGAAATTGAATTAAAAACGCGTCATCCATATATGTTATATTTAGAACATTAACAAACATTATCAACAGTTTTTAGTTTTTGCTTTCTGTTTTTTTCGTTTTTAATTCTATTTTTTATTTATAAAACTCTTTTAAGTCGTCTTCATTTGAATTGTTAATTTTCTCAGGTGATTAAATAAGCAAAATAAAAAAGAACAAAAACAAACAAAAAAAAACAAAAATTGAAAGAAAAATTACATTTTTAGATTTATGGACATAAAAAACAGAGACGAAAACTCATTTCATTTCATTTTATTTTTTTTATATTTTTACCTCAAAAGTCTAAATTCAAATTATTATAGTGTCTGTTCATAGCTTGCCTCCACAGGTATATTTTACTATTAATGTAGACAATTTGATAATTGCGTGTAATGATGACACTATTTTTGTATCATTATATTTTTATTTTTTTTGTTTTTTTTATTTTTCGTTTGAGATTATGTACTCCCGTATATTCAAAAAAATTTGTAAGGTTTTCTTGATGCGTGTTAAAAAGCACGTGTATTAAATAAATATACTTAAAAGAATTTTCAATGCACGCAATTAGAAAAAGTAAAATGAAAATATAAAATAATTTTCTTTTACAATTTAATAAAATTGTATTTTTGCTTTTTGCCAAACAATAGAGTAAGAGTGTGATTTTATAGAAAGGATATAATAATGTACATATATGTACGTTGAATGCATTTTAATTAAAAATAAAAGAAATAAAGAGAAATTTAAGAGATATAATAACTAGTTTATTGGAGTCTCATTTTTTATGATTGGAGTCATATTTATTAATATGTTAGAATCGCCGAGAATAATCTAAATCGAATAATAAAAATTCATGGTACAAGTTTCTTCAAATTAAAATAACTATGCTCTCTTATTGTGAAACAAATGAATAAACATGAAAGTTCTTCGTATTATATTTAATGTTCATTTGCACCATTAAGTTACCATTTTTTCCAATTCCTTTTTTCAGTTGAGCTTCAACATTTGAAAGATTTATTCAGCAAGACAATATTATAAAAATAATATTAGTACTCAAAAAACGACATCCAAATTGAAGACATGAAAATATCAGTATAGATTCTTGTATAGTAAGAACATCCCGATTGTGAAACCGCGTCCAAATAGAAGCATTCCCAATGAGAGAAGAATTTTTTATTTATGACTTACAGAGGTTTAAGACGAAAATTAGCAACATTGTTCGCTCTTTCCCACAAAACTCTTCTTCTTCCTTTTTCTTTCCTTTCCTCTAACTATCCTTTCCTTTTTCAAATAGTCAACGGTACGCAAGTACTGAAAGGTTCAAAACCTAAGTTTTGGCTATAATATAAAAAAAAAAAAAAAATCCATTGCATTGATATTATTTTTTCTGATAACAAAATTTTTCATTTCTATTTATATTTATTTTTTTAAGTAATTGTTAATAATTTTTTTTTTTTTTTTTTTTAAGTTTTATTAAAGATCTAATACAAATTTACTAAAATAAACAAAAGAAAGTATCTGAGGAATAATATTTTATTGGTACGAAAAGCACACTCAAAAACATAGCTCTAAATTATAGTAGTATATCTTCAGAGTTATACTGTAGCTTTACTATAGATTTAATATTTGATTTTATTTGAATTTTGTGAAAAAGTTTTTAAAAAAGAACAAACTATTTTCTATTATTTTTAAGATAAAAAAAACCTAACGTTTTTTGTTATGTTAACATAAAATTGTAAATTATGGCCAATATTATTTGGATTATACATTAATCGGTTATTATTGGCTCTTCAGCTAGCATGGTGAATGATAGGTACATTACTCTGAATATAACCATTTAAGTCTAAAAAGGAAAATGCTTCTGGTGGTACAAAACCATTTTGGATCGAAGAAGTTATAGAGTTCTCATTCTTAAAGTGACTAACTAAATTATTATTGTTTATTTTCGAAATTCTATCAAAATGTTTTATATTATTATTATTGTTTGTGCTTTATCGTGCGAAGTCTATGTCAGTACACAAATTACTGTTCTTTTGAAACCTTTAAATTTGCTGTTAACTTAAATTATAACGCTTTGTTAACGCTCTGGGGTACATAAGTAATATATAAGTACAAATAAATTTGCTCACTAAAGAAGTAAAAAAAATATGAGATAAATAAAATTCAAGTATATATATATTAAAATGATCAGATTGTTTATTTTTATAATTTCGAGACTGAACAATTAACATCCTAACTCCTTCAACGTTTTGGTATTTACAATTAAATCTACAAGTTGGCATAGAAAATAACATTGTCTACTTCTTATCATTTTATTTTTTCTAATTTTTGGTACAGCAGTTATTGTAAAGTAAAACTTTTCATAATAGCAAAGTTCCATTTTATTTTAAATGACAACGAACATGTATTTCAAATTAATTTCAAAGAATAATTGAAAAACTTTGTATATACTTAAATTCATGATATAAGCGGGATTCAAACTCGAATTTATCCTTTTACTGTTACATAACATAGTGGATAACATAACCACTAGACTATCTTAGTCCATCTAAATTAATGACTACCTTTAATATTGACGAATAATTTTTGATTATATAAAGAACCAAATCTGATGAATTAATTGTTTAAGTACGCTTCAGAATATATTCTACAACAAAATCCTAAGACCCACTATAAACACTAATTTATCGATTTGCTACGTTGAGAGTAATGGGATTTTGTTGTGTTAAGTTATAGTGTAGGCGTTATAAAGTATAGGCATTATACTTTGATTTCACTATACAGTATATATATTCTGTATAGATATAAATTTTTGAAATTCTCACTTTTGTATAAATTATATCTTATTTTGTATAAAAAAATAACTTTATTTCAATTTTTTTGTTTTTTAAATGTTATTTTTAAAATCATTAAAAAAATAAATTTAAAGATTTGGTTTTTACGATAAAATGATGGAATACTAGAAATAAAATTAAATGCTAAAAAACAAAAGATGAAATCATAAAATAAAAAATGTTTTACTTCATTAATGTAAGTTAGACTATTATTATTATTATTATAAAATTAAACTAACTATATTTATTTGAGTCGAATGCAGTATTTTTTTAAAACTATATTTTTTTTACACATTCGACTATCGAGTAAAAAAATACTTTTCTAAGCAACAATTCTCTGAATAAAAATCAAATATGTCCGTACATCCGATTTTCAAGATCGATTATTATGTAACAAATTGCCCTATGTTGGAACTGAATTCCAAATTGCTATTTACTAATGCATAGCCTAATTTGATTTCGGTTATTTAACTTTAAAAATAATTAAAAAATCAAAAATTTTTGATTAATTTAGATCAAAATAAATATCGTATTTGTACGCCCACTAAATTCAATTCAAAAGCAAAATCAAATATTTTAAAGATTGAAACTGTTCTAAAAAAAATGCAACAAATATTTAAAAAAAAAAACAAAAATAAATACAATGGAGGTTTCAAAAGTGGTATTTAAATCACGCACTTTAATGTTTTAAAACAGTTCTCTGATTACACATTCTATAAGGATTTATAATTAACGAGATACTTCACTTTCAACTACACCATTTTGTTAACTATTCATTATAGGAAGGCCAACATCAACTCTTATGATATTGAAATAAATGTTGAACTTTGTAAGTGCTCATTGTGGTGGTTTTTTTTCTTTACTTTTTTTTATATTTAATGTGAAAAGTAGAGTACTCTGTGATTACAAAAAATAACTACTTTAAAATAATATATACATATTGTTTTTGTTAACCACGGAAGCATTTCGTTTTTTTTTTTTTGTAAGGATGAACCACTAGGCAACGACATGGAAACGTTTATTTACTTTAACGGTAATATTACATATAATCTGAGTACACAATGTATTCATTTTTGTTTATATTTATTTAATTTTATGTTCATGATATTTTTTATTATTATATATTTATTTATTTAATTTACAGACTAAGACCCTAACTATAAATTTGTATAAGCAAAAAAAAAAAAAAAAAAAAACAAGTGCAAGAAGATTTAATTATTAATGGAAGAAAGATTTTCATTTTTAGTTTAGAATATAAAATTTAATACAAAATAAACTGTAACAAACATTTTCGTTCTACGCCACATTACAGTTATTTCAATAGAACATATTTATTTATTATATTCTAGGTAAGCAGCAATCCAAGAACTATACTTTAACATAATGGGCAAGCCTTTTGCTTTAATGACAAAAAAACTTACTTTGTATGTGAAAAAAAAATAATTTGGAATTCGTTTAATTTATATTTTTAATCGTTATAATGGATTTCACCTAAAAAAAACTGCACAAGAAATTTGAGATGGGAAATAAAACCTAACAATTACATAATCTAATATATTAACATACGCTAATAATGTGCAAAGCAGTGACAGAAATCCAAAAATTTAGCTTTCTCAAAAAACTACCGAATCAGAAATAAAAAAATTTTACTAATTCAGAGGACCACTTTTCAAATGATTTACGCATTTATAGAAAAACATATCCAATTTCTAAACCCATATAAGAAAACTATATATTTAATACAAGAACCAAATACCAACACATCACAAAATCAATATAATATGATGTTTTTTTAAATTAGATGAATTTCTTAAAGTTGTCAAAAAATTAAAACTCCCAAAAACATACAATAAATAAAAAACCTATTAAAACTTTTTAATTTCCCTAGTTTGTGTATTTCAATTAGCCACCTCGAAATGGTTCTAATTGACCAATGCAGGCACATCTTCAAGTTCAAATGAATGTTTATTTTGCAAAGCGAAATATTGACAAGTAGAAAAAAAATAGTATTCCTATTGTTGCCATGGTGGTAAATCTTGCTTTGCCATTTTTAAAAATTCACCTTATAGAAAAAAACACTATAGAAGCAAAATATTATATAGATAACATATCAAAGGTAATATTGACTATTTCTTCAAATGTAAAAGAAAATTAAATTTGACCCACATAGTAAATTCGTTGTATGCAAAAGAAAATTTTAAACCAGAATAGACAGTTGTTATTGTACATCCGCGATTCCACAAAGGTAAAAACAACGAGATTCAAGAAAGAAATACCCTGTCAACAAAAATATTATTCTAAAATTGGACGATATGTTAAGAAAACATAATTGTTAGGCAGAAATAGTAAAGATTAATTATTTTGACAGAAAGAAATTTGTTTTTAATCCTGGGCCAGCGAATGTTACGCCAAGAATAGCTAGTAAATTATTATATAATAGTTAAACTTTATAAAATTTAGTATGATTCCAGTATTCAATCAACACAATAATACAATCTTTTTAAAAATAATATAAAATTTTAGAAATTATCTACTAATTCAAAATTTGAATGAAATATTGAAAGAAAGTAGACAAATAAATTAAAGAACGTAGGAAGTAGATATTTTTGAATTCCGTAAAAGAGCATAAACCTATAGCATAACTCGCAATCAATCAAATCGCTCAGACTGAACTAAGGTTCTTTGTAGTAATTCATAATTTTCAAGAAAATAGTTTAGTATCCTGTCTAATGTCGTTCCTGACACCTATTATCTAGTAGAACAAACGAATTTCACCGGATTCCATTGGATTGCAAGATAAGTTGCATGCCAATTTGTTGGGTTGCATTTTTTTATATCCCTAATTAGATAATAGAGAGATATTAAATATGAATCAAATCATCTAATTTGCTTGTTTAAAATAATCGCATATATGAATACATGAAAAATTGTAGTGAGTAATTGATATAAATAATTTCAAATTTAGAACTACCAAATTAATTGAATTGGCATGTTTTCCGTCGTTAAAAACCAATAAATAAACCTTATTAGACTACATTCACAGATCGTAGTAAAAAAATGAAAACCATTTATTATTAAAAAAAAAAAAAGAAATTATCCTCACATTTTTTGAATCCTTTTTTTCATAATCACATGTTCAACTTTATAAATTCTCATTCCTTAAAACTACAATATTTACGTTTACATTAAATTTATAAATAAAAAATAAAAATAAATAAATATAAAAAATATATTTGTATCATCCTGAAATTTTAATGAAATATTTTCATTTTGCTTTTTCTTTCTCTCTTCTTTTTTTTTAGCTTTTTTATTCAATTAAATTAACTAGCATTCAGTACATATGCATTTACTTTAAAAATAAATAGAAAAAAAATTACTAATATTAAATATTTATAATATATATATACATTAACATTTATACTTTTATACTTTTATTAGTTATATCCTTATCAAGAATAATATCAAAAAGTTTATTTAGTAAACATATGAAAATTAGCATATCCTTATTGGTAGTAGGTATCAACATAAGTCAAAAGTGAAGAAAAAATAAAATAAAAAATATTAATACACATTATTTATGATTTTCATTACTATGTTTGCATGTGCATATAATGACAACTTTAATGGTTGTGAGATGACCCTTTTTCAGGAACATAATATGTGTATTTCAAAAAAACAAATATGGTCAACAATTAAAAAGAATTGAAAGGTATTGAGTGCGAGACAGAATAACTTAGAAATTCTAAGAACTTATTTTTAATTATTTTTGATTGCATACATATTTAAACGATGGTAGATTACAGAAGTATACCAAATCTGGTACAAAAATATCCACTGAAAAACAATTTACATTGATATAAGCTGTACGATTCCAAAAAATATTTTTACTTCAAAATTATTAAATAATTTTCGGTTGTCCATTAGAATGAAGACTATTTACATGCAAAATGTATTCAAATAATAATTGATTTACAAAAAAAATGCATTTGCTGTTCACTTTGATTGTGTAAACAACTATATTTAATCTTATGTTTAGCACTTGTTTTAGCATTACCACTCTTTGCTACTTAATTAAATTAGTTTTGAATTATTTTTTATTTATCGAATACCTCATAAATATTATTTTAATTTTATAGCTTTATATTCTTATTGAAACTGAAATGTGATTGAACAATAAATGCCATTTAATGACTTGGTTTTTTCAAATATATTTTGTAAATAAAAAAAAAGGGAGTTGAATTCCTAAAATTTACCAAAATTTTCAAAATTATAATTTTATTATTTTTCTTATATTTATTCAATTTATTCTTTATATTTATTCTTATACTTGTTGTATTTTCAAAATAACTTAAATTTAAATTTAAAAAAAATAAAACTATTTAGATGATCCTTGAACCAAATATTACATGATTATTTTATAAAAACTTTTTTATAATTTTTTTTTGTTCACGATTTAGTAGAGCATCATCATTCCTTTTAATTCAAATTCAATGAAGCATTCGTAGAAATTCGAAAATTTATAAAATAATCAAGAAAGATTTAGGTTCTATTAAATAATTTATTGAAAAATCATTAATAATATTTTTTTATTTAACTCTAATATATTCAGTCGACAGATATGTTAGGATGATTATGTGATCTAATTACTAAAAAAAAAGGTCATTAGTTCTGCTTGAAGCACGAGTATATTTTTTAAAAAAAATTATAGATTTGAAATTTTGTAATCTGCACTAAAAATAAAATTGAACTATCCTATTTACAAATTTTGAAATCCATCAATTCAAGTCCAAGTCCAGAATAGTTATTAAATAATTCGAATCCTTATTAACTCTGTGTTTTTAACATTGTATTTAGGTATGAAGTATTTGATTAAATGTAGTTTTTAGCAACGGTGTGAAAACAAAGTAACAACTTTGTAAAAATAAGAGATAAGGTACTCAAGATTCAAGAATATAATTCGAACAAAAGTTTTTTTTAGATTTATTTCGAATTAGTATTCGCTCGCTCCTCGAAATTTGAAGAAGTTTCATAAAAAATGGTACCCAATTTCATAATTAATTAACAGAATTAATAATACTATAATTTGATTAATAATTTCAATTTATTCTTGATGGTACGTACTATAATTTTTTTTCATTGATTTATCTTAGACAACAACCATTTTTATTATATTTTAATTTTTAAAAAAAATCAAATTTAAATTTAATTCTGGCAAGAAAAAACAGAAACTATGTACATGGGTGAGTTGCGCTAATTTGATAAATTAAAATTTTTGTATGTTAAGATGTATGTATACTTATACATGAGGTGAAATTTTAAATTGAAATTTCTTTAATAAAGGTTTGAAGAAATATTTGAATTCGCTCCATCTCATTTTAAATATCGTATCATTTAAAAGAATAGTAATAAAAATCTTATAAATATAATCTTTTATGTTTACAGATTAAATATAACCAGGGTTGCCATTTGTTCAGAACAATATTTAAAACTAAAAACTTTTTTTTAGAATTTATCAGAAATGTATAAAAATAATTACTATTATTTCCTATTAATTGCGATTAAGCCTTTGTTAAATGACAGAACTAAACTTAATTTATTTTCTCAATCAACTCCAAATGCTTTCGTAAGAATTAGAATAAATACAACAATAAATCAAAATGTTTGCTGTAATAATTTTCATCCTAACCAAAAAATATTAAGTATGTGCAGTGCACTTCGAAAATAATGAAGAAAAAGATATATGAAGAAACCGATTCTGCTGATACAAAAGATTTAACAAATTTAATTATAGAATTTAACGATAATAATGTAATATTAGAATTTCTTTTTAAGTTTAACTATATTTTCTCTTTTTAATTATCTTTTGTCACATGAATTTTCATATATGAATTTTAAGAATTTCTCGTTTTTAATTTATTTTTTGTGAAAATAAAATTTTTATTAACAAAAATAGCTTACTCTTATATATTTTCAAAATAAAGGCTACTTTGGGCTACTTATTCTCAAAATTAAGGCTACTGGTCTCAGTAAAAATGCTCGAGCAACTCTGCCTTTAACAATAAATATATTAATTTCCTTTTTTTCTTTTTATTATGTATGGTTTGCTGAGTTGACGCTTTGGCAGCTGATTTATGAGTTTAATGTCAACGACTCTACCATAAAAAAATACAAAAGCTCTAATTTTCATGCTTGTTATCAGCATTAATAAAATACGACATCCTGAAAAAAATGAAGATTATTATGAAAACAAGAGCTTAATTAAATGTATTTCAGTTTACACAGCACAATAAAAAAAGTAATAAGCCTGTATATTACCATATGATTAATAAAACAGATGTACATACATAGATACTAAATATAGTATATTTTTGTAAAAAATTATCAGCTGCTGAAAAAAAGCGACCATTTCAACCATTATTTTGCGGATCAGTATTTGTTTTTCTGAAACAATTACTTAAATAATCATTTTTGTTTCTTTTTTACCATTTTATTCCGGGGCAACAATTGGAATTGACATATTTAATTTCTTCATTAATTCATTTCTTCTTATTTGGATCATGAAAATGTGAATTAAAATGTCTGCTTCCACTTTACTATTGTTTTGCATTTGTGAAAATGTGTGTACATACTTTTATATGGGTAAAATTTTAAATTGAAATTCCTTATTGAAAACTATAAAAAATTTTCAAAAAATATTTAATTTCGCCAGGTCTTATTTTAAATGTTTATCATTTTAAAAAAAAATAATGAAAATCGGTTGAGAAATGGCTCTGGAAATTGTATCGAATTTTGATTTTTTTTCATTTACATATTTGATCTAAATATGTTTGTGGTGATATTTATCATATTTCACAGGACTTAATTCAAATTCTGTATTTCAAAGAGAAAAATTGCTTCTATAAGAATATTAGATATTTTTTTTTATTTTTATCACCAATTTTAATCTAATTTTAAAAGTATTCTAATTTTTATAAATTAACAAAAAATTCCATATTTTGAGTTTTATTTTATCAAAGTAGAATTATTTCAATGTTTTCATTCATAATTGATAATAAATAAAATACAAAATTTCAAAAACTTTACAATAAAAACAAACAACAAAAAAAAAATCGAATTCGAATTTTGTATAGATCTCACTAATATTTACGAGACTTAATTAGATTCCTCAAATTATACATTTTTACATATATATGAATATAAGTATATTTAATTTAGTATAATGTAATATTTCCGGTTGTTAAATAACCCTTTAAATTAACTAACTAACTAACTAACTAACTACCTACCTAACTGAGACTAAAACTAAATAACTAAAATTGAAAAACCAATTATTAAGCATTAGAAAGTTGTTATTGTTATTACTCTATAAGTTGATGAAAATTTTCCACCTAAGCCTATTTAATTATTATGTTATATAATAGAAATTTAAATAAACAACAAATTCACTTCATTATTATGCAATTATAAAATCTGAAAGTCCGATGAAACACTATTTTGAAATTAATAATAAAAAAAAAATAGAAACCAATACTGACCTGATACAATCAACCAACTAAACCATTCAGGTCACATCTCATATATTCAACAAACAAAACTCGAACAACTCGGAGAAATTAAATCCCATCAATGCATTATAAAATTTGTTATCCTTTTTCAAATAAATTATTTCAAATCACATGTATACAATACACATCATACATATCTATATACTTACATTTTATTACCGTTTATACTGAATTATAAATATTTACCTAGACTAGGTTATGTTAAAAAAAAAATCTATTTCAATAAATTATATATGTAAATAGATAGAAGTATAGAAAAGAGGGAAAGAGAGAATGGGTAATTCATATTAAAATTATAACGCACCTTTCATTTCGAAAACAAAAATAAAGCGTAAATTTTTCAACGATTTACACGTTATACCTACCCATCGACTAAAGAACAAGAACAAAAACAAAAAAAAAAATAAATCCAATTTCAATTCATTTTGTTATGTTGCTTTTCAATGAATATTAAGTTAGAAAAACAACAACAAAAATAGTAATAACATTTCTATTTAAACATACGTCCTACATATCCATACCAAATACATACTATGTATATACATATAAATACTAAAATATAACCTAACTTAATAATAATTATTTTATTTAATAATAATAATAATATTAGGGTAAAATTCCCGTTATTTCATTACTAAACATATTAGAGAGTCCCCTGTGTGGTAAGTAAAATTAGTTAGTGTTAGTCTTGTTGTTGGGGGGAAAAATTAAAATATATATTTTTTTTAGTTTTTTTGGACTCATCTAAAAATGGTGGTTTAATAGTAGTTATAGTTATAGAAATGAATGTAAATTTTTTTTGTCCCCTTCTTTTTACTAGCAATATATGGTTTGGGAAATATATGGTTTCGAGTATAATATAAGTGAATGGTTTGATAAATTAAAATTGGAAATGGTTTAATTCTCTTGATGATGTGTTTATGGTCACTAAAATTGTTTAAATATACATAATGATATAATTATTCTTTTTTTCCTTTTGTATTACTTTTAGTACCTATATAGCAAATATATAAGTTTAGAAAATGTTTTTGTTACGTGAAGAGTGTAGAACTTTATGAATGTGGTTTAAAAATATAGTGTTAGTAAAATTTCACTGAAAAAAAATTAATAACGAAAATAAAAACTTGAGTCATATAAGGTATGTAGAAGGACACTACCAACATTAAAATTAAGCTATATACAAGTTTTATACTACTGAGCTTTTAATACACCTAGTAACAAAGTCATTTAATATATTTTATCGAATATTCTTAGGCTTAGGAGTAGGATTTCAGTAAAACATTTTTAAATAAAATGGATCAGCTATGATTGCATCAAGTCTCAAGACTGCATTAAGATTGAGATTTGGTAAGTCCAACTTGTCTTTTTTCATAAATTTTCCCATAAAGTATTTTTTTATGAATTCGACTTTTTAGCGTACATTCATCGCCGGTGTCTAGACGATCAGTTATTCAGTCAGTTTTCACTGACAGTTAAGTGTTCACACGTTCAGTTTTGAATGAAAAAATGTACAGATGGCTAAAACTGATTCTGAAATTGTAATTTATGTTGAAAAAACTGAAATAAAAATTAATTTTTAGAAATTGCTGCATTTTTTATTTGTTTGATTCGTTTTAAGAAAGAATAGGCATGTTTATATTATTAAATGCCTTAACTCAAATGTAAAATTCAATTATTCCTTCTCAAATACGCTTTTTTCTGTATTTATGGTTATGCTGTATATTTGGAGATTAAGATTAGACATGTTGGCGTTGAAACTTGGAACGATTAAAATCGGAAAACTGACGACAAGTTAAAAGCATTTTAACTTTTTTTTATTCTTTTTAAATAGCAACAAATAATTGTTTAAAATGTTTAAATAACATTTAAATAATAACATGGATTTCAGCGAAAACTGACAGTGTTCACTGATCGGCTAGACACTGCCATTATAAATAATCCGCCTTCGTAATCACTTGCTCTTGACTCCTGACGAAATAGTTTCAAATAGTTGAAACTAAAGAAAGACAGTACAAAATAATATACAACAAATATATAAAATGTACACTACAATGGAACTCAAAATAAAAATATTGCTGATTAAAATGATGTTTTTCAGTAAATTTCTTTAAAATACAAAAATGTTTAAAGAGGATATTTTTTTGATATTTGATTTAGTTATGCGGTTTTTAGTTTCCCCAGTTTTCCCATTTAAGCATAAGTTTTTTCTTTAAATCTAAGATTTCGTTTTTAAGTGAAAATATTTTGAATATGAAAAACTGAAAAAAAATATTTATTTCTAAATTTAAACTGTTGACAGACGCTTCGAACAATATCAATGTTATAGATAGAGTGTATTAAAGAAGTAACTGGTAGGATTACACAAGAAGTAATGTAAAGGATACATTAATCATAATATGCTAAAAAATCTTGGTCAGTCTTACATTATTTAGTTACGAAATAAAATTTGTGGAAATATTGAAATATTATTTTCATTTCGTTTTGCTTAAGTCAATTTTCAAAGTTCAAATTTTTAAAATGAAACTTTTTTTTTTACTTGCTTGTTTCTGAATTAATAAAAAATAAAGAATTTTTTTTTTTTTTTAGAAATATTTGCCTAAGCACACTAAAACTATAAAAATATACTTTAGAATCGTACTTTGATATGAAATTTTACGAAACCTTGACCGGGTTTTATTAGAAGATTTGGTAAAAATTTCAGCTAATTTGCAATTTCTGTAATTACATTCATCTGAAAATTTCCAATAAAAAAAAAGAAAACATACATACATCGAAGCAAGTTAATAATAAAAACAAATAAAATAATATAATATTTATTTATATTACATTATATTAGAACAGATGTGGTGCCATTGAAAATTGCTTTCAGTAAATTTCATCATTTGAAAAAATGCTTGTGCTCACGGGGCTTGAACTTATGCTTCATCGGTCGTTATATTACTATACTCTATACTGCTTTACCACTAGGCTACCACTTATACATATAATATATTATAATAATCTATAAACAAATTTTTCTTGAAGTACAAAGCGTATATTTCAGAAATTTTCTAAAACAATTATTTCTCAGTGTACATTGAATAAATATTTTAACAAATTTTATTAAAACTGATTCTAAATTTTCTTCATTTCAAAAAATATTTCAAATTACTATTAAACAATATAAAAATAAACAACAAGAAAAAAGGCAAAAAAAAAAAACTTAAAATCATTTAATGAGCTACTATTAAAACGTTTTAATATGACATAAAGTCAACCTATTATTATTATATGGAAATATTTTTTTTTATTAAACACAAAGATATTTACCCTATAATCTAATTTAATGAATTAATAAAAGGATTCTAATTTGATATTGGAATTTCGGTTAAAGAGTTATAATTTACAACAAACAATGATAATAGGTATTTATCTAGTTTTATAGTAAATTATTTTATTAATTTTTTATTTATAGATTAGACTGATTTTAAAAGTTATATATGTGTACAGTGAATGTATATTCATACATATATATTATTTACTTTACAAAATTGACAATTAAAAATAATGTCAACTATTAAATTATTAACAATGATGTTTTAATAAATACCTGAAAGGTGTTATTTCATATTAGTGTTGTCTGTAATAATTACTCACCTGAAAATAAAAAAAATATAATATTTAAAAAATTATTTAGAATCATAGTAATTACTTAAAATTATTATGCGGAGTACATTGGTCTAATTTTTTTTAAAAATAAAATATACTTTTAATTTGTATTTTAAATTATGAGCTGTAATAAATATGGTATATTATCCCTTTACTCCCAAAATCTTTCAATACATATTAAGAGTTTAATTTACAACTAGATACCAGAGCCTATTTGGTTATATGATAAACATCTGTGGCGCTGTGCTAAAGAGATACAAAATCAAAGTGCTTAAACTTTCCAAAATAAGGTTATGCAAAAAATAGTGAATGTATACTGTATGAATAATAGTCCGTTTGCAATGACAATTTATACAGAAAAATTTCAAAAGTATTGAACATGGTAAAGAGACATAGAGTAAACCATAATGACCATCTAAGAAAATACAAGTTGTACATTTCTTTAGTGAATCAAAATCTTAAATCCTATTAGGTTGTATTACGATCTGGTACGATCTTCTCAAAAATGTTCACTTTCGAAAAGAAATAAAAGTAATCCCTATACCATATTAAGTGTAAATATCAAGAACTAAGAAATTATATAATAAATAGCTTTGTAGCCCGCCATGAATGACGGAGGGAAAACTAACCTCTAAGGAATATTTACACAATCAATTTAGTGGCATTTTATTTGTCATCATTGAAAATTTATCGTAGAATTAAGAATCAAGTTATTCGTGTTAATATTACATAGCTTCGTAAGTTTAGTGCCAAGGTTTAAAAAAAAAAAAATTATTTATTAAGAGATAGACATAATATGTACATATTATTATATAAATATACCGGGTGTTCCAGAGCATGCGTATCAGCTTTTACGAGAGAAATGAGACGTTATTTTAGAATTCAAAACAAAATTATTAAACAAATCGAGGGTGCTCTATTGATTGATGATATTTTTAACTTCCGGGAAAGACCGATATAGATTTAAAATTTAAAATTATGTTCAATAGTTTGAAATTTTAATATAAAATTCTAAAAATATAACACGATTCTCAACACTATTACATTGAAAATTTAAAATTTTAATATCATTAATAAATACAAAACTAAAAAATTAAAATTTCTAAAGTAAACTAATTTTAAAAACTCCGTGTTGCTTAGTTTATATAAATTTTATTCCACATATTTCACAGAATAAACAAAAAAAAATTTCTTTAAATTACTTATATTATGAATTTTTTTTTTAACTTTAATGATTTCACCCCCAAAAGATAATTTGCACGAAATTTGCACATCTACAACGAATTACTAAGGAAACATTTTGTTGAAACTAAACTAATACTTCGTAGGAGAAAAACAAATTTTTAGTAAATTTTTTGAATTTTTTTTTTATAAAAAAAAAAAATAAAATATTCTCTTAAACAAAAAGTTTTACTTTCATTTTTTTTTTTTTTTTATTATTGCACAGAATAAAATAGCCACACAGAATGAGTATATTATTTGGAACCCATCTGTAATATAAAATAAGTCCTCTTCTCATCAACCACCTCCACAATTTTAATAAAACGGTACATGATAGTGAGAAAGTGATTACTTACTTCCCTGATGAGCTTTCACATGCAATATAATACAGTTACATTTCTACTAGGACTACAATTATATCACAACTATAAATATACAATTTTAAATTCAATTGTTATCCGAGGGTAAATAAAAATGACTTTTATTTTCAATTTTTAGTTTCATTGTTAAAAATTTTTGTAGTTGCTTTCCTTATTTTTGTTTTATTTTTTATTTTTAAAATAAAAATAGGATAATACCTGTATATTTGTGTTAAAAAAAAAAAAAAATTACTGTTGTTATTTATTCAATTGTTAATTTCTCCTCGTTTTGGGAATTCGTCCTTATTTTATTTATTTTTTTATTTTTTCTTATAGTTTTTGTTTTCGTGACTTTTTTTTGTAAAACGGAAACTTGATAGAACAGGTCATTTTCTGAACAATGTGGAAGGAAATGTTTAAACTTGATGAAGGCATTAAATCGCTTATAAAAGAATTTTACTAAATAATAAAATATTTTTCTGTTTTTCCTTTTTTTTTCTTATCATAGACCAAGAGATGAAGTTCTAAATGTTTATAAAGAAAAAATTTGCATTAAAAATTGCAATTTTAAATCTTTGAAAGTAAGTATCATCATACCAAAATAAAAATAATCTGCTACTAAACATTAATTAGGCCAGCACTTGCATATCAGCGCAAGTTTAATTATTATTCTAATTTTTATACAGAAACAAACATAATCAGAATCGATAACTTTCGAAAACACTTATTGATAGAGCACTAAGCACTCATCTCTCATCTCGATTTATCGCATCAGAGAATTTCATTTCATTGTTAAATTACTAATTAGTTATATTAAAACCGTTTTTCATACACCTTTTCTAGACTAAAATAATTTGAATTTTGTAGTTTAAAGGCAAATAATAAGAGTTTACATCAAAAATAAAAATAAGTAAAAAAGAAGTAATTTCCAACCAAGGCTCTCCTGGTACATTAATTTGAGGTATTGCTTGAAGGTAGCAGAACGTATATAAAATAAAACTCGGCTGAAACCATGATTATTCACACATACAGAGAAAGGAATTAGGCGTTGCTACACATGAAATCGGTATTGCCTAGGTAACACAACCATTTGTTTAACTGTTAAGGACCTTTAAAGTGATGAAACTTGTTCATCAGAAGGTACATATAGCGATTCAATTTAAGGATCACTACGACTCCAAATCTTGGCCTAGTGATGTTTTGGGAGCGCATACTTAAAACATAACCAACGTCAAATAGTTTGATTAAGAGTGAAATACCTACATAAAATCATGTTAGATAATAATTGATAATGATTTAAATTTCAGTTTGAAGTAGAGAAATATAAATCTAATTAAATTATTAAATAGATCAAGGCTATCGAAATCTGAGTGTCGATAATTAAATTTACTTAGATGTCTCAAAAAGATTAATCAATCTCAGGGTGCTTGAAGAAATCTTATCAAGTTAATATTCAAATCGTATGTTTCTTTAATATGTTAAAATCATCAATAATAGTCAGTTTAAGAATTTTAAGTAAAAATATATCTTTTAGATAGATATGCATTTATTTAGAGTAAAATGAAAGAAAACATTAATACAAATTTAATGTAAATATTAAAAAACAAAAAAAAATCTCTCATAACTTAAACTCTAAATTTCTGACTGATATTGAAATTTCTTTCTATTGTACGCCCAGCAGAATATTGATATGAAATTTTAATTATTAAAAATTATCATACCATAAAACTCTTGGTACTTATGTACATGTCTCAAAAACAAAAATATGAATTCAACAAGCAGTAGTAATTAATCTTAAAAGATTTCATTTAAATTATTATTGTATATCCTTTCAGATTTATTTGTTTTTTTTTTTTGGTAAACCGAACGCTTTTTTAAGCAATGATCACTCTTTTAGACTATAATAATAAAACTATATCCTAATAAAATTATCAAATTACTTCATCAGTTAATTTCATAAAGCTAACAAAAGAATTATTTAAATTCATTGCAAAACAAAAAAAAAATTAACAAAATGAGGCCACTTTGTCCTTGTTATGGGAATATCGAAAAAAAAGGACGTAGAGAAAAAAAAATAACAAAAATTAAAAATATAAATATTATATATACATATGCACACAAATATATAATACAAGTATATTTCTTTTATATTACATATTATTATTATTAGTATTAACAGACATAACTAATTAGCAAGTACAAGTGTTATCTAGTACCTAGTACCAGGATCCAACAACTTATTTTTTTACATATTTATTTACATAATACATATATATACATGTATATTAAATATTTATATAATCACGATTAAAAGCTTAGCGAACACAGTCACCACCCTCGGAAATCAAGCAAAAGCACAAGAACAAAAAAAATTAAAAAAAAAAACTATAGGAATTTCATAGAATTAAATACAATTTTTGATGAGTGAGAAAATTTTACACTATAGTTATCCTTTTGGATTCTTTGCATTGTTAACTAATATATATATATACATTTTTTTTTAACTTTAGAACAAAAAAAGTAACAGTAGGGGATTTTGAAGTTTTTTTTTTAATTTAATCAGAAACAGTGTTGAGAAACATTAAGATAAACCTTAAGCGACACTCAATATAATAAATTGTTAACAAAAATACTTTTTAAAAAAAATGTTGATTCTAATAGATTTACGAATATTGCCTTAGATTGTGGTTCGCCCATGTAGTAAAAAATTAATTTTATTATTTTGGCATATATATGTGTACCTGGAATATAGGTTACGAAAAGATTTCTATTTTGGGAGTCCGAAATTATTTTTTATTCGAATATTTAATAGTTTCTTATTCAAATGTTTAAGTACTTGGCTATTTAATTAATTTATTTATTTATCTTAAATCAAACAAATTACAATAATTAATTAAGATTACAATAATCTTTACAATCCAAATATAAAAATAAAAAAAATTAAAAGAAATAAAAAAACCAAGAATGTATTTATATAAATTAGCAATAATGAAAAAATAAAAAGAATGTAATAAAATTGAAACAGGTTTTAATAAGTAGTTTGAAAGTTAATTGAATCAACATTTAAAATGGATCTAAATTAAATTATTAATTAATTAATTCAAAAGCAGATAAATAAAACTCAACTTGTATATCTGTGTGTGTAAGGCAGCGTTAACACATCAATATTCTTCAAAATTTACTGATGATTCTAGAGAGAAGAGAGAGACATTTTTGTTTATACATCAGTTTTTAAACAATCAAACTATTTGTCAGTTTTTTCGTATATATTCACCAAAACTAATATAAAAATAAAATTTTTTTAATCAAGTGCCCTGTGAATATAAAACAAATGTAAAATCAAAAAGAAATTAAAAAAATTTGATTATGAAATGTTGCTTAGTTTTTCATTATTCGCCATATTTAATTTTGTCTCTCTCCAATATATATTGAAGAAAAAAGGATACATATTTTCTATTTTTTCTTCAATATACATATATTCCCAACAAACCATAGGAAGAACGTGTTCTTCAAGAAGAAACATATACAAATCCCCCGGATGAACTTTATGCGAATGTTCGCCTGGAAGAACTTAAAGCGAATGAATTACATTTCAGTAAAATAAATGTTCTCTTAGAAGATAAAATAACTTTAGACGAATGTTCGCCTTGAAGAATTAAAAGCGAATTAATTACGTTTCATTAATGTTTATTTTTGTTTTCTACATTTTGAATCTATTTTTCATATACATATGTATATGAAAATATTTTCAGTTATTTTTTAAAGCGCACGTGTTAAGTACAAACTTCAAAATTTTTTAATGTACTGAATTATAAAATGTTTAAATAATAATTAAATTAAAAAATAAAATAACCTTAAATATTTATAATAAATAAATATTAATAATTAATTTTTGATGAATTTTATTGGAAATTATTTTAAGTCCCTGGAACAGATATTATCTTCTTCTAAAAATTCTATTTTTATTCTTCTAAACATTCGTATTTTCTTCTTCCAGGGGAAGCTAATGCGATTCAATTTACGATTGTCGCGGCGATGTCAACCTTTTCATAATACTAATGAATCGCAGAAGAATAAAATATGAATTCGCGGCGAACAAATACATTCTTCTAGGGGATACTTCCGCGAGAATTATGCGATTCTAATGGTTTGTTGGGTTGATATCAATATGTGTTTACACATCAGTATTTCTTCAATATTCTCTCTCATCAGTAAATACTGTCAATATATATTGATGTGTAAACGCTGCCTAAGAAAAACAGAAAAACAGAATTGAAATATGTACAACAAAAAATCATTTGTGAACTATTTAATTACTTTCTTATTAAATCTTAAATTTGAGAATAAATTGCTACTACATGTTATAATATCAGTAACTAAAAAAAACTTAGTAACTATACAAAATGAGTTACGTTAGATGGATCAAATTAAGCAGATAATTCAGAATAAAATCACTTATTTAGGGTATCTTTAGAAAAAGAAAAATCAATAAAATTCTGATATTTATTGCCCATAATCATAATTCTATAGTTTGGTTCACTCATTTAATAGTTAGTTCGATGACAGGTAAGGGTAAAGAGGATAAAAGAACACAAGCAACATTAGGCGATCAGATTTATATGGACTAAGTTGGAAATAAAAGGAGAATTAATATCTCGTTTGGCCACTTCAGTTATAAAACATCCGCAACTTCGCATCTTCTTTTTAATGTAGCAAAATGAATGAAGTCCAATCTGTTGTAATATGGTAGCAAAATTAGGTGGTCCGAACCAAGGTAGATGACGTAACACAAATCTTAAGAAATATTTTTGAATTGTCTCAATCCGTAGAGTATAAATTTCATAAAAGGAAGACCAAACTTGGTTAGCATATTCTAATTGGGCTTAGCAAGACATAAGTATAGCAATTTTAAGATATAAGGATCGTCGAATTCTTTGGACCATCGTTTTTTAAAGCATAACATTGAATTAGCCTTATTAATAATATTGCTGTAATGCAATTTAAATGATAGTTTGTCATAAAAAAAAAACACCTACATCTTTTATAGGTTTAACTTTTTCTAATATTTGTCCGTTAATGAAATATAATTATTTGAAAGATAAATGGTATACATCTACTGTAGCACATTATACAAAACATTTATTGATATGTTAAGGAAGGTTGTTAAACTTACACCAAATGAAGAAGCTATCAAGGTAAATTTAGAGTAATAGTAAATCATTTGGTGATGTTATTTTTTTTTTTAAATGTTCATTTGATCAGCATAATTTGAACTTTGAACACGGACACCCTATGTTGCCACAAGAACAGGAAACAAATGAGCTACTAATCAAAAAGTACTAATGTAATTTAATTTTGAAATTTATATCTTAATATTTTGTATGCTGTTGTTTAATTTCTGATTAATGGCATATGAGATTATTGATCAATGATCACTTATCCCTGTTATTTCAATCATGAACACTTTTCGAAAATTTATTTAATAAACGAAGATGGAGACTAATACACAGCTCAAGTAAAAATAATAAGAGGCAACTGCTTAACTACTTCGCTTGAAAAAATCAGTAAGGAACTAACAACATAAAATTTAACGTATAAAAATAAAATTGTGGTTTCCAGCTCTGCTTTAAAGTATACTTAAATTAAAAAATTTTTTATTTTTTTTATTTTTCGTCTTCCTTATTATTCTGTTATTACTTTTATGATTATATATATATATTATTTTTTTTTTGTATTTGAAGCAACACTATGTATATAAAATGTATATATACAACATTTAAATAGAATTTTAAAAAGAATAATCAAAGTTTTATTTTTAGAAAATTTTAACTGAAAGACTGGTGAGTTAAAAGAAAAAAAACTGAAAATAAATTCAAAATAATAAAAATGAATATGAATACTGTCAGATTATTTAAAAACAGTCATACAACTATAACTTACAATAATTTACGTCATGCTACGCTATATACATTTTATATATAATAAAAAATATATAAAGAAAAAATAAAAAAAAAATAAGAAACTATGAATATAATAAAAAGGATAATACCAAAGGATTGTATTAGGATATATATTATTTATATGATAGAGTTAAATACAAAAAAAGCATAACAAATCTCTTCAAATCTATTTGAAAATATCTCGTTCTATAAAGAGAAAAGGAGATAGAAAACAGATTTTTGTTATATTTTTTTATTAACACAAAAGTGATACATAAAATTGTTTAAAACTAAATATGATGTGGTTTTAATAGTGAAATATAATATATGAGTAATTTACATATTCATAACATTATGTATACATACATATATGTAATGTAGTGGGTGATAAAAAATGTGTTTTTTTTTGGTTATTTAATTTAGTTAAAATTATGATGGTAGTGTTCGTTTTATAATTTAGTTGATAGATTCTTCCTTTTTATATTTTCATTTGAGTATAAAAAATTTAAAACGGAATTAATTTAATAAGTGTGAAACAAAAGAAAAAATTAAAATCAAATTTAATTGACAACATTTATTAAATTTGGATGTGACAGTTTATTTAAAAATGTATCAGGATTCATTTGTATATAAAAATAAAAAATTTAGTTAATTTTTTTACTTCTATTGTTCAGACCCTATTAGAAGAGAATTAACAAACAAAAAAGTTTCGTTATAGCAAACCATTTTGACTGTTGCCACAGTTTAAAGTTAAAGTAACCAGCGCAGTAAGATATACAAAAAAATTAAAGATACAAGAGAACCTTAGATCAACTTATTGAATACGTATAACCTGCTTGCGAATTCAAACAGAAGGCTCATAGAGCATATGAAATCTATGTCAAAAGTATTAACAACAAATTAAATTATTTCGAATTTGTCAACACAAACCGAAAAATACTCGGCTAACCTAATTCAATTTGCAATGGCAATACTCTTTCCTTTTACCTAAAAACAATCTATCATTTTTTTTCAGACAGTTTTCAGAAAGTTTGTCGTCCAAAGTCACAATTCAATATCTCCGGTAGTTCTTTACTTAACAGCTGAAATTTGTTGATCACAATATATCTTTCTGAAAGCGACATTTTTGAAGCCATAATGAGCCTTGATACTAAAAAGGGTGCTGACCCTGATCTAATTCCTCTACTCTTCCTTCCTTCATTATCTAGTTACTCCTCTTCATTTCATTTTCAACAAGTCACTTTCGAATGGTATTTTCTCACATTTGTGGAAATCATCTCATTTAAGAAAAGAAGATAAATCTTCAGTGGAACATTATCGAGGTATAGCCATCTTATCAACTATTCCAAAACATTTCGAAAAAATTGTTGTCGATAGAATTACTCCAGTCATCAACGCAAAACTTAATAAGCAACAAAACAGCTTCAGAAAAAGTCAATGAACCTGAAATTCTCAGTGAAATGGAGAAAGCATATCAAGTTGATGCAATTTATTCTGATTTCAGCAAGGTCTTCGATCGTGTAGATCACTATACTTTGCTAAACAAACTTAAAATTTTTGATACCTCGGGTTCTTTTCTTGAATGACTTAATTCTTATCTTTCAAAAAGGTGCATTGTCCAGTATAGTCGACGTTATTTCTGACGTATCACAAGATAGCCATTTAGGGCCACTTGTTTAACAAAAGTGTATTTCTGATCTTTCAGAATATTTGGGTGCTATACCTCACATTTAGGGTTTCCAATTATCCGGCATTAATCAATATATCGAATACAGATATCGAATATTATAAAATTCAAAATATTGAGATATATCCGGATATCCGGATAACAAATAATAAATTAAAGATAATAGATCAAATCCAATATTAATGGTGTTTTATAATTCATTTATTTAGTTTAATTTAAATTTTTTTAATTATTTACATTAATAATTCATAAAATAATATTAGAAATTATATAATTTAAATTAATTTCATTTTCAAAAATTCGTATTTTAAAAAAATAATTGCATTTAACGCTTCGAAATACAAACGAGTTCTTATTTTAGTGCTTGTTAGGCCTGCAATTGAAAAAACGCGCTCTGTTGCAGTAGATTTTGGTTTTATTGTAAGAAGTGCATTAATAAATACATTTAAATTATCTGTCCTGGTTTTCGTGTTTGTTAAAATCATGAAATGTTTTTTCAACAAAGTAGTAATTACGTTGCTCTTCTCTTCGACATGAGTAAGTAATTAAAGAAATTGCCACTTCCAATTGTTGCTGCAGAGAATTTGCAGTGTTTTTATACTTTCAAACACACTTTCATTTGTGATTTCGCAAGCTACTTCCTCCACCTCATTCTGCTCAGTACTGTTATTGTCATAACCAGATACCTGATACATTTTCAAATTTCATCTGCCAAAGCAATGGTGGCAGCTTTTGAAGCCTACGTAACCTACGTACTTAACCTCATCGCTCTGAGTGATAGTATGATTGTTGATTTTTAACATTGCGCACGTTTCTTTTCTTAGTGTAAATATTACTTGAACACATTTAGATTCGATAATTTAACTATTTAGCCAGTTTTCAACCAGTTGATCTTGTAGATATTTAGTAGCTTATTTAGGGTTAGAATGGTTACTTAGTATTGCTGTGTCATCAGCGAATGTAGATGTTAACGTTTGACTGCTGAGTGGCGTGTCAGATATATACCTTAAATACAAGACTGGGTCCAACATACTTCCTTGGGGAACACCAGCTTGTATATTTTGTGTACATGATGTAAAATTTTTATACTTCCTTTTTATCTGTTTTTATCTGTTCTATACAAATCACCGACTCGATTCAGTAATGTTGAATTTTGTAAAAATACTCGAGAGTTGGTTGGAAGAAAATCAGAACATAATCGAACAGAAATATTATTTGTGGTGATTTTAATGTAAATTGGTTACCTGAAAGTAATGAAAGGGGTACTCTGAAAATAATTCTAGACAGTTTTAGTTTGGAACAGATTGTTAATTTTCCTATAAGGATTACAGAAAGAACGTCAACACTTATGGATTATGTTTTGGTTGGTAATTCGGAAATAAATGGAGTTTGTATGGAAAATAGGTTGGATTGCAATATTTCAGACCTGAAGCAATTGGTATAAAAATAATATCTAAACATGAATATGAACTTAGGTAGAAAGAATTGAATATAGTGCCAGTAAATAAGGAGATCACCGAAAAAATGTTAAGAGCTGAAAATTTTGAGCAATTACCTGAGATAGAAAAGCCTATGTGGTAATTTATTTAAAATTGATTGATTGTGATTGGATAATTTATAAAAGAGTCAGAAATAATTATAATTTAGCAGTTAGGAAAACTAAAAATCAATGCAGAATTTCTAAAAAACACCACTTTAGATTTTTAACCCCTATTATTTAACAATTTAAAAAGATCAAAATTAGAAAACAAGAGATTTAAATCTAATTCTTTTTTATCCTTTCTTAGTCTATTGAATATTACCGTACCGTACTAAACAAATACATACTAATAAAAAATATGAGTTTATAAATAATAGTTTATTTCTTTTTTTTAACAACAAAAAAAATACAATTTTTTTCACCATATAAAAATTAATTTTGATTTACACTTTTATTTAGAAAATAAGTAAAAAATAGATTGTTTTTAATAAGTATTTTTCAGTATTTTAAACCAGTAATTTTGGATAGTAAATGTTTAAGTTAAGATAAGGAATTGAAACTTTGCTTAAAATTGTTCAAGTTACAAACATCGACACTGACAAATGAATCGATAGTGTCCTCATAATATTCCAATATATTGTTTCATGTAGAAATACTTGTATATACGTATAGAAAAATTCAGAATACTTTGGCACTTGAATAGAATAACAATTTCTATATTAAAAAGCAACCAATGAGTTGATACTATATCCTTATTTCAATTTTTTTTTTATAGATATGTGATGTGTCACATATCACAAATTCACAAACTCTGAAACTTCTCTTTTTCACTTCTTAATTTTTTCGAGAGGGAGAGAATTATAAAACATAGTTCAAGCTCATATTCATATTCTTTTTTCTCTACTATGATTTTCGAAAAAAAATAACAAAACAACAGAAATACAAAACAAAAATAATAAAAATACAGTTGGGAATTACTATAAAAATAATTCTAAGTATATCTCAATTGTATAAAATTCATATCATCATCTCTTATTTTTGCCCTGTTGAGATTAAATTAAACACAAGAAAACAAAATAAAAAAAAGAAGAACAAGACAAATTCTAACAAGTTCTTAAAGAGTTTTATCTGTAAAATGCAATAAAAAACTGCTTATATACAAGTAGGTATGAAGTACATTCAATGATAAAAAAAAAACTGGAAACTATTAAAAAAATATTAAAAGGGTAGTGAAAATGTTTAGAGGAAATTTAAATGCAAGCAAACACCAAAATCAATTGTCTTAAAAGTTTCCGGTTTGGAGTAGTAATTTTTTTTTGCTTATCTAAATATATCAGGTATTCCCAAATGGATTATATGTGAAAGTCTTCTAAGTCGAACTAAGTATTCGAGGATGTTTTAAGAATCTAAATACACTTCAGAAATAGTTATTTCAATCGTTATTAAAACTTCACTTTCGGTTAATTTGTTCAAAATTAGTAAAATCATGTCACATCTAGTTTTGAAAGCATAATCAGTCAGTTTACACTTACTTCACTTTGAGTTACTACTGATTATATACAACTAAACTAAATTTTTTTTAATTTTCCCTATCACATCTGAAGAACAAAAGAAACTTTTTATTTGCAAGTGTTCAGCTTTAGCTCGAGACAGACTTCGAGCTCTAGTTAAAACATTTTCAAGAAATGTACGGGACATCTTAAAGAGGAAAATTTAATAGCCATAACAAAAGATTATTTAGTGTTAATTGTTTGTAATTTAAAATTTACATGCCACTTTTTCTTTATATTAACTTAAAATTAAAAATTAAATGAATTCTACGCCAGCTGTAGGTGAAAAAATAGAACTAGAGAAAATAATCATTAATGATATGGAAGTTATACAAAAGTGAATGGAATAATACAGATTAACGGTAAACGTAAATAGACAAAATATATGATTTTTAAAAGGAATCCAACTGAATACACATGATTATTTTATTATTGATGATAATGGTGTGAGATCAACAAAATTGTGAGCAGCTGAAAAAGGGAAGGAAAATTGTCACAACGGTCAATAAAACAACCTCATCTCAAATTAAAAGGTATCTCTACTTCAGTATGTTTCATTCCACCATTAAGTACTTACATACAAATTTTGGGAAATGCATATGACAAGTAATTGAAATTATCACAAATTGCGCAAAATAAAACTATTAAGAGCTAGTTTGGGCTTAAACGTACAACACGAATAAGAGAAATACACATGAAACCTAATAGTTTGCCAACCAAATTTACTAATAAAAAATAAGTTAGCAACACAAATGTATTTAATGGTGACTAACAATATAAATTATAGGTTTTATCGCGGAAAGCAAAATAGGAGATATGATTAACCTTTTCAATCACACAAGGTAGCTCTAGTACTGAGTCCCCAAGGAGAGTAAAACAATGAGGAAATTATCCCCCTATAACAACCAACAACGTGAAATAGGTCACTCGAGTCGTGGTATCAAAAAGGCACAATTAAGAGCTAACTGGTTTGCCAGAATGTTAATGTGGTTAATGTGGTCCAATTTTTTTATTTCTAATGGTAGGTAGGGAGTTGAATAATTTGTATGCTCTGTTGTACACTGTTTGTATCGTCGTATAATACGTGTTTTATCAGAATTTCTTGTTGCGTACCTATATCTGTGAATATCACTACTATAAGTAGATTTAACAGTTGTATTTATATTGTTAGGTAGGTAAGTAGAAACAATAACCAATTTAATAGAAAAATCAGGGAATATTTCTTTAGCTAAATTTAATAATTTAGTACGATAAAAAGTTTCATATTAAAACTTAGACAATTTAGTTAAGTTTAAATGTAATTGTGGGCCATGTAACTTTTATAAGTTTTTTTAAGGGGATTTCGAATTAATACTAATTAAATATATAGCGTTTTCAAATTAAACGAAACTATTTTCAAAATAAATGAAACTATTTTTATTTTAAATGAAAATATTTTTTAACCACATTTAATAATTTAGTATACGATATAAATTTTCATACTAAAACATTTAGCGAATGACTATAACCGTGTTTTACTGTATATATTTTTTTTCATAAGAAGAAGCAAATGAACTAACATTTATTATATCATTTTTGAAGAGTATGATCTGATCTGATTTTTGTTTTTCTGTTTTGCTTTAAATTTTTGTTTGTATTTTCGTTTTTGTACGTTCGTTTTATTTGGTGTAAATATTTTAAATGTTTTAGGTATTCAGCACCAAGAACTTGCTAAAATTTTAATATTTTTGTGGTGTAATTTACTATTTCTATTAATTATTCTTGCCTTTTTACTCACCACGTCGTTCATCTTGTGTATTATATATACGACTAGGGGCCCCTGTTAAGTAATTATATTTCAAGTTGAAGTCAAATTTAAAGTTTTAAAAAAAAAACAGTAATTTACGTACTGACATAGACTTCGCACGATATAGCAGAAACCACTCGTGTTTAATAAAAAGTTTTGTGGTTAGTAAGTTTTATTTTTTATTTAGGACACATAAATACACGTCTCTCATATACTGCTTCGTCTCCGATATATCCCTATAGTAAGTGGCATTTAGTGTATAAAATTACTAAAAATAAAAAGTTTTGTCATTAAAGAGGTATGTATATATATACCTACATAATACATAATTTTAATAAAAACTATATTATTACTACAAATATCCAAAATTTAGAGACAGTTACTTAAAAAGATAAAAAGGAAGAATTCAAGTGATTTGTTTTTTAGTTGTTTTTATATTTGTTATTTTAGATGAATTTGTTTTTTTGTTTTTTTTTTTGGCATATGTACATATATTCATTTGCAAGTAAATATATAAAATATAATAACTGATTTGTTTACTTTTGTTTATTATTTTCATAATATCTCACTTATGCATAATGTATTTGCTGAATAATAAAATCATATGAGTACAAAATGTTCAACTGTGTGCGCATTTTTGTTTTATATATAATCTTATATATTATGTATATTAGAAGTTCGTTAAGGAGTAGGAGAATCGAAATAAACTGAAAAGGTGTCTACTGCGCAGCACCTTAAATGCTTGTCAATTATAATTATAGATATATATATATATATATTCAAATAATATATATTTATCATAGTTCTTAAGTTTATGTACGTTGCATTGAATTATGTTGTTATTTTGGATTATTTTGATGAATTCTGCAACTTATAATATGGAACACACTCTGTTAGGAGCTTTATAAGCACATTTCAGTTAAGAAAATAAATAAATAAATAAATACACATATAACTAGATATAATTTTGTTTTTGTTAAATATAATTTTACTTCGAATCCTTTTTATTATATGAGTATGGTTTGTAGCTCGTTTGATTATGTTAAATACTTGGTATCAAAGCATTTCAAAATAGTTTCTTTTAGCTTCATTTTTTTATATTTAATTGGTGAACTATGTCACTTTTATGTTTTAAGAAACGGATCTGACAATATATATATATATATGTATGTACATAAATATATAATTTCTAAAAAGAAAATAAATTTTATTGTTTACATTAAAAAATAAATATGTCACTTATTATTCAATTTTTAGTTTTCCCTCAGTGTACTGTAACGTCACATTCATGCATTCAACAAAAATTACAAAATTTTTCTAAAAATTACGATTCCATTGAAAATATCAATACAAAATACACCACATATATTTATTTGTAATTGTAAAAATAAATATATATGTATAAAAGTATAAAGATTTCAAAGTCAGCTAAAATCATTGGATTTTATTTTTGTTTTTTATTTGGATTATCAGCAAAAAAAAAATATTTCGATTTGAAATACCACCATAACCATACCTAATATTTGTTCATTTATGTACATAACACATGTACATATGTTTAAATCTATTCCAGTCTATAACAAGGTTGTTTTTTAATAATTTAACATGTTGTTACTAAAATCTGAAATTGTATCGCTCGAACAAGTACAATAATAAAAAAAGAAAGAAAAAAAGTGAAAAAATCAAAAGGTATCCTTGAAAAAGAGTCCCTTTCAAGAAATTATTGCTTTTTTATATTTTATATATATATATATATTGTAAATGGTTATTTTCAAAGCTTTTCAATAAGATATGATATTAGTTATGTGCCAAGAAGAATGAAAAAAATTTAATCCACTTGTGATATAAGGACACCAAAAATGACTCAATATCTTCGAAATTTTTAAGTTTATTTAATCAGCAATTTGGAGAATGTCAATTGAAATTTTATGAAATCTGATGAATAAATTAAATAAAAAAATTTATTTTATTGAATTGTTGTGTGAAAATTAGTCCAATTTTGGCCGCAACTAAATTATTAACTGACGTTTTAAGTCAATTATAACCTTAAAAGTTGACGTTAAAAGTTATATTAAAAAATTTCTTTAAATACAGACTCAGTTTTGGTTTCGGATGCCTTATAAAACAAATTACAAGTTCTAAAACTAGATTTTACCTATATTCCTAAAAAATCCACTTATTATTAAAACATATTCGAATGAAATTATGTAATAGTTATAACCACTGGACACTAGCACGTAGGTCATAAATTCCAAAAATGTTTATTAGTTCTTTAAGATACGATGATGTAAGATATAAGTTCATTTATTTTCCCCAACTTAATTTTCCTAATGCTAGTGTCGCTTTATAGTTAATTTAGTGACCAGCTTCTGTTTTGCATCTATGATTTTACCTTAATATTTAATTACTAAAAAATTTAATTGCATATTTCTATTTTGTTTATTTTTGACTGAAATGGACATATATTAATGACTAAATTATAACTAAACTACTACTACAACAGCGACATTTCTACTTACTAATTTATTAATTTAACTATTAATGAATTTGAAGAGTTAACATTTTTTTTCTTCTTTTTGCTATTACTACATTGATTAACTCTTATTCTTTAAAAGTAATTTGTAATTTTATAATGTTTATAAAATAATCACAATTAATTAACTTTAAAAAAAAAACTATATTATTATTCTGTATAATTTTACTTCCAGTTATTCTTTTATAATATAAATTTGTATACTTTGAATAAACTTGAATATATTATGTTTGAACTTCAAACTTAGAAACCAATATGAAATAATTATCTCCAATACCAAAAAATGGGCAGATCAAACATACATGGATTGACTTATAATTTTCAAGTAATTAAAGTAAGTGGTATTATGCAGGTTACATTTTTCTTTTCAGAAGTCAAATTTATTTTTCGTTTTTTCGCAAAACTTACATTCTTAGTTATTCCAACACACAAAAATATGTGGTTTTTCTTCTCAATTAAGTTAGCAAGTTAATTTATAAGAAAATGACAATTTAGATCTGTAATAAATCTATAGATATCGGAAATAGGTATCCTTTTATCAGTTAAGTGTCGAAAAATAAACATAATATAAGTAAATTTTTGAAGGATTAGTTATAACTGCAAGAGAATTTTTTTTTTTTTTAAAATCCCAAAAATTTGAGACCTTCATTAAATGTGTAGTTATATTACGCAGTTCAATTTCAAAGTTTTAAACATTTAAACAGTTCAATTTATAGACATAATATGTTTACAAATATGAAACATACAGAATATAACAATCGGAGAGTACAATTTTGAAGGAGTTACAAGCTTTACATACCTCGGAACAACAATAAGAAGTGATAAAAGTATGCAGTGCTGTATTCATAACAGAATTCATGCCGGAAATAGATGCTACTATGCAAACAGAAAGCTGCTACAATCAAAACTAATATCAAGAAAGGCCAAAATAACGATATATAAAACTCTCATACGATCCATAGTGACGTATGCGTGCGACGTATAGAATGTGAACGGGGCCAAGGAGAATAGCCACATTTGAAAGAAAAATACTCGGTCCAAAAACATTACAGAATGGAGAATATGTAAACAGCGAGCTCAATATTATGATCGATAGTAAGGACATTATACGGTTTACAAAGACCCAAAGACTAACATGGGCTATGGTCATGTAATTAGAAAAAAGCAGTGGTGCTGAATAGAAAGCCTGATAGTAGTCGTGCTAGAGGAAGACCAAGAACCAGATTGGCATACAACGTGGAAAACGATGCTCAAACCCAACCCTACAAATCCCAAATTGACGACAAGTGGCACAAGATAGACATTTTTGGAACAACATAGTGATGAAGGCCAAAACTCAGCCAGAGCTGTAGCGCTATAAGATGATGACGATGAATATGTTTACTAGAAAGGTTTGTCTGAATTATGTTATTACTTAACGAAGCTGAGTGAGGTCTAAGTGAACAACGTTATTCTAATGTTAAAAGTTCAATAGTTCAATTGTAATCTATTTGTGAATACCATAATAACGTAATAATAATAAAAAGCCCCTAAACGGTATTTTTTATGAGCATGATTTTGCTCTAATAACTTCCGATTAAAAAAACCTGAAATAAAGATTATACACTTTGAAAGGAAACTCAAATTCGCTTGACCAATCTTTACTTGGTTTTCAAAAAGAACCTAGTAAAATTATAAAATCACACGCTGGGTGGCGTAGTAGGTAAAGCATGTGTCTTCAACTGAAATATCCCAGATTAGATTCCCGATGAAACAAAAAATGCTTTATTGGTTTTTCGACCTGGTATAGTACCCTTTGTCATTGAGATATAACGAGATAAACGTGAAAAAAAAAATTAAGAGTATAAGAAGGCTTAGTTCTTGACATCAGCAGTAGTTTTCCACATTTAATGAGTTGATAAGCCCGTAATTTGTTAAATAAATACTCGAGTACTATAGATATTGTAAATGTAGTGTAAACTTAATTAAGCACGAAAAGGTGACTCCACCTAAGTTACTGTCAAAAGTGTAAAAAAAAGAAAGAAAATATTCGACTATTTTTAACAAGCCCTTATTTTATTTTGTTCTATCTTACAAAGTTTCAACTTTATAAAAATAAACTGAGCAAAAGCATTTCGAACTTTTAAAAACATTTAAGATACCATAACTCCTAAAGGACTGAAAAAATATTTCTCTCTCATTTTTCATTAATTTAAACCCTCTCTATCACCCAGTTCAAAGTGAACACCTTCTACAAGAATTCAAACTTTTTATGTAAGATTCACAATGAAACAATATCAAAAATTTGCTTATAAAAACCAAATCATTCCTATTAACAAATTTAATTTAATAAATAAAAACAAAAACTCTAAAGAATATTTAAAACTTTTAAGCTTTGGATAATTGGCACCAAAATAATATATACATACATACTTATAATAATAAAAAACGTTTTTTAATATTTACAAAGCAAAATAGCAAAAACACACACCAAATTGTTTTACAATTAATCAGCATATTTTCAATTGAAAATTCAAAACCACAAAAACAAGAAAAACGAAAAAAAACAATGCATCACAAAAAATAATCATTTTTCATGTCACTTAAGTACCCCAAGGAATAAACAATATCTCAAAAAAATATAAAAAAAAAAATATTTAAAAAAACAAAGAACCAACAAAATAATTATTTAGAATATTTTCACACACGACATCACCTCACTTTAAAAGTTCTTTCCTCAAGTTCTTATTTTCTCCCTTTATCGCTCTTTTATTTTTATTTTTTATGTTTCAGTGTTTATTGATAATTCAGCCAATTCAACTTTAACCTTCCAACCTCTACCCTACTCAATTAAATCTCATTTCAAGTTATCAAAATCTCCAATGTTTTCGTTTTCCAATAATTTTTGTAAAGCCTTAAAACGTTAAATGTCAAACAAGTAGGCTGTTTCAAAAGTTACAAAAAAAAAAATAAATAAAAAATAAACGGAAAACATCAACATTCACAATAGAAGAATTGATTGTGATGTGACAATTTTTCTTTTTTGTCATTTATTTTTCTTTCTGTCGTTTTTAGAATTTTTTTTTTGTTTGTTGTCACCAAATGACATGTAAAAAGTTTTTTTTATCTCGTTTCAAAAAAAAAAAAACAAAACACATTTCAAACGATAAGAAAAATATTTTCCATTTGGTTTTTTTTTTTTTATTATTATTAAAATGGTGTGAGAACTCATTAATGATGTGCAAAAGTTTGTAATTTTTCTCTCACTGGTTATTTTTTGTTCCTTGATTTTGTTTTTTTTTTTGTGTTTCTGTATTTGGGATAGGTAATTTTTTATGACTTACAAAAGTCGAAAAAAAAAATTTGCATGAAACATGATAGATTAACTGTTAAAAACGAATTTTTTTTTTCCATATATTTTTTTTTTCTTTTTTTCATTTCGATGATGTCAACTTGTTGAAAATACCGTAAAAATTTATGAATATAATTATTAATGAACGGTAACACTGAATTTTGATTTGATTTTGTTTTTGTTGTTTTTCTTATTTTTGTTATGTTTTGAAAGTGACACATGTTTTAACATGGAACATAAATGGTGGTGATGTGAAAATTTAATTTAGTGATTATGTTTTCTTTTTTTTTTAAGTTAATTATTTAGAAAGTGAATAATAAAATTACGAATATTTGCATATTGAAGCAAATTTTTTTCATTTGCCTTAAAAAATTGTTTTGAAGTGTAATTATTAACGTCTGAAAAATTTTGATTTCTGATTACTGATATTATTAAAAAGAAGAAAATAATTTCAAAGCAGGACAGGACATTAACAAGACATTAACAAGTCTATTTATTTATTTTTTATTTTTTTTAAATATTAAGTATTTACATGTTCGATATTTATCTTATTTAAAAACACAAAAATAAACGGCAAATCAGGTAATAATTGTAGCATGACAAAGTTTAAAATTTTAACGTACAAAAAATAGAAAATATTTATTAAAAATTAATTTTAAAATTAATTTTGCAATATTGTTAAATAAAAAGCTTTAAAGTGTTTAAGCCACCAAAAGGTGAAGTAAACTAACACTTTTGCAACTAAACTTATAGAAAATTTTCGCACCTTCTTCTTTCCTGTTTCAATGTTTAAAATTGCAGTCTGACGTCCATGGTGAACGCTATTATTTCGGTGATGTCAGTTTTCGAATCAAGTGATAGGTATACGGTCTGATTATCGGTTAATTTTAAATTTGACTAACTATTTCATTTCCATGGTACTCGTTTCTTTCATTAAAACAAAATATAAAAACTTTACATTTCTAACTGAAGAGAATCAGCTCGTAGCCAGGAGAACAATATTGCGGCCGCCTCAGAACCTTCAAGGCTTGTATCGCCTAGAAAGTAAGTAAGTGATTCCTTTGACTTCTTAATTGAAAAAACTTTTTGTAGGCATTCGAGCGTGCAGTACTATGTTCTGGTCTAAAAGATTGACCAATCGCACTTGCTTTTACTTTGCATTGCTAATACGTCGATTTCACATAGATTTCGACTTGAAAGATAGTTAAATGTGTGCTTAACACAGCGCTGAACTAGAATCTTAGTTCAAAGGTACCAGTTTATTCTCTGAGTTTTTAACAATCCGTACACCGTATACCGAAATTCCTGAAAATAAAACTCTTCTTCTTGGGCTTTGCATTTGATATTATTTTTTAAATGCATCTTAGCTGCCGTTATTCCTACCTTCTTCATCAGAATTAAAACCAAATTTGCCCAGATAACTTTAAAATCAAAGTTTCAATGGTAATATACAAGAAACAAATTGTCAGACTTGTGCAGTAAGTACATTCTCATTTTATCTCGCTTCTCGTTAATGAACTCTTGATATATAAATTAGTTGTATATAAAAGAATAATGCGCATACAGTTAAAAAAATGTTTATCATATGGTTTTATTATTCGTCAAATACATTATGCATATGTGAGTTCTTATTCAAATAAAAAACAAAAACAAACAAATCAGTTATTATTATTACTTGCAATGAACATAATGTCAAATAAAAACAAAAATACAAAATTATCTGAAATAAAAAATATAAAAACAACAAAAACAAAAAAAATCAGCTGAATTATTCATTTTTAATTTTTTTAAGGAACTCATTCTAAGTTTAGGTAATTTATAGTTTTGGTTAGAAAAATGTATATTTATATACACTGAACCAAAAACTGTATGTAGAATTGACAAAAAAATTTCGTTAAATTTTGAAGATGGAATTTGTCATTTTGAAGAAATGTTTTTCACTTTTTTTGTCAAAATGAATAATGTACGTCAAATCAACAAAAAAATCATCAAATCAACAACTAACTTATCCTCAAATAAACAAATTTGGTTTTGTTGATTTGAAGAACTTTTTTAATCAAATTTACATCATATACAAAAAGATTTTCTTCAATGCAACAAAAAAAGTATTCATATTAACAAAAATTCTTCAAAATAACAAATTTCTTCAACACTTAAAAATTTTGGAATTTGACGAAAAGACAAATTGACAAATATTTTCTTCAAATTTACGAAAAAAATTGTAATATTTTTATTAAAATTGAAGGCACATTCGTCAATTTTTTAAATTGTTCTTCAATTTGACGAAATTTATTCAAATGAACAAAAACCAAATAGTAAAATACAGTTATTTTATTGAAATGTTGTTTTGTGTATCAAACTATCAACAAAAAAACTATGCTAAAAAAATATTCTAGTGCTCTGTTAGAGAATATTTTAGTTGTATTTGTCAAGTGCTCAGCGAAGGTGTATAAAAACTAAACAGTGGCATTATGAACCTAAAAAAAGTAAATTAAAAAATATTTTTATTATAAAATATAATAACATTTTAAAAATTAAAATATTATTAATAATTAAATATAAGAATGAAATCAAATTATTCTAGAAGTTAAGAAGTAAGTTTTTTAAGTTTTAAGTAACTTGAAATAAAATTTCATAATTATTCTTTTTTAGATGGACGATGCTCAACATTTTTTTTTATGCTCTATGGCATATTAATACCAACAACAAAAGTTGTAGGTAACCATGAAAAATAATAAAAAAGTAAATACAAAATTTACTATAAAAGACTCACAATGTAGTTTCATTATAAACGCCGATAGGAAGCCTGAAGGACTGCCAGGACGAATTAAAGAGGCGAACAGAAAGAAAGGTTCCAATACACCCTTTAATTGTTATTGCTGGCACAGTGTTGGAACGAAAGACTTATAATTGTTTATTGATGGGTGAAAATACAAAATAAATTCTCTTATTAATGCAATAGACATATGTTTAAAAAATTTTAATCTATTTAATTTAGAATATCCAGTATAGCTTCTGATTTTAATCTGGAAATTTACACAAAAATATTTTCATAAAATTAAAACTATGTATAATATATATTTATTGGTTCTGAATTTTCTAAACATTTTCTAAAGTAATTACTAAAACTTGAATTAAAAATAACTAAAAATTTCGCTTTATATTTTATTTTAAAAATAATTTTCTTATTAATTCTTTTTAATTTGTAAATATTAACATAAATAATATTAAAATTGAGATTTGATAATTTAAGTAAATTAAATTCGTAAAATATTCTAAATAAATACTTTCTAATTACTAAAACATGGAAAATAATAAATTTCATTTAATGTTTTATTTTAAAAAATCTTTTTTATTTATTTTCCTTTTTTTTAAATATTAATTGTTATAATAATCTATAGTAAACATTAAATAAACAAACCAATGATAAACTGTAAATTGAAGTTTTAATTGTAATATCCATTACCTACAATAAAAATGAATTGATAATTACATTCAATTCGATAAAGTCTTTTGTCGCAATGAAGAATAAAAATTAAATTTTTTAATTAATTAAACAAAAAATTATTCAAGTCAACAAATGCATGTGCAACAAAACCTCTGTTAATTTGACAAAATTTTCGTCATATTGAAGAAGAAATATAACAATTTTTTAGTCCATTTAACAAAAAATTATTCAAATCAACAATTAAATGCTTAACAAAACTTTTGATTTCTTAAACGAAGATTTGACGAAAACTTTTGTCAATTTGACAAATAATTTGTTGATTTGAAGAAGGGAAAAAAATATTCATATTGAATAAAATATTTATTCAAATCAACGGTCTGTTTCTGTTGACCCTATATTAATCACCGTTTCGTCAAATTAACATGCTTTTTTGTCAAATCTACTACCTCTTTTTTTTCAGTGTACTATATAGGGACCTACTTCTTTAATTACAAAAATATTAATTTTAGTAATTTTATCCACTAAATGCCATTTACTATATGGAATATATCGGAAACGAAGCAACATATGAGGTAGGTGTATTTATCGTGAGAAGTCTATGTTAGTACGTAAATTACTGTTCTTTTAAAAGTTTTAAATTTGTCTTCAACTTGAATTATAATTACTCAACAGGGGCCCCTAGTTTATTTTATATTCTGTATACTTTTATGAACTGTTACTGAAAAGACGTAAGATCATAGGATTTCATTGAGCTAAAAGACTTGCAACTTTATGTGAGACATATGTACGTACAATGCATATGACAGCCAACTTCATTTTTCATACACAGTAATCAATATGAAGTCAAACAATATATATGAAATCTAGATATTCTAAATACAATTCCAATAAAAAAAAAAATGTAAATCAAAACAAAAAAGAAAAAATTTCCTTAGTTATTTGTTTTTTGATCTATGATCCAAATCATTAAAAAAACACAGTTATTAAAACATCTTAGTTTTCATGTTACTTATTTCCAAAAATATTTTTATTATATTTTTCTTTATTTAAAACGAAAACTATTTTTCATATTGTTTTAATTAATCTTTCATCCTAATTCTTTTTTACCACAATTTATCCTTACAGAATCTTATGTAAAAATCTCACCTAATATTTTGATACGTATAATAAAAAAACTATCCATTATTTCAGAAACCAATAGAGGGTAATTTAACAGAACATTGACTATGTCCATACTGGTATCCAAATCAAAACTATTAGAATTAGAACGCATCAATAATTTTTCTATAGAACACCTAGATCCTGTCTTAGAACGATACCAACACAGTACAGAAAATTCTGAATAAAACAATCACGCAATTGCACAGTGATTCACTCACTAATATAGTAGTATAAAAATGAAAACAATAGCGTTGAATATTAATTGAATAAAATTATATTAAATTAACATATTTTACGTTATTATAATAAATTAAGTAAATTAAGGTAATATATAAGATAAAATCGAGTTTTAATAAACTCTTGTTCACTTTTCAAAATTAAAAGGATCTTAACAACTTCCCTTCAAATTTATTATTTCAATATAATTATTATACGAATGTTTACATCATTATCTAAATAGATATGATAAATTATAAAAAAAAAATATATATATATATATATGATATATATACATACATAAATTATTAATATTATTTGCCAAGTATTCAAATGAAAGTTCTTAAATAACTTAAGAAAATTTCACTGAATAAATTTTGTAAAATTACCTTTTGAAAAGATTTAAAATAAAATTTCCTTTTTCAATCATTCTTTTTAAATTTACTTTTAACTTAATTACAATCATACGAAAACTCCTACAACACTCACTTAACTTACTTTTTTTATTTATTTATTATTATTTATTTGTTTTTTTTTTTAACTTTCTCAAATTAAAATCTCACCTATTACTTTCACGTTCATTTAGTGTGATTTCTTTAAACTATAAATGCAATTTATAGTATCCTTTTCTATTGTATATGGAATATAAGAAAATTGGGTGTACTTGATAAATTTTAACTAATCAAAAGTGATTAATTCACTACATCCTTCAATTTAAGGATAAGGATATAAAATGTAATGTACCTATAACACAACCTTTATGTATTTATACATTATTTCTGTTATTGTGTGTATAAAATTTAATTTCATATTCCTAATTGTTGATTATCCTTACAAAATAAAAAAACAAAGGAATAAAAATAAAAGTTTTAAGGTATAATATCAGGAAATAATGCTATCAACAGAGGAATTTAAGATGTCCCAGTGTTTCATATATAGTTCATATTTGATTTAATTTAGATGAAATTTTTGAAATAAGACGACGTTTTTTCTGGCTTACAATAAGTGATATCGTTATAAGGGGAAACTGAATTTGCTTTCTGAAACATAACGCTTCAAGAAAGCGATAACAGAACTATACGGAAGCCCAACATTCTCAAAAGAAGAAAATAGACAAAAAAAAATGCTGTCAATTAGTTTAAAGTACTTTTAGTACTTCATAAGTGAAACATATTTAAACATAATAAATATAAAAGTACTGCAGTTTTTTTTATTGTTGGCTAGACCTCAATTAAACTCAAAATTGACATTATTAATGATAGAAACTTAAAAACAAAATATTTCAATCAAATACAGTTATTAACAAAGATTTAAAATCACTTCGGAACCATCAAATTGTGCACTGGTTTAAGATCTTGAAGCACTTAAAATTTTTGTTTGTGGTGTAAAAAAGAAAAACAACAATAATCAAAACAATTTCTAGAATCATTTTTTTTCTAAGTATGGTAGGAGAAAAATAAACGAAAAAAAAAAACAAAATTTTAAGAAACCCAAAGCTTTAATTTTCAAAACAAATCACAACATCAACACCTACACACATCACACACATACACAGCAAATATACTTGTTAAAGTTACTGAATTCAAAGAAAAAATTAAAAAAAAAAATCGTAAATTGTATTTAGTATTTTCCTGATAAATATTATAAAATTCACACATCTTTTCATGTCTAACTATCTAATCTATCCTTTCGACTGAAAATAGAAATAAAATCACATTCAGTTTGAAACATTTGAACAGAAGTTATAATGGCAAATTAAATTTAATATGATCAATTCATATCCATTTTATTTTATCCCACTGGTTGTACCTCAAAAACAATTTCAACCAAATTTGTCAAGACTTAAACGTTTCTTTTAATTGGAAATCATAGTTTCATAGTTGATCTGCTTCTAATAAATAAAATAAGAATTTGTCGCCAGAATTAGTATAAGCATTTGCAGTAACAAAATCTTAAATCAAGTATAAAGAAAAAATTCTAAAGTAAAAGTAACATAAGGTCTATAAATTGAAAGAGATCAATTGTGTGATTAATGTTAGTTTGTTTCACTAAAAGTATTGAGACCATTAAAATAAATTTAATCACGTAAATTACAATTCCAATAATTCAAATCTTTTAGAAATGAGACGAAATGTTTCTGCAAGTAGTTGGATTAGCTTTTCAACTCTCCATAAATTTTATCAACTCGAAGGATTCCAATCGTACTATTATTTATTAATAAGAAAATGCTCACTCTTCCAGTGCTGATTAAATTACTTCATTTCGATAATTTCAAAAGTAAAAAAGTTTGTCCAATGTTAGTTACAAACATAAACCCACTAGTGAAACAAACCGGACAATCCACCACACTTAACTTACAGTATTATGAAGATACAGAATTGGAAGATACAAGAAATATATTACTTCTTTTCTGTTTCTATATTATGAAATATTTAAATATTGTGTTTTTTCTTTATTTTTCGACAATATATTTAGAATTGCTGATTTGCATTTTCTTGAAACAACCAAACGAGACTAGACGCAACGGCTTAATGACTAGTGACGGTCCTGGAAAAAAATATACCGAAGTAGACACTAATTGTTTATCATTTACATGATCATATCACGTACATGAACCTACCAAAAAAAAAAAAGAAAGTCGAAATTAAAACATTTGCGTCTTCTATGATGCAGTGACACTGACTAAACTATGAAGATCATTTAAAACAAAAATATGATTCAGTAAAAAAAAAAATTTAAAATACATTATTCGCTCAAGAGTCGAGATTGATTATTTTTGCCAAAGATTAAAAAAGTATTAAGATATCGGTGAGCTTGTCTGGCTTTCGAAATCTGTATTTAATTAAATATTAAGGTAAACGGAATATTACAGAAATAAGAAAACTTCAACGAAAAGTCATTTACTGGCAAAAAAACCGATTAAAACCGAAATATATGAAAGTTCATGTGGCTTTCAACATTTGTAATTCTACATTTCAATATTAACTCGGACGAAATATCAACGGAATAAAAAAAATTGAAGTCACTAACTGGAGAGAATTCAACTGTGTTAGAACTAATTAAGATTTCCAATCAAATTCGTATCGAATTAAATTTTAGGCTAATGATTTTTAAAGCCAAGGGTAGGCTAATATTTAAATAAGTATAAGTAAACCTTTTGGTTAAATCCACAATCATTTATTTGAAATAAATATAATCAATTAAAGAAATTCTATTCAAACAATAAACTCTCCTATATAGAATTCAACTGAACTGAATCCTTGAATAATGAAATGAAACTAATACAAAAAAATAAAAAAATAAAACAAAAATATATAACAGAATTCTCCTTTAATATGAAACAAACAAATAAACAAACATATATAATAAATACATATATTAAATAGATTTTTATGTATAGAAAAAATAAAAAAGAGCAAGGATAGAAAAATCGAGAGAACTAGAACGTGCTTAGAATAGACAAACAATTATTCAATTATATTCGAATAAAAAAACCTCCAGGACTTTTTGAAATCAAATGGATTAAATGAAAGCCTTTTTATTTTCTTTTCTTTTAATTTTTTGCTTGTTCAGACATTTTTCTTATTTTATGTTTTATTTTTATTTTTTATTTCCATTGTTTATTTCTTAATTATAATTTCCCCAAAGGATTTAAGATTTTTATTTCTCAAACAACCAAATTTTAAAGATGAAACAAAGTATGTATAATATAAACAAGAAGGTATTAAAATATAGGAGTGTTGGTATAACAGAGATTTACGCCTATAATAGAAAAAAAAATTTAGTTGATTTTATGTTGTTCAAACTGTTAATTAATTATTTTTCATTATAATACTACTGACCATTTCTTGTGTTCATAAATACAGTAGCGTCGAGATAATCTGAAACTTGATAGTTCTAAGTACGTGCTTATCCCAAATGCAAATTTTCTTTAGTAGCTACCTTTACAAATTTGAAATACTGAAAAAAGTTTGACTCAATAATCCAAAATTTGTATTATTATTTAGTAGTCTTATTACTTAAAATCTATTTCATTTATTGTTATTATTTGACACTGTCATACTCGATATACATATAATATGTGTATGATATATGATCTATATCCTTATATGATATACATATGGAACTTTAAAAGGAAAATCGAAAAAAGGGATTTCCGAGAATTGTTTTTTCTGTTATTTAATAAATATGAAATTCAATCAAGTAAATTATCTTAATTATAAAAAGAAATGTTAAATTTTTTTTTTTTTTATAAATTTATTAGTATAAATACTACTTAAAACATCCTAATTATATATGTTATATAAGAAATAAAAGATAAAAATTAAAATATTCAAAAAAATAAAAACAATTCAAAATTAACTAAACTATATTAACTTTATTATGAATTTATAACTTATTAAACTATTTTTGAAAACATTAAGAACAACATCAGGCAAAGAATTAAATATATGAAGATTTTTGTGGAACAAGTTATTTTGCGTGTTGTTTCTTCTGAAAATCGGAAGTCTGAACAAATGTGCTGATCTTAGATTATGATTAATTGATTCACACACATAATTTAAAAATCTCGATAAATCATGATCAGGAAGCATATTATGTTTCATCTTGTATATAAAAATCAATGTGTTATAGACTTTAATATTTGTCGAATAGAGATCCGTTTAAATTTTCCCAACATAAAATTTATGTTTGACTTTCTTGTACATTTCAAAATAATTTTCATAACACGATTTTGAAGTATCTGTAGTCGATCCTTTTTTGCTTCATTACATTAACTAAATACAAGGTTCTCTATCGATTGGTGACATTTTCAACTTCCAGGAACTACCGAAAAAGGGTTTCTTAAAAATTTTAAAATAACGGCTCCTTCACGCGAAACACCCGGTATAACAAAATGTGCACCATGAATCTCTAATTATATTTGAAGTTATTCCCATGAAATCTTTTTTGTTATTCAATTTTTAAGAACCTCAAATAATTCATCTTTATTAAAACTTCTAAATTTGAAAATATTTATTTGTCATTCTATTGATTCTCATATTCAATACTTGGTATAGTATTATTGTTTTCATTAATACTATCAATAAAAAACATTATTACATTTATTTGCAATATTTTCAGCCCCTTGAATTTCTATATTGTCAGGAACATCAATTGATTTATTTTCATCCGATTTTGTAACATATTTTTTAATGGATTTCAACATTACTTCATTACCACCTTAATGACTTTTAATTTTATTTGCAATAAATTGATCCTTTATCTTTTTTATGGCACTTTTGTATTCATTTTTAATATTCAATGATATTTCATTTATAAAAGACGCTCTTTGATGTGCTATTATGTTATTTTTTTTTAAGAATTCTTGATTCATTATTGAACCATTCTTGCTCAGTATCTTTAATTACAATTGTTTTTTTTTTTTAAACAAGTTTTCAACCTTTTCCATAATTAATTTAAATAAATTTGCACAAATATTCACATATTCTATTAAAGCTATATTTTTAAAATTTTCAGGTGTTAAAAACTCTTCTAACCTTTCTTTATTTATTTTAACGAAGCTTATTTTAATTGACTTAAATTTATTCAGATTAGTATTGTTTATGCTTATACATATTGCTTGGTGATCAGAAATCGTTCAATCAAATCTACTTTCTACCAATATATTATTGCTTTCTGTCAGCCTGGTTAAAATATAATCCATTAATTTTGATGAATTTTGAGTTTTTCTTGTTGGAAAATCTACTATTTGTGGAAGAATTATTCTTTTTACCGTACCATATCGTTAACATATCTCTATTTTCATTTAACCAATTTATGTTAAAATCTCTACGAAAAATATTTTTACTATTAGTAATAATATTTTCATTTACCCAAGTTTTAAAAATTTCAACAAACTCTTGAATTGATTCGGATACTTAAATAGTACTGAAAAAACCCAAATTTCTTTGTGTACAATTATTTTTAGTTGCATAATCCATAATTTTTTGTTATATTTATAATTTTTTTAAGATAAAACTTTAATTGAATTTTTAACATATATTAAAACTCCACCGGTGTTGTCTTGAATGCGAATTACACTTATAAATATAAAAAATTCATTTGATGAAATTTCTTTTTCATCATATTTCACAAGAGTTATTAAATCATAATTATTTAAATTATTCACATGCAAGAGCAGCGAAATTCCCAGTTATAACTGGAATACTTTAAATTTAAAAGAAAATTTTTACTGAAATACAAATTAAATAAGTATCTGGTAATTTCTCTAAACTCCTGATGTCCGATCGAATAATCCGAAACAAGGTGAAAATTATGATTTCAAATTATCGCGGTATTACTGTACATTTAAAATTTAATTAAAACAAATTATTTTAAAAAATATTTACAATTTTTTTTTTTTTAAAAACTGTTCTCATTGCTAAAACTGTTCCCAATTTAAAAGTAAACAAAATATTTAATTTTTTTTCATAATGTAACAAAATAAATATATATGGATCCATATATACATACATATAAGCATGAATACAAAAGACAAAAACTTTATAAAACTTACCAGTCCCAAGTGGTACATTCAATTGACGTTGTTGTTGCTGCTGTTGTTGTGTTGGTTGCAAAACAACTGCGGTTGATGTTGTTGTTCCATTATTAGATGATGTTCTTGATTGTTCGTTTGAATCCTGGATATCTTCCAGAATTAAACGTGTTGTTGTTGCTGTTGTTGTGCTATTATTTGAATTTCTATTGGTACCACAACTACCATTTAGGATATTTTGTTTACGACCACCAGTATTACCACTATTATTATTATTGTTGTTATTACCATTATTAGTATTATTACTTGTATTATTATTATTATTAATATTAGCTCTACTATTGGCAGATTTTGTTGTTGCTGATCTCTGTGTTAATATTGTCCCAGAAATATTTCCAGAGGATGAAGTAATGGCTGAATTTTTTGTTGATGATGTTAATGTTAAAGTGGTACCACCTGAAATAATAATAAACAAAAAATACATAAAATTATATTAAACGGTAAATTCTTATTATTAAAAATAAAACAATAAATATTGAAATTATAAGCATTTTAAATTTTACCTGCTAATATCGATGTTGTTCCATCATTATTATTTCCTGATGATATTGTTGTTGATGTTCCAATACTAGCACTACTTAAAACTGTAGCTGCATTACTACTTGGATTACGAAATACCAAAATCGATTGAGACTTATCTAAACGTTTGAGTGTTTGCAAAAGAAAGGGTCCGTTGCTAGTTGTAGTAGCAGTAGCTGTACTAGTTGTACTATTATTATTACCCATATGAGTTGATGCATCTTGTTGCTGCTGTTGCTGTTGTTGATGATGTTGATGATGCGAATGATGTGATTGATGACTTTGGTGTTGTTGACTATTATTACTGCTAACGCTTACAATTGAATTCTTATTATTAAGTCTTTGTTGTAATATAATTGACCCTTCTGGAAAGACATTCTTTTTAATACCACCAGTTGTTGATTGTAATAGAACAGCAGCGGTTGTTGTTGTTGATGATGATGATGTTGATGTTGATGTATCATTATTTGTTGATGTTGCTTTAATTGGTGCCTGTAACAGAATTGTTTGATTGCCTGTCGAAGATGTCCCTGTACTTGTTTTTAAACGTGGATGTTGTAATATAATTTGTTGATGCTGTTGTTGTGGTTTATCATCAGATGATGAGTTATCATTATTATTATTACTATTATTAGCAGCTGCAGCTGCATTTAATAAACTTAAAAGTTCATGAGAATTTTGTAAAATGATTTGTCCATTTTCAGTTCTAGCTCCACGCACTAATATTATATTACTATGTTGTTGGTGTTGCGGTTGTTGTTGCTGTTGTTGTTGTTGTTGTTGATGTATATGTTGTTGTTGTAAAGCTTTTGTTAATGATGATGAAGCTGATATTGTAGTACTTGTTCCAATTGATGCTGATGTTTGTTGAAATTTTTGTAATTGAATTGATTTCTGTCGAATTGGTGTTGTTTGTTGCTGTTGTTGATGATGATGATGATGATGTTGATTATTATTTTCTAAATCAATACTGCTGGTACCTTTTTCTAAACTCGTTGCTGCTGATGCTGTTCCACTAGATTTTGACATAGTTAAAAATTCTTTCGATGTAATTGTTGTTGATGTATTACTACTGCTGTTGCTATTGCCATCGCTATTATCTTCTGATGATGGTTGTCCTACAATAAGAAGATAAAAAAATATAATAATATAATTATGATTATAAAATTTAGTTTTTTTTTCATTTTAATAAACAAATTTAATTCATGCAATCAAAAATAACCTTGAAAAATTAAGTGAAAATAAATATGATATAATAGACACAATAGACTTTATTATTATCTCGTAAATTTTATTTTTCACCTATACATACTCAGTTTGTAATCAATTAAATTTATTTGTAATAATTTCAATAAAAAAGAAATATACACGATATTGTCTAGACAAAAGACTTGAGAGAATCCTTTCAAATCCTTTAAATAATCCTACACTATATTAAAGATAAGAGTAAATAATTTTCTTAATATTAAGTATGTTAACTAAAGTATTCATATCCAAAATTATCCTTTAATGTAGTTGAACTGTTAACAATCTACCTGTTCATGATATCGCAAACAATATCTTTTTGTCTTTTTTATATTCACAGTATTATTTTGCTCCATAGAAACACACATATGTACGTACATAATTACATAGCGTTACTTAAATTTTATTAGAATTTTATGTTCTGGGAAATTGGTTTTCTTTTTATGCTTGACCTGAGATTTATTAATTCACGTCGATTGTTATTATTATTATTTTTATTGTTATTATTTGATAAACTGAAAAAAATTAAAGATGAACATCAAATATATATACATGTAAAAATATGCACAGTGGTGATATTCAGTCAGTACGAAATCAAAATGATTTTTCAATTTGGTTTTTATTTTCTTGCTTGTATTTTGATAATTAGAAAATGTTTTAGGTTTTCGATTTGAAAGCTCAGAAAAATTAAATATCGTAATTGAAAAAACAAATCAACAATTAAAAATGAAAATAAATGTTTTTGAAAAAATTGTCATTTTAATTGGGCTAAGAGTTCATAATTAGATTTAATACTCGAAATTGTATTTTTACATGATTAAAGATTCGAACTAAATAATGTTTCCTTTTAGCACAACAACCAAGATTCGATGGTTTACAAATAGGTGTTGCCGTGTAGGTAGAATTAGAATGTAGAAGAAAAATAATAATAATAATGCATTATGATATTGTAGTAATAACTTGCAGTACCGAACTTAATTAAGCACGAAAAGTTACTCTATTTATTTATTTACTATTTAGTACAAACAGTTTACAAAATATAATACAATTTAATTATTAAAATTTTGAATTAACACAATGTGTCAAATAAGATTTATGATTTAAAGTTTAATTTACTTTGAAATTTAATACAACATAGTTTTTATAAAAAACAAAAATAGATAAAATAAATTTCATCAGAAAAAAAAAGAGAAGATGAAAAGTTATTAAAAGTATTAAAAGTTAATTATAGAGATTGAGATAAGTTGGTTTTCAGGTTGGTTTATCATGTGATTAAAATTATTTTCATCAACTTCAAAGAGATTTTCTGAATAAAAACTACAGAAAAATAGCTTGAAGAGATGTGCAATAGATTTCGGAGAGTTAGCACTAACATCATTATAGGACATGGTGACGGGAAATTGATCAGATTTACGTTTGGAGTTAACAAATTTCCAAAAGGACTTAGGATTAATCCTTAGCTGAGAGCTAACATTTATTAAATAGTTGTTATAACTGAAATCTAATGTCAGTTTGTAGGAGTTGAACAAAATTACAAACTCATGATAGTTTTTATTGGTTTTCTCTTTTAAGTACTTATTCCAAGCTTTATTCTTTTTATTTCTTAATTTTTTTACTTCATGATTAAACCAAGGAGGACTAGAACTAAGGTCTCTATTACGAGCCAAGGGTACATACAATTCCAAACCTTTAGATAGAATTTCGTAGAACTTAGAAACCGCCTTATTGATGTCATCATCTTCAACTATAAAACCAAAGTCAATTGATAAAAGAAAATTATTTAGCGCAGAAAAATTAGCGTTGGCAAAATTATAATTATAAGATAGATCATAAGCAGGTAATACTGGGCTATTATAACAATATGAAAGAAATATAGGAGGATGAAAATTATGAACATTTACTAAGGGCATAATAGGAACACTAAAAGTATAATTAGCCCAATCTGTTCAAATAAGATCAAGTTGCCTATCCATACAATTAGTCACTGAAGAAATTTGTTGAAGATCATTTAAATTACAACCATCCAGTAAAGTATATTCACAGTCAGAATTAATCTGAAGTGGAATTAGATATGTGTCATCCTTGTGATGTACCCATGATACTTTCGGTAAATTAAAGTCACCGCAAACTAATAATTCATCAGAGGGATTTATTAGGGTTGAGATATGGTCAAGAGAAAGCTTAAAGTTAGAATATATGTCAACAATAGATTTTGGAGGTATATAACAACAAACAATATAAAGCGATTTATTAAGAAGTTCAACTTTTAAAGCAACTAATTCAAGTGAATCACAATGGGGGAAGAAACAACTCAATAGCATTAAAGCTATTCTTAATTGCCACCAGAACGCCCCCTCCTTTAGCAACAAATCCTGAATTTAAGGTGATAGAAGTTTGTTGAAACCTATTCTTTCTAAAAACAGTGTAGGATTGGTTAAATAGTTCTAAGGACTGAATTGAATTAGTCAACCAGGTTTCTGTTAAAGAGTAAACGTCAAAGTTGAGAGTAATGGAGTTACGAAACACATTCGAAGTTTTTGTAAGGTACTAATAGGAGTGTCATTAGAAGCAGAAACTGAGGTTGGTTGATTAAGGGCTACGTTTAAAAGGTTAGGGACGTTGAGGTTTCTCATGTTTGCCTTTAGGGCCTTGAAAATATGTTATCCTTTTTGTTGAGACGTGCTTACGATATGTTGCTAGATCCTTCTGAACAACTTCGCTAGATACATCTAGAGATTCATGATATGTAATGAAAAGCTCTCGAAGAGCTTCATAGTTAGTTGGTAATCCTTCTTGCTGAATTAAAATTTGAATGTTGACTTTGGTTTTGCCATCTAGGCATGCAGTATCTGGATGGTCGTGTAAATACGCTAGGAACAGCCTCACATTGTCATAAATTCTATGATCTCTAAATCTAGAATGAATATACCTGTTCTCACCCTTTTGTAATTAACTTTTAGTTTATTTTTTATACAAAAGTAAATTTTTATTTATTTCTTTCTTTTTTTTTTGTATTAAGTTTTGGTGCACTAATTATAAGTTATGTAAATAAATGCACTAATTATAAGTTATATAAATCTACAACACCAAGAACATCAAGATTTTTCTGGGTAAGTTAATAATTGTCTTTGTTAATATTGAGATTAGACAAATATAAATCACAAGTTTTTTTTTGTTTATTTTTTTTTTTTTTTGTATACACTTCTAGAAGTATTATCAATAATTCCTTCAATATAATTTTTTTGTTTTTAAGTATACAAAAAATATTTATAATATATTCATAAGATCTTACAGGTATTATTATACACAAGATTTTTTGTTTTTTGTTTTCCTTTTTATTTTTTATTTTTTACCGCGTAAAGTTAATATTTAGTTTTTCTAATGAAATATTGTAATGATAATTACTAATTAAATTTATAAACACTTGTTATAATTTACAATAAATGCTTTTAATTTTCTAATTAAAATAAAGTTCTTATTTTTTAATTTTAATAATTTATTTTAATTTTATTATTACTGAAAATTTTGCTGTTGATGTGCTTTGTTGTGTTTATGCATTGACAATGTCGAAATGTTGATGAAAGATGATACATATTAATTTTACATTGTTGTTGGTCTTTTTAGTTGAAATGTTCATACTTTTTTAAACTGCATCCAAACTTTACTAATTAGCAATGGCATTATACTAGTATGTATATATATATATATATAAATTTAGTTTGCCAAAATTATTTAAACCAAAACAGAAACAGCTAATAGTACGTTTTCAAACTCATGTTTATGGATAAACAACTAGCTCATAAACCAGTCAAATGTCAAGTGTTCACAAGGTTTTTTGGAAAACAATCAGCTGTTTCACATATTTATTGTTATATAAAAAAAATAATCATCATTTTAATTTATTATCTCTTTTTCCATTTGAATTTTTTACTTATATATAAAGCCTTATTATATATACATTTTTAATATATGAAACTGACTAAATTAAGTGAATTAAAAATAAAAATGCATCTTTTACAATATCCTTTGTTTTAATTCTTCTGTTAACTTTCCATGTAAGTCTTGTAATTTCTCAATCATTTCTATAACTCTATAGAATTTTTCTTCACTTTTTTCTATTAAAGTTATACAAGATTGTCCAATTAATCGTGCTGATGATAATTGAGAATTTATACTTGATCTTTCGTTTTTTTGATGATCATTAATTGAAGCTAAACTAATTTCACACAAATTCACATAATTTCATCTATTCTTGGTATTTTGATTTCTTTTTATTTTTGTTTTTTTTTTGACAAATGACAAAATGAATTTATGACAAAAAAATCAAGGGTCATGCAAAAAAAAATTTAAAATCGACAAAAAATCGAAATTTCATGGATGGGTTACATGTTTTTGAAGTGGTTTATGATATAAACACCTCGCTACTTGTTTATGATTTTCAGCAAATTTGTATGGGAAAACCACTACATAAACAACCAGTTTATCATAAACAACATGTTTATCCATAAACATGAGCTTGAAAACGTACTATAACATAAAAAGCCTAAGACGTTTATATCCCAGTTTTAGCATTTTAAAAAAACATAAAAAAATCATAATGAATTCGTTGTCGATTTTAATAATACAACAGCTGGTGAGAATAGCAAAGAAGAAATTCAATCTAAAGTTATAATTCATAGCTTATATTATGACGAAAGCAAAATAAGGGATAAATATCTCCAACCGAAAGTCATTATTTTGTAAACTTTGTATGCCTAGGAGTTTGTGATAATCAAATAACTACACGCACACAAATAAAAAAATAAAATGTATAGAATATTTGTTTTTGAAACGTATCAATTTCAACATTTCGAATAACAACACTGCATACGTTTATGTTACATGGCATGTATATACGTATATACATGAAGATGTTTAATGAAAAGGAATAAGCAACATAATTTATATATATATAAATAATAGAATGTAAGATAAAGTAACTACTCAAAATGAGAAATTGTTTTATTTTTGTAACTTAATATTCTATATTACTATATAGTTATTTATTCAGTTAACTTTTTACAAAGATCATATTATAGGAAATAGTTATACCAGCCTACAAATATAAAATATATTATGAACTGCTAAAAATTAATAAACAAAAAATGTTAGTTCAACGTGGAAAAGGTTCAAACAAAAATAATTGCAATAAACAATTTGATTTTACTAAAACAATTAGTTCAAGCATTCAGTTTTCAAAGCTACATAATATACATATTATATATTTTATATACATATATATATATATGTATATTATTTTTTATGACCATTATTTGCATTATTTGAAGACAATTATTTTAATAGCTTATTATAATGTCATGAATTAGTTATAAATTATCCTTGAAGCTACTTTAAAATATATACATTTAGAAAATCCTACAAAATATAAATTTATATTTTTTCTTCATTTTTTTTTAAATAGATGTTCTCATTTTTCACAACTAAAAATAATTTCAAAAAGAGTTTTTATTTTCGTTTCTTTCATTCTTTTAAATCCATTTATCTTCTACTGAGAAGCAATTTTAGGACAATCTATTAGCTATATTTAAGGGTCAAACAGAAGGACATTTTTAATATGAATATAAGAATATATATATATATACTATACGTTTATATATATTCATTTATGTATATTATGTTTTAATATAGAAAATTAAACAAAAATTTAAGGAAAATGATGAAAAGAAGAACCTTTTAAGATAAGTTATAAATTTTATTTTATCTGTTTAAAATATCTTAAAAAGATAGTTTACGAATAAATAATTTTTTTGAATAACTTTTTAAATGTTCAATGTATTTTTTTTCGTTTTCTGTTTTTTTTTGATAAATTTCAAATATTATTTGAGTAATTTATATTGATTTAAAAGTTAAAAATTATTCTATTAAATTGAACTTATATATAGGTATATTCTAAAATGAAAATAATATTATTTTATTTGAATAAAGTATTTAATAATTTAGTAAAATTAATTATTCTTAAATCAATTGTAGCTGAATATCTCTTTAAAAATAACTGCAAAGGATATTTGACAACAAAAAACAATAGTTATAAATATCGAGAAAATTCATTTAAAAATTAAATTCAAACCAACTCAACCATATTATTATATTCCAAAATATTGTTGAGTTTTGATATTAGAAATTTCTTAGTATATGAAGGATTATTATTATAAAGTTATTTATTATAAATGCAAAAGAGATTGACTTTTGAACGAAACAATTTCCTAAACACATTTTGTTTGTTAATTCAACTTATAATAATAATATTTATAGATACAATGGTGACATAAAACGTCTATGTATCACAATATCAATATCGAACTTGTTCTTTTTATTAAAAGTAAAATGATGTAAATAAAGGTTTTACAAAATTTATATTTATATAATTTTATTTTTTAATTTATTGTAAACTATATTAATTACTTTTATAAAAATATTTTTTTAGTAAATAGAATACAAAATAAATAAAAATTAAATTAAATTAAACAAAACAACTAAGTAATACAAAAAAATATTTTGAAAATTCAAATGAAATTTGACCTTGTCTTCAATAAACTTCACGATTTAATGTTAACCACATTTACCTAGACTTTATTATATGGTCAACATTACATTTTTTCTGAAATTTCATGAAAATCGTAACCTTTAGGTACTTCATTATTATTATTTTCACAAATAAATTTTGCATGATTTTCAACCGTTAAGTAATTATAACCTAAAGATTTTAATTTAAAAATATTTTCGTTAATAGTGTTTTTCACAAAAATATTTATCTAGAGTGTTGGGAGTTGCTTGGGTTACTGTGATAGAGCTCTACGTGATACAAGCTGAATAATGCTAAATTGTTTACCACAAAGAGTAGTCAAGCTAGTGTTTGCACTCTTCTGAGAAAGAATATTCAAGAAATTATCTAAAACAAATATTTTAAATATATAAATAGATTTTTTTCAAATTAATTAATTGACATCTGATTAGTTATTTTGAACCTTCTGTTAAAATATGCCTACCAAATTTTGAAAGTATAAAACAAATCTAAAAAAAATCCTAAATTTAGGATTTTTACAAAATAAACTGAACAAAAACATAGAGGATTTGTTGCCGGATATTATTTATTGCTAAAAGATAGAAATTCAATTGTAAAGTAATTTTTTAATTGTTAAATTATTAATTCTGTTCTATTAATAAATTAAACGGATGTATAGTTATAAATTAAAATTAAATCGATCACTTTCAAAAAGGATTTTATGCATATTATAAACAACGGAATAAAAAAGGTAATAAACTCTAAGCTAAAATGTATGGGAAATAAAGAAAATATATTTCCAGTCACAAAATTTAATTATAAAAATTGTCAGTAATTTTAATAAAATAAATTTAATTTTTTTGTAATTGTTTCACATTGTTATCCTTGTATACACTTGTATTAAAACTATAATATTATTTAAGCTAATTTAGTTTAAATGTAGCATCAAAAAAGAGATTAAAAATTGTTCTTAAAGCTTTTATAAAAAAAAACTACACTTAAATACAAAATATAAATTTCCTCGTCAACAATCAACTATAATTTTCCTCGCTCATTGTAACAACAATTAACTAACTAATACAATTCTAATAAGAAAATACAATTAATTTGAACGCTGATAAATCATCACCAGTATTATAAATAAGTAATTTACTTGACCATCTTTTATATTTAAAAATTCCCTAAACATTAACAAATTTGACACAAACAATAAGTTTTCAAGCAAGGTATGAAGCTAACCCGAATCGTCCTATTATTCATATTATAAATAAAAACAGAAATAATAAATTTACAACTCTATATCATCACTATAATATTATATAAAAAACGATGAATATTAATAATAATATCCTTTATCTATAAAACAAAAAAAAAATCTTACTAGATATATTCAATAACCATATTAAACTATCCTTTTATATTTAAACAGGAAATAGAATTAAGCTAATCTAATTCTTTTGTTGACCACCACCAACAAACCGTCTACAAAACTAAATTTCAATAGATTTTTTAAATATTTTTTTTAAAACACAATAAAACTGAAAGGTATTTACAGTTACTATTTTTTTGTTAATTTATGATTTTCTTTTATCATTTCTTTAGTTAATCACATCAGGTACAATAATAGAAATAAAAACTCAGTTATATGTAACCTCTCTAGATCGTATGTGAGATTCATTGAAATGGAAGTGTGTGAAAATCTCTACTAATATAGAATGATAAAATTCACGGGAGATTCCCTTGTATATGCTACTTCTACTATCAGCCACCAGATGTTTATCTATATATTAACAAAAACAATAAAACTACCGTTGTTTTAATGAATTTTTTCTTTTATTTTTCGATTTTCTTTTTGTTTTTATTTTGTTCTTTGTAGTCTCATCCTATATTCGATCACACATAATATCTTTGACTTATTTAGTGAAAGCAAAGCAACAACAACAAAATATCAACCATTACAGGTTAAAACAACAACAATAGCATCCACTTAAAATTTTAAATGTATATGAATTGTGTTGATGAATAGTTAAAAAATAAATTTTAAAAGCCTACAAAATTTTACCCTTTTATTCTTTTTCTAAATAAAATCCTTAGAGGTTAGGTTTTAACATAAAAGTGTTGATAACCATAGATCTAATAAAAAAAAAATTTCTTGTTATTTTTGTTTTTCATTACTTTTTGTTTAACTTGTCATCCTTTCGAATTTGTACCTTGCTCGACAATGCAATAGTCATATGTTTTTTCCTATTGTTATTATTGTTGTTGAATTTCTAATACGAAAGAAAAACAAAAATAAAAATGTTACTTTTTTATATATGTACACTTAAAATACAGGATCAGTACTAGGTTATTTCCATTTTGATGAAGTTTAAGTCAAACACCAAGACATAAAGAAAATTGTTACGAAAATCAGTATCAAATTACTTGCCACTATTTTTGAACTATAAAACATGGAACACGTAATTTCCGAAAATAATGTGAGCCAATTTTTAATAAATATTAGCATATAGATGCACATCTCCGTGTCGTGGGAATATGAAGATGATTCAAAATATGGTTATGGAAAGTCGTTCGTAGTTAACATGTCTAGAATGCATGCATTGGATTCCATTTCGAGCATTTCTAATAAAACATTGTTTCTACGTAATTGATTTACAAAAATTTTAAACTAATATTAACAACGACATGGTTCAACTTCTCGTCGAAGTTCTCTCCTTCTTCTCTCTATATATACTATCATACTATCCCTTCTCCTTTTTGTAGACCATTGACTACGTTAGTAGTATAAAGGTACTTTTCTTTTAACTTAAACAAGTTGTGGCTATAAAAAAATTTAATTAATTGTATATTTATCCTGTTAACGACATAAACAAGCAAGCAATCTTTTACACTCCGAGTTTCATGTTCAATAAATCATTTAACGAAAAATATAGGTTTGAATTGGCACAAAAATTTATATTTACACAATCTACAATCAATATAAGTCTGATATACAAGGTGAATGTTTAAGAAGGTCAAATTAAGCTAAAAATTGTGTTGAAAAAAAGAAGATTTAAATGCTTTTCGAGTTATGGAAATCCAACGATTTTCAATGTCAAAATACCTTGGTTTACTTTTTTACCCGTAAAATATCAACCAGTAGATAAAATAAAATTGACTAAGGTTTGTTTTTAACACTTTTGAAACAATTAGGAAAATTTCTTTGATCTCCTTGGTGGTGTCTCTAAATCAAAATTACAAAAGTTTGATCAACAAAGTATACTACCTGTAACGATATTAAAATACCTAACATCGATTATTTTAATTTTGTTTCCAAGTCCGAATACAGGCGAGAGGTGAATAATTCAAATTTAATTTTTCGAATATTAAAGAAATTTGGTATAAAAACCTATTTAAAATTTCCTTCCTAAAATGAGGTTTTTATTCGAAAAACAACAAAATAAAAACATAAAAGCAAACAATTGAATTAGAAACCAAATGTTATAGCATGTGACTAGGTATAATTCTCAGTAGCCAAAAATTGTTTCTAATTTGATTAACTGCACCAGATACCATGAACGAACGTAAAATGTCCGCCCCTGTTTACATATTAACCTATATCAAAGTGGATATTTATACATTTACATGTTTTATCGAAATAAACAAAAGAACAAAACCAACAAGGACTTGTAAAACTGAACCGCTTGACCAACGCGGAGTTTTTCTCTTATTATTTATTTTTGTTTTTTTTTTTTTATTTGGTTTTGTATATTGCGTTAATAAGAAATAATGCAATAAATATGTCTTCCAGTTTGATTTAGGGGATTCTCGTGGATTTGAGTTGTCCTCTTTATCCGTTAACGCTTGCAAACAATAAATGTATAACAATTTGAGTTTTTTTTTAATTTTTTGTTATTGTTATTTTTTCCAATTTTATTCCACTAAAACCACGAAAAATAAAATAAACAAAATAAATAATGAAAACAATAAAAAAAAAAAAACAAGGAAATTATTAAGGACAAGATGAAATAAAAGAGATCCTTTCTATAATATAAGTGTATGTATACATACAAAACGGATATGTATCCGATTACAGTATAATAAACCGGATGACAATAAAAAACATCACCGTTACACGTTCAAATTAACCGTAAAAATAAGTACAACAATTTACATACATTCATTTACACATAAATCTATATGTACACATACACAGTACTACAAGAAAAATAAAAAGGATAAGTTTATAGTTTTGTACATACTTAGTTTAGGTGTATATACGAATTATATAAAATGAAGTAAATTTCAATATAAAAAGAGAAAGGAAGAAGAGTACAAAGAAAAATATAAATAGAGATTGAAAATAAAAACAAAGATGGTAATGAAGAATCTAGGAAAATATGGGAAAATTGTGGTTTAAATATTCATACACATTTTGTTTATATTATATATGTATATATTATATGTACATACATAGTTATGTGTCATAAATAAAATATACACGTGCATGAGAAAACTATTTACGATACGATTACAATTTTAGAGATGGTAACCAAATTAAATTTAAAAAAGTTAGTACTGATTTATTTGATGGAATTATTGTTATCTTCCATACTTATAAAAGTGAAAGTTTGTTTGTTCGGTATATAAGCCTACAGTTTTAAAAATAGAATTCTGCGATAGAGTTATTTTGGACAGTTATTCATGGTCAAAAATGAAACTGAACGCGGTATTTTACAAAGCTATCAAATGACAGGTATAGGTAGCTCCATACAACTCCTAAGTACCTATCAGGAATGTTTCAGAAACCAAAGGTGTTACAGATCTGAGAGTTTCAAAAATAAAAAAATAAAAAATACGACCGACGTGGCCGCGGTAGCCGAGTGGTAAAGTACTCCAGAAGAAGTAGCACGGGTTCAAATCCCGTGAAAAATTTTTCAAATGGTGAAAATTACTGCAAAATGTAATTTTCAATACAACCACATCAGTTCACATATAATTTAATAATTAATAAAGATGTATAACAAATAAAAATAATATAAAACAGAAAAATATATACCAAATAATTAATATAATATAATAAAAAAGCCCACATTTCGAAAGGGAAAAAGACCTATAAAGTTGGCCTACCGATTAATCTGTAGGATCAACTGTTAAAATAAATAAATAAATCAATACGACTGTTATCGATTTCGCAAATAACATTTAAAAAAAACTAATGAATTTAAGCTTGGTGAAAGAAAAATTTCAAAAGACTTAAATTTCAAAATTGAAATAGGAACGATCAGTACATCCATTCAAGATATTAAATTCTCATTCTCATTGAAGCATAAATTCACACTGATTGTAGAAAGACGAACACCTTTATTCCTAGAATATCGCCAATATCATTAGAAGTTTGAGCTTAAAAGCTTTTGATTCCCGATGAGATTAAATTTGAAAATATAATTGTGAAAAAAAATATATTAGAATGTTTGTGATAAATCAATTTTTTTTAATTTGGTTCAGATACATAGATCAAACTGTATTGAATTAAATTTTAAACATTTTGTGTTCGACCCGGACAACGGGTAATTTGGCTAGTACAATATACAAAAAAGAAATGAGGATAAGAATAAAAGGAAGCAAGAAAAGAAAGATTATCAATATTTTAATTATTTTATTGTGTTTCAACTCTATCATTTTTACAAATTTTTTTAATGGTGAACCCATTTATTGGTTCAAATTTGATTTTAAATGTAAATGAAAAACACAAATATTTTTGTCTAAAAATAAAAAGCAAACGAGATAAAATTCTTTAATTTTTTCCTTACAAAAAAAAAGTAGTTCATTATTATATCTACAAATATGTGTTAATAACTAAACTAAGGTCACAGTAGATAAGAAGCAATATCACTACATACTTTAACTAGCTACCTTCGTACTTTAAAAAATATTCTTTTTTTTTGTTTACTTTAAATTTTATTTTGAAAATTCTTACAACTCTAGATTTCTGTGTTATTTGTTAATAATCGAATAATGTAGAAAAATAGAATATTTACTTTAATAGTTACCTAAATAATTTTTTATAATATGGAATGAAAATAATTTGAGTAAACTTATTTACAGCTTTGCTAAATTTTATATTTAATTTTCTATCTTGTAGAAATATTAGTATCGATTGTATTACATGATTTTAATATGTTTAAGTAACAAAACATTTTTTTAAAATCTTAGATAATATCAAAATATACACAAATACGCTCAATACGCATATTCATAAATGTGTTATTAACTAAGTATATGCTAATATTTTATTTTTTTCAATTTTCGATATTACTTAACTATGCAAATTTCATTTATACAAACACAAAAACTCAAGTTAGAAGTAAAAACTCTTAAGATCGAAGTTAATTGCATTCAAATTCAGACCTTAGTCTTCTACTATCCCTCACAACGCCGGAATATTTAATAATCCAAGTAAAGTATACTGTACAGTTTTTTATACCGTTGACATAATTTCATTCCCAGAATCATAAGAAAACTGCAAGAAAAGTGAAACGACTAAATGAATGAAGAAGAAAATAATAAAATGAAATTCTAAGAAAATAATAAACTAAGACTAAAACTAAAACAAAATAAATTCTCCTATGATACTAAAATGAATCAAACATAGATTCAAAAAAATGCAATACAAGTAGAAAACATATCAGACACACCGAAAAATTATTTAAGTATTTATCTTGGTTCAAAAATTACACTAAATGGTAAAACTGAAAAACCGTGTAAAAAACCATGAACATTCAGATTGAAAAATGTAAAAAGAAGCTACACAAGCTAAATCAACACTTTATAAAAATTTTCAATTAACCATTAGTTACAACCATATCAAATTTATAATGACAATATTTTAAATTATTATTTGAAAATATTTAAATTCTAAATTCTTAAACTAAATAAGTTTTAAATGAATGCTGATGTGAAGTGTAGAAAATAGTATGATAAGAGAAATTTTTCCTTAGAAGTTAATTAAACTCTTCAATTTAATGTACAGTATTAACATTTTATTAATACGTTCAAATTTTCCATAGTGATAGTTTTATGATGAAAAAATGCGACAAGTCTGATTTATCTATAAGGATAAATCGTTAAATTAAAAGGAAAAATATCGAAAGCAATCATTAGAACATTCTTAATACACAAAAAAAAATAATTTGGCAACGTAAACAATAAAAATCATGAGCATTTTCAATTTTCATGTCTGAGAAATGCAAATATTGAGGTCATTCGGTATGTGATTTGGACAAAATACGATATGAAAACTTACAAGTAACTTAAAGTGGTTGGTATAAGACAGAAACTCCGTGAAAAATGGCTAAGACTGTTATGTAATCTAAAAAACTTAAAATCATTTAGCTAAAATAAGTTTCCAGCTTTGTCGTTCACAGAAAAAAATAAATATTTTCAATTTGAATTACAGTTCACCCGTAACGACAATAAGTTAAAAGTTAAGTTTTTCATATCAAATAGTTTGTATTCTCTACGAACTATATTGTAGTATAGAATTTTCTTCTACAAACTAATCCTACCTACTATTTGTATCATCTTTTTTACAATACACATTGCAAAGTATTTTTGAAAATTTTCTAGCTGTAAATTTTAACCTTTTAAAAAGGATATTTTATGAGTTTGTCCTTTTAGGGTATTTTTTTATTTTCGTTTTTTTTTTACATTTATTTTTTTAAAGCAACAATACCGACAAACTACTATAGTACGAGTATAAAGGTATGTGATAAAATGAATTAACAAAGAAAAGTAACCCAATTCAAAAATCAAATTTATTGTTTTGTTTTAAATAAAATTAAAGACTTTTGCACACTTTAATTTTGAATTAATGATTTAATTGCCAAATTATTTTTTTAACAAGTATGATTATTTTAATTATATAATAAACATGACAACGACTGGAAGATTTAAGTAATCTCGGAGCACGAATAAATCAAAATATGCTCTGGAATGATCCTCAATACTGCGCTTCAAAGACTGCTGAAAACTTTATTGACAAAGTACATAAACGTGCCATTCACATCATAAGTGACGTAAATGTCTCATCAACACTTGCTCCATTTAGCCATCGTCGTATAATAATTTTATAGTTATCTCGAAGAAGTAAGCACATGCTCGAGAGAACTAAAATCACTACTTCCACCTCTAAAGCAATTTCGTCGAGAAAATAATAAATACCATGCACACCAAATAACAAAATAGCTCAAGACTAGTTATAGAAATTCCTTCATAGTCAGAACATTTAGAATATAGAATTGCATTCTACTACTCTCAAGCAGGGACAGTTCTTACCTGTGTGAACTACAAATAATCAAAGCGAACATCAACAACATAGTATGAAAGCTCTCCGCCAAACCTTTCTCTTCTTTCTCTACAACTATTTCTTTCTCTATTCCTATCCCATAATTTTTTTTGTATACCTCAGTACATCACGAAACCAAATTTATTGGAATCGTATCATTACTGAGACATGTGCTCATTAGAAAAATGCATTCGGAAAAGCATTCGATTCTGTATGGCATCAAAGTTAGATTCACAAAATGATTAATCACGAATTTCCAGTTTATATAGTTCAATTAATTCAAAGTTTTTTTAACGATCGATTGTTCTTAGTCAAAATCGTACTAATACAATCAAACCAAATAAGTATTACAGTAGGTGTACCACAAGGTTCATCACTTTCTCCCATTTTATACAACATATTCATAGTAGATTTACTGAGTCCTTCAAATTGATATATATCCCTATTAATAAACAAATTGATATACATCTTTCAAATTGAGTTTATATCCCTATTATCATCTTCCAGCTATACCAGCTGTGACATTAATTGGCTAGGCCATGTAGAGCATATGAATGAAAATGCTCCAGCTAGGAAACTCTTCGAATCTAAGTACCAGGAAACGCGTCGTCGAGGGAGGCCACACCTTCGTTGGAGAGATGAATTGTCGGCCGATATGAAAAAATTGCAAATCACCAACTGGAGAGATTCCGCTTATGACCGAAGTCAGTCAAAGTCAATTTTGCTTCAGGCACAGAAAATCATATTACTTATTTTCATAACAGAAACTTAATTATTAAATAATATTTATTAACAGTATATGGGAAAGCGATGATATTTAATATCTTGGTATACATTTGGACAACAAGTTAATCTTCAAAACACAATCAAATCCGCTAATAAAGACAATTGTCCACCTATTAAGTTTTTACTAATAACTTTTTCTTTGTTTTTATTTAAGTATGTTTAAAGAATTATAATTGAAGTTTAATTAATTTTTAAGATATGTACAAATATAATAAAAAGGTTTTGCTTGCCATTTTTCCTTTAAACAATTAAATTATAAATAGAAAAGTTCAGGTTAGTTTAAGTAAATTATAATCCATAGTTGTAAGTACATTAGTATAAGCTCTTACTTATTGAAATTAAAAATAGAATAATCTAACCTTAAGTTTACATTTATTAAGGTTTGTTTATTTGTTGCTTACATTTATCTGGTTGGTTTTTGGTCAAGGATTTATTTAATTTTTTTTTAAAAGATTTTTGTAATATTGATAAAATTTCAATTTTTAATTTTTAAGTTAAGTAACTACGAAAACAACTACTATATTATTTCAAATTCAAAACAAGAAAACGTTAAATTGAAATGACAACAAATTTTACTGTTAAGTTTTCTGATCGCTAAAACCGTTTGAGTGTAAAAGTAAAATATTTTTTCACTGTTTAATTTTTATGTAATCATTTTACCGATTGCTATAATCCCAGCCTAAAACAAACTTTTAACAAAATTAAAATTTGAAACAGAAATTAAATATAAAAAAAAATTATTTTAAAATATGTATATCACTAAATAAACAAATTTCATATCATTCAGAATTTTGGAAAATAGATCAAATTTTAGAGCTTTAACTCTTTTTCTCCACAATTATTCTCATAAATATATGTCTAGGTCCTGTTTTGTTTTTATTTTTTTTAATCATTACGGCAGCACCTATCATCATCCAACACGAATATATATAGATCTTAGAGGTACAGCTTATTATATCAAAATCTTTAAAACAACAAGGATGTGTCAAATGTTTCTTTCGTTTGTAAAGGATAAGATTCGCCATTAAAGATATAAATTTTTTAAAAGCTAGAAATACTAGGTATTCTTGAAATATAGTCATTTGGTCCTAGAAATTCATAGAATAAAAGAAAAATCACCAAACAAGAAATATTAGAGAAACTAAAAAACAACACATAAAGTGAATATAATAAACTATAATTTAATTTTATAAAGAATAACTACTCCTTCAATGTTCCCTATCAAACTTCGACAGTATTTGTACACCATATTTGGAGCCATATTTTAGATATTAGTTTTTTTTCAATAATTTTAATACTTTACATATTTTGAAATTATTTAACATATAAAAATAACTTATCATCTAAAAAAATGTATATAGTTACCATGTAATAACAATACAATTTTATAAACAGATTATTATAAATTAAATTTAAAAAAAAGATATTATACAATTCTTTTGCATGTATAGGTAAATCTCGAATGATTAATAAATAATATATATTATATTGACAGGGAACACTAAACTACTTTTTCGCAAAGCATGTTATTTATTATTCTATAATTATGGCAATATAATACACATTTCATATGCAACATGTTTAAAAAAAAAATGTTGAATTGTTTTAATCATAGAAATTATTGAATTTAGTTAGCAACAGATATAAAAAGAACAATAATAATAAATAGTTCACGTTTAAATATCATAAAATAAAATCTGTTAAAATTAACACTTATTAAAATTTAACACCCAAAAGAAACTACCTTAGGTTGTTACATCATCTTAAACATGTATATAATGATAGATATTACATATACATATATATATATATATATATACATTAACTGTGCAAATTTATTTTAATTAGGTGAAACGTCACAATCAACCTATAAAAAAACAACAGAAATTGTAGGGAAATTACTGAATAAAATAATAAAAAAAAAAATAAAAAACAATAAATATAAATAAAAAATTTTGTTTTTTGTGTTAAACACGATAATTTCACACTATATACAACCATTACAATTTTATAACTTTATTATCATGATACCACGGCCTTGGCAATTAAAAAATTCCATTATACATAAACATATACATACACAAATACATTATTAACACATTGAGTAGTAATTTCTTAAAATAGATAATTTATATTTGTAGTTATAGAGTATATATATATATATATATATATATATAATAATTTGCTAAAAGTGAAGTGTACAAGTACATATTATTCAAGTGAAATAAAAACAAAAATCTAGTTCAGTATTTGTACAACATTTACTGAATACCCCAAATATTCAGGAAATGTCAAACAATCAACTTAAATCCCCAGTGGGTAAAAAATTTTGCAAAAAAAAAAAAAATCAAAAAGAAAAAGAAAAATTCTAGTCACGAAAATTTACTTTAACTTTATTTAAAATTAATAAAAAAAAAATATAAATAAAAATTATTTGAAATAGTGAATATCGAATTGAATTTTTGGAAGGACTTCAAGAAAATTATATTTTTTAGTTTAATAACAAAGTTTTGATTTTTTAGGTTTTCAATGTTCCAAATGGAAAAAGGTGGACATAAAATCTAACCTATACGTAGTCATGTATTAGATCAGGGTCTTCTGTATGATTTTAATCCGAAATTTCGCTTTTTTTTTTTACTTTTTGGATCGATTTTTTCTATTTTTGTCATCACATTTATCTAACATTTAAAAAAAAAACTAAAATCTGCTTCTGAAATTTTAATTAAGGCTTGTTTATTACTGCTTTACCTTAAATTAAGAAATGAAGAACCAGTACCAATAATAACATAATTAGTTGTAAAATGTTTATACAAATATAAAAGGGAAACCTTTATTAGATTGGAAAAAATATTTTATTTATCCACTTAGCAGAAGATTCTTCTAAACCATATTATAGCCTGTTTGCTTAGGTGTTGAAATCTTAACAACTGCTAAATAAAATTTGTTATGGGATCTAATTTTCTTTTTTTTACATGCTTCTAAATTATATTGATAAATTTTATTAGTATGTTAACCTAAGAGTTAACGTTTGTACGAGTATATATTTTTATTACAGTTTGACATTAAATAAAACTACCTCTATTTTATCCTATAAATATATAGATTCAGGTAATCCTCACACCCGAACTTTCTATTTTATAAAATTATATCACATTAACTTTCTTCAATCAAATTACTAACAAAAGAATATCCTTAGATTCATCAATTACTTTACTACTACTTTGCATATTTTTTAGTCCTGCAAAAAACAATATATTAGTCTTGACGCTTGACAAAATTCGTTTTGCTGAAAAAACAATAAAATAAAATAAAAACAAAAATTACGAAAAAAAGTTACCTATAATTCGAAACTAACGTAAGTATATGACCTCTAAAAAAGTCTGACGATTATTTGAAACTATAAATATTAAGAGGATAACTAAAACAGTTCAAGCTTTCTTTGACCATTTTAATACCAAAAAGATAAACTAAAACTAACTATGAAAGCCATTAATTCACGCATAATTTACGTCATTCTTCTTTTTTCTATTCCGTTTTATTGGATATTGTATTTAACGAATAGAAAATATCCTCAACGTAGGCTTAATAAAGGATAAAAGGAATGTTAAGCAAATAAAACTTAAAAAAACAAAAAAAAAAAAAAAAAAAAAACAGGAAAAAGCAACGAATATAGTAACATTGGCGACCGCAAAGTGATAAAAATGTCAGAATTCAAATATTTTTTTTCTCCTTTCTTTATAATCGAAAAGGATTTTAATTTACGTTACCAAATGTTATCCTTAGTTAAATTGTTACCTATATGACATACATATAATTATACATATATATAAATATATATATACATACATTTAGTTGCATATTTATAAGAATTATGTTTTTCGTGTAGTATACAGGAACATGAATAGGCATAAGCTCGAGAAACTTCCCGAGTTCAATATTTCAGTGTCAAAAAGCAAAAAGAAATACAAATTTCAAGTCTTGTTAAATTCTAAAAAATTTACGATCTCAAAAAAAATTTAAATTAATTTTTTCTTTCAAAATCGTAAATTTTTGAAATTTTCTCTTTTGTTTTTAATTTTTCTTGATTTATTACAATTACATGGACCATTACAGTCACAATTACAAGTAGGAAGTAAGCTGGAATTTATTATAGTATAGTTGATTACATACAAACACAAATGCAAGTACTGGTACATATAGTTAATTTCACTAGTTTCCTCAGCCCAAATGTCAATTAAATTGTATTCATGATGAATTCACTGTACAAATATAAATTCTTTTGCAAAGTTTCTCCAATAATTTCATTCACAAAATTTATTCAGAACTTAGCATCACTATTTCCCAATTTTCCTAGATTTTCCAGAATCTAGAAAGCTAGGATATCCAATAGAGAAAGATAATTGATATCAATTTTGAGAGGAATAATTTTGAAAAAATATGCTCATTTTACCTTCTTTACTGTTAACTTTACTGTTAAAAGCTGCCTATTTCAATATTGTGAGCAAAAAAGTTAACAGAGAAATAAATCGTGTATTGCATTGCTATTTAAGCTGATTGTTAAATCTTTCAAATAAACACATATTTCTCAATTGTATTTTGTGAACTTTAGTGATATTTAACCCATTCGTTCACATATTGAAAAACTAACTATCAAGATCATAATTTTCATTCCCATAGGATTTTTATTACTCTATGTCCACTTTAAAGTCGTTTTATTTAAAAATGCAATACTCTATTTAATATTAATGTTATTTTTTTTAAAAAAACACAATATCATCATCCAAATTAAACTCGAAGCTTTCTCGAGCTCCAGGCTGGCTCAAAATCGAAAAAAATTTAGACTAAAAACATAATTTTATATTTCTTTTTAACCCATTGATTTTTTCATTTACAGATATCTATCAATTATAATGCTCAAGGTGTTTTATAAGCTTGTCTCAAAATGAACTTAATGGATATTTTCTTGACTATGTACATTCGACTATGTTATTTGTCCCTTGGAACATCAGTGATTTAGTTTTCTCCGATACACAAACATTCAACTATAACAAAACTTTTCGCCTCAACTTAAAATTAAAATTTGGTCTTTGAACGTTCAGTCTAGTCTATTCATTAGGAGGAGTTATTTTGTTACCCTAATTACTTTTTATCTTATATTTTAGAAAAGCTCACTTCCATAAACATATTTTTTTAAATGACATGCTGTGAAACATATAAAAATATGGCTGAGTAATATTCCTTATTTTTTCAAAGATCACTAGGTAAGTATTTATTAACAAAATAAAATAACTTTCCAATTTATTAACATTGAATAAAAAAAATAAAAAAGTTAATTTTTGAATTAATTTTCATATTAACTAATTCGTTATTACATTAATAAACTCTAGAAACAAGTTAAAGTTGGAAAATTTACTTGATCCTTAAGGATAACATTAATAGTATGCAACAAATTTTCAAAATTTATTCAATTCAAAAACTTTTTTTATTTTATAATCATTTTCATGGAATTGTTCTCCATCAGCAAAGAAAGTATTTTTCAAAAGTCTACTTAAATTTTAAAAACAATGAAAGTAAAAAAGACAAAAAAAATGACAAAAAACAAAACAAAAAAAATATTTTTAAAATAAGAAAATTGGACGTCTGGAATTATCTTACATTCATCAGTTTTTGTTGTCTTTTGAATGGCTATTTCAACATTTTGGTTTTTCTTTTCGGTTTGGAAGACTCTTTTTCATCTTATATAGGTATATTGAAAATTGTCTTATAGATAAAAAAAAAATACTTTTTCAACTTTAAAAATGTAAGAAAAATAAAAAAAAATTAACAAAACTCATTGAAGAAAAATGACATATATTTGTTCATGCCAATTATGGGGTTTTCAAAGAAAATTACAAACTATGAAAAATAAAGGTATGAAATACAATTTTGATTTGAAATTTAATTTGTTTATCAATGGATCAACAGCTGATTAGATTAATATTCTCTGATTATTGTTTTATTTTTGAACAATAATTGTCTTCATCATGGCTTCGTATAGCTTAAAATACATATTCCTTACCCGTATACCTTGAACAGCATTACGCAGTCATCGCGCAGAAATACTACTTTGAAAGTTGAAACCTTATGCAAGCCTATGCAAATGCACAGAATGAAAAGTTGTTATCGCAGTTTCATCGCATAGGGGAACACGAATATCGAATGTCTATTTGCCTTCTTTGACATCTAAACTTTAATACAATTTCATAATACTTATTTTAAATTAATTTTTTATATTATTTTGCAATTTTAAATAAAATTTCACTTATCTTTTTTTTATTCTATTTTTTTTTTATTATTTTCTTTCAATAGAAACTTAAATCATTTGTCCAATTTGCAAAATATAAGTGGACTTTTTAAGAAATTTCTTTTTAAATAAAAAAAATATCTCTTTCGTGTAGGAGAAGATCTAAATATATGTTTTTTTTATGTGAGAGAAATTTGCTTTCTCTTTTTTTTTTTTAATTTCAATAAAAAATTTAATAGAAAAATAAAAAGTTATTTTCTAAGAATAATTTTTTTTTATGTAGTGGAAGTTAACATTATTTATAACTACTGTTATTTAAATAATTATCATATATATAAACAAATTTATTGTAATTAAAAGCCGAATTATATTTTTATATACTTATTTCAGTAAATGCAATCCAATTTTTGAGTATTCTTATTAAAGTTATGTAAGATGTTATGTAAGTGTGTTAAGCTTTACTGAATATTTATACAAGCGCAAGTATTTTTATTTTTTTTAGTTGAAGGAAAAATAATGGGATAAGCACCCTAACTGCCTTCGCAAAATTTATTAGTATAAACTTTAAAGCGGATTATAAGCAAAAACATAAACATGTATACACGAAAGTAATTGTGTTTAGCAATAAAATGAACCTTTTTGCAAAGACAAAAAATTGAACTAAAGTACTACAAAGTATTTTAAATGATAGTTTAATTTTAGAACATCCATGATAAAAACCCAAAAATGTATATGAAAGAATTTTTTAATCTATATGCTGCAATAGGTTCGGAGTTATTACTTGTTGAGTTCTTATAAGCCATATAATTTGAGTACTGGTCTGATTTACGTTTTAAATTAATGAACATCTAGAAAAATTTGGAATTAGTTCCTGAGCCACATTGCTTAGCCATTCGTTGTATCTAGGATTTATTCTGAAATATGTGATATATTTTTAACGTTAATTTTTTGAATTTCTATACACATACGTCCCCACAAACATCTAATAGGTAATTTAAAGGAGATAATGGTGATATACTTTGTTCTGAGACTGTTTGACTGTACCCACTTCATTTTCTTTAAACAAAGCTTTATTCTTTCTGTGGTTTCTTATATTGGTTCTCCACCTATTTGTTTGAACACGTTGCTTCCGGCGTGGAGTCATAATTAGAACAAATTTTCTTTAAGAGTAATTTCCGTGCGCTTATAGCAATTCCCATGAAAGCACGTGAAAAACGGAAATGACAGCCATTGAAATCACAAAATTACAAAATAAAATTTTTACTACCTTCCGCTATTAGAGTTTTTGAAAAACTAAATCAATTTATGTTTCTTAAAATAATGTTTATTCAAATTTGCTCTTTACATTATAGCCACGGAAATTACAGAGAAACAAGAGGACATATGAAATTTACTTCACAATATAATATTTTTATAATATTTTATTTTTTTTTTTGTTATACTTAAGTAAATCTAAAGTTGGGCTTTCTATATCATATTCCGATTTTTCTTTTAATCTTTTCTGCTATGATAGATATTTGAAATTCTTTAGAGCTAAGAGTAGATGTGAGGACAAGCATAGTAATGACATTTTCGTTGTTTAAGTAAGTTTTTCGGATATAACCTGATTGATATATCATAAAATATTAATTGTCCGAAATTGGGTAGCTATCAGAGCAGCACTTACCACAAAAAAATATTTTTAAAAATTTTCTATATTAAAACTTATTTCGACAAAGAATATCAACTTTTGAAATATTCACCCAATTCTGCATGATATAACATCTGTAAAAAGGATGAAAGATTTTTCATTTGTTTGAATCTGCTCAAAATTATAAAATAAATTATATATAGTTAAACAGTTTTTCCATATTATTTTATAAATTAACCAAACGAACATTTTAATTTTAAACTTTTTTAAATTTATACAAAATTCTCAAAAACTGTAACCCATTTTTACTGAAATATATTCAATTTCAAAATTATTTTAAATATTTTAAATAAAAAATGAGTGTCTCTCTCATGATATATATTTACAAAAATTTTGAAGAGATTAAAAAAAGAAAAAAAATAGAAATAAAAAATAAAACAAAAAAGACAATTCTCAAAGGGCTAAAATTCATTGACATTTTCAGTGATTACAAAATATAAAAGGAAAGATTGAAATCATTTATCATGATTAATCGAATTTTGTATGTAGGTGAGCATGTACTATATAAATTACACAACATTACTCATGTAAATATGTACATATGTATACGCATTTGTATATTATGTGTATAAAAAAGTTGTTAAAGTAGTTTTATTGTAATTTTGTTTTTTGTTTTCGTTTTGATTTGTGATTTATTTTGATATTTTAGGTATATGTATAAGATAATTTGAAGTTTATATGAAAGATGTATAATTATGTATATGTACATGAAAATATTATGTGAGACCAGGAACCTTTAGGGTTTATAACAAGTAAATGAGTAGGTGAAATGTAGAAAATCTTACTTACGTGTAAATAATTTGCTAAGCAGTTTGTAAAGTAAAAGTAAAAAAGGTGAAAAAATAATATTTTTCATTGAAAAAATTTAAATACTATATTAATTATCATAATATATCAACTCCAACGCGAAACAAGAGGAGCCGCAAATACTCACACCTACACTGTAGAAATCCCAAGATTGCATAAAGTAGGTTATGGAAGTTCGTTCATAGTTCGCACTTCAAGAATGTGGAATCATATTCCTACTAATATGTTTCCACATTCAACTTACAATTTGCAAAAGTTTAAAGAAAATATTAATACCTTCATTCTTCAACTTCCTATTACTAATCTATCTCCCTTTTTGCCCTCCTATTTATCCTATCCTATCCCAACAAAACGTCACGTAAGTGCTAAAGGTATTTCCCTACCCAACGATTTGGTTGTTTATACAAAAAACAAAAAATAGCTTAAGACATTTAATAATTTCTAGAGTGTAGACATCGAAATATCTCAACCATACTATGTAAGACCCAATTAATTATGTTAATAAATAAATAAATGATATTAAAAGCTAAGCTCTGAAGTTGATTCAAATAGAAAATCAAATTAAGTATAGATACTTACATCATTTTTAGCAGTCAAAACTAGCTTCTAGTTTATGAATGCTACACCAATTGGCAATTATACAAAAAAAATTAGACATGTAGAACATAAAGGGTTTCTTTTTAATTCTTATTTAGAAAAAAACATTAAAAATTACATTATTGGCTTGATAACATATGCGATCTACATCGAACATACAAAAACAGAAAATGTCTGAGGGTACAACTAGGGAGAATATTTATTCAAAAGTCTAACTCTAAGCAAGAGAATAACAAAGAATTTATTTATAGATCGTTATAAACTATAAAGCCAAGTATAGAGTATAACTTATATATATATATATATAAATATAAATATATAAAAAACACAGTCTAAAGAAAAAACATAAATTAAAGCAGTAATAACACCATTTTCTGAAGTTGAATAGATATCCCACGTAACATTTTATTGTTATAAAAACAAAATTAGTGCTACAAGACTTCTATATGACTCCCGCACTAAAGGTGTTATAATGATGTTTTTATGGGAATAATGTGATTTATATTGCTATAAGAATGTTCTTATAGCAATTGCGGGAGTTGTTATAATGGGATTTTCCGCAAGTGATACAGCAATGTTTTTATAAATCTAAAAGTGCGTAATCCTATATTAAGAGTTAAAGTTTTGTTATGAGAATAGAATTGCTGGAATAGCAGTAGTGGTGTTATTATTTTACTGTATTCTTATAATGTTACTAATAAACTTACTGTAGCTTTTAGATAAATATTTTGCGACGGCCATTATTTTCTACAAACAAGGTAAATTTTTTTTAAATAAACAAAAACTGAAAAGTTTTATTTTGCATTCTTTTCGCAAAAATATAATTTTTACTTAAAAGAATAATTATTTAAATATCAAATTTGATGTTATGGATTAATTAACATACATTATTAAATATTTTAAAGATGCAATTTAAAAATATATTTTCATTTATTTATTTAAAAATTGGTTATTTTTGGAGGGCATTGTATTTTTTCGAATTATTTTTATAATAAATGTCAATGAACCCAGCCAAATTTTGCATTTGGGTCACAATAATTATAAATATTAATACAATTATTTTTGACCGAAAAATATTATTTATTAGTAAGACATTTTTTATATTATTAACTAATATCTATCTCCCTTTCTCAGGAAATAAATATAATTCCATAAAATTATTATTTGAAAATAAAAAATAATACCTTTCTCACTCTCGCATAACATAAACATAACATAAATTATTTCAAATGAATATCATTTCAAAATAAAAACATATACACTAATACATGTATACCAATCCTATAACAATAATACTAATCCTATAACAGCACTTGCTCCGGTGCCTTATAGGATTCTCCATTTTAGTGCCATAACGTATTTTAGTGCTATAACGGAGCACTCAAATTAACATTAATACTGCTATAAGAGTGTTTATTATAGTATTATAAGAGTGCGGAAGAGTCTTTTAGCAATAAAATTGTTACGTGGGATATAAATATTCGAGCAGTTATTTGCTTCGCAATTCGCCTCATTGTGCTAAATACAATGAAGTTTTTGAAATAAAATTTACCACGCTAAATATTTCCAACTTTAATAGAAATAATAAATGTAGAATAAATCTCACAAGGTGGTAGTATTAAATCAAGCTTGAATGACTTTAGACTTCAAAAGAAATTCATACAAAAAAAAATCACTAAAAATTGTCTTGAATTTAAAATCACTTATATTTAACCTACAAATTAAAATTAATTATACTAATAGCTTTAATTATAATTATTATTATAACTTTATAAATTTATTTTACAGTCCTTAAAGTATAATCCATTAATCAACAACAAAAACAAAAAAATAAAAACCCTCAACATTTTTTTAAAAAATATTTAATTTAATTCATTTATATATATATATATACACATATATATGCATTAATAAAACATATATAGAGACAGACTTCACTTTCTAAAAATTCATTTAATTTGTTGTTTAAATTTATAAAAATATATATAATTATATATATAAATATGAACATATGTATGTATATATTTTTTTAAATAAATCATACTTATGATTATCCTGCAAGGATAATCATAACAATATAATAACAAAAGAGAGGTGACGGAGAACATTATTTATTCCACACATCAAAATTGCTCTAAAAATGAAATTGCAAAAATAAAAATTGAAAAAGTTCCGAAAGCCCCCATAGTGAACATAGATAACTATACATTATAAATTTATTTAAAATAAACAAAAAAATTTTTTTTTATTTTTAAAAACTGCCCTATTCATATATAGGCAAATTTGTGGTAAAAAAAAAAATATTTCATAAGGACAAAAACAAATTTATAAAAAAATTTCCTAAATTGCAATGGATAATCCAATTATTCAGGTCTAGAGTATTGTATGAATTTTTAAAAATCAATCACGGTTAATATTAGTATGTACTATATAATATATGAAAAGGAAAATTCCGAATTTGTTTTATTTTATTTTTAAAAAATTTACAAATTACACGTCCTTTGATGATAATTTTTGCCAATAATCCTTGATATTATCAAAATTATTAAAATTATTTCAAAGTTCAAGAATGTTTTGTGTTACACAAATTTAAAATTAAGTAATTAAAACATTCTCATTCCACAGTTCTCCACCCTATGCCCCACTTACAAGATTGCAGGCCAGGAATGATGATGAGTTTCAGAGTATCACAAATGATATATATCCCCATGGACAGTAGTTGGCAATTAATACTAAAGATATTTAAAATATTTCTAAAGATATTAAAAATTTAATACTTTTTTCAACCTTTTTTCAATCTTCTTTCTTCTTAAATTCAAAGTAAGAATGTCAGCTTGTTATCAAATTTAAATTAAGAATCGTGAGCAAAATCGACAAAATTTAATAATAATATTCATACCCAATTCTGAAGCTGTAAAAGAAATACAAAAATCCGGAAACAGATAAAAAAAATATAAAAATAGCTCTATAAAAATCATTTTACTTCTGGGGCAAGAATGAAATATCGAATCAATTGACGAACTTATAAATCAGAACTGGGACCTGAAGTTTGCCTGCGGATCAACTGTTTAAATTAAATCAGAACTGTTTTCAAAAAATATTTTTAACTTTTTAAATGAAGGAATTCTGATGGTAATGTATAACTAATGGGTCTGAGTTTAAATGGACATCTCATATACTTTTCAGCAAACAAGAAAGAAAAATTAAGATAAAAAATATTGATTCTCAAACTGGGATTAACCCTAGTTAAAATATTGGAAAAAGGTAATTTGCAACTGTCGGCCTCCTAAAAAATATAACAAAAATTCCCTCCAATTTTTTTTCTCCAAAAAAAAAAAAGTTATTCATAAACTAATGTGTTCGTTTATGGAGTTTATATTTATTATCCTGTTTTTTTTTTTTTTTTATTTGAGAATGTTTTCTTCTTTCAATTCAAAATTAAATAAAAAGGATATTTATAAAAAAAAAATAATATGCTGTTTTTATTTTCTTAGTTATTATTATTGTTTTTATTTTTGTGAAATTTTTTTTTTTTTTTTAATTTTTTTATTTTGTATTAATAAAATATGAAAGAGTGAAATTATATTTAAAGTCAAAGGATACAAATTATATATGTATAATGATAAAAAACAATTTTTCAAAAAACCATTTTTTTTATTAAAATAAAAAAATATTATTTTCTTAAAATAAATATACATTCTGAAGTTAAATTTTGAATTGGAATACCGTAATTACAATTAATGCAAATTAATTCATGTACATTCTGGTTTTTTGAACATCTGAATGCGCACTTTCATTTTCTTTTATTTCAAGTCTCCATTTATTTGTCCATCTTTCAACCTTGTTTGAGTGTTATTGTAGTTTGGTAGTGGCACAACGTGAATTAGCATCAGTTTATAGTATAGCTCTATATCATCAAGTAGAAATTAATAAGTAGAAATTAATATTCTTTCGGATACTGTGGTCACACATATACAACAAAATCGTTCGATTTCATTATTCAGATTAACATTAGATTTGATTTTCGACCTAGGAACACGGGTGCAAACCCCGTGGGAACCGACAATTTTTTCAATAGTGAAATTTACTGAAAATGTAATTTTCAATACAACAACATCAGTTCAAATATAATTTAATAATTAATAAAAATATAATATACTTAACTAATAAAAAGATATATACATATAATATTTTTATATTTATTCTTACTTAGTTCAAGTGTTTACAAATTACAATATTAAAATTTACAATAAAACCATTTTACAATAATAAAATATAAAAGGAATACAATTAGTAATTTAAAATAGAGATTGTAAAAACTATATAATTAGTTTACACAAAATTCCTAATGAAATTAGGAAGTTTCTTTAAGTAAGGATTTCTTTACAACATCTTTACTCATATCAAAATTTATTGTTGTGTTGTATTGATTTGTGTTTATCAGCATTCTGTTAATAGACTCATATTTCCCGTAGTTAGTCCTGTGAAATGTAATAGAAAATATGTTTTCCTGCCTAAATCGGGCTATTGTAATTGTATTTCTTAAAATGTGATCAATATAACGTGAATCAATGGGTTTATTGACTACTTGGGTTATAAAAACAATACCTAACACAATTCTCCTACCTTCTAAAGTATACATATTAAGCAGTTTGTAGAAACAGTTGTAGAAACAATATTAAGGAATTATTTCAATTCAAAACTCTTAATGCAAACCTAAGAAATTTTTTTTGAATACTTTCTATTCTATCAATGTGTTGGATTCAAGAATTGATTTGACTAATGTCGTAAATAACGATTTAGTAACATAAGGATCATCAATTTCCTTAGACCACCTTTTTATAAAAACAATCATTGAATTTGCTTTGTTAATGATCTTATTTATATGTATGTTAAATGTAAGTTAGGAATCAAAAGTCACGCCAGGATTATTAAATTCGATGGCTCGTCTAATTATAGAACCATCAAAGGTATAATTATTACACATAGGATTTGTATATACAAAAATATATACCAAATAATTAATATAATTTAATAAAAAGGTCCACATTTAGGTAAAAGGACCTGTAAGTTGGCCTGCAGATTTATCTGTAGGATCAACTGTTAAAATAAATAAATAGATTTCCAATTGTTATTTAACAATACAACAATTTAACAATTATTACAGAAAAATCAACAAAATTAACAGCAACATTTCTTTAGAGTGAATATTTTTTTATATACCTATATATCAATATCTAAGTTCTTCATTATCACTAAATGTCTTAAATAGGGTAAATGGAAAGAAGAATTTTATGTTGATTAGTCAACTCAGAACTTTAGGTATAACCTCACCAAAATCAAACATACGAACTAATAGACACGCAAACAACAATCGCTGACGATTATTATTGTTAAAAAATATATTTCATGGTTCGAGTTATCTGGTCGGAATTATTTAATTTAAAAAAGATTTCATATAAAAAATTAACACAACAATTTCATGATATGCACTAATCTCTCCTAATTATATCTCCTAATAATAATTAATCTCAGAACCTACAAGGGTTTCTAGTGCCAGATAAAATATTAAGAAATTGCAACTTTTTTACAAACTCTTGATAAGTAAATAAGCGTATAAAATTTATCCTTAAGTTGCCTGGCTCAAAAATAATTTTTCTCGTTTTTATTAAATTGAATTATTTGTTTTTTTTTTTTTTTGTATTTCTCATTCATGCAACAAACAAATAAAATTTTGTTGTTTTGAAGGTGGAGAAAAAAAATAATATACATATATGTACATATTATAAAAAAAATTATTTTAATAAAAAAAGTTCTTTTTTTTTTGTTTAAAATAAATTTTTATAAGCTATTTTTTTTTTTTGGTGAAATGATTTAAAAAAATTACTTAATATGCAATTTTTCTTTATTAAATAATATATATACATAATATATGCATATATAAATAAAATAAATAAATAAATAAAATATATAAAAAATATTGTAGGTTTTTAATAATTTATAAAATTTTTAGAAAAATTAATTTTAAAGATTATTTAAAAAATGAAAAGTTGAAATTTGTTTTAAAAAAAAAATGTTCAAATAAAGTTAATTTTAGTTTTCGCTTTTTACAGTATTTGGATAAGAGCAGAAAGAAATTTTATTTGAATGATAAGTCAGCCAATATTTGAAGCTCAAATTTATAAAAAAACTATTCTAGTCAAATGAAATTGGGTGGTAAATTGTCGAATTTATCGAAATGAAAGTTTAATTTTTTCAGTTTTCATACTTAAATCTATTCCGCACAATAGTTCTGATAGTACTTCCATTTCCAAAAATTCTCGAAATGTCATTTTAGTTTTACATTAGAAATCTCCAGTTGAATATTTAAAGCTTATCAAATACATAAATTGGTGTCAGTTACCTGACAGACAATCAGATTTATCAGTGTAAAATGAACAATTAATATTTTTCTCCAGTTACCCAACCCAACTAAAACTAGAGAACAAATTATTTGATTTAAAATATTAATAAGACAATCCAATAAATAACGAACTTAACTACACTAAAAAATTAAAAAAAACAAATTACAAAAATATCCAAAAAAATTTCTTTAAAAGTTTAAGAAAACCAAAACAAAAGAATACAAACACCAACTAATAAATAAGTAACAGGATAACTTGTAATGTAACCTAATGGTTGGCAATGCATTAAATTAGAAAAGTTGATAAATAATATATGAATTGGGATACATAAGTAACTAAGTTATATAATAAAAGTGAAATTGGAGGATGGATAGTTTTCTAAGGGAGAAGTATATATACTTTTATAACAAATCTTCTGAAGTTAAAAGGACTGTTTTATATTATATTTTAATATTTTATTCATTCAAATTTAAAAGCTGGCAACTCTAATAAAATTTAAGTAAATTAAAACTTCTAAGCTAATTTTTGTATTTGCTTTTTAAATGAACAATATTTGAATAAGATAATTTTTTTGTTTTTTAACTATTATAGGAATAACTTTATCACAGTTAAATCAGTTAAAAAATTTTCTCTTAAAACAACATTTCCATGTATCGCCCCATAATTTAATCAATAAAAAACGTATATACATTCCTTATTCTCTAATTCTCTAAACAGCGACTTTAACAGAGTAAATTTTCAAAGTCCAACTGTTTATCGATATCGACAGATAAAATACTTCATTGCTCAATATTTTTTTTTTGAATATTTTAATTTTGAATTGATGAAAAATCCTTCAAATCCTTGACTTTGGTTGCACGACCAAACATTTTTAGTTGCGATGTTTATTATTCTTAAGCAGAAGCAGCAAAAATTCTACATCCTCGATCTTGTTTTACTTGTGAATGATTTTTGTAATCAATGCATGTGACCAATAAGTTACAAATTTGGTGACAATGCCCACAGTAGTGGTTAAAGTATACAGAAAAACAACAAGAGCCAAAAAATTAATAATGCTGGTGACGTTACACATAACCTTACACAATAAGTCAATACCAAAACCTCTATCATAAATTAATATCCGCTGAATGATTGCGTTAAAAAATTAACTTCATCAAAGCTCCAAATATTCTAATATAATACTTGCAGATCAGAGCATATATATTGCATAAATTCATAGTAGAACTCTTTCGAATGATAATGATAAAATATATAAACATTTTTTTTTTCCAAAAGAAATTATAAACTATATGGAATACCGCATTCTATTTTAAATGTTTCTTCATGGTATAATCTAGAAGTTATTAAGAGACTGATTAACAAATTTTTATTAAATTTCACTTCTTTTACTTCATTTTAACTTTCTTAACTATGTCTTTAAATGGCCTTTTATAAGTGCAGTATCTATGATCAAATAACATAGTGTTCAAAGACTATTGAATTAAAAAGTAAAAAAAAAATTCTCTAAACATTATTTAAAAAAGTAAAACACTAAAATGAAACAATTTGAAAAAAATAATAATAAAATGTCTACGCAAATGACTAAGCAATGTTCGACTATAGCAAAAACATAATTAACAAAAAAAATAGGATAACAATACACAGGTGTAAAACTTTTGAATAGTAAATGTGCAAAAGTATCAAATGAACTTTTCAGTATCACTGGAAGTGTAAAATATGTAAATATAAAATCATAGATGAATCCATCATAATTACGTAAAATGAATTAGATATAAATTAAGACATCAGAATATCAAAAATTGTCCTCGGTTCCATATGTAAAAGTTTGAAGGAAAATCGAAATTGTTTTACCAACAAACTTTATTCTTTTAATTACTGCACTATCGAGAACACGGCCCAATATCTTGAAACTTTCAGGTCAATTATTATGGAAATCGATAAATCTAAAAAATTACATAAACCTTCAAATGGAAAACTTAAACAAAGCAAACTTAAAAAACCAAAATTTAAAATAGATACAAAGTATTACCCTAATAATTTTGAAAAATTATAAATCAGCTAGAAAGTGTAGCAGATGTTGGTATATACACCAAAAGTATAGTGAAAACATAATATTGGCTGACGTACTATCTAAAATACAATATGGTCAAAATTTAGGTCTAAAAATTGCTAAAAAAAATATATTCTATATTACATTTTATAGGAAGAAATATTAAAAACAATGTTACCATTATATAACCGTCTATAGAGAAAAACAAAAAAAGTATAGATCAACTATATTTGGTTCAATTGAATTCGTTGAATGGCAAAAATAGAAGCACTTACTTACGGGAGCAAATGAAGACACTAATAATGGAATTATAAAGAATGCTTGTTCCATTATTTCGTTTTGTTTTAGCACAACATAATTTCAATGTTGAACAGAATCAAGTAAAGGAGCAAATACAGTGAACATTATAGATTTGATTTTTAAATAATAACATTTAAAATATTATCACGACAGATCATTTCCTTTTTTTTTATACTGAAAAACAAATTAAACGACCAGGCAGACAGTCAAGTAAATAAATAGCATATCAAATATAAAAGGCAACTAAAAAAGAAATAGAAAAAGAGGAATAGAATAATATCATAAATTTAAAAATATTGTTTTTTTTTTTTTTTTTTCAAATTAAAAACTCCCAGAGCAATTGCCAAATATTTTTTTATGCGATTACTTACCCTAATTAAATTTGTAATGTAAACAAAAATTAGAATTGTATTAAAAATTAATGTACTAAATCTACATAAGATATTATATGAATAAATAATTCTTGTATTTAATTAAAATACATATCATGTTCTTAGTTAAAGTCTTCAAAGGATTCACACCATATTCTTACACAAATAAATAATTTTATTTAAATTATTTTTTTTGTTTTGTTTTAATTTGGAGGTCACAATTAATTTTTAGAACAAATTTTTCTGTAGTTATATTTAAAATAAAAAATAAAAAAAAACCCAACTACAAAATTTTAAGGACAAACATTTTTATTTTGTAAAAAATATAACTGTGGCAATACATAGCAAATACACCTATAACTAACTAAATATGAAGAAAGAGTTTTCTATTATTTACATCTAATTAAAGTATATTAGTAATTATTATACATATATACGTACAACATTTCTAATTAATTTATTCAATTCAATATAGTTAAAGTTATTGAATTTTTATTAAAAAAGAAAAGAAAAAAAGAACACAAATTAATTAAATTAATTTTCTTTTAATAAAACTTTGGAAAATTCTGCAAATTCTTTCATCTTTCCGACCTTCAAACAATAAAGACTGTAATGCAAAGAACTTCTTTAGGCTATTAATTGTACATGTCGTATACAAAAGAAACTGAAATGATTTTCTATTCAGTTTACATTCCAAAAAAGAAAATTTTTGTTTTTTTTTTTATTATTCTTTTATTAATACAAATGTTTGTCTATTCGTCTTACTTTTACATCCCCTATTCCATACACCATTTTTAAAATCCCGGTCTCCAATTTTTATTAAAAAATAATTTTAATTGTTGCACTTAACTTTTACGCGACAATGAAAAGTTTGTTTTTGAGTTATTTTGTTTTGTTTTCTTTTTTTTACTTTTTGTTTTTTAAGTAAAAGAACTAAAAATGTAACAATAACAACAACAACAACAACATTGACATAAGTAATACATAAATTTGTACATTTACAGTGATACCTGTCATGTTGTGTAAGTGCTTAATACAAGAAGTTGAAATAAAAATACATTTTTGTTGTTAATTTGTAAATTTCAAAAAATTGATGAAAAAATCGCAGCAAATATGGTTTGCTGATAAAGAGCCTGGCATCATTGCATTTTTGAATTAATATATGAAATGTTACTGTTTTTTTGCATTCTTATGTACAACTGAAGAATATCGTATAATACATAAACAAAAAGCCTTATTAGTCTATAGATTTTAGAGTCTACATTCTCAACCATTAAGAACTGATGGTACTCGATTTTTCAAATTCCAAAATGATTTACTCTAACTTCTTCCTCTGATATAGGATATAATACCATGTAAGATATTACATAAATAAGAAAAGTTTTGCAAAGCTGATTGACGTCCTCTTTTAAAGTATTTACAACCATTATTTTAGGTCTCTTTGATCGGACCGTTTTAGGTCTTAGACCTTACCATTATTTTAGGTCTCTTAAGTCAAATATTGTTAAATTTCTTAACTAAACAAATTTTATTTAAGGTATTTTAAAAATTTTTTTTTTAACTAGGTCCTAAGTAATTTTCTAGATGTATGTAAGTATTTTTAGTTATAAATCTTAAAAGTTATAGAGTAATATTTAATTTTAGCTTGATATTTGAAAGAAGATATTAAAATATTAAGAAAGATCTCAAGATATGTACTTTGGAGAATAATATATGTAAGCCAAATACAAAAAAAAAATATATACATAGTTAAAAAAGAATAACGGCACATTATAAAAAAAATTCTCTTTCATAAATTTTGAACAAAATAGCATTTAGCTTAGTTAGCATACTAGTTTGCACATCGTTATAATAATTATTATTCATTTTCCACGGCATGTCTTTTTATTTAAGGGAATTATTAATAAATTATTTTGTATTATAACTTCCATGATTTTCGAATTGGGAATATGTAGAAAATTAAAAATGATGCGACTCATGTAAAGAAGAAAAAATAAATAAGTCAAACTAAAAGCATTTGTATGTTAATACTGTTATTTAATGTCACTATATATAGACTTAAAAAAATGTAATAATATTTGATTTTAGGGACTAGTAACTATCGATCACATACATCTAGGACAATGATTGACTACGTGTTAGAAGTGGATTTAATCAGTGTTAAATAACTTTTCAATTACTCTTTAGACTATGGTAGGTTATTCCAATTATTTCTCTTTGATTGAATTTTAACTGAGTAAAATTCGATTCGGTATTGATTAAAGGTTACCTCAAATTCGAAAAATTACAATTATATTTATCTCAATTACACAATTTAAATTAATTTTAAAAACGCTCTATATATGTAGTGAATGAACATTTTCGAAAGGTTTTAACTCTCTAAGTTTCACTGTCACAAAATCTGAGTAAATTCAAGAAAATAGAAATTTGAGACGAAAAAGTTTTTATTTTGTTGAAAAAATCACAACAATACCAAATTTTACCAAAAAAAAAGTGATCCTTTCGAAAAATCTTGAGAATACATTGAGATATACCTACAATACATTATACAAGACAGAAAAATTAAATTTTTATTTTTTGGTATTGTTATTGCTTTTTTAATTATTTTACAAAGTTTTTCCTTAATTTTTTAGTAGTGTATTTCTTTTTGCTTTTAATAAAAAGTTTTATTACTTACATATTATTTACAAAATAAACATGGTAAATTTCATGTTATTTTAAGATGCTATACACATAGTTCTAATATTAAACTTACATTTTTTTTATTATTTTTATATAAAATTCATATAATTATAACTTGTTAGAGGCTTAAATTGTCGCGCTCAACCGTGAAATTTTTTTTTACCTTAAAATGAACAAAAAGACAGCAACAATAACATTTGCTAACTCAATTAAATAAAGAAACAAAGAAGACAACTCTTAAAATTTGAATTCTACTGTCTGTGACCTCTTTTTTTCTTTTTTATTTAAAATTAAAATTCGAAAAACCAGTGCTTCATATTAGAAATATGAGAAAATATGATATCGTATGCTTTAAAATAGTTTTGATTATATGAACAAAAATTATATTAGAATTGTGGCTGTGCTTCATCACAATTATCGTCACAGAGAGTTTCTGTATCTAGTTCAAAATTCAAAATTATAGAAGTTACTACAAAGAAAAATTAAAAATGGCAAAGACTATTTTATGGAATCTGACTATTTTGTTTACATTATTTGAATTTCTAATTTTTTACATTTTTGTAATTTTTACGTTTGAATTTAAATTTTCTGATTTCTGATTTCTTATATTTTTATTTTTTAATATTTGACGAATGATACTTTTAGAAATTTCAAAAATTAATTTTTGATTTATTCGCCAGGAATTCTTATTAAATTTTTTATTTTTAATTTTGAAATACTTTATCTATAATGTTTAAACAATGTCAATCAAACGATGAATCGTTTTAACTGAAAAAAAATTTTTTTTAATGTATGTTTTTGTGCTTCTTGGACTCCAATCAAAATAAATAATGACCAATGTTTGTCTATTATTTTTATTTTGTGGGTGACCGACGTTTCGAAACAGTTTTTTCTAAGGTTTGTATCAGCGATATATGAACTATCATTAGAAAACTAAATGAACTTCCATTGAATTCTCTTTTTATTTTTTTATAATTTATAAATATTTTTACTTATGGACATTAGACCACTATATGACTTTGTAATACAGATTCATAATCAATGTAAATATTAAATACGTATAATAAATAATCTATATTTATAAAAGGGAAAGTTTATTTGTTTGTTCGGTATAAACGCTCACAATTTTAAAGTTGTGAATGTTCTGAAATTTTGTTTTCCATGATCAAAAAAGGATTTATAAAGCTATCAAATGACAGGTTCAGGAAGATGTCATGCAATTCCCTGCGCCCATCAAAAATATTTTAAAAACCAAAGGTGTTACAGATTTGAAAATTTACACTCAGATCTCTTTCAAAAATAAAAAAAATACGGCTGTCCCTGATTTTTAAAATAACGTTTGCAACAAAAGCTAATGAATTTAAACAGCTTGGTGAAAGAAAAATTTCAGAAAACTTAAATGTCAAAATTTCAATAGGAACGATCAGTACAACTAGTCGCAGTATTAAAGAGTTTACTGAAAAAGTATTTCCGAATTTTAGGAATCAGTATAAAGTTTTTACATGGCATTGGTTATGTGAATTAGCTCCAAAAAATGTGACAGTTCGTCTTATTAATCAAAAACTATTACAATAAGGGGTTGATGTATTTACAAATCGATAGGTACAGTTATCAATGAAAATGAACTACCCAACAGAGTTTTTTATTCAATGGACTTGACAGGGCTTCTATGAAATTTGGCGCAGCCAAAACTATGGTACTAGATTCATAATACGAACTTTGCATCCTCATTTCATTGAACTATAAATTCAAACTGATTGTGGAAAAGGGGGAGCATTATGGTTTCCACATGACATTTCCATCGTACTCGATAGCTAGCTGCTGTTTCCGAGGCAATGTCTAATTTCATTTTTAATCTGTTTTATACTGTCTAAGTAGGTGATTGGCCTACTGTAGAACCACTTTGAGAACTCTATCTGCGCCTGTGTGGTAAGATGGCGTCATATCTGCAAGATTTCGCTCCGATTTGATCCATCCCCGATGTTAAGATGGCTAACTTTACTACGTTTACTGGGTATGCATGTCACTTTTTTTTTTTCAGATGTTGTTGACAATTATGTAATTATTATCAAAGGTTTGTCAATATTTATTTATTGTATTATTGGTTATTGTGTTGTATGAGATTTATGAATATTGATATAGCTAATTTTAATTATATGTATTTTTTATTTTTAGATATTAAGTATTAATTATAAATTTTATATATTATTTAGATATTTTTTTTAGTTTTATTTTAGATTATTCTAGATCATAATTGAAACACATTTCTGTGGTCCAACCGATTAGCCATGGAAGATGATAATAGAAAGTACTATAGGTATTAGAATTAGAATTAATATAAGAATTACTGAGCTTAAACGCTTACAATTTCCGGTGAGATTACGTTTTGTCGTGTTCATTAATAAATTGCAGGGACAAACTCTACATTTTTTTGGTCTGCAACTGAAACAAGATTGTTTCTCTAATGGACAATTATCTGTGAGATCATCACGGGCAGGAACAGTAAGGAATTTGTTTGTTTATACTCCATCAGGAAAAACCAATCAGGAAATATTGTTTACAAAGAAATATTGTAGTTAAAATTGTAGTACTGTTGATTTTCTTATGTAGTGAAAAAAATATATTAAAATATTTTTGATAAACCAATTTTTTTTCGCTTCATAAATCAAACCATATTGAAGTAAGTTCTATACATTTTATGTTCGACCTGGACAACGTCAGGTAACTTTGATACAAAAATCATTAAATGGTATAAAAAAATTAAACGAAATAAATATTTTTTTTTTTTTTACACGCTACCCAAACACTAGGAAAGGATTCCTTTATACAAAATTATTGTAGGTGTCGGTAAGGAAAAAAAGGATTTGGAGGGAAAAAGGATGATAGAGGAGGATTGGAAGGTAAGTAGGAGACGAACCTGAAGAGGTTCTTTTTGAAAAGTTGCAAATTGTATAATGGAGCATTTTTGTCGGTAGGGAACACGTGAGATGGGAGCATGTTCCACATTTTAGCAGTTCTTACAATAAAAGAATTTCCAAAACCAGTTTTAGACCACCTAGGTATTTCCACAATGTAGAACTGTGCACTTGAAGCCTCCCTAGTGTTATGCCGGAATAGTTTCAGGGGAGGCATTAGTGATTTTATTTCATTAGAAAAAGTGTCATTTCCAACAAGATATCTATAAAAAAGGGAGAGAGCTCCAACATTTCGACGAGTGCTAAGAGGAGTAAAGATTAACTGGACGATAGGGTCGCCAAATAGGCGTAAGGCGCGATTTTGGATTTTGTCCAGGAAACCTAGTGAAGTTAGGGAGGCGCCAGTCCATATGTGAGAATTGTACTCCATCTTAGGTCGGATATATGCTTTATAGATATTGGCCAGATCTCTTGGAGAAAAGTAGGCTTTACATCGAGAAAGAAAACCCAAACATTTGGCAGCCTTCTTAGCTGTATCAAAAATATGCTCATTCCACTGCATTTTTTGGTTTAGCTGCATGCCTAAAATATTTAGATTTTCTGACCTTTGCAAGTTTACTACTTGAAATCGCAGGGTGGGGACGGGTTGATCTCTTTTACAAGAGATTAAACAGCTTTGAGTTTTGGACGTGTTGAACTCAACTCTGTTTACGATACCCCAATCTGCTATTTTTGCTAGGTCATGGTTAAGTAAGCTAGTCATTATATTTCTCTTCGAGCTGATTGAGGTAGAGGTGACGTTTGATTTCCTTAAAAAGTCGTAGGATGCCACCAATGTACTGTCATCAGCAAAACTATGGATTGGACTGAGGGTTGAAGAGAGCAGGTCGTTGATGAAAATCAAGAAAAGGGTAGGTGATAAGGCAGAGCCTTGTGGAACGCCAGCATTTATTACATAGTTGTCGGACATAAAACTGTCGAGAACGACACGTATACTTCGGTTCGAGAGAAAGTCCTCAATCCATTTGCAAAGGAGGCTGCCCAAACCAATAGCCTGACATTTGCTCAGAAGAGCAGAATGCCATACTCGATCAAAGGCTTTTGAGATATCAAGAGCTACAACCTCAGATTCACCGGTGCAATGAATACTGGTATTAAGCTTAACGCAGAGAGAAGTGAAAAGATCGCCTGTTGGCCTTTGGCTTCTAAAGCCGTATTGGCGATCATTTAAAATACGCGAACTATTAAGGTATCTCAATAGCCTTTTGCTTATTATGATTTCCATTATTTTGGAAAGAATTGAAGTAATGGCGATTGGTCTGTAGTTGGAAGGGTCGCTTTTGTCACCTTTTTTGGGAATTGGGGAAACATGCGCAATCTTCCACTGACTGGGGTATTTACCAGTCGAGAATGAAAGTGAGAAAAGATTTCGCAGAGCTTTCGAAATGGGAAAGGCGATATGTTTAAGAACCATGGCTGGAATTCCATCGGGGCCAGTGGACTTTCTTAGTTTTATCAAGTGAATCTGAAATGATAGAGTTGTCGGAAGCAATCAGCGGTAGGAAGGATGATCCACAAAGGTTATTTTTAACACTTTTTGCAAAGGTCCAAAAGGAGCGATTGCAATGATGGAGATCAATTATCTTCTGTCTCAACCTTTGGTTGTAGAGAAACTTTTGCTGATTGATAATTCTCTTGCAGTTGTTCCTAGCAACTTTATAGTCGGCAAGTGAAGATTCCGATACATTTGCCTTATACTTTTTAAAGTGCTCCTCTTTAAAATTGATTGCCTTTTTGCAGGTATCATTAAACCATGCTTTGGGTTTCGGTTTAAAGGGTTTAAATGAGCTAGGAATGAATAGTTTCATTCCTAGTATAATTATTTTACTAATGGCATCTGCAGAAAAGTCAACATTTTTGTGACGGAAGCACATCGACCAGTCGAAGTTGTCCAGAAAATCATTCAGGCCTACCCAGTCTGCTCTGTCGTAGTGCCAGACTAATCTCTTGGGAATATTTTTGAGACCGGTCAATGAACTTGTGGAGAAGCTTGTCTTAACAAGACAATGATCGGAACCACCAATTGGAGAGCTAACAGAAATATTCAATTTTCCTGGGTTTGTTGTTAGGAACAAATTCAAGAGGTGCTCGTTTTGATTGGCTTGGTCAGGAATTCTAGTCGGGTTCGTAACAAGTTGGGAAAATTGGAAAAAGTTTGAGAATAGTTCAACTTGTTTGCCTTCCGGAGAGTCTTCTTGAAAAATTGAGCTAGTTTCGGTTATGAACATTGAAATCCCCTGCGACGACTATCTAGCATTCTGGATTTTTTTCCAGAATTTTATTAATATCGTCTGATAGGTTCTCAATAACCATAGCTGTTTCTAGCTCGTTGGCTTGGGGAGATCTGTAAATAAAACAGAAAAAAATTGTGGTATTTTCAACACGGAGTTTTGCCCAAAGATAATGAAAAATTGGGTTGGAGCTTTTCATATCGTGAAGGTTGTTGAAAGCTACACCAGAGCGTACATATAAAGCGACACCTCGGTGTGGAATAAAAAGTGAAACTAAAGTATAGCCATTGATATTATAATTAATATCATCGCTTTTAACTTGAGTTTCACTTAGGGCTAAGATAGCTGGTCTTTCAGAGTGTAGGTGAGCTTTAACTGATTGGAAGTTACATGCTAAACCTCTGATATTGCAAAAGTTTATTGCAAAATTGGCTATTAAAATTAAATTAAATTCAGTTCAAAAATACACACCAAACATGATATACCAAAAAAAAATTAAAAAAAAAACAAAATAAAAAAGAAAAGAAAAATGAAAAATGAAAATCCAAAAATACATAAACACATAAACACATAAATACATATGTGCATATGAAATGCCTGAACTAGAAAAAGTGGTGGGCATGACAAACGAATTTCCTGGTAAGACAGTTTTTAGTACCTTATCGTACACAGGAAATACGTGACGTACTCACCACAAAAACAGCAAAGACAAAAACCTTCTTAACACATATATGTTACTTGCTCACACTTGGTGAGAAAATAATAATGTTTTAGGGAAAAGGAAGGTTGGATAGCGTGTAAATTACTTTATTGTTGTTTAGGTTGTAATTTACAATTTAAAAAAAAAATAATAAAAAACATTATAGAAAATTGATTAGAAATTAAATAGGATAATAATAAAAAAGAAAAAAAGTTTAAATTAATTAATAGTTTAAGCAAAAAGTTAAATATTTAAGAACAAAGTTTAAGACAATACTAATTGTAAAATTATGATTGATAAATTATAAAAATAAAAATCATAAATAATAAGTGATTAAAATTTTAAAGAAATTTATAAAATAGAAAGAGAAAGTATTACTACATTATGTGGTATGTACACTAACTTTTTTACTATAAGCAAAAAATACCTTATATTTTTGGATAATCTATTAGGGCGGAATTAATTTAAAACTTTAAATAAAACTTATTAATAAAATTATATTAGAAATATTCTTGGAGAGTGCTAGAAGTTATATGGTAGCTATTCGAACCATGATAGCAAAGCGAAGCAAAGCAAAGCCGCCAAATAAATAAAGATAAAAAATAAAACGGATAAAACATTTAAAAACGCTGTTTTTGGAAAGTTTTTAATAAAAATGCTCAAAAGTTGATGAAAAATGGTTTTATTAATCCACACTTAACTGTTTATGGTGAATATCAAAAAATATGTATATTAATTTACGTTTAATTTTAGATCAAAAATTTTTTTTTTAAAATTTGATCAAACTAAAATATCTGAATACATTTGATTATTTTTACAAAGTAGCTTACTGTTATATTATTTAAATGTTTACCAATTTTTTACCGAATGAAAAATTTATTTTTGTTATCTAAAATATTAAATGTGATACTATTATCATACCAGCCTAAAAGACGAAAACCAAAGTCAAATTGAAATGATAACGCCGAGCAAACCGCCTTAACATTAGGATTAACATTCTCGATGTCAAATGGTATAAATTTTGTATTAGACTGCAAAATTTTTCTTAAAATGAATCACTGTCCAGGACCACAAGCTGAAATAAACTCAGATATACTATAATTTACTTTAAATATATGCAAACTTTATATTATTTTAAATTAAAAAATTTAAGAATCGGGAATTAGTTTTGTTTTTAAAAGAATAAAGAAAAAAAAAATTAAAGTAGGTACGTGGAATTATAAAAGAAAATTTCTATTTAATAAAATTATTTTTGTTATTGTACCAAATAAAATTATGTAAAAAATGAAGGTGTTAGAGGGTGACATTAATATAAAAGAAACAAAAACAAAAAATGTTTTAAAGGTAAATTTGTTTTATATTTTAAATTCTATTGTTTTTGAAAAATTTTAATTAAAATTTTTATGTAACCCTAATTGTGTTTTGTTTTTTATCTTTATTGTTTTTTTTATTTTAACACAATGTTTTCATAATAAATTAAGATTTAAAGTAATTAAAGTGAAAAATGTATATAATATACTAATGTAACCTAATATACTTATGTGATAAAATCGGTATACGTTTTAAAAATATAAATAATAATTGTGTCATGCATTATTTTGTATTGTGCAACAAAGTAAATTTTACACCTACAACTCATTTATAAAATTAATTAAATAAATTTACTTCTTATTTGAAAAATAAACAATTGTGGTATATTTTTAGAAAAAATATATCGACATATTTTTAATATTTTAAATTGCATTGAATTCTTATTTAAAAATATAATAGAATAAAATTAAAAAGATGTTGTATTTTTAATATATATGTATATATAGTTAAATATATTTAAAATCAATTTTTCATTATTCACTGATTCCTACACTTTTAATAAACAAAAAATGAGCAAAAAATCATTTGATCTTTTGTTATTGAGTTTCCATTAGGCCTTAAAAATCAATAGTCAAAAATTTTTAATTTTTAAATAACATTATAAATATTTTTCATAAACGAAAATCAATATAGCTACGTATCTTTAATTGGGTTTTTTTTTCAAAATTTGAGAACCGCGTACATAAATCGAATAGACAAGTCGAATAGACAATATTCGTTTGTGTAACTGGAAATATTTAAAAAAAAATGTTTTTTGCCTTATTTCCTTAAATGTTTCAGTTTTAACCTAAATTATTTCATTAAATTTTTATGTTATAAATTATGTGTTACGTATATTTTAATTTTCCGTTAAATATAATTTCAATTCATTGGAAATTTTATTATTATAATAAGAGGAAATATTATTTTTGTTTGTCGACCAACCCTAAGCTATGTGAAGTAACAAGTTTCTAAATTATAATCGATAGATAAACGTCTAAATATTAATGACTAATTTTTATAGCATTATGTTGATAAAGGAATATATACTAGTATGTGTAAATGCTAAATACAATTAATTCTCATAATAAAATTCAATTGGATATAAAACAAATAAATTCTTTAATTCAAGTTTTTTAGCCCAATAACATTAAAAGATTTATTTAAACCATATCGAGTGGCATATCGACTTAGTCTTCAAACCTTTTTAAGGCATTATCGCAAAATCTTTTATTCGAAAATAACAAAAACTATAATTTGTTACTATGTGTATATCATAGTAAAAATCCCCAATTTCAGGGGATTCAAATCAAGATATATTTTTTATTTTGACGGTTTTTATACATAAATGCTAAAATTTTGAATATATGTACATCGAGAATGTGCCATGCACTTAAATAAAAACATTTCCAATAAATAAGTTTGACAAGAAAATATTAACAACTACAGCTAACCGATATAATGTGGTAGTTAAGTAATCTAACTACTGATCAGAAAGTCACGGTTTCAAATTCTCTTCAGGGCATGAATATTTAATTGGACTTCTTTCATTAATCCTAAAATAATGAAATTTTATAAAAAAAAAAGCATTTTATTCATAGTACCCGCCCAACCTGCCCCTGAGGAGAAACCGTCGCTGATAGTAACTATAATATGGTGATAAAAATAAGAAGTATACATTTGTATATTTCATCAGCTCTAAAAAAAAAATATTTATTGTGTTAAATAAATGTTAAAAAATATTTTAGTGCAAATAAAAGGAGGTATATTGGCCAAATAGTTCATAACTTGTCAATAACTGATCACCTTATAGTCTTTGGAGAACTCTTTTTTAATAAAACAAAATTCTCTTTAATTATGTGAAAAAAATTGTATCTTAGGACTTTCAGTATTGAGTTATAAATTTAAAAAGAAATAAAAAATAAAGTATAAGATTTAATTTAATGTTTAAAAAAATGTATTGGTTGTTATTGTTTTTATGTGTAAATCAGCAGAATCAAGATCTAAATAATATACCATAGTTAATACATAAATACGATCCTAAATTTAGGATACGGTTGCAAAAAAAAAACCTAAGAAAAATAGGTAGAAATTATTATCATATATCATACAATAGAGATAATAGAGTTAGTTGTCAACATTTCACCTCAAAATTATTCAATCTATTCACCAAAAAAAACTTCTTAAAAGTAAATTGGAATTCAATTTACCACACAAGATTTGCAAAACAATAAACCTTTTCGTTTCCTTTTTATTTTCTGTATTTTATATTTTTTCTCTCTCTGGTACTAGACCAGGTCGCAAAACCAATAAAGCATTTTTATTGATATATTGATATATTGAAATATAAATAAATAAAATAATGTTAAATCCAAATTTGCTAAATTACACAATCATCTACCTATTTATATTAAGACTTGATGTGAGTAACATTGTTTTTTTTTTTTTTTGTTTTACACTCTTACAGTAACTTATGTAGAATCACCTTTTCGTGCTTTAATTAATAACGGCACTGCAATTTAACACTACAATATCTACAATATTTCGAGTATTTATTTAACAAATGACTGGAATCAACGCATTAAATGTGGAAAACTACTGCTATTATCAGAAACTAAGCCTTCTTAAATATAATAGCTTCATTTTATTTAATTTGTTACCAGATTATATATACTCTCAATTATTTTTTGTCATTTATTATATGCCAATGACAAAGGGTACTGGGTCGAAAAATCCATAAAGCATTTTTTTTTTTGCTTCGTCGGGAATCGAACCTGGGACTTTTCGATTGAAAGGCAGGCGGAGGCGAAAGGCCACCAAGCGTATAAAATATATATTCATATTGTATATTTGAATATATATTTTGTGATTAACCGTAAAAAACATATATGTATAGAAAAAAAATAATAAAAAATTATTAAAAAAATGGTTTATTTTTTGTAATTTGCCAAACATAAGAACACACAAACACAAAGGGACGTCACGCAAAAAACAAAATCTAAGATTATTCCCTCCCGTGATAACTTTTTGAAAGTTTTTCATTATATGTGGGTCCTAAGCTCTACTAATTGTGGAAAATTTCAAGTCTCCAGATCAACTGAAACTAAGAAATACTTTCTGGGTACAAACAAACATACGTTCAATTTTATATAGCACTAGTGGATCCCCTGTGCAATTGCACAGAAGTAGTTCTTTTAAACACAATTTTATGTAAAAAGAAATATTCGTTTTGGTATAATTGTAGTTCTTTTCTGAATCGTTTGATTATTAAATATATAGTGAAATTAATGTATAATACATAATACTTTATGACGAAATTAACACTAATTTCAGGTGCCTATTATGTATTTCGATCGAAATTAATCGAATCGTTCATCGTTATCGTTAAAGTTATTCGATTGTGATCGTTAGTGTCATTATGTATTTCGATGAAAATTTGATCGAAAGTGTTTAAAAATGCTGCCATTGTAAAATTCAAATCTACGATGAAAATGACATATGTTTCATTCTTTAACTGTCAAATTCAAATTATTATACGAAAAAAAAACAAAACAATAATGTTATATTTAAAATTTTTAAGTTGAAAATAAGTTGAAGTGTTTAAATAAAATATAATTATAAAATTATAAGTTTTTATAAATAAAATGATTTGAGCAGAGTTAAATTTTTCAATTTCTGATAGTGCTGAAAAACGCTATCAAATTGCAAAATTAAAAAACAAGCGAACATATATTCGGGATTATTCTAATCCACCAGATTTGGAAGATTATACGTATGTTATTTAAACATAAATTTGATGAGTTATTATCTACATTATCAAAACTATTAAATTAGGGCAAAAATTGAAATAGTCAATAAGTAATAAGTCGACTTCGAATATAATTAAATTGGTTAGTGTATTAAGATTCTGTGCGGTTTGTACCAAGCAAATGATTTTCAACGTAGGAAATGATTTCCATGTCGGACTAGCACAGCTAATTTTTTTTTGTTCCTAAAGAAGTTTTATATGTATTTGCAGTTTATAATTATGTGCAAAATGAATCAAATTCCATTACGCACTAGAAGAAAAAAGTCAGGCAAACATTATTTTTATGATTAAAGCAGAATTACTGAAATAATTGGAGCAGTAGATGAAAAGCTTATTCAAATTAAATCACCGAAGCAAAACGTACAACATTTATGTTATAGTAGAAAGGGATTTTTTAGCATTAATGCAATTCTGATACTTTATTGTAATTAGTTTACATTATTATAACAGTTTTTGTTTTTAGATATGTGATCATAATCAGGTAATTGGTTTAGTGAGTGCAAGATATCCTGGTACCTCTTTGGAAAATTTATAATGGTGTCCCATTATTTACACTGACTTTTCATATTGCAGTCTATTTGTAACAGGCCTTTCATTCCTATTAAAATTTATTTCAATAAAAGATTATTATGAAGAATAAAGTAAAATACCTACTTTCATTTCAACTTTTAAATTTATTTTTATTTAAAAAAATATCATAAATATAAAACAAAACACCAAGTGTCCAATATAAATAAAATATATTTGTATCTCTTTTATTTTATCCTTTCAATTCAAAATTGAAATAATTTGTACAAAGTCTCTCTTTCGATGTCTCTTTCGTGGTAAAATTTTACATCGATAAATTTTAACGATTTCGACGACAATTTCTGAACGATATCGTAATACATAATGGCAATTTTGCATTTTGACATTTCGTTCGATCAAATCGTAATCGTTATCGAAATACATAATAGGCACCTCAATGTATATAACTTAACACAATAAAATCTCATTACTCTTAAAGTAGTAGATATATTTCAATTCGTTTATAGTCTAAAACGTTTGTAGTCACAATTCTGTTATAGCAATAGGTCAACAGTGAATTATTTTATCAAAACACTGATTTATATATAGTTTTTTTCTGTAATTTATTACATATATGTATATTTTGTGATTACATAACAGAATTGCTATTTGTGAATAAAATAAAGTTTAAAATTGTTATACGAAAGATATTTTGAGAGTTTTTGTTTATAAAGATGCAATTTTTTTTTTACTACGCCTAAAGTCACAAAACGGTTATAGTCAGAAATATTTCTGAAATTTAGCAAATGACTACAACTGTGTTTTTCTGCATATATTTTTTTTATGATAGCGGAAGCAAATGAACTAATTTTTATTATATAATTTTTGAAGAGTATGATCTGATCAGATTTTTCTGTTTAGTTTTCAATTTTTGTTTGTGTTTTTGTACTTTTTTCTTTAAGTTTGTGGGTTTATTTAAAATAACAGAATTTTTATGAAGCCTTTTTAAAAAATGACCGTGATTGAAATTTATTTTAGAATATAGATGTCGCTCAAATTGGAAATAACCGTCATTTATTTGGTGTATTTATTTGAAGTGTTTTAAGTATTCAGCACCAAGAACTTGCTAAAATTTTAATATTTTTGTGGTGTAAATAATTTGCTATTCAATTAATCTTGCTTTTTTATTCACCACGCCGTTCATCTTGTGTATTATAATATAAGATATTTCCCACATGGCCTTCCTTGCGTAATATATATAAGATATGCATACATCTACATGATACATCATAGCGTCAAAACCAAGTCAAAACTGTCAACTGTGAATACATTCCATGTATGGACAAGTAATAAATATACATAATTTGTATGCTTAGATTTTTTTTAAACTAAACGGTTTCGTATTTTGTTGAAATCATTCAGAAGAGAATAATCATTAAAAATTATTTTTTTTTTATTATAAAAGTATTTTTTTTTTGTTATTGATTATATTATATTATAAAAATTAATATTATAATACATAATAATAAAAAAACATATTTTTTGAAACTAAAAAAAATTTAATTAATAGAGAATCGAACTCACTAAAATTTGTGATATTAAAACCTATATTAATAATATTACCCCACTAATTAATTTTTTTTTCCTACTAAAAGTGCAAAAAACCAAATGCGATCAAAAAACAAAAAATAAAAAGAATTTGACTCAAAAGAGAATCGACAAAAATTTCTGATATTAAATGATGCTTTAACCAACCCAGCTAATATCTTATAAAAATTGTTTACCCAAAATATACACATAAAATAAAAATTAATTTTGATCGCCACGACCTGCATCGCTGATTGATTGAATGAAAAAAAAACGAAGCACACGAAAAACAACGAAAAGTTGAGCACTAATCGTGCTCTTGTGTATTATAATATAGATATAGGCAGATATAGCAAAAAAGAAACCTTTATAACAGCATATAAATCTTGGGGAGGTTTTATGGTAAAATCTTGAGGTATTTGGTTTTGACAAAAAGGAAATAAATACATATTGTTTTTTTTTCCAAAAAATCTCTACTTTGAATAATTATTACTATATCTCCATAACTGCAGCACCAATCGTCATCAAATAAATGTATAAATATGTACCACACCATTATCTCATTAGATAAAAAAAACTGAATATACACATCTAATAGACCAACCAATGTAACGGTTTATATACAAAAACATCAAAACAACAAGGATGCTTTCAGATGTCCTTTTCATCCTTAAAGGATAAGATGCGCCACTAAAGAAAGATATTTTTGGGGAGCTAGAAACACCAGGTATCCTTGGGATGTAGTAATTAGGTTCTACACGGATACAACATCTCCTTCAGGATACCCCAATAACAAAACAAAAATATAAAAAATAGAATTTAATCTAAACATGAAAAATCGTGAAGTTTATAATCATTTAATACATCGAAATATACAAAAACTAAATAAATCCTTTCAAAGTCCTGCTACCTCAAATTAACCTCATATAGATTACACAAACAAAAGAACAGAATAAAAAATAATAGAAGAATCCATTAAATTAAAAGGTCATTTTATTCACGTGCCAATTATTTATTTTTATTTTTATACTTTTTTTTTTTGTTTTTGTGATTTGTTATATATATGAAAACATGTGTACGATATAACATTATTTAGTATAACGATACGACTAACTTTAAGTTCACCAACCATATTAAAATGTTAATAGTAATAATTATAAATAAAATAAAATGTTTGTAGGGAAATCACACCCTGAAAACAAACAAATTTACACAATAGCTCACCCTCTCTTTCTTGTAATAAAAAAAAAAAAAACAAAAACAAAAAAAAATACAATAATAATTGTTTTCAAATATATGCCAACCTTACCTTATGTCCATCCATACACTTTAATAAATAACTTCAGAAACAATTTACCAATATGTCCATATCCGTTTTTTTATAAAGTTAACAAGACACAAAAAAGGACATTTTCTATATATATATATGTATAATGTATATATATATATATATATACATATGTTATATGTATTTTAGAATCACATAAACTTAAATAGTAAATATAAAAAAGTATAAATGAAGAAAAACCACTTTTTATTATAAATAAAAATACACAATTTTAAATAGAAAAATATAAATATTCTCTTTATTTGTTTTTAATTTTTTTTTAATACATATATCCTTAACAAAATTATATCCTGTTTTATATCACAGAAAAATTACTATATTTAACTATATATATCTGTATTAAATTGTGAATTAACAAAAACAAAACCTTTTTATTTCGCGTAAATTAAGTCCGTGTTTTTTTTTTATTTAATATTTATTTTCTTCCGCGCATATAACATATTCAATTTAATATATGTAATATCCTTTACGAATCCTTAAAGTTATTTTTGTAAATTTTAACAAGATTCTTAGTTTGCCACATTAAGCATTTTCTTTATTGCCTTTAAAAAGAACAAAAAAAAAAACATTACATAAATTGAAAATTGTTTGTTACGTACTTTTATAATATATAATTTACATTCTAATTGTAGTTAGTTATACACATACAGTATGTATGCGTTATACAGAGTGTATTCCAGTGGCAGTAATAAAGTTTGTAACATGATTTAAACTTGTTTTCTAGAGTTAGAGTAACTTTTTTTTTTATAATTGTCATTTCAATATGATTTTGTTAAATAAAACTTATGATATTCAGTTAGTTTTTGACAATTCTTGATAACAAAAACACAACAAACTAATTTTAAACTTAACCACATGTTTCTGTATCCATCGTTATGTATTTCGAAAATTTTTGCTGGAGAATGTAAAAAAAATAATTTAAATTAAATTATTAAATTAAACAAATTCCAGAACTATAAGTATGAGTCATTGATCATTAAAGAGTCATAAAAGCAATCTGTCATAGTTAGTAACAACAATGTTCGAACAAAAATATACTTCGCACTGTGGATTTATCCCTTCCAGAAAAAAAAACATTGGAGGACATTTCGAAACGTAAGTTCAAAAAAATAAAAATAGCAATAGAATAAATGTGTATAATGAATAAAAAAAATTAACAGCTGCATTCTCTGAACAGCTATCTATATATATTCAATTCATGATCAATATTATAAATTAGATTAATTACTTTCTTTCAAACTAACTACCTAACAAACCAAGCATGTTGTATTAAAACGTACGCTTTAATACTAACTTCTTTTTTGGAAGTTTACTTAAACCAATTTTAATAACTCACAAGATATAAATATTTTCAGGTATAATATTCCCAGATCGTACAGTTTTGAATTTGACATTACCGCAAAAATAAGGTTCGCCAAGGACATTGGCCTGCAATTTTAGTCAAACGAAAAAATAACGAATAAATAATTCTATAAGGGTCGTCGTTAAAAAAAAAACAATTCTACATTTAAACAAAAAGCAGAAACAACAGTCAGAGAGTTTAAAAAATTTTGATTTTAATTGCAGAAAAAAAATGAGAAAGAAATTAAATTTTAGAAAAAATAATTATATTTTTGATCAAAGATGTATATATATATATATCTTATGTTATCTCTTTTCAACATGTTAAACGATACTTACTTTTTTTCCATATTAAATTTTCAAAAATTCTTACAATTTTTTGAAACATAAAATTTGTTCTTATAATTGGTTATTAATTTATTAAATGAATAGCAGAATCAAAAATTAACATACAAAAATCAAATTTTTACAAATAGAACACAACGACTTATGATTACCCAACCATCCATGAAGAAGTCAAACGTTAAGCTCAAAATGATCATGGATGATTATACATTCATCCAATTGTTTTATCTGGTCTATAAATCAACATCCTTAAATTAACAAATTTGTCTATACAACATAGTTTTACAATTTTAAATAAGCTCTAATTAAATTTATATTTAAATAAAGTTAAAATCTGTCAATTTACTTAATTATTATATTTGTTGTATCATAACGTACAGGTAGAACTATCTTTTCCGGTATCAAGTATTGTACTGCAATTTATTATAACAAAGTTTAGGACGGAATTGCACTTTATTTAACCACTTTAAAATGATGATTAACATAATGAAATACAATGACAAAATACAATTTAAAACTAAAAATAAAGATAAATGAAATACATTATACTTTGCACTCATATTCAAAAAATTCCCAAATTTTCCTTCAAAGAATAGAGACTAAAAAAAAAATACTTTTGTTTTATCATTCAATATTAGTTAAGTAGTTTGGTTGTCACAACCATTTTCAATAGAATTAATTAACGATTCTCCCTATCTGTATATTCATCCATATGAAACACCCTATAAATATTTTTATGTATGTAAATTCTAAAAATATCTTAAGGATGTAATAATTTTGTCCTTTTTTAAAATGACGACGGTCAATAAATATATTTTATTTCAATTCCACATAATATCAATATTCTGTACTTATAGATTTTCTTACTCTAAAATACAATTTATATTTATTATTTTTAGAAAACAATAACATTACAACATTACAAACATAAAACACAACAACTGTAATGTTTTTTTTTTTTAATAATTATATCTCCATATATATATATATATTATACACACATACAAAAGATATGTAAATCTAAATTTTATTTATTAAAGAATATATTTTTCTATACTAGAAACGTGTCAAAATTTTAACCTACCTATAATTTCATTCAAAACAATTATTTTAAAATCTCATAAATTCTTATAGCACACAATTAAAAGTTGTTACCCAGTCACACAAATAAAAAAAAAAAAAAACAGAAATGCTAAAGGTAAAATTTGTTTTATTAATAGTTAAAGCAAAAACAGAATTTCATCTATATGAAATTTTTTTATTTTCCTTTTTCTAAATTAGAAAAAAAAAGTAAAAACCAATTTTTCGCGAACACAATACGAATAAATCTAATCGTTGTACGTAACACTTTTCACCGCGTATTGTGCGCTTTGCTTGACCATTTCAAACTACTTTTATAACAATTTTCTTACAAATTATTAGGAGGCATTTTTAGTTCATTTCAATATTTCATCCATCTATTCATATATTAAAAGTAAAATGTCCTTTTTTAATACAACCTACAACAATGACAAAAACCAAAACAACAACAAAAAACCTTATTTATAATAAACAAACACACACGCAAAGAGAAAATCAAAAAAGAAACAAAACCACCTATTACCTAATATGATTACAAAAACAACAATCAGGACAAGGAAAAAAAAGAACAGGATATTATGTTTTTCATTTTGTTATTTGTTTTTTTTCTTAAATAATTTTCTACACAATTTTTCGTATTTGAAGAAAAGCGTGGGTTAAAAGTATTTCGCAAACCATAGTAAAATCATAAGAATAACAGAAAAATAATTACACTTTAAGTTAGGTACAAACATTATTAAAATGTTAAGTAAAACTAGGACCTTTACAACCTTAAGTTATTATGCATACTCTAAATATTTACATACTCAAATACATTTACCCAGATAGCATAAAAAACAACTTTAATTTATTTTTACTTGGTGTCAAAATTTTAAATCAAAATCTAATATCATTAGATCCTAACTTCAGTAATAAAAGTTCTGCATATTCCGGTGGAGAATAGAAAAAATTCGCTGAATGTAATAAAAAACATTCCGATCTGTAATACTTTACATTTTCCTATTTATTGAATTTCAGCGCGAAAATTGTGAAGAGAAGAGAGTAGAATCATATTAAAATGATAGGTTCAGATCATACTGAATGACCATATTTGTTAAAGCTTTTTGATTTAACTAGCACCTATATAGCAATTAGTAGTATTTGGTAGTAACATAAAGCCTTAAAAAGTTGAAGCATTATTATGGAATATTCGAGTAATAACGCATAAGATGTTACCAGTGCTGAGAAATTCACCAGAAATTTCCAAAGCCTAGTTATTGGAAAACAAAACTGGATATAAATCAAAAACTGTATGTATAAATGACAAATTGTCTAAGCCACATTGAATTGTTAACCACAATGATTTGTATTTATATAATTAATAGTTCAAATAAATATGTAACATATGAACATGCTACAATTTCCAAAAAGAAAACCGAAAATATAACCAGAATGAAAATTAAAAGGAAACAAATTGAGAAAATGAGAAAAATTTAATTACACAGTGGAAATTCACAAGATTCCATAGAAGTACAGAACTTTGAAATTATAAATTAGGAATATGGAAGAATGACAAAGAAAAGATCTTTTTCAATAGAAACACCAAGTGATAAATTTTCAATCGAGATATTTGAAGGTATAAAACTATGTTGACAAATTGCGCAAATTGAAATTAAAAACAAAACAACAACAAAATATTTTCTTTTTACTTAATATGAATTTTTAAAATAGTTTTTCATCATTTTAAAAAAGGATACTTACACGCTTAAGGTATGAAGTTATTTTATACTTATGAAAATATTGAATAAATTAAAACGTAATATACTTTCCTTTCTACGCCTCTTTTTCACTCTCTCTCTCTCACCCTCTACTACTATACCAGCTCTTCACTATAATTAGTAGTTAGTATTTATACGTATTTTTTAATAATAAATTAAGAATTGTGTTTTTGTTTTCTGTTTTCTAATATTAAATTATTTTAAATGAAAACTATAATTACTTCCTTTGAGATTTTTTATAATTTGTATTCAAAGTACATGCAAACGCATGACAGCGCACTTTTAGTTTCAATGTAATTGAATTAGAGTCTTTAAAAGGCAGTTAATTGAGTAATTTGTTTATGTTAAAAAAAATATAATACAAAATAATTTAATAAATAACTATTATTAATTTAAAATCTCCTCCAATAAATTATTTTTAATTTAATTGAACAAATTCGATTTTTCCTTCATCACTAATACAACGAAAAAAATATAATTTTATATATATACAAATATCGATATTTCAGAACAATTTACTTCCCTAATCAGCAAATTTCACTTCTTGTACAATACTATATATATAATAAAAACAATTTCGATGACCAAAAATATAAAATTGTGATCCCTTGACGCAATCCGCTAAAAGTTCCTGAAGTTGTAGCATCAAAAATATATCCTCATATCTTTATAGTTTTCCAGAAGCTAATGATATACCAAATATCAACGGGAAAAAAATATATAAGAATAGAATTCTGTTATGTACTACATTGAAAACAATTCATCACAATATCACAGACATGATTGGTGATACTATTGACAGACATTTAATATCGACATTGTAATATTGTTGATATCATGATATCTCAAATAAGTCTCATATAATATTTGGGACGGTCACAAGGTACAAAAGCGAATCATCAAAATTATCAATGAGGAGATGTTACACAACACTTATCATCATTAAGTCATCGCCGTAGTGTAGCAACAGGCACTCTATTTTAAAATATATTTGTTGTGTAATTGCTCTGACGAAATTAAAAGTATTTTGCCCAAAATGCAACCATTCAAGCGTAATACTCGCAGGGCAGCCCTGGCTCACAAATTTGTAGTAGAACCTCTTCGAACCAGAATTGTGAAATATAAAAATTCTTTCATCAGTCGAATCTCTAAACTATCGAAAACCTTACCATCTTTTGTGTTCCCACAAACATATAAACTTTCAAGAAATTTTCAAGAGACGGGTAAATAAATATCTTTTAACCTGTCCGTAAATTTTTGTACTAACTCTTCTATTCTATTCTATTCTAATTACTTTATCTTATTTCCTAATTTTGTTTATTATTCTTTATTATCCTTCTTTTTCTTCCCTTCATCTTTAAATGGTTTAAATTCCGCGAAGACAGTGATTATCCCATTATTTTGGCTTAAAAATAAAAAAAATGAGGTTAATGCAATATAAACCAAGTATGTACTGACATTATAAAACAAAAGCATAGTATCACGAAACAACATAGCAGTTGTTCATCACCGCAGTCATCGTCAACTAATTTTAAAATTTGAAATATTCGAAAACAGTAAAAGATCAAAAATTAAAAATAGAAAGAAATGAAATAATGGAAGATATATAAATTAAAAAATGAAAAAAAATAAATAAATAAAATAAACCAAAATTCGCTAAAAAAAAATGTTTCCTGAATTTTTAATATACATTAGTAAATATTGTTTTTCCGTTAAATTTGCTATATTTTAATTCATATAATATATTGTTTTTAATATTTTAAAGGATATAAGTTATTATTATATAAGGAATTCAAAATTTGTATTTTGATTCGACTTTCTTCATCAATTAACTCTTCCATAATTCTTTGATTATTTTTTAAATTTAATCTTAATAATTATACTTTTTTCAGTTTTACCAATTAAATTTATTCATTATAATCTTTAAATTATTGTTATTTTCTATTTTATTATGACGTTCGGTCATAATAAATACTACGATAATATTACGTTTGCCCTGTTTGTCATGCAAGTAATATCGAAAATATTACAATCGAATGTATTAATACGCTAAATATTGCCTGGAAAACTTTCGACCTGGGTGAAGTAAAGTAAAAAACAGTAACAGGAACCCAACATTTAAATTTGAAGCAAAATTTTTACAGCAAAAAATTACCGAATAAAAAATTTTAAAAGTACTAATTTTTGTGCCCATCTTTTAAATACATCATTTATAGAAAAACATGCAAGATATTATAGAAAGGATATGAATTGTTTTGCGGAAATAGAAAACTTGGTTTAGTTTTAAATATTTAAATGAAGAGGAAAGAAATATTTTTTCAATGCTTCACCGTCGAATTTTATGCCGGCAATGCTCGTATTGATATAAAAATATTGCTATTACATATCTGTCGAAGGCATTATATATCAACTCTTACCTATTAAACAACATAAAATACAGAAATTTCAAGTTCTTACAAATATTTAAAAACTTTATTTGCTTACCGGTTTAATTTTCATTGAAGGTAAGAACATAAAATTTCTCATTACAAAAAACAAAATTCAAAACAAAAAAAAGGAAAATAATCTTAAAAGTTAAAAAACAATTTTAAATAAACTACATAAGTATTATAGAATATAAGTTGTCCTCCACATCCTTCTCCAACAACTACAATACCTATACCAAAATTATGTGTGTATAAAAATTTATTTAAAGTGACATTACTTCTTTTCTTTGTTAATTTTTGACACTAATCTTTATTACAAATAGAAAACATTAAACAAAAAACCTAACATTTTCCTTTATTACACAACGGGGGAGTTTTAAAACGATTTACCAGCAATTTAGTTTTATGGTCATTTTTGAAATAAACACACTTCTAAAACAAAAAATAAAAAAACAATTGACTTACTCAAGTTTTTTTTTCATCTACTTAAAACACATTTCATCTAACACATACACATTTATTCAAATATATATCTATATATATGTATATATATTATTCCACACTTGGTGAAGTGTAATTGCATAATATACTCGTAGTTAAAACAAAAAAAAAATCAGAGTAACTATTTATAGAGTGTTTGTATAAAAAATACAGAACTGTCACAATAATATACAACTGTAAGTATTTTGTTACGCTCTGATTTTATAATAAAAAAAATGGTAAAGGATATCGACATCTTGAGGTTGTATAATCAATGTCTGCATGAATGTTGCTGTACGAAATAAGTAGGTAAGTTCTATTTATTTAAATGATTTTCTTTTTGTTTTGTTACAATTTTTACATTATTTAGTGAAACTATTAAAAAACAATAAAAAAAAAAAACAATGTTGAATATTCCCTGTCAAATATAGGATTAGCGGTAATATTTTAAAAAAGTTTTACATTTAACTTTTCGGGTTCCCGTAACTGTTTTTTGCTTTAATCCACCAAGGCGGAAAGTTTTACAGACATTACTAGCGTATTAATAAATTATTATATTGTACCACACTAACATATTCCTAAAAATAGGAAAATGAGTTATAGAAAGGTTCTTATTTTATTATTGAATGAATAACACAAACATATATAAGAAGTAATATTTTGGAATTTATTATAATTTTTGACAATTTCTTGCCCTACAAAGCTTTTATTGTCAAATTACGATAAATCAGATTTATACAACAAAGTTTTTGAAAAACTGATGTGCCCGAACGGTTTGCCAATGACCTTCTCTGTTAGAAAAAATATTTCTATCGTGTTTGAAAACCATCGATCAAGAAGGCATTGAGACAGGACAATAAAAAACGAAAAAAACCTTATTAGATCGACCGGCCGAAACGGGATAAATAAATTCAATAAAAATTTGTTTGTCGGCTTTTTTATGACCATAGACTTAAAATTGGACACAATTCTTTTGCAACAAATTTTTTACAGATCGACGTATCAGAAGGGGTTAATGGATCGGAAACCAAACAAACTAGTGATCTCATATACCAAAAAACAAAATTTCTATAAAGTTTCAAGTCAATCGCTCACTGTGCATAGACGGTACAACGAAACCAAAAATCCGTAGACCGACGTGCCGAAACAGGTTAACGGAATTTACCAAAAAACAATGGTAAAATACATACTCTGTATATTGCTATATGCCTAATTAAAAAGTTATTTACATCAATAAATTAGTTCAGAATAAATCAAGGGCTAGGAGTTGTATCACAGCTACCCGAACCAGCCAAAATTTTTAAAACTGGTGAACGGCGTATATGTTTGTTTTTGAAATATTAGCTCAGTACAAATATATAACTCTGTAACATCTTTGGTTTTTGAAATATTTTTGGCGGGTACTCGGAGTTGTATGACAGCTACCCGAATCAATCAAAATTTTGAACAATGGTAAGATCCGTACTTGTTTATTTTTGAAAGAGTACCTATATAAAATTTTCAGCTATGTAGCACCTTTCGTTTTTTAAATATGCTTCATGGGAGCTTGGAGTTGTATGGTAGCTACCGGAAGCAGTCAGAATTTTGGAAAACAACATATCACGGCCTCAATTCTAAGTAACAAAACACCATTCTGTAAAATTTGATTGAATTTGGTCCATGTGTCATTATTTTCTAAATTTTTTTTCAAAATCTACGAAAGATATTCGTAGTAGGGCTTTGTTGAGTTTTGTTTGTTAGAATTTTTTGTAATTTAGCAAAAAAAAAATTTTAAAAGTTAAATGTAATTTACAAATAAAATATAAGAAAAGAGTATTGTGTTTTATTTTAATTCTTTTCGGGAACTATCCCAAATGGTACAGAATTTTGAATAAAAAATACTTTAAATATTTGATTTTGAACTTCGAAAATACAAGTTGTCGTTGCAAATCAAAAATTTATCCTCAACGGATTTCAGAATAACTCAAATTTTTACGTCGTATTGGAGCCAATTTGTGGTAGAGAATCTATGATGGAATTCAGAACAAGAGTGTTTATTTTAATTAAAGCTAGATATATTTAACACCATGAAAAAGCTAAGAACAAGTTAATATCAAAAATTACATCATACCTGCATAACAATCACACTCGACAATTAGTAAAATAGTTGCAAAGTGCTGTCTTAAATATAATATTTAATATCAATATTATTTTTTTAAATTTAATTTGTTACTAATGATACTCAATAGAACAGACTGTAGAAAGATGGTGGGCATACTTACTGGTCATAACCACATTAATAAGCACATGCGTGGACTAGCACAAGACTAACACTGTCACTGTTTGGAAGAGGAAGAAACATCCACACATATCGGGGGAGAGTACCTAGCTCTTTCAAGTCTGAGACTCAGGCTGTTGGAAATATACTATATAACCTCAGAAAACTTCCGCAGGATAAAACCTTCAAACCTATTGGCCCATATCAAAAGGGTCGACTAAGTTGAAGTGTGGAGGAGAATATAAAGGGTTAAAAGCCTACATACCGGCCCTGACATATTAGGCAAACTACGTAAGAAATAAAAAAATTACAAAAACTCAAAAATAAAAATTTATAGCAACATGAAAATGATACAGAGGACATGAGGGAATAACAGCTACATCAAGTGAGTAATGCAGTAACAAAATTTTGTTATACAGACTTATAAGAAAAATAATGTTTTAAATATATTGTCGCAAATAAAAAACAAAACATCATGGAACCTTAATTACGTAAATACGTCTTAAATAATTTCCAAATCAAATTAAAATTAATTTAAATAAAAATCAACACACCGTTCGTATTCCCCATAAGTACGAATAACAAAAAAAAATACAATAACAATTTATCTTATTAAAAAAATTGCCAAAAAAAAAATAACATAAAAAGATAAAAATAAAATTATTAAATAATATGAACAAAAAAAATAAAAAAAAGTTCATTAAATTCTCATAAACCTATATATAAAAAAATTCAATAAATATAGATTATATATGTATTGAGTACTTACTTATTTGTAAACTTAGACAGTAAACAGCTTGTGAAGTCATTTCTCATTAATCCACCAAATTATTATTGTCATACCGAACAAAATATACCCAAAAATAAGTAACACAAAAGAACAAAAACAATATAAAATATGAAATCTAAATTTTTTGTTTGTTGTTTTTTTTTTGTTTTTTAAATCACCGCTTCGAAAATTTTATCATAAAAATCGAATCGAAACAAAAAAGTCTAAACAAAACCACTTTACCGCTTCTCTTCTTCTGTCAGAAGTTGAAGTAAAACTTTTTATTAAAATAAAATTAAAAACAAAACACCAACTCCCCCACAACAGCAAAATACAAAATAACAAAAACAAAATAATGTATAAGCAAACAGATCAGAAAAACAAAAAAAAATCGAAAATATTTATCAAGTTTTTTTGTTTATATTTTTCACTTCTAATGAGTTTTTCCACCAAAATAGTACCGACAAATCATTTCCATAATTACATTATTTAACATCGCACGCCACCTGTTGTCACACCTGTAAAAAAACAAAAGAATAAAAATTTAAAAACATTTGTTTTAAAAGGTGATGAATAATGAATATAGATGATTTTAGCTTAGTTATAATATAATTTTTTACTTATATTACATTAGTGTTCATATGCAAGTCAATAATATATATAACGAATGTATATATAATGGATAAATTTTTCGTAAAGCAAAATTTTTATTGTTTATTGATGTAAATTAAAATCGGTTCGAATCCAAGAAACTTATTCAGAGTAATAACACGGGTATAAAATTACAGTAAATTCTTTTAAAATTTTTCATAAAATTTATAACTAAAATAAAAAATGTTCAAATTATACAAAAACTAAATATATATATATATATCTGTAAATAGAAAGAAAGCAGCAAAATTATTATAGAAAAAGACGAAGTCAATTTAATCAAATGAAGAAATCCACAGTCAAAAACCATTCAAGATAACACAATAAAAAACGTTAAGATAATTGGATATCTGGAATTTTTAAAATGAAAAAAAAAATATTTCACCATTTTTTTGGGTTTTCTTTTATCTTTATTTATATATATATATATATATATATATATATATATATATACAGTCTTGATAGTGAGTTTTTGCTGTATATTTAATTTTTATGAAGAATCTTTCTTATTTTCTAAAATAAGTTTTAATATATCGGAAATGAACGGTTAGCAGAATCTTAAGTTTGAGAACCAAATTCAGAAATATATTAAAACAGTATACAGGGTGGTCCGAGAGCATAGAACCTTAGAGTGAGATATATTTTTGTAGATAGAAACAAAAAAAAACAAAAAAAAAACAAAAAAAAAAAAAGATTTAAATGAAAAGGGGAATTTATTCACAATCCTTTAGGAGTTATGAATCCCGATTTAAAGATTTGTTCTTCCTCGAAATATCATATTGTTGCTTTCCTATAAAATACTATAAAAATAACATGTATGATTGTCCAGAGTATCCTTGATCGAAATTTATAAGGTCCTAAAGTCAAATATTTTTTTAATTTTTATAAATAAAGTCTCATTTAAGACCATCAGTTCATTATATAAGTTTATTTGAAAATATGTAGTTGTAACATCTATTATAGTAGACTATTAAATACGACAATCATAATTTTATTATTTTTTTTTAAATAAAAGCTTTTAAATTAATGTTTAAAAAATGTTGAAATTAATGTCTGAAGCAGACGCCGAAACCAATATGGTGGTGATGCATCTGACCGAGTACATATTATGTTGGATATCATAATGAAAAGTTTTTTGTTTTTAATTATTTCTAATGTACATACAAACCTAGGTGAGGTTAAGGCGGCGATTAACTCACTAAAATCATCGGTTTCCACCGGGCAGGATGGCATTTCGACGAAACTAATTAAAATAAACAAACACGAAAACAAAATCTGAAGACGCTACAAATGCTTCAAAATATAGACTAACATGGGTGTTGTGTGCATTTTCCAAAATTTTTGAAAAAATCATAAAAGAAAGACTGACTTCTTTTATAAAATGTTATAATACCCTGCACTTAGAGCAATACGATTTTGAAAAAAAATTCAAGTAGGTACAACGTTCGCATACCTATCTTTAAATGAGTATATAACTAAAAGCACAGATAGTGGTAAATATATTGGTTGTATTTTTATAGATTTGCACAAAGCATTCGATTGTGTTGATCATGATATCGTTTTACTGTCCTGCTTAAATTTTACAAACGATCAAATTAACTTTTTCAAAACATATTTAACAGAAAAATCACAAGGTGTCCGCATTGCTTAAGTGAAACAGCAACAATAAAAAAGGTGTACCACAAGTGGCTCTATACTAGGTCCTGACCTCTTTAAAATATATATTGGCGATCTTTTGTGGCTTAACCGCAAATCATAAAGTACTCAACCAGTGAACGTTATTTGAAGGTTGCAATGTTAGAAGACCTAGTATTAATGGAACACTTTCTTTCTAAAAATAGACTATACTATTAAGCATCAAAAAACTAAAATTCTGTTATTTGAAAATAAATTATTTTCTGATTCAACATTTCTACACAACAACTCACGTATTGAGAAAAGTCATAACTATCTAGGCCTCGTAGTAGATTCCAAATTTAAATGGGAAGATCATATTGATCTTGCCTGCAAAAAAATTTCTCCTTATGTTTTTATTCTATGCAGATTAAAAAAAATTTCTCAATAAAAAAACTCTTTTTATTATATATACTCGTCAGATATTTTGTCAAATGTTGTTTATGACAACCCTATATGGAGTGAAGTGGAACGCCAAAAACTAGCTTAAAAAAAATCTATTAAAATAATTCATAATCACCCAATATTGCACCTAACGCGTATGATTTATCCTGATAAGTATCTTAGTTTTGAGAATGTATGTAACGTGAATTGAACATTCTGAGCTTTAAAATTAAAAATAATCAAATTAAGCATTATTTCATTTTGCAAAGATATGTTGATGTGCATAATTAAAACACCCGAAACAAATGCAATTTTTATCTATCAACGTTCAAAATTAACCTACAATTATTTAATAAAATTTAATATTCTGACTGATAATATTAAGTCCATTGATAATTTTTGCCTATAATTTCGTTTAGGGTATGTTGACTGAGATTGAACAATTGTACTATATATGTACAAGTTATGAATGAAAGAGGAATTACTAACATAAAGAATAATTAACAGTGAAATTACAGAGAAAAAATATTTTTTTTTAATAAAGCCTAATTATTTCTGTACTAACACAAAGATCAAATGGTTCAAATTTTGTTCGTGAAATGAGCTTTGAACACATTTTTGTTTTTCAATATTCTTTAAAATTAGTTGGAAATATAATTTGCTAGTCATAATAAGCAAATATGAAATTTTTTCAAATAAAAACTTATTGTGTGTATCCCAAGACTGGCACCGCAAGTAGCGAGGGCACTTAAAAATTTCGTAAAATATTCAGTTTTTAAATTCATGAAAAATATGCTTCCGTGATTCTATCTAAAATTACTATATCTTCATAGTATTGACTATGTATTGACTATTCAGAGTATAAGACATAGGTCATACGTCGATTAGGTCGTATTTCTATTACCTAATTATCTTCATCATTTGGACTATTTCCACCTGCGCCTGCAACACTTTGTTCTACAATATGATGTGAATTTTCATTCACAAGACTATTCGGGCTGAATGCTATGAGTTGGTTATTATAATCTCTGTCAACATCTGCCATCATAAAGCAAGCTGCCGACCAAGCTCTCTCAACCGAACAAAAATTAAAACAAAATTTAAGAAAAAATATTGGTCATAAGTGTTGTATTTAAATAAGGGTTCGTAAGATTATCTTATACGAACTTTTCAAATCAGGATGACAGTTATGATCTTGACAAACAAAGATCATAACTGTCATAGCTATCATCATAACTGTAAATAGAGAATAAGAAAAAAAAATTGTTTTTGAAACTAATTCTTCGTTATACTTGACTTATACGCTTTGTCTTTTTCATAGTAGTACCCAATTGCTTGCAAAACTTTTTTATCATTTCGACATTGTAATTTTCGAAGTTTTGAGGTTTTCTTACTTGTTTTCAGTACTCCTAGTTTGTGCCTATAGATATTTTTATATTTATCTTCGACCTGACTACTTGTTTTAATTTTTCTACAAAATTTCCGTTATTTCTGTATTTGTACTATTACAATTAGTAGAAAACTAACATTTCATAAAATGAAATGGCATTATCTTTCGTCAATTTATTCATACACGTAGACACATATACACGCACACTTTTGTCGAGTCTTAAAGACTTTTCCTTAACATGTTATCTAAAAAACAAAAAACAGAAAAACAAAAACCAAAATTCTGAGAACTTTTTAATTTTCTCATTTTGATGCATAATATAAATTCATAATAAACAAAAAGAAGAAAAAAAAAACCGATAAAACAAAATAAAAACCAACTCTCATTTTACAAAATAGAGCCCGCTTTTTCATAGTTAAGGAATCCTTTAATTTTTTCATTTGGTTTTTGTTGTGTGTTATGTTTAGTTTGATTTTTCATTTTCATTTATAGAAATTCGTCCTTTTGCCAAAAAAAAAATAATTTCACGAATAATTTCATTTCTATTTTACTTTTGTTTTTTTGTTTTGTTTTGTTATTCCGGATCCATGCTGGGTTATTTCCTGAATTTTTTATCTTTTCGATATGTGTGGCCACCCTCTGTTTGAAATTTAGATTTTCATTTTAGTTTTTTTTCTTCTCTTTATGTTTTTGCTGCTTACTTATACAGTCCTTCATATTATGCATATTTGCTTGGCATCTTGATAGGCGTCTTCGTTAAAGACTTAAAACAGGCAGGCAGGAGACAACTAAGAATACATTGTCGAAGGAAATGAAATGAAAAGTAGAAAGAGTAAAATAAAAAACAACAACAAAATCTAAGAATAACAATTGGAAAAACAAAACAAAAAAAACAAAAGAGAGAAAAAGATGGAATGATTACAAGAAACAAACGATTTTTTTTATAACTTTATGCATGTTTTATATTATATAAAAGAATGTAATATAGAAAGGGACAAAAATAGAATTATAATAATGAAATTTAAATAAAATGAAAAGGTTAACGTTCCAATATGTTGTTTAGTACCGTTAAAATGATCCTTTTTATAGTTTGTATGTTAGTTTTTGTTGTTTTTTCTTTTCAGAATTCTTTTTTTAAAGACCATTGGCTATTCAACAAATGTGAAATATATATTACAGTCTAGTTATAACATTTAATAGTTAAATATTAAGAATATATTTCTACATAATACATATATATGTATATATATATATATTATATATGCATAAATACAAAGAAAGAAAAAAGTATATGTTTTTAGTAATTTTGTATTAAATTTCAAAATTAAGTTCTTTTATAACTTAAATGTTTTGAATTTCTAAATTTTTCTTTTTTTCCAAGGATTCGTAATAGGATATAAAAAAACATTAAAGCAAAAAAAAAAATTATGTAAACAATTTATTTTAAGTTTTACAAGATATTTTTGAATTCTTAGTAAAATTCTTTAAAAGTTGAAAAATTGGTATAAATTTTTCCAGTTTAAAGGGATCAACTTCAATATTTTTTTTAAGTGACCTTATATGATAATTTAGTATCGTGAACTCTCTTGTAACTTTTATTTGTATAATAAATGTAAAACAGTTTATTTATCAACTCTTTATATGCTTTATATCGATAGGTTAGTCAAAGATAGTTAATTTTAAATTTATGTAAGAAAGTAAATAGTCCTTTATTATAATAAGTAATAATGTATAGAATAGTAGGTAATCTTCTATCCTTTCTCTGGTATATACAGTAAGAAGACGATATCAAATTAAAATAATAAAGAATTTTTAAAATATGGAAAAACTAATAAACTTCACACTATATTTCTTAAATTTTTGATATCCTCTTAAGATACTGACTATATATTATACTTCCGAAAGTTAGAAGGAAGTTAATTTACCACAACATCTTTATGCCTAATTTCTTGTATCTTAACTATGAAAGTTTTAAAGGTTTCCACTCCAAATATTCGAACTATATTCAAATTGTTCTAGAAAACAAATGTTAAAAATAATATTTTTAAGAATAATTAAAAGTTTAGAAAAAAACCAAAGGATTATTTTTAAATTAGCAACATACTGTTTTTGATACCTACAATGTGAAAAGATATCGTGAAAATATATTGTTATTTATATTTATAAAACTAACTACGTCGACCAAATGATGTAGTTGTTATAATAGCATCTAATTGCTTTTCAGAATGTCTCAGATTAGAGTCCCGGTCAGGACACGGATGTTGAATTGAATTTTTCTTTCATTATTTATAAAATAATGAAATTTTATAATACTTATTTTGTTGATAATTTGGTATTATTAACTTAAATAAAATTTAACTAATACTTTGAAAAGGAGCTAGTTCCTGAAATATTAGTAGTAGAAATATTTTACCATAGTTTACCACATTTAATTAGTTACTATGTAAAAGAAAATTGATAAATAAAACTTGTTTCATTTTATGTAATAAATTGCAGTACCATACTACGAAAACGTAATGCAAAAATAGTACATATAAATTTTGTAAAAATTGATGTACTAATTCTTAGAAATCAAAAATTGAAAAACTATTATATTATAAATCAAATCAAAAAGATAAAATTTTAAAGCAACTCAATGCTTATGAATAGTAATAATTAAGGAATAAATTGAATAAAATGAGGTATTCGAATCGCTGATGTAATTTTGAATTTAAAATACTTTTATTCATATATAAAAATTTACATAATAAAATTTATTCCTATGAAATACATCTAGTAGATACACAAATAAAATTAATAGAACTTACAAATAAAATAAATATTTTTAAAGCTTTTTCTGAATAACTAAAGTGGTTGAAATACTTAAAATTGCATTAAATTAACTACTAAAAAAAAAAAACAAATAAATCACTATTATTACTTTTATTTAACTATTTAACTATTTAAATCACGAACTTTATCAGTTTTTCCTTTGATTTTTCTATATCTTTATTTTCAATCAAGTTTATCATTTAACAATAAAATTTTCGTCTATAATTTAATTTACGCCTTGCTTTTTTTATTTCCATTTTTTTTTTTTACGAAGGATCTTAAGATATCGATTAACTTTTATTACACTAATTAATATACGAAAACTATAAAAAATATTGTGTTTTCTCTTATTAAAATATTCTTCCTTTGACATTCATGAAAAAAAAAATCGAAACTATGTCATCTAAATTGTATAAAAAATTTAATTTCCAATTTATTTATATATTTTTTACCTCGACACGACCAACGATATCCAAGTCTGTCAGAAACATAAAAACCAAAGGAACCCTTAAATTACATTGATGATGACAATAATAACGTGCCAAAAAATTAACCATAAAAGGTATTTAAAAAAAAAAAAAAAAATAAGATACCTAAAGAAAGTTATTTTTTTGATTTTTTATTATTAATTCCACTAACACATAATATATTTATAGATAGGTAAAGGCATATACATATAGTAATATTTAAAAATGTATATTGAATATACGCGATACGATACATGGATTAAAATTGAAAAATCATTTAAAAAAATATAAAATTATTATCCGGCACGCCCTACATAATTTAAAATAAAAAAAAAAAAAACAATTTTTTTTTTGGTGAAGAAAATTTTTCTTCACACTTTATTATTATTATTTTTTTTTAATATTGAATACCATTGAACACTATACATCGGTCCTTAAACCAAAAACAAACAAAAACCACACACACACAAAAAGTACAAACAAATTCCTCTTTTTCATCTTTTCCTTCTTGTTTTTTTTTTAAATTTTTTTAAGTGTTACTAAAGAAATTTTTTTTTTCTTTTGTAGGTTTCTTTGCTTCTTGTTTACGGAAATTTCTTCTACAGCTTTATGATTTCTCGTTCCGGTTCAAAATCATTTAAGCATTTTAGATATATTACCAAGGATATAATTTAAGGATATACATACATATATACATATATAGATCAGTAATAAAATAAAAAAGGAACGATAAATTAACGTAAATTGATTTGAATTTAATACCTTGACGAGATAATTTTTTTTTTGTTAAAAAAAATTAGGAAATTTTAAAAAAATAAAACCAATATTGTTTGTTTTGTTGAGAATGAGAATATTAGATTATATTATTGGGAAATTGTTTGAGTTATTATATAGGTTAACATAATTTTAGATAAAAAATTAGAATATACTTAATTACGACATTAATTCTACGGCGAAAATGAATAACCGCTAATGTTGACTTTAGATAAAAGTGAAATTAGTAACTACGTCATCGTTTTCTACGCATTGAAATTTATACATTCTTGAATGTTCATTTCATACCATTATCTTTATTTCCACAGAAATTATGAAAATAAAACATAATGCCTAAAGTTCAAATGAATCTAAATTAAAACTAAAATAAACTCAAAAATTTAACTTTAATTGATTTTTTTTTCATACGAAATAAAGAAGAATTGAAATAAACTTTAGCGCTAATTCCATGTTAATATTTTGAAAAAATAGAAAACTAAATTTATTACAAATTGCAAAATAAAATTTTTAAATATTTATGTAACTTTGTTTATTATTCCATGTGCTTTAGTTGAGATGAAAATTATTTTAGACCTTGAGTATTTAAAAAAAAATGATTTTTTAAAAATATGACAATAATTTATTATCAAGCTAAGAGTTATAAAATCAAGTTGTTTAAGAAATTTTAAGTTAACATTGCAAAAATACTGACAAGAATATTTATGAACATTTTCAAATTGCTTTGGTTTGATTATTCGTTTTTCCCATAAATGAACGGTGCCATTTGTTATTTAATCATAGTTACACAATTTATTTGCAAAACACATTTTTGTTTATTTATCTCTATGATTGTATAACAACTATCTTATAAATTACTAATATCCAAAAGACATATTCAAGATAACAAGTCAAATTTTGTGAAAATGTGCAAATAGCTTGTGAGGGACGATTCCACTGAATCGACCCCTTATATCAAAAATTAATATTAATTTTAATATTAATATATTGAATATTTATTACTCTACAGTTATACTTACAGAATAGAAAAAGAAAACAATAAAAGATTATAATATGATTTGACTTTAGTTTTAGAATCTACTTAAGGCCTGAAGCGTTTTAGTGATCTTGTATGAACGGCATTCAGCAGATCATCCAGTTGGTTTGGCTGGAGCTGCAATCTGTCGTGGTATCTTTTGCTAGTCTGTGTCACCACCTCTTTTACGGAGCACATGTTTAAATCCTTTCTAATATTTGAGTTGCTGACGTACCAAGAGGCATTGAAAATTGCACGAAGAGCTTTGGCTTGAAATCTTTCAAGGATCTCGATGTTAGAGTTGCTGGTTGTTCCCCATAACTCAATTTAATATATCCAGATGGGCATTAAGATTGTTTTATACAGCAACACCTTGTTCTCGAATGAAACGCGTGAACAACGTCCCATAAACCAATGCATACTCCTGACCTTAGTTCTTAACTGCTTATTTTTGTTGAGAATGTGCTTTTGCCACGTTAACCTACGATCCAGATGCATGCCCAAGTACTTTACCGAATCTTCCTGCGGTAAAACTTTGTTATTTAGGGTTACTGGTGAACATGTGCTTCATCTGGTGGTAAATGTCTGTACGAAAGACTTAGCTCTTTTGAGATACCGATATGAAATAAATTGTTGAACTTTGTTTAATCCCCTTTGAAGGTACTGCGACGCCAGCTTTTGATGGCAATATTGCTGTATCATCTGCAAAGGTGGCCAACATCGTGTCTTCGCTCGTAGGAATATCAGCAGTGTATAATAAATACAACATTGGACCAATCACACTACCTTGTGGTACTCCTGAATTTATATTAGTAAAGTATATGCTTCTCCATATTTAACTACAAATTTTCTGTTCGCTAGGTAAGATTTTAGAATTAAGTAATAATGATAAGGTAAAAAGGTTTTTAATTTATAAAAAGTCCGCCTTGCCGAACTCTTGTGTTACGTCGAGAAATGCATCCGAGCAGTCTTCTGTTTCCTCGAATTCTTTATTGATTTTATCCACTAAGCGATGAACTTGTTCTATTGTAGCATGATTCTGCCTAAAACCAAATGGGTGACGCGAAATAAATTTTTTTGATAACAGGACCGGTTTGAGTCTACTCAAGAAAAGTTTCTCGAAGAGTTTAGTTGTGATTGGCAGTAGACTAAGCGGTCTATATGATTGTATTATGTTTGGATTCTTCCCTGGTTTTGAGATTAGAATAATTTGAGCCATCTTCCAATGGGCATAGAAAAGAGCAGATACTTAAAATTGCATTGTAAATGTAGGTAATGATTACGTGTCCCTTAAAGGATAATTGTTTTTATCTTTTCAATGAGGTCGCTCTAATGACTCTTTTATGACAGCACAAATCCCGAAAAATAATAAAAACAAATATATCCGAATACATGTTAGATAGGGCTGTAGAAAATATTACTAATTTATTTTAAATTATTATTTTTTTTATTTCATCATTTAATTCTTTTAATTCGTTTTTAAATTTATCCTCTTTTTGCATATATATAAATATATATTATTATATATATATAACATACATAACATAGTATATATATAACAAATATAACATGATATAAAATATATTTGAATGAGCATTATTTAATTCCACTTGACCTAAATTGATATATCCAATAAAAAAAGTTTTAATCATTGGAATTATTTAAATAAAATAGTTAATATTAAATCCAAAAAAACAATAATTATAATATTAATAAAAGCTAAAATGCAATTTAAAAGTTAAAATCTCACCAATCAATCATGAACGGCTTATGATAATTTCTATTTAATTTTAAATAAACTAACGTTATTTGATTTTTTTTTAAATATACTTACTAACTATACAATGACGTACAAAATAATATCAATAGTCGAGAAATTTTATATTTAGTACAATTACGTTATGTACCTATAATAAAAAAACTTAAATCGAGAATTAATAACTAGTTTGTCAGTAATCCTTTTTTTTTTTGTCAGCAATTTTTACTTTACCAGCTGCAACTCGAAATGACAACTTCAAATGGTCATTTTATTGAACCACCAAAGTAAATTTTTCAATCACGATATCTTCCTTCTAGCAGAGCCAGAGCTTTCTTCAATTTTGCCTTCAAGAACAATTTTAATTAGTTCACATTTCTCTGAATGCCAAACTATATGCCCCAAATTTTCAAGTTTTCTGAATTTGACAACGTTTAATATTACTTTTTCATTATCAGCAACAATATTTCTTCATTAATTACTCTCTCAGAGCTGTTACAAAATTCAACAGTTTCGCCAGTTTTTCTTGTATTTTAGGAAATAATTCGTATAAAAGTCCAATCACTGCATGTTTTGACATTTGTTTTCTAATATGTTTTTTGTATTTTTATATTCAAAATTATCTGCAATCATTTTCAAAAAGATTTCGGGATTTCCCTCTTTTCTTAAATATCTATTATCACAAAACGACACAGATCTCGTTCTAAAACAAAGAGAAATCGTAACAATAATTAATACAATAATTTGACGACCGAATCTTCATCTGCACCTGCAAACATGTGATTATTTAACATATTTATTCTTAACTTACTGATTATTTAGGTTACATTTTTTCTTGTTAAATTTAATATTAATATTCTATACACAGTATTATAGAAGTATTACTTGTTTCCAAGTTTCAACGACATATAAGAGTATAAACACAGCACTTTAAGTACCGTAACCGGATGTTGATATTTTAATATATTTAAATATTAATTACTAGTTTATTTTCCATCCCATTTTACTTTATTACTACATCTTATATCTATTATTTAATATATTAACCGGATTTTTATTTTTAGTGATAATTTAAGTAAAATAATTTAATTGTTGCCAGGTTTCCGTTCACAAAAAATTTTTAATATTTTATGGCAAATATCGATATTTCGGAAGTAATCAAATATTAAAAATTATTAATGAACGGAAATCTGGCAACAATTAAATTATTTAATCTCATATCTGCCTTCACTTAAAACCAAAAATTTCAATTAAATAATAACAACAACAAAAACCAAAAACTTCTAAAAGCAACCATAATCTAATAGAAAATAATTTAAAATTCAATAACTAATCACTAATGGTCAACTTTTGGGTTCTATCTACACATAAACGAACACACAATATTTTTATTACATAGTTACTTACATAATAGTTTCTAAATATGCTTTATTAATATTTTTAAAGGTGATATTAAACAGGATACATGGCCCCCAAAATTATTTTAAACTATTTGATTGGTATTAGAAAATAAGAAAAAAAACAAAAAAATAAACCAAAACGTACAATACAATTACATATAAAAAATACACAACACCGGAAAACATTTTGTACATGTCTCAATTATTGTATTTGAACATTGAACAGAATATTTTTGTTCTTTTTCTTTTTTTATTTACCACAAAAAAATAATAATAATAATAATAAAAAGCAACAAAAACAGGACATGTTAATCTAACGATTGCCAATGATGAAATTTCGGTTTGTAACAAGTTTTTTTATTATTTAACATTATTACGTGTTCAATGCAATTCTTATATTTGCTTAGTTGAATTAGAATGAGATATGTATAATAATTGAGGAGGCCAAGGTCCAATGAGGGTGTGCCGTTATAAAATAAAAAGTAGAATAAATATAGATAGTTATTGGAAAATAAAATTATTTAATTTAAAAATATAAAAATTAAATATTGTATACGTCTCAGAAAATAAATTTTCAGAGCTTTTAAATAAAATATTTTTTTTTCCATAGTTCAAAGCAGTAGATATGGCCTCAATTTTAAATTAGATCGATAATACAAATTACTTACTTAATTGAATAATAAATTCAAAATTATTTAAAATTACATAGTTAAAAAAAAGATTAATCCGCACGATATTTTTAATTAAAAAATTTATTTTAGTTAACTACCTATGAAACGTTAAGCCACGGCATAGCCATTGATTATGACTAAAGCATAATGAACATAATATAGCACGTGTTACAGCAAATAACTAAACTTCAGAGAAATAAAGAACAAAAAATATTTTAATATTACATGATTGGAACCCAAGAAATAAAAAAACAAACAATCAAGAAAAACAAAAAAAAACTTGTTATAGATATAAAAATTTTTAAAAATGTTACCACTTACTTAAAAAAATACAATTTTTAGTAAACTATATAAGTACATACATTCTAGGCAACTGTAAATCACATCAACTCCTTACAAAAATTACAATTTTAAATATCCTTCCAGGCTGCTAAACATAAAACAAAGCTAAACATATGTGACCTATGCTAAGCCAGAAGTCTTCACTTAATCAACTGTCGGAAAAGGGCTTGATATCAGCACGATGGTAATTCCTAATTGGTAAACATTTAGCAACAAGCTTACACGTTGGTACACTCCGGCAGCAATTACGACCCACCTAACTACCTAGATATAAGTAACAACAATTACCCTGATTCTCAAAATATTATTCACATACACCACGAATTAACATTATGTTGTAATGGTAAGACTGCTGATAATTAAGTTAAATTTTTACTATGAAAATGTGGCTGTTATGACACAATAACGAATTCACTCTCGAAACAATTATCATCTGTTTTTCACTAGTTATCTTAATCCTACCAGCTATTTACTTTTTTTCTTAAAATTGAATTACGAGTTACGAGATATAACTAGATAACATATAAAATATGTGCTACAAAAAAATTAAACTTTAATCTCATACTCTAATAGTTAAATAAATCTTAAATGTTTCAACATACTTAAAAATTCTGTAAGCTTTTTTAAATTTCCTTTGATTTTAAGTTTACAATATATACAGAGAGTGTCCAACCAAATAAAGGTAAAAAAATAGCAAATGGTTAAATAGGTAAAACACACTAAAAAAAGTCTTTTGTAATTTTCAACTTCTTCTGAATTACAGAGTTTTAGAATAATACTTTACTTCCAGTACATTATGTAACTATGTACAAATATTATAACTAATAAAGCTAATCTACTTATATAAGCTTGAAAGAAATCTTTTCGTGGGAGGTTTGTAGCAGTTTTGACAGTTTGGCTGAAAGCATCATTGAAATATTTTTGCAAAATGTTTGCTCAATAATATTTAAACACGCTAATCTATATCAACAAATAGCTTTCTCTAAAAATACCTAATTATTATTAAATTGCCTTTATTTAACTAAATTGACAAAGTTTTTAGATATTTTTGTTATTTAATGAAACTAATTTATATTGCTTTCAGAGTTTATTTAAATTTATTCATATTTTCAAATTATATCATTCTGATAATAACTGTTATTTACTGGTACATTCATTAGGTTTTGATGTTGAAATGAAATTTAACAACTCTGTTCTAAAAAAAAAATTTCAATGTAGAACAAAAAATAAATTTTAATATTATTATTTAATTATTAATTAAATTAATTATTATTATAAAAGTAATTGTTATGATTAAATAAGAGCTCAACAAAAATTTTGCTCTTAATAATACGTTTTTATTCACATCTAAAATGATCCTCAAACTAAATAGTCAATTTTTTTGCTTTAAGGAATATTAAGTAGTTAGTAATTAAAAAATTTATATTACCAATAAAAATTTTACTATTAAAATAGAAAATATCCTTGTAGAATATCCTTGTAAAATATTGCCAAATAAGTTACCTCTGTTTGTATACTTCTGAACAAGAAAAAGTCAACATGACCAAAATTTTATAAATGCATTGAATTTTAAACATTTGATTTTCCCGATAAGTTATAAATAAATCAACAAAAAATAATGCTATAATTGTGAACCAAAAGCTAGACTATGAAAGGCATGAAACAAATTTGTTGGAGGTGCAGAAAATAGTTATCGAAAAAATTATGTACGAAAAAATGTAGACAGTTATGAACAATTTTTTCTTTTGCTTTCATTATTTCATTCAAAAGAATTCGATAGTATGATTTTATAATCTCATAAGTAAGTAAAGCCCTAAGTAACTTAAAATAATTGATTTTAACATTAAAGTTAACTGATATAGAAAAGAGTTACAATAAACTTATACGTAAATACTTCCCTCAACTTTGCAAATCAAATTCAAGTACTAACAAGTATCTAATTTACGAAAAAATAGTCACTGATGAGGGAAGTATTTTGCTTCTGAAATAACTATTGATTTTTGCAATACAATATAAGAGCAATGGTGTTAGCAGACTTATCTAAATCAATTATTTGATTAAAATATCACACTAAACACAAAATCCAATTAATGAATAAAAAAAATGTTCTAATTAGTTACTAGTTACTAGCAATGATTGTAAAAATAAACAAAAACACCAAATCTGCCCTTATAGTTTTACATTTTGAACTTAGTGGTATGCGATGTAGTAGTACTTTTCACTATCACACGTAGAGCATTCGACTGCTACAACTAATTGGTGCAAATTCCAAAATATAATCCACACATTTGAATAGTGTACTTTCTTTCGGACTTAATGATTGTCTTATAAAGCGGAAATTAGCTTCAAGTACCCAATCCTACACCGTGTGGAAATACTCCGGTAGTTCAAAACAGGTTTCGGAAATTTATTTATTGTAAGAATTGCTAAAATGTGGAACATGCTTCCATTTCATGTATTCCCCTCCCATAGAAATGCTCCATTATGCAATTTTTTATAAATAACCTCCTCAGGCTCGTCTCCAACTTACCTATCAATTCTCTCCTATCATCCTATTTATCTTTTAATCATTTTCACCGTATCTGAATCTACAATAATTTTGTATAAAGATATCCTTTCCTAGTGCTTGGGTAGTTAGCAAAAAAAAAATTGAAGACATGTAAGTTAGTTTTATCAAAGCAATAATAGCGTTCATCAGGGACATTGTTAACATACACAAAAATGCAACTCTAAGATAATAAACGAGGAAGTACCATAGATCTAAAGAGGTCACGTCTACATAGAACTCCCCATAAAAAAAGTTAGTTTTAACTTCAAGTAGCATACAAGTAAGGTAATAAAGTTTTTTTGATTTAATAATCAAGCCATATAACGGCAATACATAAAAAAAGACTAAAACAAAAGGAGTTGTGGGAAGTAAAAGCAAACTCGCTTCACTTTTATTTGATTTCACTTGATTCAATGACTCAAACCGATCACTGAACTGAAAATGTCAAATAAAAAAAAACTGCAGATTAAAAGTATATATATAGTTATATATATTTAACGTTATACCAGTTATACTACATTGTTATGTCGATGAAAGAAAATTATTTTCATTATTTTCTATCTTTGAAAATATAATTTTAGAAATGACTACTAATTTAGTTCTCAACAAAAAAAAAATGGATGTTTTAAAGCTACCAAAAAAAAAAAACAAAAACAATAGTTACTTATATTAGTTTTTTTTTGTTTTAAGTTTTAAAATTCATCGTCCTTGGTCTATTAAATTAATTTGAGGCAAATTCTTCATCTAATATAATTTAGTTTAATTTTTGTGTATGTTACAAAAAGGACCAAAAATTTTGTTTTTTATTATTCTAAACATTTCAAAGTGTGTAGTTTTGTGTGTGTATTTAGAATTTATACTTATATTTTTGTATATTTATAGGTAAATATGTATAGGTATAGTAATGGGAAATGATTAAGTTCAAATTTAATGGTTCAATTTTTGGTCGATTAAACTTTACAATGCAAATTATCCTTTGATTTTAGATTTTTTTTTGTTTATTTAATCTTTGTTTTTCTATTTAATTTTAGTTCATGGTTAAATTTACGTTACATGTTCAAAATAATAAAGAGGCTGTAATAAAGAGAATAATAGAGAGAATATAGAAATTGAAAACAAACATTTTTTTTTTGCATTCTTTTATAAATTTTAAATTGATAAATTACTTGTTTTTGGGAAATGATCATATTAGAATTCATTTGTAGAATTTTGGAACTTTCTAAATTGTGGTAGAAATTGTATATGCCTGCGTATTCAACTACATAAAATATTCAATAGATAAATTAAAATCAAAGAAATTTATATCAGATAATGACATCATATATTATTAGAGTAGTATATAACAATATTTAACTACTCCGAATATGTAATAGGTGTGAAGGAAATAAAGGGGGGGGGAGGGTGTATTTTAGAATATTAATTCTTAAGGAAAAAAGTTACTTTCTGAAAGAAAATATTTTTGTTATGTATGCCTACTAGAATACACATATACACAAGCATATTAAAAAGGACATTATTTTATTGTTCAAGAAATAAATTTTAGTTTAAAAATAAAAAAATATAAAAATTTGCTTTAGAAATACTTAAAGAAAGGGATTTTAAGAAATTTTGTTCAATTTTTGAAAACTATTATTTAGAATTAAAATAACAAAAAAATATTTTTAAAAAAATTCTATTCAAGAATTATTACTAAAATTCACAATTCTTAAATGGTTAAATAACTATATAATTTCTACTGCATTGATAAGTAGTATATACGTACATAATTATTACTTTTTTTTATAAATTGAATTAAAGAACTGCACAAAAACCATAATTTATTGATTCTTGAATATGAATTATTTTTGTTATTATAAAAGTAATAAAATTAACAAAACATTTTGTTGTATTTACCTTATTTATAAAATTTCAATTCAATATTATGATAATAAAATAAATTTCATAATTTTTTAAAATTCTGTAATACAAACCAAAAATGAGAAAAATTTTGAATAAATTTTAATTTCTTTTCACCACTAGATTTAAGCTTTAGAATATGTCCTAAGGCTATTTTAAAATAAATCAATGAATAAATAGAAGAAATTTTGATCAGCAACATACAAGAGACTTGATTTGTTCTTTAAGTTAAATATATACATCTTCTTAGGAACTTAAATTTCATATAATATATATGGTATGAAATGACCACAAAAAACTCATTAAGTCCAAGTAAAGGGAAAAATTCACTACATTCAAAAAAACAAAATAATAATTTTGAATCTTCTAATATAGAAAATGATGACAGAATTCCAAAAACATTTTTTTTCTTTTTTGACCCTCATTAATTAACTGTATACCTTTAGAAGTGTTTAATTCTAATTTCGTTACATTATATTTAATAATTTTAATTTTGTTCAGTAAGTAAGTATAATCAGTTTTTATATTTTTCAGTATCACATTTGGCTGCATTTAATTTGCCTGCATTTAAATACATATGTACAATTTATGGGTAAGCCACGAAATACCAAATACAATTTCCCAAAATACACAAAATACCAAAATCTGACTTTAAAAATTTCTCCTTGGAAAAAGGAGATATTTTCTGTTTTGTATCTAAGAGCGGCTGCGCAGAAAATTGTGACCCTCAAACTCCGCTACTTATTGAAACCCGCTTTTTGAAGTACATATAATGTACAATATACATTTACGACGATCAACTAAAATAAAATTAGTATAAAAACAGGACGTTAATTATTCGTTGCTAAAAACGAATTAGTAATTCGTTGCAAAAAAATAAATACCGGGTTTTAGAGCATGCGTATCAGCTTTTTAAGAGGGGAAGGAGCCGTTATTTCAAAATTAAATAAATATTTTATTAGCTAAATCGAAGGTGCTCTATCGATTGGAGATATTTTCAACTTCTGGAAAGGAAGGCAAATGGGCTTTTAATGCCCAAAATTCGGCGAAATTAACGGAAAACGAGATTTTCAAAAAGTAAGATGTACTTTTTTATGCAAATTTGGATTCTAGGTCAAAAAATAAGAAACTTTTGTTAAGTAAATTTTTTTTTTTAATTTGAACTATGTAAGTACCCAAAACTGAGATAAAAAAAGATGACAAGATGATAAACAAATTTATTTATAAAAATGATTATTAATAATTTTGGTTTACCAAAGAAAAATATGAATTAATTTTAAAGAACAATACCGAGAACAAAAAAAAATCACATAAGTTTTTTTTTGTCATAGAATCCGAATTTGCATAAAAAAGTACCCCTTCTCATTTGAAAATCTCTATTTCAGCCAGTTTCGGCAATTTTTGGTAAAGTATCACCAATAATAAAAAGCTAAAATATCACCAATTGATGAGCCTCCTCGATTTAGTTAATAAAATATTTATTTAATTTCAAAATAACGGCTCCTTCCACTTTTAAAAATCTGATACTCATGCTCTGGCTCACCCTGTATAACAAAAAGAATAAATATTTCGCTTCAAAATAAAAAAAAAGTTTCGTTAAAGTAAACAAAAATAAATTTACAAATGTTTTGCCAAATCGTATCAAAAAAAAAAATTTTACCAACTTTTACCAAAAAAAAAAAAAATCCAGTTCAAAATTTTCTCAGAATCAAGATAGTATAATCATTCGTCATACTAAAACGAAATAGAACATAAATTATAAGAAAACCGAACAATATAAAATCAATTGGAAAACTAAGTATCGTATATTGAACTACCAAATTTATTTACCAACACATAAACATGTATCCCCAAAAAAAAAGAATGCATCTATTTTTCTATTTGTGTTTGTTTTCTACTTCCTTTTCTTCTCTTTTTCTTATTTTCCTACCAACAAACATAATATACGTGTACATAAAAAATATCGCGTGTTTTTCTTCTTTTACTCATATAAACAGGATATACATGTATCGGTTTTATAAATTTATTATTTACATTCTTATATACCGGATGTTAAAAAAATGTAAACTAAAAAAAATAACAAACAAAAAAAATATTTTAGATTCATCCAAAAAAAAATGAAGTAAACACAATAGTTATATTATAGTGTGGTCGTAGTATCAGTCGTATACAACAGTACTTACTTGAATAAAAGTAGTAACGGTATTTGTTCATGAAATCAAATTTCTTGTCTCGGAAGCTGAATGTTAAATTGGCACGCAAAGTAAAATAATTTCTAATTCACGAACATTTTTTTTTATTATATTATAAAATTATAAGCTACAATTTTAAAAAAAAAAGTAAAATTTACTTTTAATGTTAAAATTATTTAATTTTTTTATTATTATTACTATTTTTTTTTCTTCTTTTATTGTCAAAGGAAAATGGTATTTTCCGTATCTATAAGTGGGTAATTTGAATACTATATAATCGTTAAGCAAATGTAGTTTAATTTTATAAAGAAGTTACTATGAAGGTTCATAAGTGTACTAGATTATTTTATTATTAGAAAACAAAAAACAGGAAAATAAAAACATCAGAAAAAAAAAAACACATTTTTATAAATTCTTAAAACACGAATGTAGTACTTTAAATGACAAACTAGAACTGTTTAATAATCAATCAAGAAATCGTCGCTCGATTCATTTAGTTACAAGGATTAAATTAATTTGACGGCATAAAAATACTTTCGCATGTACTTAGCTAGTAACTGATGGAAATCAACAACCATGACAAAAAAATAAATTCGTTCAACAAATATCACCCTTGATTTATTAAAATTACATAAATTAGAGCCCTCAATCTAAAAAAAAAATTAATAAGCAAATGACCAGCTAAAATAAACTTATTGATGATTACCATTAATAGCCTGAGACTTCTTCAACGAGTGCATAGAACGAAAAAGGACGAACATGTCCTTCTAAATCAAAACTGATTTGATTGTGCACAGTGAAAATGAATATATATGAAAGTTCGAATTAAAGTAAATTATTTGATTCTTCATTTGACTAGTAATTAGACATTCGACAGTTATGAAATGTTTAATTTTCAGCTACTTGTTATATAAAAATTAAAATAATGATGATAAAAATCAAAAGTAATCGTGGATACAATATAATTACCATCGAGCTTTTTGTTGTTCTTTTTCTACTGCTTTTGGGAGGGAGCATAGAGGTTCAACATCGCTTGGATAGATTGGAAGCTGTGCATGAATATTTATACTTAAACAAGGTTAAAGAGGAAGTCAAGAATCGCTGTATCAAGTATAAAGAGAATCTAAGAGAAAATATTAATCCACTGACTATAAAAAACCGGTAAGCGGGAAACAAGACATCATTTAATTTAAAAAACTGGAACTGAATAACATAATAGCAAAAATATAATTTATTGTGATATTCAACAAAATATCTCCCGCAACGTGTGTATAAAGATCTTAACAAAATTTATTTGAGGCTTACTAAGCCAATTGTAAATTCTATTCCTTTTATCAAACAAACAAAATGAAGTATGGTGGGTATGAATCCCACACACAGTATCCCACAGTAAGGAGCTAATTGTGTCAGAAAATATGCATCAAGAACAAGAAAAATTAGCACAACATTACATGAAAATTTACTACAGGAACAATACTATCACCCATATTCTGTTAGACCCATCTCGCGAGATCGCGTGAGAATAACTCTGACGAGATAGTTTTGTATTCTGTTAGACCTTTGACGAGATGAGATAGCCATTTTTTATCTCGTCAAAAATTGTAAGCGATAGAGTATCTCGTCAAAGTATTTTGTCTTTTTTTATCAAAAAATTGAATTAAATAAATAAATTGAATAGATAAAATAGTTTAGTAAAGATTAATAAACAAGTTTTCATTATTTTTTTGCATTATTATTAAAATTGTGTTTTTGTTTTGAAAAAAAAACCATCTTTACTATTACTGTTTTACTACTGTTTATGTCCTAAACTAAAAAATATTTAAAACATAAATATGTTTATATTTATTTTTCATTTAAAAAATATTTTAAAACTAAACCCCACTATATAATACTTTCCAAAAATTTTATAAACCATATTTTGTTTATATACCAATAATTTTGGTTGACAGTAAAAAATGATCAGAACTACCAACAAATAAAATGTTCTATCGCGCCGCTTACAGTGTCTAACAGAAAGACATATTCAGCGAGACGAGACGAGATGAATTTTTTATTCTCGTCAACGATGGGTCTAAGAGAATATGGGTATATTATACTCCTGCAAAATATTGTTAATCTTGCCAATTGTATGTTTTAAAAACTAAGCAAATAAATAAATACACAACTTGAGCATAATAACCTTAGCACTAGATATTATGTACTGTACTATTTCCGATATTTTTTCAAAATATAGACGGCAAATTTTATAATCACCTTGCACTGAAGAACAATAGTTTCACAAAATATGCTGAAAAAGTTTTTTTTTTCAGTTCATGTACTTTTTGTTAAGAATTGCCAAGTGAAGGTAACACAGATTTAATTTCCACTGAGCAAGTGTCCGTGTCTTCCAGATATCTTAAAAAAAAAAAGAGAGAGCTCCGACTATCTATACGAAGATATCGAAGAGGAGTAAGATGATCAGTGACAAGAGTTATTGATAAGAGAATAGTCCGTTTTTGGATTGTATCCAAATTTTTTAACGCATTACTAGAAGTGTGAGGTCATATGGGAGAACTGTACTCCATTTGGAGTCGTATGAAAGGATTATAGATTTTTAAGAGGTCACAGGTAAAGAAGGAATCTTACAGCGGATATCGCATATCGATGACAACATCAAATATATGAACATTTCAGATCATTTTTCGATTTAAGTGCATACCTAATATATGCTTAGACTTTTAAACCGTTAAAGCTTACCTTCCTTAAACAAAAGAGCAGGATCAAAAATGGAAATATTTCTGGAGATAGTATAGCTTTGAGTTTTTGAAGTGTTAAGCTCGACTCGGGTTTTTAAGTCCCAATTAGCTATTGCGGAAAAATCATGGCTGAAAGAACTGGCCATAATGTCTCTTTTGGTTGATACTGCGAAAGACTCAACTTAAGATTTTTATGAAAATCGAAAGAAACCACTAGAGTACTATCCAAAGCTGTGGTGTGGATTGAACGTGGTTTAGAAAAAATGATTTGTAAATACAAGGAATAGCGTAGTTGAGAGAACAATTAAAACTTAAATTATACGATTCGAAAGGAAACTTTCAATCTAATTGAGAGAAGAGGAATTCAGACTTATAGCTTGACATTTTTCTAACAATGCACTATGACATACTCGATCTTTTCCATACTCGAGCTTTAGAAATATCCAGAGCCAAAATATTTGCTTCACCCGAATTGTGCAAAAAGATATATTTAGCTTCTCGTTGAGGTATGTCATTAAATTACCCGTGGACCGGTGGGATCCAAATCTGTATCATAGACAATACGTTATGTTATCTAAATATTTCGTCAGCTCCTTGTTTACTAAGATCTCCATCACTTTGGAGAGAATCGATATTATAGGCCTGTAGTTCGAAGGATCGCTTTTGTAGTCTTTTTCGGGAATTCGATTAACATGCGCAGCCTTCCATTGTGTTGGGTATACTTCTGTGGAGTAGGATAAATGGAATAAGATGCACAATGGTTTTAAAATTTCGAAGACTATTTGTCTTAGAACTATAGCAGGTATGCCATTGAGATCGGTAGTCTTTTTAATATTCTTGTTAGTCTTAACATCTTAACGTATCTCCATCGATTTTATAGCTTCAAACACGCATTTATTTCATCAGCTGGTGTTTATTTTGAGATAACAGGTAGTGTTTGTCTGAAGTCTCCTGCTAACAATATCAAAGCACCACCAAATCAATTTTGATTTCCACCAAAATTGTTCGATCTAAAGCTTCAGCTGATTTCTTGCGTGCCATTGTGCATTCATCCCTCAACAAAATATCAATTTGTTTTAAAACTCTAACAGTGCTAGAGGTTTTTGATAAATTGTATGATGGTACTTCATTTATTGTTACATTCAAAGGCAATTTTAGCGCTTATTGCGCTATCCTACCATCATCCAATAAAGTGGTTGCAATTCGAGAAGATGCAAGTGCCAAAGAAATTCTACTACGTGCACGTACAGTTGCCAAAATTAAAATTATCAAAAAAGTTTTGCCAGTACCACTTGGTGCATTCAAAAAGTACATATGCCACCATTACCATTATCAATTTTTTGCATGATTGTTTCATAAGACAATTTTTGCTGTTGATTTAATTTAGGAATATTTTCGTAATTCTGTTCTCGAAGAAAGTCTGGATTGAAAATATAATTTCTCACAATGTAAACTTAAATGGCAACCATTAAACACGCATAAATTAAATATGCAAGCAGAGCCTTTATGTTATATACCGATACCGATAAAATGTATTTCTCATAAGAAAAATGTAAATGAATTCACACATTTTATATGGGGAAAACACACCATTACAAAAGTGTGCGTAAAACGCATATGCGTAGACACGTCTTTTAAAACCATCAGTGAAAGTAAACCTTTCTAACGCATGTATTGGCTTGTAGATCGATTGAGTGGTTCTCGAGTTATAAAATCACGAACATAGGGCAACTTAAATTTATATATATATATATATACAGATTACAAAAACCAAAAAATGTTTTTTCTTTTTTTTTGTTATTAAAAAACTACAACTAAACTTAAACTATCTAAGCCTAGAGAGAGGGAGAAAGAAGCAAAAGACCACATTTTGCTTTTTAAAAAAATAAGTTAAATTTTCTTTTAGTTCCTTTTTCTCTCTATCTATTTTATGTTTTTCTAATTGTTGTCTTATATAAGTACTTATAAAAACTTCGTTTATTTAATTTCAATCTATAAAATAAAATTCTTTGAACATTATCAACTGAACAAACTGTTTTCTTTCAATTGGCGGATATTAAATTAACAATCCATATTTTGAAGGGAAATGACTAAACCAAGGTATTCAAACAATGAAAAAGACATTTAAGTGGAACTAGTATAACTCTTAAACGGTTGAGAATAAGTTTTACCCATTTCATAAAGTTTTTTGTTTGCTACAACATTCGCAATCACCCCTTGTTCTATGGAATGTTTTTTTTTCGAAACAATCTGTGCTTAACTACAACTTGTAGATAACTTAAAATAAGATAACAAATTTCAGTAGATATTTTCAATTCTGTTTTTTAAACTAAACAAAATTAGATTGTACTTTCCCTGAAATTACTTGAAACCAAAACTTGAATCTAATGAGAAACTTTGCGATACCAACACAGAGACCAAATTAGTTACTCATATAAAAATATCTCATAAAATTATTTATTCAAGGATAGGAACGACAAATAATTTCTAATTCATTCTAATAATATATCTCAGCAAACAATTAACTACATTACATACATACTTCACTTCTAGAAAAATTTTACACCTTCAAAACGATATTAAATACAATATACCGACATATCAATTTGATAACCCAATTTTCGATTGATTTCATTTATCACTAGACCATTAAAATCATAAAATAAACATTTTTTTTTTATTTATTTATTTTTATATATCATATAATAAAATTAATTAATCTTGAGCGAGTCACATGAATAAAACAAACTTTCAGTTACAAAATGCAACAACAATTAAAAAAATCGATTTTAAAACATATAACAAGTTATTCGTAATATAAAATTTACTTACTAGCACCAAACAAAATAAAATATCTTCAAAACTATTTTACTAATAAATCATTTAGAAAACACTCTGGAAAAATAAATTTTGTTTTGTTTATTTTCTTTTTTGTACTCTTTTCTTATTATTTGAAAAATTGTAAAATTTTATTTCTTCTCTGCCATTTATTTGCAAATCAAATAAAAAGAAAACAAAATAACAACTATAACAGCAACAACAAAAATAAACCTTTTAATCTGTCAAGACATCACCACCAAGTAATTATTCAATTTTACAACATAAAAGTCAAGAAAAGCAAAACTGGAAAAAAAAACAAAACATAAAACACAAAACACAAAAAGGAAAAACAATCACAAAATAAAATCAAAAAAAAATATTTTTTTCTTTCTTCCTTTTTTACCCCTTTCAAGGACGAATTATACAAATGCGAACAAAAGAAAATAATAAGTATACATTGAATATTATATAGGATAAGGATATGTCTACTAGTAATCGTAGAACTGTTTGAGAGTATACCGAAATGAAAATAAAATTTTTATATATTCTTTTTTATTTTTTTAAGTATAATAAAAATAATGTTTAATTTTTCTTTTTTTCGTATTGATGTTTTTTTTTTTTGACTATAATTAAAATTTATTACCGAAAAATGACTTTTCACATTGCAAAAAACAAAAAATTATTTTAGTTTTTAAATTTTGGATTATATAAAGAAAATAGGATATTAAAAGATGAATTTTCTTTAATCGTTTGGAACAATAAACGATTGTATGTAGTTATGTTATATAACGATAACGCTTTTATATATGTATGTATTTTTAGGATAGTCCCAAAATATACATCGTGACATTTTTTTGAAATAGAGTAATTAATTAAATTAAGGAAGATTAAAAAGGGACAACACAATATTTATTATTTTTGTACATACATACATACTTCTCTAGCCAAGAAAGTTTATAACTAGTATATAGATTAGCCTATTAATTTATAAATATATCTACATTATTTGTCAGTCCAAGAATGCTTCTTTACAATAATTGATTTTATATTTCGTTACTTTAACAAAGAATGTTTGTACCCAAGAGTCAGATTTAATCTTTCAGTGTACTTAAATTGAATATTCTTATTTTTTTGTTTCTAGCTATTTCAGTCAACCAGCATATATTCTATATAGTTTTGTGTTGAAGCAATATTTTTTATTGATTTATTTTCTTTGTGTTCTAGCAGCTTAAAAGCTCCAATATTATCGTGTTAACTGTTGGTTTCTTTTTGTTTCTAGGAGTTAAGTTAGGGTCTCCATCTAGGCCAATCTGAATATTTTTATAGTCGAGTTTTTAACTTGTAGACCTTAAATTATTTTAATTCTCAATAACTGTAGTTATTTTGATTTTTATTATGTTCTGGACAATTTAATATATATATTTTTTTTTGTAGGTTTTCCTGTAAGAAGAATTTTTAACGAAGTTGAGGTATTTAATTTCAAATTAAAAATAATGGTTAAATTATTATTTTTTAAATTTAAAAAACGTAATTAATAATATATCCATAGTGTACTTGGATTTGTACCTTCAGGTGATTACAATATTTTATTAGATTAATTTAAAAAAAACAAACTGATTTATTGTTCTTAACGAAGAACAACAGAATTCATCTGGTTAATCTCAATAAAAAAAACATTTTGTGTGGCAGATTTTTGATGCAGAAATATAATCGGAATATTGAGAAAAAATAAAAAAAAATAAAAGTAAAATAAAACTGATATTAATATAAAAACTTTTCTAATACTGGCGACTAAAAATGTTGAGCCATTTGAACAGAATTACAAAATTCGTAAAAATATCATCACTACGTAATGTTACAATTGATTTGAGGTGAATTTAAACTTTTGTATTGTCAGGTTACCATACAATATTTCATACAGTTTCCATACAATATTTAACAACCCATATTAGAAAAATAAGATTTTTTATAACTAACTAAAGTGCTCTAATTTTGAATAAAAAATCCTTAAAATAAAAATTAAAAACAATTTACTTTATGTAAGTAATCCACCAATGAACCGTAAATATGATGAATGCCTAAAATTGTTTAGGGTATTCAAGTTTTTATATTCTTTTGCGACTATATTGAAAATTATTGGGTCTTAAATTTGAATTACAATTTAAAAAAAAAAAAACAAAACATTTATAGTGAAAAACTTTATAAAGAGCAACTATATATAACGTGGTATAACTAGCAAGACCCCACCTAAATAGTGAACAGAACATTATAATCCTAATTATTTCATTTCTGTTTTGCTCCTTTTTGTTTTGTTTTTTTTCTTAATACACTATACTCTAAATAATTATTTAAACGAATTAAAAGCAAAATAAAGAAAATAAAAATAAAAAAAAAAAAAATAACATCATCTTTACCTTTACTAAAATTTCAATCATGTGATGGAAACTTGAACAAACGAATGAATTTTTGTTTTTTCTTTTTTTTAGAAATTAGGACATAATGTCATTTTACTTATTTTATTTTGTTGTTTGTTTTTTCGTCCTTTTTCTTTGCTTTTTTATTCTCATGGAAGTAGTAAGTATATAAAAAAAATCTATACTTAGTTGTTTACTAAAAAATACTATTAAAATATTTTATTTATTCTGTAAATATGAATTTAACATCTGATTTTTCTTTTTCTTTTTTGCAATTTAGTAGGCCAACAACAACAAACAAATATAATAAAAAATAACATTCATCATATATCCTTTTAATACTTGAATAAAATATTTTAATATGTGTATAGTATTACAATATAACAGTACATAATATATAAAGTACATAAATTTTCAATTGACGGAAGAAGAAAAATAAAAAAATAATTTATCCACAAACTAAAAAAAATATACATACACACATTTATTTCTATAATTTCATACATATACATTAAAATTCGAGCATTAAATTAAACGCACGTGTAAAATATCGTATGAGCGCACTCTCAGTATGAGAAACAATAAAATAAAATAAGAAAAACAAAAAATTCATATTTTATACTAAAATTATTTTCTAGTCAAAAAAAAAATATTGTTTTTCTTCTTTGTTTTTTAGTTTATATACCGTTATAAATTATACCGTTTAATATGAGAAAAACAATTTCCATTACTAAAATTCCATTATGAAAAAAATAAAATAATTTTCATATTTTTTCTCTCATATCATCTCAATTATGATGAAAAAACAAGTCCAAATTGTAGTAGTGGTTTGGTTGTATAATGACTATAGTCAGAGTTGAAGAGAGATTGAAAACAAAAATACGTAGTATGAAATGTAAATTGATTATAGAAATGAAACAAAAAGGGGTAAACATTAAAGGAGAACGAAAGGAAAAAATTCAATACAAAAATTTAGAAAGCAAAATAATAAATAAAATCAGTAACTTTAAATAACTATTCACATAATTTATACGGAAACTAATTTGTAAATTTATAAAATTAATATGAATATTATAACTTTTAAAATAAAATATGTATATGAAACTGGTAAATGACACACGCTGAAAACACAATCACGACAAGTGACGAATTTTTGGCGAGTAATCAAAATTTCGTGTTAAAAAAATATATCTATTTCTATTTTACTCGTTGACGATGATAACATTCGTTTGTTGTTGTCAGTTCAAAGTCTAAATAAATTAGGTTAAATTAGAAAATTATTAGAGTGACGATCAATTTTTAATTATTATCGTATTTAATTCATCTTAAACAACAAAAACCCTACAAAAATAGTAATAATTCAAACAGTAATTAGTAATAATATTTACTAATAGCACAATTAATGTACATAATAAAATAAACAAAAATCAACAATATTATCTCCAACATCAGCAACAACGATAATGACAGAAATATCATTTTTTTATATAGTTAAATTTTAACAAATTTATTTATATTTAATATTTAAATTTTTTTTAATTATTTTTATTCAAAAATAAAGTGGAAATAATTGAGGTTAAATAATATTTTTATAAACAATATCCATATGTTAAAAAAGCAGTAATGAATAGCTCATCGTGAATGTGTCTCTAAAAAATTTGGTTACTCGTCACTCGTCGTGATTGTGTTTTCAGCGTTATTAATTTTCTGTTGTTAATTTATTTATATTATTAAGCTCAAACAATTTACATTTTAGTATTACATTTCATATAATAATTCAAATACAATTAAATTTACTTACTTACTTATTGTATACTAAAATCAAAAATAACAAAATTTAAAATACAAATAGCTAAGTAATAATATTTCTTTTTCTAATATAAATTAACAAAATATTCAATTGATTTCATAGAATTTTCGTCTTAAAGTATCTTTAGATATTGAAAAATTTATATTATTCTTGTATTTATTACAGACTAAGTATTAACATCCTATTAATAGGTTCGTATTTACCATAATTTGTTCTGTGTAGTATTAATGTAAAAATATTTCAAAGGCGTAGCCGAGTATTTGTGTTAATAAATTTTAGTTATTTAAAATTGTTTTTTCCAAAGAGACTTAGGGCGTTTCCGAACCTTTTGCACTTGCACTTGATACTCGCACTAAACCTGTCAAATCGCACTAAATTTTTTTTTTATTTTCAGTTTTAATAAATTTAATTTGGCAATATTTAGTGTATTTGATACTACACTAAAATTTTTACAACAAATCAAGTGCGATTTGACAAGTTTAGTGCGAGTATCAAATGCAAGTGCGAGAGGTTCAGAAACGCCCTTAAAATGAAAAAGGTTTAGCCTGTGTTCATACGGAGACAGTCGTATATGATCATCCCAAAGCAGACTGTATTGTGCAAATCTTAAAAAAAAAATTTAACAACTTTTATTCTTTGTGTGAATTATAAAATGGAAACCAGACCTGACATACTTATTATTATTTCATATGTTTTGTTTTATTTGACTTATTTTTTGTTATATTAAATTATGAAAATAATTAAGTATGTACTTAAATATTAATTATCTTTTTAATAACTTTTATTGAAATATAACTGTATCTTACTATACATTAAATTTCCATTAATTAATCGCATTTACAAATAAATTGCGCTCGTATACTAGTATACTAATTTCTTATCAAATTTACTTAATTAGACGTAACTATGTATTTATAAAATGTGCAACATGATATTTTAACTACTTAATTATCAAATTCACTTACACTCAATACAGTTTCCTTTATGTTATACTTAATAAAAGTTGCACTTGATTTCAAATTGGAGCGTTTCGAAACTATTCCCAATAAAGTTACATATGTTCTAATAAATAAAAATAGATATAAGAAAATGTAAAATAAAAGTACAATTTAAAACTAAAAAAAAGAAAACAAAAGAAAAGCCGATAATAAAAAGGATTTTTCACACGAGGTGGCGAAAACTACGTAATGGATAATTGAATAAGTAACTAAATAAATTTATATTAGCATTTAACTCGCTGTATAAATATAATAACAGATAAAATATACAATCAATAGATAATCAAACATATATATATATATGTATACATAAATATGTACCATAAACATGTAAATACATATTAAATATAACTACTTATAAAATAAAATAATGTATAATCAGTTATAGTATTTATTTACTTCTTCTCTGAACAGGTAAGGTAAAAAAGCAGTTTTCCATTTTCTTTTGTTTTCATGAAAACTCGTAAGTTATTTTGCTTTCATAATAACTCATACATATAAGTTAGTTTAGTATATATGATATGCATATACATATACGTATAAATATTCAAGTATATATGTAAGAATATAGGTATACACAAACATCTTTTATGGATTTTTAATTTTTTTTTTGTTGTATTTTTGTTTACATTAACCATATCTAAATAGATCGTGATATATATAAAGGTAGGCTATTTATTATATGTATACGTGCGTTTGCCACACCGAGGTCAATTATGACGTTTTGAAGTGTATTTACAAATTCAAAGCAAAAAATTAAACAAGAAAAAACTAAAAACATAGAGTAAAACAAAAATTACAAAATAAAAATAATAAACAAAATTTGTGTAAATAATAAGCAAAAAAACAAAAACGATACAAAATGAAATAAAAACAAAAAAATTAAAATGAAAGTGAAACGGTAAAGAAAAAAGAAAATTGTTTATCATCATAAGAAATAGAAACAAAATTATTTTTAAAAAATATATATATACAATCTTTGAGTTTTCTTCCTTTTATTTCATTTGATACGGAACAGATCTTACTAATAAGAGTTTTTTAAAGGGTATATAGATATTTCATTTTTGAATATTTTTTTTTTTAATTTTCTAAGGTTGTCTAGGACATAATGATATTAATGTTTAAGATTCAAGGTTAATTAATTCTTAAAATAATGTAGCCAATGGACATTGAAGGAATATTCTGTCTACTTAACTGGCAAATACTTACCATGCAATTTTGAAGTATATTTAATAGTGTTTCAATTCAATTCAATTGATTTAATTTGATTTATTACTAAATATTGATCAAATTAAGGTAATTTAATTAAAACTAACGGAGCAGAAGATTGATTTGAATTAAAATTGAAGTTATTAAAAATTGGGGAAGCTTTTTTAAAAACTTATTATAAAAATTATTACAAAAATGTAAGACTAGAAGAATTTTGATTTGTTCATTATATATTTTTTTTAATTGTATTGTTATCATCTTTATACTGAAATTATGAAATCATTCAATAATTTTAAAAAAAAACAGAAACTAATCAAAACTACAAATTTAAAACACTAATTCAACAAAAAACAAAAAAAGATATTTTTGAAATTTCTATAACGGTTATACTTAGTTTTAACACATCTCGTCAATTAACTAATCCTTTTATATTCTCTGTACACTAAAGATATTTGAATTGCCGCAGGAACTTCACTGTACTAATATCTAGAAAAGAAAAAGTCGAGGAATTAAAAGAACCTTACGTCGAGGAGCTTCGGTATGGTATTCCGATGGTTCAAAAATCGGGAAGAAAACCGGTGCCAGTATATTTGAATCAAGGTTAAAGTTCAATTTAATTTATAGAATATGCTGTAGGCTCTAGGTGAAACATTATTAAAATTAAATAAATATTAAAACTTTAGGTATGGTTCACAATTTTATTAAATATCTTATACATATATGGTGTAATATCTTATAATATGGTGCAACAATCGAAATCGATTAAGATATTTAATAAAAATATGAAACATACCTAGAGTTTTAATATTTATTTAATGTTAAAGTTCGACGCTGTACTTGCCACATATTCCACTGTTTTTCAAGTTGAAACATTACAATACAGGCATTATCATATGAAACATTACAACTATATCGGCATTACAATACAGTAAAAGAGAGCACAACATATAAATAATTTTATAGCAAAGCTGCATTAAAAGCTGTGGCTTCCCCAATTTTTGAATCAAAGATTATCTATAGCTTAAAGCTATCTGAAAGAAACAGATTTACTGTTATGTGGAGTCCAGCTCATGAAGCAATACAAGGTAATGAGAGGGAGCAGATGTCCTTGCAAAAACAGGCGTGAAGAGTCATTTCTTAGGACCAAAGCCAAGTTTTGCTCGTTCAAACGCCTACCTACAAAGAATTGTTTCCAAATAGGAAACTACAAAAGCTCAAAACATATGGAATAGTTGCCAAGAACTTACGCAGTCTAAAGCCTTTTTAAACGCAGTATTCACCGATTAAATCAAGTAATCGAGGAGACTAGATCCAATCTCAAAACACTGACATAGTTTATCACAGGTCATTGTCTATTTAACAAAGATCTGTTTAGAATTTAGGCATTTAGCTGTTTTTCATACAGGTCTCAAATATTAAGTAATTATATTCATCACGAGTGACGCTTCGTAGTTTTTAAATAGAAAATTTTGTTAGTTCAGGTTTTGCCAACTTAAAAAAATTTCCCATATCATTAGCCTTACATCGTTCTTTTGAAATTCATAAAACCTAAACATTGAACCGTAGAACACAGATATTATAGTAATATGAATATTCAAATTTTTAATATACATTATTATAAAAAATATATACGAATAAGAAATTAAAAATGTTCCATTTTGTAAATTAAGAGGCTTACTAATACATTCAATAAAATCCTAATTTTCTTTAAAAAAACACCGTAAATTTAGTCCAAAAATGTTGTATTCTAAAATGTCTATCCAAGTTTTATATAGTTATTTTAATCAAGGCTAATACTTAAACAAAATAGTTTTAATAAAAAAATACCAATAGGCTTAAACACACATGATGTAAACTACTCTAAAGTAACATAGATTAAACAACACCAATCCAATATTTTAGAAACATTTAGAATAAGTTAGATTTAAGAGTAAGATACATTTAATTAGATTTAGGTTTTAGATTTAGATTTAAATCAGATGTTTTATTTTGTCTTTTGTTATGTAGTAATTATAGGTTTTAATATAAGTTAAATAGGTTTTAGTTTTATAAATAGGTAATTAAAACTATAAAACAAACAGTTGTTTTAATTTTCCAAGCAAGAATTCTTTCCAGCAAAAAAATATAATATTTAAGCTAAAATTTAAAAAAAATATAATATAAATTTTTCTCATAAAATATTTATATACTAAGTTGAGCTACTTGTACGATAGCCAATTGTGCTTTAAGCTAATCACTAAGAAAATTAATTTGTTTAGTTTTCTTTGGAGTTGTTATTACTTATATCTAGAAAAATTTCAAGGTTTATAGAAAAAACACGTATTCAGCTGTCGTGATTCCAGCACATTCTAACCATCCCATCAATACTAAAATGTCTGCTTTCCCTAGCTACGTTCAGGCTATTGAATATTCCGATCTCGATATTAAATTATAATAAGGAGCTCAATATAATAAAAACAATAATAGCGAAGAATAACGGATATGAGGGGAACATCATCGACAAGATAATAAGGAAGAAAAATAGAAAACTATTATTTGAAAAATTGTACCATTCTTCCAACGAGATAAAACCCGAAATTAAATACAGGAAGTTTAATTTTTTTCCAGGTAAGTACTAGTTTAAAAATAGGAAATGTCATGAAGAGAAAAAAATAATAAGGCGCAAAAAACGTTTATTCGAACGGTAGTACGGAGCTGTTATAAAAAGCCAAATAGTTTGCAGCTGGTTTCAAGCTCCGCACACACGCGCTGAGGAATAATTTTTTATGCTCTTGACAGTAACTTAGGTAGAATCCCCTTTTCGTGCTTAATTAAGTATGGTACTTTAATTCTACACTACAATATCTACAATATTTCGAGCATTTATTTAACAAATTACTGGTTCTACTCATTAAATGTTGAAAACTACTGTTATTGTCAGGAACTAAGCCTTCTCAAATAGAATAGTTTCATTTGTATTTAATTTGTTACCAGATTATATACTTTCAATTATTTTTTGTCATTTACTATATCCCATAGACAAAAGGTACTAGACCAGGTCGAAAAACATTTTTTTGCTTCATCGGGAATCGAACCTGGGACCTTTCGGTTGAAAGGCAGGCGCTCTACCTACTGTGCCACCCAGCGTGTTAATTTGGAAAATTTGGTAACTGATGCGCAAGCGATGTTAGAGACATGGAAGCAGCATTTTAAGAACGTGCTGAATGACGCAAACATAAAAAAACACAGATCAAGAGGTGAAGTGATGATTGAATTCATGCATCAAATCATCAAACAAATCTGCATCGAGGAGACCATGCCTGGGGATGACTGGAATTTAAGTTCAATATCTCCAATATTAAGAAAGAGCGGTTCCATGTCCTGCGCCAACTATAGAGAAATATCCCTACTAAATGTTGCGTATAAGATTCTTTCCAATACTCAGTACGAACGATTGAAGCCCCATTGTAACGTTGTCATTGGAAACTATCAGTGCGACTTCCGTCCTGGTAAATGAACCACCTGCCAGATGTTCGCATTAAGGCAGATTCTGGAGATGGTCCACAAATCCCACCATCTTTTTATCGATTTTAAATCTGCCTATGACAGCATACGTCGATCTGTGTTTTACGAATTAATGTCGGAATTTAGTTTCCCATCCAAGCTTATCCGTTTGTCAAAAATTACTCTGGAAAACACCCGGTGTGCTGTGGTGATTGAGAGGCAAATTTCTGATCCATTTCGAACGTTCTCCGGATTTCGACATGACGATGCGCTGTCATGTAATTTCTTTAATCTCGTGTTCGGGCATAAAATGCTACGTTCCGGAACACACTGGGCACTATATAAAAATCGGGGCAACTCCTGGGTTCCGCTGATAATGTCGATATTATCGAAACATCACGACGAACAGTCATCGAAGTTGCTACACAGATTGAAGATGAAGCAGGTAAATCGGGTCTTCTCATAAATAATAATCAAACAAAATATATACTCACGGCAAATAAAATGTCCTCCCAACATTATATAGGACACAACATCACTGTCGGCTCATACAATATTGAAGTAATTCAGGAGTTTATCTACCTTGGAACCAGCATCAACTCCACCAATGAAATCGGTGTTGAAGTAAGGCGAAAATGTACCCTTGCAAACAGTTGCTACTGTCTAAACAACTGGATTCAAAGCTCCTATCCCAAAATACCAAGGCTCAATTATACAAAACGCTCATCCTTACGGTGCTGCTATATGGTTCTGCATCGTGGACATTACCAAAAGCAAGCGAACATGCACTTTGTATCTTTGAGAGAAAAATTCTTCGTCGCATTTATGGTCCTGTGTCTGACGAAGGGGTTTGGAGAAGTAGATACAATGCCGAACTATACCAGCTGTTCAACGACATTGACCTAGCCAAAAAAAATTAGAATAAGACGTCTTCTTTGGCTAGGCCATGTAGAGCGTATGGATTTAAATGAAACTCTTCGAATCTAAGCCCCAGAGAACGCGTCGTCGAGGGAGGCCACAGCTTCGTTGGAGAGATGAAGTATAGGCAAATATGAAAAAACTTCAAATCACCAAATGGAGAGATTCCACTCGTGCCCGAAGTCAGTGGAGTAGAATTTGGCTTCAGCAGGTCCAGGACCTTCAAGGTCTATAGCGGCCATATAAGTAAATAATCGTTTAATTTTACTAAAATTCATTGAAATTAAATTTCTTAAAGAACCTGTATCAAGAAATTTATTTACACACACAAGCTAATACTTAAAATTATACTTACTCAACAGGGGTCCTTGGTTTAAATTATATTATGCAAATACTTTTTATTATATAAGAATGCTGTAGGAAACTTTTGAATTGAAATAGAACAAAGTGCACTGTATCTAATTATGACCTATATAATTAAGTTCGCATATATGTACATATTTTGTTACAACTAAGTTTTGACTATTATTAAAAATTAATACGAAAAAGCGATTATTAATATACTACTACGTACAATGTGTCCTGATTCCGAATTCCAGTTTCGAAAGTTAGTTTAGTTTACTGAAATTTGTAAACATTTTTCAGCAAATTAATTTTATTTCAGGTCTTATATTTAAAAAAAAAACCTATAGTTAAGTATTTTAATGTTTCCACTAATTACTTGTTTTTTTATAAATAGAAGCAATGTCTGAATTTATCTTGCCATCAAAATTTATTAAAGTTGAAATATTAACAACAAATGACTAGCATTTCATAAAAAGAAATTCGCAAATGTTCATAAAATCGGGACACAACATGTTTTCATTTCTAAAACACAAATTTTTTATGCTAGTAAATTGCAAACATTTAATTTTCAAATTAATCTCAAAATAAAATTAATAATTTTTAATTGCAAAAATATTAAAGAACAGTCTCGAATCACGATAACTTATTAATAGTTATCTTTCTTAACATTTATTTATTTTTTTTTATTCATAACTTTATTTACATATAACTATACTTACTTAACCATAAGGGTATTCACGAATAGGTATGTAGATTGAAGGTGTAGTCTTGTACTAGGTGTAGAAGTGTATTACCATTGTAAAATTGTTGTATGAAAAAATATTCTACAAGTCTTGTAGTTTTTTACAAATGAAAAAAATCAAGTTGTATCTCACTTATTCTCATAATTATAAATTAAATTCATACTAGAATTCGCCCGTTCCTTGAAATTCGAAGAAGCTTTGATAAACATCGTACAAAATTTTTTATAATGTACTCTAATAATAATCCTTAAAAGATCTTTTGGGTTAGGTAATGTTTGTTAATAATAATAAAATTTATTTATTTTAATGTAATTTAAAGCTAAGGTAAGCAATTTATTTTTAATTGGCTTTTATTAATTTAAAATTTCTTTATAAACAATATTTTTTGCAAAAACCCGGTTATTAGTATTTTCTATAAGATGCCCTTGATTTATTTACTCTTTAATATAGAAACGAATACCATCAAATTACGAATTCTATTGGCAACCCCATACAATTGACCATGACCAAATACACGTTGTGATAAAAGAATACCAACTTTGTGGAAAATTTGTTCTTGAGATTTATTAATGGTCATAGCAAATGCTAAAATGATTGGATATTATGCTCGTCTTAAAGAAAATGGTAATAATGTGTCAGCCATAGGTCAAATGAATTCTGGGTATTAAAATACGTAGCCCACAAGAACGTACAGTTAAAATTTCGAAATCTATGGTCACATGGTCACATTTCGAAGTCTATGGTACCATCACCAATTTTTTTGACGACATTCAATGATTTCAATTTCGCCGGGCAAAGGTCTCATATTTCGTGATAAAGTACATTTATGAAATAGAAAATATTCAGACTAAGATGTTATACCACTTTCAATAAGAGTTGCACATTTAGCATGATAAATTACTGGCAAAGTTTGACTAAAAACTCCACATAATAAAATTCCTCCAAAATTTTTTTTTCAATTTTCGTTAGATGCAATATCACGAAAATAATAATTCATTAAATAATTTTAAAACAGTAAGTGGGCCCATTCAATGAATTCAATTTATGAATGATTGCATTTTGAATAAAAGTTTTACTACAGCCTGCATAAGCTGTCAAACAGAAAACATAGCTTGCAGTGTTATTTTCCAAAATCTCTTTACCAATTATAATTCGTTGTTCGTTATTAACAGATTCACACATTTCATTAAATATTGAAACATCTTGGAATTTGAATTTTTATAAAATTTTTGAATATTGTTGATCTTTTTATTATAATTTACAGTTTTAAATGTTTATTGGCTCATTGTTTTTCTTTTCTTTTTTAATTTTTGATTTTTTTTTTTTTATTAATTATGTTAACTTAAAGTTCAATTTTTAAATAGCTTGTAATTTGTTTGATTTAAACGAAGTAGGTAAATAAATAAATAAATATTAATAAAAATTATACTTAATTTCTTCATTAATTCATTCCAGGTTCGAATTTTACCCAATTTTGTACAAGGAAGCTATAACCGAAGCTGTACAAAAATGATGTACTGAAAACATGTTGTATCCCCCGATAAATGCGTTCGTTCTTAAGAAGTTAAAATTGCCTTTTTACAGTTTAAAGTAAAACATTAAATTAAATGTAAATATCGCCAAATGTGCTTACCGAGACCAGATGTTCATTTCATTCTCAATGTGTAAAATTAAATGAAAATCAGACTAGGTAATACAATTAACTACAAAGGGGCTTATACAACAAAATAAATTAGATTAATTATTTATTAATTACAACACTAATGTGAAAATAAAATACATAACTAACTTAAAAAAAAAAACTCATTCATTTGTATCTTAGTTCGCATGAACATACATAGCTGTATGCAATAATATGAAATTCAAAAAAATCCTTTCTGAATAATTTATATGTGTCAAATTTTCAGACAACTCGCTTGTCTCCTACATATCCAATCCATATATTATATACGTATATACATATTTATATTTATATAGAAATATTTTCTCTCTACATGTTCTAAAATCAACATTCCTGAAATATATTTACTTTCTATACTCTTAACTGTATAAAATTTATACATAAATCTTACTTATATAGATCATACATATACCAATTACATATAATAAAAAAGTTTTACACATAATATCTATATATACAGGTACATAAATGCATACTAAAATATTTATATAGTACATAAGAATGTTAAGTAGTATGAAAGTTTATGTCAAAGAACTTCCCATTCAGGAAATTGAAAATTAATAATATGATTATTACTTAAGTTATTGATGGATATTTTTTACACTTTTTTATGCAAGGGACTTTTATTTATTTTTTTTTATTGTAAATATAACTGTACCTACATATATACTTAAATATTTCCTCATCTGAAGGAAAAAATAAATTTACAAGCAAATTAGTGGTATACACTTTATGTATACAAATAAAAAGTGATGAAGAGTCTTTGATATGAATTTTTGTTGACAAAAGAAATTGATAGTTTTATTTTTATTTTTATTTATTTTTTTTCTTTTTATTTATTACTAGGTAGTTGGGTATATTAAATATATAAATAATTTGTTTATTTTTATATTTTTAGATTGGGTCATTGTTATTATTCGTATTTATATGAAATAATTTTAGATAAACACATATACATATTAATATACTTTTCGTATATTTTTGATAAGTTGCGGGATATATATATGCATATATATATAAAAATATAGTTAAGTACGTGTGGAAAGCTTTAAGTACATAAGTCAAATAAATTTTAAAATTTTATTATAAATCAAGAGATTTTTAATTTTAAATTAATGTCAAGAATTTCTTAAAACATTTGTATATACATATTAAAAATAACTCAAAATGTTCAACTCAACGTACCTATAATTTTTTCTCATTTTGCTATCACTGATATAATCTGTAAAATTAAATTTCGAAAAATATTTTATTTAATTAAATTTTATTATAAAACGAATTTAAAGAATTGATTAAAATAATTAATTGTTGGTGTGGAGAATATGAGATCAAATATTTGATGAAGTTGTTACATTATATTAGACATAAAAAGGTATAGTTACCTAACCTATATATTTAGGTAATTTCATTTGATTACAAATTGAAATATTGAAATTTGTATTTTTTCTTAATTACACCCAGTTATTTTTGTTATATAAAGAGAGGCTGTAGTTAGCAGTCTCCAGAATACTGTGCGATGTTAACCAACTAATGACTAATATAAATAATCAATCATTTTTATTATGAATGAATATAGTTAAACAACTAAAATCAATTCAAAAACAGACAAAAAAATATAATAACATTTGAAATTACTTTAATTTTAAACGTTAGGGATAGGGCATTCTACAAAAAAAAATACTTAAATTAGTCATTTAACGATACGTAAAAGAAAATAGACAGAATAAGTAAAAAGCACTCAGTTGCTAAAAATAGAGCAAAAATTAAATAATGCAGTATACAAAATAACTTATGACACTTATTACATATATTAAAATATAATTTACGATAAAAGTTGGAATCTATAGTAAAAAGTTAAATTCATTATTTTAAGAAAAACTAATTTCAAATTAAAAACAAAATTTAATGAACAAAATTTAAAAAATTATACACAATTATGTTCTAAAATTTGATGTTAGGAATGTATGCAATTAGAAGTATGATATAAAAAAAAGCACGTAAAAAATAATTTAAATCAAAACTTATCAACTTGGAAAAATATTAGTTAATATAGTAAACAAAACATTTTAAATAAATAATTTTTAAGCTTGACATCGAAGAATGACAAACAATGTAACAATTTTAAACTTTCAAGATCTGTTGGAAAACTCTTTGAGCTATAAGGTAGTGTAGGGGCGGTAAAAATGGGATAAATAATGAATTCAGGATATTACCAGATCAAACATTCAGCCTTCTCAGATTATAATTCAATACTATTCGCTAATATGAGTAGCCCGACCTAATAAGAAAACAACCATGATACTTTGAAAAAATATAAGTAACTATATAGTTAGCTTAGCCGAGAACGGCGTAACATTCACCGGTCAAGCATTTGAAAAATATTTCCTTTCTCTTCATTTAAATATTTAACTCAAAACAAAGTTTTCTATTTCCGCAATTGCAATTGATTTTTCTTAGTAGTTATATCGTCAAATTTAAGCATAAACATTATTGTTTCATAGGGTATTTTTTTCTTTATAGGGAAAGCTTTATCGCCATGCCAATAGAAATATTTTTTTTGCTGCTGGTGCAAATGAACATTAATTTGAACTTGAAGATGTACAACCTGCTTTTGTCAATTATAAACATTTCGAAGTTTATAATTCAAAGACACAGACCAGGGAAATTCAAATTTTTTAAGTACTTCATTTTTTAGGTATATTTTACTTGTTTTGATGACTTTAAAAAATACTTCTAATTTGAAAAAGCTTCATATTTTATTTATTTTATTATGCTTTTCTATTATTCAGATGATCTTATTTGGTTATTGTATTAAATATATAGTATTCCTATATGGGTTTAGAACTTGGATATGTTTTTCTAAAATTTATTTATTTGAAAGATGGACACCAAAATTAGTATTTTGTAATTTGTTTTGCTTCTCAATCGGTAATTTTTGCAGTTATATTTTTACAAAGCTTTATATCTAAGCTTTTGGGTTACTGTCACTGCTCATTCCTGTCACTGCTGGTTAAGATCTAAAAAAATTAACTATTTTAATTATTAAATTTGTGTTTAAAAAAACGTCTTTCATCAATTTTCATACTAATTCCACTATAAACAGCTTATAAAATATAAAATGTACTGCACATTGAAGCAATTTTGTGTATAGGCCTGTCAATTAGTGTTGGGCTTGGTAGCAATTATATAGTATTTATACATAAGTTTGAATATGGAGATGAATATAACAAAATCATACGAACAAAATTTTTTTGGAAACAACTTTTTTAACTTTCCTTAAATTATACATATACATAATACATTATGGCCGGTACTATATTTTTCAGATCTCTTCAACTACTAGGGTATGCCGACGACATTGACATCATCGCCAGATCACAACGGGCGGTCGTCGAGGCCTTTACCCAGATTGAAGAAAAAGCGAAACGAATGGGTCTCAAATGGGTAAATGAGGATAAGACAAAATATATGTTGTCGACAAATAAAAAGACCTCTCAACATCATATTGGTCAAAACATCACTGTCGGCACATATAATTTCGAGGTAGTTCATGAATTTACCTACCTTGGAACCAGTGTTAATCCCACAAACGACATCAATGTGGAGGTACGGCGAAGAATAACCCTTGCAAACCGTTGCTGCTTCGGTTTGTCAAAACATCTCGGGTCAAAGCTCCTCTCTCGAAACACCAAAGTACAAATCTACAAAACGCTCATACTCCCGGTTTTGCTTTACGGATCAGAATCATGGACACTGCCTAAGGCAAGTGAGCATGCACTTGGTGTCTTCGAGAAGAAAATTCTTCGTCGGATATATGGTCCTGAAAACGACGATGGGGTCTGGAGGAGAAGATATAATGCCAAACTCTATGAGCTGTACAATGAGGTGGACGTAGTCACAAAAATTAAAGTCAAGAGACTACAGTGGCTCGGACACCTAGAGCAGATGGACGAAAATGCTCCAGCCAAGAGAATCTTCGATTCCAGACCCGAAGGTACAAGACGTCAAGACAGACCAAACCTTCGTTGGAGAGACGAAATATCGGCGGATTTAAAGCAATTTCGAATCTTCAACTGGAGAGAATCCGCCCGTGACCGGCAAAAATGGAGGATGTTGATGAGTCAGGCCCAGGACCTACATGGTCTGTTGGCCACCTAAGTAAAGTAAGTAAGTTAGTTATATAAAAATAATAATATGTTGCATTACGCCAACTAAAAAACTTTAATTTCAAAGTTTGAATAATTTTCAGACAATATATTATATGTACAATATAACTACGGATACATATTTTGTGTTTACGAAAGAGAAAAATATCTATTCTTTCATTCATACATAATGAGCTGCTTAAATACTGTTAAAATACTATTAGAACTGTGAGTTTAAACTTAAAAATAATATTATGTTCTAAAAGCTATATTTTTCTCCGCCTAAAATTTTGCATTTTTTGAAAAAAATTTTCGTTGCGTTAAAAATTTTATTTTCGTATGCTCAGATGGTTGATGTTATGTTGTATAGTTTTGTTTTTTGTTACAAACAGAAAAAAAAATCAGAAAAATAAATATTTCAATTGTAAAACTTATGTGATTATGTATATATATATATATATATATATAAAGTTTCCTTCACATAATATATATATCTGTAAACTAGACGGGAGCGTTCCCAATGCATACACAAATTGCTTTGTTCTGTTTTTTTAACCCTTGTCTATCATGTTTTTCAACATATTTTTAATTTAAGGCTAGTTTTCTTCGCAAATAATAAGGAAAAATAAAAAAAATAAAATAATATAAATAAAACAAACAATTTTTGCGATTTAAAATATTTAGTATCAATACAAATTTATTAATAAATATTTAATTAATAACAATCTATTTCTTATTTTTATAGTTTTTCTGTTTTAAATATATTATTTACGTTAATATACGATAATTTAAAAATTATTTAATCATATTTTAAGTATTAATTGCAATTTTAGAACATTAGAAAAGTTTTCATAGAAAAATAAAGGGGAAAACTTGAAATTAAATGGGAATGATAAATTTATTATAAATATTAAGTAAATATCTAAGTAGGTAGTTATATTATATTACTTATAGTTCTTCGATTAGTGCCAATATGTACCGTTATAATTTTTCTTCAAACCAACCAAACAAAAACGAAAGAAGGAAAAAGGAATACATAGTTACATATTATCAAAAAGTACATAAACATAAGAGCTCTCATCTGGATATTTTTTAATTATTTCAACTTAGGAGCGTACGGACGAGCAAGAAAATGAAACGAAAATAAAGATCGTATTTTATTTTTATTCTGGTTTTAATTTCCTTTTTTTTTGGCTGTATGTAGTTATGTACAGATGTAGAATATATATTTTGTCAAATCAAAGAGGTTCAAAATAAAAAATATAAAAAAAATTTAAACACATAGTTAACTACCTAAAATAGGTATATTTTTAAATTTTTAGCAAAGAATATATTTTGATTTTGTTAATTTTGTCTGTTTTTTTTTATCAATCATGTATAAATAAGTACATATTTACATAATATGTAGATATAGATACATATGTACATATATCTCCTTACAAAAAACAGAACAAAAATGGATTGTTGTCTGTTAGTTTTATTTCTTTAAAAAATAGAAATACCAAAATTGAAATAGAATTATGATTTTCAACCGAAAACGGTATTCCGTAGACAGTTCACGATTTGTAATGCATAAGTAATAAATTTTATTCTTATAGTTATATACTATTATTTTTAGAATTTTTTCTAGATTCTGTGACTCTATTATGTTTAACTCCATACTTATTTCAACCCATATTATGGTAAAATATAATTACTTATTTCATTGAAAGATAGAAATAAATAAAAATGAGATGAGATGAGTGATATACGACTTCTTACTATATATATATTATTAGATATTATGTATTAGGGAGTTTTTTTCTTTCTCTCTTACCCAGCCACCACTTAATTCTTTCCGTTTCTTACCGGTTAACAAAGATAACAAAGAATGCGTTAAAAATGTTTAGACCAATAATTTCAAATTATTGGTTTGCATTTAAATTATTAATGCATCCTTATGTATTTGAAAGGTCTAAGTATTTTAAAATTATTTTTAGAATATATTTATAAAGTTAACATAAGTTATTTTGACGATGTAGTTTCTGGGCCATTTAAGACCATATAGGTCCTGGGCCTTTCTTTACCTATTAGTGTTTCTTAATTTTCAAAAATATTAACTATATGTTGTAAGCCTATTTAATTTAAATACCTATATTAGTATCTATACAAAACTATAGTTATATAAATGGTTAAATATAACTCAGATATTACAGAAACATAAGTAAAAAATATTAACATAGCATAAGTATATATACCATAATTTTTTTGATAATCATGCATGATTTTTCCTTTTTTTTCTTACGTTTTGTTTTTTTTCGCAACCGTATACTAGAGCAAGAGAGGTTGGAATCACCAATCTATTTAGAATAATATATACTTCATTGGATAAAAGATTATAATTTAACAAATATTGTTTTTTTTAATTAATTTTATTTTTTTTTTATAATTCCAAGTCTATGTGATGATTACACCCTAACTGCTTTTACCTGTGTAAGATATACACAATTACATACAATAGCTTTTCCATAAAAAATTAAAATAAAAAATCAATCTAAATTCCTAATAGTCCTACAACTTGTGAATATATAATACATACCAGTGGGTCCCTGTGCAATTGCACAGTAGTAACTTTATTTAAAAAATCCTGGATAATAACATCATAATTGATTCATATCAAGTTATATGAATCTTAGTTACTTATTTTTTTTCTGTAGGTAGGTTAGGAATCCTCCTTTCAGTCACTCGCACGCAAACCAACAATGGTAGTGAGGGCCTTAAGCCCACTAAAACCACCTCTTTTTTGTCTTTCATACATAACAAATTCATGATAGATCGACTAATTAATTCTTACTCTCAGAGAAAAAAAATTATATGTTTTTTTACATAATTTAAATTGTGGTTATGTTTCTGTATTATTAATTCAAAAAATTTTTTTGTAAAATATTAAAGTAAAAATAAAGTAAGATTATTAAGATATTTAAAAGCTTTAAAAAAGTGTTTTAAAATGAAATAAAATATAAAAGGATTATTTAACTTTTTTCTATGTAGTTACCATGAAAAAGAAATCTTATCTCTTTCAATTTGACATCAATTACAGTAAAAATCTGTACTTAAAAAATAATATACTTAATTATGTAATAATATTATATAATCTTTGATTATACTCACTATTGGTTATAGGCACAATTTGCTTTGAGTCAAAAATTTTACTGTCATCATCTTTTTTAATGTTTTTTTATGTAAGGGGTTTTCCAATAGGGATGATATGATTTTGAAGTGACGTTTCGGCCATTTGTAATATGTCATGATCTGTCATTTTTTTCATTGAATTCAGTAATGTTTACAATTTCACCGTAAACGTCGTGAATTTGCTGATTTTGCCTTGGAACAACTTGAAAACTATAGCGATTTTTTTAAGAAAATCCTCTTCTCCGATGAGGCTCACTTTCATCTAAGTGGTGCGGTAAATAAACAAAACTGTCGATTCTGGTGCGAAGAAAATCCACAAATTATTCATGAAAAACCAATACATTCGGCTTAATTTCACAGTTTGATGTGATTTTTGGTCTGGTGGAATCATCGGTCCGTACTTCTTTCAAAATGAAGCTGTTCACACCGTTACTGTCAATGGAGAGCGGTATAGATCGATGATAACCAACTTTTTAGGGCCGAAATTGGAAGAAGTTATTTTAATTCGTTTATAGTTAAAAACGTTTGTAGTCACGATTCTGTTATAGCAATGACTAGTTATATAAAATATAGCTAGGCATTGGTAATACTTAGTCAACAATTATTTTGAAAGAAAGTAATAAAATTCATACAGTCGATGTCGTTTATAGTCACATTAAAATATAAAAAACAATTTTTTCAATAAAACAAAAAAATAAGTTAAAAGTGAATTATCTTATTTAAAAACTGATTTAACTACTTATGTATTGTCTTTTTCTGTTCTTTATTACAAATACATATGTACATTTTGTGATTACATAGCTGAATAAAATAAAGTTTAAATTTGTTATACGAAAGTTATTTTGTTGAATTTTGTTCGTAAAGATGCAATTTTTTTTTACTACGCCTAACTATAGCCACAAATATTACTGAAATTTAATTTTTTGTTTAATTTTTTTTTTATAATTACTTAAGTATTATTAACTATTATAAATTCTAATTATTTTTTGTGATTTTGACTATAACTGAATTTATGAAATAATAACTAGTTATGTGATAGTTACATTATGTTTTATTGATTAATAAATATACTTAACTACATATTTAAGTTTTGAGCTTAGTATTATTTTTCATAGTCACAAATACCAACACCAAATAGTTTTATTTTACAATTTAAAAATTAATAATAAAAAGTCCAATAAATTACATTTCATTAACAAAGAATTAAAAAGTAAATAAAATTAATAGTTTAAGTAAGTTATCTTGAAAATTGGATTTTTTGCCCCTCGCAAAAGTCAAAATTAAGTTGACATAGGTCAACCAATACCCACTTTTACTATATTACAAAACACAAAATATTTAACACTAAAAAACAAAAAAAGGTACAATTATAAATTAACTTAAAAATTATTAAAATCGAATTTCTCACAGATGTATTAATAACATCTTTTAATAAATTATAAAATTAACTAAAGCAAAACAAGTTGTGATGAACGAAAGAACTTCTAAAACTTATTGTTAGATAAACATGTGTTTTGAATAATGTTTTATGAGCTAGTTAGAATTACACATAGTTAAATAAATAACATGGATTCATCCATCAACTGATTGATTGAACATGTTCTTATGGGTGACAAAATAAAATATATGTTGGTTTGACAATAAATAAATTAATAAAGAATTTGCCAATAGAAATTTCTAATAATTAAGTATTAATTGAAAAAAACAATGAATTTTTTTGGTTTAATGTTTAAATATATAACTACATAGTTATACATATAATTATTTATTTTTGTTTATTCCTAGCCTTGAATTAAAAAAAAATTTATAACTAAGAGTATAATTAGTTAATACTTAATTATTTCTTTTTCTTAATTAACTTTCTATTTACATGCAAATTTTTTTTGCTCGCTTTTGACGTCTTTAATTTAAATTTAGTAAAACAAAAAAAAATTATAATGGTCGGTTCATATTACAATTTTATTATCGTCATTTCCTGTCATTAATACAACTGTTATATTTTATAACAGCAACATCTTACTATGTAAATTATAATTTATAATTGCCTAACTAATAAGATTTTATAGTTATATGATAATCATACATAATTACGCTAAAATTTTAAATATTTTGTTTCTATATAATCTACATTCTACATAGCATAACCAATTATTTACATACAGTATTGGCCAAAACTAATTAAACATCTAATTATAAAATTTTAATGTTTTTTATTTTATTTAAAAAAAAAAAAACAAAAAAAAACAATAATTAAAATAACAGCAAAGTTTAAAATATTGTTTATAATTAAATACGTGAGTATATTTTTTTTGTTTATCCATATTTTGTTTTTAATGTACAGAGCCATCTGATTTATTGGCAATAACAATATTTTTTAGAAAGTTTTAAAACTAAAAAGATAAAAAGATACAGGCTAAATCATTTCTGGCTTTTTAAATTTTATTTACATTTACTTAGTACAGTGGGATCATATTCAGGTTCGTTAATTAAGTATAATTATCGGGGATCACGACATCCAAATACCAGTGTATTTTCATTCTAACCACTTTGTTAGTACTTTATGAATATCGTTTCTGACCACATCTAAAATCAAAATATCTTCTCTATGCATTGAATATCTAGCTGTCTGTAGCTCCTAATCTAAATTGCTCCTAATCTAAACTATTATCTACTAGTTATTGATTAATCAGCTATTAAATCAAAATTAGGGTCTGTATGTATAATAAGAACTACAAATTGTACAACAGAGTGTAATGAATTTAATTTTTAAAATAAATAATAAGTAAGTAACTAAATTATTAAGTACAACTACTTATAATTGTAATTTCAAAATGTAATCGGAAACATCATTTGCAATAAAGCAGCAAAAACATCTGTCAAAATAATCTACACATGGATGGAACAATAGGTAGAACCTGCCTTCAACCAAAAGATTATAGGTTCGGTTCCCGTTGAAAACAAAATGCTTTGCAGGTTTTTGACCTAGTCCAGTAAGTAAATTGATTGGTCTTGTTGTTTTATTATATACATATATATATACATTAAAAGCAATATGCAGCTGACAGTATTACTAGCAGGTTCGGCATCTTTTAATAAACACTAGTTCTTCTCTGACTATTATTTTGGGTGTAGGAATAATTTCGTATACTTAACTATATATACTTAACTAATTAATATTTAGTAACAATAAGATTTGCACTATTTATACATATAAAACAACTCCACTACTTCTATACACACTAACTGAACGATCCATCAGGTACCAATCACTTTTACTAGAATTTAAACTAAGTTAGATTTGAATTCCTTTTATATCTTTTTTTTATAGAACTACTTTTATTTGCTTCCTTAGTAAAAAATAAACCAAGTGCTCAAAATTACACTATTAATGATCACATGATAACTATTTCAAAAAATTTTGCTAACTAAAGTATAAAATATAATTTATAGCATTTAAGTATAGATGTAGCTAGAGTTTTGGTCAATACAATACAAAAATATACAATAGTTATGTACTTATATATATTTATATCTATATTTTTTCTATATAACTAACTATATAATTGTCAGAACGTTGAAAACATAGAACACATAACTACTTCTTAAGTTGTATGGTAATGGTATATATATATAATTGTGTGAGAAATGTTTTTGAAAAATATAACTACGTAAAAACATTAAAATTAGACAATAAATTTAGATAGAATAGAAGAGAATATAAATTAAAGTAAAAAATCAATTTAAAATTTCACACTAACTAACAACTAAAAATAAAAAGAATTAAAAAAAAAAAAAAAAAACAAAAACATGTGAAAAGTAATAACGAAAGAATAAATAAATTATAGTTAAAACTTACTAACTACTTATAACAGTTCTCGTGTTTTTAGCATGAAATAAGTAGTTATAACACTATAACTAGGCTGGTACATAAATTAATTTAAATAACTAACTATAACTAGTTATATATTTAACTAAGTTCACTAACTTAAATATTTTATTAGTATGAGCCCACCAATTTTTTATTCGTATCAAATTGTAAAAAAAAAAGGATTCCTAATTTAATTTTAATTTTTCAATCGTAATAATTTGGATATACAAAACAGTGATTTTTAAATTGTTTAAATACAATTTTCAAATACCTAGTTATCAAGTAATTTTATCAAATTAATGTTTTTTAAAAGAAAATAAAGTTTTTTTTATCCGTTTCAAACCTTGAACACCGAAGAACATCTCAATGGAATTATAAAATTATTGTAAATAAAATTTATTAAGTATTTTATATAGTTATGTATAAGTATTACTTGCTACAAAATTCTACATAATCTTATTCCTTACTGTCGCTCCTATTAATACAAATATAAGTTATAATAATATTGTTTTGTAAAACCCCAAACAAAACGAGCACTTTAGAAATCTCAGATCATATATACCTAAGTATAAAAATTTAACAATCTAAGTAAGGTTGGTTGAAGTGTTTTTACACGATCTGACCAAATTTTGTTAGATGGAAAGATAATATTGAAGAATCATATATATATATATATACGTCTCACGTCAATAGTAAGATACTAGTAAGATACGTCAATAGTAACCTGGAAGACAACTGCAAGAGATAGAGACTATTGGATGAATGTTGTGAAGACTAAAATGAACCAAGGGTTGTAGTGCTACATGATAATTTAATTTTTTCATCTCATCATCGGTTATCTGTTACAATCATTAAAAGTAGATTGTGTTAATTAATAATGTAGGAATGATTAAGATTAGTTATATTGACTAGTTTAGTTACTAATCTATCTTATCCTATAGAACTTATACTAGTAACCCGTACGAACTGTGACGGAAGTTAATAAATAGGTACGTATTTAGTACTTATATATATATATATAGTATATAAGTACATGTAAAATCATCATAAACATTGATCCTGCCGTAGCTAAAAGTTATAAAAGTCCTTAGCAAACCTCTTCCGCACTTCGTTACATTTTCAACAATTATACTCTAACGTTAAAAAACTAATTTTTCTAAAAACTTGCTTGCTTCTGTAATAAATATTCAAAGTCAGCTCGTTAAAAACGTCGACGATTTATCTGACCTTTAAGTTTCCAATCTTGGGAACCTTTTTCGCAATATGGCTAAAATATCTACGAAATGTATACCCGCGTATTAGGTTTATAAGCATTTAACTAAAATATTTAAACTGAATATGAAATTTATTATTAGACAAATTTATGAAAGTATATATACTTATATATATAACTACTCTTCTATATTTATTCATAATAGCACCTTTTTTATCCCATTACATATAACAAAATAATCAATGACCTGGAGTTAGATTTTATACTTATGTGAACGAGTTAACAAGACATATTTAACTACTACTGACAAAAAAGACTTATGTGAATCGATGTTTGATTTTGATTGTTTCTACATAACTAAGTATAACCTTTTTTTTATTCTTTTGTTTTTCTTTATTGGAGTTTTTCAATTTTGATAACCAAAAATTCATGATTGTTTCCAACTATATATAAATAATTTGAGTTCTGTCTGAATAAAAGTTGTTATTTTTTTCTTGTTTGTTGTCATAACAACTAACTCCATAGTTAGATAAAAATTGTTTATTTGTTTCTGGTATTGATTTTAATTTAACTACAGTAACAGCATGCAACTGTCACTTCTGTCATTATTTTTTTTAGCCAAGGCGGGTATATAAAATTGGTAAGAACCTTGAAATTTTTGTTATTGAAATTAAATACATCTTGTTATACCCACATAGTTATAGCTAGTTACTACTTTATGGTATATCTATACCTTCATAGTCTACTTATAAAGGACACAGATATCATAAGTAGTAAGAAGTTACATATGATATTCTAGGCCAGGGGTAACTAATAATAAAACATTTAAATCAATTAAGTACTTAAGTACTAGTAACTATTAATTACAAAAAAGTTTACGCTATATCAAAGTTTGAATATCAGTGTATTTATTTGATAAATGTGTGTAGCTGTGTGTGTAGTTTCATTCTATATATATAAAAAAAGAGATTATCTTAAATTTTATTTTACTTTTTTAATTCGTTTTCTTTTCGAAATTTATAAAAATAAGCAAAATAGTACTTAGGTCTAAAAACAAGAAAATATTTAATTTATATCATTTTCTTATAATTAACAGATTCGTATTTTTTTTATAATATAAGTATAACAGAATATATACTTATATAAATTATTATCTATTATATATATTTTACTCACCACCACAAAAATATATGTTTTATTTCACCTTTAAAATTTTTGTTACTTTATAATTAGCTTTAATTTAATTTAATTATTTTTAAATTTATTTTAGAATATTTTGTTTTCTTTTTTTTTATTTACTTTTAAAATGAATTAAAATTTTCCTTTTTTTTTTTTGTTAAATTTCCTATTATTTATTTTTTATTCAGATTTCACAAGTGAAAAAAATTTTCATAATGTAAAAAACATTGTGTTACATGTATATACACAATGTATATATAAGCAAAGTTTGATTACTCTGTTTTATTTCTTTTTTTTCCACACTAAACACTTTATTATGTATATGCATATATTAAGTATATATATATATATTTCACATACTGACACACTTCTTAAAGAAGGGGTTGTTTTTACATTTAATTTTTTTTACTTTTTTGATATTTTTATTTTAAAATTTTATTTGAATAATTAAAATGAAGTTAAACTTTTTTTTGTTTCTTATAATAAAATAGTAAATATGTAAATATTTAATTAATTAATTTTTAATATAGATTTTTTGTATAATGAAAAAAAATTTTTTTTATAATTATTTATTTAGTATTTTTAATAAATTTTAAGCGATTATTTTAATTTAGCTAGATTTTATTTATAATTATTTTTTCATTGAAAAAGAAAATTTTATCCCAGAACTGTCCACAGAATATTAACTGTAGGCGTCGACAGGTGGCGGATAATCGAAATGTATTAAAGATAATTTGAAAATTAGCTACTAAAAATATACAATAATATACTAATACATTTATAGAGATATATTATTATTAATTATTTAGTTACTACTAGAGATAAATGATTAAGTTCCGAACAAGAGCACACACAATTTTTCCAATCAAATTTTGTAGAATTTTTTTAGAGGACTTTATAGGATAAAAATATGTATGTAGAATATAAAAATGATTTTAAAAATTTATTATATTTTTAAATTGATTTATATTTTAATTTTATTATTTACACCAGAAAAAAAAGATATATATACCTATGTATATATATATAAAACCTCATTTCAATATGTATTAATTTATTTTTAATTGATTTTTATAATTAATTAATGTAATCATAAAATATTCGAACTTGTTTTGTTTCTGAAAATTAGTAAAAAATATTTTCTTTTAAATATCTATTTTCTTAATTTTGCATATTTTTTTTTTTTTTGTTTATATTATACATTTTGTTTATAAGTAGTTAGGTATATTATTAAAATATCGTGTACAAAATTATGTAACTGTGTATGTAGTATTAAGGAAAATGTGTACTATATATATATAAATATTTATATTTATGCAACTATAGATATTTATTTCTATATTTATACAATGGTATATACTTTTATTGTTATATTTTTGTATATTCACTCTCTATATTGAAATGAAATGAAACGAAAAAAATTTCCTTCTTTCAAAAAATTGAGAAATTGAATTTTTTCTTTTCTTCATTTATTAATTTCTGTTATTATATTTAATGTATTTAAACAAATTTAATAATAAATAATTAACTAATGGACTTATTTTGAATATTATTATATATTTTAAACAAAACAATAATGTTTAATTAAAGTTTTTTAATTAAATTTAAAGCACACAAAAACTAGTATATACATTTTTTATAACTTTTTTTCATTTATTTGACGTAGAATTTTCCTATCTATCTCAATCTGATTTTATTTTAATGGTATATGTATGTCATTTTTGTTCTAAAAATGAAAAATAAATATATTTATACACATACACATGTTTATGGATACACTACACAATACACATGGTGGTAAATTGGTTTTTTTTTTTAAATATTTTCTGTTTTGTTCTAATCAGATGTCACAAATTATCAATATAAATTACAGTAATAACAGAACCTCTAGTGGTCAAAGTTATAAGTTAACACCTATTGTGCCAGTATAGTTGAAAGAAAACTTATCAAAAACAAATTGGAAGCAGATGCAACTACAACAGGGTGTAATATTGTAAACGGAATTGAACTAAATACATAATAATTATATTTTTAAAAGATGCTGTATGTAGGTGAACTGAACAAATAACTTCTTTTTTTTTACCATTAACAGTAATACTAAAACTTAGCACATTAATGTACATTTTTTCAAGAAACTTTTCTTTTCCGATGTACATTCTTGTATATAGGGGTATAAAAGTGATAAAATTCAGTCAAAATTTAGTCGAATAAATTAATGCTAGATTTGTAACGTTTTAATTTTTTTTTTCCTAATACTAATATGTGTTCAATATTTACAAGGATGTGGATCTTTTAAGGATCATATTTATCAGTATAAGCAAAAAGAGCATATAAATTATGGATGGGAATTAAATAAATTATGGATATGGAATGATATTTCTACTGTTTTAATATATTTTGACTCATTTTAACTTTTTTCTCTCTTCTGAATACTCTCTGTTTTATGTAGAAACTTGTCATTCAAATCAAATAACAATTTTACAATAGTGTCTGTCACATCGATAGGAAAATTATGATTTCGTGGTATTTACGTACTTTGAGAGTAATCGATTTTTTTTTTATACAAAATGATAATTTATTTTTGTGTATTAACATGTTCTACAATTTAGATATTGTGGTAAAGTATTAATTAATATTTACTCTAAGCTTAAGTTTTTAAAATGTCAAATGCAACAAAAGATAAAAAATATTGATAAGAAAAAAAATATCGATTCCTGTTAAAAAATTATGAGTTAATGTCAAAACACTCAAATACTCAACTATGAATTTTCGTATTGACATTACACACCCTAACATAAGCCTTCGTTGTCAGCTTTCGTGACAGCGCGTGGAAAAAATCCGCAAGTCAATCAAGCGGAATTCGCTTAAATGAGCACATTGAAACTTAAAAATAAAATGCAAACAAAATTAGTAAATAAATTTAAAAAATACTTTTATATGTTGTTTTTTAAAGAAGCAATTAAAGAATAAAAATTAAAAACAAGAAAACAACAGCTTGAAAATTCAATAAAATCGCGCAGAAATCGCGTTTGTTGTGGCATATTCATAAGCCGCCATGTAATTAAATTTTGCGGAACATAAAACGAGCCACTGCCGGAAAATAAACGCGCTGGTCTTAGAAGCAATGGAATTTTTATTTTGCAATATATTATGATTGTTTCACGAAAAAAAATTCTGCAATTTAAATGCAACAGTTTTATATTTTTGCCTTAAAAAAACACAGAATTCTGAACTATTTTCATTTCCTAAACCAAAACGAAAAATTTCTACATTTTTGTTAATGAAACTACACTGCTTTTTTATTTAATTTTATTTTTATTAATAAAAAATTTCTTTATCAGAGGAAGATGAAAATGTACCCAAAAGCTACGAATTAATGAAATTTATCCCAGAAATTACTTTACATTTCTATTTAGGTTTGCTTTGTCACTTGTCTACTTGAAATATTGACATTTGATATATAAAGTCAGAAAATGTTACATTTAAATGTAGAATTTTTATAAAAGTTTTATTCAGTTCCGAGAAACGAACGAAAAAGCAAAAATGCAGAGAAACAAACGTATTCACCATTAATTCTACTAAATGTTTGTTCATTTAAAAGTTTTGAATTTTCAACACTAGGGTTATTTAAATAAATAAATTTTTGACAAGCAGCTGAAGTTAAGACAGTACCGTACTTAGTAAGTCATTTATATTATCACAAGTATTCATTAATGTTATTACCATTTAAAAATAAAAGTTTGTAGTGGAAGTGTATAATGAAATAATAAAAATTATTATTTATTTAATAATATATATATTTTAATTATATAAATAATTATAAAATAAAAATTTAAACTTTAAATAATAAACATGAGCTACAGATTCTTACGTCCAACTTTACAAATCGGATCGAATTTTACTCGTACATTTAAATCAGATCTAAAAATTAAATGGGTTCGTCCAGAGAAAATCGCAAGTATTGATCCAAGAAAAAGTGGTGATCCGTTAGTGATGCCTGAAATAAATCTAAAGGAATTTGTTTTAGATGTTCAAAATATTAAAGAATTAGAAACGTAAGTGTTAGTTTACATTATAAGTATTTCCATTTGATGGGATTTTAAAAAGAGGTTAGATTTTTAGAATTGGAAACCTAAAAAGTTACATTTTATGTTTATCAACCAAATCCCAATAACTTTTTCTTTGCTGAATTTTAAATGTTTTAGATTAAGTAGAATTTTTTCAGTTCAGAAAAGAAAATGCTATAAATTTCTTTAAAATATTAAATATGAGAAAGAAAACTTACTAAAATTATAAAATAACTTAAATCTATTATAAATTGTAGAGCCAATGAAAGAGTTAAAAATTTATTTCGATTGGAAAATAATAATCGTATTCAGACATCAAATCTTTATCGTGAAAGTGTTGTTAAGGAGGTTCAAAGACATCAATTAGATTATGGTTCAATGGAGTCAAGAAGTAATAAATAGTATTATGATAAAATACATCTATATATATATATATATATATATATACAAATAATTAAATTATTTAATTTAGTCAGATTTCTTTTACTATTAATTTTATTTTACTGAAAATACTTATGTTCATCTGTATAATTTTATGCTAGCGACATTCGACTAGTGAAGAGAATTTGGTCACTTCAGAAATATTGATTTTTGCAATCAAGTAAAATCATTAATGAAAAGAAATTAGACTTTAATTAGAAATAGAATTTAAACAAATATTTTTATATTAAAAAACATATATTTTTAGTTGCTGGAATGACAGCTACAATAAGACGTCTTCAACAGTTAATGATAGACCATCCGAGAAATGTTCGCACAAAAGTTATTCTTAAGGAAATGATTGAAAAACGGAAAAAATTTTTAAAATATTTACGTCGTTGGGATTACAAACGTTTTGAATGGTTATTAGAAAAATTAGATTTGGTCTATAAACCTCATCCACCTAAGTATCATTGGATAACAAGAAAAGAATCATTGTGCAAATTAACTGATATTCATTGTGAAAATATTAAACAAGAACGCTTAGAGGAATATCGAAAATGCTTAGAGGATCAACAAATTGATTTTCTTGAAAAAAAAATTAAAAATTTAGAATTTATACGTAATGAACAAGAAGAATGTAAAGTAAAAATATCTGTATCAGCAGATGATATAACTAAAGTTAAGAGACAATTAAATGACTTACGTGAAATTAGAAAATCATCCAAAATAGAAGAAAGTTTATAAGAGTATTCTTGTACCAATTTTGTTTTCTTTAAAATAAAAATAGAAAATATGTATTTAAGAATTTTCTAAATGCTTTTTTTTTATTATTTTAATAAATTTGTTTTTAGACGAAATAACCGTGTTTCTTTTTTAAATTTCTATAATCTATAATAATTATAATTAAAAATTTATAACACCTATCCACTACATTTTATAAATTTCTCCATACATATATATATATATATATATATATATATATAATTTTTTTCTAATATTTCTATAAATAAAAATATCGTATTTTGATTTTACGTCTTTTGCTTAAAAAATTTAAAACTTATTAATATTCAATATAAAATCTTAATATAAATTTTTATATAAGAGTGATGGCATGAATTATTTGTGTATTTAAATATTTACAATTCAGTTGGCTAAATATATATATATATATATATTTTCTTTTGCAAAAATTTAATCTATAGACTTGTCATGGCTGGTGGTCGAGCATATGCTTTAGGAATAAAGCCATATTTTCTTGTTTTTGGTGCATACGCCCACAGCCAACCATCAACTGTTTGATTATTTAAATCAGCGTAAATCCAATCACCACGTCTAACTGATAAATCATCGGGTGCTTGAGCCTTAAAAACAAAGTTGAACAGTTTATTAAAAATAATTTTTAAAAATTGAATTATTTACTATTTACCTTGTAATCATAAAGCATAACCATTTGTTGTCCTCCACCAGCACTGCTACCAACAGCTGTGTTTTGCTGTTGTTGTTGCTGATGTGTTTGATGTTGATTATTATAACTATTTGAATTTAATTGACTATTAACATTTGTCATAGTACCACAAGGTAATGCAGTTGTTAAATTATCTGGAATATTATTTATAATTCCATTATTTTGAGTTGAAAGAATTGTTTGACCATTTAATTGTTGCGTTTGTTGCTGTTGCTGATATACTGGTTGATTTTGTTGCTGGTGCTGCTGCTGTTGTTGTTGAATTACACCAGGTTTACCTGGAAATACATTATCAGCCGGATAAACAAATCCAGATGGTATAAATCCTTCTTGTCCATCACTTCTTACAATCCAAAACCAATCAGGATCTTCTCGATTTAACACAGTTACAAATTCACCACGTTCAACTGAAACATCATTTTCATCCCTAGCAATGAATGTATATAAAACAATATAACGACCGCTAGGATCTTTAGCAAATGGTATAAAATCTGGTTCTGAACTTTGTAAGCTTGCTTGTGAATGTTTTAATGGCGATTGTAAACCATTACTACCACTACCACCACCACCACTAATACCAGCTGGATCATCTAACATTAATTCAGGTGATGCAATTGAACCAGAATTTGTAATTTGAATGCCAATACCAGTACTACCAGCAGATGCATTATTATCACTTACAGTAACACCAATTCCATCAGTCAAATCATTTGGTAATAATTGATCTCTTGGTAATTTTTTTTTTATTGCCATATCTGCTAATTGGGTGTTATATGGTGCACAATATGAATGTGGTATAAAGCCTTCTTGTCTTGTATCTTGACCAATTACATAAACCCAGTCATTTTCTCTATATAATATATTAACAATTTGTCCACGTTTAACTTCTAATTCATCATCGACACATGGTGTAAAATCATGTAAAACTACCATTTTTGAATCTGGGCTTAAACCATGTTCCTTTTCAATTCCAACTCTAACTAATGTTTCTATACTAGCTGAACCAGTTATACGTCCCATACCATGATTTAAACCAAGTCCACTACCAGGTCTTGAATCAATATCATTATTGGAATCTAAAATAAAAAAAATAAAAAATTAAATAAAAACTAATAATTTGAAAAGATGAACTGATTTAAAATATTTTTAAATATGTTATTAGTAGTTTCTAATATTACAAGCATTATGAAAATTAAGTTCTGCCGTTCTATCCGTTCTATTGTTTCATTTTAATACGTGTGTTCTTTAACAATTTCAAATAAGAAAAACCTTTTATAAAAATTAATTTAAATGACTTTTACAACTAATATGTAAAAGTTCCGTCATATATTCATATATGTATATGTGTATGTAACCATCTTTTTCATTCATACATTAACATAGGTAATATTCATGATTATTTTCTCCTTATTTTCCAGTCATTAATTTCTTCAGTTATTTTTAACAATTTTTCTTTTAAAAAAAGTTGCACATGCACGAATAACATCCAGTAGGCACTGATATATTATGTAATATACAAATAGAGATTGGGTAAGTATGTACTTAGTTAAGCAAATGTGCAAATATACCTATAACCATCTATAACTTATGATGGACTTGGGAACTAAATAGTTTCGTGAATTTAAACAGACTTTAATATTGTTATTCCTGTTTCTTATATTAGAGATCAATGTATTATACTAGAAATCAACAGTTATCTGCAACTTCCAGCGCTTTTTCATGTTATGAAAAAATAATGAAAATAAGTTTGGAATTTCAGTTCTCTAACCTTATAATAATTAAATACAGCTCAACTTTTCTTTTATTTAAATAAATAGGTAAAATAACCATAATTCCATACTTAAACCTAGGTGTTAAGTTCAGGAAATGGCTTTTTTATTGTGTTTGGGAATTCATTCGACTCCGATTAGACAATTAGACAATAATTTTATTTGTTCATTTTTATATAATTAGATCAAATTATACTTATGTAAGTACATATATTGATTTTGAGGCAAATTTACACTTATCAACTCATAATAAAAAAAAAGGAATTTTAAGAAAAAGAAATTTGAAAGAACGTATCGAAAGTGAATATTAATAAAATAAGAAAAATATTAACAAATAGAGGAATTTAGAAATAATAAAAATTTTAACTAACAAATTCCACACAAATTTGATATCAGAAATAAGTGAATTATGTAAATGAATTGAATTGAATAAAATTTATTTCGGGCCGCTGAACTAAAGCTATTAGCAATTAGGTTTTTCAGGCCATGACTAGTTATACTTTTTTTTTTTGTTTTTAAACGTGTACTAAATTCAACAATAAATCTAAACAAATTACTTATAAATAAAAATTACAGAAACTTAAAATAGAATACGAAATGGGAGTAACAATAATCGAAAATGTGCTGAAGACTGATTGGCGTCTGGTCATCACAGGATATAGGTAGACTTCTGGTCGGTCCGTCAAATGAGTATTTAAGCGTCAGTTAGGAATGTCCTATCCTCAGTCTTGTAATTATACATCCGTTTTTTCGGCTTACAGAATCAAGGCTGCAGTTGACCTTTTTATTTGTTTTAATTTATTAGTCCTAGGTTCGTTATTCCATCTAGATTCATATGCGTGTGTAACATTTCTTTTAATCAACTCTCTACAATCGTCGACTACCATCAACTGCTGGGAATTAGGGTCCATATTTGTAGCGTTTTTAGCAAGTTTATCAGCTTGTTGTGAATCAAATGAAGACACGAGATAATGATCTCTCCTGCATTTTTGTTTACTGAAATTATTGAAGAAATAAACAGCACAAATAGATTGTTTATTATACCCATATTCGCTTAGACGCATCACTAACACGATGAAAAATCAGTCTAGCGGAATATGTGTTTCTGTATATGCATATGCGTGATAGGAAATTTGACTATTTTGGTAGTATTGGGCTGGCAAGTTTTCGTGTCATCATGTCAATTTAAAATTGTTACGTCTGCGCTTAATAGAATCGAAAACTATTAATTTGGGTGATTATTCTCAATCAAGCACGTTTTGATTATTACAGAAGTCAGTGGTTAGCAATATTGTGATTAGCAGTATTAAACAGGTCAACGGAACACAAATTACACGGATTCCTTTTAAGCGCATTATAAATCCTAGCAAAGAGTTAGCTTTATTAATAATAGAATTGAAATGTGCTTTGAAATTGAGTCTGGGAATAACACTTAGAATACACCTCCATCCTCACCATCAACGCATCCAGAATAACACCTAGATCACGAGTTAACTCAAAACGATTTGAGGTTGAAAAGATTCCCAAGATCAGATGCTAATCAAGTTCAATAATAGAGCTTTGAAGCTTCCTGCTAAAGCTAACAATCTGACATTTAGACACATTTCATTTAAAGTTGTTAGTGCTGCACCATTCGGAAAAATTGTTGAGATCATTTTGAAGTAGGGTACAATCACCAACAAACATATGGTTTTTATTCATTTCATCTGCAAAACAACTTAGCTTAACTAATACCATAAATTGTGAGGTATGCATAGGTGCAATAATAAAGAAGCGTACCCAAATGGTTTTATTGGGGTACACCAGATGAGGCAACAAAGAGGTTAGAAAGTGAGGAACGGAAGCATACCTGATATTCCCCATTAAATAATATAACCCCATCCACTTAAGACTGATCACAAAAATCTATTGCTTATTTCTATCTTATACAACTTAATTAGTATTAAATCATGTGAAATTTTGTAAAATGCCTTACAATATTTGTAAACAGGACAGAACGTCAACTTGTTGTCCAAATTTTATAGCACTAAGAGATTCTGAAACGAATTATATTATATTGGTAACCGTTGATCTTCCTTTCTGAAAACCGTGTTGGTCTATAGAAATGAATGATTTTGAATAAGAATAAAAATTATTAATTATATAAGAATGGATTCGAGAAGCTTTGGAATGCAAGAAGTTTTAGCCATGGACATATAATTGGAAACCTCAGACCGTAACCCCTTTTTATAAACTGGAATAATATAAGATTTTTTCCAAGACTTAAAGAAGACACCAACGGAAGATTTAACATTTTTTGAAGCGGATAAGCTAGGCTACAGGCGGTGAGATTGGTGAATTGTTATTAACTCTATACGGAATAGATAATACGAACAAAGCATTGCAAAATTTCTACATAGAACTTAAGAGTACTGGAACTTACATCATTAGTGTTTTATAGTGTATCAATGTTATTGAACTAATAGAAGTTCCAAAAGAAAACAGAGGTGAAATCAAGAGGTGGATGATATTGATCAGGAGTACAGAAAGAAAAGTTACTGGATGAAACAATAGAGTTGGCCGAATCAATAATGTGATTGAAATATTTTGAAAAATACATAAAACTTTTTGTATATACATATACATATAAAAGATAGGAAAAGATTATATAAGTACCTAACTCAATGATTTGCCACTCATAATCTAAAGTTGATAACATCATGGAAGCAAATAAGTAACTATAATAATCAAACCATTATTTAAACAACAAATCAAGCTTGTTTGCATTGAACTAATTTAAATTACAAAATTCTCAACCTACACGTAATTTAATATCTTTTATTTTTTATGTTTTTGTTTGTAATTAAAGAGAGAGTTAATAAAAAAAAATAAAACCAAAGAAACTAAAAGAACAAAAAAACAAATATGTATTCACATAATTGAAATTGCAAAAAAAAAAAGGTTCTTCACTTAAGTCTTTCCATTTGGATATTCAACATTTTCTAACAGTTTTCTTTTATGAAATATTTTATCAAAACATGATTTAACTTGATACCAGACATTTCCCTACTTTAATCACATATATATTTATTATAATTATATATACAATTATATTTTTTATTTGACATGTGTAGTTTAACTCAAAAAAATTTCACCTTACAGGAATTAAATATACCTTGCACAAACAACACTTTTTTATTTGAAATTGGTGAAATTTGTAAACTCTAATATCAAAAATAAAATTTTAATATAAAAATAATTAAGTTTGTTAGAATTAAAATTGTACATATATGCTTCTATTAATTTAATATGCTTCTAGATAATTATTTAAATGTCAAAAAGAAATAATAAAAACAAAATACATGTCATCGAACTCATATTAACATCTCAAAATCATCATGATTTGTGATTTTAAAAAAAATAATGATACAAAATAATGAAAAAAAGTTTCTTTCCAGGAATATCATTTATATATGGATATATAAAATTAATTCTCTTTTAAGCACATTCTTCAGGTACAATATATATATATATACATAAACATATATGTTTAACTAATGTAGAATGTACGTCTTGAAAAAAGAAAAACCATCAAATCAAATATAATATAAAAAGTGTACCTGTTTCATACCTGTTGCACTAATACTCAATCCAGCTAAGCTAAGATTTTATTCCTATATAGTTTTAAAGTAGAACAGTTTAAATCAAAGGAAAGAAAACAAGCAAAAAAAAATAAGAAAATTTACTTATAGAACTTATATTTTGATTAGTTCTTTAATAACAAAAATTTTAAAACATTTATTTTCCAATTTAAAGGGTTCACTCCAATTTCAATAAATAAAATTAATTATTAAACAAAAATGTCTTTGATTAATTTATTGATTTCTTTATATTTCTTTTATTTATTTTACTTACTTTTTTTTTTCTTGCCCCTTCGTATTCGAACTGGACATAGAAATGCCATTTTGCAATGTCACAAACAAATACACCACAAAATTAAAATTATCAATTTTTTTCCTTTTTTTTTATAAAATTTTCATTTTGCAATTACATTTTAATATAATTTGAATATTAATTTTTTTTTATCTTATAAATTATAAATTTGAAAAAAATTCTTTTTCATTCCGATTTTAATTAAAAAAGTATTTTTTTAATAAACTAAATTGAAAACCATAAACTTCTCAAAATGATGAGACAAAGTTGACTCAGTTGACTTGACTGCCTGACTGGTTAGTTTAGTGGTTAATTAAATGGAAATGGTTAGAAAAATTTCTTGTAAGTGTTGAAAAATCTTCTGATTTGATAATTTAAATAGCTGAATACCATTTTGATTCCGTAAATCCGTAATGAAATTCGCTCATAAAATATTCAAGTTCTGTTCTAGTTGAATTTGGTTTATTGGGTTGTGATATTACAATTACTAGTTGACTGCTGACTGCTGAGTTTATGTGTCGGATAGGAATATAGGATTATAGGAATCGGAATGACTTTTTTCTAGTGTATTAAATTCGTTCCATTTCAACTTTTGGTACCTTCTACGGTCTATGGTACTACCATTAGATCAGAAAAAAGCATACTAAAAAAAAATTTGTAAAACAATTAAAAAATGATACATACATCAACAAATATCGAAATATTTATTAATATAAAAATTAATACACAAAGTTCATTGAATTTAATAAACTAAATCGAAAACTAACTTCAAAAATCAAATGCAATGATTGATGATACAATGATTGGTGCTTAATTAGACGCTGTTGCAATTGCATGATTTTTCTCTTTGTCTTTCTCTTTGTCAATTCTCTCTTTGCCCTTATCTAAAAACTAATGTTTACATGGAGACTGTTTGTGTTGCGTCGTGGAGAGATTTTTTCATCAAAAAATTTTGTGCGTCAGATGCTGTAAATTCAAAAATGCATATAAACAAAATAAGTAAACAAAAATATGAATTGAGTTGATTTATTTTTGTGATAAAAAAAAATATATGATATGCGGATTGAATTTTTTATGTTTTTCAGGGTTTGAGTTGATGACAAAATTATTTTTATTTATGACTTTGTTGTTTTTAAGTTTTTCAAATTAAATTTCATGCATTTTTAGCAACGATCGTAAAACAATATTTTTGTTTTTTATATAGTAAGTATTTCTCTTCTTATTAAAAAAAACATAAAATGCTAAATGGGTACATAAGGATAAGATCAACCATTTTTTAACAAAAACAAAAAATTCGTTTATTTGAGAAATTAAATTTTTTCTTCTCTTTGCTATTTTAAAAAATATTTCTTAAATAAATAATCTGCTTAGCGTAAATCCTTTGCATAATATCCTTATGGTATCATAAAAAAAAATTAAAAAAGAAATTAAAAAATAATGAGAAATATTAGAAATATATGAAAAACGAAATAATTAATACCGCGCGATGTTATCAAGTTCAGAGTAAACATTTTTTACACCAACCCATAGAAAAAAATCAAAGTGTTGTTAATTTATTTTGTTTAAATGAATTTGTGAATTTACAACATGTGAAGCACAAAATATTTTGATGAAAAAAGCTCTAAACGACGCAACCAAAATGTCTCCATATAAACATTAGTTTTTAGAAACGAAAGACAAATAGAGAAATCATCATCGTCTAACTACGCCCAATGGCATTCAACCACAAAACTTTACCTTCAATGAAATGCGGTCGTTAAAATTAGCACGAATTTAAATTGTATTAACTAGTTTATTAGCTTAAATTTAGATGGCGCTAATAGTCACACAAAAATATGGAAGTGGATCAAATTATTTTCCTTATTTATTCCTTTCCGAATTTCCAAACTAATGGATACTAGCATTACTAGTTGCTATTGCTATGAAGGTTGCTTTTAATGCTTTGTTATTAATTATTTAGAACTATAAAGGAATTATTACTAACCAATGCTGGACCTGTAAAAAAATGTGTAATAAATCAAAAATATTTTGTTATTTTTAATACCGTCATGACATCTATTGATAGATAATATTATCACGAAATTAAATTTTAGCAAAATAGTTATTATTATAACTTTTATATGATACCATAAAGGAAGTATAATCATTGTAATTGTACTAATAATTTCTTACATATTTTTAAAAAAAATGTACAATAATTTAGTCAAAACTCAAACCATTTCGCCATTAATATTGCACAACTGGCATTCAGCGTTTTTCATTTTGAAACAAAATGGTTTGAGTTTTGACTAAATTATTGTAAACTTCTTTTTTAAAGATATATAGGAAATTATTAGTACAATTTAGTACTTTTATCATAAAGTAATTACAGTTACTTTAGAACAATAAGGAAAATAATTATTTGATCCACTTCCGTATTTTTGTATAACTATTAGCGCCATCTAAATTTAAACTAAAAATCTAGTTATAACAATTTCAAATTCACGCTCATTTTAAAGACCACATTTTATTTTTATCGAAGATAGTGTTGTGGTTGAATGTTGGTTGAAAATTTCAATGTTCAACAAGACTTCTTCCCAGGCTTAACCATTTAACTCGATCTAACTTACATAAGCAGTGTAGGACAGCAGTAAAACGAAAAATTTTTCTATAAATTTGTGTACTTAAGAAATTGCATATATGATTTCTTTTCTGTTATTTTACAGCACATTATTACCAAAATACAGGGCTTAAAAAAACAATAACGAATAGAAATCCGTTTGAATTAGAAATGTGTATTTGAGATAATGGAATCATTGTTTTTTAATTTTGTCGAAGAGTAAGAACTAAAAAAGTATAAGTATAATAATATTTATATTACATAATTTTAAAACACACTGAATATTTGTGCTATCATAGTGCTATACATATTATGTACTAAATTTAAAATAGTATTCTCGACTAATCATAATTCAATTTTGAAATTTAAAAGACCGTTTTCTTTCTTTGTCCATTTTCCAAAATAATTACATTTTAGAATACTCCAAGCATTTTGATAAAGTTTACATAATTTTTTTAACTCTTGATAGTTAACTATTTTTGTACATTTTATATTTTCATCTAAAAACTTTTCCTTCAGACTAGGATATTTTTGAACAACACCAATAAAATTTTTAGATAATTTTAATTTTGATATTTGTAAAGCTCCATTGGACGGACATTTTTCCAGTGTCTTTTTAGTAACACCTTCTTTCATTCCATTGACTGATGTTTCAAATGGTCTTAAAATATAAAATAAATAATAATTAAAATATTTTATTTTTTGTAGAATCTTTAATACTTTTCATTTTCTGGTATATCACACCAACATATACTTCGAGGTGATGCTTTTTTATTATCTAATTTTGCCAAATGAAATATTATTTTATTATTAATTCTAATTTCCGGTTTTTGAATTGTAAATCTATCATTTGTAAATTCTTTATGTTTCCAACGTTTAAACAAAGCTCTTTCAAGTGATTCCTTTTGAGTTTCACCACAAAAATTTAATGTTTTAAAATATATTGGTTTCTCTAATAAAGAATCTAATAAGGCACCTTGTACACCTAGTATATTCCATTTAGAAAGTTTATCACTACAAGACATTGATAATGTTCTAACACCTCGTCCAGGTTTAGTTCTCAGTGCACCCTCTTCCTGATACAATGGGTCGTTTTTTTGTCCTGTTTCTGAAGCAATTCCTTTTATTACACCTAGTAATTTTGCACCAGTACAAACATAATCACTGTCAATTTTTATTCGTTTTATTGGAATAACTGGATCACTTTGTATTTCATTACCTTCTTCTATCATTATTGTTGCATCACCACATGGTGGATGTGTACTAAAGAAATGAAATGATATATTTGAATTTAATTCAAAATGTAATTTTGATGAATTAAAGTCGAATTGATTTTCATTCATTACATTATAATAAATATATCGAATGAATGATCTACGACACATAACTTCTGCATGAGAATCATTAAGAATGATCCCATCTGGAGACATTTTATTAACTCCTAAAATAAGAAAAAAAATTTATTTAAATAATTGTTGATATCAAATAATCTTGAAATAATAAATAACCTATACATTTTGTACCAGTTCCAAGAGCAACAACTTTACTTTCTTTTGTTGTTTTGTTATATTGAATTATAGTAGAGAGAACACTCCATTGTTCAATATCATTTTCACTATTTCTAGTTAAATTCGAAAATTTTTCAATTGATAGGTCAGCCAATTTTTGACATGAAGGATATTTTGCAAACTCTTCCATTATAAATTTTTCAAAATTTCAGTTAAATAATTATATTGTTACAAATTACAATACATTCAGGTACACTAGTGTTTAGGTTATTTTATTATTTTTATTTACTTTAATTTTATTTAGTTCCATCAGCAGCGACGTACGTCACATTTTGACGTTTTAACTAATTCGACCTTGTTTTTTTAATTTAAAAATTTTTCTATTATATTAATCAAAATAACATTATATTTTATAATGATATATTGGAATATATATTATAAATTGAAATAAATTTCTAATATCAGCTTTAAAATTCATTTATATTCAAATTGCAATTGTAATCATTATTTTTAACAAAACAACTTAAATATAAAACTTTTATAAAAAGCTGTGTAGTACGGCGGCAACGGCAACGCTCGCTCAAATTATTTTCTGCTGTCAAGTCAAATGTCAAGTGTCAGACCAAATGTCAGACCAAATAATTAAATTAAAAAAATGAATATGCATTGCATATGTAGGCGTGTAGGCGTGCTTCTCTGTAAGTATTATTTTTACCGTCAAAAATTTTGACAGAAAGTAAATAAGATTTTCGCGGAGTGCAGTCGTTTACTAATCAATGTGTAAGGCTAAGTTTTGTTATAAATATTGCAATTTAAAATTTAATTGTGAATTCATATTTATATGTGTTATTTCATGTGTTTAAGATCAATTTAAAAGTTAAAAGTTGAAAGATATTTTGGTAAGTTGTGATTAAGATCAATTTAATATTTATATAAAAATCGATCAAAACTTTCTAATTGAGTAATTTTTCAACCACCACCCTTTCTTTAATTAGATAAAGTAAAAAAATTAAAAACTGCATAAAAAGTTTTATATCATAATGAATTTTATTAATTAGTATTTTAATAATTGCAATTAAACATTAATAATTGCAATTTAAACATTAAAATTCCGAAATTTTATACCAACCAACTTCTAGATAGAATTAAATTATTTAAAATAGGTACATTAAGTTTAAAGTTTGCTGGAGGATAATAAAAAAATGCAATTTTATTATACTTATGTATTGCTATTATAATAGCTTTCTTTTATATAAATTATTGGTGCACATGTACCAAAAATTATTTAGTGACAAGTTTTTCCAGCAAGAAAATTTTCTATCTACAATAGGTAATGCAAAAAAAAAAAAAAAAACATGAAATAAAAAAATCAATAAAATTTATTATATATCCAATAAGTTTTACTAAACATCATTTCAACTTTGGATTAATTTTTTATGTAATTATGTACAACATACTTTTACTTGCTTTTAATTCATATGTGTGTACATTTCATATTTTTGAGAAATATATTTAGAAAAAAAAAAAAAATTTTAATTGAATTCTTTTATAAAGAGAGCACAATATTGTAAAATGTTTTGCCATATTTATAAAAAAAAAAACAAAATACAAAATATTTCCTGTTTTAGAGTAAATTCCATATTTTGGTTTACTATAAAATTGTGCACATATTGAATTGCCAATAATGTAATTGAATAATGAATATTAATTAAATTATTGAAATGAAAATGTACATGTACATTACATATCTTATCTACCTACCTACCTATCTACATAATTACTTTTTTAAGCATCTTGATTTAATTTTGTTAGCACATTAATAATTGTAGCATGTAGGTAAGTGCATTGCATATTCTATCAAGTGCAGTTCAAGTGCATAAGTACCTACATTCATACATACATTATTTTGTTTAAATACGTCACATTAAAATAATTTAACTTCAATACAAGATATTAAATAGAAGCCTGTGCCGTGTAATATAAGCTTGCACATTATATTATAATAATTATTATTTTATATTAATTTTATTACAAATTGAAATGTACATAATACGATAATAAATATTAATAATTAATATAAAACAAATAAAAAATTGAGTTTAATATTGATTATTGAACATAAAAAGGTCTACTTATATTATATAAAACAAAAATAAAGCTTAAATAGTTTCCTTGACTTCACAGTGTAATTACCTTAAATACACATAAATTAGTTTACAATCTTTATTTTTTATTAATTGATAGAAATTCTTTGAACTCTGCGCTAGACATTTTGAAAATTGAAGTGAAATGAAATTCTCTTTCAGTATTCCTCAGAGGTACGTCCCATTAATAAACGAAGATGGTCTCTAAAATACAGAAAATACAGGACGAATGGTCACCATATTTATAAATCACTAGCAAATTCTTCATTTATAAAAATACATATGCGTATGCATACATAATAATTATAATTTATATTTAACATATTTTAGATTGAAACTAGTTTCTGTTTTGTAGGTAAACTGAGGTTGTAGAAGTTTTATATCAATTTGTCTAGGCTAGATGGTTATGATCATATTATTAAGCACAAACATTTTAATATAAATTATAAGTTATTGGGTTTGAGAGAGAATAACAAAATTTTTACATAAGATGATATCATATAATTATTAAAGGGTGTTAGTTTTCCATAATCCTAATTCATGTTGAATTTTAATATTACATGCTAGGTGTAAATTTATATTAGATAAATATTTTATTTGATTATAGTAGTTATTTTGATACATACATATTACATAATTAAGTTGCATAGGTTAGGTAAGTACATATACTTCATTAATTCATTTTTTTCTTGTTATATTTTCATCTAATGTTTTGGATATTAGTGAATTATTGCTAAGAAAAAACTATAATTTTCATCTTTTATACCTTATTTGTTTTAAGGTGCAATCTCTATCTAACTTCTAACCATAGAGTTTTTTTTAAGATCTTGTGTGATATTTACAATTAAAAGTAAAATGTAAATTCTTAAATATTGCGAACATTGCGAAGCAACGTTAAATAAATATGCACAATAAATATATTTAAGTTTAGACTTTTTTAAAATATATTTTTTGATTATTAAATTTGTAGTGTTTAAGTGCAGTAAGAATTCAACGCTCCTCTTAATATATTTAATAAAGAAAATTTTTTCTAGAATAGAGAAAAAAGTTAAAAACGTAGTATACAAAAAAGTAGACATTGAAATTGCAAAGGAAATAAGTGAGGCCAATAAGGCCTTACATATCAAAAAATCGATTCAAAATCTTTGTAACCGAAACTCGTTGGCATAATATTGAGATGTCTTTTGGGCAGATTCAGGCGTGCGCCATTTGATACACTTATTTTGTCGATTTAACTTAATAAGTATATGACTAACCGATGTTACAATTTTCCACACAGTGAAAATCGACACCCCAAATCTATCATCAATTGATTTAAATTGGATATGACAACTTGCTTACTTAACACGAATTCAATGTAAAAAAAATATACCTCATACGTTCCTGGTTTCATAGATATCACAACGTAATCATCAATTGCTTTGGAATATCAATGGCATTTGGTGCAACCACATGATGTTGATAAATTAAGGTGCCTGTTATGTATTTCGATCGACTTTCATCGAATCGTTCATAGTTATCGTTATAGTTATTCGATTGTAATCGTTAGTGCCATTATGTATTTCGATGAAAATTTGATCGAAAGTGTTTTAAAATGCTGCCATTGTAAAATTCAAATCTACGATGAAAATGACATATATTTGATTCTTTGACTGTCAAATTCAAATTATTATACGAAAAAAAAAAACAAAACAATAGTGTTATAACTATTTGAAATTTTTAAGTTGAAGTTAAAAGTGTTTAAATAAAATAAAAATTATTAAATTAAAAGTTTTTATAAATAAAATGATTTTAGCAGAGTTAAATTTTTCAGTTTCTGATAGTGCTGAAAAACTCTATCAAATTGCAGAGTTAAAAAACAAGCCAACATATAGTCGGGATTATTCCAATCCACTGGATTTGCAAAATTATACGTATATAATTATACATTAAATTGGTGAGATATTATCTACAAAATTTAATTTTTATTAACAGTTTTGATCAAAATTTCCTGTTAAACAACATTGCTTTTATGGATTTATTTCCATAAAAGCAATGTAAAAAATTAGGGTAAAAATTAAAATAGCCAATAAATAACTGCGTATTAAGATTCTGTACGGTTTGTCCCAAGGAAATGATTTGCAGCGTAGGAAATGATTTTTATGTCGGAGCAGATCTAATTTTTTTTGTTATGCTTAAGGAAGTTTCATATGAAATTTGCAGTTTATACTTATGTCCAAAATGGATCAAAATCCATTACGCACTAGAAGAAAAAAGTTAGACAAACATTATTTTTATGATTAAAGTAGAATTACTGAAATAATTTATTTAAACTAATTTTCATATTGCAGTTTATTTTTAACTGGCCTTTCATTCCTATTAAAATTTATTTCAATACAAAATAATTATTCATAATAAATCAAAATACCTACTAACATTTCAACTTTTAAATTTAGATTTATTCCAAAAAATATCGCAAATATAAAACAAACACCAGGTCTCCAAGTGACACTTTTTTATTTTATTCTTTCAATTCAAAATTGAAATAATTTATACAAAATCTTTCTTTCGATGTCTCTTTCGTGATAAAATTTTACATCGATAAACTTTATCGATTTCGTTGACAATTTCTGAACGATATCGAAATGCATAATGGCAATTTTGCATTTTGATATTTCGTTCAATCAAATCGTAATCGTTATCGAAATACATAATAGGCACCTAAATGTATTTCGTTACAAAGAATTTCGAAAACCTCTGTATTCATTCTAAAGGCGATGTAAAAGTGTTATTGGAAAACCTTGGCACAATATTTTCGGCATAATCCTGGGGTGGCAGCACGTAAAATTGTTTCGCTAATTTTAATTTTGTTTCGCCACATTTAATTTTGTTTCGCTACTTTTGGCCGCACGGAACATTTGAATTTTTACGTAACATTTGAAATGTTTCGTAATTTTTTGTTTGTTTCAATCGCAAAGTAACATTTCAAAGTACATGCTACCAAATTTTTGTGACGCTGGTGTTTTGTTATAAAAAAAGCGTTTGTAACAAGCCCTGATTTTTTATTATTCGCACATCTCCATTAACTTCAGATAATATGTCATCTTCTAAATAACTTTCATTGAAAAACAAATTAAAAGCTTCTCTAATTACTATTACAAACTGAAACATTTTGTTTGTAAATCTTTAAATTTCCAAATTTTAAGTTTAAATTCGATTATTGATAATTTGAACAACAACAAAATAAAAATTACAATTTACTCAAATCGTGTTTTTTTATTAAATCTGAGCGCTCCGAGGTTATCTGTACATGCTCTGCTCAGAGCGTACTCATTTAAGTCAAAGCGCGCTCAGAGCTATGCTCTGAACTAACGAATTCAGTGTGGACCAAATGAAACTTTGTGAAGTTGCTTTGATATTTGTCAAATGTTAGGTTTTATTTATCAAAATTTTGTAAACAATTCGGTTTTAATAATTTGCTTATTAAAATTTTATCAACAATTCGTGTTTATTATTGTTTTTATAATTATATATGTACATTATAACAGAATTACAAGAAATTTTGGATGTTTTATATTTAATTATTATGATATATGAAGTATATAAATTTCTTGATTTCTAATGTAAATTTATCTCGCAAACTTCTTCATATTTTCCTGCAATTCTCTACTAAAATTGAATAAAAATATTCAAAACAATTTTTTTGGAGCAATGTAGAAATTTAGCAGATTTTTTAAGGTTTTTTGCTAATTCAGTCCAAGCTTTATCTTTTTATAATTTATTTCAATATTTAAGGCTGGTTTTATCCCAAATATTTATATTTATAAACCTCTGCAATTAACTTCTCTTCAAACATTTTTATTCAAAAACTTAAAAAGTAGGTTGTTTTAAAAATTTGAAAATCAACGTTCAACAAACTGTCAAAGTAAGCAAAGCAAAGTATTGAAATGAAAATTCGTCGATTCGTTGCTTTGCTTTCTTTGCTCACTTTGACTACTTTTTGCATTTGGTCAAGTACAATAGAAAATAATGTAATTTAATTCAGTTGTCAAAGTCAACAATGGAAGTAAAGGAAGCAAAGTATACATTGGGCCATCACCTTAAAAAAACGAAAACGCCTATTGTGTCCGTATTGATAAATTTTTTATTGCAGAAACTGTCATGATGATTATAAACATCATGGCGTCTATCAATGTTTCTGACCCAGCATATCTCCCAAATGAGATTAAAAACGCCATGACGGAAATAAACGTCAAAAATTAAATTTCATTTTTAAGAATGGAAAAGATTTCTATTTATTTATTTATTTATTTTGACAGTTGATCCTACAGATAGGATCTGTAGGCCAACTTTATAGGTCCTTTTCCCTTTCGAAATGTGGGACTTTTTATTAAATTATATTAATTATTTGGAATATATTTTTGTATATTATATATTTATATTATTTTTTTTATTAGTTATATTATATCTTTATTAATTATTAAATTACATTTTTCAGTAAATTTCACCATTTGAAAAATTTTTCGGTTCTCACGGGGTTTGAACCCGTGCTCCTTCGGTCGTTACATTACTACACTCGAGTGCTTTACCACTCGGCTACCGAGGCCACAAAAGATTTCATATTCAATTAAAAAAAAAAAAGTAATTTTCAGAAGCAAGTTTTTGATGAAGCAAAATTTTGAAATATAAGATATCGTACCCGAACTGTGCATAATACTACATGCAATGAATTGTGTTAGTTTGTGTTATTTTGTATTAATTATAATGTTTTATAATATTAATACAACATATTTGTTAAAGCACAGTGTCATTTAACTATAAAAACAACAATACCTTCTAACTCTAAGTACTCATTTTCGAACTTAGTATTAAGATTTAGAACTAAGAATAAACATGTATTTTAGCAATACACACTACACATAAAATAAAATTTATAAATTAAGAATTTTCGAATCTCGTGCTGTCGCTTTATCGTGCAGACGAGTATCTTCCACTTTCTTCCACACAATATAATAACATTTTTAAAATTAAATAAATAGAAACTTTGTAACATATACTAATCGTAACTAAATTAAATTGTATAAAAATATAAAAATAAAGAATAAAGAGAAACACTTGAAAAGTAATTATCTTCCAATTTCTAATTAAAACTATAAAACAAAAACTTTGAAAGACAAAATAATGCATAAAAAAGCTTGTGCGTTTTCAATATTAATTTAAAAATAAATAAAATATACTTAATTTAAAGGGCATGCTTTCTTTTTGATCTCCTTTTTTTACTCTTGCTCTATTTCTCTTTTCCTATTTACTATTATGGAATCCCTGTAAAATTCGATAGTTCCGTGTTTGACATTCTGCAACTTGGTGAAACTGTTCGATGTTTCCAATTCGATTTTAGATTCCGATCAAGAGTAAATGATTAAAAGTTACACGAAGAGAAGATAGAAGAGCGACACAAAATGCAAGAACAATACGAAAAAAACTTTATATTCATCGAAACAATGAATACTTACTACTTTTCTATGGTTAAGATGATTTTTACAAAAAAATATTTATTAATAATTTTCTAAAAATTTGCAAATATGTAATTTTTTTTGTTGTAAAATATAGGAAGTATATTAGTAAAAATTGATTGGAATAAAAAAAATGTTAACAGTCATGATGCAAATAATACAATTTAGATAAGAAATCTTTTTAACTAAAATTAAATAATAAATTATAACAGTCATAATAAAATTAATTTAGCTAATAAAAATATTTTTTTTATTTTAAGATAATTATTGGTAGGTTTGTATAATACAATTTAAGAAAAAAAAAAATTAAAATCATATTTTTAAAAAATAATATTGCTTTAACCTCGTATCTCCATTAGTTGAAACATCCAATGTATTATTAAAATGATAAAATTATTTGAACTAATAATGCATATAGCACTCTATAAACATATTATTTACACAATGTACATATTGTGTTCACAATTCAGTCAGGTTTAAAGCTTTTTTTAGTGCACCTTGTAGCATTATTAATTATTATTATTTTTTTTTTTCAAATACCCAAGTTTTAATTTTTTGTGTTTTTTTTTTTTGGTTTTAATTTTTTTTTATAATTATCGTCAAATATTTCGCTCTTTTCTAGTTACTTGTCTGTTCAGTTCAGTTAACATTTATAAAAAAAAAAACGAAATAAAAAAAATTTCTTGTTGTTATTAATTTTGCATTCACTTAGGTCATTAGTTTCTATTTATAAATGAGTGACCTTAATTTATTTTTAAAAAGATAAAATTTAATAAGAGATTCGTTAAATTATTTAGCGACTTTAGAGATAAAATGATGAAATTGATCATTGACCCCTTCAAATGTTGTTTTGTTTTTGTTATTGTTTTTGTTCTTTAGATAAAAACTCTCTTAATCAGAAAATAGAAGAAAAAAAAATTAGAAAATATCAAATCTTTCAATAGTGAAAGGGATATGTTTTTAAATTTGATAATTAAACAGATTAGAGTAAAAAAAAAAAAAAACACTTCTTTGTGTTCAGTAGTTTCTATTTGTTGAACTTTTTTGTTCAAAGGTGTTTTGATTGATGTTCAGTATATTGTCTAAAAAAGTTCTATCCGGTTCTGTTCTCAATCTACTGAACGCACATATTGAGAATTTTCATCTTTTCTATTATAGCGGAAGCGTGGTTTGTAAAAATAATAAATACTAGGGGTAGTGATAGTTTAATTGAGGAAATAAACAAGAGTTTTATATTTATATATGGAATTTGATCTAAGTTTTTCCTTTTTTTTTTGTGGGTTACGTCGAATATAATATTCATCTGTCATCGATATCCAATCCTCTTAACTTTCATCAACTTTTTTTTCTAAAAACTAAGTTGTTAGCTTTCATCAACTTTTTTCCACTTTTAATATAATGCACTCAACCAGTTCAAATGATCTTACTCAATCTTCACCTTTTTTGAGAATGATTTTTGTTTAATGGTAGAGCTTTAGCTAGTTAATAATAGTTATTTTAATTTCTCATTTCAACCATTGTACTCCAAGATCATGTGTAAATCGATGCTTGCGAATGTACCATAGATCTGTCACTATATTTTGTATTATTTTGTATTATGTTCAAATTTAATTTGTTTGAGGATTACCAAAAGTGTCAAACCATTCCGTCTGAGTGAAATTTTTTTAATAATGAATAAAAACGAAAACGATATTTATTTCACCAATTTTTATTTAACATTTTTATTGATTTTGGATGTTACACTATCAATACTTTTTTCGAAATTTTCGCCATGTTTCTATATTTAGAATTAATCTGAAACTATGCTAATAAATAACTCTTCGTATTTTAAGAAACTTAATTTTAAATTATGGATGTAGGATTCGCTTTGGTTGGTAAATATAAGTAGATGCCTCGTATTTAACATACCAAAATGCATTTTAACAAAGAAGAAAAAAAAATGTTCAAATTGTTATAATTGCTTTCCGTATTTTCAAATGTTTTATAATTTAAATTAATAATGTTAAGTTTTTTCTTGTTCTCAGTTTATTTAATCAATCACCGTACCGGTGAACTCAACTCAATATAAAATTCGATCGAAATACTAATTTTGTACTCACTTTAAAAAATATAACGAAATGCAATACTTTTTTATGCAAAATTTAATTTTTATTTTTTAATTCAATTTTAATTTAATTCAAATTTAAAAAATAAAAAAATAAATGTTTTTTTTTTGGAAATAAATTATTTAAATAAATTTGAGTTAAAGTTATTTTAAGTTATAGCAAAGATTATATAATACTTTAGTAATTATATAATCTTTGATTATAGTGATATAAATTAAAATAAAATATATAAAATAAAACTAAATAAAATGAAAATAAAATCAATTATTTTTAAAATTAAAAGATAGTCTTGTCTTTTTCCACGCGACAAATAAAAAAAATACTTTTATTATAATTAGGAAATATTCTATCTATCTTTTGAACATTTTATGCAACGATGTAAAATTATTTTGAAAACCTCTAGGTTCATGACCTTCCTGTATTATGTGAAGCTTATTGTTTTTTTTTCAGGTAAATTTAGATTGTTAAGTTAATATCCTGTTCCTGTTGACTTAACAATATATCCCATTCAATTGTCCTATACAAAAGTATTTTTGTCAGATTTAGAAAAACGTGGAGTATGAGTGTGAAACTTAAAGGTGATTTAGAAAAAAGATTATATGTATCATCGGCGAGCTTAATATCTAACTATTTGTTATTGTCATTTGGATATCACTCATAATTTGTTGTAAATCATAACCATACAATTTACTGATTCTGTAAGACTTCCAGAAAGTTATGGCCGATTATTGATAGAGAGGAAATATGCTTCTTCTTCTTCTTAATAGTTCTAGAACTCACCATTATAATAGATTTATTTTTTTCACTATTTACTTGATGAACATGCAAAGCGTTAGGTACCTTTCAGTACTGATAGTACGTGCTAGAATATAGAGGAAGAAATCGGGGATAGTTTTTACGATTACCAGTGTTTCATATCCATCCTAGATTCAAATGATTGAGAGAGTCAAGTGTAACATGATTTCCGGCAAAATGTTGAAAACTAGAGGGATGCTATTGATAATTGTTTCAATTTTTTCGATTAAAGCGTAAGTTTTTGTAATACCATACCATAAAAACCAAATATTGATTCGAAATTTTCTATATTGAAATTATGCGCTTTTATTTACTTTTTTTTTTTTTTTCATTTTAAAGAACATTTTTCTAATTAAAAGTATGTAAATAAATTTCTAGTAAAAATAAAAAATTAATTTGAAGTTAATTTATTTTTTGTTTTAGTTTTACTTTTACTAACAGAAACTAAAAAAAGGCATTTCCAATTCCTTTTAGGTATGCATTTTAACCGTTAAATGAGAGCTGCTTAATTTCTGAGCTCGATGTGTACACTCATAGCATAAATAGGATATAAGATACCTGTTTTTAGATATCTACGGATTTGTGTTGACTATGGGCACACTTGTGGAATAGATAAAGGTTCAGGTTGTCTTTTAGAGTTCTGTGGGTCTACATACGGTATAGCTATTGTATCAGTGCAGTGGACAGCAAAAAACAAACATACTGTATAACTTCAATTTATTGTAGTAGTAATTAATTATTTATTTAAGCAAGTATGCACAAAAATACTAAATTTTATATTCTAATTGAAATAAAAATATTTCGATATTAGTTTAATTAAGATATTTGAAATCATGTAGTAAATAATATAGAAACTCCATTGGGGATATGTAAAAAGTTCTACAGAAAAACTACAATATTTAATACTTCCATGTAATCTAAACGTTACGAGACAAATATAATACCATCGTAAAATTCCAACAGAATTTTGAATGACAAAAAACTAATATAATGAAAAACTTAAAATAAAAGTTTCAAATTTCAAGACTAAGTGAGGTGGTGGTATAGGCGAAAAAAAATCTAATACAAATAATGGTAGAGAAAAATCATAAAATCAATAAAAGAAAAAAAGCTTTGAGACAACATACATGGCAACAATTTTGCGTAATTTTTTTTTATTTTCATTTTTCGCTATTTAAATTTTTACAACGCGATCGTATATCACCGTAATAGATAGAGGTATGTAAATACTTCATAGTAAATACATAATGTCAGTCAGCAGATCTTAATAACAGCGGTAAAAAAAAATAAAAACGAAAAAAAACAACAAAAGAAAAATATTTTTTTTTAATAAAAAATAAAATAAATTTGAAAAATAAAAAAAAAACAATTTTTTTTGCTTTGGTTTGCGCATTGTTAGCATAGTTGCAATGACAAAAGTTCATTAAACTTATTTGATCTAATTTGAATATTGAATTTAGGTGGGGCGTTGTGGTGGGCAACGATGGTGGCGGTTGCAAATTAATTAAAAATAAATTTTATTAAATTTTTTTTTGTTTAGTTGAAATTAAATTTGAGTATTGTTGTTGTTGTTTTTAGAAATGGTGTGAGATATATATTGTACCTTTTTTTAAATAAATTATTAAATTCTTAGATTAAATATTTAAATTTTCTTAGAAAACACAATTTTAAAATTTTATAATTTTAAAATTTTTTAATTTTTTAATATTTTTGTTATTTAACATTGATTATTGGTATGTGCATCACAATACAATAAGAGTGTATAGCTCGTAATTTGTTCAGTTTATGTTCATTTGCAATAAAAAATATAAATTATTGTCATTTTTTACAATGAGTTTTCATTTTTTTTTTTTAAATATATTTAATTTTTTTTTTGTTGTTTATACATCGATCCATGAAATTTTGTTCGGAGTGTACGGCTTCAGAGATTTTGCAGTATAAATAAAATGTAGCACTGGCTAAATAAATGGTTCAAAATTAATAAATTTAAACGAGGAGAAAAATTCATCAAGTCATTAAATATCGAAGTTGTTTCGGAAAAAGAAGTTGTAAATTATCTATGTATACACTTGAACCGTTGACGTATATATAAAGCGATATTGACAACAAAAGAAAGCAATTAGGCTTTCAATCAAATAAAATATCATAAAAATGCTAAAAACATATTGTATGTAATTGTGTATTCCAAATCTCGGTGTAAAGACAGTAGAATGTTCCTCGCATAGACTTGGAATTATAATAAAAAAAAAAATGTATTTATTTATTGGATAAAATTCAATTATGTCACTAAACAACATATTATTACTAATTTATCAAGAACTAATTTTAAAGCCCATATGCATCTACGGAGGAATCCAGCTGTGGAAATTTATCAACAATCCAACTATTGCAACATTGTAGCGATTTCAGTCAAAACTATTAAAATTAATACATAGTGTATAATAGTTCGTTAATATTTATATTTTACATTTTTATTTAAAAAACCGAAAACAATAGAAGAGATTTTTGAAACATAAACATAAAATACCAAATAAGACACATCCGTGTCCATATTTCTCAGTCGATTTTTCCCCTATCATAATAGACTAGGCGATGCAATTCACATGGGAATAATCGTGTCACTTGAACGTGAAATTGGTATCACAATAGACATAAGATACGACGAAAAAATTGAACCAGCAGCACTTATATATTAGTATAATTTAGTACAAATTTTTGAATTTTAATTTTTCTATTCGAAATTTGTTTACATTCTGGATTGCAATTTTTGAATTTTATAAATCAAGTTAATAAAATTAAAACATTAAAAAGTGAATTCAGATTAGAAATTTATCAATATACCAACATAATTGTATTTATTTATTTATAAAGGTTCAAGTTTTATTATTTTCTAAATTTTATTTTTGTATTTAGGTACAACAAAAAACAAAAATTTTAATATTTTAATTTTTATTTACAAAACTTAACAACAATTTACTTTTAACAATACTTTTATTTTTTAAAACTAGAACAAAATTATTTAAAAATTTTAACTGTCGCCTAATAATTGAGCACGATTAAAAAATCGATAATTCTTTCATGTAATGTCAAAATTTTCGTACTAGAGTTTTGCGTAGGCGCAATTATTCGAAAAAAAGGTTTATGATACCAAAATGTTGTATTTATCCCCACATACGACAACCGTCATTTTTTTTAGTCTATTATAGCAGAGATATATTTTTTTTTTGTAAATGATAGCTATTTAACAGGAGTCGTAGTGAAATTAAATATTTTTTCAAATTTTTAACAAAGGGGCTTAGATTCGAAGAGTTTCCTAGCTGGACCATTTTCATCCATATACTCTACGTGGTCTAGCCAATGAAAACGTCTTATTCTGACTTTTTTTTAGCTAGGTCCATGTCATGAACAGCTGGTATAGTTCGGCATTGTATCTTCTTCTCCAAACCCCTTCGTCAGACACAGGACCATAAATGCGACGAAGAATTTTTCTCTCAAAGATACCAAATGCATGCTCGCTTGCTTTTGGTAATGCCCACGATTCAGAACCATATAGCAGCACCGGAAGGATGAAAGTTTTGTATGATTGTGTCTTGGTATTTTGGGATAGGAGCTTTGAATCCAGTTGTTTAGACAAACCGAAGTAGTAACGGTTTGCAAGGGTAATTCTTCGCCTTACTACAACATCGATGTTATTGGTGGAGTTGATGTTGGTTCCAAGGTAGATAAAATCCTTAACTACCTCAAAATTATATGAGTCGACAGTGATGTTGGGTCCTATATGATGGGAGAACGTTTTATTTGTCGACAGCATATATTTTGTTTTATTCTCATTTATGAGAAGACCCGCTTTACCTGCTTCCTCTTCAATCTATGTAAGAGCTTAGATGACTGCTCATCGTGATATTCCGATAATATCGACGTCATCAGCGAAACCCAGGAGCTGCACCGACTTGTAAAATATAGTGCACTGTGTGTTCACACCGGAACGTCGCACTATACGCTCGAACACCAGATTAAAGATATTACATGACAGCGAATCCCATTGTCGAAATCCGAAGCACGTTCGAAATGAATCAGAAATGTGTCTCCCAATCACCACAACACACCGGGTGTTTTCCAGGGTAATTTTTGCGCAGCTTGCGTAAGCTAGGTAAGCTAGGCTGGGAAACCAAATTCCGACATTGATTCGTAAAGGTAGATTTAATTGTCATAGGTAGATTTAAAATCGGTAAAAAGATGATGCGTACCGATTTGAAATTCGAGGGCCTTCTCCAAAATCTGCCGTAATGCGAACACCTGGTCGATGGTTGATTTACCAGGACGGAAGCCTCACCGATAGTTTCCTATCCACCACAGCGTTATAATGGAGCTTCAACCTTAGGAATGATTGCAAAACGCAACATTTAATAGGGATATTCCTCTATAGTTGGCGCAGGACATGAATTTGCCCTCTTTGAATATTGGAGATATTGAACTTAAGCAGGTTTACTATTAATTTTTTCTCAGTGCTGTGTAAACTGTATAAGCAAATACCTTCAAATGATAATGAATGATGCGAATGTTTAAATGAAGCCAAGGATATTCAAAACCCGTTCCAATTATGACAATTACCTATTTGGTTTCATTTGTGGATTGAATGCTCCCACTAATGCATTAACACTGTAGAATGAATTTAAAGAGTTTCTTTGTGAAGATTATTTAATTACCCTAAATGAACCAGTTTCATATAACAGAGTTCTTTCGGAAATTGAATGTATCTTATTAGCACATAATATTTCTTGCGAAGAACTTGGCTTACCAATTCCACGATATGACCGCAATTTAAAATTTTCTGCACATATAAGCCCACAGGGAGATGTTTCAGTATTTAATTAAATGTATATGAATCTGCTAATAACGAACAACGAATTATTATTGATAAAGTAATTCAGGAGATTTTAGAAAATAATACTGGAAGTAATGTTTTCTGTTTGACCGCTTATGCAGGATGTAGTAAAATTTTTATTCAAAACGCAATCATTCACAAATTAAATTTATTGAATCTTAAATGCATAACATGAGCATATAGTGGTATAGCTTCTACTTTATTATCGGAAGGTAAGACTTTGCACAATGTTTTCAAAAATCCGATTCCGGTATTAGAAACTTCTGTTTCCAGTATTACTCGTAAAAGTTCATATGCACAACGTATGGAGTTTTCAATGTGCCCACTTATTGTTTTAAAATTAATTAATAAATTATTAATATGAAAGCTTTACAAAATATGAAAGCTTTGCCCGGCGAAATTTAGTTCGTTGTATGTCTTCAAAAGAACCATAGATTGCGAAATTTTAAATGGACGTTCTTGTGGACAACGTACGTATTTTAATACCCGGAATTCATTTGACCTATGGCTGGCACATTATTACCATTTTCTTTAAGACGAACACAATATCCAATCATTTTAGCATTTGCTATGACTTTTAATAAATCTCAAGAACAAATTTTCGATAAAGTTGGTATTCTTCTATCACAACGTGTATTTGGCCATGGTCAATTATATCTGGTTACCAATCGAATTCGTAAATTTGATGGTATTCGTTTCTATATTAAAGAGCAAATAAATCAAGGGCATCTTATAGAAAATAATAATAACCGGATTTTTATAAAAAATAGCGTTTATAAAGAAATTTTACATATTAAATGTACTTTTACTTTTTAAATAAAGTCAAAAATAAATTGCTTACCTTAGTTTTAAATTACTTAAAAATAAATCAATTTTATAATTATGTATTTGTAAAAATGTATAAAAAAAGTAAATACAAATAAAAACAAACATACTACCACCAAATATACACCAAATATATTTATTAGAGTAAATTATAAAAAATTTTGTACGATATTTATCAAGTTTCCTCGATTTATCAAGCTTCCTCGAGGAACGGGCGAATTCTAGTACATCATTAATCGCCTTAATAGTAACAAAATTGTGCAACTATCAACAGGCATTAAGAGCAACTTGATTAAATGTAAAGATGATGGATGTAACAAATTAATTCTTTTACTCACATAGTGGCTTGTATATGCCATAGATAAAAAAAATTATGTAGCAATTATTCTGAGTTTTTTTTCGTCGATTGCACATTTGAACATACATAGTTATTCGTTCAGCTGAGCAACGGTAGCAAAAAAAATTATTGGGTATCATGCTCAGCGAAATATCTGTCACAACATCAATCGATATAAAACCAGAAAATATTGAATTAAGAACACACTTAAGCGATTGTAAATGACATTAATACCCTTGACAGACTATACTTCATTAGACTAAATACTTCATTATGAAGAAAATCTGCTTCATAATGAAGTTCATTAATGAAGTAAAATATACTTCATTTACCATTAAATTAAGAAAAAAGCCATCTGTTGGAAATTTTAAAACTAAATTTTTATTGAAAATCTAAATATTTGAAAATAACAATTCGAATTGACATTTTAATATTTTGTTTTGAATTATAATTCCAATTATCATTTTCCTATTTTATCTTGGTCAAGTGGTTAAGGTGATAGTGTTATTTTTGAAAAAAAATAAAAATAATGAAAAATAATTGAATATAATTGAAAATAAACTTTCATTATAATATAGATACATAATAAAATGCCTAAAGACCATCCGGGGCAACATCGAATTTTCAAAAGGAAAATATTCTATCCTAAAAAATACTTCATTACATTATTTTGAGTTATGATTCTGATAGAAAATAATATTATCGTTATCAGGGCCTGATTATTCATCAGAGGTATCAAACCAACCAATCAACGTATAGTATAGAGTATTTAAAATTTTTTTTATTTATATTAATATTTGCCTTCCATTGGATTTTTTCATACAAAGAATATTTCCAAAAAAATTTATTCTTTTTTGCAACAAAATAATTCTTAATAAATGGTAAATCTGGTTTCTCTTAAGTTTAATTGTAATTTTTTTATATTGTTGTAGTAATCTTAAATAATTTAACAAGCTAAAATTCAAAATAACTTTTTTATTTTCCATTTTTATTGTTTATAAAATAATATAAAAAAAACGTAATAATTAAGTAACTAATCTGTCACCACTTCATTAAACTTTACTTCATAATAAAGTATAGTCTGTCAAGGGTATAATTTACGAAACAAATGAAGGTGGAGGTTGTTTTAGTTGATCAGAATTTCAAACAATGTGCAGTCATCCACGAGGCTATCTACGAATGTAAAATAAAAATAAAAATATTTCCTACTACCTCTGAGAATATTGGATTCAATTGTATCTGTACCAAAAAACATCACCTTAAAGAATGTTCTATGCGAATCATTAAAGAATGTTCCATGACAGATTCACAATACAATAACAATGTAACAATTTACCGCTCAACCTAAATAACAGCGTACGACGTAAGGCGTATAGAATGTAAATGCGTTTGTGTGTATTACGTATAGATTACGTATATTTTCTTAATTTACATGTGTTTATATGTCAATATCTATACGGTATACGTTCTACGCTCTTATTTAGGTTGACCAGTTACGTAGAGATAGGTAGGTTTGAGAGCGAGATCAAGTTGTAGATGACATCTGTTTCGTGTTCCATATTATTCTGAGTTTCAGTGTTTTGACATTTTGAAATTTTTCACAAAGTAGCTAATCAACTACTCTACGATTCCTACTCACGAAGTGAATTTGATCTCTCCATGAGATTCGAACCCGTACCTTCCATTTTTTTTTTGCTCTCGTATACGTCTTTCGTACACATCAATTAAACTTTAGCGTCTCTCTCTATTAATGAATTTATAGTTAATAAAAATTGTACACGACACCAGACAACGATATTTCCTATTCTAACGGTGTTTTTTGAAATTTTCAATGAGAAAAACAAAAATAATTAAGAGATCATTTGAAAAACAGTACGAACTTTCAATGAAGCTCATTCAATTTGTACATATGTATATAATTTTTTTAAAGATAATCAGCTATCAAATTTTTTTTAGTTTTTTTTTTAGTTTTTATTGTTGTTTACTGACACACAAGGAAATAAAAACAAACAAAAAAAATATTTAGGTAAAAAAAACAATCACTTGTACGTTCATATGGATTGGATGTAGTTAAGGTATATGTAAGTACATTAAAAAAATTATGTGATAGGTTAGTTGGTTAAATATATTACGTAAGAGATGAGTTTTATAAAAGAAATAAAACAACAACAACAACAATATTTTAATGAAGAGAAAAACAAAAAGAAATAAATTCAGATATTTACATCATGAAGACCATTGGACTATCTTTAGCGCTTTGAACTTTGATTATTTAGATTTTAATTAATATTATAGTATAGGTTTGTTTTTTGTGTTTTACTGGATATTTATTTCCATATCTAAGTAGTTTATTAATTAATTTGAAATATTTAGTATAACATATTGTGAAAAATACAAGTTTCTCAAACTTTCTGAACTAGGAGAATTAACAATATGCCATGCCGAAGGTATAGTTTTTAAATTTTTAATTGATACGTTATTGTTCAAATAGAAGAAAGATTTGCGAAACATCTCATATTACTTACAAATTTAATTATTTATTTATTTCAACAATAGAATGCCTTAATAGATTTCTCTCGTTTGTATAGGTCGTTGTTTCTCAATGCTTAAATTTTTTATACTGGATTCTGATGTATTTCTTTCTAGGAAACTGTAATCAATTTCAAAATCATAATTCTATTTTATTCTATTTTACAAAACGAAGAAATTGAAATATATCTGATATGATAATAATTAATAACATTAGGTATATTGTATTTGATCGCTTTGACATGCTTTTTCAATACTATCCATTCGATTTGAGCTCTTTTCTGTTAAAATAATATTCAAGTATCTGGAAAATTATAATTGCTAAATATGTTACATATGTTAGACGGTGTTATAATTATTTAGGGTTCAACCATAGAGTAGCGAAGTGTAGGAGTAAGAAAGTGTGTGCTAAATGCCTAGAAGAACACACTTCATCGGAGTGTAATAAAAACGAATATATAGCAAAATGCTCAAATTGTAAACATGCAAATAATGCATTGAAGGTTGATGTTAATGAAAATCACAACGTCTTGAGTAAAGAATGTCCAATGTATTTGGAGAAGTTAAGAATTGAAAAACATAAAGTGAACTATTACCAATTAGAGTCATTAACAGAAATTCAATGTTTGTCATTAAACATTCAAGGGTTAATAAATAATTCTGATCAACTAGAATTAATGATAAATATGCGTTCAAATAAGTGGCAAATGATTATACAAGAACTAAAAGAATTAGTAAATCATTAATTGATTGGGTTGTGACTAATAAAATTAATAATATAGAAGCAAAAACAGATAGTCGTTATAAAATTTCTGATCATGAAACAGTGATAATAATATTAAAAGAAAATGAAAAAATAAAAAAGGAAAACAACAATAAGTTAAATTTTTAAATTATGATAAAAGTTTATTTAGAAACAAAATAATTTTTAACAATATTGCTACCACTTATTTTTTGTATACTAATTTTAAAGCAAACATGTTTAGTAAGAATTTACATAGTATAATAAAAGATTTTATAATAGAAAGATATATTGAAAAAAAAAGATTTTAAATTATAACAGACGAAAGCAAAAAATATTTATATTAATAAAAAATTCAAACTTGCGATCAGTCAGTAATGTGGAGAAATATAAAAAAATATGAACTAAAGAGATCTTAATGACATTAATGAAGTAGTTTTTAATAATGAAATAATAAGTGAACGTAAATTAACTGCTAATAAGTTTAACAATTTCATCGTTAATAGTATCAGAGAAATAAATAGCAAGATAAAAGCAGTTCAATATGAAAGTATAATTGAATATGACAACATTAATACTTTTAAATTTCAATCCATTCCAATGAATAATATTAAAAATATCCTAAAAGAAATGAATAATAAAAATTATTATTATTTTGTAAATAAGAAAATGTTTATTGATAATTTAGATATTATTGAAACAACTTTTTGTCAGTCGTTAACAGCTCTTTACAAAATGGAAATATAGAAAAAAACAATTCCGAGAAATATGGAAGGAAACAATAGTAATTCCTATTGAAAAAAAGAAAGGCACCAACAAAGTTGAAGAATTTAGATCAGTTAATCCCATTACAATTGAAGCTAAAATCAAAGAGAAAATAGTGAATGAACAACTACTGAATTATTTAGAAAGTTACAATTTAATATCTAAATTCCAATCTGGGTTTATAGAAAAGAACATCGTTTCAATGAAATCTATGTCCATATCAATGAAATCGAAATACTATGAATCACTATTAAGCTTGATAATAACAAATTGGAAAATGTCAACACATGACAACAAGATTATAGTTGCTGTTTTTTTAGATTTAAGAAGAGCTTTCGAAACAGTTGATAGGAAGATACTGCTTCTAAAACTGCAAAGTTATTGGTATAAGAGATGTTGAACTGTAATAGTTTTATTCTTACTTAGCTAACAGAAAACAGCGAACAAAATTCAAGGATACATTATCTGATACTGTGGATGTGGATCTTGGTGTACCACAAGGTTCTGTTTTTGGTGTTTTACTGTTTTTAATTTATGTTAATAACACAGAGCTTAGTGTTTCGTCTCATATAGTCTTGTTTGTGGATGATGCGTTATTATATGTTTTTGCACTTATTATTATAGAAGAATGTATTCAAAAAATAAATAGTGACTTAGATAGGTTAAATAATTGGTTTAGAATGAATAAACTTAGCTTAAATATTGATAAAACAAAGTGTATTGTTATTAATGGAGAAACAAATGATAATATTAAAATAAATAATGAAATAATAGAAAAAGTTGATGAAATAAAATACTTAGGAGTAATTATAGATAAAAACCTAGACTTTAAAAAACATATAGATTATATTTATAAAAAAATTTCTAAAAAATTTTATTTTTTTAAAACATTTCGAGATAGATTATCGTATTCAAGTGCTATTACAGTTTATAATACAATCATCAAACCGCATTTTGAATATTGCTCAACAATTTATGACAAGTAGTAGTAATAAAATTAGGTTACAAAAAATGCAGAACAGGGCTATGAGAGTCATCCTTAAAGTAAGCAGATATACTTTGCATAGATTTATGTTAAATTTTATTGAAATGGCTGTGTGTTAATCAAAGAATTATAATAAATGTATTAAAATTTGTACAAAAGATGAAAATAGGTAAATATCCCAGTTATTTATGTGATCGTTTAGTTTATGTATCGGATATTCACAATTATAATTTGAGAAACGTTAATTCGTTTAGATTAAATTTTTTCAGAAAAGAAAAAACTAAAAATATGTTTCTATACAATGGTCTCAAACTTTTTAATGAATTGCCTAATGAAATAAGTACGGAAACAAATATAAATAAATTTAAGAAAAAAATTCTAGAATAAAATGTAAAAAATAATTTTATGTGATAATATAAATTTAATAAAAATGTTTTTTTTTTTCCTATTTTAGATTAGTAATGGAATAGTAGTGGAATAGTAATGTAAATAGTTTAATAAACTAAATAAATAAATAAATAATTTAAATAAATTTTATTTAAAATTTTACGAAACTTAATTTGGAACTTATCTTTTAATTTTTTCAAACAACGATTGTCGATTGATTAAACTGTTTGATTGAATTTAAAACTACGATATTTTATAACGTTAACAATTAACATAATTGTCAAATTTCATTCCACATAAATTATGTAGTCATTACACTACACCACAAGCATAGACAAAGGCAAAAGTAAATGTACAGTTTTGTTTTTACTAGAAAAATTTCTTCACAAATTTTTTAGATCGTTTTAGATCATTTTCTAGTTATTATATAGAAATGTACATAGTCATTTGGTAAAGATTATTAATCCTTTTAGCCGAATTAACATTTTTCAAAACGGCTTAAAAATCAGCTAAATTTTGAAACTTTTTCTCGGCTAAGGAGTAAGATTTCCGGAAAAAGCCACAATTATTCCAAAACAAATATTTCTTTTTATATTAAATCGTGTCTGAAAGAACTGCTTCTGTGCAATTGCACAGGGGATTCACTATTATCTATACAGTTATGAATATACGAATAAATATACCAAATCTTATCTAGTTAAATAAAATCATTTGAACTTTAATAAATCTTTTTATATTTTTTTTTTTTTCTTATTTTATAAAATTAAGATTAAAAAAAAATAAATAAAATAAAATAATAATAAAAAATTAAATCTGTATTGACTTAATTAATTATCAATAAATCACAATCATTTTGGCTGCTTATGGATTTATTTAAGGCATACTTATCGTGGTAATTAAATTTAACTAACTTGCTAGAATAATAATCATAGTACGTAGTACATTAATTTTACTCACTTACACCCTATTTAAACTGCATTCTCTCTTATCGATCGATTGCGCTAATAAATTTTATATATTTTATTTTAGACTTAACTTAGTCTATGACGTCAATTTGTAAAATATTATCATATTAATTGAATTTTAGGGTCACAATGTTATCTTTGTATAGAAGGAGAAGGAGAGAAGAGAATTATCATTTTAATTCTATATTAGAATATGAATTTTATATTTACTCCTATTTAATTTTATATTTTCGTACAATTTTTTTCATCTTTATCTATTTCAAATATTTTTTATATTTTTTAATAACAATTTATTTATATACTAGTTATTTAGTATTGGTAATAGTTCCATAAAAATATAATTGAACATAATTTACATTTAATTAATCGTATCTATAGAATTTTAAAAAAAATAGTTAAACCCTTTAATGTCAAATATGCTTAGTAAAACCCATACAGAGATATATTAAATATTTTAAAAATTTTTCCTGAAATTTGGAAGTTTGTTTACATACTAAAATTTCATATAAAAATGTGTTGACAATACTAATGTTCTATAATCTGTGGCGAACAAAAATGTACAAAAAATTACATGATGCAAAAAAACAGATCTGGCAAAACATAAAAAAATTTCCGGAATGTGAAATGACTAATCGCTCTGAACTATAAACATACTAGGGGTCCCTGTTGAGTAATTATAATTTAAGTTGAAGCCAAATTTAAAGTTTTGAAAAGAATAGTAATTTACGTACTGACATAGACTTCTCACGATAAAGTACAAACCACTCATGGTTAATAGAGAGTTTTGAGGTTAGTAAGTTTTATTTTAGACACATTCATGCCTCTATATCTTCTAGCCTGGCCTCTGGGAGAGCAAATTTAAAAATGGGAACTTATTTTCATATAAATTTTGTCTTTTGTATAGGGATCTTTTTTTACTATATAAATAATAGTGTTATTTTTAAAAAAATATTCAATATTTTTTATCTAAATTGGTAAAATTTACAAGAAATACAAAAACATTTTCATTCATAGTTTTAAAAAAAAATTTTATTATCCGACATGGAACCTACTTCTATCAAATGCTAATGAACACTGAAAATAAAACTGTTGGATACAGACACAGTAAAATTTTTGAGACGAAATTAAAATAGCCTGTAAATTATTGTTGTTTATTTATTTTATCTGAGCAAAACCTTTGATGGTGTTTATATTTAATTTTTGGTATTAAATTTTTTAGAATATTCTTGTTTGTGTTAGTTGTATTTCTCTCAAATTTTATTTTTATTAAAAAAAATTTATACCCAAAACAAAAACAAAATTTAAAAAAAAAATCGTAATTCAATATATTCCGGAAAAATTATCGTGTAACTTGGCTAGAAGATATAGAGACGTTGGACACAAAAATACACCTCCCTCATATACTGATTCGTTTTCTATATATTCCCTATAGTCAGTTCAGTGGCATTTAATGGATAAAATTACTAAAAATAAAATATTGTAATTAAAGAGGTATATATACATTATACATATTGTTAACAAAAAATACATGGTTATATAGTTATAAATACTACAAAAATACTACAAATGAACAAAATATAGGAAGCAATAATTTGAGACAATTACTTAAAAAAATTAATAGAATAAATTTCCTTTAATTATGTATAAAAATAATAAGATGTTGAATGACACAAAATGGACATATTTTATTTTAAAGTTTGAATATTATAAAACAAAATATAGATTTTTTCAACCCGTATGCACATTTATGTTGTATATGCAACTTATTTACATATTAAGTAAGAGTTTATTAAGGAGAAGCGAGATAAAATGAAAAGGTGTCTAATGCGCAGGTCCTTAAATGCTTATCTATTATAATTATAGATGTTTACATTTAAAACAACTTTTGGGCAATTACAATATTTTAGTGTACATATAAAATATAAACAAATAAAAAATTAAAACTGAAACTATTTTTTAACAATTTTTTATATGTTTTAAAATGCATATTACCGTATAAGATTACCGTATAAGACTAAATAAAACAATTAACCTCTATGTTTATATGATAACTTAATACCGTTCTACATTTCTTATTAAAAAAAATTATTTTCTATTTCTATTCTATTGAGGAAATACATTGACAGTATTTTTATACATTGACGTTATTGACAGTAACTTAAAACTTAGGTAGAACTACTTATTTGTGCTTATTAAGTACGATACTAGAATTTTTACTACATATTTACTCCTTAAAGTTCAAACTGAAATGCGTCAAAAAAAAAATTTGATATTGTTAGAGATCTGAAATAAGGATAATTGTTTTTTTTTGTTGTTTTTATACGTAGACGTTGGTTGACATGAGAAAGAAGATATCTGCTTTTTCTACTAATTTTTAATTGTGGAACTATGCAAATGGATTTTCGAAAATGTAGTTTTATTTTTGGAATTACATATTCAAATAAACTATAACGTTATTAACATAATGCAAATATGATTCTATTATTTCTCTTCTATTCTTTCCTAAATTTTTAGCATAATATCATCTTTGCAGACCAAAAACTATTTTATTTAATTTATTTTAACTAGAGTCTGTAGTAAAATACATATTTTGTAATGCAAAATTTTGACTGCCCAATTACAATAAAAGAAAGAATTAGAATCAATACTTTTTTTTTAAATTGTCTGTATTTGTTTTTCATAAAGGTAGTTAATTCTTAAAATTTCCCATTATTATTTTTCAAAAAGGAAATAAAGGTGAACTATGTTTTATTTCAGATCACTTATTTTAATTATCTTATTTTTGATACAATATTATTTATTAACAACTTTATATTTATCGATTTCGATTGATATTCGATTTATCGAATTGATAAAAAAATTAATTAAAATAATTAAATTTAAAAGTATGAAAAAAATTGTATTTAAACAAGTGTAAAACATTTTTCATACATCTGTAAGAAAAGAAATAAAAACAGCAATAATAACAAATATCTTTAAATATAAACCAGATTTTAGCAGTATTTTAAAAAGTTAGAATATAAATTTTTAAATTGATAATTGAGAAGACCTTTCAATTATATTTCAATAATTTAGAATTAGAAAATATTTGTTAGTACATAAATCTATCATATTATTTTCATGTACATACATACATAATATGTATAGTTGACTAAAAAGTAGTGTTCGCTTCGTGTTATTATTGCATCATTACTCACTCTTTATTTAAATTTGTTAATTGAAAAGATTTGTCCAATATTTATATTAAAATTTGTATAATATTCTAGAAATTTCTAAAGAAAATTTCTAAATATAATTCATTTCAATTTATTTTTGGTTTTTTTTTTATTGTTATTAAAAATTTTATTTTGTTGTGATATTGACATTATTTAATTGTTTTAATTAATTTTCTTTGAAGAGAATTAAAATTATTTTTATATTTCAACGAATTAAATTCAATTCTGAAATAGATTGAAAAACATTGAAAAAAAAGTACATATACGTATGCATATTTTTAAATTTTTTTTTTGAGTTTTGTAAATTACTAAAAATAATTTCATATTTAAGTACTATAATTAAATTATTTTTTTACAGATTATCTAAACTTATTTTAAAAAAATATTTTGGATCTACAGAGCCATTTTATAAAAGGGCTGTCTGGTGAGTTTATTTAATAAATTTAATATCAATTATATTTTAAAAAATTTCATAATTTTATTAGTGTAATTTGTAAATTATTTTGGTATAAAAATATTTATTATTATAGATAGTTTAATATTAATTAATAATTAATATATTTTTAATATTTCGAATAACCGAATTCAATATTGTATTAAGTAAAAGTAGAATTTTCTTTCAATAGTGTTCATATTTTGAAAGAAACATACTTTCTTCAGGGCTTACCATTAACTTTAATTTTATTTGCACAATAAAAATATGTTAATCAAAGTAAATTAAACTTTAATTTAATAAAATATAAATCATCTTGTGTATTATAGAATTTATTTTTTAACGAAAATTATAAAGGATCCTCATCGATTGTACTTATTTTTTAACATGCAATAATATATATGTAAATATATTTGTATATTATTGTATTTGTAACGACTTAAAAAAATCACTTTCCTTTATAACTTGTAGCTCTTGGCATTAAGTTGTGAACTCAATAAATTTAATATACTCTTTATGTAGATATATCGGATGAACTTATATCAAAATATGATTTCTATTTTCTTAGTTTCGTTACCAGAAAAACTATTTTGCTATAATTATTAAATTTAATAAAACATTCTTATATAATATTAATGGTGGCAAATTAAAAAAATATAGAATGTGAAAAATTCAATTTCAAAAACTAAACTGAATTAATAGTTATGTTTTAAGCATTTAACACAGGTACATGATACAGATGCAAAATTAAGCAGCTGTAACTAGAATACAAACAACGGTCACCTCAACGATCATAATTGCGCTATAAGGTATAATAATTGGTGAATTCTAAACTATAGAGTTTGGTCTGATACCTCTGTAAATTTGTGATTCCAATTCCAACCATTCAAGAACATTCTGTTATTTTTATTATAAATATTTGCATTTTATATTTTCGTACTTGCACCCGGTACTTTTTTCTTTTTATTATTTATTATATAGAACTTAACTTAATCTAAGATATTTAAAAATAAAATTAAACTAGAGCTGATACTATGACTAATACTACGACTTTATATACGTCAAATTGTGGTAAACTAGATTGGCTTGGTTTAAAAAGATTTGCACTATTTATATTACCTAGGTCATAAAAACATCGGATATAGTATAGAAAAATAAAAGAACAAGTTTTTAAAGTTGATTTAAGTTCGCTTTTAATATTATTTTCGGTCACTTTGGTTGAAATTTATTATCCGCTCAGAACACAAATATTATAAATTTTTATATGAATAATATTATTTCGTTAAGGGTTAAAATAATTAAATAAATAACAAAAAGCACGGTAAACTACAAAAATTATTAATTTTATATAAACAAAACTAAATGACATCATAACTACTAAATCTTGTACATATTCTCGAATACAATAAATGTTCCTTTGATGTTATGCGCAGTCGACTAGAAGTTTTTTCTGTAGACATTTTTTTCATAGCTCAGCACATGTAAAATTGTTTTTGTCAGTGACAATTAGTTTGAATTTTTTGATTATTATAGAAATAAAAACAAAACTTAATTTTTGTTCTGCAATCAAACTTCTTTTTCAAATCAACCTCGGAAAATTCGAGTAAATTCAATAGTTTTTTTTTGTAACTTTTGTTTATTTATTTATTTTAACCGTGGGTTTTACAAATAAATCTGCAGGCCAAGTTTATAGGTCCTTTTAATTTCCTTGAAATGTGGGTCCTTGTTAAATTGTATTAATTATTGAAGCTAAATTTTACTGTTCGTTCACGACACCTGCATAATTTTTCAAGCAGAAACTTTAATGAACTAATCAAAAATTAATAAGGATTTAGTAGTGATTAACGAATGTATGACAACAAATATATTAACAATTAATACAAAAAAGACAGAGTATTCCCTCTTAAAAAGCTGATACCGTCGAACCAGGTTTTCATATATATGGGCCGTTTTATATTAGAAGAATATTACGTTGCATATACAAATAAACTTGTTTCAAAATGTTTCTAGAAAATCAATATATTAGAATTTTGCAAATATCAAATAAGCAAATTCGTGCTTATTAAAATAAATCATTAGTATACTCAAGTACATTCGTACACTAGTATCCTGATTACATAAATAGAAAATATAAAAAAGAAAATAAACAGTTATTTTCATGACTTAGGAATGTTGTTTTTGTTTTGATTTTAATAATACCAATAACCTTGCTTATAAATTGTAAAAAAAATCCTTCTTTTTAATTACATTTTGTTAGTAAAAATGTTCTTATATTAAGTATTAAGATTTATGCTAGTATGTGCTAATAAACTTTTCTATGGTTTATTTTTACAATAATAATAATAATAACTTTAAAGTACGTATAAGTAGCTATAATTTGAATTTTATTTTCGAAGGATGAATAAAGACGAATAATAACGAAAAAATAAAATTAAAGCATAAGTTGATGGTAGAGATAGTTTAGAAATCTGAAAATTTGGTAAAACGTAACCAAATTATTTACTTAGGATTTGTAATTTTTTTTTGAAGTTGTTCTCAAATTTTCAAAATAAAATTTTTTTTTTTAATTTTGAAAGAAAAGCTTTTGAAAGGTAAAATTTAAGTTATTTCTATTTTTAAATCCTGAATTATGAATAATTGTGTGGAACGAATGATTTAGTAATAAATAAACAACAATGACAGACATCACAGTCAATTGAATTATCTTCGGATTATTTTGATTGGGTCTCCTATGAAATATAAGGTTTCTTTGCTTTTAAGTTTCTTCACCCTACAATCTACATAATTTTTCCCCCACTATATTTCTTATACACAACAAACATGAGATTTAATCTATTAAATAACAAATCAATATGTATTTCCTATATGTGGATGTGTAAAATTTAATTATCAAAGTAAAAAAAATAAGTTCAGTAATAGAATAATTTTAAACCATTGCAAAATAAATAAGCGTCAATAATTATGATATTCAAATATAATTTCCTTGAACATTTTCAACCACTACAGACTTATAAGCACTTGAAGTTGGCTTGTCTGTTTTTGTACTTGAAGGCATGGTTATCGCAATATTTCCAGGGAAAATTGTTTTGGTGGAAAGCTAATAAGATTTCCCTTAAAAATGGTGTAACAAATAAACTTCAAACTAAAACAAAATCAAAATAAAATTCAAATTATTAATTTTGTTATTATAAATATTTAAATAAAGGTTTTAATTTTTGACATTATCACAAACATTTTCACAATTAGCAATTACTGATACGAACGCATTCAATACACACTACCCCATTTAGTTACGACAGACAAGCTTATGTGATTTTAAGTAGATGAATTGATGAATTAGACAGTAGTAAATTAACTGGCAAATTAACTTAATATTTATTTGTCGTGCGTGACAAATGGATAAAATTATTTAATAAATCTGAACTAAAAGTAAAAAACAAATCTAATACTATATAAATTGCTTTCAAAAAGCCTGCATGAATTGGTTTACACAACACACAATAATAATATTAGAGTAAAATACGCATAATCTGAGTATTCATCTTATATTTATATACAATTTTCTTTTTACGAGTACATACTCTAATTGTGTGTGTTGGTATTGTACATATCCCATTTGGATACTCATTTTATTTTATTGAATTTTGTGTGGATCATAATATTATTTTATGTTTGCATTTTGATTTTTTTTTTTTTTTTCGAAAGATAGGAGGTAATCCCCGCAGGACATCAAGAGCTCCAGCCGCGTTTGCGTCTTGATAGTGTAGAAATCGAACCCACTAAAGCCCACCTATCTTTTTTCCGTTATAACCAATCTACGTTAGATCGACTAATGACTTTTTTTTTTCGTAAATTTTCGGTCGCGTGTGTAGGAAATTATTATAGTGATAGTTTCCGTGGAGGATCGCTAACATTATAATAATTAGATTTATGGAATAAAAGTCGAGTTTCCTTTCACTAATCATTTGTATTTATTTTCCAAATATCAATATTTCGGAAGCAACTTACTTCCTTCATCAGTGCTTTGCGACTAATCTTAGAACTCGACTTTTATTCCATAAATCTAAATATATCACTAAAAACAAATCTGATTATCAAAAACATCATAATAATTACCGTGTAGGAACTTTATTACTATGATATTTCCCGTGAAGGAGATAGCCACAGCAATAGTTCCGCGTGGGAAGATTATTTAGATTTTTTCGCAAAGGAAAATTATTGAAATAATAATTTCCGTAAAGGAAACTATTATCGTAGAATTTTCCATTTTAGGTAGTGATCAGCTCGTGGGGTTTCGTTCTCTTGAGTCGACGCAGTGTCGGTCGATTTGAAGAACTGCTGCCATTTCCCAGTTCACATGAGTTTGCAGTCTCTGCTCGTGTTTGATTGCATGTTTCTGATCTCTTCCGTGACTGTTTCAATGTGCAAGTCACGGTGAAGATTTTTGTTACGTACGCACCATGGTGCATTACGCGGCTGGAGCTCTTGATGTCCTGCGGGGATTACCTCCTGTCTTTCGAAAAAAAAAAAAAAATCAAAATGCAAACATAAAATAATATTATGATCCACACAAAATTCAATAAAATAAAATGAGTATCCAAATGGGATATGTACAATACCAACACACACAATTAGAGTATGTACTCGTAAAAAGAAAATTGTATATAAATATAAGATGAATACTCAGATTATGCGTATTTTACTCTAATATTATTATTGTGTGTTGTGTAAACCAATTCATGCAGGCTTTTTGAAAGCAATTTATATAGTATTAGATTTGTTTTTTACTTTTAGTTCAGATTTATTAAATAATTTTATCCATTTGTCACGCACGACAAATAAATATTAAGTTAATTTGCCAGTTAATTTACTACTGTCTAATTCATCAATTCATCTACTTAAAATCACATAAGCTTGTCTGTCGTAACTAAATGGGGTAGTGTGTATTGAATGCGTTCGTATCAGTAATTGCTAATTGTGAAAATGTTTGTGATAATGTCAAAAATTAAAACCTTTCTTGATCTCTTCCGTGACTGTTTCAATGTGCAAGTCACGGTGAAGATTTTTGTTACGTACGCACCATGGTGCATTTACTATACCACGGAGCACTTTGTTTTGAAATTTTTGCAACATTTCGATGTTGGTTTTCTTTGCAAATTGATGAAATTACTTTAATCGTCAAAAATCGGTTTATAAAATTTATAATATTAGTTTTTAAAAACAAGAACAAATATTTTTTTAATAAAAAAAAGTAATTTTTAATTATTCTCTTCTCAATTATTTCAACAAAAAACGAAAGGGTTTAGAATAAATCCAAGCATCCAAATTATGTAGATATGTATATATATTATATACCTCATTTTAAGTATGTATGTATGAAATAAAATTAGTTAGTCCGGATTTTACAACATAGTTTAAGAACATTTTTTTTCCTGTCGTCAGCTAAATTCGGGTTGTAATAATATGAAGCGGGGGTTTGGGGGGCGGCAAACAAAAAAAATGGATTAATATTTAAATTTTGCAACTATCAAATTAAAGACTTTGTAATCATTGTACCCAATGCTTTAAAATAAATCAAATTTTTAGCAACATATTTTAAAAAATAGACTTTAGAAAAATTCTAGCAAAAATGCTAGAAAAATTTTTTCGAGAAAAATTAAAATCTGAATTTTTGTCTAAATTTTGATTATCTGAAATTTGCTTTTCTGAATATGATAAACTAAATATTATAGTTATAGTCGCGTATTTATAATTGGTATTCTATATAGTCATTGTCGCAGTGACAGCCGCTTTTTTGTGTGATTTTAGGGTGACAGCTAATTTGGTGTGACTCATGATAAAAATAAAGAAAAGTTTTTTATGTTTAAGTTTTAATAAATAATTAAATTAAATTTCCGAATTGTATTTTTTATAATGCTGTCGTTTTCTTAAATTATTCAAGTCATCGCGTTACAGAATACCAAAAATTATTAGTGTCAATATCGCAAGTGTAACTATCGCTTATCACAATATAGGCGTATTTTTTGTAACAAAATTTTATTACGAAAATATAGCTGGTACCCCAGAATACCACTAAACCTAACCTTCTTCAAACTGTATTTGCACAAAAAAGTGTTCTACTCTACATCGTTCTAGAGCGTTTTAGAACAGCTTATTGAACAAACCTTATAATTGAAAGTATTAATGTAGCAGAAATACATAGCATATGCATATTTATAATGTATGTACATTTTTGTTAAATTAAAAAAAAAAATATTAAAATCATTAATTTTTGTATTGAAAGTTTGTTATTAATCTTTATTAGAACTTTAAGTTGTTGTAAATAATAATAAACAATAATTTTTTTAATTGGAAAGTGGTACACATTTTGCTTGAGTTCTTACAAAAATTCTGACTTTAGAATTTTAAATTAACGGCACTGGTTTTTGTCCTTTTCTTAAAACAGTTTCTCCCGAATAGGTTCCAGGCATCGAAATTTTGACCCTCCTAAATTATTTATAAAAACTTTTGTAAAAAAATGAAATAGGTCTGAGTAGTCTTACTACAGCATGTGCTTTATCGGCATCACGATGTAGAAGGCGAAGGTGACGTAGGTCTCTAGTTTTGTTCCTAAAATTATTTATCTCAATATAGCTAATATTTGTATCGTAAAGTCTGTTAAATTAAAAATAAGAAAAATTTGAGGCGATATACCTACAACTAAGCATAAATTTTGCAAATATCCTTTTGATTGTATAAATTTCTATATTATGTAGATCTTGAAAAATACAAATAAATATTATTAGTGATTATAGAGTTATTATTAGTTAGTGTATGTTTGAAATCAAATTAACAAAGGAATGATTGTGATTTGAGTGATGAAGTTAATAATCGACCACTTCTTTAATATAGATAACATAGATATACATAACATATATTGCCAAAAACTGTAGTTCCTTACTTTTTTTTATGTTTTATTTTCTAATACTATATTATGTTTATTACGATTATGTGAATTGGAAATCTTTGTTATGTTTCTTTCTGAATCTTCATCTTTTCGATTTCATCGAAAACTGTAGTTCTTTGTAATCCTCTATTTGAGATAAATCTTCTACTAAATGTAGCTCCAGGTTGCAGCAATGTAACGATAAATTTGATTTCATATTAAATTTTCAATTCATCGGTATTTTCTGTTTCTTTCTTTTTTATTTTTGGTTTTAATTTAGTTATTTGCAATTTTCGTTCCACGATAATATAATGTGCATTTTAATATAATAAAATAAACTTTAAACATTTTTTGTTTTTTTTAAAGTAGTTTTTAAAAGCTTTTTTGTTTTATTAAAGTTTTTTGACTGTTGTCCTTGACTTTATTTCATTTACATAAAAATAAAATAAAAGAAACAACACTAAAGTAAAGAAACAATTGTATTTTTTTTTATTTCCTTTGTTTCCTAGGATTTTAAAAAATTGAGTAGGTTAAAAGGGAGATACAAAAAAGAATGTAAAAAGAAATTTAAATGAACGTAATTCATTTTAGTGTAACTCTCAATATATCTCCTTTTGAAAAGTAAATGTTTTTCATTAAATGGTGATATATAAATGTTTTTGATTAAATGGTATATATGTAATATGTGAATATATTTCTAATAAATAGTAATCACATATTAATTGTAATTATTTATACAAGTGTAAATCAGACAAAATAGCAGTAGTGACGCTGTAAGTGCAACTAATTAAAACCAAGGCAGTTGCTATTACTGAAATGTTGCAATTATCGAGTATAACCGTAATTAGCTATGTGAATAGTCATACTATCATATAAATATGTATTATTCTCCTTTGCTGTAACAATAAAAAATAAACTTAAAAAATACATATAAATTCATTGCACTTTATTTCAGAAAATATAACAACATAAACAAACTTTAAAGAAAAAAACAAAGAACCTCATTCTTTATTCAATCAAAGACATTTAGGTACTATTTATGTATACATAATAATTATGATTATAATATTTTAAAAGAAATCTGAAATTTTTTTTTGTGTTAATTTTTCAATTTTTTTTTCGTTGGCCACTTCTGTCAAATTCTGCAAAGTGATTTAGTCGTTCACAGAAATATCATTTTCTTGACACCATTTGATACAAATATCGAAAGCTTTTATAGCTTCTGTATATGTTTCATTTTCTCTATAGATACAACATTCAATTCTTCCTCATCACATTCGTCACTAGGCAAATTTTGAATACTTTCATCATCATTGTTTTTTTCCAAACCCCAATCAATAATTTCAAATTCGTTAAATATGACTCCATCAGAATTTTTTTTGCAGTATATTTTGTACTTGAATTATTTTCTACATTAATTCGAATCCTGAGCTCATTTAAAGGATTTTCATCTTTCGAATCACATTCCGTTGCGGAAGACATTACTTTCTTAAAGCAATTAGAAATTTTTGAAGAACCAACATTGTTCCATGCACTAGAAATTGTTGCTCAACATTTTTGTACAAATGTTGCTTTTACCGAGTCAGAAAATTTTGTCAGTTGCCTTTATTGAAGCAGTAGAACCTATTTCAAGGTTGTTGCAAATACCGAGGAATTGCAATTATCAATAGTTGTACTTATCATGTTACTACTGTATCTCATAACAAATTTTTTTTTTATATAATTCCAAGTCTATGGGATAAACACCCTAACTGTTTTTAAACAGAGATTTGGAATGTACAATCACATACAATAGCTTTTTCTGTAGAATTTTTGTGGTATAGACTAATTTAAATGTGGAAAACTATATCTATTGTAGAGTACTTCGCCTTCATAATAGCATAGTTCCATTTTGTTTTTAGTGATAACGAAAACTCTCAACTATTTATCATTTATTTTATCCCAATGATAAAGGGTACTGGACCAGGTCGAAAAATCCAGAAAGCATTTTTTGCCTCCGTCGGGAATCGAACCTGGAACCTTTCGGTTAAAAGGTAGGCGTTCTACCTACTGCGCCACCCAGCGTGTTGTTTAATCAAATTAGAGATTAGAATATCCTGATGACGACATTTAATCAAAATTACTGTTTATTAACTTAGGACATTTTCGGTTCTCTCGCACTTGCACTTGATACTCGCACTAAACCTGTCAAAATGCACCAAATTTATTCCTAAAAATTCAGACAATTTTTTAGTGTGTTCGAAGATACTCAGACTAAACCTGTCATTTTATTACCTGTCCAAAATTAGTGTTTTTTTACCACATAAATATCGCACTAAAAGAGTAAAACAGATAAAAAATAAGAAGGAAAAAAATTTAAATTTGTAAAAAAAAATTCTTCAAAGACTATTTATTTATAATAAGATATGGTAACTAACTACAAATGTGTAACAGTTATTTAAAATGTTAAACAAATATAATTTAAGAACATAATAACTATTATTTTTTACTAATATTTAATTTTTTTCTCCAGACATCGTAGTTTCCTATTTATTTTTAAATAATAAATTTGAAAACAACAATAATATTTGTAATTACAAGTGTGAGAGGTGGGAGACATAGTAAATTAAAATTCAAAAAATTATAAATTTAATTATTTCTTCGATTATTGTAGTTTATATGAAGTTTATTTTCACCAACATCTTTATTTTGAGTAATCATCATTATGATATTAATCTATAAATTGAAAAAAGTACGGTACAAATATATGAACCATTTCACAACCGATTTTCATTATTATTTCTTTAAATAATACTAGAAATTTAAAATAAGACGTAAAATTTAAAATTTTAAAATATAAAATTTTTTTAGTTTTAAATTAGACATTTTAATTTAAAATTTCACTTCATGTGTTTAAGTATACGCATACTTCTTAACATACAAAAATTTTAATTCATCAAATTGCGACAACTCACATATATGTACAACATAATAAAATTACTACAACTCACTAATGTACAGAGTTTCTTCATTTCCTCGCCAAAATTAAATTAAATTTTTTTTTTTAAATGAATTATTACTTATGTGGTTGTTGCCTAAGATAAAAAAAAAAAAATATATATAGTGCCAAGAATAGATTGAAATTATGGAAAACAATAAATTCATAAAGAAATAATATGTAGTACGATTTTCTATAAAATTTTCTCGAATTTGCAGGAGCGGGCAAATACTAACATATTATTAATAAGCATATTTAAAAATTATATTCCAATTAGAAATTAGTATTAAAGAATTTCTAAACAGATTCGTTCATTTGTCATTTAGTATCAAGTTTCGTCTATGAATACTCGACAACACAATTAAAATTTGGTTATGATTAAATTTTTATCTGCAAAAATGGTTAAATTATTATTTTATATATTATAAAGTTATAATTAGTAACATTTTTTTTCGTAATATTTTCTGATATATCCTGACTGACAAAAAAAGGTATCAAGTAAGTTATTGTGAATGCAGTAATGGATAAAAGTGATAGCCCAGCGAATTTTGAATTTTTAATAATTTTAAATTGAAATTAAACATATTAGATTTTTGAAATTAAAAGTCGAATTACCTTTGACCTTTGACTAATAATATAATTTTTATTTTTAAATATCCATATAGGTAGATTAAGTAAAATTCTGCTACGAAGTGGTTCTGCTTACAATTTATATTGTGCATTAAATTACACTCAGTGTGATCTATATACTATTGGTAGAAGCAGTTCTTAGGTACACCTGGTTTTAAGTTATTTTAGGCAGAGCTGTGTATCTTTAACGAACCTAGGCAGAAATTAATTTCCTTTTTGGAGAAATTATGATGTATACAAGAATACATCATTACATCAAAAAATATCTTCATTACATCAAAACCAACATCCATTAAAAAAAAAGAATAACCGAATAAAAGAAAAAGGAATAAAAAGTTTTGACTGCACTTCAATGAACAAAGCGAATAATAAATTAAATTTAATATAATTAAAAAAGCATAAAATCTAACTCTGCCTGACGAGCTAGGTATACAGAATAGTTTTGTCCTGAAATAATATTCTAAGAATAAATTTGAACGATAACATACATATAATAAGAAATTACTCTTTTTAGTAATTTTCTTATTAAAAAAATGTAAGTAACCGGTTTACTGAAACACATTTATCTTCTCTACCGGGGTTATATTATAGAATTAATAATTTCAAGTTATATCAGAGTATTTATTTTTCTTATTTAACTCTTAATTATTTAGTCTTAATTATGTATTAGTATTATGCTTTTAAAGTTTTTCTAATTAATTATAAAACTGTAAAGTGTAATTTTAGCTATGCACTCGGAAACTGCACTACTAGGTATTCAAGATTAAAAGTATTACATATTACACTAAAATTAAACTAATATATTATAATACATTATGTACACATTTAGAATTTATAACAAAGGAAATACTTGAAAGAAATATATATATATATATATATATATATATATATATATATATATCCACATATATAATATATGTATTTATATATATATTGTATATATATATGTATATTTAATCAGGAATATATATTTTTTTGCTTGTGTTTTTCTAATTATTTTTTTCACTAAAAAATGAATAAAAAGAAATTAAAAAAAAAATTTTAAAAATATTCAATTGCATATTTTTTTGTCCTTGTATAAATTATAGACGAGGTTAAAGGTAAAAAATTGTTATACAATAAAAATTTTAAAACAAGAAAAAAGAAAAAAAAAACTATTTTTTCAATCCTTCCAAATCCCAAAATCATTTCTTCTTCTTTTACACTTTTTAAAGCTTTACACTCTATTTACTCTATCTTTCTCTTTTTGTTTGATTTTAAATATGTACAATGGTACTATGTACATAAAGAGTGTACGCATGATCTCGAGAGCAAAGCTTTCAAGTGGGTTTTAAAAAATATGTTTGAACAGCAACTAACTAACTTCCATTCAAAAAATGTATCCTATTTTTCTTGAGATTTAGTTATCTAATTTTCTTCCTTTTGATTTTTGTTTTTATACAACAAGGATTTCCTAAAGTGACAATGAAAAAGAGGAAAAATTGTTTTTATATTATGAAATATTTTTAATGTGTATGTAGTATGTATGAATTTTTCGCAAGGATATTAATTTAGGATGAGTTGATAAAATAAATTTAGGGGTTGGGAGGCTGGTTAAAGTAATGTGCATATATTTATATTTAGGTACATATTATATGTATATAATATAGAGATATAAATGAATACAGTTAGTTAGCTATCATGTTTTATAAATATTGGCAATTTATATTACATACATATTTTGTATATTATAAAACAATTTATCTTTAATTGTAAAAAAGAATTAAAAAAAAAAAACTACAACTCAATTGTAATTATGTATATATGCATGTTTGATATGGGTGTGTTTGAAGTTAAATTACATTTATGCGTAAATACATTATTATGTCAATATTGCTGTGAAAAGATAATATGTATACATATATCTATATAGATTATAGATTAAATAATTTCCATTATTAAGACTTTGTTTTGTTTTAACTTTTGATTTCTTGTGTTTTTGTTCCTATTGTTTTATTTTTGTTTTATTTTGTGAATGAGAATTGTAAACACAAAAAGGACATTTGTTGAATTTCATATTTAACTTGTTTTTTTTTTGTATTTATACTACGCATTTTAAAAAGGAATTTTATATGATTATAAATTTATTTTTGTTTCTTTTCTTTTTTAAATATGCCTGTTTGTATTTGTATTAAGTAATGTTAGTATATACTATATAGTATAAATTTAACATAATTATTACTAATTTCTGTTTACATACATACGAACAGGATTTTGTTCTTATTTTGTTTTTGTAAAGTAAGTATATAAGTTAGTTATTGAAAGAAAAGTGATGACGATGTTGAAATCTTAAATTTTATTAACTGCGCAGTTTGTTGCCACTTGTAGTAATAATAATAAAAAAAAACAAAACAAATACAAACAGAACAAAAAACAAAGAAATTGACATTAAAATTTAAAGTAAAGAAAAATTTAATTTTTTTTTCATTGTTTATAAAAAAAAATAATATAAATTAATCGGGTGAGGCTAATTACTTTTAAATTATAAACATATTTAAATATATTTAAATAAAACAAATGTATTTACCCATATGCAAAACATTATTATTTTCACATATAAATATAAAAGTATATAAAATAGGTAAATAGTTTTCCCTATATTTAGTAATTTGAAAATATTATAACGAAAATGAGTGTGTAATCCTTTAGTTTTGTTCAAAATTAAAATCTCTTTAATTTATATGCAAATATTTTGGTAATACATACATAGATACATATCTGTATCTGTAAGTAGATGTTAAGGAAATTTTCAATTATACGATCTTGTTATGTTACACGAATTGGTTTAATTAAACACAATAAGAGAAAAGGGGCATTAAAAAACTTTTGGATAGGTAAGAAGTGGATGCTACACTGTCGAATTCTCAGCAATTTCTGGTATAAATGATAGGCTATTAAAAATTTGCCTTTAATTTAAGTTATGTCAAAATAGTTTTAATATAAAATTTATAGTTTTACTTGAATTTTTTATTTTATTTTTGAGCTAAGAAGGTAAATAGAGATTAAACCAAAAAATACTTTAAATAATAGTTTAATAAATCGAATAAAACGATAAACGATAAAATTTTTTATTTTTAATTAACTGGTAGAACTTTATTATTCTATCATATTTTTGGTTTATATTGGTTTTAATTTCATGTGCTTTACTTTTTTCTGTTTACTAAGTGACATTTCATACCTATTTTTCTGAACAGGTGACTGGCAATTGTTTATTTGAAATTATTTTACTAAAGTATGTTAAATTCGTTCCCTAAATTTCTGAAAAAGTCTGATTCAATCTAATCTAAAATTTACATTCTATTTTGTTTGATTGTTTATATTTATTGAGGTGTTTTTGTTTTTATTTTAAATAAAACCTTTTTGTAGGATAGACAAAATTAAAAAAGCTCTTCCTGACCAATAAATGCTTATTCTATCTTCATGGATGTATTTTTTTTGTTACCGATTCCTATGATTACTTATTATATTATGATAGACGGTGTTTACACGTCAGACAACATCTCCGATTAAATCTGAATTTGATGAAACTCTGAAATGTAATCGCAGTTTGACATCAGGCTTTATCTAATGGAAAATATGGAAAACTATCCAACTCCCATAAAATTTTTATTCTGAGCTAAAATTATTGATTTTCGTTTTCACTTCCTATGGCGGATTTATAATTTTTAGTGCTATTTGATTATATGGCTTGTTCTTTAAAAAAATATTTTTATAATTTTTGGAATGTATATTCCAAAGCAATTATTATTCCTTGTACATTTCTATAAATTCAAATAGTGTAGCTCCTACTATTTTATTGTTATTTGAATTTTTTATTTACACCTATAGAACTATTATTTATTGTTTCTTATAATATTATATTATAAATGAAATTTACATTAAAAATTAAAAAAGAAATATTTACTTTTTTAAACTACAAAATATTTCAAAACAAATTTTTCAAATTTAAAAATACTCAACACAACCTTTAAACATTAAATGACCACTATCATATGATCGAATAAAATATAAAAATTACCAATTTAAAAATCTGAGTAAAAATCTGATGTGAGTTGAATGGTTTTTTATTTTTTTTTTTTCTTTCATCAGATAAATTCTGAAGTCAGACTGCGTTTACATTTTAAATTTTCATAAAATTCAGATTTAATCTTAAATTTTTTCTGACGTGTAAACACTGCCTAAGTCTTTCCAGAAATTACAAATAATTTATTTATCAAAAATATTCGGGCATATTCTGATAAATTAATTTTGTTCATTACTATTTTAATTATCAAAAATTTTTTTTGTTTATTGGAAAATATAAATATTTGGAATTTGTACATTATGTATTTATTTTATTTTGAAGAAATTTAACTTTAAAAACTTATGGAAATAAATTGCGTGTCATCAGTATTTATTTACAGTTAGAAAATTAAAAAAAAAGTGTGACGTCATTAACTTCATTGAATGGTTTTATTAATAAATTGTTAATAATCGATAAATTAGTTCTAATAATAATATTATATAGTCGTTTAACTCTTAAATCATGCCAAATTGGGAAAACAAAATTTTTTAATTAGTTTATATTACAAATAGAAATATATGTACATACATACATACATATTTATATTGTTTATTTTGTTCTTGTAAATTAAAAAAATTAATTTGTAAAAAAAAAATTACGAGATTAAAATTTTTTCTAGAAAAATATTAAAAAGAAAAAAATTAAAAATTCTTTTTATAGAAAATTTGTACGTAAACATTAATTAAGATTTTCATGAATTTCAAAAATAGATATGTGTATATAGTACATTTATATTCTTTTAAAAATCTTATAATTAAAAAAAAAATATAATTTTTTGAATAAAAATTAATTATTAACATCTGTTTCTATGAATTGTTTTCGGAAATAATAATTTAAATATATACATCTGATGCATGTTGATTCTATTTTTTTTTTTGAATATCCATTATCTTAATTTGATATCAATAATTATTTGATATTAAAATACCATTCTTGTATCTATACAAATCTATAAAATCTAATTTTAAATATAACATTTAATTTTGTTTAAATGTTTTTCTAAATATGTAATTTTTTTAAAGGACAATTAAATTAAAAAATATGTATGATATCAGATTTAAAAATAAATTTCGATTTATAATTTAAGTTAAGTATTCAAATTTAATTTTTTAGGAATTTGGTTTGTTTATTAATTGATTTTTTTTTAAATATGAAAAAAATCTTGTTTTAATTATAAGTGTTTAACTATAAGTGTAATATTTAATAAAAAATAATATGTAATGTAAGATAAGAAATTTTTTTATTTAATTTTTTATCATAGAGGGTGCTATTATGAGCAACAACTTCCAACAATTTTTAAGAATCTATCTTATCTAACTTGTCTATCATATAGCAGTGCTGTCATTGACATTGACAATTTTAGTACTAAAAATTGATTTTAAAGTGATAAATTAATTTTGTATGGTACGTTGTTAAACCAAGTTCTGTTTAATATAAATTATTTTGTAGCAAAATTAGTTCAAATTAGTTCGTGTCAAAATTGCCTCGCATTTGTAACTTTTGTTTTATTACGTAATGTAAAATGTTTTTAATAAAAATAATTTTTTTTTAATAAAAATAATTAAATATTATATACCTCTTCTGTTCCATATTTTTTACTACGAACTTTTTTCTATTTTAACTTTTCTACTTTTTTTCGTTTAATAATTGGCTAAAATATTCTTCTTGATTTTAGAACTTGAATTATCAATCATTTCATTTAATTTCATTTATTGTAACTGTATCAAATTCACATTTCAAGTATTATTTCTTATATTTATGTTTACTTATATCTATATTTTAATCTTGTAAACTAAAGTTTCGTTTGATATTCCTATAAGTTTCTGATCCTTTGAAAGACATTATATTTTTCATTTTATGTAAATGTTTTATTTTATTTTATTATTATGTTAGAAATTTTAAGAAAAGCATTTTTTATTTATGACATTCGAATTTTAAAATAAAGTGATAAACAAGAAAGTTATTATAGAAAAAATGCTAATTCATTTTTAATTTTGTAATATTTTTATCTTTGTAATACTTTATATTTTATTATTTTACTTTCGTAATATTTTAGTTTTTGTTATTTTTAATTTTGGAATATGAAATTTGGTTTTGTTACTGGCAATTTTTGTATATTATACTATATATCGGAAATCGGAAGTTCGTTATAATTTAACAAATTTCTCAACGTATAACAATAATAATTAAGCATAATAAGGTATAACTAAATTAATGATTTGGATCTTTTTCTAACTGTGAAATTAAGATCTATTACCGTAGCTCCATTTTTTTTTAAGCGGTGCTTCTGATGAATATATGTATGGTGTACTCCACATTCTAGTGCATAACATATTATAAATTTATATGAAATATAATATACTCAATTCCGAGTACAGCACATTTACTTAATTTTTGTTTTTTAATAAGTTTTAAATAGCAACAGGTTTAACTTATTTGTATTTAAAATGTCCAGTAATTGATTTTTATCGATTCATGTCACGACAATACAAAAACTTATTTAAAATAATAATTTTGTACCAAATATTTTATTACTTTCTCGTCATCATTTTTTTGTCTTTGTCAAAAAATATAAATCAACTTTGTTTTCAACTTTGATGTGATAATTAATAATTTGTAGATATAACATTCTTTTAAGATTCCTTTATTTTTTTTTAGATTATCCTGCTTAATTAAAAAATTAAAATAAAACGAAAATATAAACATTTACTTTCGACATTATTAATCATTAAAAAAAATGTATTTAGTCCTTTAATATTTTTTTTTATTTATTTTGTTTTTGGGCAGCACCAAAAATATATTTAAAAAAATTACTTACATAATAAAATACTACAGCAATTTTGATCAAAAATCATTTTATGCAAAATATAAATTCTCTCTTTCAAGGATAATGTTTTAAACAAGGATTAAATATCATTAGAAACAATATAAATATAAACTTAAAAATAAATTCCAATAACATTTTTTTTTTTTATGTTATTTATATTTTAATTATAATTAAATAAACATGCCTAATTCAATTTCTTTGTTATTTAATAGTTTACGATAAATTTATTGGACACGTAAATAATGTAGTTTTATTTTTATTTTGTTAATTAACAAATTGGTTGTAACTTTATTTTAAATGATAATGAAAATTTTTTAAAAAGTATTACTCTAAAAATTTAAATGTTATTAGAATTTTATCATATCCAAATTTGAAAAGTTTTATTACAACGTCTCCAATAAGTGTTTCATATGGAAGTATTTAAAATCCGTATCAAAAATAGAATTAAAATCTAAAATATTAACTAAAATAAACCATAAGATATTAAGAATACCAAAATTTCCCAATCCAACACATGGTTCAATATTAGGACCAATTTGTTTTTTAAATTTATATTGATAATGTCACGCATTGCTGAACCTATGAAGAGAAATTCAGTTATTTGTTGATCGTCACGTGAACTATGGTTCACTAAACTAAGCTTGAATTAAATGAAAAAAAAAAAACGAAATTTCTTACTTTTGAAAACAAATCATTTAACATGACAAATATTCCGTTCATAAATGAGTACTTAGGGTTAGGAATTGCAAAAAAAAATTAAATATATTGATCTAAATAAGTCAAATTGAAACTTCCAAATAGAACGAACGAGCACTATTTTTAATATCTATTCATCATGTATAAAATGATTTATTGTTATCTTAATCCTTTTTGGAGTAGATTCCTACAAGCTAAAAATTGTGCATAAAAATGCGTCAAAATAATTAAGGCCTTCCTATACTTAACAAATATTATTAATTTAGAAATTCTAACTAACTGCATACAAAATTATAAATAATCAAATAAAACACAGTTGCCTATTAAACTATTAACCTTCCGTTTCCTCAGTTGCTTCGTTGCTTCGATTAAGTTTTGGCTCAGACTAATTTTTTGTCACTCATTCACACTATAGGCAATTAAAGGTTAAATAGAAGTATCGACATCTATAATCATAACACTAGTTATAAAGATTTTATCTTTAGAACCAGTCACCAAAAATATAATTGTATCTTATAATCTTATTATCAGTGACTAAGATAGGATTTTTTTTGTTAATTGTATACGGTACTGGAATTCATTACACAAAATGGAGCGAGTATTTTTTTTTTTGTTTTCATATTTTTTGGTATATTATTTAAATTAACGTGAAAAAATACTATACATACTATACTATAGTTAAGTTTTTAAACATTTTATTTAAGTTAAATACAAATTATATTGCCAACAAATTTCATAAAATTGTTTTTTTTTTTTTAATAATGAAAAAAAATCAATCTATAATCCATGTCCACCTTCTGATTAGTAATTAGATTACAAAACCACTACACCATGTAGGTCGACTTAGCAAAAACATATAATTTTCCAGGGGAATTGAAATTAATTTTGAAAATCAATTTTTTTTAAAAATAAAATTAAAATAATTGTGTTAGGAACTAATAGGTACCACCATAGATTCACCATACCTACTAATCAATTCAATAGTACTGATCAGTGAAGTTTTATACAAAATATTATATAAAAATAGACATAAATTATTAATATACTAATATTGTATGTAAATAAAACAGTAAACTACAAATTGTATTTAAATTAAAGTATAATCAATGATAATTTCAAGAAATTTTAATAAAATATAAATCATAAGACCAGCTAGCGTAATAAAAAATTATTTGACTATTTTTATTAAAAATACCATTTACCTAAATTTTTTTTTGCAATCACATATTATTTTAGATTTGACTTTTAGTTTTTTATTGAAAAATATAAATTGTGTTTTTGGTTTACCAGATGCGAAAAATAACAGCAGATAATTTATACCAAAAGGAGTATTTCAATTCTATTTTCGTGTTTCTGTTCCTGATTCTGATTTATGTGAAACCTAAGCAATCCTTTTAAATATTTTTTTGTAAAAAGAATGCTAACATCGAATGCTGTAATCTATATATATTAGATGATATTTTTAAATATTTTTAGGACTCAATATATTTATTACAAAATCGATTATATTTTTAATAAATTGAAATTAAATTTATGATTTTGAAAATTTTCGTCAAAAATATCATTTATACAATGTATTATAAAAAACTAAAATCATTCAAATATGCTAAAATTATTCAAATGTAGCTAAATTTTTTATTATATTAAGTTTCATTTACTTAATGTAACAAATGAATATCCTTGACCTGGTACAAATAAAAAACAAACATATACAAACAAAACAAAAATTGCCCCAGTCTGAAATAGGTTTTTATTTTCTTTTAAGAAGGTTTAACCAAAGAATATCTATAATGGAAAAATGGTGACCAACACATTGACAAATTATAAAATTTTATTCCAGTGAACCTTCTTATTATAGATAGTCTCTTTGGTTTAACATTCTTAAATAAGTATTATTGTATCTATGGCTGTAGTTGTGTTTGGAAGTAATTGCATAGGAATCTACAAAATACACATATATATGGATTAAAGAAGGAAAGAAAATTTTGTTGACAACTATTATATTATTAAATTCCGTAACAAAAAAGAAACAAAAAAAAAAAAATCAATTTATACCATATTAAAAAAAACAGTGATGAGGATGTGGCTATACCACAACTAAGCACTTGATGAACTCCCTATGATGAACCAATTTTATTTAATATTTACTGAAGTTTCAAATACAAAAACATACATATGATGATGGTGTATACATAATACTTAATTGAGAGTTACTTTGAAATAGCTACGAAGCGGTTGAATTCAATTTCTTTTTAGACAATATAGGTAAAACAATTAATTCATTATTTTATTCCTTTCCACCTTTTTTTGCAACTCTATTTGTATTTAAAAATAGATAGTTAAAAATAATATAATTCAAAAATATTAAAAGTATATCTAAAGATTTGATTTAGACCCACATTTAGTTTGGATGTTATTGTGCTGGTTGTTATAGGTCTTGTTATAAGGCTAAAATGTTTTAGAGCGTAGTAGAAATCTACGTTTCAGATGGTTTCAGCTTCAAAATTTGGTTACTAAATCTACAATGGTTACTGACAGGTACTGTGTTATTTTATTAATAAATGCAATAGAAAATAAGTAGAAAACTTTGTCATCGATGTAATTCTTTTTCTAGACTTGAAATTTTGAATGCTTCATAACAATTTTTTTATATTGTACGGAATCACAAGGGGATGTTGTAATTGAATGTCATTCAAACATTTGTTTTTGAATTCGAAAATAAATTCAATGTACTTATATGTGTTTAATATGTATATGTATTTAATAATTCCGTCCTATGCCCATGGGGTTGTAAGTCAATTATGATAATGATGGTGAACAAAAATTTTTTTTTCACATGAATATAATTTAAATTTGAATTTATTGTTTAAATGCATTATCAAATTTATAATTAAATGAAAAACCGCTACATAAAAACACAAATAAACTATTAATTTTTCGTACATTGTAGGAAAGATAACCGATCTTAATGGAATTTCAAAGATACATTCACATTGATATTTTTCAAAAATAGGGTACAGTTTAAGGATTAAATAGATTAATTTTTCAAAATTGCGACAAAGAATTCAAGTGTTTTGTTCGAATTATTATCATTTGGAAATCCAAATAATAAAAGGTATAAAATATAAAATTGTATTAATTTAGTAGGTAGGGCGTTGATAGATGGATATATGATCATTCAGAAATTCAGTAGTCAGTACTGGAGCGACCCTCTATAACTCCTATATAGTATTTAGTAACTATGAATACTTTTCTACTTTATACTGTACTCTAAAAGGTTGTAGGTATTTTAAAATAGTAGATATATAAAATGTAAATATAAAACGCACTTATTAAGCGTTGAAAAAAAAATCATAATATTTTTGTGATCCTTCAGATGTAAGAATATAATAATCTTCAAAATCAAATTGGACATTTTTGCACATATAATAATAACTATTTTCATATATATATATTTTGTTTTTGTAATTTTTTTTAATTGAAAATTCTTTGCGTGGTTCTATTATTCCATTCTTAAATTGTGACGTTAACTTTCACTATCAAAATTCCACACTACGATAATTTTTGCTGAAATTTTGTGTTTTTTTTTATTAATATGTTTTTTCTTCTACATTAGAGACTAATAAAAGGAACTGTCTCCAGAAATAAAAATAAAATATTTTTTACTATTTATTACTATAACGAAATTGAATTTGTCAGTGTATTTCGTATGTCTACACATAATAATACATACATATATTCTGTTAAATTTTACGGATTCAAATTATGGAGAATGGGAAAACAGCCCTACAAATAAAAGTTTATTTATGATTGCACTATTTATATATATATATATATATATATATATATATATATATATATATATATATATATTGTGTATTTCTAATAGATTTTTATTGCCATCTATAGTTTCCAATTGAATGAAACATTTTTTATTAATATACTTATTTATTTTATTGTTGTTTATTGTGGTTGTTGTTATGTAATTTTTTGTTTTTGTGGAAAGTGAAATCTAGTAGAGCTTGACGTCATCGATAGTAGATTTCTTTTTTGGTTTGTATTTTTCCGTGCTTCTTAATAACAGTGTTAGAATAGAAATTTTGAAAATCCTAAAAATTAATATTTGAATTTTAGTTAGGTTTCTAAACTCTTATAAAATTTCAGTTAATTTGCTTAAATGTTTGAAATGGAAGTTTAATCTGAAAAGTTTATATTGTAATTCACATAAATATTTATTTTAAGAAAACATTTGAAAATGTATTTGTGTTGTTTATATTTAGGTGATATAGTTAATTACTTCTTGTAGAATTACCAACACTTGGTATTGTATATTATATTATAATATAGAACACCATAAAATTTTAGTGTGGTGATTTGTTATGATATGTGATTTGAACCGAACGATCGATCTCTCTATTTATCAATTCGAACATTTTTCAATGAGTTCTACGTTTTTAAGCAACCTAACATCAAACAATTTTAATGATGATATCACCCATGCTTCAAATCTATGAGTCTATACGACACAATCGGTTGTATAATCTTATAATTATATAAGAGTATTAAGCGGCGACGCGATGCAAAGCATTAGAAAAAAACCAACAACACCAAAAATATTAAAATTTTAGTTAAACGCAAAAAAACGTTTAACAAATATTACAACTAGAAATAAAAAATATACAGCAACAAAATTTTTTTTGAATACTCAACGAAATGAATTTTGTTGCGTTGCGTTGAATACTATAATAATTTTTTGATATTTTTTAATTTTAACAGACGGTTACAATTATTCATAAAAATATCAAATTTAAAGAAAAATGTGTTCTAACTGTTCTCCATATATAATTTATAAATTTCAATATTTAAAAAGGAGGTTACAACTCTAGAACGAGGATGGAAAATTGTAATATATATATTAAACAGAAAAATAACAACTGTTATAATTGTTAACAGGTAATTTTAAAATAACAAGGATGGAGAGTATGATTATTCTCAAATAACAGTTTTTTGCTAATTACAAAATTTCACTCCAATTTTTATAACTAAAATCTTTCACCCAAATTAAAAATAATATAAAATAATGGGGTACAGTACGCAAATTCTACATTGCAAATAGACATTTGGCCTTTAGACATTTCACATAAAAAAAAAAACATTTGGCAAAAAGAGAAGTGAACATTTGGCAAGTGAACGACAAACAAATAAATTGGTTACTACGTATTGAAAAATATGATAAATTTAATTTTTGGTATTCTGCGAAGCGAAATAGCGATACTGATCGGTTTTTATCGCAACGTTTCGATTTTCATGGTATTACGAGAATCGATTTTTTTTGTTCGCTATCAGAAAAAACGATAAATATATCACCATAGAAAAAGGTAGTGAAAGGTAGCGAAAAAGTAAATATATAATTAACGTAAAATTCTAGTATATTAATTTTATTTATATACATATATATTTATATTTAAAAATAATAATTAAATATTATTTTATATTTTTAATAAGTGGAAAGTTACAAATAGGAGGCAGTTTGAATGTATGTTGGTGCAATGATTTTTACATGTGTTCCATGAACATGCAATAATTCCTAGGAATCCAACTTTATTATATAATCCCAATTTAATGGATGGTTTTTTTTCTTCGATTTCAGGAAATTTTATATACTCTCGGCACAATTCCGTCTCTAATATTGACAATGTTTAGGCTAATATTTTAGAAATAGTTGATTTAGCTGAACCTATCAAAAACTTGTTCCACACGCCTTTTTTCGAAGCGAAATGTTCCAACCAATTTTATGAGTTTTACTGAATGTGGACCAATTGCAGAATTTAAATTATTGTCTAATTTATCTATAATCATTGCAAAACCTTCTTTCGAGAGCCTGAAATACTTAATGAATTTAAAAAAAAACAATAATAATTGAACACATTTTTTTTATTATATTTGGTTTCGTAATATAAATGAAAAAACATTTTTTAATAACTATAAAAAATTTAACTTCACTTTTAAAACAAAAAATTAAAACAAAAAATGTCAAAAAAAAAAAAAAAAAATTGACAGTTTTAACGAGCAATGCTACCAGTTTTGCAAAATATCGTATCATTCGCTTCTCAGAATATCAAATGTGATACAATGTGATGCTCTACTGGTACGTAGCGAAAAAGTGATCACGCTTCTCAGAATAAGGCTCATTATATATACTAGTATAATGCCACTGCTAACTAACTGTAGCAAAATTTGGTGCAGTTTCAAAAAATTAATTTTCGCTGCATTGTCAAGGTTATTATGTACTAACCAAAACGCTTTGAATTATACTTCAGACTTAATGTTAAAAAATAAAAAAAACCAATAATTAAAATAAATTTAGAACTTTTTTCCTGAAGAATTAGTTTTACTTATTAAGAATAAGTACCTACAGTTTGTTAAATAAGAATAACAACCTATTGTCTTCTCCATTTGATTGCTATTGATCAAATTGCCTTTTTATAAACTATGTTTTTGGTGTTGAATTTTCTTCCTGTTTTCTGCATAAATATCTTCAAATCCTACCTTTTTGTAACCCGTGACATAGCAACATAAAGTTGTCCATGAGAAAAAAAATGGTTTGGCGAGACAAAATACCATTTTGTTAAGTTTTTGTACTTGGCTCTTGTTGATTGTTATTGCAAAACATGCTCTTATTGGGAACTGTCTTCTTTTCAGCTCAAATATCAATGAAATTCTTGGAAGCAACAATTTAAAGTAAATATATGTAAGTATGTATCATCTCTCATCATCATAATGCATAATCTTACTACTGTGTAAATTATTATTGTTTGGTAAAAACAGAAAAATAATTTTTTTTATAAATATTGTATGCATATGATGAGTTTTTTGTGATTTAAACAAACTTGAAAAGATAAATTGGAAGAATTCTAATTTTGTAGTTTTCGATTTCTTTTATCTAAGTGCATTCCTTATGTCCATTTCTTTTGTAATATTCGAATGTGCTTTTTTAAATGACCCTTATATGATTAAATTTGTAAAATTGTGTGTTCGTAATTTATTTATTCAATTTCCGAAATTGCAAATATGTAGAATAAGTACCGTAACCTTTATTTACTTTTAATGTGTATCTTTTTTCAAACATAATATCAGAACCGGCGCTAGAGTTTCCGACGATATGTGAAAAATTTATATTGCTGTCTTTGTTTTCCATGGTAAAATTAAAAAGAACGAAAAAAAAAATACATAACAATTTAACTATATTTCTTTTAAGTGAATTCATATTTATTATAAAAACATAAAAATCTTAATATATAGCTACTTTGAAAATAAAGCTTTTCTGGCTTTCATTAGAGAAAATTTTAATCGCAAATCTTCAATATTCAAGTCATTCACGATGCCGCTTTCAATCGAAATAGTAGCTAAATTGTTTAGTCTATCTTGACTCATGCTTGATCTTAGTTTTTTTATAATTTTTAGCTTTTAAAAGCTTCTCTCTGCTAATGGTAATGTAAGAAGAATTCTTAATACAACAGATACATTTGCATAGATTTCGCTTAAATTATTTTCATACAAAAATTTTAAAGATTTTTCTGGTTCTAAATTTTCGGAAAATTTTTAGGAAAGGGACTTAAGTTCAAAATGTAATTCTTGAAAATGTGCTTCTGAAATATCCTTTTGAGATCTTTCAGTCAGTTTAATTTCCAATCTGTTGCAACAAATTTTGAGTTCTGCATCCGGCATCGAGAAGAGACTTTTGATGTCGAATAAAAATTTGAATGGTTTAATTTCAGCTTGAAAGGCTTCAAATCTATCTTTTATCACCTGTGTAGAAAATTCAAACATCTTATCGAAAACATTTTGTTTGTATGTTTTCTTTGGACGTACATTTTCTTCTATAGTTTCACGCTCATCAAAAAATCTTTTTCGTTTCCCTTCCCTTCCAGCGGATTCTATAGGAAAATAACTATCCACTTTTAAAATATAAGCAAGTTCCTGTGCTTATAAAATAATGGTATCAAATTTTATTAAAAAAAAAAAAAAAATTGCACAGAAAATATAAATAATATTTTTTTTAAAAATAACTCTTTTTAAAAAAAAAATGATTCTTCACAGACGAAACAATATTGTCCAAATTTGAAACGTCATTAAACCTGAATGGATATTGCTCTGAAAATAAGAAATTTCTGTACGGCAATTTTTGTATTTTTCGGCAAAGGCGGCAATTTTTGTATTTTTTTACCTTGGCACGATGCATGAAAATCACGCATCGTACCCGGGTCACGCATAATATTATTACAAATTACATCAACTCTTAAAAGTTACTTGTTCGTATTAATAAGATCAAAAATCTTCTACCGCATCGGTAGTGAGCCATAACACCGCAGATAATCTAAATATCTAAGATAAATACAGTATAAATAGTATAAATATTCCGGAAAATAGAATACCTACCCTGATTTTAATCCAACTCTAAAATTAAAATTAAAATTCATCAATATCATCTGTTAATAATATTTTTACCTTTATTGCATTTTAATTGTTGGTTTGATTGTTTTAAAAATGAAATGAAGCCGAATACAAAACACAGTTGCAATACAGTTCATGATTTCGGCTTTATTTCAAATGTGGTATTGAAGCCAAAAAAGTATAAACTGACTGTTTTTAATCTTATTCCTTTTCAATTTTGTCTTTCAACACCCATCTGAAGCAAAGTAAAAAAATGTCATTTGGATTTATTTTTTTTTCGGCTTTATTTCAGGTAACAGTCTCAAAAACTATGCAATCATCTATTTCGTAGATACAGTACCAAAATAATGTATCTACGATCCACCACAATTTTTAAAAGAAACACTCAAACTTCATATCTGAATTCTGAAATTATAGAGTTATCAGTAGCAAGCAGCATGATAATCCACAAAAATTATTTTTTGCATTTTTTGCAATATTCCAAGAGTAGCAATTGCAATAAAGGAAATTAATTATTACTCAACCTTTGGTTATTGTTTTTGCAATTCTATAAAGCAGTTTTAGAGCAAGTAAGCGAAGATTCCGATCGGATTGTCTAGTATACTTTTGAAATGCTCCTCTTTAGATTTGATTGGTTTTATACAGATGTCATCAAAGCACCTTGGATTTGGGTTTAAACGTTTAAAATGAGATAGGAATGAAGTGTTTCAGTCATAGCAAAATTATTTTACTAATGTCACTTGCACAAAAATCAGCATTTTTATGAAGGAGTTGTGACCAGTCGAAATCTCTCCATTTAGTCCCACTCAAAATCATGCAGTCCCACTCAATCTGCTCTGTCGTAATGTCAGACTAATCTCTTGGGATTTCGGCGAGAATTTTGTCTTGATAAGACAATGATCGGAATCTCCCTTTGTAAAACAGAAATATTATATTTTTCTGGCTCTTGTGTTAGAAACAGGTCCAAGAGATACTCATTTTCATTGTCACGGTCTGGAAACCTTGTTGGAAAGTTCGAAAAAATTTGAAAATAACTCAACTTGTTTGCCATTCGGTGAGTTGTGATTTGAAACATGTTGAGTCCCCGTGACAATTATCTAATGTTCTGGATATTTTTTAAAAATTTTGTTGATATAATCGGGTGGGTTTTCAATTGCAAAATAAAACAGTAGAAAATTGAAGCGTTTTATGATAACGAAAAATTGCTATGGAGCTTTCATATCGTAAATAACTTTAGAACGTACCTATTGAGCAACACCTCGATAAGGAATAAGAAGTGGAACTAAAGTATATCCATTAATACTATATAATATCATCGTCCTTAACCTGAGTTTCACTTAAGGCTAAAATAAATGCTCTTTCGGAGTGTATGTGACCTTCAACTAATTCGAAATTACATGCTTAATCTCTGATATTACAAAAGTTTAGTGTGAAAGTGGTAACTATTTGTATATCTACAAGAGTAGACTAGGGATGATAATTCAAATCAAAAATTAAAATTCAATTAGAGCTCAAAAACGTGCACCAAATTTGAAATACAAAACTACACGTGAAATACATATGAAATATCAGTAATAATGTTTCAAACAATTTAATTTTTTACAAATAATTTGCAAGTTTTTAGAAATGGACTATTATTATGAACTCTTTTACGCAGCCCACTCACCAGTTGCAGTTTCACTGAAACTTAATTTTTATGAATGAAAATGACAGTTTCATTACCATGTTTCACTTGATGTTGCAAAGTGTATGGGCATGTTTGGTTACTATTTTGAAGGTTTCAAATATGCTCGTATGCTTTCTAAGTTTTTCGAAAACTTGAAGCTTAGTTTATATTTTTTTCTCGTATATGGATGAAACTAAATGTGTATGTGAATGATGTGGTGCTAAAACACAAACAAAAATATTTTTTTTATTTAAATTAGTGGTGTCTCTTCTTTTTTTAAGGTTTTTATGTAACTATTTGAAAAAAAAAATAAATAAATAAATACAAGTGTGGTAAAGCAATTCATTTATATGTCATTTTTCGTAATTGTAATAAAAAATTTAAAAAATACTTCCGTCGCCATGTGAAATATGTGGAAATAAGTGAAAATAAGTTTTTAAAAAAAAATTTCTGTGTGTATGTCAAACATGAAATTTCAAGTTTCATTGAAACTTGCTACTGGTCAGGAGTTGGCATTAGGATTCCACATAAACCTACTCTAAAATGTTTTTATTTTTATCAATTCGTAATTTTCTTTGCAACTATTTTTGCAAGAACTGAAAATACGAGTATCGCTTTCGTTGTCATTCATGCAACCAATCAAAACAAAAACGGTAGTCAAGCTTATATGTAAATATAATTATTTAGTTAAATAAATTATAAATTTGGATTGGCAACATATCGATGGCTTGAAACACACTTATGCTAACTTAGTTTGTTCTAAGTATCGAAATGCTCAGCTTATTAAAAAATCTCCGTTTTCAAAATGACATTCGTAGAGCTCATTAAATTTGCATGACTCACCCATTCATTCACTCATGCACATACAAATCTTTTTTTAGTCTTCTTATTTTATTTAACAATTATTATGTTAATTAATTCATAAATGTTCTAAAGTTCAATTGATTAAATTTTCCTTGAAATCGATAACATAAAAAACCAAAAATAAAAACAACAAATAGAAAAAGTCATTAAACTTCCAAATAAATATTCAACAGAAACAAAAAAAAAATTAACAAAAATATAAAACATAAAAGAATTAACAATTTTTTTTTTTTTAAATTGAAATTAAAAATATAAAAACGGAATAATAATATATTTTCTTTTCCCCTTACCGAAAAAATAAAACCCATAAAAATAATTTAAATGTGTATAATAGTAAAAGTTTTCCACCAAAACGAGAACAATACTTTAATTTTATTCATCAAAATACTTCTAAGCACATGTCCTTATTTAAGGATGTATATATTTTGCCAATGTATTAGTGAGATATATATTAATATTTAAAAAAAAAACTACGTGACAACTAAAGTGTAAGAACCTAAATTCATTTCCCATAATACAAAATATACAAAAATAAAAAAAAAATCTAATTTGAGCATAGAAGAACCTACTTGAAGGGTAAGAAAGAAGAGTTTGTAGAGTCCTGTTATTAAATCTCAACCAATGTACACATAATATTTCATGAAATAGAAAGAGATGAATATATTTTTATAAATGTATCTTTCTCTTTTCATTCAATATGAAAAATGTATGTATGCAATAAGGAGATATTTTTTATTAAGGGATTTCAAGGAACTTTATTTTATATAAACAACAAGTATACATAGATCCTGTTCTTACATTCGCTACATACGTATCTAAATTAAAAACAAAAAAACGAAGACTACAAATTCAAAATCCAAAGCTTTTTTTGACTTGTAGTCTGAGTATTATTTTAAGTACAGCAGTATTAGTTATTGTTGTTGTGTTTGTCATTATTTATACTCTCTAAAGCTAGTTATGTAAAATTTGTGTAGTTTTTTTTATATTTGATTTATTTTTTTTGATATTATATGTATAAAATATGTATAGTACTACTAGGGAGATTAAAGGGGTACCCAAGGACGTTTTCTAAGAAGAACAAAAAAAAATGTTATTTTTTTTTGTTTTTTTAAATAAATTTTTAATTTATTTTTTTTCAGTTTCCTACAGAAACAAAAAATAAAGAAAGTTTGTTTAATTTTTCAAAGCAAAAAAAAAAAAAAAACAACTAAAGAATTTTTTGATAACTTTTTAATTGAAGTTTTTTTTTCCTTTTAAAGTAAGTACATATAGGCTTTGAAAATGAATAGAAGTTAAGATTAGGATCTTTTAAATTATGAAGTTTCTGTTATTCTTTAGAATTTTATTTTGATTATGATAACTTCATATGTCGATTTAAGGATGAATACTTTTGATCTTGTTATATTCCATACATACTGGTTTCTGTAAGCATGTGAGTTATTTGATAGGTATAATAGATCCAAGATCATAAATATGATAGAAGAGAATTATGTTATATGATATATTGAGAATTGGATAGCTAATTTTGGCATCTTAGGAACATCATTATTTGAATATCCTTTTTAGTTGAACAGTGTTATTTTGGTCAATTTGGTTCATAAATTAATTTATAAAATTTATTTAATAATTTCAATAATGTTGATTTTTTAAAACTTTAGGTTATTAGTTATCTTTAGTATATCGTTTGAGGCAGGCAAATTCTATACAAGGAAGAAAGAAATGTGAAAAGATTGAGTTAATGTTATGAACGATGGCGTCAATGTTTCTGTTTAAATTGAGCAAAGTGTATATGAGGAACTCAGTCAAAATGTTAGGGAAGTTCGATTTTGTTATGTTCATTTTCTTTTTAATTTTAAACTTTTTGGTCGTTCTATCATAAAATATTTATATTGATGTAGATTGTAACTGTAATTTATGTTTTCAGCCATTTTTCATAATGTATTATTTATATACATATTTGTATACTTAATTTAATAATGAAGATTTTTGAACATTTTCATTTAGTTTTGTAAGACTGTAATTGGATTTGCTTTGTAGGTTTCTTAACGTTAGTTATTTTTTCACGTTTCGAATGGAATTTTTCGGCACATAATATCTCCTATTCTCTTAGATCCATCGTTTGTGATTATGTGAAAATATCAATAAAGCGATACTTTTCTATTTTGTTAGATTTTTCATACAACTTGACAGCTTTTTTTCACATTTTAGAAAATTAGTAATCGATCGTAAAAGTCAAATTATTTTCAATCGTTTGTTAAATACGAAGTTATATTTAAATGAATAAATCAGTTAAGTAGGGATTATTAAAACATTTGGTTTATGTTTTGGAAAAAAAAGAGAAAAAAAATTCATCTTTACTATTACTGTTTTAGAAGACTTATGTATTATATACTATAGTACATAATATATATATAATATTATAAATTTCTTAATAATTTTTATTTGAAAAATATTTTAAAACTTTATCCAAAAATATTTTAAGGTATATTATTTTGATATACCAAAAATCTTTTTTGAGAGTAAACCAGTGATCAGTATACATACTACAAACATAATAAAATGTTTTATCACCCTAAATACTTAAAACATTTAAAATAGTTACACCAAATAGTGACGGTTATTTCCAAGTTGAGCGGCATCGATACATTCATATCGATAAATTAATTTCAATCTTATTTAAACTTATAAGAAAAAGTACAAACACGAAAACACAAACAAAAATTGAAAAGAAAACAGAAAAACAAAAATCAGATAGATTATACTCTTGAAAAATGATATCATAAATGTTAGTTCATTTGCTTCTACTATTTAAAAAAAATATAAACAGTAAAACACAGTTATGGTCATTCGCTAAATTTCAGTAATATTGCTGGCTACAACCGCTTTGTGGTTATAGGCCAAGTAAAAAAGAATTGTATCTTTATAAACAAAATCAAATTCAATAAAATATCTTTCGTATAACAATTTTAAACTTTATTTGATTCATAAATAGCAATTCTGTTATGTAATCACATACATATTTGTAATAAAGAACAGAAAAAGACTATACCGGGTGATCCAGACCATGCGTATCAGCTTTTTAAGAAGGGAAGGAGCCGTTATTTTAAAATTTATTCCGAAAGTTGAAAATACCACCAATCGATAGAGCATCCTCGATTTAGTTAGCAAACTTTTTTCTAAATTTTAAAATAACGGCTCCTTCCCCTCTTAAAAAGCTGATACGCATGCTCTGGAACACCCGATATATATACCTATAAATCAGTTTTTTAATAAAATAATTCACTTTTGACTTATTGCTTTATTGAAAAAAATTGGAGTTATATTTTAATGTGAATATAAACGAAATCGATTGTATGAACTTATGAAGTTTATTACTTTCTTTGAAAATTTTTTTTGACTATAACAGAATTGTGACTACAAACGTTTTTGACTATAAACGAATTAAAATACATCGATCTACTATCTTGAGAGTAATGGGATTTTATTGTGTTAAGTTATATTGAAATTAGTTTTAATTTCGACATATACACCCATATTCTGTTAGACCCATCTCGCGAGATCGCGTGAGAATATCTCTGACGCGATAGTTTTGTATTCTGTTAGACCTTTGACGAGACGAGATAGCCATTTTTATCTCGTCAAAAATTGTAAGCGATAGAGTATCTCGTCAAAGTATTTTGTGTTTTTTATTAAAAAATTGAATTAAATAAATAAATTGAATAGATAAAATAGTTAAGTAAAGATTAATAAACAATTTTTAATTATTTTTTTTGCATTATTATTAAAATTGTGTTTTTGTTTTGAAAAAAAAAACCATCTTTACTATTACTGTTTTACTACTGTTTATGTATACTAAACTAAAAAATAATTAAAACAATATTCATTTTAAATTTTAAACAAAATTTATATTTATTTTTCATTTAAAAAGTATTTTAAAACTAAACCCTTCTAAAACTTTCCAAAAATTTTATAAACCATATTTTGTTTATATACCAATAATTTTGGTTGACAATAAAAAATGATCAGGAGTGGTATTCTGTATTGTGATAATCACGCTGCGACTGTCGCATATCTATAATTGGTATTCTATATGGTGATTGTCACAGTGATAGTCGCTTTTTTTTTGTGATTTTAGGGTGACACCTAATTTGGTGTCACTCATGATAAAAATAAATAAAAGTTTGGTTGTTTTTTAAGATTTAAGCTTTTTATGTTTTGGTTTTTTAAGATTTATTATTAATATTAAAAAAATGCGAGTTTTAGAATTAGAAGTCTAAAATTGGAAATGATTTAAAAATAATAAAACTGAATAAAAAATGCTGTTATTATGTGTTAATTTTTTTTTTAATAAGTTTGAATTTTATTTTGTTTTCAATTACATATAATACACATAAATTAGTTATAAGTTTGCAACTGAATTTTATTCAAATGTGAATATAATTTTATTTTTCATTTTATTAAATTAGTTGTAATGATTTTCACTTTAAGTTTTTTTTTAGTATCTAAGTCAGCAATAAATTTTGTTTTTTTTTTAAATATACATTTTATAAAATTAGTGGTTAACATGAAATTTATTTTTAAGTTTTTTCTCTTTTAATATATAATTTTTTTTCTTATTTTATAATTTCACTTTATTTTTGTTTTCTATTGTTTTGACACTTTGACATTTAATAAATCACTTGTGCTGCCATTTCCGAATTGTATTTTTTAGGATGTTGCCGTTTTCTTAAATTATTCAAGTGATCGCAATACAGAATACCAAAAATTTTTAGTGTCATCTTTGACTGTCGCAAGGGTGACTATCGCTTATCACAATACAGAATACCACTCCAGTACTACCAACAAATAAAATGTTCTATCGCGCCGCTTACAGTGTCTAACAGAAATGCATATTCAGCGAGGCGAGACGAGATGAATTTTTTCTTCTCGTCAACGATGGGTCTAAGAGAATATGGGTGGTAGTATTAGGTATTATTCTTTAATTTAATTGTAAAGTATATATATTCAAGAATCAAGCGATTCAAAAAACAACTACAATTATACTAAAACAAATATTTCTTTTTATATAAAATCGTACCTGAAAGAACTGCTTCTGTGCAATTGCACAGGGGATTCACTAATTGTATTAAATTAATCAAATTAATTTCAAAGAAAATGCTTTTTACGCCATCACTGCTACAAGGGGAACTCGAACACGTGACGGAACGTTCTCATTCGAAGTGAGAAGATACCAACTACACAATATCAACTACACCGTTTTGGAAGGAAAAGAATCAATTTTAAATTCTAACGTATTTCAGGGTCTTCTTACCCTTCTTTGCCTTCTAAGGTTTATTTTAATTAACAATACAAAAATTCTATTCCATTTCCATATCTATGTTGATTTTTCATATGATTGATATGAAAATGTATGAAATAGTTAAACAAACAAACAATAGAATAAATTAAAATTTCTTTCATCTTTTTACATCTTGATTACTTGAGTTAACACAGTATTCATACGGTAGACATACAAGTAGCAGAAAAATAAAAATCTTTCTTCGAGTATTTAAGTAGACCCCACACTCTCCGTAAATAGATTTTTGAATAATTTCCAGCCTACAAAATTTTCCTATTTTAATATTTACATAAAAAAAAATTCCAGGACCAAAACGCCCTAGTATTGAAAAAGGTAGGAAGAAAAAAAAAGAGAATAAAAAAGCTTTTTTGTTCCTTCCTTACTTGAATCAAAATTTTCACTTTTATCCTTTTAATGAAAAAAAGAATAGTAATTTGAAACATAAATACATACATTTAAATTATACCTTCTCTTTTCATTCCATATTTGTTTGGATATATAAATTTTAATGTAATACTTTTATATATTTCTCTCAATTTCTTTTTTCTTTCGCTCTCTCTCTTTCTCTTATATTCAAGCAAGTTTATTAAGTACATTGGTACTTAATTTTTTTTTATTTCATTGAACAGTTTTTTCTGGATACAAAAACAAATATAAAGAAATAATGAAATCGCAGTTTCATCCGAATTTTCTATCTAGTCAGAGCTAGTTTTGTTAAAGTGTGTAAGTGCGGAAAATTCCTTGTGGAACAAAAAAAAAAATTACATATTTTTTTCTTGTACAATTTTAAAAATTTTTATCTAATTTTTGGTTTTTTTTTACTTACTATAAATATTGAATAATATATCTTTAATATATTTATAGAAATGTAGGTATTTATCGTTAACAGAAAATTATATTTATAGAAAATTTTTATTTGATAATGAAAATTCAAAATAAATTTAAAATAAGAACCCATTCTATATAACATGAATATTTTCTAATATTATTAAAATAACAATCACAGAAAAAAAGGGATACTTTTTAAGTGAAATTTAATAAAATTTAATAAAATAAAAAAAGGTGTAATTTACGTGCCGTGCCGTGCCACTTAAAATATTACCAGACAAAAAAAAATTTGTTTGGATGTATATGTTTGTGTATTGTGGGACATATTTATTTCCTATTTAATGCTCGTTGGTGATGTAAAGGAAACTGGATGTGAATTGAAAGGTTTGTTTATTTAAATCGTTTTAAATATATTTTCTCATGCTATCACAAAATTTAATAACAACGTTTTTTGTTATTTATTTATTTTTAAAACTTTATTTTCATGTTAATTTTAATAAAATGCAAATCCTTTAAAAAACAAAAGGAAAAATATAAATACAAAATAAAAACTGCACATTTATTTATTGTACATGCGGATTTAAAAATTGAATGAAATTGAAATTACGTATTCTGAAATTATTTAATACTGATATAAATACACCTTTTAAGATGAATGAAAAATCTTCAATTTCCCTTTTTTTTTTTTTTTTTTTTTTTATTATGCAAGGAATTGAAATAAATTTTCTTCTTTTTTTTAGTATCCTTAGTAGAATGTTCTAGGAATTCTGTTTCATACTTGAAAACGAAAAAAAAAACAACAAAAAAATATTAGACGCAATAGTAAACATTTTTCATATGTATTAGTAATATAATATTGTAAAAATATTATTAAATTTCTATTCTCTTTTTTTTTCCTTTTTGTTTTTTATTTATCTTTTTTTTATTTTTCTGTTTAAACTACTACGAGTATAATCTTTTGTATATTATGAAATAAATAAGGTGGGTGATGTTGTGATTATTTTTTTTTTTATTTTAGAATTTCTTCAGAGAAAGTATGATGTAATTTTTTTGTACTACTTTAAAATACATAGTAGATAATTCTGATTTGAAAGGATTAAGTTTTTATATTACGTTCATATAGAATTAAAATAAAAATTCAAAAAAATTAAAAAAAAAAGAAATGAGGATTTAAAATATGTAATTTTTTAATTTAATACACTGAATTACATTATTAGGTTTTATGCAATTTTATGTGATTGGGTTTACTTAACATATTCGTGGAGTATGCTGTTATTGAGAAAAATGTTGAAAAATAATTAGGTAAATTAAATTTTTAAATAGTGAATTTTTATTTTTTAATTTATATTTTTTCTCGTAAGATAGTGTGATTATCCTAAAGAACACAAATAACTTCGTAGCTGAAGATTGTATGGATGTTATTACACACTAAACTGAACTATATATTATTTTTCCTTTATTGCAGTTTAGTTCATTGAGATTTTATCTATTTCCGTCGATTATTATATTAATTGTTATTAATTGACATCGTCATAGATATTCGATTGAAATCTTTAGTTATGAATTTCGCAGTTATGAATTTCGATCAGAACTCTATCGGAAGAGTATACAAATGCTGCTGGTGTTAAAACATTTTTGATCTATATACATGCTAAATACATACAGTTGTCTCAAAAATTATTTGTGTAGAGAATAATTTCGTACTAAACACAAACAAAGTTGGTTGTAGTTAAAATTTTGAGTTTGGATCAAACTTAACATATTCTAAAAAATGCCTTAATTATTTTTATTATTTAGTGAGCTACAGCCAACTTTGTGCTAGTACAGCCAACTTTGTGTTAAGTACGAAATTGTTCTATGCACAAATAATTTTTGAGACGAAATAAATTTAGACTGCGCTTGTAGCGATCATTAGTAAAATTAATATGTAAAACTTTTTATTTCAATTTTAACAAATTACTGTTCCAATACTTACGAAATTTTTATATAAAATTATAGAAATTGTAAAAAATGTTCTAAAAAACAAATTTAGTTTCAAGTTTTAGCATTTTAAGCTTAATTATTTCAAATAAAATCCATTTAACCATTTAGTGTTTCATTTGATCAGAAAATCTAACCGAAATGAAAAAGCTATTTTACCGAAACAATTTTTCTGATTGTCATAATCGTGTCAGAGCAAAAATAAAATATTTTTTCATTTTAAAGAAAATGCAGTCTTAAAGAAAATAATGGTTGCATAATTTTGCAAACAATATTTTCATTTACTTTAATAAATATTTTTTAAAATTTATTAAAATATATTGAAAATATGTTTACATACTTATAAAATATTTTCATAAATTGTTATACCAAACACAAAACATTAAAACGTTGATTAGTTCATAATATTAATAAATCAAAATGAAAAAAATCTTCTTCGATGGCAATTTTTTGATCGATAGGATTTTGCGATTTCATTAAAACATACCATGAGTGTATAAATGTTAATTAAATTTATATATCCTTTACATTTCATTATGAAAATTACTAGGTATAATTGGCTAGAAGTTTTAACAAATTAATAACAAAACAAACATCAAAAATTTTATTCGCAAGTTTTCACTGAATCCATTATTTCATTTTTACTTATTAATAATTACTCCTTCCTTTCTTCCTATTCAATGGTGTGCAAATATTAAAAATACCATAAACCTAGTGTTGGGTATTATATATTGTATCATGTCAATCTACAGAACGTACAATCTGCACCTACGAAGTTATTATATTTACAAAGTATTGCTAATAGTTTGATTTTAGTAATAATTATTAGTATTGCCAGAAATACATCAAAAATATATTACAAAATTGTAATAAGAACAGCCGAAATTGAACTGTTTTTTTTTATATTTTTTATTGTTCTGAAGTAAAAACAAATCTCTTGTTTTAAAAGTGACATAATTAATTTAATTTGATTTTAAATAACTAGAAAATAAATACATAAATTAAATTTAAATATATTTTAACTGAATGTAAATCTAACCAAACATTTTAAAATTATTCTTTTAAAAATGTCAATTTCAATTAAACTTTTAAATTATAGTTTTAATTTACATATATTTTTTGAGCAAGTCAAATAAATTAAATTTCTGAAATTACAATTTTTTTTTGTAATTTTTTACATTTTTAAATATTACAATTAATTTTTTGTAATCGTATGTAATCGTATTATATTGTATGATTATCTATAAGTTTTTATGAAAAATAATAAAAGGAAATTTATACATATTTGTCTCTAGAACCTCTTTAGGGTATACTTTGATCCTTCTACTTTTTTTTTTGTTTTTGTTTTTTCAAATAAATTTTACTATTGTTCTTTGCTTTCGTAAAACCGATATATCCTTTTTTTTAATTTTTTTACTTTTTTTTATTGTTTTATGATATTCAAATAACGAAAGATTTTTTTACAAAAACTATAAATAGTCGTTACTATTTGGTTGCTAAAACAATGAGTATGGGAAAGAGGTTTTTTTTATTGTAGAAATTTATTGATTTTTTTATATTATTAAGAAAAATCTAATAATTACAAGGGTAGATATTTATATATATATATAGTTTCAAAAACTTATAAAAATGAATTTTTGAAGTGGAGAAAACTTAAGAATAACAAATTAATGTAAAAAAAAAGTAAGACAAAATTGCAATGAATCATGTCCCTTTTTTAGTCTTCTATTCGTACATATATAATATTTTGTATAATATCTATAGATTGATTACATATTATATTCTTGCCCAGAAACTCTTCTAAGGAGAGAGTATAAATCCTTTTAAGGACATAACGTAAATGTACAATTTTCCGCCCCCTTAACGCAAAATTAGTTTTAGTTGACAAAATAAGCAAAATATAATGTTTTTTCATTTTTTTTTTCCAATTACAATAACTAGTATTTTTTAATTAAAAAAAATATGTTCATCTAATTATAATTTAATTTTTTCTAAATAAATAATAAAATATTATAACTGCCAAAAAAAGTTTGATTGTACGTATTTCCGCTCGACAATTTCAATCTGAACTAATTCCGCCCTTATATAAGCTCAATTCCGCTTTTTAAAATAAATATTACTATAAGTAATTTGAAGAAAAAAAATAAATAGTTATAATGTAAGTAAAGTTATTTGTTACACATAAAAATATACATTTATTTCAATATAAAAATTAAAAAAAATTAAACAATGCAACGATTAATTATTTCAAACAAAAAAAAATAATTCAATATAACATAATCAACTTAAATATTATAACAATGCACATTTAAAATGAATAAATAAAAATACAAAATATTTCAAAGTAAAAATAACATTTAACTACTAATTCTTAGTTTTGGGATTTTTTATTTGTATGATTTCAGGTACATTATATTGTCCTCTGTTGTTCATTAAAACTGGGAGCTCAATTTTGCAGACTATGTCACTGTCTGAATATATTATAATATCTTCTTTTACAGACCATCTCCAAAATGTTGCAGACATGGTCATGGTTTTCACTCCTCTATTTAACTTATTGTGAAATGTATACAAAGAAATTTTTTTTTTAATTTATAATGGACGCCTTAATAAAATTTTGGTGGCAAGACAAAATAAGAGATTTTTTAAATCATACAAAATATAATATAAGTAAAACATAGTTTTGGAAAAACTTATTCTTTATGATTAGCGTTAAAGTAAAATTTGTCTAATTGTTAAAAATAGTCGAATATTTTCCTTTTAATTTTATTAAATATGCCCATCACACAAATTTCGTCTACTAATAAAAGGAAAATATTCGCTTATTTTTAACAATTAAAATATAGTTTTTATTTAAATATAAGACTTTGCATGAATTTAGTGAAAATAGCTTACAACTGCATATTTAGTTCGGAGTTAGAACATATTGCACCTATTACCAACCCGCTTTTTCATACAAATTTTTTTAAAAACTCAAAATTTAGTTGTAACAAAAAACACATATGCGAAATTAAACTTATAGATCGTAATTAGGTCCAGCTTAGTTTGTTCAATTTCAATTTAAAATTGTCCAGCTGCATCCTTATATGATCAAAAATAGGTGAATAACTTAATTAATTATTTCGATATATCATTTTCCTAATTCCGCCCGGTCGATCGTAAATACGTATAACATAAATTTACATGTCCGTAATTCCCGCATAAAACTAATTAGCAATTTTAAATATCTTTTATTAATAAATTGAAGAAAGTATGTGTTATAATCTATTTAATAATATATCTTTTACAATTATTTGAATAAAATAAATAAGTGAAGATCATAGTTTAATTATTATGGTCTTAACAAAATAAAAAAAATTTTAAACGTTTGAACCAATATTTTCACTAAAATGGCTACCTAGTTTAGTTTTCTATCATTAACTTATTTATTAATATGAATACAAATGTGCATTATTTTGCATTACAACGAGGAAATAATATTCTTATTCCAAAAATAAATTTTAAATATAAAGCGTGGGAGTATTGTATTTACAAAAAAAGGGTTTGGGCGGCATAATGTGCTAAAGCGGTGATAGTGAGATAGATAGATAGGTGAATTTACGTTATCGTTTCTGTACTAGTTTTGATTTAAAATATTATACAATTATGTAGATACCTCTATCATTAACTGTTCAAAAGGTTGATTTGATAATTGGAACTCGAAGTCAAAAAACGTTTAAGTATGGTAATAAATTAGTTTTGGTAGTCTAAATTATCGTTAATTTTTTTAATGTTTTTAACTATTTACAGTGCAAACTTTATTTTACTATACTTTAACCATTTGTTATTCATTTTTAAGATATCAAATGGATTATTTTTGTAACTATCACGATTCAAATACACATCACTTTTTTGAGTTAATAATTTTAGATAACCAACTATTAAAAATGTATAAATGTATAATGCATTAAATGTTAGTTATGGTTAAAACTTTCATTGCAAATGTAATTTTTTTTTACTAAAACCTTTATATTAAAGCTTGTCTACATTACGTTGGCAATAACTTTAAGAGAGCACAAATCTATTCGAAATGTATTAGATTTTTTATTATAATTAGGTAGTTTTGTTATGGGTTAGCTAGTCAATTTTACGCCGAATTCTAATGCATATAGTCTATTAAAATTATTCCAAATCATTCCACTTTTTGTGCTGTTAAAAATTGAGCAATTGGAAAATTATAAAATGTTCTCAAGATTAGAATAACAAATAAGCATGGACACGTTTGGCAATTGATGAAAAATGCTTTAGTTTGAAAATCTTTAAATCCAGAACTGAAAAGAATAGGCTGCAAAACTTGGAAATGCTATAATTATTCTCATTTATATTTAATGTACTCTGCTAACTTATTGTTTCAACAATTCGTTGTGATTTTTGTTTTATTTCATTTTAACATCATATCGAATATCAAATATTCTCAGTGAATAGCTCTTAGGTGAAGAAACATTTTTAACTCTCCAATTGAAAAGATGTTAACCGAACTGATAAAAATTTAAAATAGTAGCGCATAAGGAATAGAATTTACACCAGAATGTACATGAAAGGAAGCAAAACCATTTAATTCAGATTAAGATTTATTTGAAAAAGAAGGTGAAAATAGAAAGAAAAACAAAAAAAATCACAAAAAGAAAATAAATAAAGTTTTATGTCACATGCTGAAAATGTTATTATTAAAGACAAATGATTGTCCTTGAAATTAATTAATTTTTGTTCAAAGATTAGAAGATTGTAAGAAATACAATAATTTTCACTCAGTATTCAATTTCATATAAATATAACCTAAATATATATTTGTTTCGTAAATTCTTCATATAAAAATGATTATTTACTTGGAAAATAAGAAAAACAAGGAAAAAAGGATATAATTTTCTATTAATAGAAATTTTTAAATAATAAAAGCTGGGATGATGTAATTATAAATTACTAAAATAAAAATCTTAAATAGAAAATCAAATTTAAAAAAGTTGATTTTCTAAAAATAGAATTTTTATTAAAAAAAATTAAACTTACCTACTACAAAGATTAAAATTTAAAAGAAACTTTCATTGTACATAATTTTATTTAATTAACCACAGTAAAAAAAAAACACTTTCTTAATGAACTCAACTGAAGTTAATTTTGATAATGAAATAAAATATGTAGGAAGGGTACAATCTGTTGTCCAAAGGTACATTTTGTGTATATATACTTATATATATTTTTTGAATTTTTTCTTTCTTTAATTATTTCTAGTGAATATTATTTTGAATAATCACTTAAATAAATTGGAAACCTAAACCTATATTTAAGACAAAATGGTGTTATGATAATAGCTATAGTTTTTCATTTTCACACAATAAATTCACAAAAAAATAAAATAGTATGAACGATTAAATAGAGTACACGTTGGCGTTAATTAAGACCAAGGGTTTCGAAATTTTATGTTACTCACTACCTTTTCAAAACAAATGTAAGATCTGCTGGTAAGAATTTTTTTGTGTACTTAATGAATTCTTCTCTAATAGCCATTTCTACGTGGATTTTATTTTCTTTTTTGCATTTTAATTTTTATTCAATCAATCAGCATTCGAGCATTCGAATTTAAAATTGAAAATTGAAAAATCGGTAGGTTATCATTTGAGATTGTGTTATTGTGTTATTGAAACTTTTTTTTTTAGCTTTTATTTATTGTTTTCTATTCTATTTTCAAAATCCAGGAAAAGTTTACAAAACTAAATTAAATAAACTTGTACAATATTTACAATTAAAAAAATATATATGTTTTTTTGTTAATTTTGCTGCCAATTTTGGATACAGTGAAAATTATAATCTTAACAGCTAAGTTTCTTCTTCTATTTTTCTATTTTATTTAATTGTGAAAAAAGTTTGTTAAAAAACAATTTTTTCATTAAATTATAATTTAACACTTAAAGACCAAATTAAACTACGACTAACCCTATAAGGTTTAACAGGTGCCAGGATCGATTCCCGACGAAGATATGATGTACAAAATATGTATGAGTTGAGAATTTTGGTTATCACTAAAGATAAAATTGAACTATGCTATTATGAAGGTGAAGTTAATCTACAATGGATATAGTTTTCCACGTTTAAAATTTTGTAAATACACCCGAAAAATTCTAAAGAAAAAGCTATTATGTCTAAATGTGTATTCCAAGTCTCTGTGTAAAAGCAGTTAGGGTGTTCATCCCATAGACTTGGAATTATATATATATATAAAACCAATAAAGTTGATCCACGCACATTAATTTTTTTCATTACATTATTTATATTTTTTTTAATAACATCCAAAATTAAATAAATTAATATTAAGAATTTATAAATTAAATAAAGTTCTATTACGCAAAGAAAACCAAATACTTCATTAAGATGATTTTTAGTTGGTCAGCATTTTAAGATTTTAAGTATTTTGTTTAGTATAAAAAGTGAGATAGCTTATTCAATTTTTTGTAAGATCGCTGCAAAGAACTCTCAAAATTTCTAGAACAACTGTAGAAATATTGGAGTTAAAGAATGGAGGATAATTGCCAGTATAGAGCAAAATGGAAAAAAGTTGTAAACCAGATTAAAGGTCACTCACTAAGGTATAGAACCAACGAATTATCTTGTGAACTGAATTTTCAGAAAATAATTGCAATTAGTTATTCAAATTCAAATTCGAAATATGTCCTAGTTTCACTATACATTGTTAAATAATAATGTTTAAGTTTAAATGTATTTATTTCAAGATATTATATTTACATGAATTTGAGTTGCATTACGTTTACTAATTACTTACATCAATAAAACTCAATGCATAGAAGTGAAAAATTTAAAAGATTTGAACGGTTTCAGTACAGCAAAATAAAAATTAATAACTAATTTGAATAAATATATTAAAAATTCTTGATAACATCTGAATCCATCATAAAATAAAAATTTAATAATAATTGAAGTCCTCAAATTTAAAACCACAAAAAAGAACATCCTGCAAAATTTATTATTAATTTCGGTTTAAGCTCTCATTGATTTCCTCCACCAACTGTTTAAATTTTTCCATCAATTTAGAATTATTTATAAAAAAAAAATTCAATTACCTATCATAAAATAAAAATTGTCAAGGTTGTGTTTTAAAAAAGAAATAAAATGCGATAGGAGCATTAAAAAAAAAATAATTAAAAATAATTTAAATAATCCCTTTGGGATTTGTTATTGTTTATATACATATAATATATATATATTATTATTTATATGCACATTATATTAATTTTTATAGAAATTGTATCTGTCAAAATTCTATATTCTCATTTTGATCTCAATGAATGAGTATTAATATATTTTTATATATTATGTATTTATTTTCAAATATCCTTAAAATATTATTTTTCTTATTTTCTTCCGTTAGTTACAAGTCTTTTAGTTTTATCATGCTTTCATTACGGTTGTAAAGTTTTAGATCTTTGTCTAAGTTGGTAAGATCTTTTAATTTGGCTATACTATAGTATACAATTCATTTCATTTATTCAAATCTTAGCTATGACCGTGTTTCACATTTTACCGCTTGTTGGAAGTGATCCATAGTAACAGTGTACAAGTTATGTTATTTTACTTTACTTATTTGTAAAAAGAGTTGTGTAAATTCTGCTCTTCATATCTAGTTGTATTCGCAGCCCTATTTCCTTTCTTGAAAAAAAAATAATTAAATCCATGTTTTAGTTCCACAAATATGGGTCATTCCGAAGACTATGGAACTGTTACTATTTGCAACTAGGACATGTTATTCATCAAATGAGTTTATTCCTCAGTTCAAGCTATGTTTAAATTTAAACATTTAACACTGGGATTTTAATTGTCACTCATAAGCACTCATTTTAAATTAATTTAAATTTTTATTTTGTTGTGACACGTTTCAAATTGTGTTTTTTTTGCTTTAAATTTAAATACTTGTAATTAAATTTTACTTAAAATTATTTATTAAGTTATTAGATGTATAACTTTTTAAGATCAAACCTTTTTGCACAATCAATAAATAATTACATAACATTGATTACTTGTTGTTATATTTCATCTCTCCGACAGTTCATCTGTCAGACTAAGGTTTGGTCTCCCTCGACGATGCGTTCCTACGGGGTTTGGATTTGAAGAGATTTGTAGATCGAGGAGAGATATCAAATAAATTATTAGAATAATATTAATTTAAAAAAAAACGTACCTAATTTAAATTTATTTGCAAACATTATAAAGATAGGATTCCGAAAACAAAAAAAAAAATAGTTTTAATTGTCATATGCGGTAAAATAGAAAGTTCGAACTTATTCCTAATTTACTACGAAATTATAATTCAACTCATTTTATTGATAATAAAAGAAAAACTTGTATGATGGTTTATATTCGAATTATGAATTTTCGAGATCTCAAGATATATGTATGAAATTATATATATGTACTAAAAAAGGTTCGAGGGAAACCAAATCAACTTCAATTATTTACTCTTGACAGTGTATTCATTTTCAATGTGTCAAGGTTCAATTGAGGAATTTATTAAACATCATGCTTTCACTTAAATACATAAAAATACAGAAATGAACTGAAAATATAAAAGTCTATGTGAAGGTTCATAGTTGAACATTAAAGTTAAAAAATTATTAACAAACATCAAACATCAATTTCAAATTTCAAATCTACAGTATTTGTTATATATAAATATGTAAGTATATGTATAATGTATAAATATTTATAACAAATGTCAAAAACTGGCCAGAAAATGTGATTTTTTTACATTTATTTTTACTTTAAATTTAATTACCATTTTAAAGCTTGAAGTTAATTTTAGAATTTAAATATTGTAAAACTCTAAATATTATATCCATAAACAATGCATAAATTTGTAAATAAATTTATTTTTATTTTTTATTTCCATATAGCTACCTACATGATATGTATGTATTGTGTTTTTACGAATATAAGAAATTATATTTTCAATATTTTTTAAAGACAATGTTGTAAACTTTTGTGGTTTCTATGGTAAAATAAAATTTTTATTTTTTTGTGGTTTATATTTTTGATGACTTCATGACTTTTTTTTTTTTGTTTATTTTTTAATCCATTTTAAGCAGATCGAAGATATTATTGCTTATATTCTTTATTAAATTTTCTTTATTTATTTATTTTTTTTGTGGTTCACAGAAATATAAATAAGAATTTGAAATATTATTTTGTTTCAATCTAATTTTCATTGTATTAATAAACAACAGAAAATATATAGAATAAAATAAAATCACAATTTCTAAAAACAAATTCAAGAAAAAAAAATACTCTCTTTTTGCAACACATATTTATTATTTTTGAAAGAATTACTTTGACATTGACATTTTCCTTGAATGATACAAATTTACACAAAAATGGCTAAATAAATAATATTTTAAATTGTATTAAAAGTTAATTGAAAAATTAATTTAATTAAAAATAAAATAAAAAAAAACAATATTATTTTCTGCCAACAATCAATTGCATTTACTTACGTTTTAATATTTTAATTCTGCAAAAGAATTAAATAATAAAATAATAATTTTTTTTAATTGTTTACGATTTTATTTTGCTTATAAAAATTATACCGGGTGTTCCAGAGCATGTGTATTAGCTTTTCAAGAGGGTGCTTATCGATTGGTGATATTTTCAACTTCCGGGAAGGACCGGAAAAGGGTTTTCTTAAGTTCAAAAATCGTAGAAATTGGCCGAAATCGATATTTTCAAATGGAAAGGTGTACTTTTTTATGCAAATTCGGATTCTACGCCAAAAAATAAGAAACTTTTGTGGAGTGAAAAAACGATTTCCATCTTTCCCGGAAGTTGAAAATATCACCAATCGATAGAGCCTCGATTTAGTTAATACATTTTTTTTTTTAAATAATGGCTCCTTCCCCTTTAAAAAGCTGTTACGCATGTTTTGCATCACCCGGTATATTCATATAAAATATATTTATTTTGATAGTCGAAATTAAAAAAAAAAATTAGAACAAAGAAATTTAAAGATTCAATTCAAAACTTTTAATTATTTATCATAATATTTGTGAAAAATCTTTCGATTCAACATTTTAGAAATATTGATAGAAATAACTATGAGATTTTGATCTTATCTAACCTTTATTAATCTACTATACAATACACTAACACTAACCTATACTGACAAGACAATGCATACTAGCTAGGTCGAAATTCTGTCAAAATTTTTATTTATTTTTGTTTTGTTTTAATTTTATTAAATTTAATTATTTTTCAAACATATTACATATGTAAGTGTACAAAAGAAAACAAACAAAATATAATTTTAAATTCAATCTTATTCTAGATCGTAATATGTATAAAAATTGACAATTATACAACTTTATAGTTTATTACTAAAGAATGTTAGAAAATTATAAATTTATACTAACTCTAAGAAACATATACATATGTATGTAAGTGTAGTTTTTGTTCTAGTTGGTCTCTGTTTAATGTAAAATCAATGTGGGGTTTTGTTCAATAGATTTATTTTCAAAAGTATGATCAACCATTACTGATTCAAAACAACAAGAAAAAATCATTGAAGCACATTTATTATTATTTAAAAAAAAAAAGTTTAAGTCTTGTTGAAGAAGGGATGTTTTGTCGCTTGCTGATTTAATTTTTTTTTATAAATTTTTATGTCATCTGCATAAATAGCAATTTTAATTTCTATTATTAATTTCGTTAATGGAAATAATAAATAGAAGAGGTCCTAAATGGCTACCTTGTGGAACGTCAGAGTTAGCTTTAAAAGGTTCAGAAGTAGCAGATCTAAATAATAGTGATCTTAGCAGATCTTACTTAAATCGGTGCTTATGACATCTGTCTGAAACCCAGCTTCCATACAGCCTATGAAATTATAACACACATTCTATTAAATTGGTTACTGTGGGTATTTTTTTCATAAAAACATGCTGGTTAGGGGACAGTAAGTTTGAACAACGGTCATAAATAGTGTCAAATTTTATTAATTTAAATATTTTAGGAATACTTGAAATTTTTGCAATTAGGCAATATTTTTTTATATCATTCTTAGAATATTGTCTAATAAACGATTTTCTCACAAAATCAGGAAAGATTTCTTGAGATAGTTAAAGTTTCCAGGTAACTTAAAAAAACTTGTTCTAGACAAATTTATTCTTGTCTGTTAAATACTTTAATCGTATTTTATAAGTTGGTTGAAGAGCGTTTCCAACTTCCAATAGATTCCAGAGCGTAATTTTTTATATGGACAAAACTTGTTGCTGTCATTTCTTGTACATTTTTCTTGACTCATTCTTTTTCGTGTACTTTTAATCATATTTCTTTATTTCTTATATACGTATATAATAATAACATTGGATTTATATTTTTACAAACGTATTTCAGAACTTGACAATTTTCAATTATTAAAACGATATTTTTTAACGAAAGTTTTCACTTGCATGGTGCAATACCATCATCTTACACGATATGCACTTGAATTTGAAACTGAATATTATTGAGAAAATTTTTTTGTTTATATTTCAATTTCAAAGTTTATTTATTTTAAAATATTTTTAGTTCTTTGAATATTAACATTTTTAATATTTACTTTAACTTTTTAACATTAAAACTTAAATAAAATATTAAATACAGTACGAATCAAGAATCTTCGTATAATATTTATTTTTTGGGCTGTGAATTAATGAAACTTAAATAACAAAATTGCTTTAAGTTATGGAAAACAAAAATGACGTTTAATAGTAATTAAAGATTTATAAAGGGTTAAGACTATCTCAAACTATCTTAGTCTCAACCCACTTTATAAAGGGATAGTTTAGTCTCAACCCACTTTATAAAGGGTTGAGACTAAACTATCTCTTCTCTGTAATGCAATTTCATCTCAATTATCATAATTGATAATATCTAATATTTTTTTTAGTTTGCTGTTTGGTACTGGTTATTTGATTAAAATGTGATTAAATGTGGTTCCACTATCTGGAATTTGATTAAATGTGGTTATTACCACTATTTAGTATTTGGTTTTACAAAGTCTTTAGATCAGCAATTCAGTACTTAATGTTTTTCGTTTAATTATTAAATACGCTACTATTGATGGGAATTTAGTGGTAGAAAATATTTCGAAATACATTTCAAATTATGATTAAATGTCCAATGAATCGTGATTCAATTAATTAATTTCTTTAACAATTAATTTTACTTATATCATCATGCATAAAATTTAATAGTGGTTAAATCTAAATACGTAACAATTCACAATAAAAAATTATGATGACTTTTTGAAAATTCTTTGAATTATTAGTAAGTACATAGTAATTTAATCTTAAATAAACAAAAAAAATTCTGTTATTGTTATTAATTTTGATGACTGTACTTTTGTTGAAAACCATCATATTAAATTATTGTTGTTAGGCCCTAAAAAAGGAAACAATTTCGAAAAATTTTGAAGCACAAAATACAATAAAGAAACTGAAAATCAAAAAAAAATATTTCAATTTTTTTAAAATATTTTTTTAAAAATATTTAACGTATTGTTCTTCAAACAAAAATTCACTATATTGCTTTAAAAAAAAACTGAAAATATCCTTATTTGATTTTCGAAATTGTGATAAGAAATGAAAATATTTTCTTTTAATCAAAGCTCATTCATTTCATATAAATTTGATAATGTATTAATGAAAGTACTGAAAAATATATTCTGTAAGGATAATTTTCTAAATTAAAACAGTACATATAGACAAACAATATAGGTATACATTCCATTACATTTGATTAAATTAATAAAATTATATTAGGTAAAGAATAAAAATTTATATGGGAAAATATTCTGCGTAACAGCAATCGATTGTAATCCTAAATTTTTTATATTTTTTGAACAAATCGTCAAAAAAAATACCGTTTAGCTTGTCTTTTCCGAATAAATGCAGTAAGTAAATTTAGTTAATTACACGCTTGATAGAGCAGCATGTAGAACTGCTGCGTTTCAATCGAATGGTCCCAGGTTCGTTTCCTGATGAAAATAAAATGCTTTATAGGTTTTTGAAGCTGGTCCAGCAGTAGTCATTGTCATCGGGATAAAATAAATGATAGAAAATAGTTGAGAGTTTTGGTTTTCACTAAAGATAAAATGGAACTATGCTATTATGAATGTGAAGTTGCTCTACAATAGATATAGTTGTCCACATTTTATTAGTGAAACAAATTAGTGGATATAATTCTAAAAAAAAAACGATTATATGTAATTGTGTATGCCAGTTTACATACATCGGTTTTTATTAATAACTAGCGGGCCACAGTGAACGTTGTTCCACCCTAGTGAAAATGAAATTTTTAAACTTACCATTGAAGTTTGAGTAGATAAATTGAATCTTAAATCTATGCAATGAAATACAAATGAAAAATAATGTTATTTATATTTTTTTGAAAATACAAAACAATTCATGAAAAATATCTATGAATATGTAACTAAATGAAAGATAACGTTAATTTATTCGAATTTTTTTTTAATTATCCAAAAACACTTAATTTTAATCTTAATTCATGAACAATTTTTTTGTTTGTCCATCCTGTGCATAAACAATGAAATCGGAATTTTTATCTAACACGTGAAAAGGAACAACGTATAATAACTGTCGTGCGAAAAACATGAATGTTTTCATTCCAAGCCACATATTTGCATAGATAGCCACTGAGCTTTATTTATTACTATGGCAAAAGCCAAACGAATAGAGAACTGTAATCGATTTAATTGCATTGGCGTATCTGTGGAAATCATTGGTATACGTGGTATCAAAATATGTTTTCTTTTGTATTTTCCATTGACAATTTTTGCTTTGATAACATTACCCATAATGTTTTTGAAAGCTAATCTAATGCCGTTGTAAAGTCGTGGTGGTGCATTTATGTTTCGTAGCAAAATTATTGATTTTTTTCTGTTAAATTGTGTTTCGGTGACATCGGAAATGCATCCAAAAATTTCAACCGATACCAGTGTACATAGAAATACAATATAATATGTAAAAATTTTGAACTGACGACATTATGTTGGTAACATAATATACTTTGTTTACAATTCCGAAAATTATTTAAAAAAAGGAGCAAATAAAATAATTCTTTAATAATGCCGATTTTTTTGTTTTTTGAAGAAAAATTTTCTTGTTGTTTTAATCTTATTGTTAATAAGAGCATCTTTCTTCCATGAGTCCATTTCAAATTTTTCCTATATAAAATATTATGTTAAACCAACAACTCACAACTGACTTTAACGAAAAATATATCAGAAACCAAAAACCATTTTGAAGAGTTTCCTTTACTGTTTTCGCCCAGTTGCTGAGGAAAATTTTGGCATACATTTATTCAAAACAGAATTTCGTACCCATTATGTGAAAAAAAAAACATATTTCACTCCTTTCCGTTCCATTACAACTTGAATATTAGGTACTATACGCCTTTGATATTATGTCATATATACTTGTTAAATCATACATCTATTATAATAGACTAAAAAAATAACGTTTGTCGAATCTTACACCAAAATTAAAATATTAAAATTTTTGTTTTTTTGTTGTACCTAAATACAAAAATAAAATTTTGAAAATAATAAAACTTGACCTTTATTAATAAATAAATACAATTATGTATATAATTGATACAATAAATTGTATATTGTTAAATTTTTAATCTTATTTCACTTTTTAATGTTTTAATTTTATTAACTTGGTTTATAAAATTGCAATTCAAAATGTAAACAAATACCGGATAGAGAAACTAAAATTTAAAAATCTGTAGTAAATTGTATTAATAAAAAAGTGCTGCCGGTTCAATTTATTCATCGTATCTTAGCTCTACAATCTCTACTCTCTAATTTTATACTCAAGTGACAATTTTTCGATTTCGATTAGTTTCGATTTTACTCGTGTGAATCGTATCGCCTATGACAGGGGTGATACGTGATAGTCTGTTACGGTTCATTGCTTCGTTCATCAAATGATCGATATTCATTTGTTATACGTATAGTCATGGATATTGAAGTTCACGTTTTATATCTATGAAGATTTTCATACCCCCATGTAATTCTAATCATTCTCCTGTTTCAATTTCTTCGAATTTTTCAGATCGGTAAAAAAATATTTGTTATAAATTTTTCAAAGGTTTGCAACCTAAAATTATTAAAATATTTTTTTTTATTTTATTTATTTTGTTTTATTTTGATTATCCTTGGAATATTGAAGGTTATTTTTCTAAAATTTGCATACATTGTTTTTTTTTTTTCTTAGTATCTATAGTATTTATAAACCCATTATTAAAATGTATATTGAAAAATAAAAAAAAATATACTTAAGGTGGTTCTGGTAGTGGTGTTGCATAATAAAAATTATGAATAGAAATTTTTATTTAAGATAATTTAAATAAAATTATATATGTTTTAAAATATCTATTCAATATTTTTCATTTATTGAAATATCTCCAATATATATTTTTAAATTTTAATACTTCAAACAATTTATGATAAAGAAAATTAAATTAAATTTTAATCAATATTGAAAGATAATATTTTGGAATTGATTATTTGAAGTTGTGTAATAATTTTGAACTGTATGAATTCCAAATAAATCCAATAGTATTTTTTATAAAAAACAAAATTTAATAAAAAAATATATTTAAAAATATTTTGTTCACAATTTACAACTTTTACAATGATGAAAATGAAAGCATTTGAATTCAATTGAAAGCAATTGGTATTTAAGCCGTGTTGCTTTAATTATTCTTTAAATAGCATTTCAAGAGAAAATCCTTCCAAAAGATTAATTAAAGGTTTACTTTAATGACAAGCTTAACTTTAAATCACATTTTTGTAATAATTTTTTTCTTCTTCTTCTTTAAATAGGCATTTAGTGTCTGCTTTTTTCAATATAAATATTTTTCTCTTCAATTTTGTGATGACGACGTCCAGCATTCATACCATACTTTTGGAGGTCTTCCAGGTAGACGTTTGACATTGATTTGACCATTCATTACTACCTTCGCTAGTCGATCTTCTGCCATTCTATTTACTAGGTCTCTCCGGTTTCTTCGTCTATTTCAACTCTAACGGACAATATCTTGTATGTCGCATGCGTTTCTGATGTCGTAGTTTGTGCGTTTCTTATCTCTTAATGTGTATCACATATTTGCCTCAGAGTTCGCATTTCTGTTTTGATTTAGATGTCATATCTAGCTAAGAAATAACCTTAAATGACTGCGGCTTTTCCTGCTGGGGTTCTTGTTTCTGTTTCTGTGTTGCCAGAGCTGGTGATGTTTACGCCCAGATATTTAAAATTGGGACAAATACCACAAATTCTGGAGTAAGGCAAGGATGTCCACTGTCACCACTTCTATTCACGCTCGTAATAGATGAAATAATGAAAGAAACGGGTTCTTCCGGAAGAGGTATAAGGTGGGATCTCTCAAGGACACTTGAGGACCTTGACTATGCGGATGATATATGTCTGCTAGCGCATAGATTCTGCGACATTCAACATAAAGCAGACCTACTTCAGCAAGCAGCGCGCAGAGTCGGGCTAGAAATTAACATAGATAAAACCAAGGCCATGAGGATAAATAACACCAACACAAATACCATAACCATAGAAGGTCAAACTGTCGAATATGTGGAAAGCTTCTCTTACCTAGGTAACATTCTAACAACAAACGGAGGTACAGAAGCAGATGTCAACAACAGACTACGTAAGGCCAGAGCTGCGTTCGGTGAACTAAGTCCAATATGGAAGAATGGCCAAATAACTAGAAAAACAAAGATTAGAATATTCAAAGCATGTGTAATGTCAACACTTATGCATGGCAGTGAAACTTGGATGACGACAAATAACATCAGTCAAAAACTTCAAGTATTTGCGAACAAATACCAAAGAAGAATATGCAGAATATTCTGGCCAAACACCATCAGCAATAAGGACTTATGGCAGATAACAGGTGAAGAACCGATAATGCATCAAATTAAGCGCAGAAAATGGAGATGGATAGGACACACTCTAAGAAAACCATCAAATAATATAACAAGAATGGCCCTAGAATGGAATCCCCAAGGGAGCAGAAGGCGAGGAAGACCCAACAACACCTGGAGTCGGACTGCGACTTCTGAGGTAATAAGATATGGACGAACTTGGGAGGAGATAAAGGCCATTGCGTACAATAGAGAACAATGGAGGAGGCAAGTTGATGCCCTATGCTCCCACGAGGAGTAACAGGAAAAAAAAAAAAAAAAAATTTAAAATTGAACACTTATTCAATTATTTGATTGCTAATGGATAATTTACATCTGATGGGATCCTTCGAAATCGTCATGTATTTGGTTTTTGTTGTAGGTACCTCCATGTGATATTATCAAAAATGCCAATTATATGCTAGGTTTTATAAAACGTTGGTCAAAGGTAATCAACGATACATATGTTCACAAATCCTAGTATTCGAGTCTCGTTAGACCTAATTTGGAGTATGCTAATCAAGTATGGTCACCTTTCTATGAAGTTCATATCAATAGAATTGAAGCAGTGCAGAATTTTTTTACTAAGTTTCCAATGAACTTAATTCAATTGAAAACTTTTAAAATTAAGACGAGAAAGTGGCTGATCTTATTTTCCTCACTGAAATTATTAAAGAAAAAATTTCCTCTCTGCAGAATCGGAGTAACATTAATAATGATCGCCTACGTTTATGAACTAAATTCATAGAATGTTGCTAAGAATCAGAAACTTATTTTTATTATCGGTAGTTTTTCAAAAAATTTAAATTAGTTTTTAGTTAAAGTAAATTTAATTTGTAGAATGTATATTTTTTATTTTGTATTGGAAAAACAAGAAAACAATGTATTGAGGTTTGAAATAAACAAATAATAAATAAAAAAATATATAGTATAAAGATTTTACTTCCTTTAATTTTTTGTCTCAAATTTCAATTATACAAGATGATAAAATTAATTGAAATTAAAATCAAATATTTTAAATAACAGCAGCACATATCAAAATCGTAAGAAAAAATTAATATAATATTGATATTATTTATGAATTATTGATAAATAATTAATTAATAATCAGTGGAAAATTAAAAATTAAAAAGTAAATATTTATGAGCAAGAGAAGAAAAGATATTGAAATAATTATTAAAATCTTAAATGAAATTTTTCTTTAAATAGTGTTGTTGCAAAATCTTAGCATACTATGTAATAAAAATCACAAATAATGAATTTTACATTAGTTAATATACATTTGTATCTATTGGAGAATCAGTTGCACCAACTATAACAAACTAAATATACTGTTTGTAATGTACTGTAAAGTAAGGCCGATTTCATAACAAATAGCACAGTTCCATTTTAATTTTTTATTTTAGTAATAACCGAGTTGTATTCTGAATTACTGTTAAGGAATAATAAAAAAAACTCTCAGCCCTAAGCTGGTTTAGATTTCGACAGAACTGTTGTAGCATATCGGTCAACGACTTATGTATTTTATGTATACATGTTTTGCAGGTGAAATAAATTTTTTATGGTTTTTTTTTGAAATTTTTGAAACGTGTTTCCCCACATTTATTTTTTATTTACCCAAATCTATATTTTAGTTTGTTGTGGAAAATCCTTCTAATATTTTTTACCTCACAGTTTTTAGACAAAGAACAACTTTTCACTCTATTCCCGAATAAAAACGAATGAAGGACATTAATTGAAGAATATAGCGAAATGAAGAATTGTCATTTAACTATACTCAACAAACAAATGAAAAATACTTTAAAATTACAGTAACATGGTTTATGGCTATATAAAATAATAAAAATATTTCAAAAACGAATTTGTTTTTTTATTATTTTTTAAATACAAAATCCTTGAATTCTTTTTAATATAATTTTTTTTTGTTAACGAAAAATGTATCGAAAATTTTCGAAAAATGTATCCAAAATAATATGTATATGAATAATTTTATCTTTTGTTTTAATTTGTATAGCTGTAAATCCAATAATTTTTCTCTATTCATAAAAAATCCATTTATACAGAATACATATACATATGCCTATATTTTTTAATAATTTTCGTGCCTATTTCACACTCACATGCACAAAAATATAAATGACTCTTCTATTGAAAAGATCTTTTGCTCTCTTCGCTTCCCAGGTCCTTATAATAAATTAAAAAAAGGAAATATCAAAAAACACTCCACTCCATGTTTGAATATTCCGATTTTAACATGAAAACTCTGATATTAAAATTTTACCGTTGTGTTGGCTAACCTTAAATTGTTTGGTTATATAGACATAATTTGCATTCGAGGCCACATTCATTCAGGTGAATAAACTTTATTTGTGCCAAAAAAAAAAAAAAAATGTGAGAAGATAAAAATATTAAAAAAAAAATTTTTTCAACTAGTGATGGAATATGTTTTTATGTATTTGTAAGCTTATTTTAAAATACAAAAAAAACATTTCCTTTCTTCGATTTTTCAGGAAAATTGCAGGATAATAAAAATTATTATTTTTCTTTTATCTAAAATTCCATTTTAAGAAATTTTACATGCATACATACATATACAAAAATGACATTATTTGAAAATACTACTCCTCTTCTTTAATAACAAAAACAAAAAATATTTTTGTAGAAAAGTTTCTTAAATTTTTCAAAAACAAAACAGAAAAGACTAAAAACTAAAAACTTCAAATATATTTATTTTCTATAAACATTATGAAATCGAAACAGTTTAGTTCACGTTAAGTTGAATCTTAAGTCGTGTTGTGTATTTTCATTTTAATAAAAGGTTGCTTAAAAAAACACACATATTATTGGCCATAAATGTTCATCATGGTAGCACGGAAATTTTTTGTAAATCAAAGTAAATGTCATCAAAGGAAAATTTTCCCAAGATTGTTGAAATATTTATTAAACTGATTTTGTTCTTAATCTTGTTCTGAATCTTGTTCTGAATTTGATTCGAAATCGAAATTCTCTATAGAGCAAATGTCACTAGAATAGTACTGTAAGCCGATTTAATTTTTATTTTGTTCCTTTTGAATTAATCAATATCAAAATGTATTTTAAGATATTTTGTTTTTAAACATGTATTTTGGTATGTGCGATTAAAAATCGCATAGTTATTATAAATTAGGCTTCTTTTTTTCTTTTCTAACTTTTACAGTGGAGATGGATATAACAAATATTACTTATATAGTTATAAATAAAAACTCAAATAAAATGTAAAATAATTGTCGTTGAATGATAGCTTTAGGAAGTCGTAAACTTGAAAATTGTATACATACATACTATTCTAAGTTTCATATTGATTTGAATTACATAATATACATTTTAGACCAACATTTTGAGACTTTTTGAGCCAAATTTATATTTAAAATATAATGCATGGCTTAATTGTTTGCCGAATGATCTAGAAATATGCAATGAACTTATTATATTTGTGTTTGAATGCATGAACTAATTGGGAATTAATTGAGAAACAAAAAAAGAAAAAAATATTTTACTTTGCTTATAATTAAAAACTGTAATTAAAAAATATTTACTGCAAAAACAAGCATTTGACTTTATAATTTTGTTTATTGAGAAATTGATGATAAACTAAAAATAAAGTAATTTAGATCTTTTTCTAGAATATAAATTTGTTAAAATTATTAATTTTTTAATGAATGTCATATAATACCAAAATTTTAAATTTCGTAAAGATGTTTTTGTCTGACTTTATGTATTATGGAGATTTTTAAATATTTTTCTAGCTTTAAAGACTCTCTTTCTTTAAGTACATATTATTGTAATATATTTAAATTTGATTAAATTTCATCATCACATTTAAATATTAAGTCTTTCTGTAATCTGTGAAAAAACACATAATGTAATTTTTGTGGAGATGATCCAGTGAATTTTGACATTAACTGTTTCTTTCAACATTATACTTTGAACTCAGTTTTACAACAATAATAAATAATTGGTTTTGTAAAGTCAATTATTGTGTCGACTAGTTTATAAAATCTAATATTTCCTCGTTTCAGAACTTCTATAATAAAAATCCAAAATACAAAAAGTATTGTTTAATTCACTTAGCAACATATTATTTCTTAAAAAATATACTTGTATTATATATACATTACATATATACATTTTTCTAACCCATAAAAGGATTTTACTTAATTGTAAGTCGAAAAATGTTTATTTTCAATAAAAAAAAAATAAAATTTAGATATTGCAGCTTTATTACCAAATTAGAATAATAATATAAAAACAAAATTACAAAAACAGAAAAAAAACTTGAAAAAAATAAAATATTAAAGTCTATAAAAAATTAAAATATATTTTACGACTATGACCTAAATACATACATAAAAAGTTATTTGTTTAAAGCAATCGAATTTCCTTAAAATTATCGAGTTTTCTTTAAAATTTGTGTGAATAGAACAGACAACATTAAATCTAATAGGTGCAGAGATGGAAATTTAGATAGACTGCATAGTTCTTCTCATTTGACACGTCATATTTGTTTTCACCCGTGTCTAATTACACTGATAATCTGTTTCAGTTAACCTATTATGATGTAATTGAAATAAGCAATTTTTTTTTGTCATTTTAAATACATATAACTTGCAAAACATTTCCAACAGAATGTAATCGAACATATTCTTTATTATACTGTTACATCATACATACTCTTTCGAATTACCTCTTTTCTAATTATGCTTTTAAATTACAGTTAATTTTTTATAACTGTACATAACCTTTTTCCCATCTCTTCTTGGATAAAGTTATTATTGAATTTATAAAAGCCTGGCTATAATATAAAATATATATATATATATATATATATATATATATATACATATTGTACCTGGCTATTTCTATACACGATAATCTTATGAAATTCATAAAAAATCTAAACTTTCAGTTGCTTATTTGTCACACTTTAATTCTTTTGGTCATTTGGCGCGATTTTCTTATTAGTATATTTTTAATAAAAAGGTGTGCGATTACTTATATCTGCAAATTCGACATTAACCACTATGCACATTTTTCACAATGTTATTTATTTTGTTTTATTTAATTTTGAATTTTAGTTTTAATTATTTTACTTTAGTTGTAATGAATTCTAATATTTAATAAAATATAATAAATGAAATGAAAAAAATGTATGATCAGTTCGTTCAACTTTTTAATGTTTTTTTTTTATCTGTATTTGAAAATAATTTTTAAAATAATTCCTAAATTAAGTGCAAATTAGTCTTACTTTTTTTCTTTTTTTCTTATTTTTTTTTGTTTTTTTTATAAATTAAATACAAATTGTTATACACACATATTTTCATATTTTCACATTTTCATGTGTCCATTTAGTATTGTGATTTTCCTTCAATTGTCTCTTACATATTCCGTACCTAGAACATAATAAATATTTTTATAATATATTTTCAATTCTATTTTTATACACATATTATACCAAAAAAAAAACAACAAAAAAATTAAAAAAAGAAAAATTCGTACCCATGTGCATTTTGCCATGTGCATGTTTTTTCTTTCTGTTTGATTTTTAGTTGTTGTCGGTGTTTGCTTGTCATTTTCTAAATTGGGGCAACACTTAAATAGCACACAACTAAACAAACATACCGAAAAAGTTTTCTTTTAAGTTTTTGCTTTCTGAATGCACCCATACATAGTCAGTTCAATGTACACATTCATATTATTTACATGAATATTAAAATTCCAACTTACATATTATGTATCTAAAAGATACTTATGTTGTTAGAAAAAATGCATGTTCGTAGTGCATTTTGTAAAATAAATTCATAAATTTTCAATGCGCAGTAAGTGAATGACATGTTATATTGTGCTATCAAAAAGTAAAAAAAATAAAAAAATAAATAACATTAAATTTGAAAAAATGTGCTCATAAGTATGTAGTGTAATTTAATTTTGCATTCATACAAGGTGATGTTACATAATCATATAAAAATTTAATTGAAGAGAATAACTAAACAAACAAAAAAATTATATCATTTTAATTATATAGTAAAAAGAAATTTAATGAAAAAACTAAGGAATTGTGGAAAACCCCCCCAATGGGAGTCATTCAAGATTAGGTAATTTTTAGTAACTACTTGTGTTTACATATATATATATAATATGTAGTGTAACTCTATGTCAGAGTTAATTTAAAGTTAAAAATTGATTTTAAATAAATTATATACAAATATGTATGTTGGGATGAGTTACATTTATATTATATTAGGTATTTGCAATAAAAAATTTTTGGGAAGGAGATTATTTTATTTTAAAAGTATATAAATAAACTTTAATAAAAACTGAAAATAAAATTAAAAAGTTTAATGATCGATTCAGTTGAAAAACAAAAATAAATATTTATTTTTTAGTAAGTACATATTCAAATACAGTACATAATGTATAATTGCAACTTATAAAAATTGCACGTAACAATTGCATATTGAAAAAAATTTAATTAACTAGTTTCTAGAGTCAATAATTTCGTAATATGTAGTACAAAAAAAAATTTCTAGAGAAAAGAAAGTTTTCATGAAAGTTTTTCAATTAATGATTTTATATTATTGTTAATTAAAAATTAAAAATATTTGTTGTGAAAAAATTTGTTAAAATTTTAGTTCATCAACTTATAAAATTAGCAAATTTTCTTGTTTCTGAAATTATATCTTTTATTTGTGTTTATTTTTGTTTAATTCAACACATTAAATTGAGTTCTTATTCTAAAACTAAATTTACATTTATTTTATTACTTCAAATTGTGTTAACAACAAAAACATAAAATTTAAAAAAACAAAAAAAAAGTTACAAAAGAAAGAAAAAGAGATTAACCAAAACTAAAACTTCAGCTACTAAAACTACAATATGTTAAAAATAGTGTAATAATGTTTATATATATTGGTGGTGACGAACATTCTGATTAATAGTCCCGTAATTGGTTCTATAGAAGGAAGGAAGGGTTAAAAATATTATTTGAACGGAAACTGGGTTTAATGAGTATGTCGACTATTTATGTTTTAGTAGTATTGGAATCTATTATGGTAGACCATAAAAAACTTGAAAAATGAAAAGGTTATCAGCCACGGTTCTTTTCGTTTATAAGGTTTTTAATTGCAAGAGTTTAAGGCGGTGGTAAGACTAGTGGATTCGATCAATGTAAGTGGTGGAGAGCGAATTGTAGAAATTTCTTTTAAAAGGCCTCAATTCTATTTCTATGGATAGCGTAACAAGGATACCCGATTGGACTAGCATATTCCAAATGCGATCTTACGAGGGAGGTGTACAAAGATTTAAAAATATATGGATTATTAAATTCTTTTGACCATCTCTTAATGAATTCTAACATTGAATTTGCTTTATTTACAAGAGCATTTAAGTGATTAAAAAATATAAGTTTATCATCAACAATTACTCCCAGGTCTTTGTATTGAGTTAAACATTTGACCTTGGTTGGTCAAAGGTGTAATTAGTTATACATTTCTCTAAGGGGTGAAAGAAATTACTTTACATTTTTCAATATTCAGTGAGAGGTTGTTAACCGTGCACCAGTTCATGAAAGTATTCGGATCCGATTGAAGTAAGGCTGACTCATTAATTGTTGCAATTTGAATGAATAGTTTTTAGATTCTTTATTTATATTTTCTGTATCCTTTCTTTTCTGTTATTTTACACTTGTAACTTTTGTATAAAATTGTTTGCTTTACTTATTTATCAATTTTTTCTATAAGAATTGATACTGAAACAAAATACAGAACACTTCACGATGTTTTTTTTTAATTTTTTACATTAATATTAGAAACACAAAATCCTTAGGAGTAAAAAATAAATCCATTATATATTTTGGGCGGTATAGATAAATTAATCTACACTTTGATCTCTAGCGAGAAATACAAATTTTATTTTTTATGTTTGGCTTAATAAAGTAGTCGGATTTAATTTAATAAACAGAAAACATTGAGCTAATTTTGTTTTCTTTTTGACAAATTTCTAAATGACATCTATCTATCTATTTAACGAAATTGGATAGGTTTACTATGCGATAAAGATTATTATGTGATATACAGTGTACGCTGTGCGAAATAAGGGATTACAAATATAATTATTCCAAGTAAATTTTCAACTAATAATAAAATTTACCAAAATTGTATTTTGTCTTATTCGTTGTTTTCTTACTCCGTTATTAGGGGTCAATATCTATATTATTATAAATTTATATGGAAAATATCCCGATTAACGTCACTAATTTGTTCCACAAAAGTGCTGTGTAAATCGAAACAGTGTAAGTCGAGGTACAATAAATAATAAATATTTTGCAAACGTGTGCTAAAGTCGGGAAAAAAAAATCCAGAAGTAAATTTGTTTAACTTAAAGATAGATAAAGTTCGGGACATTTAAAATTAGTAACATTGTAAAAGAATATTGAATGTATTTATAATAAATGATATTACTTGTATTACTTATCGTTTCTTCCATTTGTAATGAACTCAGCCATTTGAAAGTTTCAACGATATTCCGTATATAATAAGTGTATTCAATTTTGTCTGTGGTGTGTGTGTAATTAAATTTCCAATTGAAGATTCTTATTTATTTTGATGAAAATTTGAATTTATCTATAATTTTTTATTAAAATTCATATTAAAATTCACTTTTCAAATATTTTCAGTCAATGAAAACTAATATAAAACGGAATCGCAATTGCTAATAATATGGGACAATTACCCTAACTGCTTTGCGCAGAGTCTTTATATATTAACAAACATTCGATAAGTTTTCTTGTTAAGAAAACAAAGACTTTGAAATGAAAAGCGGAATTTAAATCTATTTTTAACTTCGAGTTAGAAATTAGAAGACATAACCACTTACTATTTCATAATAATAAGCTCTTGCCTCTTTTATCGATAATCAGAATTAACTAGTGTGTACTGTATTAAATTGAAAATAGATAAAATAAACTTTGTAAAAATTATTTAAAAAACGTATAAGGAAATTTCAGAACTTTTAATTGAAATTATTTCAAAATTTGCAAATTTTTTTTTTAAAGGAATTTGTTTTTCATAATTATTTTGTAATTTGAAATTCTAACAACAAAAAAAAAGTTAATTGAATTCACTTTTATGTGGCATGCAAATTATTTAAATGAACTTTGTGTTGAAATAGTGTTTTTTTAATTAATAGAATTAATTAAATTTTTATTAAAAGTGGAATAATAAAAGCGTTTTAATGGCATAAAGCGTTTCAAATTACTTATATATGAATAATTATATTACATTTTAATAACTATATTCGAACATCTAAGTTCTAAACGCTGACCTCTGATATATAATAAATGTAGGATTATTGTTTAAAACCTCCTTTGTTTTTTTTACTTATCTTAAAATTAGTTTTAATAATTGTTTTTTATTACAGTACAATAAACATATTTTGTAATATTATATTTTTAACGAATTCACTCCAGACAAATTCGTAAGAATTTTAACAAGTGCTTAGCATTTATTTGATTTAAGCTTGAATTTTTATATATAACTATTTTATTTAATAATATACATACCTATCTAGTATTAGAATATGTTACCTTCAATTTAATAAATGCAATGATTAAGCAATCAAATAGAATAATTCTCAAGCTTAATGTTTCTAAATTGGACGTTTAAACTGGTTGAATTCGAAATTATTTTTTAAATTTAAATCTAGAAAAACCACCACATTATATTCAAACTGGGCGAAATGTCAAATAATGTAGAACTTTTGGTATACAGTTTTTCACTTATGTAATAATTCAATTAATAAATCTTAATTAAGATTTAAATCACAGTGACCAAGAATTTTAGCAATAATACATAGTTTAGTGCTAATTTTTTATTCAGTTCAATTTATTTATTTCCTTCAATATACTTTTTTAAATGCATACTACATTATTTTTTCCAGAAATTAGAAATATTCTTTTTACAGCTGAAACATTTTAAATTTTAAATAAATTATACATTCAGTTATTAATATTAAGTTAGTACAGATTAGTAAAAACCTTATCCAATATTGTTTTCCCGCTAATTAATTTGCTATATTTGTCGTAATATTATGTATAATACACAAGAGTCGATGATAATACACAAGAGTCGATGTATAATACACGTCGTCGATCGTGGGGAGTTTAAAACCAAGAATAGTTGAGTAGTAAATTACACCACAAAAAAAACTTAAATGTTAGTAAGTTCTTAAGCCAAAAATAAAAATATGTAAAACGGTGGTGAATACTAGAAACATTAAAAATTAAATACCAACAAACCAAAAATAATAACAATATTCGAAATTAATTTAGTAGCATACTAGTTGTAAGTTACAGGTTTTAATGTCGACTTAAAAATTTGCAACCAATGACACTTTTTAGTTGTTACTAAAATTTTTAATTAAATTTCGTTTAGTTTTGAAGTTCTAACAGCTTTTTGCTTGAATTGTGATTTATATCTAATTTGTACCCTGAGAATCAGATTTAAAATTTATTAACCAAAATTAATTTATTCCTGCTGACAATATTGAATTTGCATTACAATGTACTAAGTGTTGCTCATTTCATTGCTAATTGAAAATTATTTTATTATCATATTTTACATATTTGTTATACAATTTTGTTAATAATTTTTAATAACACATTCGTTTTTTTTGTTTCATTTCAGATTCCAACGGAATTAAAAATAAATATTTAAAAATAAATAAAGAAAATTGTTCAATTGAATGATTATTAATTAATTAATAAATTCAATATTGCAAACAAAAAAACAAATATAACAAAAAAACGGATACATATTTTGTTCGAGTATACAAAAAATAAAATAAGAACAAAGAAAAAGTAAAAAAAAAAAAAAAAAAATAAAATAAAGGAATAACATATCCTTATAAAAAGATTTAATAAGAGATTTGCAAATCACCCAGTATTTATGTAAACAACCAGAAAAATTCTCAATAAAAAAAAAAAATTAACTGGTAGTTCCTTCTCTCATATTTTGGCATACAAAATTGAGAATAAAATTTTTTGAATGTGTGTTATAGAAAGTGAAGATATAAAAAAGCATATTGTATTTTTGAAATAAATATCACTTAATATTATTAAATTTTGATAAAAAATAATTAAAAATTATTCAAAAACAAAAAAAAAATCAATAAAAAAAATTTTGAACAATTCTTGAATCTCTTGAAAAAAAAAATTTTTGTACTACAATAATCAGAATTACAATAAAAAAGTATTTTAACATAATTACGAGAATAAAATAGTTTTTACTCTTTCAATTTATTTTTGTATTTGAGATTGAGTGTACATACAAAATTATATTCAGAAAAACTTAAAGAGAGCTTTTCGAACTTTAAAATACATATAAATTTTGTATATTGTTTTTGTTTTTGCAATTTAGCATTTTAATTTTTTTGTTAGGTCTTCTATGGTTTTCTTCAATGATTTTATTGGAGAGTTCATTTTAAAGAGTAAATAAATAAAACAAATTTTATATTTAACATTATTTTATGTATCTTATATAATAGTAAATATATGTATGTACATAAATACATATTATTCAAATTTAAAAAAGCACATTTGAAATTATTAATATAAAAAATTCTATCTATAGATACATAATTAATTCTATAGCGTAGTGTCATACATATATTCATCTGTTGAAGGAGAATTTTTATAATTTAAAAAAACGGATTTTTTTAATTGTAAAAAAAAACTGTTGTTAATTAATTTTTGTAATTTGATATCTTAAGATTGTGCAGTAACCTAATTATTTAGAAGCATATCTACAAATATACAATAAAACCAATAAAAAAACTTCAGTGTGAAAAAAATTTAAATCATTTTTTTTGATTTTGTATTGTGCTTGTAACGTCCTAAAAGTGTAATATATAGATAAATAATAAAAAAAAATTTGGAAGAAACGAATTTAAAACAGTGAATTATAATTAAATTAATTAATTTAAATACAATCAATTGAAAAGTGTTAATACATTTTCAGGATTATTTGTAAAAATTTTAATAACCGTTTAAATGAATTTCAATTGGAAAGGGACAACCAAATTAACTATTTAATTAAAAACATATTTTATATATGTATATGTGTGTATAACATATCAAAATATTCAAATGAGTTTTGAATACAAAAAAATTTTACAATTTTTTATTTAAATAAAATTTTTTAAAAATAAAGTTATCATAAAAGATCACATTTTTGAAGTAAGGTAAAGCAAAAGCAGAAACCTTATCAAAAAAAAAACCAAAACCAAAAGTTAAACTTTTTTCACATGCTAAATTACCGATTGGTGTCAACACATTGCATCAAACAGCCGTAGATTGTTTTAAAAAGACCGAAAAGATAAGGAATTTTTGGTACAGATATTAAACGTCACAACTTTTGCATTCATTATAATAATTAAAAAAAAGAAACAAAATTAAAAAAAAAATATATAGGTATAATTGATAAATACTAATTTAATATATCATTAGCAGTAAATTTAATCTGAAATAATTTATCATAAAATCCAGATATCGTAAAAAAATAATACCGTATTTTCAATTTTTATAAAAATTAATTTGTTTTTAATAAAATTATAGTAATAGAATAAAAATAAATTAACGAATAAATATTTTCAAATTTTTTAATTTATTATATACATTTATTTTTGCAACAACAAAACTGAAAAATCTGGATAAAAATTTTTAATACCCTGGCATCTTTTTAATTATTAACCGCAATCACGTATTCGTTTAAAGAGTTTGTTTTACTATTTGCGATCCGTCAACAACTTATCCGTGAAGATGTGCAGAGATCGAGATATGTTTTCACCATAAATCTGTTCAGCTATCGTCAATTTAAAATCAAGAAAAAATTTTTGATTATCAATAAATAAATTTTGCAATTTCAAAAAACGAATAATTGACATAAAGACAAAAAAAAAAGAAAAATTAATTAAACAACGATAGGTAAAAACGCCCTTCCACGTTTGACGGAAATTGCAAAATTGTTTTTCAAAAGAAGTTGCAGTGGCAGCAGAAGCTACAGCAGATTTATTTTTACAACTTTTCAAAGTAGTAGATCAGAAGAAGAGGCGATCCGAAAAAGGATAAATTCTTAAATTAAATTAGAAAAAATCTGAAGTTTTCAAGTACATATATATATATATATATTTATATATGTATATATAGATATATAAACTAAAACAAACTAACGCATATTTAATGAATAAATCTTAATCCTTAAAATAGGAAACGAATAGAAATTCTTCATTTCACAAATTTTTTTTTATTTGATTTTTTTTGTTGAAAAGCGTAAAATTTTGAAAAATAAAAAAGTACACGAAAAACATAATTCTCTCGAACAGTAGAAGCAGCAACAGAATTATAAGAAGAGAAGAAAATTTATAAAAGGAATATTTTATTTCGCAATTAACAAAAAACCAAAAACTGCAACATCCGAATAGCACTTCGATATAGTGAAAACGGATTCGAAAACCAAACGTCTTTTAGTTAATCAACACCAACCTCTTTTTGGAATATAAAATCGTAAAAATAACCTATATTTATGTAAATTGTTGTTCTCTGAAACAAAACTGAGTAGTTTTTGTATAAACCACAAACAAATAAAAATAAATATTTTTTAAAAAAGTAAATAAAATTACCATTACTATTTCTAAAACCAAATACAAATAGCCAATTCTTAATTCTATAATAATATCGTAAATTTATATCGTAATAATTAAACACTAATTTGCAGAAAATCATTTATTAGAATTTATTGTCACACACATCATATTATTTACAGTGACAGCAATTTCTACTTATTTTGTTTTATTTGATTGCTTTCGGAACACAACAATATACAGCAAAATACTAAGAAAAGTGAGAAGATTGAAGATAGAGTAGATGAAGTAGAGCAGTAGATGCCAATAACAAAAGTTCAGATATAACTTTGAAAAGAAGAAAAAGGAACCGGAAATAAACTGGCAAACATTTTACATAAAATCTTATTACAATATAAATATATAAAAAATAAAAAAAAAAAAAATAAAAAAAAAATCTACTGATAATAAATTAATAATTATAATTTGAATAAAAAAAATAATTATAATAATAGGATTAGCATATTTAACAGATTTGTTTTACAATCAACTTAACAAAACTATATGACGAAATTATATAGAACAAATAGATACATATATATACACACATTTAAAAAAAAATATATTATTTTTTATAATAAACTTTGTGTTTTGTTGTATCAAATGGATAAAATTCGATGATTACTTAAGAAAATTTTGTAAATTAACTCAATATTATAACAACAAGAAAAAGAAAAATACTACAGAAATTCATTTTTTAATAATACTTATTATAACAAAATATACATAAAATATAATATCGTAAGATTAAGTAAATTCGTATGGTACTTTTTAGAATATAAAACAACAACAAAAAACTCTCTAAATAAAATATTTCGAAATAATATTCTTTAATAGCGTAACAAAACAAAAAAAAAACTTTAAATAATATATATATATAATAATACTAATAATAAAATAAATTAAATGTTTATTAATTATTCAAATATAAAATTAATCTCTATAAATTAAATTAAAAATATATAATCTCGTAAATCATTTCGAATAAATTACTGAATATACCTACCTACATTTAAAAAAATAATATTATTAAAAAAAAGAACTACATTTAATTAATTAAATTATACTATATATAATATAGAAGAAGAAAAAAATAACGACTTAATAAAAAAACGAAAATATATTTGTTGAATCCATAAAAAAGGAAAAGCATTGACAAAAAAAAACTTCAAGATTGAAGAATTTGCAAGAGATCTTTGGAAGTCTGTTAAGGCTTGCGTTGTAAGTATTGTTTTATTCATATTCAACTTTTTGTATATATATAACCTTTTATCTTAGCAATAAATTCTAGAAAAGTAGAATGAAATGAACCTGATGGTCAACGCAAGGTTTGGTTATATTTCATAAAGTTACATCTATTATTTTGACGAATTTTTTTTTAATATTTGTTCAGTGCATTATGGATAAACAAGAATATCTATTTAACTAAATAGATATTTCTCAACTTACGACCGAAATAGATCCCTAGACATCGGTATTAAGTCGACTCGGTCGTTAATTCAATTCCATCAGAAAAATAAAACATAATTAGCTATTCTTAAATTTTCAAATCAAATTCATAATTCAACCTACATATGTATTTAAATTAAAAAATATAATAAAAATCCATAAAATTAAGAGTTATTTAATATTCTTCATTCAAACTAATTGCATAAAAAGGGCAATATAAAAAAAGTTTTCACAACCATAATTTTCCACCTATAGTTGAATTGTCAAGTAAAAAGTGCAGTAACTACATTTATTTTCGTGTAATAAGGAATAAAAATATCAATAATTTATTTTTAATTTACGTTATCATTATTACGACTACATAATTTACATTTTTTTTTTACTAAATCAATATTACTTTTTTATTTTCAAGAAAAAATCTAAACTTATCCATCGCTACCGTGAACATTTTATTTGTTTGATACTCTCGACTCCTTAATTTATATATAACTATTTTGCCCATCAAAACCATCTTCACCATCTTAATAATCCTTATTTTCGTCTAACTATGACAAGTTGTATTATACGGTATATATTATGTACTTCTTTGATGTTGTTATTCAGATCATATATTTAATATCCAGTAAATATTTTTAATCAATATGTTTTATTTATTTATTTAATATTTTTGATAATTTTGATTATACTGTCTTCTTGTAAAATGTAATTTGGTCTTCAGTCGCTAATAAATTCTATAATTTCTAGCCAACAAACATAAAAGGAAACTTAAACACCAATATAGTTAGGTAATGTAGTTTGAAAACTTTGGCTCTACCTAAATTTCTAGTTAAATATCTTAGTTAGGGTGTTTCAGCATTGTCAATGTCATGACGTCTTAATGAATTTTTTTTCACCTCATCCGATAATTTCTCACATTTCACACACCTTACACAGGGCGGTCCGGTTTAGAGCAAACATATTTTAAAGTGGGATTTCTTGGAGTATTTTAGGAAAAAAATTGTTCTAGACGAGGAGGGTTCTATCTTTTTTTTCGGATTAGAAAAATGACGTCTAAACAATATCCACTACAGCTCCGAACGAATTGAAACTAGAGCAACATCATCTTCATATTTTTTTTTTTTCATTTAATATATCTAATTATTTTAATGTATATGTATTAATTTTTTAATTGGTGTTCTATAAGAAAACAGCTTAGGTGAAACAATTTCAAAGCTCTATTGAACCTTCGAATAACTTTTAGAAAATTATTTTGTGATCTACCTTTTCCAATTAAAATTTTCCACTTTACCTACTTAGTTATTGAATAAAGTATTTTTATTCCTAATATTATTACTATTCTTATCACTTGCAGCAACTTATTAAATAAGTGTTGCATTTATTCCTATAAAACGGATATGCTGTAAACTGAATTCATGTTGGAGTTTGTGTTTCGATTCAATAACTCGAAACTACTTAGTTAGAACTTGCTAATCTAAAAATAAAAAAAAATGTTACCACATTTTTTTGGTTAATTTTTTTTATTTTGTTTTTGCAAAGTTGTAAAAATCATTTTTTATATTGATTGTTATTTTAATATTGCGCATTTAAAGAAAAAAAAAAAAATTTGAGATAAAAAATTTTTTATAAAGTTTATAATTTTTTTTTTATTTTGTTTTGAAAATGAAAGTGATGTCATACTACAAAGACTTTTTTGATTTTTAATTTAATTTTTTTTTTTTTGGTGGGGTAGTTTGATTTGTAAACGAAAATTTGCAGAAATATTATAAAAGAGTTCAATAAGGTGACATTTAAATGTTTTTTTGGTTGCAAACATAATATTTTTTTTATTTTTATTTTTGCACATACATATACTTATGTACACATATAAAATTTTGGAAAAAATTATAAAATAACACCGATTAGTAATTTTTTTCAGTGGCTTTTCAGTTTGTCGATTACGCATTGATCACACTTAAAATTGAGTTCCAGTTTTGTTTCTGTTTCTCGATTTACTTAGTTTTAAAATGTTTCTCTGTGGTAGCTTGTACACACTTCAAAGTCACTTCAAAAAATATATACATTTTCATTAATACACATTTTTCAGTAACTTAGATGGAATATCTTTTGGTATATTACCGTACGGTTATTTATTCAATAAAGTGGAATGGCTAATATTTTGTTACGAGTATTTAAGTACATATTATATTTATTAATCAAGTTTTTGGTATACTTTTCAACAATTATTAAATGTGGAAAACTAATTACTAAACATCAGGAACTGAGTTTCCAAATACATAGTGTAGTTCCATTTTACTTCAGTTAATACCAAATTATACTATTTTATTAAATTTCGTTATTAATATTAACTATATGAATAATGAATGAAAAATTCAATCAATGAGCCTTAAGCTGAATTCAAACTCTTGACCTTCTGACTAGTTGTTAGATAAGATAACAACTACAACATGTATAGGTTCGCATGGCAAATTAAAATCAAGTAAATACCTGATCGGGTTTTTAGTTGTCGATGCACAATGTTTTTCTTATTCATATCTGTAAATATACATTTGTGTTGTTTTTCTGAAATATAAAACAGGTTTTTTTGACTTCATATCCGTTATCACTAATGAAAATCGTTTCCATAAAATTAATTTTGATTTTTAAGTCGACTGGATTTTATTCATTTTTAAATTTTAATAGAATTGTCCTTATCATTGTTATTTTCATAATGTTATCATCACAAAATTCTCTGTTAACCTTTTACATATGTATTTAATTTACTATCAGTTACAGTTGTATGTTTTGAATTGAGAATCTGTATTAGTTATGCTATATGAGGAAGCTAAGTTTCGATTTTAGTACTATATTAAGGATCAACGTATAAATTTTTTACCAAAAATTAAAATTAAGTAATACATTTATCAAGGTCTATTTTATTGTCGTAACTTTTGAAACTAAAACCGAAAAATGTAATCCGAAATTAAAAATAACAATTTTATTACAATACGTGCTATTAATCAAATACGATACAATATCGGTTTCTCTATTGGCAGTAATTAATAAAAAAAAAAAATTTACAAACCGACAAAATTTCACTGAAATATTGTATAAAAATAATGACAACATTGTGTATTATATCATTTATTTAAATAATATGTACATAGGTACTATATTGTACCCGTCAGATCCGTCAGTACCTTAATAGAATAAATTCACGTTCTTATTTTTTATTTTATTGTTATGTTTCTCTTATGAAATATCCTTAAAAATAGAATAAATTGTTATAAAATTTTTGACGAGATCTATCATCACGCACGCACGAAAATTAAATTTGTAATATATAGATAACCTTTTTGTAATTTAGTTACTTAACTAACTAGGTATATAAAATAAAATTTATAGTATGTAATTTTGAATTACAATTTTGAAATAATTTATGAATAAGTATATAAATTTAATTTTATTACCCTTAAATATAAATTTATTTCTTGTAATTTACTTCTAGTGCCTGGTACGTAAATTAGGTAATCAAATAATTTTATACTAATTTAAACATTTTTAAAATATCTTCTGATTGTTATATATTATTCCATTATAGAATAAAACAATTAGTTTTAAAAATAGTTGAGATAATTTGAAAAATTTAAATTGAGGAAATTTTTTAAAATCGCAAATTTCAGAAACTGATTTCTGAAGTCTATAAAAAAGAAATAAATATTTAAGTAATGCCTAATTCGAAATACTTATAAGCTTATCATCGGAACAAATTGAAGCAATTTCTTTTTTGTTTTGTTTTTTAAAAAAAATTTTGTCATGTAAAATTTACTTAATTAAAAATTAAAAAAATATTTTTGTTCAAATTAAATTCAATATTTTACACAAGTTTCGTTATATTAGTTGACTACATTTCTCAGCTTTAGCTTTGACAATCTAATGGAATGACATAAAATAAATTTTAATTAGAAATATATTCTGTAATTTTTGAAACAAAGCTGAGCTGTGAAATTTAAAATGATAAAAGTTGGAGTATATACATACGTATATATATATATATCAATTTAACCTTTTTTTATATTAGTTTAGTTCTCAGTTATGGATTATATGTATATATATGTATTTGGAAATAAGATATTCATTGTCCAACTAAAAGCTTAAGCAGATAACAAGTCTTCCAAATATTATTTTGATAAACAGTATTCTCGCCGGGATCTAAGTTGTTTTCAATTTTTCATGCTTCTAGTGTGAATAATGAACGTGCAAGTGTGTCTAACTTGCCTGAACAGATTTCAAATAAAAACCTTACTAAACTTAAGAAAAGACGTCAACGACATCTTTAATATAACTATTTATTTATTTATTTATTTATTTATTTACTATTTAGTTCAAACAGTTTACAAAATATAATACAATTTAATTATTAAAATTTTGAATTAACACAATGTATCAAATAAGATTTATGATTTAAAGTTTAAATTACTTTGAAATTTAATACAACATAGTTTTTATAAAAAACAAAAAACAAAAAACAAAATTAGATAAAATAAATTTCATCAGAAAAAAAAGAGAAGATGAAAAGTTATTAAAAGTATTAAAAGTTAATTATAACACTACAAATTAGTTAATATTAGTAGCGGAAAAACAAGATTAATTAGGAGGACTAAGGAAGCAAGTGAAACAAGGTTTTCTTTAAACTGGTTTTGTTCAAAGAAAAGTCAACACTGTTTTTGTATTGATTAACTGCCATTAACATTCTATTAATTGGCTCAAATTTACCATAATTAGTTCTATGGAAAGGAAGATTAAAAAGAAGATGTTCTATACGAAAACGCGTACTGGTGTTAATGTACGAGTTAATCTGATCTTTTATAATTTTGGAATCAATTTCACCATTGTATACTTGGGATATGAATAAGATATCTGCAACAACCCTTCTTGATTGCAATGTGTTCATCTGAAGAAGCTTCAGACGATTTATGTATGGAGGTAGGATTATTGGGTTAGACCAGGGAAGATTACGTAGAGCATATCGCAAAAATTTTTTTTGAATAGATTCAATTCTATTAATATGAGTGGAATAGTGAGGTGACCAGACAGGGCTTGCGTACTCAAGGTGGGGGCGAACAAGAGTAGTGAATAAAGATTTAGTAATGTATGGATCATCAAATTCCTTAGACCATCTTTTAATAAAACCTAACATAGAATTTTCCTTGTTAATTATGCTATTAAAGTGAAGTCTAAATGTGAGTTTATCGTCAAAAAGTACGCCAAGATCTTTAAAATGAGAAACTCGGTTGATTAGTTTAGAATTAAAAGTATAATCAGTTATTATTGGAATCAATCTACGAGTAAAGGAAATAACAGCGCATTTATCAATATTAAGGAGAAGATTATTATAGCCGCACCACTTAAAAAACGAATAAAGATCGTTCTGTAGTACAGTACAATCATTATATGAAGATATTTTTTTATAAATTTTCATATCATCAGCATATATGATCACGTTACTATTGTTAATGAGATTGTTGACATCATTAATTGAGATAATGAATAGTAAGGGACCTAGATGGCTGCCTTGTGGTACACCAGAGGTGGCAGAAAATGATTCAGAAAGAGCTGATCTAAACATTACACTATAAGATCTATTGGATAAAAATGATTTAATCCACATTATAAAAAATTTAGGAAATCCCAGTTTTTTAAGTTTTAATAAAATAACACTATGAGGCAGTAAATCGAATGCCTTGCTCAAATCTGTGTAAATGACATCAGTCTGAAAGCCAGCCTCCATAGTGTTCAGGAAGTGTGAGCAAGACTCAACTAAATTTGTAACCGTAGATTTTTTCTTTACAAAACCATGGTGATTAATTGATAAATGTTTAGAACAAATATCATAAATTGAATCAAAAACTATTAATTCGAAAAGTTTAGGTATGCATGAAAGTTTTGCTATTGGACGGTAATTTGTGACCATATTTTTAGCACCTTTTTTATAAACAGGGCGAATAAATGAATTTTTCCAATATTGTGGAAATATTCCAGAAGTAAACGATCGATTGAATAAAAGGGATAATGGTAACGCAAAAGATTCAGAACAGTTTTTTAAGATTAAAGATGGTACTTTGTCAGGTCCAGGAAATACATCACTGTTGAGATTATTCAAATAACTCTTTATTTTCTGAGTAGAGAAATCTATTGAGATAACTTGGTTTTCAGGTTGGTTTATCATGTGATTAAAATTATTTTCATCAACTTCAAAGAGAATTTCTGAATAAGAACTACAGAAAAATAGCTTGAAGAGATGTGCAATAGATTTCGGAGAGTTAGCACTAACATCATTATAGGACATGGTGACGGGAAATTGATCAGATTTACGTTTGGAGTTAACAAATTTCCAAAAGGACTTAGGATTATGCCTTAGCTGAGAGCTAACATTTATTAAATAGTTGTTATAACTGAAATCTAATGTCAGTTTGTAGGAGTTGAACAAAATTACAAACTCATGATAGTTTTTAGTGGTTTTCTCTTTTAAGTACTTATTCCAAGCTTTATTCTTTTTATTTCTTAATTTTTTTACTTCATGATTAAACCAAGGAGGACTAGAACTAAGGTCTCTATTACAAGCCAAGGGTACATACAATTCCAAACCTTTAGATAGAATTTCGTAGAATTTAGAAACCGCCTTATTGATGTCATGTCTTCAACTATAAAATTAAAGTCAATTGATAAAAGAAAATTATTTAGCGCAGAAAAATTAGCGTTGGCAAAATTATATTTATAAGATAGTTCATAAGCAGGTAATACTGGGCTATTATAACAATATGAAAGAAATATAGGAGGATGAAAATTATCAACATTTACTAAGGGCATAATAGGAACACTAAAAGTATAATTAGCCCAATCTGTTACAAAAATAAGATCAAGTTGCCTATCCATACAATTAGTCACTGAAGAAATTTGTTGAAGACCATTTAAATTACAACCATCCAGTAAAGTATATTCACAGTCAGAATTAATCTGAAGTGGAATTAGATATGGTTCATCCTCGTGATGTACCCATGATACTTTCGGTAAATTAAAGTCACCGCAAACTAATAATTCATCAGAGGGATTCATTAAGGTTGAGATATGGTCAAGAGAAAGCTTAAAGTTAGAATATATGTCAACAACAGATTTTGGAGGTATATAACAACAAACAATATAAAGCGATTTGTTAAGAAGTTCAACTTTTAAAGCAACTAATTCAAGTGAATCACAATGGGGAAGAAACAACTCAATAGCATTAAAGCTATTCTTAATTGCCACCAGAACGCCCCCTCCTTTAGCAACAAATCCTGAATTTAAGGTGATAGAAGTTTGTTGAAACCTATCCTTTCTAAAAACAGTGTAGGATTGGTTAAATAGTTCTAAGGACTGAATTGAATTAGTCAACCAGGTTTCTGTTAAAGAGTAAACGTCAAAGTTAAGAGTAATGGAGTTACGAAACACATTCGAAGTTTTTGTACGTAGACCCCGAACATTTTGATAGAAAATAGATAAGGTACTAATAGGAGTGTTATTAGAAGCAGAAACTAAGGTTGGTTGATTTAGGGCTACGTTTAAAAGGTTAGGGACGTTGAGGTTTCTCATGTTTGCCTTTAGGGCCTTGAAAATATTTTATCCTTTTTGTTGAGACGTGCTTACGATATGTTGCTAGATCCTTCTGAACAACTTCGCTAGATACACCTAGAGATTCATGATATGTAATGAAAAGCTCTCGAAGAGTTTCATAGTTGGTTGGCAATCCTTCTTGCTGAATTAAAATTTGAATGTTGACTTTGGTTTTGCCATCTAGGCATGCAGTATCTGGATGGTCGTGTAAATACGCTAGGAACAGCCTCACATTGTCATAAATTCTATGATCTCTAAATCTAGAAAGAATATACCTGTTCTCACCCTTTTGAGTCTTATTTTGAGTGAATCGAACTTTTGGTGGCATCAAGGGATTCACGAAATTAGGTGAGTCATGTTTTACACCGTCTTTAACAGGGGAGCTACCAACAGTTCCTCGAACAAAAGTTTCACCTCGAATAAAGTTAGGGTACTTCCTATTTGATGGTGACGAAGGAGGAATAAAGGTAGGGGGTGTGAAAATCTTATTGTTAACATTGTTTATGCTGTTAGTTTTATTAATATTATTGTAATGTGATTTATAATGTTTTTTATGATCTATCAAAATAGGGTTAGTGTTATTTATGTTTTTATTAGTATTATGATAATTTCTATAAGATAAAGTAGAGTTAACGTTAGCTTTACTGCTAGAATAATTTCTAATTATAGGGTTGGTGTTAGGATTAGACCAATAATTTTTATTAATTATTTTCTTAGATTTTAAGTTAGTATGAGAGTTAATGTGATTAGCATTGTTAATGTTAGTATTGTCTGATATTTTATTTGATTTATTTACTTTAAGTGATTTGTTTACTTTGTTGGATTTTAGTTCTTTCATACGCCATGGTACAACAGTAATTTTGAGTCCCTTTATTTGATTAAAGTTAACTGGAAAAAGCCAACTGTACTTCTTGGGAACTGAAAACTTAAAGCAGGAATACCAGCTGTTCTTTTTTTTTAGATTTGCTGCTAAACGTTGGCAATTCATAATAGGAATACAAAATTTACTTTCAAAAAATTCTTCAACCCATTCTTTTCCAGCATAGCATGGAGCCCCTCTCATAAAGAAATCAGTTAACTCATTAGACCTTTTAGATTCGTTAGAGTTATTTGAGAGACTCAATTTTTCAATTCGCTTCTTCCAATCCGATGATGACCAAGTTGTGCCAAATTTATTGACAGTTGACACTATGGTATTTGTTACTACATCTGCATCTAAAGTATTATCATTGAATATTGAGTTTTTTGGTTCATTAATAGCAGCGGCAATTTCATCTCGAATGTTTACATTTTTAATAGCTAGTTCTTCTTGAATAGTAGAGATATATGAATTTGAAGCAGATATGTTGTCAATTTTGTCATCCATCGCATTTAGCTTTTTTTTTAGTGAATCTAGTTCAGAAATTAATAGTCCAATATCCAACGACTCGCTATATGGTACTGATTTACTGCTACCACAGCCCGTCATTAATATGGCTTCCAATATCATTTTGCTGTTGTCCGTAACATTTTTCTCGATATTAGTGACTATATCTATTATTTTATTTATTTTCTGATCTGTAAATTCGCATATACATTTATCAGATGGATTTCTTACGTCATTTTTTATAGATCGGAGGATGTATATAATTTTAGATTTAGTATCAGCTAAGCTGCTATTTAATGCTTCATTCGTAATCATGCTCTGGTGGTTAGTAAAATCTGATATTTTATTAATAAGCGTATCAAAGCTACTTCCCATATGTCCAAAACTTTCAGTGTAAGACTCAAAGTCTCTGGCATTTCTATTTAATATATTAGCATTGTTATCATTTAATTCTCTAATCCCAGCTGCAAGACTATATATATTTATTTGGTTTTTTGTCTTGAGGTAGGTAGGAATGTAGTTAGAAGTAATCATTTCCGTTACTTCTGCAAGATCAATCAGCATTTAATTCTGTCTTTTTTGATGGTATGACTCAATCTATGACCTGTTTGTTGTTGTTGGTTGGTTTTGGTAGTCACTCGTTCAAGTACAAGCTTATTAAGTTTTTTAAACTAATTGTATGCGGTATTTTCAAATGGTATTAATATATTTGTTTATTTGAGTGTCATTTACCATCTGTTTGCTAAATTCAAAAGCAAACCTTTTAAAATTTAAGCAATTTATGTCAAAATTACATAGTAAAATATTGGCGCGAAATTTTGAAATTTGCTTATTCGAAAGCTTATTAAATAGTGCTCCATTATTCCAATTTTTGATTACAATCAGCGTTTATTATACATAAATACAAGTTTAATTTAAAAGAAAGACAAAGAGAAAATATTGGTAAACTTCATTATCACAGAATTCTAAAATATCTGTCTTATATGAGGGCAAAATTGTTTTTTGCAAAAAAACAAATATGACAATGTTTGAATAATTTTTCGTTTTGTTGTGATATTTGCTTACATAGATGGTCAAAAAGCTTTCAAATATTCTGATGATAGAAATATTGTTGAAAGATGTTGAAAGATGGCAACAAATATGTTTTTGCTATATAAACATTTGTTGGTATTGGACAACATGAGAAAGTTTTGAGGTTTTAAAAAATCGTTATAGTTACGAGTCCTGACATTATCTCTTACAATGTATGGGTCTTGTAAAAAATTGTATGGGTCTTGTATATTTAATAGATTTCCTTATAGTCAGTTATCGGAACTATTCTCAAAATTGAAGATGATATATGCGCATATTTTATCATTTTCTGAACGTTTCTTGTGTAATTGCATTGGGTAACGTGGAAGCAAATGTGATCAAAAGGATTTACTTACATTCAAAAGCAAAGCGAATGCTATAATCGAAAATGGTTTTTTAAGAAAATATGAATTTTATGAAATATAATAGTAAGCCTAGTAGATCATCTGACCAGTCGCCAGTTTCGCAAGAACCTTTACCAGAAAAAACTTGCGTGAGGGACTAAATTCGCCTAACTAATAGAAATAATTGGCCTCGTCGATCTATGAAAAATTACGCCGAACGATGCCGTTTAAAAAATTGTATTAGAAAAACTAGATTTTGTTGCTCATATTGCCATATGGTACGGCTGTGTCCAGAATGTTTTGAAGCTTTCCATACCATTTTTATAATTTTTTTTTTATAGCAACTAAATTATTTTTTGTCTTTTTTCTATTTTTTATATAATATATTTATATATTTCGTTATCTATCATTTATTATTGAATCAAGTCTGAATGAAAATAAATTTAAAATAAAATTAAAAAAAATATTCAATTATTTATACAAAATTTATACAAGGTGTGAGCCTTGTGTAAATATCATCCTTTTACGCACTTTCTCATATGAGGACAAGTTAATATGGATTGGCTGTACAGGTAAAAGTGTAAAGTGACAATTTTTTTTTACTTAATCCAAGGTCGCTAATTGCGAAAATCAACATTAAACAATTCTCAGCAAATTAGATATGATCTTGCCGTGGGTGGGAGGGTTAAATACTGTTATTTTAAAAAAAGACTAAATATTAATACAGTATACAAGATGCGATATTAGAAACACCCTGTATTCTTAAACTTATTGTATATAATGAAAGAAAATTAAGCCTTTTTCATTGTCATATTTAAAAAAAAAAATCAAATAATAAAAAAATCAATATTAACAAGAATAGTAAAAATTGATTATAATTTAATAGTTGTTCTAAAAGACTACTCATAGGTATTTATCTACATATTTGTATTCAATTTCCGAATATATTTAGAATACCTACAACAAATATTAGAAAAATGTGATCGAAAATTTAGCAAAAAAAAATTAAATAAAAATAAATACAATTTAATTGAAATAACAAAAAAAAAAAAAAAAAAATTAAAACAACTGTGTTAACTAATTCAGATGTTTTAATAGCATGAGGAATTTTAAAAAATAAATTTTTATTTCATGCTATTTTCAAAAATTCTTTAATTTTTGTTTTTAATTTTTTTTTATTAACTAACTACAAAAACTTTTATTTTATAATTGAAAGTGACAATTATAATATAAATACATATATATCTATATGTATGTATATACATCTATATATATATATTATTGTGTCCTCTTATTGTTTATTGTACTTTCTTAATTTAAGAAATATCTTACGTTATCATCATTTTAGAGGTCATGTTCAATAATAATTTTAAATGATCGATTCCATAATTACATATAAAAAAAAACAATTTTATTTTTCATTATTATTATTATTAACTAAAATAATTAAATACAATTTTCTTGATTCAAATAATGCCACATGATACCGTGTAATTTAATAAGAAATAACAATAAAAAATAAAATAAAACAGTACTTAAGCAGTTAGTTTATTATAACAGATAATAAATATTGCAGGACCAATAATGAATGCACAATTTTTTAAAAAGAAAATATTCTTAGATAGAAATAAACTTAAATGTTGCAATTGTTTCTGTTTCTTTTAATTTGATTTTGATTTTTGTTGCTATATAATATATATGTATATATATATAAGAAATATATTCAGTATAAATTATAAGGCATATCGATATTATTTATTAATATTTTTATCGTATCAATTAAAGATTCTATAAACAGTTATTTCTTTTTAAAAATAAATATTTACACTGAAAATAATTTAAAAAAATAAACAGTAAAAAGTAAATAGGGTGGTGCAAAATATAATTAAGCTAAAATATTTTAAACAAATCGGACTTAAGATTAAAACTGCGATGTAAATTTGTAGCATATTGTTGTCTTTGGGGAAAATATTTAATGTTAAAAATAATGAGACACAATTTCTTGGAAGTAGTCTTATTTTAGAAATTTTATTTAAAAAATGTTATCGAATTACAAAATCATCCGAAAATTAAGGTGGATTTCCACATGTGACGATTTATCATCCGATCGATTTTGACAGCTAAAACAACCAATCAGAATCAACCGTCGCGCCGAAAATATGAACTAACTTTATCTTTTCCTTAGCGGTGGTCACACATCCCAATAAATTTAACAAATGACTGGCAAAATACTTTTATGTTATATTGTAAAAAAAATTATGAGACGTAAAAATAATTAATCTAAATATACATATAAATAAATTATTGTTTAAATTTTGTTATAAATTAAAATTAATCAAAAAATTCATAATATTCTTTTTTTTATTATTGTTTTTGTTTGAATTTATAAAAAGGTAACAAAAATTGTTTTTATTTTGAATATATTTTTAATTTTTCAAATATTTCAATGTATCCGGACTGAGAGCATTCGCATGTAGAAATTGTTTTGAAAAACCTGTCACAGAAAAATACGACCGTGATGGTAAGACGGTACATGTGGAAATTCAGCCTTAGTATCAAGAAAATTTAATTAAAAACTCAGTTACTATTTATTAAAAAAAATATATCGTTCTGTAGACTAATTATTTAGCTAAAATTCTTTACAATATATTTGTTTTTCAATTACTTAACAATAAAACCGATTTAATAATTAGTTATTTTATATTATACCATTCCTAGTATCTATAGATCTACAATATTCGTAAGTTACTACTTATATAGGAATTTTTGAAATAAAATGGAAAAATAATAATTTTGGAAGTGTTTTATTGTAATGTATATTAAGTAAAAAAGTCAAAATAATGATTTCTCTTTCTATACACTTTTATATTAAAAAAGAAAAAGTAATTCCAAAAGAAATATTTAAATTTTTGTTGTACCTAATAGGTATTTACATATTAAAGTTTAGATATTTATAAAACATTTCAAGATAAACGGTTATCTGGGCGATCAGAAAATGGATATATAAAATTTTTTGTTTTCCATTTTTCTGCGTCAGTATCTACAAATTTTTATTTAAAGTTATAGGAATTGTAAAAAATATTCCAATAAACAACTTCAGTTCCAAATTTTATTATGTTAGCCTTAATATTTCATATATTAAAATAAATTTATTCATTTAACGGATCATTATTTGTTTTTCTGAACAAAACAAAATGAACCAAAATTATTTTATTGAAGTATGTTTCATTTAATCAAAAAAAAATTCTGATGCATTTTCATCGAAATGACAACAAATTTGACTGAAGCAATTTTTCTGATCACTGTAAATGTCTTCACTGTTTCCTTTTGACGTAGATACAAATTAATTTTATTTATTGCTATACTTAATCGCAGCCTAACTAAATTGCTCAACAATTAAATGACTAATAAATATTTTATTTTTAAATTTAATTTTTTGAAACCACTCTGTATTCAATTCATTAAAAACAGATATACAAATATATATAGAAGCATTTTGTAAAATTCTGATGAGTTTTTAGTAGCGTATAATTTAGATAAAAATCTGTTCTAAGAATAGATATGACGATATTGAATATATATGTAAATATATTTATTTTCACTATAAAATATAATATAAATATTATTTTAATTAAAAACAATTGGAAATTTATAAAAGAATTTCTTGATTCGTAACCAATAACAATAATATTTTATAGTAATGAAAATAAAAAATAAAATAAAGGAAAATAAATTGAAAAATGAGTAAGTGAGACAAATATATGGACTTTGATTTATTAAATTAAATTGAATTGAATTAGTGTGGTAGGTTAGAATCACTATAAAATGGATCATATTGAATATTATGTATCACGTACAATATATATTCTCATGTACATTCATATTGGTTATTGGAGAAAGTAATAGAGATGATATCAACTTTATCAAAAATATTTACAATTTTGTCAATCTTAATTAAATGAAAAATTGTCATAATTATAAGAGTTTTTTCTTTTTCTTTACATGTGACTTGAGAATAAAAACCTATTTTAAATAGATATGATTGAACTGATTTGAAATCAAACTACATAGTTACGGTAATTATAATCAATTGAACTTGTACCTACCTCTTTTTATTACTGTCAGATATTGCTTAGAGCAAGAAAATCAGACGTTAATTATAGACGAAAGCTTGCATCATGTTGCTAAGCGGGGAGATCATCATCCAGTGGGTTAGTATCCATCACCGTTAGTAATTAATGTTAGTAAGAAATAAAAATAAATAGCTAACATGCTATATCATGCTATAGTTAGTAGAATGTTAAAGAGATAGAAAAATCAAATACAAAAATAAAATAGGAAAAGACCAAATATCAATTCCATTAATATTTAATATTCATCGATTATACAACTTCAATTGTAAGTTTCTTTTACTAAGGTTAGTATTGAAACAAGCTGCTCTCGAGTTAGATTCACGTAACATTCTAGACACAGGTTCAAATTTACCGTAGTCAGTACTATAGGTAGCAATATTAAACAGGTCAACGGAACGTAAATTACGCGGATTCTTTCTAAAAGTTATTAAATCCATAATTTTAGATGGCAGAATATTCCCAGCAATAATTTGGTGGATAAATGTAACATCAGCCACCAATCGATTATCGATTATGCTCTTGATTTCTTATATATATATAATGCAAAAGGAAACCTTCAATCCATTGAGAAACACCGAGCCTAAATCTAAACCGCGCATGCCATTTAGCTAGTAAAGCTGTATGCGATATTCGATCGAAAACTTTCGATATCTACAGCAAAAATATCTGATTCCACGGGATTGTGGAAGCTGATGTTGAGTATTTCGTTGTGTTGCCTAGAAGTGGTGAATATCAGGAGAGTGGGTGTTTTCAAATAATTTTTTTATTAATGTGCATTCCTAAGCAAAGAAAGGACACAGTTGTCATTCATCAATTCAATTGGGTCAAAAAGTTTTAAAAACTCGCCAAGATAATTTCCGGCTAGGTAAAAATATTCTGCCCAACAAACTTGAAAATTGTTTTAAAATAATTCAAGAATTTTATTACAAATGGAAAATTAAAATCAATGTCGAGAAAACAAACTCGATTTTCTTCACAAAAACAGAATTTTATTATTAAATGATACTGAAACAATATGGGAAATATATTATATTAAATATCTTGGTATATAGATTTGGAAAAAAAGTTACTCCTTAAAACACATATAACTTAAGCAGTCAATAAAATAAATCTATACCTATATATAAAAATGCTATATTTAAGTATAAATAAAAATTCAGACTAAATGTAGAAAAAGCTATTTTTCGCAGTATTCTTTTGTACGGTTTCCCTATTTGGAAGAGCGGTGCGAGAACAAACTTAAATTTGCTACAAAAAAAAAACAAAATGCGATTCTAAAATTAACTTTGGTTAAACATGGTTAAACCTTTTAATTTTTCCACCAATAGATTGCATAACCCAACAAATAGTTACTAATACTGTTTTCGAACAAATAGAAAAGTAATCGCCTGCCTTTCTAAAGGGCTGTCTAAATTAAGAAAATCCGCTAATGTGAACAAATATAAATTAAGTTTTTACCAATTCAGTAATTTTTTTTTATATTTAGGTTAGTATTTAAGTTTTAGGATAAAAATAAAAAGATTTGAAAACCTTTTTTACTTGCCATTTTTCCTTAAAAAAATATATTATAAATAAAAAAGTTCAGGTTAGCCTAAGCAAATTATAAGACATATCATAGGTGTAAATACAGTAGTATAAGTTCTTAATTGTAGAAGTGAGAAATAAGAAAAATTTTATACTTAGTGAAATTAAGACATTAATAAATAATAATAATAATAATAATAATTAATATTTAAGTGGTGGATATCAGGATAGTGGGGTATTTTCAAATACATTTGTTATTAATATTGCATTTTGACGATCAGTACCTATGCTTTTTGATACTTATAAAAATTAATTTATTTGTCTAACGCTTACATTTACTAAACTTAAGACTCTCAAAACTCTCAATTCTTTGTTGGGCACAAAAATTTAACTTTGCATTCAATTTATGTTGAAAACATGTGAAATAACATTATTTATAATTATAGATCATTCCGGCCATCTAGGTCAGATATAACTAGATATCACATAATAAAATGTATCCTGTATCCGATCGCACTTGTTTTTGAGTATCATTCTCAAATTTTTTTTTTTTTATATATAATTCCAACTCTATGGGATGAACAACCTAACTGCTTTTTAAACAGAGATTTGGAATACACAATCACATACAATAGCTTTTTCTGTAGAATTTTTGTGGTATATCTACTAATTTAAATGTGGAAAACTATATATCTATTGTAGAGTACTTCGCCTTCATAATAGCATAGTTCCATTTTATTTTTAGTGATAACCAAAACTCTCAACTATTTATCATTTATTTTATCCCAATGATAAAGGGTGCTGGACCAGGTCGAAAAATCCAGAAAGCATTTTTTTGCCTCCGTCGGGAATCGAACCTGGGACCTTTCGGTTAAAAGGCAGGCGCTCTACCTACTGCACCACCCAGCGTAGTATATTTGAATTGAATGTTACATTTTTCTTTCTAAGTAATTACTAAGAAGGTAAGATATAGCACAATAAATTATGATAAAACAAATCGTTCCAATAGTAGCAAGCTTAGAGGGAAATTTCAATATTACAGGTATATAAAATAAATAGTCTAAATTCCTGATTCCGTCCACCTGCACGGTATTAGACACTACGTTAATTGAAAAATCCCTTATTCCGTCCAATTTTAGTATTGCCAATATAATTTTAGGTTTCAAAATAATTGAGTGGAAAACTGAATTTTTGTATTGGTAACATGCAATTTATTAAAAAATACTATTAAAGTTGTGAGTACCTTCTAATTCCATAAAAATCGAAAGAAATATTTGTTTCAATTCTGATCTATTTTTTATATATAAAAATTTAGAATCCTGGCTAACATAAAATCTCGGATACAAATAAACTACTAGTAAACAAGAGAAGAACTTAATTCCTCGCCGGAATTGTTGAAAAGAGGGCTTACATGCTCTTGATTTATACAAGCGTATACCGTCCCATTAGAGATATCTCGATTCTCTTGTTAATGAACGATCGATTTGTTGTTAATGAAATTGAATTTCTTTTGGCACTGAATGATTCTCATCATAAATCGATTAATATTGAATTGAAATTATATTACAATCAATCCGCTGATCAATTAGCTGAGTTCTTAATTTCTAATTTAAATTTAAATTTTGTCAAATCTGATTTTGTCCATGAATACATTTTTCTTTTATTCTAATTAGTTATATCTTTATATCTTATATCCTTATATTATGGTTATATTAATTATATCTAATAGTGATTGAAATGTAAATTATGAGAATTTTTTAGAAACTATTAATATTGTGCAATTTGTAACTTTTTGTTCCTTTGAGGCGTAAAGTTAATTACAATGGTCGTCCTTGGATTAATAAAAGTTCCAAAAGATTAAAAAGTGCGAAGTCAAAAGCATATAGAAATTTGGTCAAGTATAATCGTATGGAAACGCGCAATAGATTCTATCAACTTCGACGTGAATATGAATTTTTACATAGATTTTTATACAGTTAATATATGTCAAATCTTGAGACTATTATTTGCCGTGATCCCAAACAGTTTTAAATTCATATTAATAAATCTAGAAATAGTACAGGTTATCCAGCTGAAAAGACGTAATTTAGATAATAGTTCCTCTAGTATGCAGTCTACAGTTAATTTATTTACTAAATTTTTTATTTCCGTATACTGTATACTGTAAAGTTCCATCAGATGTAAATATTATAGAAGTTTGACGTTTTTCAATTTCTGAATATGATGTGCTTCTTGCAATCGATGATTTGGATAACAATTCTACACCTGACTCTGATAATGTATGCAACTTTTTATTAAAGGGTTACAAAACTTTGTCCTTTCCACTACATATCAACAATCTACATATCCACAATCTTCAACAAATCATTGAGTGATGGCATTTTCTTAGACAGATGAATAAAAAAAAAAAAATGCTTCATTGGATTTTTGAGCTGGTCTAGTACCCTTTGTCATTGGAATATAATAAATGACAAAAAGATAATTGAGAGTTAATCTGGTAACAAATTAAATAAAATGAAACTATTCTATTTAAGAAGGCTTAGTTCCTGACAATAGTAGTAGTTTTCCCCATATAATGAGTAGATAAGCCAGGTAATTTGTTAAAATAAATACTCCAATTATTGTAGATATTGTAGTGTAAAATTGCAGTACCGTACTTAATTAAGCAGGAAAAGGTGATTTTACCTAAGTTACTGACAAAATCATAAAAAAAAAGTGTCTTCAATTACTCCTATACACAAGTCTGGTCATAAACACTTAGTTGAAAATTATAGAGCAATATTCAAGGTCTTAGTGATTCCTAAGCTTTTCGAAAAAATTGTTTATAAAAAGATATTATTTTTTATTAAGGAATGTATAAGTCCTTTTCAACATGGTTTTATTGCGGATAGATCGATAACTACAAACCTAGCAATTTAATGTATGTACTAAATGCAGTTGAAAATGATTATCAAGTTGATTCAATTTACTTGCATTTTTCAAAGGCTTTTGATCGTGTGAACTTGCGATTGATTATTAAAAAGTTAACTTGTCTTCGGTTTTGCTCACATATTTTAAACTGGTTGGCTTCATATTTAAGCAATAGACGGCAAGTAGTAAAAATTTGACACTTTAAGTTCTAGTTGTTCGGGGCTTATTCTGGAGTACCACAGGGTAGTCATCTTGGATCTGTGTTATTGCTTTTATTGATAAGCAATTTACCCACTGGGTTTGAAATTCTGTGATATTTTGTTGTATGTTGATGATTTAAAGTTGTTTTATAAAATAAAAACTATACAAATAAAAAAGTTATAAACTAACGAACTAAATAATAAATAAAATTTCAAGGTCTTCGGTCCCGACACCTAAGACGCCAACCTCTTCGTTACAGTTTTTGATCAATCTGGAAAAAATATATTAAAATTGGAATGATTTCTTTTTTTTTCAATTTACATTTTATTTTCTCATTCTAAAGGATTAGAAGAATCTCTGATGCGCCTCCGTATATTAATTCTTTCATTTTCCTCATAATCTTAATATTCGTCATTCAAATAAAAAAAAACTTCGACATTTTGTTGATATGTCTAAGTATATAGAAAATTTTTTAAATTAAAAACAGACAATTATTTAAACAAAAAAGCTATATAGCTTTTATTTCCATCGTACACGTACTAATTTTATCTAATACAATTTCGTAATATGAAAATAAGCGATATCCGATAAATATTTTTAGTCGTTTATCGGCGAACTACGATGTTCATAATAAGGACGAATATTTTACGTCGTTAGTTGTAGTTAAACTGCTCATTACTTGTATTTTTTTTCAAGTTTATTTACATTCTTGCAATAATTTTCTGTTAAAGATTGAAGTTCTAACAATAATTTCAAAATTTTTTTTATGACTTCTAATTTATTCTTTTTTATTCTCACTTGATATGTGCATAAAAAAAAACAATAAATGAAATTTTTTTCGCTATAACTACATAGCTACTTATAATAATGAATGTGCAAAATTAATTCCAATAAAAATCATTTGATGTGAATTAATAATAAACAAAAGCTTTTTCAATATTTCGGTATTTTTTTTTTTTTTTATTTTATCTGAAGTTTTTATGTTGTTTGTATGTTTTATAAATGAATACATATCATTATAATTTTTTTGTTTGTAATTCTTTTCGTACTTTGAACTTTTAATTTATGAATTAATATTGTCAAATCATATGAAGACAAGATCAACTCTCAGTTTAATATCTTGAAGATTAATTTAATTGTTTACGGAAATTAACCACAAATATTTTAACTAATAGCAACAAAAACTCTTAATAATTTTATGAGAGTATCAATCAAAAACTTGCTTTTCAAAACGAATTCAAAAATTTTAATTTCTGGTTTATAAATTAAACCACCTTCTTAAAAATAATTAACGTTGTCTGTTTGCTTTTTTACTAAAAATAATAACAATAAATTATTTTAAAGTATACATATATAACTACATATTTTTTTTTTCAATCTAGGTTATCTTTAATTAAAGTACACATACAATTAAAATTATTGTAAACAGTTAATTAAATATCGTAATAAATAATTTTTAAAGTCTTACAACATTTATATCATGAGTCATGACAGTAAAATATCATGCGATAAATAAATATATGGAGTTGTTTCGATGTGTTGTGTGATCTCTCTTATTTATTTAAAAAAATATTTTCATAAAAAGTTTAACAATACATATGTGCGTATATGCTCATAAACTATTTTTAAATATAATATTTTACAAGGACTCTCTATTCAAGGTGTTCTAGTTAAATTATTTAATCATTGTTTAAATTAAAATTTACCCATTAAAATTTTATTATAAAGTGATTATTTTCTGACTAATTTTATCTATATCTAAAAGTAAATATGTATATATAGTTATATATATCTAATTAAAAAATTAATTTTTTGCTATTGTAAATTAAATTGTTACTTTAAATATTTAAGTTACATATAATATGTATGATCTAGTAATAGAAATTATAAAGACAAATAAAGTTATGAATTACAATTTATCTAATATCATAGTGGAAATCAAAAAAACATGTGTGCAGATAGTAATTATGTATATATAAATAAAAGATAACTCATTCTTCTTCTTTTTGTATGAAGCTATATTTCGATAATGGTTTTTTGCTTCTTCCATCAATCATTTGCATTTTAATTTTCAGTTTTTTTGTTTAACACCTTAACGATATAACTTTTGATGATTTTTTTTTATCATATTATTTTTTTTTTTTTTTTTTTTTTTTTTTTTTTTTTACACTTTACAGTAACTTAGGTAGAATCACCTTTTCGTTCTTAATTAAGTACGGTACTGCAATTTTACACTACAGTATCTACAATAATTCGAGTATTTATTTAAAAACTTACTGGCTTATCTACTCATTAAATGTGGAAAACTACTACTATTGTCAGGAACTAAGCCTTCTTAAATAGAATTGCTCCATTTTATTTAAGTTGTTACCAGATTTAACTCTCAATTAGCTTTTTGTCATTTATTATATTCCAATGACAAAGGGTACTAGAACAGCTCAAAAATCCAATGAAGCTTATATGTGATATGCATACTCACACGCTGGGTGGCGCTGTAGGTAGAACGCCTGCCTTTCAACCAAAAGGTCTCGGGTTCGATTCCCGATGAAGCAAAAAAAAAAAAAAAAATGCTTCATTGGTTTTTCGAGCTGGTCTAGTACCCTTTGTCATTGTAATATAATAAATGACAAAAAGATAATTCAGAGTTAATCTGTTAACAAATTAAATAAAATGAAACTATTCTATTTAAGAAGGCTTAGTTCCTGACAATAGTAGTAGTTTTCCACATATAATGAGTAGATAAGCCAGGTAATTTGTTAAAATAAATACTCCAATTATTGTAGATATTGTAGTGTAAAATTGCAGTACCGTACTTAATTAAGAACGAAAAGGTGATTCTACCTAAGTTACTGTCAAGATCATAAAAAACAAAAAAAAAGCATTTTTTTGTTTTTGCTTCATCGGGAATCGAACCTGGGACCTTTCGGTTGAAAGGCAGGCGCTCTACCTACTGCGCCACCCAGCGTGTAAGTATGCACATCACATTATAAGTACATAACATAGTTTTCACTTTGGAAACTCAGAGAAAGTACTTGTAAATATTGTGATTTTCCTACTCTTGCTGTAGAGTTTTCCTATTAAAATTTAGTAAATCTTATTAATTTTAGGAGATTATACTAAAAAGAAGTGGTAAATACGCAAAATTATTTTGTGAAAAGGTACAAAAAGAGGGAATTTCGGTTCAAATACGAATAATTTTATGCTACAAATCAGGTAAATTCAACTTAGAGAAGTAGAAATAATTACCATCAGTAGCTTTTTTGCTCTTATTATTTTTCCAGGGAATTCAATATGAAATAATGGTATTATTCGCGATATTCATGATATTCTTCATATAAAGCAAAATTATTTGCAACGAATTTTATTCTGAAATTCTTTTTTAGAATTTATATAAGATGTCAATTTTGATGAAATCAAAAATATCCTGAATATCGTTAATAAAATAATATTCTACCAACATTACAGTAAGATACATGAAATAAAAAAATAAGATTTTTGATATAATATCTATAATAGTTCATTTATTAGTACATAAAACAAAAAAATATAGTTTTATATAATTTAAGATATTGATATTAATTGCATGATTTACATAAATTACATGATTTAGGTTAATTTTTAATTCAATTATCAAACTTAAAAATATATTTTTTGAAAATTAAACATTTTGAATTTTAAATAAAAGAATTAACACCCTTATATAGACTTTATTAATATTATTTTTATTATTACATATATTACATTTTTTTTATTTCTATGTATGTATTTAAATGTTTATTGTATTCCAATAATGAGCTTAAAACTAAACTACAAACACTGCGCTTTAACATAATTTATTTTAAAATATAATTAAAATTAAATTTAATTATTTCAAATATTTATTATTTTAATTAAAATAAACTATAATTCTTTCTTTTCTATTAATATTAAATAAATAAATTGCTGCACGTTCAAACCAAACTTCAGTTTATACTTTCAAATGACAACTGATCGTTGAAAAACACATTTCACAAGTGGCTTGTCAATTTTTACTCGATGGCGCCTTAAATTTTCTACAAAAATGTTTTTTTACGTGTTTACAAAAGTATTTAAGAATTCACGTTATGAATGTTTATTTTAACTATAGACTTATAAAAAATAGACAAATTTTTATGTAAAATAACTACTATTTAGTAGTTAATTCCAAAAGATTTTTTAGAGTGTACGTATCAATATATTAAAATTATTGTAAAAAATGTCTAGTTTTAAAATCATTTTGCTCTGAAACAAATCCAATTATCAACTGATCAGTTTAAGTATCAAAGTAGATGCAAGAAAGCGTGGAAGCGTTCAAATATTGCGTTCCATTATACTTTTTATTGTTAATTTTAAGAAACATTAATATTATTAAAATGTTCGAAGAAAATTATTTTTTTTTAGATTAAAAAAAAACTTTCAAAACTAAGAAAAAGTTAAAAGTTAAGAAAAGTTAAGAAAAAAAGTTTTTCCAATTTTTCTATTTGTAGTTCATTAACTTCTAACAAAAAACCCACATCAAATAAATAAAAACAAACTTTATAAAATAACATTATTTTGTTGTTTTTTATAAGAATATTGTATTTTCTTATAAAAAAATATATATACCTATTACATATACATATATTTTTATTATTTTTGTTTTTTTTTTTTTTATTTAATTTGCGTATTCGTAACCTAAAAGGTTTGCGTTGATGAAAAATTTACAAAATACAAATTTGACTAAAATGTTTTTTATTTCGAAAATTAAAATATTGAAAGATTGTTTTTATCAAAAAAAAAAATTAAATAAGAGAATCTTCGTTAGATGGCTGAAAAGAGGTATGACATGGAATTTAATTTTTAGTAGAAAATATTTTTCCTACATAATTGTTGAATCGTATTGTAAGAAATGTGTTTGCAAAATTAATTTGTTAGGTAGGTTAGTTAGGTGTCTATTACACATTAATGAACTATCAATATATTGTCCATATATTGATGAGAAATTATTGATGGTTGTTCTATTCTCATCAATTATTCAATCGACCCATCAATAATCTCATCAATAAATCAGCTAATGGAAAAAATGGGTTTTTGGGGAATGTTCAGATAATGTTAGTTTGGAAATTATATTTTCGACATTCAATGTTGCGAAATTATCATTATATTTAGAACATTTCTACAATATGTCATTGCGAAATTTCAAAATATTGATAAAAAAGTAGCTTATTGCATTATTGATGTGTAATAGCTCATAAGTATTATTGTCCATATATTGTCAATATATGAACAAGAATATTAATGAAAACATTGATGTGTAATAGACACCTTAGGTATTTACGCAAGCTCTAAAACAAATTCTACTAACAATACCTCATCTAATGTAAACTTTACATTAGATGAGGTATTGTTAGATATACAAACTTTACATATTTTTTTAACTTCCTTGTTTATCTAATTGAATCTGAAAATTTCAAATATTACAAACCATTACATTTAATTATTATCCACACAAAAAAAAAATTATTGCCAACCTGGCAAAATATTCTATTTAATAATTTACGACATAGGAAGTATCAAATAGGTACTCTGTATCGTTACAATGTCATCGTGATCGAGTATGTACTATGGAAAATTTTTTAGGAAACATGTTTCATTTTTTTAATTCCGCGATTTTTTTTTTAGTTTTTTAATTTTATTTTGGACGTAACTACATTCTACACATTCGGTTTTTCTGTCAACATAATGTAAACAGTTTTTGGTATATATATATATATGCATATTTAATTTAAACTGATAAAAGACCGAAAATAATTTTGTTTACATTTTACAGAGTTATTTTCTATATAATATGCATATATATATATTTATCCATATGCAATATAAATCGCAGGGTGATTCTCTACAAAACTTGAAAGTGTTTTGCTTAAAGTTTTTCTTTGTTTTTGAATCGTAAGGTGAAAAAGCTTTAATATTATTTTACTTTATAATTGTTATATACTTAACTGTAAATACATTTACAGTTATAGTAAAGCATTAAAATGAGTTTAGATTTTAGGTAAGATCTAGTAGTAGATATACAGTAAGGAAATTAATTTTTTCTTTGGTTTTAAATTTTGTAATTTTTTTAACTTTAGAGATAATTTTCATCACTGTAGGCACGTCTGAGTAATTTCGTTTTAATATAATTGAAAAAAGTTAAACAAAAATAAAATTAACTGTCAAATATAACACGATATTTATATTAAAATTAATCTTTACGAGTTTAAAAGTTAAATAAATATTTTTTTTCAAAAGAAATACATAGTATAGTCATACTTATTACTCTACATATAAATTTTATTCGACAGCATTCAAATATTCTAATTTTGGCAGTTAGTTCAATTCGTATACCAGATCAAAATTAATGGATTATCAACATAGGTATATATAGTAGTTTGATACAAATACTGTTATATTATATCAATGCATTAAAGTCCAATTTTAATACAGATTATCCTAAAAAAAAAAGATAAAAGTTAAAAATTTAAAAAGAAAACATTGAATCTTTTATATTTAAATTGTATAAGAGTGGGTGTGATTAAAACAATATGGTGTAGTAGTTATGTGATTTTATTGCTAATCAGGTCCTAGATTTGAATCCCAAAATTACGGCATAATTGTTATAAAGATTTTACAATTATATTTTGAGATTAATTGGAATGCAAATTTGTTATCACTAAAATTAAAACGAATTTATACTATTATGAAGACGAAGTTAATCTACAAGAACAAAAGTCAGCATAAAAACTGTTAGAAGAGTATTTTAAAGAAAAAGTAATAGATTTTATAAGTTAAAAGAGAGAACACAATTACAAGAAAACAAAAATGTTCCGATAAAATGGAACTATTTCTAAAAAAAATTGTTTGTATCTTTTTGAAAATATTCAATAACAATCGCATTTATTTTATAATGTTTTGCCTTTTAAAAAATATATTGATTAGAACCTATCCCTTTTCGTCAACTAATAAATAATGACCATCGAAAATAATTAGAACCGAAAACTTCAAACGTCGTTCATGTCATATAAAAGCGAATATATATCAAACTGTATAATTAATTGTCATGTAAAATATTTTAAAATAAATTAAGATAAAATTAAAGTAGTTTATCCTAATTCTAAAATAACTATAAAATTCGAAAAAATAATTTTTGTATGGAATAACCCATATTCACATATGTAGTAGTATGGTAGGTGTATGTATTATTTTGTATTTGCGATGTCGCAACATAATCCGTAAAATATGTAATAATATTAGTGATTCATGTTTTTTTTTTTGTTTTGAACATTATTGTAAGCCAATCTCGTCGTAAATTTATCCAGGTGTATTGCTAATAAAAATGAAAAATTAAAAGAAACAAAAAAAAAACACAAATTATTTTCCCCTAAAATAGAGAAACAAATATTTTTTGTTTTGTGTATTTTTGGTTTTCACCAACAATTCAAAAGTTGTTTTGGTTTTATTTCTCATATTCTTGTTTACTAAAATATCTTTCAATACTATTAAACAAAATTATGTAAATTATGTATAGAAATTTTAATTTCGATTCTAAACAAAAAAAATATAAAACAGATTATATTTCGATAATGTGAGTGTGTATCTACAAATCTACAAACAAAAACGAATTTGACCTTGAAATATCATTCAAAGAAGATTGTTTTTGTTTTCATTAATTTTGCCTTCAAACCGGTGGCCGGGGTTCACTTCAAAGAGTTTTAAAGAGGAAAACAAATCAAAATTAATTTTATTATTATTTTTTTTTTGTTATTTTTAAAAAATTCAAAAAGAAAAATTCCAAGGATAAGTTTCTTTTGATAATTCTCTAAGCATCCTGAATTTGAATTCTTCCATATTGAATATATTATGCAAAAATGTGATTTTGAATAATAAAAGAAAACTGGAATATCTCTTGATTACTGGTATACTTTATATTTTTTTTAAAAAGGTTATCGAAAAAAAAACTGTGGTTGTACAACGAAAGATGATAACTACATTTTTGACATTTCTCGGAAATCGCAATTGACTAAAATTTAGTATAAAATTTGCTATACTTTTCTAGTTATTTTTGGTTTTTAAAAAATATTTGTAATAAAAAATCTTTTGAAAATCTTTGAAATCATTTCAAAAATTTTTTTTTTCGTGAAATTGCTAACTTTTTTTTAAAATTTTAAATAACTTATTCACTTTTGTTAGCTAATAATTAGCTAATAGATTAAAGTGGAAAAAAGAAAAAAGGAAAATTTTGTTAAATTTAAAGTTAAAAAATTTACAAAGCAATGTAGACTACCATACAGTTAGGTATCTGTTTTGTTTTGAATACATTTTGTTTTTTAAACTTATCTATGCAAAAAGTTTATGTTTTGGTTTGTTTTTTAAAGTAATTATACAAAACAGTTTTATACAGTTTTATAACAGTTTTGTACAAAATTTATAAAAATATTTTTTTGTATAATGTAATAAAATAATATAAATATCAGTTATGTTTGCTCAAAATTTTTCGCTGACTATACGACCCAAAAAAATATTTAGCTAGCTATATTTACATTTTTAGTTCTTACAACTACTTCATCCTACCTAGGTATATCGATTTGAAAAATAATTGTTGAAAAATAATAATGTAACTTTAGTCATACCCGAATAGTCTTTTCCCGAATTATTTATCGATTTTAAACTCTTACTTAGAAATACAAGTTAATTAAAATGTACTTAAATGCTTCTTTCAACATTTTATGTCGATCATTGATAGTGAATATGATTCAATTAACTTATTTTATTCTTGCAATATTAAATAGTAACTATATTTAAATTTAGTAAAACTAAATTTGTAATCTTATTTAATTAGATTTCTTAAAATCTCATCAATAATAAACTAAAAAAAATTCCATAATTAGTGTTCATATTTCTTTAAATAGGTTTAAATATATTGTTTTGTTGGCTGGAAAGAGAAACTAATTATGTACAAAAATATAATTTTGAAAAAATAATAAAAAATAGAAAACTGTTAAAAAGTTTTTAAGCTTGTCTAAAAAATAACTTTAAACCAATTTGACCTAAATTAATTTAAAACTAAGTTTTTGTAATTAAGATTAATACAAGTGTTTTTTTTAAATAATATATAACCTAATAATAATATCCAATATTCAAGTACTTATAATTGCAGATCCCAGATCCAAAATCCCAGATTTGACAAATTATCTTGCTTAAAATATTACAACAAATTAGTTTCTATATTATCAATCTGAAAATTTCTTCTACACCCGTGTAAATATCTTTATAACAAAGGTCTGTGTTCTTAATATTTTTTTTTTAACAATGGTTATGATTAATGCCTTTAAGTATAGGAAATGCGAAAAATTGACTTTAAAAAAAAGTAAAAGTGCAGTAATAAATTAATTTTCTTACCTACATACAAACATAACATACATACATTAACCGATTAACAGTAGGAATATTTTTATTGAAAATTAAAAATTTTAAGATTTCAATACATTTGCTATTCGGGATTATGTGACCAAGAGTTTACAATAATATAAAAAAAATTTATGTGTAAAATTTAATATACTGTTTTTGAACATATCCTACAGATAGATATATACTTTTTAAATTTTTACAAATATTGAATTTTATTTAATTTCTTACTTCTCATTTTTCTTCAAATTCGAATATTCGATGGAAAAAATTTCAGAAATAACAATTTTCTAAGCAGTATTCTATTTTACGTTTTTTAATTAGTTTGTCAAATTATTGATAACAAAACAAAATCAAACACAATCAAAATCAATATAAGTAGTACTTATTGCATTGCATACTCAGTTCCATTCTCTGTTTATAATAACAGCAGTCAATTAGTATTCATATGTATTCATGTGTAAAATTAGCAGTTAATCAGTTTTCATTATACACCAACGATATTTATTGTATTTAAATAAAAGTATATTTTCAGTAAATAATATTATGTAGTATGTATTTAGTAAATTTGTATAAAATTGTTATGTACATATATAAAATTGTTTTTATAGCATTTTAATGTAAATTTTTATGTGTTTTTATTCTATACAATTAGATCAAGATTATGTTCGCGATGTTTAAAAATATATGTACCTATCTATGTATGTTATATATTCAAACCTAAATATAAGTATGTACATTCGTACGTTTTTATTCAAGAAGAATTAATACCTGTAATAATTAATTATTTTTTTAAAGTGAAAACGTAAATTAAAGCCCACCTTATTAAGTACACACCTTATCCAATTACTTGTCAATATTTTTGTTTTTCTCTTCTTTTTCTTTATTGTTATTTTTATTAATATGTATTGATGATTTCTTAATAAATAACGGGTTGAAAAAATTTAAATTGATTGAAATTGTAAACTCAAATTAAAACAAGATTAAAATTAGTAAAATATTACCTAAATAATTGAATGCTTAGCTTGAAAATTATGAAAATAATATTTTGGTTTTTGTGTACTCTTAATTTATGTATTGCTGATGTACCGAAATATGTACAGATATAACTAATTAACTAATTGTTCTTAAATATTTTTTTTTATTTTAAAAATATAAAAATTATTGTTTTGATTTGTATGAATGAATGTAATGTATGTATTTAAATTAAACATTTTGATTGTAGAAATTATTAATTATTTAAAAACAATTGTTTTAAAATAGATTTATTACATCTATATATACATAATAATATTAAACCGTAAAAATCTTTATCTCGTAAAAAGGGTATTCAAAATATTAAGAAATACTACGAAATACAGAGTAAACAGTTACAATGATGGCCACAGCAGCTATCTACATATCTCTGCATAAATATTGTGCAAATGTGAATTAGTAAAGGATATTGAGTAATACAAAAATTTCGATATGAAAAAGATAGAAAGATTTTTTTTTGAGTAAAAAAACAGAATAATAATCTCCCTAAGACCTTTGTTAAAGAAATATATTTCCTTTTTTAATATTTCTGTTATGTAGAACTTTTAATGTCAATATAATAAATAAAATGTTGTACCTAATGTATTATTGTTGTTATCATTTGTACAAATGTTAACAAATTCTCTTCTCAAAAAAAGTTTTCCGCTATTTTAATTTGAAAAATAATTTTAATATACGAATTGAAAAAATAATCAAAGTTTCAAAATTTAAATAAATTTCGTAAAAGTTTTCTTGAATAAATTTTTTGAAAAATTGTTAAATAATATTGACCGAAAAAAAGCTTTTTAATTTATAGATATTAACTTTAATTTTCTACATTTCAGTGGTACTAATGTAGCGATACAATATTACCAATATGGGTATATACTAGGGATGTTCCTGGCCTTGGAATTATCGATATTTTTTATCGATAAATATCGAAAGTTAAAATATCGATTACCGATATAATCGGACTCAAAAATATCGATAAGTTAATTTATTTACAAAGAAAACCTGAAAAATAAATATTAAAATTTTGATACGAGTTTATTTTAATTTTTAATTTATTTATAAATATACTATTTTTATTTTATAATATAAATTAAATTATTTACTAATTTAAATTAAATTTTTGTTGTCTTTTGAGGCTATTTTTTATTTTTTCAAAATATTACTAAATTTACATTAAATTTTTTGTTGTTGTTTGTTTGAGTAAATAATTTTTAACAATATATATAATGTTTCCGAATTGTGTTTACAACTTTGTTTTTTAATTTTTTCGTCTAATTACTTAAACAAAATTATTCTTGTTCAACTACATTTATATTTCTCTTAATTTCAGTATTATTTTTTTTTCAATTTTCACAAATTTCCTATTTTGAAAAAGATTAAAGTAACATTTATTCAAATTATATTACAATACAAATACAATTGTATCCAATGCAAAATTGACTGGCCTCAAAAAAGGGCGATGTTTTAAATTAAATTATTATGAAAGCATATAATATAATTTTTAAAATTAAATTGCTTTATAAAGGCAATGAATTTAAAAAGAGTAATTTATTTAAGCTATCCGAGAGCAACGGTTGCGTGATAATATAATATTTTCAACTCTTGAAAAAGTTCGTTCTGTTGGAACGGATGTTGTTGGTATTGATACAAATTTTTTTGCTATTTTACTTAGTTCAGGATGAATTTGGGAATGGGAGTGAGTGGATCGATACTTAAATCTAATGTTGGTTGATCGAAATATTGCGATAATGCAGGATGCATTGCCTGCTGCTGAGACAAATTTGTAGAAGGTTGTTTTGCTACTTTGAGTAATTTTTGATGAAATTCCCATAAATTAAGTTGATTTTCAGTTTCGATAATATTTTCACTAGTTTGTTGTAACAATTCCAGTTCATGGTTATTTTCCGGATTTGTCATTTCCAATTCGTTTTTAAAAATTTGTCTATTAATTTAATTGCTTTCGTACAACTTATAATATCTTTGAAATGTATTTTTTTAAAGCGAAGATCTAAAAGTGATGAAATTGCTAACAAGTGAACTTTTTCTATTAGTTGAAACCGTTTTTCAATTTGAAGTATCATATTTTTTTTTAAAACTGTCGCAGCAGATGTTTCAGTTTCCGTATCTCATATTTCAGTTTCAACATCTGATTTAACATTTAACTCAACTTATTATTTTTGACATTTATCTTCTCTTCTGGTTTAAAAAATTAGTTTTTTTTTGTTTTATTCAAAAATAATCGAAACTAAATATCGATAATTATCGATAATTATTATATTGAAGTATATCGATGAAATTTATCGATAAATTTTGACATATTTATCGATATTCAGAATATTAGATATTTATCGAACAAGCCTAGTATATACTACATTTAAAAGATTCATTTTTTGTCGATATTTCTAGGGTCGTCATCAATATTTGTAGTGTAATATAACAAAATTTTGTTTATTCAAGGCAAGTATATATATATATATAAATATTTAGTTATACTTTTTAGAGGAACAAAATAGTTATATAAGTCCGTTAAGATCTTAACATAACATATTAAACAAAACAAAAAATTATTTTTCATAAAGAGCTCATATGTTTTGAATAAGTTTATATATACCTTTAATCACAATCTGTTATTTAATATACTGTATATTAAAATCAAAAACTGTAGGTATGTTTTACTAAGTTTCTTTAATATCTTAATCTAATTTCGTTTGTTACCCCATAAGTCTGATGGTCATATTGTTTTTCTAATATTTTCTAAAGTATCGATTGGTATTAATATTTTCAATTTGATATAATTAGTTATATACGTATATCATTCTATTTAATCTGTAAATTGAAGAAATACGGTACAAATATCTGAACAAATATCTTTCATTATTATTCTTTTAAATGATAGATAATTGAAAGAAGACGTAGCGTAAAAATGATTGTTTTTTTAAAATCTTTCAATTTTCAATTCGAAATTTCAGTTTGAAATTTCACCCCATGTATAAGAAGTGTACAAATAATAAAAATATTTATCAAATTCAGCAAAGTAAGTCATAAAGGCAAAAGGAACGGGCGAAATCTAGTAATATGTAATTTTGTAGTATACTTCTTATTTTTTAGAATAACAATTTTTATTAAAGCTATTTCTTCACTATTTTCTTGGAAATTTTTAAAAGTAATAATATATTTTTTTTTTTTTAATATTTTTTATATTTTCATTTATAGTTCGATCTGAAAGAGAGTTCCACCATTCAATTCAGTAAGTGGAACTTTATCTAAAGTAAGAAATAAAACAAATAAGTTATCTTTCTAATAAATAATTAATATTCTTGCTAAATAAGACTTAAACTTTAAAACTTTATTAAATACAAATAACCTCACCAATTCAAATTACTCCATACATAAAAAATTAAATATATATATAAAAAAAAAAAACAAAACAAATGAAACGAAACTTTTATTTTTACTTTTATTATGTAAAAGAAATAAAGTCTCCAATCAATTATTTACAAGTGTTGTGTAAATTATAAGTTGTAATAAATATTTTTAATTTTCAATAGTAAAGACAAATTTATATTAAGACGTGATTTTATTAAAATTATCAGTTTTAGTTTATTTTTTTTTTTACATTAAAAAATAATTTATACGTATTTACGTTTACATTTTAAATCTACTTATAATTATTTGTTGTAGAACAGTTGTAATGGTCTCATAATCTTATACTTGAATACTTGATACATTTCAAAAAATTCAATTTCAGGTCCGATTAAATATTCTGCAAAATTTTCAGGTAGAAATTTAATATTTTTGTAATTTTAATTTATTTGAAAAGTCAATTGGCATCTTAGTTTAAAAGTATTGCGTAATTCAAGTTCTAAGATTAAATATCTACCTAACCGAGCTGAATGAAAATCCTTGAAAACACCTAATCGTACTTCGTGAAAATCTTTTTCGATATTATAACCGTAATAACCACTATAATTCTCATAACTGAATGTTTTGTTGTTTGAATTAGTTTTTGAACAACTTAAATTTACCAATTTAAACTTTCTTGAGACTCAAGTTTTTATATTCAAAATTTTCAAAAATCAATATTCTGAAGTTGATCAAGTTTTATTCACAGAATTTTCCATTGAGTTTGAATTCAATTTTTCATCGTTTTTAATTGATATGATTCATAATCTTCCTTCTGTTAGCGTATTCATTTTTGTATATTCAGAACCATTTAAAATCTATTTTAATTTAACATAAGCTTTAATAAAATAAGAAATTCTAAATTACATTTATTTGAATATCACGTTTAACTATTTGAAATTACTAGATTATTAAAAAATGTTGACATTTCAATGGTTGAGCTGTTATCTGCAGGGGTATGAACATTTTGCACTTTAATTGAAAAAAATGAATTATAGGAAATTAAATTTTTTTTACTAATAATAAACCATAACACTATAATTAAACAATGTTATATTGCTACACAGTATTTTAAGAGGTATAGCTTAACAGTAATTTATATGCAAAGAGAACTATAGGTGAATATCACCAGATAGAACCGACAAATTAATGATAACCATGTATATTATGTTGCACATGCAACAATAAGAGTGCCTCATAATTAAATAACATTCAACTGCACATGCAGTTGAATGTTATTTAATTATGAGGCACTCTTATTGTTGTGATAAACATTATTCAGGAATCCATTCCCAAAATGTTGCCCTAGATTCCGACATTAAAAAACATTTTTTTTATAAATTGTGATAGCTGTTCTTTTAATGCTTTACTAGTTTTTTTAATAGATTTAATATCACATTATATTTTGAATATACGCCTACATTTAAATAAATTTAAAAATTCTACAAATTCTACAACAGTACGATTTCAATTTGGTTTGTGTGATTTATTTTCTTATTTTCATACTATAAAGGTTGTTTAATTGATTATTGTACGTAAATGTATATAGTAGAAGTTTTTTTTTAATAATATCACTTAAATAATTTTCTAAATTTTAAATTCATGTCTTTAAAAATAACACTTCTAAAACTGGTCTCTAAAAAAAATTGCGTGACAAAGATTTTGTTGTAATAAGTAAATTTAATTAATTATTTAGTTTACCCATAGCTTATAAAAAGCTCCACAGTGAACCTCAATGGTCTAAGTATGTCATTGTCAGTCAGTGGACGCTTAAATAGCTTCTTAGAACATTAAATAAAAAGCTGATTCAAGGTAGAATGGCCGATTTTTATTTTAGTAAATTATGATGCATCATTGGATGGCGCTATTAATTTTTTTTTTTTAACTTATTAGTTATTTTTTAAAATTTGACAATAAATCTATTTAATGTTTATAAATTTTCTCTTCAAATTATTTTATGCGATTTTTAGAAAAAAAAATTATTTTTAAAGTGCGAATGAACTTAATTTCAGAATAGATATATTTTTTGTGTATTTATTTTTAAACAAAAATAAAAATATTTTTTACAATTTTGTATTAGAAAAAATTACATAATAATTTGTAGTAGAAATAAATATTTTCTGTTTCAGAAATAAATTATAATTAATGTTTATATTCATATTTTGTCGTTAATAAAAAATTAATTATGAATAAAAGCAATAACAACAAAAAATAAATTAGGTAATTTAACGGATAATTTGGGTTAAAAAAAATTATTTTTTTTAATTAAAATTTTCATAATTATTGTTTGTCGCTTAATTTTTTTTTTTAATTTTAAAATTCATTTCCGTTTTTTTTTATTAATTTTGTTTTATTATTATTATTTGTACTGTTTTTATTTTATAATATATAGTCTAGTAAGTTATAATAATTTAGTTAATTATTTTCAAATTTTAGAATGTACATATATACATACATATACATATATCAAAAATTATTCTTGTACAGAATGTTACAATATTTTTGGTAATACTTTTTCAAAAAAAAAATTCTGGGGATGAGTAAGTTGCGACAATTTGACAAATTACAATTTTTGTATGTTAAAAATAACTTTTTAACATACATAGAATTTAAAATTAAAAAAATTTGAAAAAATATTTGATATTATTTTAAAAGAATAACAATGAAAATCGGTTTTGAAAAGGTTCAACGTACTTTTTTCAATTTACAGGTTAAAAATCATGATACTAAAAAAACTAAATTAAATAAAAAGTTCTTTCCAGCCCCTGTAAATTATCTTCCGAAATCCAAATCATAAATGGAATAAAATGAAAATATCAATGTATGAAAATATGAAATTACGCACAATTTTCAATTACGAAAAATCTGATTAGTTCGGAACATGTTAAGTAAATTTATTTAACGGAGAAAGTAAAAAAATTGTGTTTTAACATTAGAGTTTAATTTGTTTATAGTAATTGAAAATAGCCGAATATTTTACTATGACATTTACTAAAATTGCTTATCTTACAAATACGCGAATTTCGTCTACTTTTTCAGTGTTTTTCCAGTTTTAAAGTTAACAAGGTTTATAACACCTGTTATGTAAATGAATTATAAAACTAATTAGAATCGTACCTTCAAAATAAATGAATTACTCATTTAAAATTACAAATAATTCCATATGTTCTAAATTTTTGTTATAAAAACAAAATATAAAATAAAATAATGTACCGAAACACGTCAACACGCAGAAATCAACACCCAGTAGTATAGTTAATGAAAATTAAAATAAAAAAAAAAAATTTATTTACTTCAACTTACTCAAGAGAAGCCGGCCGGATAAATTTAATTTGTTCAAATTAAAACATGGGAAATAAGAAACACACATATGTACATATGTACTTTATAGAATTTTTTTTTAATAAAGTGAAAACCAAAAATAATGCGCAAAAAACATTATTTTTTGTTGTTGTTGTTTTTTTTTTTTATTATTACTTTTTGTTTGTTAATTTTAATTTTACAAAAATCAAGGTCAACTCACCTTGATTCATTGTTGTAAGAGCGGATAATGTTATGGAAAAAAAAAGAATATGCTCTCCTGAATTTAATTTGCTTATTCTCTTGTTTACAAAAAAAGTACAAAAATAAAATAAAAAATTAATAAAAAAGGGAACAAAAAATATAAAGAAACTATGGAATTGGAATATGATTATGTTTTGGTTTTAGTTAGTTAGGTAAGTTAACTGCTATTGTGTAAGTTAACTGCTATTTCTATACAACGCAAAAAAAGTAAAAATCAAAAAATTTGAAAGAAAAGTAAAAATCTTAATCACCGTTCGAAAACTTTTGAAACTATAATTTTTTTTGTGAAATTTAATTTTGTATAGTTGATACTGACAGCTTTGAGCTATACGCATATACATATACACAGCATATATTATAATGCATAGGTAACATCATATTTGATTAGTTAATTCATTCCCGTGGGATATATACGATATATACGAATACGATATATTTATATATATGCATATGGTTATGTATTTTTGTATGTAGGAAAGTTAACATTTGAAGTTCTACACTTCTACATTTCAATTGCAATCAAAAAATAAGTTGTTTACATCTTTACTTTAATTTCAAATCTGATCATCTTCTTGACCTTTTTTTGAAAATTCTAATTCTATAATTTGCATGTATCTCTCTTCTGTGTGCAAAAAAACCTTAAAAAGAAAATAAAATTGCTTATGAAACGGTTTTTAGTAAAATAAAAAAATAATAAAATAATGCAAGTGTGTGGTTTTGTTTGTGATTTGTAAATACATACATATGTACTTATTTTGAAAATAGAGCGAGAAGGAGATAATTTTTTTTTGTTTTGTGTTTATTATTTTTTCATTTTCATTCAAAATATTGTGCATTTTTAATGAATGGAAAATTTTTTCTTTACGTTAAAATTAATTGGAAAAAAGGTGGGTCGGTTAGTTTTAGTATGTAATTTTTTTTTATTATAAAAACCATATTTTTTTTACGAAATATTTCAACTAATATCGATAATGAAAATTTTATAACTTCGCAATGGTAATAGGGTGATGCAATTATTTAAAAATTATTAGAAAAAAACTAAAATGAGAAAATCAATGCACTCTTCCATTAAGTTGGAGTTATATTTACAATACGTCATAACCGAAGTAAAACGATTAAGCTTCATAAAATTTTATCGTGTAAAAGCTTCATAAAATTTTATAGGTGTCGGTTATAGCGATCATTGAAATTCGCACAACGTAAAGAAAAATTGTAAACAATTTTATTTAAAAGATCCAGATGGGAAAAAAGTTAATAACGTAAAAATGAAAAAAACTCTTTTATTCAAAATATTTAAGTGTAAAAGTAAAAGTTTTATATGTCCAATATTAACTTATGGTTGTGCCCAATTTGGTTTAATGTTAGTGTAGTGATCATGGAAAAACTTAGATTGGTTGAACGAAAATATCTAAGACATGGTACAATTTAAAAATAACACTTGAATCTAACTATATTAAATTTTATTCAACATAAAGCTTTACGATACTGCAGAAATAATTCGAATAGATAATTTTATAATTTACAACCACATTCAAAGAAGCACAAATGTAACTAGTAATTCTCTAATCAATCACCCATATGGTATGAAAACGAAGAATGTTTAAAAAAATAACTTAATATCAGGTTCTATTCCTCCTAAAGGATTCATATTTCTTTATACCAAAAAATATATCATTACAAAATAAATTTTTCGGACAAAAAATTATAGTAAACTTAAATTCATGTGCCGGCAATAATAATCAAATTTAGCAGTTTAATAAATATTATATTCCTAACAAAAATAAATTGAAATATAAAATTTCTTATTTCTGAAAAAAATGTGGTCTAAGTCTATACTATAGGTTAGTTAATTTTGTTAATTACGTGAGCTAAGTTTGGAAAAAAATGTTGAAAGTTTGAATTGAAAAGTTTAGATTTTGAAATTTTGATTTTGAAAGTTTGTATTTTAAAATTTGGCGTTTTAAACAGATTCAGAAATTTTAAAATTTCTGTCAGTAGTAATGGAAAGCCGCTTCGTATAATTTCTAAAACTTTTATAAAACATTTTAAAAATTAGCATTGTCCGAATTAATAATGGCTAGGGTCGTATGAAAGTTAAAAATAAAATTAAAACAAAAATTATTTTAAATCTACCTACGAGTATATTTTTATTTCAGGATTCAATACAATTTTATAATATTTTTTAGGATACTTACTTAAATGTTAATTTGCTATTTTTAATATTATTTTAAAGATATAGCAAGAAAAGAAAATGTAACTGCATGTTATTATAATAAATAGTTCTCTTGCTGTTTCACCACTGAAATAGAGGATTTGCAGTGCTGACCACAAATAAAATAATAAATTGGGTTTTATTAATGAAAGCACATGGAGCAAATATTAAAAATATAATAACCAAACTCGATATATTCTTATAAATTTCGAAGAAACAAAAGTATTTTATTTACAACACAAATGAATAAATACCAAAAAAACCTAGTAGTTAAAGTTTAGTGGAGCAATATTGAGCTATGATCAATGGAACAATTTAATTACGTAATATCAAAAACATTATAACACTAAAAACACTAAATTATAATACTTTTGTTGATAATCGAACTTATATCATTTCATCAATTATTACAGTAGACATCTCAATTTAGAAAAAAATGCTTATTTCCATTGAAAATTAAAATAAAAATTATTTTATGCTTACCACTAAAAATAAATTTGGTTTTTCATTTCAAAAACATTTTTGGTAAACAAAAACAAAAATTATCTAAAATAAATGGGTACTCTAACCAAATTTTAATAAAAAAATTAAAACCATACATATACATATGTACATGTAATATGTTTTAATTCAATAATTAATATTTAGTTTATCGAAATATGTATGTACGTATGATGTATGTATGTTATATCTGTAATGTTTGGAAGTTCATTTTTGTTATAAAGTTTGTTTAAAATTTGCTGACGTCAAAAATATTTTTTTAATTATTTCAATATTAACTTGCTCTGAAATTTAGGAAAATTGTCCTTTTATACTTAAAGAAAACAAAATTAATTTATCAAAAATATGTCATTCTTTTACAGTACTCGTATATATATATGTTATATGTATACATAATAAGGAAATACGTAAATAAAATTTGATTTAATGAAATTAGTAAATACAAAAAAAAATAAACTAAATAATTTTTTTAACAAATTGTGTAGAAATAATTTTAAAATAAATTTAATTAATACTATGTAAGAAATTTGAAATTCTATACCGACAATAAACCAAAAATTTTGTATGTTCATGAATGGGTTCTAGTGAATTGCGGTTTTGATACAATTATTAATAAACTTTTTGTTTATTCAAGGATTTTGATCAATATATTTAATTAATAAAAATTTAACTTAACAAAATTAACATGCTATCGAGATTTATCGCAGGTGAATTCTTGAAGATAATTTTTAAATTTTAACAGTTAAGATATATGATTTGAAAAGTAAAATATTTAAATTACATCAAACTAGGTATTTACATTTACAAACAATTATTCAACAAACACAAAACAAAATTAATTAATTAAGCTTTTTCGTATATAACGTAACGTAAGTTATTAGACGGTGTATTTTACACATGTTGCACAATTTATTGATTGAATTAAAATATTTTGTTAGGGCAGGTTATGCCATGAAGTCAGATATTTAATAATAAAACATAAGTATATATTTTTTGTTTGTACGTAGATATTTTAGAAAAAAAAAAAAGCTTCGAAAACAAAAAGCTTTTATTATAGTATATGTAATTTAATTGATTTTGTTGTAAATTGGTAATTTTCCAATACATTTATGAAAATTTTCTGTAAAAATTGTTTTTTGATTGTTATTTTGATAATCGTGAAACCACATATAATATTATATTATGAACAAAATATTATATTTGTATATAATTATTAATATTAGAAAAAAATAAAACTTATAAAATGGTATAATCATACTTTAATGTTTACAGTATATAGAGTAAAAATTATGTTGTTGAATTATAGTTAATTATTTTAAGACGAAAAAATTAGCATTAAAATAAGTATATTATAAAATTGAAACGATTCATATTTTAAAAAAAAAGAATATCATTACATGGTCTTCATTACATGGTTACAACTGTCTTCATTATTGTAATCAAATTAACTATAAACTATCGTTAAATATTCAATTAATTTAATTTCATTCAAATGGAAGACTCAATTATGAAATTAAGGCATAATAAAATGAGTAAATAATAAATAGTAATGTCATTTACAGTACCGAAAATAAACAAAACTCACAAATCTTATATATACTAATTTTTTTTTGTCTGAAGCCTTTTATAGCAACAACAATAATAATGAAAATTCAGTTCATTATGAATGAAGAATGAAAGAATTGAGGGAATAAATCAATTTGTTTTTAATGTATCATGCAAGTAGGTGTAGGTAGAAATAAAATGTAGTCAGAAAATAATATTAATACATTATGATTTATTTACTTATTTACTTTACTTTGTTGTTGGTGCTTTGAGTTCTAATGTGAATACATTTTTAAACTACACCCAAACTTTACTAGATTAGCAAGAGCATTATACTAGTTAAAATAATTTTAATTTGTAATTTTGAAAATTTGTAGCAAATTTATTTATCTATTTTAAAAAGAAAATATTTCTTTTAATTTTATATTTGAATTAAGAGCAAAAATATATCCTTCCACATTAGACTTGGATTACTATATCAATACATCAAAAGCATACCTTCATACCTCCTCATCTATAAAATAATTTTTTGTTGGGGATATTTATGATTCAAGAGATATTTCCATCAAAATTGCCTTCAAGGATGAAATTTAAACGGAAGTTGGTCTTTATCGTGAACCTTTAATGTTAAAACAAATTTGAATATATGAAAAATTTAGATATTTGAACTAGAAAGATATTTGAAAAGAAAGATATTTGACAGTTAGTATACAAATTGAATTGTGTTATTGGTTATAGTTAATATATTGCAAAGTTTAGGATCTTCACATTATTTTTAAATTTAATTCAAATTATTAAAAAAACTTCAACAAACATTTTTTTTAATTTTTTAATGTTTTAATTTCATGAATTAACGGAATTAGGAAAATAAAGTTACATAGTTTTGGATTATTGTTTGTTGTTTTGCTTGTTGTCTTACGAGTAATTCAGAACAAACACAAACAAATTTATTTCATGAAATAATTGTTCAGATAATTTTGTTAGAGTTTAGTGTATGTATGGAAAATATCGACATTTAACGTAGGGTACCGTAACCGTTATTATGAACAGAATCATAAATTATATTTGTGACTGAGTACTTTAAGTATTCTACTTCAAAAGTATTTTGCTTCAAAAATTGTATCAACATATTTAGGTTAAAAAAATAAAATAAATTTTAATTTTCTGACGTAGGTATAATAATAAAAATTTAAGCTAATAAAATATTTAAAATTTTTGATTTTATATTAACTACATAATATATTAAATGTCTATAATCATATATTATGCATAAAAAAGTATATTTGGAATTGAGCTTAGTGACATATTTTGTAATCCAATTTATATTTTTTCCCTAATTATCAGTTTTTTTTTATTTTTTTTTTAAATATTCATGGTTTTTTTTATCAGTTAGTCACTTCACGTTTAATAATGAAATGACACGCTAATGAACCAAAGTTCTTAATTCTCACGTTAACAAGTAGTTAGTATAAGACATTTTAAATATTGACGTCAGTATTATTCGTGTATTTAATGAACTGAAACGAAAATAACAAAAATAAAAGAGAATAAATAATTAAATCAGAACGAAATAAATTTTCAAAATACAAAAATTTAATTTACGTTAGTGAAGTCTATGATATTTTATAACATTTTTTTGGCTAATTTCAAGTTTTTAGGACTGTACAACTTTATTTTGATTTTTTTGTAATACTCTTTACCAATGTTATCTTTTTAGGTTGAAAGTTATTCCGTTAAATATGTAGACTTCTAAGGAAGACTGTTAAATTCTTGTTTTTTAAATATTGTATGAAAGAAGTTATATATAACAATTTCTTCGTGATTAAATAACGTACTAATTATACTGATTAAATCAAAACTAATTTAATCAAAGTAACCGTTTGTAAAGTTTTATTTGTTAATATATAGTTATGTATAGTTATTTTACTGTAACTATGAAATTCTACATTCCCAGTTAATCGAAGAATTTGTTTTTAAATAGAATTTTAATTTGATATTTCATATCAATCTATTCTTAAAAGTTACGAGTAATTCGTTCAGTAGCGTTCGATTCGTTAAATTTTTTTTAAATTGTCTTTAAATTTCGAATAAAAAACATATATTCTTAGGTACTATACATATGTACTAATGTACATAATGCAATATATTTAGTTGTAATTCAATTAATGTATCAATGAATCATTATTCATAATTTATGTATTAAGTTTTAATCATTATAAAATTTAAACATTTAATTATATACTTTCAATTAATAATTATAACATTGACCCAATCTTAAGGTCTTTTGAATACTAATTAAGTTGAGGTGCAATGAATTTAAATTATGCGATTTGTAATTATTAAAATTTATTTATTTATTTTGATTTGTTTGTTTTTTTTTGAACCTACATAATGTAACTGATTTTGAAATATTAAATAAATTAATATTAAATAAAACATATAGTTATTTTAAAGCTCTTCTCTTGCTGTTCTAAAGTATGAAATTAGTTTTTTTTTGTTTTTATCTTTTACCGAAGAGTACCAAAGATTCATTTTAATTACATTTTTATCCTCAAATTACTCATGGTTATTGAAGATTTCAAATTTTAAACAAATCCCAACTAAACTAAAAATTAACCAAATCTACTCAGGCGTCATTAAAATCAATACACAGCGTTATTTTCGAAGACTGAATTTTATCTTCAAAAGTTTCTGATCGTTTTAATAAAAGTCGCAAAACGGGCAACATGTCACTGAGAAAATAAAATGTATGTTAAGTTTAAAAATTCTAATGCGATCATAAATTAGTCGTTATCGTTCACAACAAACCGCATGAAGTAAAAATGTACCACAAAAACCTTGGAGTCGAATTCACGGTGTATAAAGACCTAAAAACGGAGTTAAACTAACAAAACCCCACTGGTATGGTGATATTCGTTGGGAGAAATAAACGTTTGAAGACAACCAGCAAAGAGATAATATATTGAAATTTATATAAAATCCATTGTGACTTATAGGCCAAAACGTAAATGGAACACTTCACAACCCTGACATAAATCAATTTTTACTGAAATGATAGCATTCAGGAAAATTGCCTAAAAAAATTCTGAAAAATCATATAAAAATTGAAGACATTAGTAACATACTTGATTATCCAACACGTCCTATGATAGACAAAAAGCCGAAGAAAACAATGGCTAAATCAATTCAGTGAAATGAATAAAGAAAGAAAATCAGTTGATGAGTAACTGTGAAAACTATCACAAAAAAGCTGAAGACAATGCTAGAACTCGTAGTTAAAAATACGTCACCCTTACGTCGAAAAGAAATAAATTTTCTACACATTTGTGATATTTTATTTATTTATTATATTTTATTTTTTCATCACTTATTGCATAAACACACATAATTTTTTCTAATTTTTACATATACATAGATACTTATTATACAAATTGTATAAATCATTTAAGTAATTAAGAAATTTTAAAATGAGCTAAACTTAATTCTTTTTATTTTTGAAGGTCATAAGTTACGATATAAAAAATTTAATACGGTTTTTTTTTCAAGTTCAACTTTATTAAGCGATTCAACTAGAAGTCACCGGCTGATAAAATTTGATCTATTAAATTAACCCATACTTAATCCAACTTACATTAATTAATTATATCTTCAAATAAAAATCTTTTATTTTAATTAAAATTGTGTTTAAAGATAAAAATGAGTTTTAAATAAAAAAAAATTAATTAAATATGTAATTATGATACTTTCAATCATCAAGAACAAAAAATGTGTATACACGTGTCAAAATAATTCAAGTTTAGCTTCTTTTTTTATTATTTAAAAAGAGAATCAATCACTTTGGAAAAAAATTTAAGTACGGTTTATTTATTGATTTAGAACTAGGTAGGTATATGAGTTAGAAAGACAGTAAATAATTATTGCGTGTTTAAATCTACTAAGCTTTTAATATTTTAGGTTTTTTATTTACATGCAAAAATAACTTCTATTGATTCTATTGACAAATCAAACTTGACTTTCAAATTTCTCCATTTATTTAAAAATCTTTTTTAATAATATTTTTTTATTTCGTGCTACGAGTAGTTAAGAAAAAACAAAAAAATAAAAAAAATAAATAAAAAAATATGCAATCATCATAACAATATTATTAGATAATAAAAAAAAATAAATCAAAAATTGCCGATGTGATAAGTTTATGGTCGATTAATTCGGAAAATTTATTAAAAATCGATTTTTATAAGTTTTGTATTTTTTTGTTTATTTTTTTATTATCAAATAAACAGAATTGAATTTACCAAATTTAAATAATTAAAACATACTTTTAAAAATTATTAATGTTAAAAATTCTGTTGCAGTTTCAAAAACAAATCGAGTCATTTTTTATTCGTGATATTGATTTACTCTGATAATGCTCATATAAAATGTTTTTTTTTTTCTTATTATTTAATGCCACTTTATTTTGGATGTTATATGTTTTAGATATAAAGCGTTATTAAACAAAAAAGTGTAGTAGAATTTTTATTTTGTCCAAAAATTTTAAATTATTTCAAAAATTTTAATTAGAAAACGTTTTTCATAAACTTTTATTTATTTATTTCACTCGAATTAGTAGTTATAAAAACGTAACGAAGACTCATGACGTGGGACTGAATGCAAAATTTTATTTCTAGTATATATATATATAATATGTATATCTTGTAAGTATATATATTCTTTTTTTAACAATTCCAAGACTTTGCAATTAACACCCTTCCTAACTAACTTTTAATAAATTACGAAATTTAATAACTTCTTGCGCAGATGCTTTGCAATCTTTATAATAACATGTAATACGGTTTTTGATTGGTCAACTAAATGTGGAAAAGTATATTTATTGTAGACGATTTCGCCTTAATGAAATCATAGTTCCATTTTATTTTAGAGATAACCAAATTGTAACTCTCATTAATTTCAAAAAATAATTAGAAAAATATTTTATAACATGCATGCGATGCCAACATCCATGTGAGTGGGATTCCAAACTGTCAAAATAGTAGTTGAATAAGATAACATAACTATTAAACCATATCCAATTAAATAAGTAATTTTAATACAATTTCTGAACGTTTAATCTGAAGAAAAGTTTATCCTTCATAGCAATAATAATGAATTATCCAAATTCTTATAAATATACTTTAGTATATTGTGAATATAAAAGGCTTGTTGTGATATGTAAATAATAATGCATTCTAATAATTTAAGGTTTATTATAATTAGATTTCTGTTGACGCATTTAATCCCCACCCAATTCACAAGAAAAATGAAATAAATACAAGAAGAGTATAATAAAAGAAAAAGAAAAATTTGGTAAAATTTTCTTTTCTTTGTGTCTATATTTATGTTGTTTTTAAATGTATTCAATTTATACGAATACCATTTATCAAATTAAAGAACATTATAAAAACACAAAAAAAAGTAACCTAAAAGTTATCAGGGTCGGGAGTATTATTCGACACAACAAAAGTGTTAGTGTTGGGAGGATCATGGAATAAGAGAACGTTTATAGAGAATTATGATAACCAATTATTCGATTTAAAGGGTTTCAAAAAAATTATGTCACTCATTAGAACAATGAAACGTGTCTTAAATAAAACTCAAACGTACTGCGTGACGTAGCGCTTTCATAATTGTGGTGAGAATGTTAATTGAAGTAGACAAAATTTTGATAGTAGTTAAAAATATTGAACTCAAATTTATACCACAAATTTTTCATATAACTAACATTTTCTTAAACTAAACAAATAAGAATTAGGCTAACTGGTGACATCTGATAAAAGGACCAAAACATATTGCCCATTTGCTAAATAATAAAATACTAGTTTTTCCCGGCGTAACATTCACCGGTTTTTTAGCATTAAAAAAATATTTCTTTCTTCTTTATTTAACTCAAAACAAAATTTTCTATTTGCGCTAAACAATTAATTTGACTTAGGTTATCGTCTAATTTCAGTTTAATTTTTTTTTTTACATTAGGTATATTTTTCTTTTTCTAATTTTATTGTTGTTACCTCCGTGGAGTCACTGATGTACACATGTCCATTCTGATTTAAAATTTTTTATGCAACGGATACACAATATGGAGTTAATTTTTTATTGCTTTTTGTCTGTCATTGCTGTAATTCATCGAGGTGGAAAGTTTTTCAGTAATTGATAGCATATTAATATATTAGAATATTAGATGATGTCTACAGAAAAGTTATTTAATATTTTTGTATTAGGCCATCCTTTAAAAACATCCCTACACTTTTTACTTTTGATCTAATAACTCTATTATCAAATGTAATTGTTTCGCGTACTTTTGAGCTTTTCTTTTGAAATGCCTTTTTTTAATAGTTAACTATATGGCAATCGCGTTCATACATATGTATGTATGTATTGTACAAGTATATTTAACTAATAATGTATTAAAATTAATTTTTTATTCCAAAATTTATTTTCGTTTCAAGCTTAGTAGTTTAGAATAAAATTGGATTTTTAAGGACAATATTTTAATTTCTGACTAATTTTGAACGTATATTAAATCTCGACTCTGATAAATTTAGATGTAGTTAATTTTAATTTTATATTTTTTTCTTCAAAAAATCAACAACAAAGGTCAAGGTTATCACTGTCATATTTATAAAATGATGTTGATTTTTTTTTGTTTTATGTTTAATTGACATACGAACTTTCTCTTTTAATAAAATTTATTTATATTTCATTACATATTATGTATGTACGCGTATTATATTATAAATAAATAAGTTTGTATATGCATCTCCATATTAATAAATTTTTGACATTTATCTATTATAATTTCTAAGGATACTAAGTGTTTCAATATAAATTATAAGAATTGAAAAGGTTTTTATGTACCCAATTGTTTCTACCAATATATATAGATAAAGGAGCTTAAAAAAATTAATCTTCTATTTTGCAGAACTCTCCTTCTACCTTGATTTGTATATATGTACATATATTCATATTTTAGTGGATTCTACTGTTATTTTTTTATAAAAACTAGGTAATCGTTTTCTTTTAGATAAATGGGAGATGGAATGGAACGATTCAACTGATGGTACAATGATACTTTTTGGCCGAAGTTTCGATGTTATAAGTACTTCGATACTTTCGATTTCCATTCAACATTAAGAAAAAATAATTCCCAGGTACAAGAAGGAATATGATATAAACATGATTTCAATTAAAAGTGTATAACAAGTGCAGTCACGGCTTTTGAACTATATCAGTAACTTGATATTTTATGTACCTACACTGTTATATAATATACAGTAGTGTGCAGTAAAATCCGGACTACTATAAAATTTACTTAAATAAAGGATTTTAAAGAATGATTTCTTTTACGAAAGATTTTAAATAATATATAAAATTTAAAATTTCGTTATTATAAACTAAGCCTAATATTTAATATTTAGCTAAAGTGTCATTCGCCTTTATTACCATTTCACGCCTATTGTTCATAGAGGCAATGAAAGGTTCAATGACGTCATCTGTAATGCTCGCCCAAGATATCTGAATTTGTTTTCTTATAGTTTTTATTGTCTCTGGTTTGCTTTGTCGGACTGTTTTCTTCATAATACCCCAAATATTTTCAGTAGTATTAAAATCTGGGCTATAAGGGGGCCATTTCATATTGTGTATCACAGTACTTATTCACCTACAGCCTACAAGTAATAGATATAAAACCGAACTTAATGCGAGAACATTTTTAACCTTTTATTAAAAACCAATTATTTAAAACCAATTTATTAAAAATTTCTAAATTGTTAAATAAAAAATTAATATTACCTTTATCGCTGTGTGGATTGGTGCATTATCTTGTTGGAAAATTAATTTTTCAGATTTCCGTTCACTAATAATTTTTAATATTTGATTGCAAATATCGATATTTTGGAAGTAACATACTTCCTTCATCAGTGCTTGTGATTAACTATTATAATAGATGAGGGAAGTTTTATAATAGCTAGTCACAAGCACTGAGTAAGGAAATGTGTTGCTTCCGAAATATCGATATTTGCAATCAAATATTAAAAATTATTAATGAAAGGTACCTGACAACAATTAATTTATTTAATTAAAATTCTATTCTCTGATCAATATCACGTTTTGACATCCTCCCATAATACTATTGATTCACAACACAACGCGAAGCAATGCGACGCCGCCCTTGTCAAAGTTAATAAATTGAAAAACAATGTTTCACAACAGAATCACGACGAGTGACGAGTAACCAAAATTCGCTTTTAGATACACAATCACGACAAGCTATTCGTTACTGCTTTTTTGACATATGGATATTATTTATAAAAATATTATTTAATCTCCAGTTATTTCCACTTTTTTGATTATTTTAATAAAAAGAAAAAAAATATAAATGGGTGAATATTTCAAAAGGTTGATATTTCAGACATCAAAATGGCGAAATGCTAAAAAAATCAATTTTAAATATTTTTTTGTTTATTCCGTTTGATAACTCAATAATTAGTACGTCCTTAGGAACGACCAGTTTATTTTAATATTTTTAAGGACTTTTTGTTTTCACGGGAATGACAACTTGACACGGAAATGACAAATATATAGTTATTGGACGAAAATTATAATATAACTATATCAGGGAAATTACTTTCTTGTTTGTTTAATAAATTAAACATTTAGTCTGGAAGCCAGAACATGACAGATTTAGCTATTGGACTATAGTTTACGATATAATTTTTTGAACCCTTCTTATGAAATGGTTTGATATAGACATATTTCAAAAATTGTGTTCAACAGACTTATTAAATAAAATTGGCAGTGGATAAGCGAGTGATTCAGACCATTTTTTTAAAATTATCTCCGGAATACTATTGGTACCTGGGGATGTTTCGTTATTTAACTTATTCAAATACACTTTTACAGGAAGTATTACAGGAAGTTGTGCTAAATTAGGGAGTTTACGTCGGTCCATTTCAAAGATATTATCCCTTCTGAAATATGTGATATATTTTTTACATAACCGAAGATACAGGCACAACTAATGGCTCCTTTAAAGGAGATGATGGTGATATACTTTGTTCTAAGAACTGTACGTTTTTTTCGCTTGTTGTAATTCCCATGAACCCACGGGAAACCACGGAAATGACAAATAAGCAGTATTTGAGCAACAAAATTTAAATAAATAGATATTTAATTTTAAAAGTAGTTAATAAATTAACTTGCAAACATAATACATAAAATAATATATATTTTTCTAAAAATATTTAATTAAATTAATAAATAACACGCCCCACGGAAATTTCAAAATTACAGAACCAAAATTTTCAACTACCTTCCGCTATGAAATATTTTGGGAAACTAAATCCTTTATCGTTTAAAATATTTTTTTTTGCTCTTTACATTATAGCCACGGAAATTACAGAAAAACATAAGGACACATGAACTTTACTTAAAAAAACTGTTTTTTTATAATAAAGTTGCGCTTTCTATATCATATTCCAATTTTTCTTTTAATAATATATTTTCTACTGTGATAAATAATTGAAATTATTTAAAGCTAAGTAGATGTTAGGACAAGCATGGTAATGACATTTTCGTTGTTTAAGTAAGATTTTCGGATATAACCTGATTGATATATCATAAAATATTAATTGCCCGAAATTGGGTAGCTATCAGAGCAGCACTTACCACAAACAAATATTTTTAAAAATTTTCTATATTAAAACTTATTCCGACAAAGAATATCAACCGTTTGAAATATTCACCCAAATAATTAAATATAGATTTGTAAAATAAAAATTTTTCGCATGAACAAAAAACTACTTCATTTCTTTATTATTGTAAAATAAGAAATTTAATTATATATATTAAAAAAACAATTATATTTATGTTGTTGTTATTATTTGAACTTTAAACTGACAACAACAAACGAATGACTTCAAGTAAAACCAACTGATATTGATATCACTTAATGTCATTTGCATTCGTCGACAAGTAAAGTAGAAATACATAGATCTATTTTTGAATGCGATATTTTGGTAACTCGTCATTCGCCGCGATTTATATCTTAATCTCATGTATTTCAACGCCAAAAATTCATTTCTCGTCGTGATTGTATTTTCGGCGTCAATAAAAATTATGTTTTTGAAATCAATCTCATATTTTTTTTCATTATTACATTAAATAGCATTTTATAGAATAGCGTTTCAATTTTATCAAAGTCCATTTTATAAAAACATTTAGTTCTTAAATTTAAAATTAAAATTACAAACTTAAATCAACACAACAAACTTATCACTTTGACTTTCTTTTGCTTTTAAACAAAATTTTAAATGTCAAACGAAGGAAAAAATGTTCATTGTGAATTAACAAGTGTGCGTTAGCTTCGTTTCTCGTTGCGATGCGTTGCTTCTCGTTGTGTTGTGAATCTAATATACAGTGATTACAACGCTTTTATCACCATCGCTTCATTCACCATTTCAATTCATTTAGTTACAATATTTTACTAAAATTTTGCCAACTATATAAAATATTGATTATAATATTTTTTTTGAAATTTATTAGAAGCAGTTAGCAAATATTATTTCTGAAGTCAAAATAAATATCAAAAGTCAAATGTAAAAAAAAAAAAAATACTTTTAATATTATGATGGTATCTACATAAGTTGATTTCGAAGATCAATCAGCATGAAATATCTTATAAAGTTTCGAAACAACGATTTATTATACATAGTATCAAACCTTATAGAAAGTGGAATTCAACATATCCAACCTCAAGGAATAAGAGGAACAATTACGTACTGTGAATCGACTATATTCTATTTCGAGAAATTTGTCTGTACTCCCAAATAATTAGAGTTGAGCTGAACTGCTCAAAAGAATAAAAAAAGAGATAAAAAATATTTATTTAATTATAAAAAAAATATTTTTTGTGCAAATAGATTTTGTCTAGCACATATTTATCCTTCATTTTAATTTTTAAATTTTTTATTTGAACAAGTGAATTTTTTATTATCATAATTAATATATTATGCATACATAACTTTTTCTGTATTAATTCAATTGAATTTATAAATTAGATTTACATTTTAATTGTACGATATCACATCAATAATGTATATGTGAAACTTCTGGTCTGACATTCGATTTTACAGTCTTTTGAAAAATGTTGTTTGTTTGTTTTTCTGTTTTTATTATCTCTATTATTATCTTCTTTTTTATTGCTATCACTACTATTTTTTTAATTTTTCTATTTTGTTTTCTGAAACTTACTGTTATACCCTGTAGTAGATTAATTTTATGTTGTTATAAATGTATAACTATGTACATATACCTATGTATCTCATTTAAATGTCATGTGTAGTAATAATATGTTAAAAAAATGACTGTTCAAAATATTGACATGTTCTTATTATTGATTTTCCCATCAGAGTAGCGAACGATTTGAAAGAATTTTAAAATTTTCCGATAATTGGATGCGTGTAAAATAGAACAATTTATATTTTATTTTGGTGGGTAATGGGTGTGTTTGTATGTTCGGCATATTAAAAGTGAAAAATTATTAATATACATACTTAAAATGAATCTTGACAATGAATATTTTGAATATGTTGCTCTCTCTGACCATTCCATTGAATTTTTTTATTTTTTTTTTGTGCATGGTTAGTCAGTGCGTGTCGTGTATTAATTTTCATAATTTAGGTTTTATTTTCAATTTTTAATTTATTTTTTTTTTCATTTTTTGTTATCGATTAAATAAAAAACTAATATATATTTTTATCCTAATATTAATTTATTTGTTTTGGTGGTACTCTTTCTTGTTTTCAGAGTAAATTTTATATATATTTTTGTTGGTTAATTTATATATATGATATCTTCGTTTAATAAAATTTTTTCAGTTTATAAAACAAAACTGAAAACTAAAATAATAAAGAAAATTAAATAAAAAATCAAATATAACTATAACTATAAGAATTTGTGGCTACGTGACTAAAGTCATGTTGCTTCTGCTTATTCATTTTTCTGTTTGTTGCTTTCGACCGAATTTTTTTACAGTTTTTTTTTTTCGAACAAAATAAAATTGGATAAGTGAAGTGTGACTGCCTCGAAATCAAAATCATGATTATGTCATTTGAATTTGTTTTTACAACAATAACTTACATAATATAGTCATACTTTTGTATTTTTGTTATTAAAGTTAATAACAGTTATTAAATTGTGTTAAAGAAATTAAAAAACTAAATAAAAAAACCACCGGTCAACTGCACTTTATGCATAGAATTTGAGGTTATAATATTGTTTACATTCAAAATTTATGACTTTGAGAAGAAATGGAATTCAAGATCTATTATCTTTAAAGATTATATATACACTTGCCTCTAATGGTATGTTTAATGTTACATATAATACTGTTCATTTAATTAAAACCAGTATTTGAATGGTTACAAAGTAATAAACACCAAGTGATTTAAATGAAACAAGTCCAAAACAATGTAAATTTCCAAAAATAAAATCAAATTTATTCACACCTAATAAGCCTACCGGACCTACATACATATATTATAACCGCTGAAATTTTTGTTATTCAAAATTCACCAATTTCTGAAAGTAAGTAATGACAATGAATATGCTTGAAATATGTTCAGAAATATCCTGTAAATTTATCAAGTGACGAATTATGTGTAAAAAAGAAAAACTAAAATCAATAGTTGTAACAAACAAAAAAAAGTTATGATGATTATGAGATGAATTGGCGAAATAGTTAAAATATTTTTTTTTTGTTTTGAACTTGAGATTATGGTGTGTTATTTTTATCTAGTACACAACATCCTTCCTCTGTTGTCAGCCTAGTTTATTAAGTCTATTTTTATTATGTACCTTGCATTTTTATTTTTTTATTATAAAACATAATGTGACTGTTAGTATGTCAAGACTATATTCTAATATAAAATTTCGCAATAGGATTGAATCATTAATTTAGTTTTATTTTTAATAAAATCTATATAAAATGATATAAGATATAAGTTCAACAATTAAAACTTAATTCCGCAACAACATAGAAGATTATCAAGACTAATACAACTATACAACATTGCTTAAAAATGCATAATTTCTTTACCAACTTAATTTCTTTAATTACATTTATTAGATATGAAATTGTACTTATTAAGTTTTTTTTTATTTTTAAATCACAATAATTGACAACTACATATTTTATTTGAATAACAAAAACAAAATTTAATACCGTTATGAAATTTGTTATGCTATGCTCATTATTTACAACTTAATTGTTGTGTTTTTGTTTTGTTTTAGTATGCATATTTTTGTTTTCAATTAACTGAGTTTGTACATATATAGATTAGAGTGGATTTAACTTTTTAAATTTAAATTTAATTATTTATTTATTGAATAGTGCACTTTTATATAAATATATTGGTCAATTTCAGATTCTTCACCCTTACGAATTATTCACTTTTTACTTGTATTCTTGAATAAGATCGTTTTCTTTAGCTTACTGCAACTCTTTTAAATATCTTTAAACTGATTTCTTTTCAAACTACATATAAACATAAGTTTAATATTTTTTACAATACAACAATATTTTGCAGATTTTTACTTATGTCAGAACCGTCGATTCGATTATTTTATTTACTTATACAATTCCATTATTATGTTCTCTACATGCATTTCTATTAAATTTGAGTTACAGACCTGTAATACCTTGGTTTTTGAAACATTTTAAGCTGGTCATTCGTGCTATATGGAAGCTATTCGAACCAGTCCGAAATTTGGAAAACGGACATTTTTATTTTTGAGCAAGTAAAGTTGTAAGTAATTACAAATACTCAGATCTGTAGCGTCTTTGGTTTTTGAAATATGCGTGATGGGAATTAATAGTTATGTCACAGTTGCCCGAAGCAGTCCAAATTTTGGAAATAAGTAACACAAATGTTTGTTAGTTTTCGAAGGTAAAAGACATTTGTAGAAAATAAGTTTAGGCCGTTAGTCGCCCTTTTTTAACCTTTTCCGCAGAGACTCTCCCTTAATTTAATGAAAATAATTAAAAATATACCTATTTATAATAAGACCACCCTAAAGCTAGCTATATGCATTTTTAATATGCGCAAAAAATTTTAATTTCCTGTTTTCTTTTTGCTTTTATTTTATTATTTTGAAATGAATTTTCGTTAAATGTTTGTCAAGGATTTTTGTTAACTATTTGTTGTTTTATTTTTGTTTTCATTATTTACGATTTATTTGTTTTTATTTGTTTTGCATAGAATAATTAAAAACAAAAACAAAATAGGGAAATAGAAAGAGAGAGAAAAAAACTATGTCTTAAATTATTTCGCATATTGAATTTTAATTAATTTTCTCGCAAATTTTTAAAGTTTATTGTTTTGGATAAAAATTTTGTTTATATGAAATATTTAAGAGGTTATGTTTCAATTATTTTTATGAAATTTATTAATAAATTAACTTTAAATAAAAGAGACTATTTATTCTTTAAATTGTTTATGAATTTTCAGTAATTTTTATTTTATTTAAAATTCTAGGTGGTGTTCTGCGAATCAATTCAATTTAGTTGACTTGACTTGTTTCTAGTCAACTTGAAAAGTCGTTGTATTCTAAACGTCAATTTCAACTATATAGTTGACTTAAATTCAATTTGTTTCAATTTTGAATTTTTGACATTTTAAAATGATTGTTAAAAGATACCTAAAATATTAAGTTAGAGTTATTTTGTGGGAAATATTTTTGTTTGTAATTTTGTTTTATTATTAAAAACGCCTATTTAGTGCACAACATTATACACTATTTAAATGCTTTTAATTATATTTCCTATTTTTAGTGTAGATTTTTAGTGAAATAAGAAATAAAAGTAAAAGGAAAAAATACTAAAAACTAATAAATGAATGAAGATTTTGTTAAAGAGTATTTGGTCATAACTACAAGAAAATAAATTCAAGATTAGTTATCCAAATTATATTTTATATTCAAATCTGTACAATGAAATCATTTGCATCGTCAAAACGCCTCACCTCGTATTGACCCTTCCCCTACTAATATGAGTATTTACAAACATACTTAAAATAATTTTTCTGTTTTGTTAAGAATTATTAAATTTTCATTAAATTTACAATTTTTCTTTATTAAAAATTATATTTATGTTTTAAATTTATTATTTTTTATTTACACTTTTTATAGTATATATTTAGATATTTATTACTGCGGACAACTAACTCTATTAGAAATTTCTAAACTCTAATTTTGATATTTGGATTGAGTGACATGAACAACTTTGAGTAAAATCTTTATTCACAAAAGATTGAGTACTCACTCCGAAAAATTTACTCTACTCAAGAAATTTTATTCAGTTTTTATTTACACCATCCAATATAACATAGAGCTAATATAACAGCTACCATAGTATAATATAACAGATCGAATAACATAATATAACATCTAACATAATAATCACATACGATAAATAAAGTTAAAATGAAAATAAAGTTCAAATAGAAAATACATTGGAAAAAACATTAGAAAGTGTTGAAAAAATAACAGTCACAAAATGATGATGGATGATTACTTAAAGAATGTTTTTTATATACATAGTAATAAGAAGATACAAAATAAAAAAACACATAGTTATTTTCTTTATTTCGTTTTTCATATTCATGTTAGTTATTTTTAATTACATATATAAAATGTATTGAACAATAATGAAATATAACAATTGGATATCAGTTTTTATCTTATTTATTAAATTAATTTATTTCTCAATTTCCATTTCAATTTCATACTGGAATATTGCACTTTAAAACATATTATATTTAGTTGTTTCCTAATGCACTGCACTTGGTCGACTCTGTAGTTGTCTGTAGTTGAGCTCTCAATATTATTTGAGATGCAGTTTTTAATACTTTATTTGAGATGTAGTTTTCAATATTTTTTTAAAGTGTAGAATACATTCATATTCATGTAAGAAATTTGACTTCACCAAGTAATTTTTTTTTTTTCTTTATTATTTCAAACGAGTAAAATACAAATTTTGTTATAATTATAATCTTATTCAAATATTTATAAGATAAAGCTAAATTTTATTATTAAATCTATTATTAAATCCATTTCAAAGATTTTAAAATGAATTCAATAAAATATCACACTGAATATTTTTACAATATGTAATGACAATTAAGACGGATTTCAGAACAAAAATAAAAACTCTTTAAACGAGAAATCTAATTGGATTTTGCAAAATTTTTGAAACCGCGAATGCGATATTATCGCATCTATAAAGATGATATTTTAGATACCAAAATCCACCTGACCAAAATTGAAAATAATCAATTAATAAAGAATCTTTACATAAAGCAAATTAAATTAAATTGTGTTCTTTCATAATGTTTTATTTTTAGGCTAATCAATATTTATACATTAAATATTAAATATTGATTTATGTATGGTTTTAAAATTTATAATCTCAGCATAACAGCTGTATTCAAATGAGAATTTTGCAAATATGTACCTACTTGGAATTAAAAATTCCTTGGAATAGATTTCTTTTTGACAAAAAAAAAATGTAATGTACCTACAAGATTGACAATTAATGTAAAAAAATGTTATTGTTTTATTCTATTTAGAGAAATAAATGTTAATTTTATATTTTTTAAATCATTCGTCCTTTACAGTATAACAATCTTAATTAAGTAGATTGAGTAGATTTCAAGTATATGGAACAATGCATTTTTTTCGCATAAAGTATTGGAAGCAAAATTTAAAATTTTATTAAAGACAAAAATGCCGAAATTGTTAATGTTTTTTATTTTAATTTTTTGTTTTATTAATTTTTTTTCCACATGCAAAAGAAGTGTTATAAAAATTGGTTTTATCATAAATAATTGTAAAAAATAATAAACTCCAAAACAAATATATATTTTTAATTTATTTTTCAAATTAATAAAAATAACTCGAGTATTTTATTTTAGCAAAAATATTGGAATTCATTTTTTTTTGTATCCAAACATGGAGATTACATTTCTTACATTGCCACTATCAATCAACCACCAATATACATACCAACATTATCAAATAAAATAAAATTAAAAACAAAAAAAAATTGTGAAAAGAATCCTTATCAAAACAATAATTTGTATGTCTTCCTTCTATAAGATATATGTAGGTATGTATTTGTTTGTACGTGTATCTAAACATATCTTAGATTCGTAGATACGCAATATTGGAATTTTTATTTATATACATACATATACAAAATATATGAAAATTTCAATAAATATTCCACCCACAAAAATAATGTTTTTTTTTTTGATTTTAAGCTTTTGTTTTCATACTATTTCTATAAATAAAGTGTTATCATGTTATCATCATTTTTTATATACATTTCATGTTGACATCAATCCATCAAACCGTGTAAATTTTTACGTTATTCATAGATGTTGTTTTCTTAATTTTCTTGTTTATTTTTGTTTTTTTAATATTTTTTTTATTTTTTTTTTATTTTTTTTTTATTTTCTTTTTACATATTCTTGTTATTGCAGTGTACAAACAAAATCTCTACATAAGTAAATATACATATAATATTGCTATATGTTGGTATTGTGTTTTTTTGTTGTCTGTCATTTTCATGTTTTAATTTAGTTTGCTTAAGTAAGCGTAAAATTGAACAATTAACAGTAGCATTGTAGAGTACTTGTGCCTTGAAAACGTAATGGAATTATGTACATTACATATGTACTTTATTTGGGATTGTTTAGATTAAATAAATTAAATTAAGAATATAAAAGTGTAATTAAACTTCTTTAATTACTATTGTAATAAGTGAGTTTAATACCAGTTAGTTTTATCATATGACGATGGTTACATTTGAATCATAACAAAATATTATTCATTTGTGGGTTTTCATATGGAGTTGTATAGATTGCATTTACTCATATTAAATTTTTTTTATAACTATTCTTGAGAATCTAATTTCATAAAAGATTATAAAAAATAGGGTTAAGATTATGAGAACTATAGATTTCTGTTAAATAAATGAAGAAATAAATAATTCAGAATTACGATAATTAGAACAGCAGAATTACGATAATTAGACTTTTAAAGAAGTTACTTACTAATTAAATAAAAATGCTGGGTGGCGAAATAGGTAAAGCGCTTGCCTTTGAACCGAAAGGTCCAGATTCGATTCCCGATAAAGCAAAAAAAAATGCTTTATGGGTTTTTCGAACTGGTCCAGCACCCCTTATCATTGGGATAAAATAGATGATAAAAAATAATTGAAAGTAATAAATTAAATAAAGTGGAGCTTATTCTATTAAAGAAGGCTTAATTCCTGACAATAGCAGTAGTTTTTCACATTAAATTAGTTGATAAACCAGTAATGTGTTAAATAATTACTCGTTTGTAGATATTGTAGTATAAACTTGCAGTACCGTACTTAATTAAGCACGAAAAGGTAATTCTACCTATGTTACTGCCAAAAACATAAAAACGAAAAAAATATAAAAAATATTTAAACTGGTGTTATTTGAATTTATAAAATTTTTAATTTTTGATTAGAAACCTAACCTGACAAATATAATACATAATAAAATATTTTTTATTTCTATTTTGTTTTTTCATTTTTTGGCTTCGAATTTCTTATTACTTATTTTCTATATAAAAGAAAAACAAAATCTATTTTTAAAAAATTGATTATAAATTAAAAATTTTGTTTTGTGTTTTATTTTTATTTTTTTTATTTATTTTTTTTTAAATTCTCTTTTGAATTCACATACACTTTTTGCCATATGTCTGGAGAATTTTAATTATAGAATTTTCATTTTTTACAACATTCTGATAATATTCGTAATGAAATTTGAAATTGTTTATAGCTTTTATTTTATAATAATTATTATTATTATTCTTAAATCGTTTGTGACGTCATTTGACAACATACTTATAATAAATATTAGGTATCTTTGGCATGAATAATGTTTTATTGTAACGTTTTTTGTTTTCGTTCTTAGTTTCTTTCATTTAAAATAAATTTATGTTTCGCAATATGTCGCCAAACAAAGTTCAAATCATATAATTTTGTAATCTAAAACAGATATATGTAAATCGAAACATGGAAGAAAATAAAAATAACTTATTAAGAGAGTATAATTCAACAATTAATTAATTAAATAATTATTATTATTATGATTAATAATAGAAAAAGGAAGAGAAAAAGACAGAGTGAATCAGACAAAAATTTATGAATAAAATTTAAGACGCGGAGAGGACTTATGGAAAATTATGTTATTGTTTAGGCGAGGTGTGAAATAATAGGAAAATTTAACAAAAAATTAGTTTAAATTAAAAATAATGGAACGTGAGCGTTAAAATGTCGTTTGCTCGTTATATGAAAATATGACAAAAGATGATAAAACAATTATTTTTGTACAATAATAGACTTTCATACCTCATGTAATCTCGATTTCCACAGGGATTAAAAAAATGATACAAGTAAAGTTAAGAATAGTAGCAATAGAGTCTAACGACAATTTGTAACGTATAGATGTATAGAAAATAACACATTGATTGTCCTGATAAGTATTTCTTGAGCTCATATAAATTAATGTAATAAGTTGAATAGTTTAAGAAAATATTTTTAAACAAATGAAATTTTATTCTTAATTTTCAAATTTCTGAGAATGGAGACTTTGTAAAATTGACGCATTGTGATAGTAAATTTGTATACAATTTGTTATCATAGAGATTTAAGAGGGATTTTTGTTGTTACGGAAAATCTAAAACAGGAAAGTGAGGTTAAGGAATAACTATATGTAATTTAGTCCTGTAACATTCCTATAAAGTTAAATTGATGTTTTTATACATTTACCTAAGTAATTAGTGACACCTAATGGAATGTAACTTTGTTTCATTCAAGGCAATCCCAAACAAGCTCAGACAAATTTAAGTGCCCAAAAGAACCATATCCTTGTTTGTTCTATGCTGCTCCTTCACTCTTTCAGTATTATTTACTTGGCTTCATCATAACATTAACATCACTAGACCTTTATATTTTTTGAATTAATTTTTTTAGTTAACTACGTCAGATTTTGTTTTTATTTCTTTTTTCAATATTCTTCTACAAGTGTTCCTTAAATCCACTATTAATTTTATCTTGAGAATTCCATTCAAGTTATTCATTCAAGTGATCACTTTAAGTGATCTATTGAAGTGATATACTACGAGGAGCATTGATTAAATTGGTCTTTCTCAAAGTATAGCATTTAAGCTATCTGCAACACACTGTATTAAAATTTAATTTAATTTTTTTTTAAAATTTTTAAAACTCTTTTAGAATTTGATTAATGTTTTTGTTTACATAAAAAATGTTCAATTTAATATAAAAAAAAATCAAAAAAAAAAAAAAAAAAAAAAAACAAAATAAAAAGAACAAAATATGGCATTTCGTTGGCAATTAAATATTAAATTATATTTTTGACCATTAAGGAAATGTCATAAAGGTGTGGCGTGGCGGTTTTTGTTGTAATATTTTTCTTTTTTCTGTCTTATAGTTCTTGTTTTTTTTTGAACTTTTGAAGGTTAAACAACCCATTAAAAAAAAAAAACACTTTTTCATCGTGTTAATTATTCAATTTAGTCCTTTATATTTAAATATTTATTTAAGAAAGAATTTTCTTTTAAGGAAAAAGTTAAAAGAAGTATTTGTTTTTCCAACTTATCTATTGTTGTAATGTAAGTCAGATTTCGGAGAAATTTTTTTTTTTTTTTAAATAAAAGTAAATAATTATAAAAGATTATTTTTTTTTCTCCCTCACATACCTAATCTTGATATTTATTGTGATGTAAATGTATGTTTCTATCTCAAAAAAAAAAATGGGCTAGCATTTAAAAACTTTAGAATGATTTTGCAAAACTATTATCACATCATAAACTATTTTTTGTTTTTTATTTAAATTTTTTGTCACATTCTTATGCTAATCAGATTTTTTTTTATTAAAAATCATTCAAAAATGTTATCGTATACGTACAATATTATCAAAAAAAAAAAAAATAGAATAACTACTAAAAAATGTTGGGGGGTGTAGATATTTCATATAAATGGTCTAAAAATTTTGCATTTGCTAACAAGCTAATTCAACTTTCAAATGTTTTTTAGAATAGATTTGAGTGTGATGTATTTCGATAAATGATTATTAGTACCATTGAAATATTATTAACAATGGAATGGTAGTTACTATACTATTTAATTTGAATGGGTAACTTATGTCGCAAATTTGAATTAGGAAGTCAATAAGTGATTGTAGAATTTCCTCAAAAAGTTGAATCCGCCATTTCGGTTTCTTGTAATTAAAAAACGAAAAATGTTTTTAAACCGGTTATTTGTAAATAATAAAATTTAATTTTAACTAAAATATTTACGGAAAACCATTACTCGTCACCTTTCTAAACAGCAAAGAAAATTTATTATTTTTAATTTAGTTACAAATTTTATTTTTTTTGAATTCTTGTTTTGATATTTTTTTTTAATAATATAAATTTCCACGATTTCTAAAACAATAATAACAGATGTGTACTAAACCTTGACATTGATAAAAAGAACTAAAAAGAGTGCCAAACAGAAAACCATTTTTTCAGGGGTGTATCTGTATACGACTGAGTTAATGTCAAAACAAAATTGGGTTAGAAAATATGGAAGAATAAATTAGACAAATATTTTGTTGAAATCACGTTATTATGCCTTATTGCGTATATTTATTACGAATATAGGCTTTTTTACTTTTTTACTTTTTTCCATGTTAAAGTCGTCAACATTTTTTTATGTGACTTCTGCGTTTTCAGTGTAATTAAGTATAAATTGTTATTTATTTGTTTGTTTTCAATATTTCTTTATAATTAACATATTTTGAAAGAAAATTAAAACAACATCCAGTATACTTTATAATTATTGTTGATTTTAAAATTTTATTTAAAAAGAAATTATTGTTTTAGTTTAGAACAAAAACAAAGTTTTTTATTAATACGAAAATACAAAGTAATTTCATTACTAACAACAACAGATTTGATATTAACATATAAAAAAATGTAATGTTTCAATTTCATTCGTTTGATTGAAAGCTAAATTTTATTCCTTTTTTGTAGTTGCGTTCTCTCTTTTCTAATTCTATTGGCTGACGCAATATCGTGATTTTGTTTGATAAACTTTAAAAGTATTTCAAACGAAAAAAAGTGCATTGTCCACATTAATGTTTTGAGATTTTTTTAAAAATTCTATTCAATTTCTATCAAATTATTAAATCGAATCGGGTTCACTGGAATCTTTCATTTACATCTCAAATATGAAAACAGTACATTTCACCATTTCTTAAACATCTTCCACCAATAATTTTGGAAGTAGTTGTTTTAAGTTTTTATTTAGCCATAAGAGAGGTTGTAAATTTACATAGTGAAATAAAAATTATCACTAAGTTATGCTCAAACCATTTCAAAAAAGGGCGATACAGTTTTTTTTGGCAAAGTATAAAAATAAGAGATTAAAGATTCACATTGTTATCGTATTATGGTTATAACTTTTGACTGCAATTTCAGTATACAGTACCTCCTATACTAAAATGTAAAAAAAAAATTCTTGTTATATAAAAATCCAATAAAATTTTGATCAATAAAATCCATTTACGAATATCAACGTTGCGAACATAGAATTGAGTGTTGAATCTGTTACAATACCTTATCTTGAAACGTTTGAATAATTTGCATATACATTTTTTATTAACTGTTCATGTTTGGATACTGCATGTCCTGGACTGGCTGAAAAATATGACAAAATAAAAATCAAAAAAATTTATTCTACCTGTGATTGTAATCTGAGGTGTTCTAATTTTATCATATTACAGTAACAGGTACACCTATATATAAAAAAATAAAATAATAATGTAAAAATAAAAATTTGTAAAATATACTCTTATCGAAACAAAACTAGTTCCCTAAAAGTTATAAATAAAACTATGGTGGATGTTGAGCATCTATAACTATAATTATAAAAACAAGATTTTTTGAAAAACACAAAATGGTAAAAAAACATCATTTTCAAAAATCGAAATTTTGAAAAACAAGACAACGTAGAAAACATTTATAATAATAGAAGAGCGCTGTCTAATTGTAATCATTTTACCCAAGAACTACGGGTATTTTTTTTCAAAAATAAAATAAAGTAAATGTTTATTGAAAAATAAAAAATGAATACCTAAATATTATTTGTTTCTTTTTTTATTTTTATATTTTTGTTTAATTTTTGTTTACAGATTTAGTAATAATAATAATAATGCTTTAATAATAAATTTAATAATATGTAGTTGATTCCATTAAAAAATGTAACATCCTCTTAGTTTATGACTAAAAAGTAAAAAATAAACTTCCTTTTTCGAAGGGTATTAAAATTTTTTGGTAGCAAAATTAAATGCACCAAAAAAGGGATAACAAAATAGTTTAGTTCAAGCATGTTTATGCATTAGCATTACAATCATGTATTTTTGATTAATTAAAAATATTCTAATAAATAAACATTATCTTTCATTATTATATGCAGTTATTTCTCGCGAGTTTTTTGAACGCGAAATTTTGGTTATTCGTCATTCGTCACGATTTAGATATAATCTCATGTATTTGAAAGCGAAAAATTTGTCATTCGTCGTGATTGTGTTTTCAGCGTAAATTGGAAAGAGATTTCCTAAATTTTTTTTTTATTTATTTGAGGATTGTAATATTCAGTTTGTTTCCTAATTTATCCAACCATAATTAACTAAAATTTCAATACTTTTTAAATTTTAAAATAGGAATCAATTTCTTATAAACTTATAGTTCCACCCAAACATTAGAATTAAATTCCTTGAATTCTGGAATTTGGCACATATTTCGATAGTCATCTCATAAAAATGAAAATGACACAAAATGTTGTTTGACGTGTTTCGGTTAAAATTAATAAAGAGACAAATTTTATTGCGAAGAAAAAAATTGAGTAAGTGAAGAAAAAAAAGTTAAGGAATAAAATATAAAATGTGTTCAATTGAATTATTGAATTATGACAAGAAGAAAAAAGTATTAATGTGTTAATGTGCTAATACAAAACTTACCTTTTCTCAACCTTTACTATCACGTTGTGCTGGTCCAATAACATTTAGACGATTTGCAAAACTATCCTATTTTGATTTATATTCATTTTTGTCTATATAATGGGAACTGCCTCTAGCTAAATACTTATGTTCCTCCATTATATTTAATAATAGCTCAAACTGGGCTCTTGAAGTTATTTGCCTTTGATGTTATAAATTTTTTAATTTTTTTACTTTTTTCATGTCAATTAAAACATAAATTTATAAATTTAAAATAAAATACTTACGATTTTTTTGTAAGTCCACTTTTTAAATTTTAAACAACAAAATTTTACAACAAATATAAGCCGTCATTTAACAATTTTAAAATGTAAAAATTTGTCATTTTATCTGAGTATATTCATAAAACCCGACTATCGAAATTGACTTGTTTTAATTTTTTATGATTTTTGTCATTTTTTACGACTATTGAAATCGTAAAATTTGTTTTTCATAAAAAATTACAGTGATTTAACAGTGAAATGACTATCGAAATATGGGCCAACAATTTACTTTTAAAGGACAAGAATTTTAAAAATTATTAACTACAAGTTTTATCATCTACATCTAAATACTACTTATAATTGAATTTGAGTATTATAAATTCGGTAGTAAATTTTTTGATAACCTTGAACTATGTGTACTCTAAAATGAGCTCCTATTTTAATGATTCAAATTTTTTTTTTTACAATATTTATATACGTATTTATTTGAGTATTTATCAAGATGATAAGAAAGTTAATTTAATTTTTCTAATGTTAAAAAAAAGTTTTTTTTGAAATTTTTGTTTTTAAATAGTTCAGTGAATAATAATTATTAATTTCTCACCATAGAAATTTTATCATTGTAAACATTTCTGTATTTTATATGCATACTACGTACATGTATTGGTTAAATGTTCATTTAAAAAATTTAATGTAGACATTTTGACTATAATATTGTATATTTTTTGCACCTCTTATCTAAAATCTTATCTATTGTCTACTAAATAATATTACTTAAGTTACTAACTAAATTATTATTATTATATATGTATATTGTATTTATTTATATATATATAAATGTAGAATGTCGGGACAGACAACAAATGATGGAAAACAGGGTGCAAATTTGTTTTTTTTTTTTTGATTTTGTAAAAAAAAAACAAGCCCAGTTAATTTAGGTTAAAAATGGTTTTTAGCAGATTAAAGCAGTTTAAATTTTTTTTTTTTATTATAACTACAATATTTTTACAATTTTTTTTATATTTTTAAGCGAGTTTACAAAAGAATTAAAAAAAAAAAACAAAAATATTAAATTATATTAATTTAACGGCACGTAATATAAATGATAAAACATTTTTAACACCTAAGTAAATATTGGATATAGCTATATATACAAATTTCACAGAAAGTCTACAGATTTGATTAACATCACCTACTGGATTATTTAGTCATTATTTTTATAGTAAATAAAGCATAACATTTTAAAAAATTAGTAACTGTATCGGGTTTTGTTTTTCTTTGAAAACATCAAATTTAAATTTTTTTATTTATATCAAAAACAACAAAATAATTGCATTTGGAAGTTATCCTGGTTTTGTTTTGCTAGAACTGTCATTTGTTACTTCCCGATTTATATTATTGTTATATCGTGATGTATTGTGCATTTTCCGTTCTATCTGTACTACATTAATGTACTACATAAAATATACATATAGACAGTGGGAAGTTAATATAAAAGTATATAATAAAGTTTGTTCCGCGGTAGTTTTAGTTAATTTCTTGTAATATCGTTTTTGTTTATTTTTCTTTTACTCCGAAATTCGTTTTTTTTTTATAATTTTTATGTAATTGGGAAACTATTATAGTTATAATTATAGTTACTTTTTATATACATCAATTCAGTTAAGTAAATATCACTTTCTTCACTCCAATTGTTTAATTTGAGAAAAGTCAAGAAAATTTTATAATTTCTCGATTTTATCATTTTCATTCAATGACGATATTTTTATTAGTTTTCATTTAAATCAATTTTACAATTTTAATACAATGTATTTATCTAGAAATAGATACATCTAGTATTTTTTTTTTACACGCTACCCAAAGACGAGGAAAGAATTTCTTTATACAAAATTATTGTAGGTGTTGGTAAGTTGAAAAAAGATTAGGAGAGAAATAGGATGATAGAGGCAAATTGGTGGGTAATTTGGAAACGAATCTGAAAAGGTTCCATATGAAAAGTTTCAAATTGTATAATTGAACGTTTCTATTGGAGGGGAGCACATGAGATGGAAATATGTATCATATTTTAGCAGCTCTTACAATAAAAGAATTTCCGAAACCAGTTTTGTACTACCTAGGTATTTTCGCAGTGTAGAAATGGGCATTTGAAGCCTCCCTACTGTTACGCTGGAATTGTTTGAAGGGAGGTATTATTGATTTTATTTCAATAGAACAAGTGACTGATAAAGCAGAAAATAATAATTGGATATTATGAAATATCTCCCACTTCGTCAATTGGTATAGATTCAGAAAATATTTAATAAGGGTAGTCGATTGTAGATAAAATTGTTCAATATACTTATTTGCTTTAGAATTTTCTGTCATTTCAGATTAAAGTATTCGGCAAAATCTGTTATCTTCTATGATTTTAAGGGGTAACATAATACTTTTCGATCTAATTTTGTAAGAAAATACAGAACCGTTGCTAAACAAATTTTATTTGATTAACAGATATTGATTTTTATTTTTATCTTGTAACTAGGTTCATAACTTGTAAATTTTGTAATTTTGTTTTTGTGACTTTGCATGACTCAATTATTGTAAACAAGATAGATTAAATTAAATATAATATATATATATATATATATATATTATATTTTAAACATAAAATAGTATTCGCCCGCTCGAATTGAATTTTTTTCCATCATCTCAATTTATCGTGGACACCGCAATTTGTATCAACATTTTTTTATTGTGGAAGATTAACTTTTTGAGTAACCATGTGAGTGCTGCCATACCTGATAAATAATATCCGAGTGAAAGTAAAAAGTGAAACTAGCGATAAGCACCAATATCTATCATGTAAAAGAATAATAATGAAAATCGGTTGTTAAATGGTTAAAATATTTATACCTGACTTTTTTCAATTTACAGATCAAATATAATGATTGATCAATTACTCCAATTTTCCAATTTATTTACAGTTTTTTGATAATTTTTTAATATACAATTATAGTAATATAATGGAACTCTAACTTAATCTAATAAATGAAAGAGCAAAGTATCATTTTGTTTTAATAAATTCAAAAAATGAATTTGTTGACAGTTTGAGGGGTCGATACTGTTTTATGAACCAATATTTAAGCTATTAATAAAAAATGTATTTTATTTTTTTTTTATGATGAAAAGTTATTATCAAAATTAGCAAGAGAATAATAATTGGTGATTTAGCAAATGATTTTAATGCGCATAATTTTACTGAAATGAAAACGCACAATAAAATTAGAGCTTTAAATGGTTTTTAAATATAATAAATAATTTGAAGTTAGACTAATAATATAAAATAATTTATTATTTATTTACTTTTAAACGTTTTTTCTTCTTTTTTTTGATTGACATTTAAATTGAAAATGTCAAAAAAATCAAAAAATTATTATAAGTAACTTCCATCATTGAACTTAAAAAAAATTGGGTTATTATTATTTCACCAACTTACTTTAATTTTCACTAATATATTTATTAAAAATTTCTAATATTGTCATTTATTTATTTATTTATTTTTTTTTGGTTAGTTCATGTTCAATTATATTCAATTAAACCAAAAAAAAAAAAAAAAAAAAAATGCTTAAAAAAAAAAAGAAACAGAAAAAGATGAGACGAATTTTAATTGAAAAACAAAAAAAAAATTTTTTTGCATGCGCAAAATGTAAAGTAAGTAACTTATTTTAATTCAAATTTTTCTTGTGAATTTATGACGTAATATTGACATTATATTATTCATATTAATTACGTCATTGAATAATATACTAATTTAGTTTTACTAATTTAGAAAACAAATATATATTTAAAAAAAAATCGAGAAAGAATAATTAATTAATTTTTTTTCGGCCGTAATTGTTGGTAAATAAATATCGCAGGATTAGTATTATTTGTCAATAAACACTTAAAACTGAAAGAAATGAAAAATTAATTTTAATTGAGCGTCTTTTTATTTATATACTAAGTTTCAGTTATTTAAATAATATAAAAGTATGATGCAGTCTATTTTAACTGAAGATTTATAAAATACTTGGTTAATAAATTGAAGCTAAACAGTGCCGAAGTTATTGATTCGTAGATGTTTAAAGTATTTTATATTACATCTGTGGGAAGATCTTTTTTATGATTCTAATTATTTAAATTCTTTCAACTAATGGACGTATCAAAATTTATGATTGAATTAAAAAGAAAAGTATTTATTTTGTCATATGCAAAAATTTTATAATTAATATCACAAAGGTCATCATCATACAAAGCAAAATGATATTTGGATGTATATGTAATTTGAAATTTATTTATTTCCATAATAAACGACTATCAAGTATCAAGACGAATGCCCAAATTATTTGAAAAAGTACTCTTGTGATACGACTGTACTTCCTCAGTGTAAATGTCACATGAGTTGACTTATTTTCATTGATTTTTATTTTCCAACTGTGAAGTCAGCTTTGAATTTAATTGAGGTTCCATTGTAGGAGGCTTGAGATCCGCAATGGAATGATGTCTAAAGCCATATTTGCTGATGTTGGAATATCCACGTCGTCGTCGTTGGGATATCCACGTATATATGGTATATATTTTTGCTCCAAGTCAATATTGATTTGATTTACGTGGTGAATGGCCATCAGATTGTATCAGAAAGAATTTTCAAACCGATTTCGAAATGCAGATTAATATTTTTGAATATATGAACCAGATAATGTTTGTAACAATTGTAGTGGAAAATACAAAGTCTGATAAATTCATTATGGTATTTAAAATAATAATTATGAATACTTTCTTAATTATTATTTTTTTGTTTATTGAATATGCCTTAATTTTTTATTTTTAATTAACATTATTAAGATCTAATACTATAATATATTTACACTTATGACTTGTAATTTATTTAGAGTAATTTTTATATTTATAATATTTTTAATTATTAAATATTTTAATATTAATTATCTTTATTTTCACACATTACTCCTTAAAGTTTTAATTAGTTTCAGATTCATTGCATGACCTTGGTATCACAAAATTTCCATTTTAACAGTTACTTAATCTGTCACAAAAATATTTCAATATGTTAGCTATATAATTTTTAATTTTTATTTTTAAATTTTGAAAATGAGATGAAAGGAAAAAATATCAAAGCGCCACATTGTCTCATTATTTTTTCAGTTTTTTATTTTTAATATTAAATTACTTGATTATTACAATGTCAATGATATTTTTTTAATATAATAAAATATACAAGAATTTATCTACCTACATGTTCGTAATATATTCCAAAAACAAAACAATATTATTAATTGTATTAAAATTTAAAGAATATCCATTTAAGAAATTTTACTTATGTTTTCCAAAGATTTAAGATAACTTACAATAAATTTTATTCATAATCTATTTTTAAATATGGTATGTTGTTATTACAAAAAAAATCCTCAAATTTCTTACTTACAAAGTAATGTACTAGTATAAAATTGCGTAAAAATTAAATAATTAAAAATGTTGACTCATGGATTATTTACATTCTTTTTCTTAAAATATTAAATATTTGTTTTAGGCTTATTTTTTCGAAAATTAATTTTTTTTAAAATCAAATATATATGTATATATATATATTATTAATTTGTAAATCTATTTTTAGATTTACTTTTCTAATAAATATAAGTACCTAAGTATAAGTTTGTACATTATTATCAAAGCTCTAAGTATTTTTTGGCACTGTATCAATATTTAATACATATACCGCTAAACATTTAAAAACACAAAATTCTAAAAATAACAATATATTTTTTGTCAATTTTTTGTTTTAATATTTGCGTTATCCATTTGAATATGAAAGGTTCTTTGTTTTTTTTTTTTTTTAATATAAAATGTTCCAAAATAGAGAAAATTTTATTTTGTATTTAATTAAAATTGAAAAAAATTCTGTCACGTTTTTGTGGTTTGACGATTTCATGGGGATGATAAAAAAAATATTTTTTGTAAAAATCATCATTTTATATTTAGTAAAATTAAATATTTTTTTTTTTTGTTTTTTCAACTTTTTCTTTTATGGTAAGAAAGTATTTAAATGAGTCCCGAACGAAAATATATCTATCTTTTCGGTTTTTTTTCCTATCTGGACATTTTGTGTTGATACTTGATAATTATTTTGAGAATAATTTTTATTTTATTTTTCGTTTAATTCCTTAGAGAATATACAATTTGCATATGATTTTATATGATGCTAGAACACTATCCTCGTTCTTTTGTTAATTTTTTATTTAGTATTTGCTATTTTGGAGTGCTCTCCTTAATATAAATCTTTAATATAACACCCACCGAATTCGTTCATTCAAAATGATTATTTGAAATAATTATTGATATATGATTATATGCATACTTAATTGTTTTGACCTGGACTGAGTTTTAGAATTAACAGTAAAAAACTATGGGCTTTTACTAATCAGTTTAGGTTGTTATAGAAATTCTTTGCAAGTATATAATAAATAGTTAGTATGTGACAAATTTTGATTTCACCACTTTTTTAAATAATATAATGCTCTAAAAATAAATTTATCATTATTGAATCTCAACCAAGTCTAATGTCAACCAAAACATTCAATTAAAGAGGAAATAAAATTAAAACCTTGACAAAAGTATTGTGAAAACAAAAAAAAAAATATTCAAAATATTTTTAAAAATTAATCAACACAAAAAAAAAAAAATTTTATTATTGTTAATTTTTGAATCAATTTTTAATTTCATCTTTTTATATTATATTTAGCAATCCTAATTCATACATACATATATAAAAATTAAATATTCAAAATAATTTCTATTTTCTTAAATAATAAAATTATTTAATAAATTAATCATTCATTCCTACATAATAACATTTCTATAATTAATTAAGATAATTTTCATCAAATTTTCTAACTAGGAAAACTTGGCAGTCGTTCATTTTTTAGAAATAAAAATAAAATTTAAAACAACAAAAAATAATAACACAATTTGAATCTGTATTCGATTGACGTAGTTCTGTAATTTATTTTTGTAATAAAAATTATTTCATATTAATTATATTGTGACAATATTGTTTTGTTTTTAATTTTAATTTTCTAAGATATTTAATAATTTTACTAAAAAGCTTTTAAATTTATTAATAAGAAAAAAAACTCAAGCTATCGGTATCCTGATAATTTTTATTGAACTAATAGTTAGAAGATTTAGTTATTTTAAAAGAGGTGAAAGTTACAACCTGTACGGCGCTGTCCCAACACGCTACCACATGTAAAACTATAGAATTCTAATTATAACTAGAAATAATTTTATTTTACCTTTCCAAGAAATTCCACTTTTCCTTTAAATAATATGTTTTCCTTTTAATAATGAGTTCATGAGGTAACTAAGGTTATAAGTACAGTAAAAAAAAGATGAAATAGGAAAAAAACTAACTGGTAATATCATTATTTATTTTTCGTTTATCCTTGCTTCCAAATCCCCGTTGGTGTTTGCAAAATCAAAGATATTGTTCAGAGCTTTTTCTTTTGAAAGATCATATTTCTCGTTGCCTTTGGGTATAAATATTGACTATTGTCTATGATTCTGAAATATGAACGATTTGTCGACTTGTGTCGTTGTTTTTTTGCTGTTAAACTTTGATTGCCTACTCTAAAGTGAATAATAAATTCTTTTGATTATTTTTCTTCTGATGGTTTTCCTGATAGTTGAACTTTTACGACCAAATTCTTAGCCTGAGTTCAAGTTCTTTGTGCTAGTTGCGTAGAGTACTATTTTTGATTTAAAAATGAGGAATAGTTTAATTTTTACTTAAATGTTAAACCAATAAACTATTAAATTATTTCTTTTGTTCAATAATTTTCTTTGTTTTACTTCTCATTCGCATTTACAATTATTAAGTTATGAGTCGACATAACATTGAGTAGAACAATTAGGTACTTGGTTGGAAATTTATTTATTTATTTCTATGTAAATGTACAAAAACCAGTTATTCTAGTTTAGTAACCAATCAGAGTCTAAGCTGTTACTTTTCACGCAGACTGCTATACAATTATTCAATTATTGTAATTGTAAAATTCTAATTACTGTTAATTAATATCTTTTGAATAAAAACTAAAATAACTATAAATTATACTTTCATTTATTTTGTGTTTTTGGAGTTGAAATTAAATAAATACAGAAAATAACAAAAACTACATAATTCCATACTTAAATGCTTAAAACTGATAATAAAAAGATATATTTTAAGATTCCCAAACTAGAACCGAAATTGTCATCCTGGTGATTGAAAACATGTTTACATCAAATAATTTTTTTTAAATTTATCAAATGAAAAAATTAAAAACACATGATGTTTATCACGTATCTCCTTTTTTTTGTAAAATAATTTATTTTTTTATTTTTGCTTTATTGGTACTAAAATGATCTAGAACTCAGTAGTACTTTTTATTGATTTATCATTCTTAGATTATAAATTTATATTTTAAATGAATGGTACGAAAAATTAGCAACAATTATCTATACTCTACAATTTATGTCATTCTAGTACTGTAGTGGTGATGTTTATTGTAATTCTTTGGTATTGATTTAAAATTTAATAAGTGTTTATTTGAAATTTATTTTTTTATTTATTTGTTTTTAAGATTAATTGAAGAGAAAAATTTATAAAAAATATATAACTAAACTCAAGCGTAAGAAATCATTTGTACTCAGATTTAGAAATCAACAATTTGCACGTACTTATTAGAGAAATTAACAATGCAAAATATTATATAAAAGATTTAATTTTTAGTTTATCAATAGTCAATCAATATTATCATTATTCTAAGTAAATATTTAAAAGACCAAAGTTTTTAGAACTGAAGTATGTTGAACATAAAATGAGAAAATTTAATTTGAATCTAAATAGAGCAAAATTATAATTGATAACAAAATTATATCATTATAATTTTTAATGCTTTGTGAATATAGGATTTTGGCATGTAGTTCAAATCCGTTGTGGATTACATAATCGTTGTGTTCTAGTTCTTCGTATTCATTAATTTTGCAAAAAGTAATTGGTTATTCTACTATTGTTTCTATTCTACCAAGGTAGATATTAATATAATCTTCCACGGGTTATGAAAAAACAAAAATAAAAACATTATTGATTCTACATTTCAATGATAAAAATATGATTAAACTGATAAATAGCCGATATATACATAATATTTGCAATGCAAAGGTTGGTTCGTTTGTTTAGCTATTGATAAATATAACTAAAATTTTTACAAATTTGTGTATTAAGCCTGCCTGTATTGGTTAATGATCTGAATTTGTGTATTATAAAAGATCTGAATTGTCTTTGGAAAAGGTGCTGATGTACAAAGCTACACTTAAATCTATATGTTTGTACGAAATCCAAATCTGGGGCATTGCACGTAAATCCAACATTGATGTAATTCAAAAATTTCAGAGCAAAGCTCTAAGAATTGTTGGCGATACGTTGTCTGTGCCAAATAGTTTAATTCACAACGATTTATTAAAATATTGTGCAAAGTACAGAAGTAAACTGAAAATATATCCAAATAGTATGGCAAATAATCTTAAGAGGGACTCAGTTCCGACCAATGCGTGTAAAATTATATAAGTAGTGAAAATTAAAAAATTACACAAAATTATTTAACTTATTGAATTGTAAAACATTCAGATTGTAAATATTAGATAAGAAAAAAAAGTTTGTGCTAGCTAATAGTAACATCACGGTAACAACATCAGAAAAATCATACATCAGTTAACGGTAGCAACATCAGATCAGGCTAGCATAGTGAAAATTGTACAAATGAAACAATATATCGAGAATATAACAAAAATATAATTCTATTCTATTTAATAGATATTGTATTGCTTGTAAATGATTCTCCCATTTTCGCAACTGTTGAATAGCGAGGCTTAGTTTTTATTCAAAACCATAATGGAATACTTAAAAACATATTTAGAAGTATTATTAGATTAAATTATTACAAATATGTACATTTAATTGGGTTTTATATTATAGCATTTTCATTCCATTACATTTCATGTCGGGTTTTCAGTATCTTCTTAATAATTTCCCAATTGAATGGTTGTATTTATTATCTCAGGACCGTTCGTTATCAGTAATGTGAATACGTCATTTTCATTTCTTCCTTTTTCGACCATGATTTCCGTCCGGATTTTGTTTCAATATCTTCTGTCGTTATGTTGTAATTTTTTTTGATTATATAGTATCCAACCCCATTTAATTCATATAATTTGATTGAATTTTGATGCGTTAAATTTTACAAATCAAAAGCCGTTCAATTGTTCATGTAGGATTTTAGTTGATAATGTTTAGCACGTATTCGGATTTTGATCATATTATGATTAGTGATTGATTTGTCAAGATTGTCTATCATTTAAATTATCAAATTATTTATGAAATTGTTTATCGAATCGAAAGCATAACTCGGTTACTTATATTTTTTTCATTTTATGTACGATTGCACATTCTTTATACAAATTTGTAATTCATAAATGTTGATGGAAACTATTTTTGGAAAAACCTATTCTTTTCTTCTTTTACAATAACTATGAACAAAATAACTTTTTTAAATTGGTATTTAAGATTTTTTTTGCAATTATATTATTAGTACAAATGTACTTAATAAAATATATTTAATTCACTTAAATTAATTTAAAAAAAATTATTTCTCTTTCTAGGTAAGTTTTATCATTATTCACATCTTAAATTTATATTTAAAATATTATAAATTAAATTTTAAGTGTAAGTATATTTTAAATATGTATTTATATTTTAAAAAGTGTAACGATTTACTTAATTCTCAAGAATATTTAAAATAATTAAAATAATTAAATTGAAATCCTTGTTTATGTTTATTTTTGAAGAATTTTCCTTCGTTAATTTCTTCATTAAAAAAAAATAAAGTAAAGTTGTAAGTAATTCCTTAAAAATTGTAATTTTACTACATTTTGCATAGTCTGGAAATAAATTTTCATTTTATAAATATGTAATTCGTACCCTACTCTTAAGATATTATTCACAATGATGGAAAATATGTATAATTTCAATTCAATGATTCCCTAGATTAATTTTGATTTGCAATTGTGTTTACACTTAAAAGAATCAAAAAAATCTTCCTTTTGCATAAAACTAAGACACGCTGGGTGACGCAGTAGGTAGAGCGCTTGCCTTTCAACCGAAAGGTCCCAGGTTCGATTCCCGATGAAGTAAAAAAAATGCTTTATGGGTTTTTCGACCTGGTCCAGTACCCTTTGTCACTACGATAAAATAAATGACAAAAAATATTTGAGAGTATAATCTGGTAGCAAGTTAAATAAAATAAAGCTATTCTATTTAAGAAGGCTTAGTTCCTGACAATAGTAGTAGTTTTCCACATTTAATGAGAAGCCAGTAATTTGTTAAATAAATACTCCAAAATTTTGTCGATATTGTAGTGTAAACTTGCAGTACCGTACTTAATTAAGCACGAAAAGGTGATTAGGTTACTGTCAAGAAGATAAAAAAAAAAAAACAATTGTAATTATAATAGTGAAAATAGTGGAATATTTTCCTTTTAATTTTACTGCTATGCTTATCATACAAATACGTGTATTTCGTTTATTACTTGCAGACTTCTTCAGTGTTTTGTACTCGACTTTGTCGACTTCTTCAGTGTCCGTAATATTATTGAGAGGACATTAGGCGTTTTAAAAAACAGGTTTAGGTGCATTCTTGGAGAGCGTCAATTGCATAATCTGTGCATAAAACTTAAAGTGCCAGAATACGATGAATATCCACATGATTTTGAGGATGAAGAAGGAAATTTTATTCTTCAAAACGATAGTGAAAATTCTCAAAATACATTAAGTTCAAGAGTTCGTGATGAAATAATGAATTATATTTTTCAAATTTAAATAATTTTTTTATTTTGTCTTTTTTAATGTGTTTTTTCTTTAAAATTTAAGTAAATTTGTATGTACAATTTTTATAAAAAATATAGAAATTTAATTATATAAATGTTTAAATATTATTTTTGATAATCAGATTTGTTTTTAGTGGTATATTTAATTCATTAATTAAAAGCCAAATTTCCTTTCACCAATAATTTATTTTTATTGTATTAGTTTAATTTATATTAATTTTTCTGTAAATAAATTATTAGTGAAGGAAAATTCGACTTTTAATTAACAAATTAGATTAAATATGTATACATTTTTTCATTTTATAAACTATTATAATAATAAAATATAAAAAACATTTTAAAACAAAACAAAAATCAAATTATTTCATTTCTTAAAACTAAAAACAAAATTTAAATTATTTCATTTCTTAAGACTAAAACAAAAATAAGTCAGTTCATTTCAACTAAAAACAAAAATAAAATCAGTTCATTTCTTAAAACTAAAAACAAAAATTAAATTATTTAATTTCTTAAGACTAATAAATATATGACTTAATTCTAAAAAAGTTTTTATCACAAACAGTTACATCTTCATCACTATCATATCACAAATAATTTTGTGTTTTTTGTAGGTGTAAGTCTGACTCTTCTCTTTGTAATTTTAACAGCCCAATTTTTGTTTTCTGTTCGATTAATTTAAGCTCTGTGTGTTTTTCGTAAACTTTATATTTTTTTTTTTAATTCGTAATTGCGGCGCATATAGTCCTCAATGCTTTTAATGTATTTGGTTTGTTTTCTTAACAATTCAAATTTTTCATCCTTTTTTGATGTTCTTCGAGTTGGAGTTGGAGTTATGGGTAGTTCTACATTCTGTTGTTGGTCTGCTATTTCAGCTACTTCAACTGTTTGTTGAGAAGTATTTGTTTGAGTTGTTTCAATTTCTAAAAAAAAATAATATAAATTAAAGTAATAAAAATTTATCTGCATTAGATTTATTTACCAAAATTGTTCTTACCCATATTTCTTATGCCGAAAGCATCGCCAGTTGGACAAACTATGGAATCTAGGCCCATTATCTTAATATAAAACTCCTTCCAAATACGTCCGAACTCTGATTTACTTTTGGAAAACCCAGTAAAGCCTCTGGCGACTTCTGAATTGTCCTCCTTTAGCTTTACAAGTACTTCAAACTGTTTCGTATTTGTAATTTTTTTTGCACTATAATAAATAAAAATAAAATTAAATTTTTTAATAAAAAAACTATAAAATAAATTAAAAATGGTTTATTAATTCTTGTCTAACAGAATGCAAAACTATCTCGTCAGAGATATTTTGACGCGATCTCGCGAGATAAGTCTAACAGAATATGGTTGTATATGTTTCACTGTTTCACAAAAATTGTCAACCAAATTACCAGAATTTTTTTTTTTTACATGTTTTATACACAAGTTTATTTAATCTATAGTTTTGTAAACTTTTTCCTGGATTTTTGTAAATAGAAAAGAAAACAATAAATAAAAGCTAAAAAAATATAAAAAAAAGTAACAGAATAGTTATCATGTAATTAAATAGAAATTGCTTAAATACACGATCTTAAAGAATATTGATGTAGAGATTTCAAATAACGCCTTATTGAAGAATAAATCTAAACCGAAATACAATCGAAGAACTCCATTTAAAATTTTCTAACTCTTTGATTTTGCAAAATTGCTTCCTCCGAGTATGTCTCCTAAAAATTGTTATTAGAGCAATTTTGTAAATAAATATTCTAACAGAACAGAGCTTTGAGGAATGTTCAGATATTATTTTTTGAGAATATTCAGATAATGCTAATTTATAATGTAATTCTAAATAGAACGATTTTAATATTAATTTTAATATTTATAGCAATTATTGTAAAAAAAAAACAATTGATATATTATCCAAATGTGCAAAAATATAGTTTGTTGTTTTTTATACACAACATTTTCTTTAAAAATTCAATTTAAATTGAAGTCAAAAACATTCCTCCAGGAATTTTATTTTCAATATTCATAAAAGCAGGACTGTGAACGTAAACGTGACATAATTAAAATATAATTTATTTTTAACTAGGGTAACAAGTATGATTAGTTGTATAGGAAAAAAAAATTACACTTAAACTATGTTTGTACTCCTATGGTTAGGGACTTGTTAACTCGATAAATGCGAACCTTTTGTTCCGGCATGACTCGTGAGTCCACTTCCAACCAGCATCTAAAAAAAACGAAAGAATTAATTTGGAGTTAAGCAAATTGTAAGCAAACACTTACATTAAATCACAGCTATCGTTCAGCATCAGCACCAGCGACGTTCATCGGCATCATTCTGTGAAGCTACAATCAAAAAGAGTTTCATATTTATTTTACTTATTTAATTTTATATTTACTTTAAATATTATTTACTTGTATTTGGTTCATACAAATATTCTTACTTCCAAAAAGGTAAACAAGAAGACTTTTTTATTAATTTTTTACTTTGACATGTCATACAGAGGTCTAATTAGCAACAATTAATTTTAAAATTCGGGTTTCACTTTATGAGTGATCTTGTTATTGAGTCTTTTATTATGATTAATTTTTATTATGTATAAATAGATGAAATGTACATACATATGTGCTTTTGTACTAAATATTATTATATATGTAAGGGCAATAAACTCTATTTTCAATGTTACGTTAAATAATTGTAAATATATCGGAAACGAATCAGTATATGAGGGAGGTGTATTTATGTGTCCAAAATAAAACTTATTAACTTCAAAAATTTTTATTAAAGACTAGTGGTTTGTGCTTTATCGTGAAAAGTCTATGTCAGTACGTAAATTATAGTTCCTTGAAAAACTTTAAATTTGGCTTCAACTTGAATTATAATTACTCAACAGGGGTCCCTAGTATGATTATATTTCATATAAATTAATTTAGTGCAAAACAGGTGTTTTATAGAGTCTATACTTACTTCTTTTTTTACTTTTCTATTTTACTTCTGGGAAGGAAAGATATTTGATAAAATATGAAACTATACTTGTATATACGTTATAAATGGTTATAAATTCGAAATTATCTTGAATAAAACACATATCATTTAGTTTCATTTAGTTAGACATCTCAAATGTTTGTAATACTACCAAAAAGATCAAAATGGTATCAAGAGCAATATTATATTGACAAACAATACGATTATTTTGGTATTATATAAAATTGGATGATCATAAAGTTTTTGTTAGATGATTCTACATTTACCTATGTTGTTCACCTGATTTTGTGTAATAGATACTATGTGTCTATAGATATTTTGTACGTTTAATAAAAAAAATATTTAATATTTAACAAAATATTTAAGCACCATCATTTATTTTTATTTTGTAAATTGTATATGAAAAAAAATTAATGGTAAATAATAAATAATCAACATGGGATGAATTTTATTATTGTAAAATTTTAAGAATACCTACTTAAGTATTTTGAAGGATACTTACAAGAAATTCTTGAAATTCTTGTTTTTCTATATTTTTTGAGTGTGTAGGTAAATTTTCGTATTAAAATATTAAGGTATTCCCCAGATCCGAACGAAGAAAATTAAAAAAATATAAAATTTCTTTGTTTAATGTATAATTAATGTGTATCTAAAAGATTTTTTGTTTTTTTTTTTTTAAATTATCATCATACTAAACAAATTAATTTTAAAAGAAAAGTGGATACTCGAAAATATAAAAATAATAATATTTTTTTAATTATAGCTTTGTTCAAAAAACACTCAATAAAATACAAAATAATTGAAACTTGTAGACATATGTATAATAAATATTTTAAGATATTAACAAATCAGGTCATTCATTGGTAAAATATTATCAATAAAATATTTAATGTTGTTAATAATAAATATAATTGAGTAATGGGATTTTTTGTGAAGATATATTCTATAAGTGCTAAGTTATTTCCACACTTTAAATTTTAAAGTAACTACATATTAGAATAAGGTTTGAGTACATACTTACTTAGTTTATTTTTCATAGGAAATCAGAAGAATGCATTCATTTTATTATCTTACTTTGATTTTTATTTCTATTTATTGATTTTTTTTTCTTAATTAAATTTTTGTTTAATTTTCAAATTTAATTTTTTACCCTAAAAATATGGAAACTAAACAAGTGATAAAGCTATATATAAAACCTATTGGAAATACATAAAAAAATTAAAATATTGAATAATAATCGATATGAAAAATCTGATACAGATTACACATATTCACGATATCTATACAAGTAACATCAAATCAAAAATCAATTTGATCCATATATGCTCTAATGGTTTAAAAAGCATTAACTTATCTTAAGTAACAAAACGAAATTTATGTTTTTTAATCGGTCAAGAAAAATATCTGTAAAATATCACTTTCCTAAGTGTTTAAAATTTAATCTATGTAATTTGTATGAAAATGATGTGTCTGGTAATCTGGTATTTTGTTTAATAAGAACCGTAACTACTCAGAAGATTGTTTCTAGATTGTTGAACTTGTGGATAACTTTAAAGGTTTAGATGTTATACTAAACTGAACGTTCTACCTTCGTTCTACGTTCACACGTTCTATCTAAAAAGATATTTAAATAAAGCAGTTAGACAACTGTATCATCTACGTTTATATTGTATTTTATCTGTTCTAAAATTATTCTACAATCGCTTGATTGAGTCTAAACTTCAATATAGTCTCTTTTGCTGGCGGAGGTACCCATTATAATAAGATTGAACCATTGTTAATTAAACAAAAACATTGTTCAAAAATTTAAAAATTCTTCAATTAAGACATCTATACTATTTTAAAGTACTTAAATTATTTTTTCAAAAACTGGTTATAATTATTTTGTTTTCATGCTCTTAACAGTAACTTCAGTAGTTATCACCTTTTCGTGCATACGATACTGAAAGACTATACTACATCTACAATATTTCGAGTATTTATTTATCAAATAACTGGCTTATCAATTCATTAAATGTGGAAAACTACTGCTATTGTCAGGAACTAAGTCTTCTTAAATAAAATAACTCCACTATATTTAATTTGTTACCAGATTATACTCTTAATCATGTTTTGTCATTTATTTTATCGCAGTGACAAAGGGTACTGGACCAGGTCGAAAACCCCATAAAGCATTTTTTTCGCTTCATCAAGAATCGAACTTGTGATTTTTCAGTTGAACGACAAGCGCTCGATCTACTGTGCCCCCAGCGTGTAAGATTATAATTGCTGGTGTATTATAATTTGCGTATAAATAACCAAAATGTTGTAAATGTAATGAAAATTAATAAACCTCAGCAGTTTAATAAGTTGCCTGAATCTTTTATAATGCAACCTAAATTTATAAAACAAATAAAATCCTGGCTCTTTCCATAATTTAAACACCCTTTGTTTGTTTTGTTTTCTTATGTTTTTATTTGTTATTTATAATGATTTTTCTTTCAAATCGTAATTCATTCTTCTATCCCTTATTTTATTTTTATTAAAAATTTCAAATTTTTTTTCTATTTTCTATTATCTAGAAAAAGAAAAATTCTACAATTAAATAGTTCAGTAATATAATACAGTAATACAGTAATTTAATATTGTTTTTCTGCATTAATATTTATAACTGATATTTTTTGACCAAAATATATCCAACACTGAAAAATTTCCTCACCATTTTAATTATTTACCAATTTTTTTTTAAATAACTTGCATTTGTTTTTGTTTTAAACCAAATGCAGATTAGAATTTTAATCTGCAAATCTGCAAATATTCTCAATTTGATATTCACTTTACTTTTGTTTGACTTTTAAGAATATATAGTATAGACTTTTCCATCGATCTGTATGTTACTAGATGTAAATATTCAAATTGATTGCAGATTGAAGATTACGTCAAATATTTTGAGCTCACTGTTGCTACATAATATTTACAGGTTGTACTCATAAAATAAAATTTCGGCTATCAAATGTTAGCTCAGTATCAAAACTTTTTCCAAATTTATAGAATCATACCAATATTACTTTTATACAATGACATAACCATGGATTTTATACCAGAATATTATAACAAAAATTATATTAGAATTGTATGGTAAACAATCGGTTATTATCGTATCATATCTGGTTCAAAATTATATAATTTCCTGCTAAGAAAAATAAAACATTTTGACAAGCATAGTTCTTCTATAGTGAATATTTTTAAGCACCTGACTATTTAGTTTTCATCATTTTATCTTTGTAATTTTTTACGTTTGAATTTTATTTTTCTAATATTTTTTATTTTGAATATTTCAATAAAAATACTTTAGATATTTTAAAAACGAATCTTTGATTTATTCACCATGATTTTTTATTAAATTGTTAATTATAAAATTTTAAATTCTTTGTGTGTGTAATGTTATAACAATGTCAATTGGGCTATGAAACACCTTATGTATTAGCTCTATTGCATAAAAGTTGACCCACCTTTAAACTTATAACAATAAACATCTGGTATAGATAATTTAGAAGTTGTGATTTTATCTACCATCTACTGAGACTTATAAGCAGAATGAGAAAAAACGAGGAAAATGGTGTAGTGTGAAATGGATTTAAAATATAAACAAGATTTTATTCAGTCATCAAATCAAATAATTAATTTTATTTAACATTCACCTCTATGAAATATTTTTGCACTTAGAATTTTAATAACGAAAACAAAAAAAAAAATATTAGTTTTAAATTTTTATAGAATAATATTAACTTAATTATTTTGAAATACACTCATAATAATATATTTCTATAGAAATTTTAATTTTAATCAAAATAATTGTACTGAACTAACTGTGCCGACACACTGACTAAGTTATTAAGCATAAGTGAATAATAATCATGTTTTCTCTTAAACACACAAATAATAATATTGAATAATTTCTAGTATATAAAATTGTATACATTATGTCTGTTTACGTTACTATTGATTATAATTCATCAAGTGATCTGTGTTTTTTTTTTTTTTTTTTTTTTTTTGCAAATATCAATAACCCGTATCGGAAATTTGATCTTTAGTTTGATTATAGAATAATTTAAATAATTTTATTGCTAAGAACTTTAATTTTCGATTGTAAAATTGATAACAGTAATAATGAGTTTTATATTTAATTTTTATTAATATTTTTATTTTTTTGGGATTTTCCAAATTTTATTTTATTTTGTACGTGTAGATAATCTAGTTAGACAAATAATTGGTTTCAATCTATATTTATACATTAACTTTATTTTATCATTATTTAAAATAAATAATTTAATTTGAAAAAATTCTGTTTTGTTTCTCATATTAGAAGAAGACTATACATAGTTGAAAATTATGGAGACAATAATTGTTTTTAACACTTAATTTTCTATAAGTATTAGTTAACTAATTAGTCAATTTTGGTATTGCTAATTGAGTTAAAATAACGAAAAAAATAAACAAATGAAATTAAACAATAAAATAGTAAGAAAAAATAGAATCAGAAAATAAAAAATATTTTTTTTTTTAAATAGGAATATAGGTGAGAATTTTGGAGTGTGAATTAAATTGGGATTGAAATAATTGTTTTAGAAAGTTATTTAATATTTATACAAATGGGTTTACTCTCAAATATTCTATAATAGCTAAATTAGGTACATGCCATTTAATTTACTGCTTCAATCTGGTAAGTGGTGAATACCACTGGTTATTACCTGATTAGAGCTTAAATTTAATATTATGATGGAAATAAAATTTGGTTTAATTTTATTTAAAAAAACTTAAAAATATCAATAAAATTAAAAATAAATTTCACTTGCTTTTTAAGCATAGAATATAATAAATGTATTTTTATTTACAACTTAAGATGTTTTTTTGTTAATATATATAAACCTACTGACTATTATCTTTTTGACAGTTACTCACCGATTTTTGTTACAGGTATTGAACACATATCGATATACATACATTACAGTAATTTATTTAGAGATTGTGTGAGCAATATATTTAAGATATATATGTACTTATCAAACTTTTACTTGTTTCATGTAATGTTGCTTTTGCAATTCTCTGATTGGTTGAGAACACTACACAGTCTTATAAAAAACCAAAAGGTGACTGTAGAAAAGAAATAGGTTAACCGAATTAAGTTTAACTTTCACGTCTTGAAGAGACCTTTATATCGTAAATGGATTTCTGCTCGTTAAAAATACGGAAGCTCTAAGGATTTAATAAACAGTTTACATTAAAAAAATTATTAAATACAAAACTGAATTTACGGGTTCTATGTTCATAAATATCAATAAACTGACCAAGGAATATTATTACAGTAACATTTTTTTAGCACTTGGTAAATTCCCATATACAAACATGAGTTATGTGATAATTTACAATGTAACGACATTTTTATTTAATTTTTTTTTTAGATTTCAGATGGAAATCACGTTCACATTCACGACTTAGTGTCAAAAATTTATATTCATATTTTCTTACCTAAATATTTTTTTTAACCATTAAACGCTTAAATAATTAAAAGTGGTATTATAGTATTCTCCTTTGAACCCTAAGAATATCAATACCTCTATTGACAATCAATACTTCCAATGACATCTAAATTTTAATAGTATAAAAAAATAATTAGCTATGCTGATTTACATTTATCATCATCTTATAGCGCTATAGCTCTGGGTGAGCTATGGCCTTCATCACTATGCTCCTCCAAAAAGGTCGATCTTGCCACGGCTGCTATCGGGCTATCGGGCTCTACCACGGCTGCTATCGGGCTTTCTATTCAGTACCACTGCTTGCTTTCGGCTTTCGCTCATTCGACTTACGTGGCCAGCCCACCTTAGTCTTTGGGCATTTGCAAACCGTACAATGTCCTCACTATCAATCATATTATTGAGCTCGCTGTTGCTTCTGATTACATATTCTACATTCTGTAATATATTTGGGCCGAGTATTTTTCGGAGAATTTTTCTTTCAAATATGCGCAGGCTATTCTCCTCGGCCACGTTCATAGTCCATACCTCACATCCATACCTCACTATGGGTCGTATGAGAGTTTTATATATTGTCATTTTGGCCGTTCTTGATATTAATTTTGATTGAAGCAACTTTCTGTTTGCATAGTAGCATCTATTTCCGGCCTGAATTCTATTATGAATTGCATATTATTATCACTTCTTATTGTTGCTCCGAGGTATGTAAAGGTTGTAACTCCGTCAAAGTTGTATTCTCCAATTGTTATATTCTGAGTATTCCTTATTTGTTCATTTCTTGACATTTTTAGATATTTTGTCTTGTCTTCGTTGATTTTTAAGCCTACTTTTTGTGTCTCCGCTTCTAGTTGTACAAATACTTCTGCCATATATCTGTAATTTTTTGCCATGATTACTATGTCATCCGCATATGCCACTATTTGTGTTGTCATATTGAATATACTGCCTTTCTTTTCTAATTTTCGTATGGCGTAATGTAGTATTAAGTTAAATAATAGTGCGGATAAGGCATCTAGTTGCCGTACTACCATTTCTATTTTAAATTCACGGGTTATTTGGTTTTGCATTATAATTTTAGCTTTTGAGTCATGCATTGTCATTATGATGAGGTTTGATAATTTCTGAGGTATTCCCAAATGTCTTAGAGCTGTTAAAATTATGTTTCTATTTATGCTGTCAAATGCTTGCTTGAAATCTATGAAAAGCATGTGAAGATCTATGTCGTGTTCATAACATTTCTCCATGCTTTGTTTCATGACGAATGTCTGGTCAATCGTCGATCTTTGGCTTCGGAATCCGCATTGGTACTCTCCCAGTATTTCTTCAGCAAAGTAAGCTAATCTGGAGTATATGACATTGGCTAATATTTTGTAAGCACAGCTTAATAACGTTATCCCCCTGTAGTTGCTGCATGTCATTTTGTCTTCTTTTTTGTGAATTGGACAGATTAGCCCCACCTTCCACTTCTCCGGAATATTTTCTTGCACCCATGTTGTACATATTAAGCTATGTATCTTTTTATGCAGAAATTCTCCACCTTTTTTTAGAAGCTCAGCTGTTAGCTTATCTTCTCCAGGAGCTCTTCCATTCTTTAATTTATATATAGCTTGTTTAACTTCTTCGTATGAAGGTGTCATAATTAATGGCTCTGCTGTATGCATTGTAATCTGCTGCCGTTGTTGTTCCTCGTTTCTTAAATTTAATAGTTCATTGAAATATTCATACCATCTATTCATAATGTCGTCATTTTCTGAGAGCGTATTACCTTGTCTATCTTTGCATGCATTTACTCTTGGTTGGAAGCCTGTTGTCTGTTTTTTAATACTATTGTAGAATTTTTGCATGTCACCTTGATAATGTTCGTTTTGTATTTGTTCTGTTTTTCTTTTTAGCATTTGTTTTTTCTTAGTTCTACATATTTTATTTGCACATTTTCTTTTTTCTCTATAATTTTCTCTATTTGTTCTTGTATGTCTTTGTAGCATTTTTAGTCTAGCATTGTTTTTTATATTTATCGCTGTTTCGCATTCGCTGTCAAACCATTCTATGTTTCTTTGCTGAGGTATAACACCTACAGTATTTCTGGCCGCTGAACGTATAGCTTCTTCAATTTTTCCCCATTCGCTATTCACATTATATGATTGCTCTTCATTATTTTCTTGTACCGATTCAAGTTTTCTTTGTATGTTGCATTGATATTGCATAACATTCGATTCAGTGTTTAGTTTGTTTGTGTCCCATTTTATCCAACGGAAACCTCTACTTTTTCCTGCGTTTGATACTTTTATTACATATATATGACTATGAATTTACTAAACATATTGTTGCAATGTTGTCGGATCAATATTAGTTAATCTAATTAGTAATTATTGTTAAAATTTCACTGCAAAGGTATTATAAATAATTACATATTATAATGTACAACAGTATTATTTCGATCTTTACTCTTTGATTTTGTAATTACTACTAATCATATTTCAATAGGTCACATGCTTTTTATATACATATATAAATTTATTATCTAGAAAGATCTATACTTTAAATTAATTTAGAAAATTTTAAGTCGAATACAATAAACTACTAAATATTTTGTGGAAGAATAACGAATGTTCTCGAATGTAGGATTTGAAAGTTATAAAAAGTTTTGAAAGTTATAAAACTCACTATAATATAACATATTTACTAGTTTGTTTTTTTCAATATTAAATTTTATATGCCAATGCGTTCATTAAAAAAAAATCTAGAAAATTCTAAAATATTCTGGAATCTGTAAAACCAAAAAAAATTATTCTAAAGATCTTTTGAACGTTCTAGAAAAATTTAAGATTCAAGAATTTTCTTTTCGAGAACTCGAATATTCTAGAAAAATAATGTGAAAGACTTTTTTGCTCTTCTTAACATGGGATAAATGATGATTAAAACAAATGACAAATGATAAATGATGTTTTTTTTTTCAGAATTGGTCTTTTAAATTACTTTCGTTAACCGATGATTTCAAATGCTCAACTTAGAAAATCCTTCTTAGTAATTCCACCTAAGTTCTTTCGAAAATTCTAGAAAATATTTAAATTTCATACTGAATTTACTCAAATTCGATACTTCTAACAGAATTTTCCCTTCATTAAAATTTAACGAGTTTGATTACATGTAACTGTAATAACACTAATAACAGGAATTCATATGGTAAATGGTAATATGATATTTACTTACATCAGTAATTGTTGTACCTTCAGAGAAACAACATGAAAACTAGTGGATAACAATCCTATTTGTTTTTCAATTTATGGTATTGACAGATATAGATCTGAAGTGTTTTTTTTTTGCTTATTTTTTTGACGAATCAAGGAAAAGATACAATATTTCTGTAAAATAAAAAATATATTGTGAATTTGAAAAAATTCTAGAAAAATTACCTGAATATTAATACAAAAAAAACGTCAGCACGACTCCAAACAAATACAACATAAGAAAAAAATTAAAACTGTTAGAAATTTTGTTTTTAAATGATTTTGGAATATAAATTTACATGTGCTTCATATTTCATTGTGTGTACATAACATACATGAATTCTGGGTTGAGTTTAATTTTAGTAGATATTGCTAGTCGATTTAAATATGATTTTTGTTTTTGACAGAAAAAAAAAATATATTCAAATTTTAAATGACGTCATTAGGGAAATGATTAAACCTAAGTTTAAGTGATATAGAAAAATAAAATTTATTTTAAGGATTCATTCTGTATATAAATATTGCAGAAATCTGAAAAAATATTCTCAGTTATTTAGAATTTGTTGAGTTCGAAGTTTGCTTTTTAAATTTTACTTTTGTATTTTTCGGATTGTTTACAAGTTTTTTATTTAAATTAAGCCTTATATTTACACAAAAAGTAAACTTAAGGCGGCACAGTGTTGAAAGAAATTTAAATTTAAAATTAAAAATATTATTAAAAAACAAATTTTGAAATAAAAAAGACTTACGAATGGAATTTCTTTAATTCGGAAAATATTTTAAAAACAATCATAATAGTTAAAAGTGGTAAAAATTAATTAAAAAAAACATCGAAATGTGTTTCGACAATAATATGGTAAAATTTGAAATTTTAAAAATAAATATTTATGTATTTGTATTTTGGTTTGAGTATTTTTAAAAGATTTTTACCGTTGTTTCGCTTAAATAGCGGGTCGTAATCATTAAAGTTTCATTCTCCGTCTATGTTGTGAGAGTTTTGGAGTCTTCGTCTATGTTGTGTTTTTGAAACAACAACAGGGAAAATGTTGTTGGTACTACAAAGTTTGTTAGAGTAAATCCCAAAAACAATTAACTCGTTTGAACAGGTTATACCTTCCAAAGTTGGTCAATTTGTTTCTAATTTAAACTGTAAATATATATATATATATATAAATGTATATTTAGTAATATCTATATATATATATATATATATACTGACAAGTGGTTAAAAGATACATATATATATATATAAATGTATATTTAGTAATATCTATATATATATATATATATATACTGACAAGTGGTTAAAAGATTTAATTTGTATGTGCATTTGAGTACATAATAAATTTGAGCTCACTTAAACAACCTCACTCTTTTTTATCAATACCAGAATTAATTAAATAAAATGAATCAAGTGAAGTTCTGAATATAATTAATTTAGTTATACTTCAACTAGTTCATTAAATATTAACAAATGTACTGTAATTATTATAATTGAATAGGAATATAGTTAAAGTTCTTAAATCGAGATTCACAGAAAGTTTTTATTTAAAATTTATTAAAATTATTTAAAAAATTTAATTTAGTTATATGTGAACATCTTGGTAATAAAAATACAAATTTTCGTTTTATTCATATAATAAAATTTATAATAAATAAATAAATTGTTTATACTCTTAATTATTAATGAAAAATAAAAATTATAAATTTCTGAAGAATTTCTCACACCTTAAGAAATGCAGTAGGATAAGAACTAAAATATTTTTTTTATGTTAAATTATATCTCTTTAAATTGGACACAGTATATATATATTCTTTCTTTTAACATGGAATTTTTGTGTTGTATTTTGTTAATTGATTAGTTAAAAATAATGTAAAATTAAATGAAAATTTTATTTCGATTTAAATATTTAGTTTTTTTAGACAAAATTACTCTACAGTAATCTCTAGTTCTAATGACGTTTACCAGATTATCTTCAAAATTTGCTACTGTTAAAACCAGTTTTTGAAAATATTTGCTCAATTCTCTTATAATTTAATTAAATCCTTTAATTGTTAAGTAATTCATACAATCCTTTCATTAGTAGTGAGGAAAAATTTCTGTAGAAAGAATAAAATTAAGTAAATGTGCATAAAAGTATACTCGCACATCCTTCGAAATTCAATCTAAAATCAACTTTGACTTTCTTTAATAAGTTATAAAAAATCATTGAATTTTAAATTCTTTATTTTAGTAAGACTATTCGAAATTTAAGTATATTTAAAAATATATAAAAAAAATTATAATATTTAGTATATAGTCGTAATAAAATTATTAAAAATTATTATTTTAGAATTATAAGTATTGGAAATATTAAACATAAAGTCTTAATTAATTTAAGTTTAAAAAAGAAAAGAAAGTTTATTTCATTAATTTTATTTAATAAAACATCTTATTTTGACTTTATTTTTTATTTATTTATTTATAAAAAACTTTTTATTTTTTATATATGTATATATTGTATGCATTTCGATGCTTTCGTTGCATCATCATCAGCAATTTACGTACAATCAACATTCTTTATTGTAAATTATTGTTCATTCAAATGTGTATAGTTTTCTTCATTTCTTAATCTTCTACGTTAACATTGGAAAATCAACATGCGCAAGTAGCTATAAAATACGAATTAGCCGCAAGCGCTGATGCAGGAGGTAAGTTTCTTGCTAGTTAAAGGAAATTCGACTTTTAATTCATTCACTGTATTGATAAAAATAAAATGGAGAGTTATTGTAAGTTATTTTAAGTATTTTTTCTTATTTTTGCTCATCTTCATAGTTCCCAGAAATTCATAAATCAGTAAATGCTTGCCGAAATTTACTCGAAAAATGTATAATATAATATAATTGATTTTCAATGTCTCATTATATTGTTGCGCTTCGAAATTAAAATAATTAATTTTCTTATTATTAGGTTTTCAAACAATCACAAAATTGTACAAATTTAAAAAATATTAAAAAAATTAAAAAAAAAATTACAAGTTTCACTTGATATCATCATCACATCATTATTATTATGTATTGACGAAAATTTAAAATAAGTTTTAGATAGGTAGTGTAGCGGGTGCGGGGGGTGGGTTATGGGACTATGGGAGAGTTAAATTGAGTAGCCAAAAAGCTTAACAAAAATAAAAATAATATGTGAAAATGAAATGAGAAACTGAGAAACGAGAATTAATAATAAAAAAAAAAATTAAAAAAATAAATAAAAAAACTTTAATTTACAATATTATTTATTCTTTTTGTTTTTTCCAATACTTCGTAGTTTATAATAATAAATATAAAAATAAAAATTCACTGCTGTCACGCGAACCTGAAAAGCTTTTCATTCGCTATACATTCAGAATTTGGTTTGGAGGTGGTGAGGCGATGAAAAAATTCTCTATTTTGTTATTTGTTTTTCTCTTTTTTATGTTTTTTTTCTCTATTTTTTTTCACTTTGTTTTTGTTTTAAGTGAAATGCCACCAATTGGTTATCTTCAGTTTTCGGTTCAAAGTCACAACATAAGCTTGTCTCTTTAAATAACAGTGAAAAATTAAAATATTTATATAAAAATTTAATAATTTTATTTTCTTTTGTACAACTCACTACATTTTTAAATATTTAAAAAAAAAATATATTTATTTATTTTTTTCGAATACATGAAAAATAAATTGTATACAAATTATTTTTAAATGAATTTGTTTTAATAACATTTTTAATGAATTCAAAAATTTAAAAAAAAAAAACTTTTAATATTATATTAAAAAAAATTCATATAAATGAGAAAACGAAAGAAAAAATTTTAAAAAAACTTTTAACTTCTAACTTTCTTATTTTCTTAGTTTATTTATTTAAAATATCATATTTTAAGTATAAATTTAAAATTTTAAGAAAATTAAAACTAAAAACGCCGGGTTGTGCTAAAATGTACCTTATAAATATTTAAAAAAAAAAACTTTATTTATTTTTTAAGTAATAAACTCTACTAAACTAGAGAGACACTCTTTTCTCAAAATAATAATATTGTATTATATACCTATATTATTATCATAATTACCTTTAATATAAAAATATATATTTTATATATATGTATTTAAATAAATTTAATAAAAGTTGCGATTCGCTTGCAAATTAAATAACAAACAAACAATACAGAACATTGAATGAACACAGAATTAAAAAAGAATATCCAATAAGTGTAGTACAAATATAGTAAAGAAAATTTTATAAAATAAAAAAGTAAATAAATTTATCTATTATTTGTTAATTCATATACTAGATATTATTTTAAAAACTAGGGTGAGAATTAAATGGGAAAAATTAAAAAAGTAAATATTATAAAATAAAAATTCATTTACATACAGATACTTTTATTCTTAGTATTATCAATATAAATTACTACATATCTTATCCACAAATTTAAATACCTTTCAGTCCTGATTAATAATTTTAGTCTAGTATAGTTTTTCATTGTGATAAAATGTCATATTCAAAAGCGATGCTTCTGCTCTAAAAAACATTATTATATATTAAAAATATATAAAAATAAAAAAGTAAAAAAAAAAATACTTAATTAAAAAATTGAAAATATATAACATAAAAATAATTTAAAAGATAGCGAATAAGTATTAAAAGGAAAAACAAAAATTTATGTAAAGACACCATATTATAAAAGTTTATTATCGAGAGTGAAATAACAAATTTCGAATAACGAATTCAAAATTAAAATAAAAACAAAAAAAATAATTCTTAAATTAAAATCAGTATTATTAAATAATAAGAAAAAATTATTAGAATATAAATAAGAAATATAACTAAAAATCATATATAAAATTAAAATAGTAAAAAAAATTTAGTTATTGCAAAATAAAAAAAGAAAACCTAAAACACTTTTGTTTTATAAAAGTTTTGAATTATTATTATTTAATATAATATATTATATATAATATAATAATTAGAATTTAAATATTAATTAAATAAATAAATAAAAAAAATAAGTTTTAAAAAATTAATAATCATTAAAAATAAAATAACTATACTTAATTGATGAAATTAAAAATGAAATTTTTAGATTTATCAATAATTCGAAAAAAATTTAATGTAAGTTTTATTTATTTAATATTTTTTTTATTTTATATTTAAAATATATGCAGTTAAAATTTAATGAACGGTCCACTTAAAGGTTCAAAACCTAAGTTTTGGCTATAATATAAAAAAAAAAGAAAAAATAAAAAAAAAGTAGATTTTTTTTTTTTATAAAGTATTAAGAATTTATTTAATTATATAAAGTAATTTTGTGGTATTGCAATTTTTTTAATTTAAAATCTAAATTCTTTTTGAAAATATATGGATCATATATTTACACGGGGTTTTCGGACTGCATTTGTTCGAATACATTTTTGAATGATTTATTCCGGAGCCTACCTAAATTCCAAGGTACCAAAATCCCAAAAAAACAAAAAATGCCAATTTACCGAAATTCAAGTCTTGTTTTTGGTAAGATTCAATTTTTTTTAAATTGCTTAATCTTTTTTATTCTTTGCAAAACAGAAATATGGGCTTTTTCCGAAATGTGGAACTAACATTTGTTTGCATATATAGCCACTGTTGCATACGAAAAAGAAAATATCAGCTTTTTCAGAAACTTACTATGTACTTATAAAAATTTAAAAAAAACTTTCATTAATTTTTATGAAATTTTTGTAAATTAGAATTTTGATTTGCGGGTTTTTTCATAATTTCATTCATAATTTCGAGTAGTTTTTCATAAGTTTCATTCATAACCAGATATATTCGATTAAGTACGTCTTTTTTTTTTTTGTTTTTTGAAGATTGATAACTTTGAAAAGATTTTACAAAGCGGTAACGAAACCAAATCGAGCGTGAAATTTTTACTCACTAATTCTATTCTTTATTTAAGTTAGACTTTACTAAACTAGCCATTATGTTTTTTAGCTATTTTTGTTTTATGAAAATGTGGTAAATCTTGCGATTAACCATGAATATTTTAGTTACAATTACAAAGGAGATGTATTAGGAGATGGTTTAATTCATTTCAATTTTCTTATCGAACCTCGATTGTGAACAAGTAAAGCACTTTCGCCATTTTCATGATGATAAAAAACGATCGTATAAGTTAGTATAAGTTTCTTTAATTCATATGATACTATTGAGATCTCTAAATTTCTATGTAAAACATAATTAAAATTCCGCTTTCCCAGAAATGTCTGAAAGAAATTTATGTAAATTAAATAACCATCACTGTGAATAACAATTTATTATGGAAATATTATATAAATAGTATTAACTAAACTAGCTTGACTTATATAATTAATATTAATATATTAGATTGATACTAAATTCTCTTAATAGATAATATTTTAAATTTTCAAATTCACTTTTGTTTTGTTTTGTGTATTTGTGGTATGACGAATTCAATAATTTTAAAATAAAATTCCTTTGATCTTTTGACTGGTTTTTCCGAGATTTTCTTAGATTATTCATTTTGATTTTCATCAATGAACTTTTGTCCAAGTTTTTGTACAAGTTGGATTTAACCCTGATCCAATCGGAGTGTATTCTGGTACCACCAAAATCTTTCAAATATGAATATCTGTTGTTATTTGAAATAGATTCTTGAAATTTCAGGAATTCGTCACTTGCATTAATATTTATCATAACTCATAATTCGTTACAAGGACGAAATAAAATATCCTTTTTCCCAATTTTTTGGGGAAACTCTAACTCAATTGTAAAATGTATGAAGAAAATCATTATTGTTTTGAGAATTATACATTTTTTTGATTTTTATATTTAGTTTTTTTATTTGTTGGAAAATAATAAAAATTAATTTACATTATTACAAATTCAATGTAAGAAAGAGTAAAGTAATTTCATACATTTTATACAATAGCAGGGTTAAATAGTTTATTTTTGTTTTCAATATAGTAGGTATATGAGTTGTTTTCCTTCTAATCCTTGTATTGAAGATTGCTAATCGTACTTAGAAATAAGCAAAAAAATCCATTATCTGCGACATACGTAGATTTATTAAACAAATCGTATCTTTAAACTGTCATTTCATTAAAGTTTAATTAAAGCCAACTCAAAAAAAAGAACAAAATTTATAAAATATTTGCCTTTTCAACAATACCAAAATATTTTCAAATATTTAAAAAAAAAATTTATATTTCTAAAATTCTAAGTAGTTATATACATATTTATATAAACACATAAATTTAAATAATTTTAATTCTAATTTATTGATTGATGATTTTAAAGTAATTAAGGAATACATATAGTCAAAACCTGTTAAAATTTTTTAATTCGACAAAATAAAAAAATGAGAAGCCGGTTTTAAAAAAATTTTATATTAATTTATTAAGTAATTATTTTTTTTGTTTTTGTTTTGTCAAAGAATTCAAATTAAATTAGTTTAATTCGTGTTTGATGATATTTTTTTCAAAATTTTAGAACACTTTTTTTTTTTTTTTTAATTTGCTGAAATATTTTTTTTTATAATATAAAGTATCTAAGAAAATAAAGTATTTAATATGTAATAAAAATCTAACTTTTTTATAGCCCTTTTTGCTTGGTTTGATTTCGATTCAAGTACTTATTTGATTTAGTTTTTGTTTTGTTTTGTTGAATTTTATTTATTAAAAAACTCACGTCTAATAAAACAAACCAGAACCAAAGCATATTTTGGGAAACTTGTACAATACTTCGATTACATTTCGAAGCTCATTTAAATATTAAACAATTCATATAAATCTTAGGTTGTTTAATCAATGTCCAACAATATGGAGACCATTAATATTTCTAAGGGAAAACTACTTTGTTTTGACAGTTTTAGTTCAAATTAAGTTGATTGTTGGTAAAGTTTTATTTTTGTGCCAATAACTTTAAATTTTAACTGTGTTCTTAGTATCAAAACAAAATTCATAATGAACAAAATTATATTTTACCTGACCTTAGTTTTCAGAAACATCTTTTTAAAATTTTAAATTTTGAGATGTTTTTACTTTCAATATTTTAAATATCTAAATTACGATACCAATGTACCTATTTGTTGTTAATAATTCTATATAAGTTATTTATATTTATATCTACAACTACTACTGTATTATTTTTACTACTTATACTATTCTGATTAGTATTATTTTTATTGTTTCAACCTACACTATATTACCCTTTCAAAAAATCGATAAAAACTGTTCAGAAAATCAAAAAAACTTGTGTCAGTAACAATAATTCAAAATATAATTTTCATTCGAGTACTTAGGAAAAATCAATAAATTAATCAGGCGATTACAAATCCTAAATATAATATAGTTACTTATTTTTCTTACTGTATTGCTATTTTAGTTAATTACTTTAGTACAATACACTTTTATTTTTAATAAATTTACAATAATTATTATATATATATATATATATATATATATTAAAAGCCTGTTTTGATATTCTATTGTAAAAATAGTTGAATTTAATTCTAAATTACTTCATAATATTACTTTATCGACTTTGCTTGACCCAAAAAGCAATAAAAAAAGAAGAAAAGTGCATTGTAAATAATAAAAACAAAACAAAAAATGATAAAAACTAGTTATTTCTAATAATTATAATGAATATTGATAAGAAAATTGTCTCAAATAAAGTCTTTTTATCAATAATAGAGATTGTGTATTTACGACAACGAACTGAATTAAAAAAAATAAAATTAAGCAATAATAAAATTTTGAATTAAGTACGTGGATTTTATAATAATAAAGGTAATCAATTCCAAGCTAAAATAGAAAATTAATTAAATAAATATAATATTTTATCAATTAACTTTATAATCTGAATAATACAAATTTTTTTTTTTTAATTTTAGTTATCACATGTACTTCCGAAATAAATTTTTATTAAAGCTCTAAATAAATATATATATATATATATATATATATAGTTATTTTTATATATAATTCTAAGTCTATGGGATGAAAACCCATGGGATTTGACACAGAAATTTGGAATACACAATATGAAATACTTAATAACATAATTTTCTCCTACGTATATACTACCCAAATACAAAATAATTGTTATATATATGTTTTATTGTAATAAATTAAACGAATTATGTGTTTCAAGGGAGCGGTACGTATACCTGCCGGCCTGTCGGCAAAAATAAGGATTTCAATAAATAAGTAGCGGGAGTTTGGGGGCAGTAAACCCCGACTTTAAAATTTAAATATTTGCTTTTTATATTCATTATATACTAAAATATTTTCGCTAGCAACACCAGAATTTATATTTTTATATTATTAAAACTTTGGAAAGCCTTTAGTTTGGCATATTCAGTGACGGTGTTTTATTGGCCGTGCAAAATAACTGCGAGATATAAAATCCCAAAAAAAAAAAGTTTTTATCTTAATTATATTTATGCGTAGCTGCTTTTGGAATGCAAAAAGAAGGATATATCCCCTTTACAGAATATTTACCTTAATTATTTGTATGCGTAGCCGCTGTTGGACACAAAAAGGGTGATATCCCTTTTACAGAATATTTATCTTAATTAACAACAGCGGCTACGTTGGATGGAAAAAGGGGGATATAACTATCCCTTTTACACAATATGTACCTTAGTTATATTTATGCGTAGCCGCTGTTATATTATAATTATAAATATATTTTGAAACTATATCTGATTTTTGTTACAAATTGTTTTCATGATTTTTTCAAAAAAAAAAATGTTTAGTCTTTTTTAAATAATTAAAAAACAAGTAGTAGACCCGTATTTCAATTATAAAATCATTTTGATTAAAATAGTTTTTAAATTTGCATACAAATCGAACTAATGGTTGTAATATGCAAAAAATGTTAATCTTTTAAAAATAAAGTTCTTATAAATCTAATAAAGGTTTTATTTTTGATATTATTTCCCGAAGCTAAAATACTTTAAAATTTATACGTTACAATTATTTATTTTATTTTGAGTCATATCTAAATAGTTGGTACTAAATATACAAAACAAAAGCATTTCCTAAAATCACATTTAACATAAACATATTTCTGAATTGAATTTGAAATCTTACACTATTAAAAACGATCATTTGATAATCACAATATTTTTGTAAATACTTGTAAGTTAATAAGTATTTTCTTATTAAATAAATCACATTGATAATTATTTATTATGCTAATCAAGGTTAATCATCTGAAAAAATTTAATTGTAAAGTTTATATACAAAATTTAATTTTATTAAAAAATTATAATTTCCAACAATTTATTAAATAACATTGCAATAAATAATGATAAATAAAGCTCTAAAAATAATTGACATAATACTTATCCAAAATTTAATTGAAATTTATTAAATATATTCGGACAATTTATATATAATAACATAACTAAAAGGTGCTTTATTCAAAACGTCTTAACATCACAACACAATATGTCTTAAAAGTAATTTTTCCATATAATATGTGCGAGCAGTTATTCTTATGCTATTATAGTCATATCACGTTGATAGTTAAATTAAGAGACCAATTGAGAAAATTGAGCTCTTAATTGGAAATTTCCGTTATTTTGTTAAATCTTATTGAGCCAACATTTTTTTAGTTAAATAAAAGTTTAAGTTTAGTTAAAAATAAATAAAAATTTTGCAGATAGTAAAAATGTACATAATGTACATGTACTCAAATGTAAATAAATACATTTAGTTATGAATTTTGCCTAAAAATGAAAACATACTTATTTATTAACTACCTATTAAGTATCTTTTTTTAGATTGTCTACTCTAAAATTCATATTAAACGCCATAAAATTATAAATAAAATATAAAGAAATTATTTATTTAAATAATTTTCTAATAACAAAAAATTATTATATTTTAAATTGATATTAAATTTTAATTAAATTAATAATTTTTTTAATTAATTTATTTTTAATTACAGTGCGGCATGCGCCATCCTAACAATGGCCAGAGTGAAGGCGACTTAAGTCGTCTAACAGGTACATCAAGTTCATCTTCAACCCCTTCATCTTCAAACGATAATTTAGATATTGAAAACAATGAAAATAATTTATGTAATGATAATTGTGCAATAATATCATCACAAGCCCTTATCCTTAGCGTTAACGATAACGAAAATGCAAATAATTTGAAAAATTCCCAACACTTACACGGTCATCATCATCATCATCATCATCATCACTATCGTGGTCATCATCATCATCATCATTCACATCATGCAACACAACAATATGGTCAACAACAAATACAACAACATCATCATCAACAAAATTATCCAAGCTACTTACCCGAATATATTGATCCATTAGAATGGCAAAAATCAAGAAAACGAAAAGAACGTTTAGATAGTACATCATCAACAACGCAAGTTGATCGTAAATTACAACGATCTAATAGTGAAGAATTAATAACAAGCTCTGATTGTGAAGTGATACGTCGTGTATCATCTCATGAAGATTTTAAGAAACAACCGCAACCACTACAAGTAAAAGATACAAATATTGAATGTAGTGAAGAAACAGTAAATAATTTAAAAACTATTTCAGAGAATGATAATCATTCCGGTGAGTTTAAAGTATTTAATTTAAAATTAAACAATTTTTTAATATTTTATTATTTATTTATTTTAATAAAGTCAAATCTGTTAAAAGTCATAAAAGTGCTGATAGTCAACAACAACAACCACAGCAGCAGCAACAGCAACAAAAACAACAACAACAACAACATAATGAAACAACTAATAATTTTATATTACGTCTCCGTTTGGATACAAGTCCAGCTAGATCAAATAATCATCGTTGGTCACCAAATCGTTTTGATGATTTATCAGAAAATGAAAATGAACGTAGACGTTCATCAGAACGCTTTTCAAAAACACGCGCACCACCTGGTCGTAAATCAGGTGTTGTGAAAAAAATCGGTTCAAATTGTGGTAGTGGTGGCAAATATTCACGTCGATCTGGCGATGAGACCGTATATAAATATGATATATCTAATTTAAAATATGAACGTCGTGGTTTCGTCAGTAAACTAAAATTGGAAGAACATCGTAAAGAAGAAGCTGCTGATGGCGAACCAATTGTATCATCAACATCATCAACTATACCACCACTAACTATATCTTCATCACAGACAAGTGATTATAACGACAATAATTTAATTGATTTGTGTTTACAAAAATCAACATTACAACAACAACAGCATCAACAACAAAATAATGAAGGAATTCAACAGCAACAACTACAATCACAACAACAAAAACAAAACCATCATATCCCAGATGCCTCAATAGCTATACCACTGCCATGGGATCGTTCGCCACAAGATATTCAAACAACACCAGTTTTATGCAGACGTTTTGCAAAATTTAATGATGATGAATCGGTATCATCTAGTACACAAAACTCAAATAATAATAATAATAATAATAATATTAATAATTATAATAATCAATATTATAATAATAGTAATAATTATCAATCAGATTCATCATATTCATCATTACAATCAACAGCAATTATTGCTGCACCAGCTGTTATTGTTGATAACGAACCAATTAAATCATTTCGTACATTTACAAAAATGGAAAATTATAAAACACGTGAGGCAATGCTGCAAAATATTTTACCAATAGGTTTATTACAAACACCAGATGAACGTTTAAAAGTCATTAATAAAAAATTGAATGCATTAAAAAAGAAAATTATTTTATTGGAGGAAAATTATGAAAAAACATATGGCTACAGACCATCACAAATTGAACGTTATAATGATAAACAGATTAAAGCAGCTTTAACTGAAATAAACAAATTAAAAAAAGAAAAACAAGAAATTAAAGCTGATCCAATGGCAGCATTAGGATTAAAATTTAGTGGTGGACTAGATCCTGAACAAAAATTAAATAAAATTAAAGACACTTTGGCTGATATTCAAAAAGTAAGTTTTTATTAATTATAGTATATTTTTAAAATATTTAAATCTTATTATTTGCCAACAATCCTTTAAGGAAATTTTTATAATAACATTTGATATTTTCAATCAACACTCACCACCTGTCACAATAATTTTCTTTTCTTTAGAATTCAATTTTCTTTAATTTGTTTGTCGATAAAAATAACCAATGACTTATGAGGAAAATATTTTTTGTTTATTTTTCTTATTTTATTTATAAGTTTACATAAATAAATATTCAAAAAAACTAAAAGTGTATTAAATTTTTTTTTGTTTTATTTTCGATAAATAAAGAAAATAAGCTCAAGTCTTCAAATAATTATCAGCCTCTTTTCTTAATTTTATTTTCTCTTGTATGTTGTGAATTGAGAAATTTTGAATTGAACAATATTTTTTAATTATATTTTCTATCTTTATCATTTGTTTTTGTTAATTATCCACTAGAGTAGTAATTGGCAGCACCATGAATTGTTTTTTATTTTTGATTTCTGTATTTACTTTTTTTATATACTTATGTATATTTGTGTGAATGCATTCATGTGATGAATGTATATAAACGAGTGTTTATTACTCTTCTCATTCTAAATTAATACTGATGAAAATTATCATGCTTATGTTTATATTTTCCGCATCTTTTACAGGTCATGGTCGTTTGATGTTTTACTTTTAGTTTAAATATAAATTTGTTGTTCCACATTCGTTTTTGTGATACCTATGTGATGATATTTCTAATAGTATTTCTTAGATAAAACCCATAAAAAATGGAATACCCAATTGTTAAATGTGTAGAAAATCATATTTTAGATATTTTGATTTTGATTTATATTTAAAAAAAAATTAAATTAAATTAATTAAATACAAGAGTATTCATATTATATTAAATTTATACTTTATAATAATTTGCCAGATACATACGTCTTTTTATATACATTCATAAATATGTATTCCATGGAAATTCTTTCACTAAAATTTCGAAATTAGAAACATTTTTTATAGAAACAATTTTGTATAGAAACCTTTTTACTAAACATTACTAAATGTCGTACCAATTACATATGATAACAAAGCTTTAGAATAAGCTTTTTCAAAAAAATGTTGATAACTTTTTTTGAAAAATTCAAAGAAAATCTACCTATTTATGTTCATATGTAACTAATTTAACCTTTGTTTGATTAACAATATTGAATTTAAAAAATAACTGACTTTTAATTTAAATTAAAATATATTACAATATAAAATTTTATTTTTTTTATTTTAGAAATTATATGATAGACGTGCTGAATCACATCGTCCTGAAAATTTAGAAATTCTAACTTCTGATCAATTAGTTCAAGAGAAAACTTCTGTGCAACATAGTTTATTATATTTTGAATCACTTTATGGTAGGCCATCAACTCGTGAAGAACGTGATGCTGCACGTCCATTATATGATCGTTATCGTATTATAAAACGTATGATAACACGTAGTATATCAATACCACCAACTGGTGGTGTTGGTTCTGAATTACCAACAATATTAGAACATGAAGCCATGACATATGAAACAATACAACAACAATCTTCGATAAGTACTGATACAACAACAAATTCATTATCAGAACATCTAATTGGTGGTACTAATAATATTCATGTGACTGGATTATCAACAACAGCAGCAATTGAATCTCCAACAGATAATTCCATTCAAACCACTACTGATTCAACAACAACTGAATCATCAAATCAAATTGAACAACAAAATCAACAACAACAACTAGAACCAGAGGAGCAACAAGATCAAAAATTACCAACTACTCCATCACATCAGCATCAATCATCAATCAATGAAGTTAATCTTCATATGTTATCTTTAGACGAACTCTGGGGACATTTAGAACGAGTTCGTGAAGAAAAGAAAGATTTAAAGAAATCAATTCGTGATTTTGAGAATTTATTTGAAGAGCAAAATGGTAGAAAAATGCTTAAAAATGATCGTAAATTAATTGAAGATACTTATGCAGCATACAAAGAATATAAAGCAAAAGTTAGATTATTACAAGCATTAATTAAAAAACATATGGCTAAATAACTTTATTCTCAAAATTTCGGGATATCTTTAATTATTATTTTATTTTTTTTTTAATTATATACTATTTATATAATTAATTAAGTCTTTTATACAAAATTCATGATATCGTTTTCTATTTCTATGTATAAAAAAAAGTGCGCTATTTCATTGTTATTTTTTAATACATTGTGTAAATCATTCATTATGAAGAAATCGAATTGTATTGTGTTTAAAGTAAAAAAACAACAAAAAAAAAAAAACAAAAAAAAAACATGAAAAATTATACTGTTTTGTTAATTTTTATTTTTTTTTGGAATTTTATATATTTATTAGTAAAATATTTTCTAAATAATATCGAGGAAAAAATTAAGGATATTTCAAAAGTTGTTAATAATTTTTTCTATAATGCAAATATTTTGTTATATACAATGAAATAAATGTTATACAAAGTTTATTTAGCTAAACGAATTCAAAAGATTATTTGTTCGATTACATAATTTTTTATAATAAAATAAAGATGAACCAATAGATTTAGTAAAAAAAAAAAACATCAATATTAATTAATAATAATAAATATATATAGGTACATATATACATACATTTTTATAATTATATATTTTTAAATTTTATTTTCAATTTCTCATTCAATTTCTGTCAAAATACATAGATTTTCAGTTATAGAAATAAATTTCTGTTTAAATATCCAAAATCTTTAAACCATTTTAGTACAAACAATTAATTCTATTTATAATAAGAAAGTTTTAGAAAACTCAAAATTTCCCTAATTTTCAATATAAATTATGAATATATTCTATAAAAGAAATTTTTAATATACGTTTGTGAGAACTCGATGTCAGTCAACAGTATTAGGGTATTAGGCATGTTTTTGGTTTTTTAATTTTAAAATTAAATATTTTATTTTAATGAGTGCTTACGTAAAATGATTTAACTAGTATTTGAACGAGTATATAATTTATTTAATTATCGTAAATATGCAATCGAATTGTAATTAGAACATGTTAATGATAATTTTTTATAGCAAGTAATATAACTTTAATAACTTGGTAATAGACATTACTATCAAAATAATATTTCTATAAATCAAATCGAGACTACAAATCTGAATTTTAACAGTTCGAACAAAAAAAAAAACGTATTTTATATGGCTTACTTAAAGCTAAAAAAATACTAAACGCCAATTCCTTTTTATACATTTAGAATATTTTATTTTATTATAATATAATATAAAATTATTAAAATATAAAAATTCTGATAGTTCTAAAGAAAATTCTAAATACCTATTGTTATCAATAAATTACATGAACGATAGAACAGAAAATTTATATCTAAAGTTTTTGAAATATCTTTAAATTTAAAAAATACATAAAAATAAAACTAAACTGAAATAAAAGACTTTTAAACTTTAGTTTAAATAAAAAATTGAAAAAAAAAATAACAAAAACTATACTTTTAGAATTAAAAAAATTAAAAAGAAATTGTCAACATTCGAAAAAAATATATACAACTTAAAAAAAAAAGAGGAAACCTTTTGTACTAAAAAATTTGTTGAAAACAAAATAAACAATTTATTCAAATTTTTATATATACATATATAAATATAACATACTGGAATAGTGCACACTAAAAAATGTTAAGTCTATTTACATATACAAAAATATATATTATATATTTCCATATAAAAATAAATAATAAATTATATTCACTTAAAATTTCATTCACTTTACACATACATATGTATTGCATTAACAAAATATCCTAGACTTCCTTTACAAAAACAAAAAAAAACACAAAAAAATTAGATGAATAAAAACAAAGAATTTAATTTAATTGTTCTCATAATAAAATATAATTTAACAATACAATATTTACTTAATTTAAGATACAAAAACAAGCAAATTGAATCAAAATGAAAGTAAAAACATAACATATATTTAATATATATTTTAATTCAAAAAAAAAAAATTAATAAAATAAAGAAATTTGTTTAAAATCAATAAAAAGAAAAAACGCTTTTTAAAAGCAAAAAAAAAAGATTATATACATTTATTAATAATATATAAATGTAAGTATTTTCAATAAAAATAGAAAAAAAATGTTTATTTAAATTTTCATGTTTTCTAATTTTAAAAATTTTAAAACAAAAAAGTTATATCAATTTATTATTATTTTTTCCTTTTTGCTATTGTAACCTCAAATTATTACTAATCCAGATTAGATAATTTATAATGGAATGTAGAATGTTGAATTTAATTAATTATTTTGAATTTTTATACATTAGTTATTTTGAAATTATTTAATCAATTTTTTCTTACTTATTTCTTTCAAAAATGTTTGAACTTCAAAAAAATTAAATAAAATTTAAAACTAGATTTGAAAGTTGTGCCATTATTAAAAATACATTTTGATTTCTTTAATCGAATATACGACAACCGTTATTTGTATAACAGTTTTTGTTTTTATTAAAAAAGAAAAAAAAAGAAATTATTTTCTGTCAATTTCAAAGAAAAAGAAAAATGTTGATTCGTTATAAAAACTGTTTTGAATATTGAAGGATGGTAGAGATCATCAATCTTAGGGGGGTGTAGTATCGCTGAATCATTAAAAAAAAAGAAATGAAATAAATTTTATAAATATTTATCATTTTGAAGAGATTTAGGTTTATATCAAATTATTTTGGCATACAATTTTAATTCAATATAACAAAATTTTTTAATTTATAATAAATTGCTTCTGAATCAAATTTAAAATTAATGTACATAATAAATGTATAAAAAGAAGGTACTCATAATCTGTGTATGTATTCATAATCTTTATTGACACTAAAACTATGAAATAATAAATTATTTGGTGTTTTCATTATCAGTTCATATTAAATTAATTTTGAAAGTAAAACCAAAAAAGAAAACAACAAATAAAGAAATATTTTAAAAGGATTATTTTCTAAATTGTGAAAAGCGATATTATTATTATGATTAAAACTATAATTTTGAAATTGTAACTGGTTTAGATGCCATTGTATGCATTTTCAAAAATCAATATCGCTTGTGTGTACGATTATAATTCAAGTCCATATTCGTAAGTATTTGATATTTTATAAAAGGTCTGTTTCAAATGTCTCGTACTTTACATATAACTCAATGTGCAGTACCTCTGAACAACTTTATTACATACATTTTACATTGATAACATCTACAATCCAGTATACATAATAATTTAGGTTTATAAGGCTATTTTATTTGTAAAACACTAAATCTGTGATAATTTTGATATATATAAAATTATTTGTTTATTTTTTTTTATTTTGTTGGGGAAAAAACTATGTATTTTATTTTAATTAATTTATATTATACTCTTCGTTTGAAGTAGAAAAAAAAACAAAAACACAAAAACAAAAACAAAAAAATGTATATTAAATTAAATCTGTAAATTATATGATTGTTTTTTTATTATTATTATTTTGATTAATATAAATGTAAAATATATATTATTTTACTTAAGACTTTTTTTTATGTCATTGAATTTTATAAATTGTTTATTTAATTACTGATATATGAAATATATAAATAAATTCAATATTTAATATACATACATAATTATAAATTAATAAAACAAAACAAATAATAGTAGATCTCTAAGATGCTTAAGAAAAGATTATTAAAAAACAAAGAAAAAGAATGAAAAAGCAATATATATATATATATATGTATGTATATATATATATAAATATAAAAGTTGTAATGGATATCCCTTACATTTAAGAAATTATTAAATAATATATATTTAAAATATTTTATTTGTGTTTTTAAATACACACATACATATATATAATTAATTTAAATTTAATATTAAAAATAAAATTTTGCTTTTTTTTTTAAATAAATTTTAATTAAAAGAATTTTGAATTTAATTTCAATAATAGAATGTGAATATCCTTTGAGAAAGTAACTTATTACCCGTTATAAAAAGTGAAACAAAAAAGTTCAGTGATTGTGGCTGATAAAATCATATTATTTTTAATTAATTTTTCAAAACTTAAGTTTTCTCCATTTTTCTTATGCTCTTCACAGTAACTTAGATGGATTCACTTTTTCGTGTTTAATTAAGTACGGTACTGTAAGTTTATACTACAATATCTACAATATTTCGATCATTTTATTTATCAAATTACTGGCTTATCAACTCATTATTGATGGGAACTTCTTAAATAGAATAGATCCATTTTATTTAGTTTGTTACCAGATTATTCCCTCAATTATTTTTTGTCATTAACCAAATGGTGTGTAGTCCTGAAATTGAGAGTGAGTATTACAATAAACCAACCTTAATTATGGTACTCGGAATTATTTTGTGTAGTTAGTTATTTGTAAAAAATAAACTATCAAATTTTATATAGTTTTTTTAAAGAAAGGGCAAAACTAAAAAGTTCGGAAATTTGCGAAACTTAACGTTAATGTGATCTAGATCTCAGTTTAGAATTTTATCTTAACAAAATCATTATGGTTGTAAGCTGATCTTTAAGCTTTTAGATATCATTCGCATTTCAATATCTTCTTACTGTCTAGCTAAAACTGGAACTGGAACCAGAATTGTCATTTAAATTTTTGTTACTAATACCCTTATCATGATTCTCGAATCGAATATGAGTCGCAGCGAATATGCTAGTCGAACGTTCGCGTAAATGTGATCATAATTCGCGAATAAATTCATTCGCTGTGGAAAAGTCGTTGCTAACTTAACACTCTAAAATTAAATATTGAAAATAAAAAGAAAGAAACTGTATTTTTTTGTGCTAATAAATTTCATAAACAAATTTAAAGATAATTATTTTGAAATATAAACAAAAAAAAACAAATTTAAAGATATTTATTTTGAAATATGTATAAACAAAAAAAAAATTTACGTTTTACGGTTGTCACCTAAATTTTTCATTCGCCAAATTGTCGAACGTATTTCATTCGCTTCGCTAATTATGATCGCATGACGGCGAATTTGCCTACTTATACGTTCGATTCGAGAATCATGATAAGGGTATAAGAGTGTACAGTCTAGTAGTGAGAATTCTTATTTATAAGTCTTGAGGTATTTGAATTTGTATGTTAAAATTTTTGGATCGACCAGTCTTCCATTTTTAATTATAGAACCTACATCGTCCTCTAATTAATTTTCTTGTTACGAAAATTCATATCTTGTTATTACAAAATAAACAAATCACGAAATGTAAGTAATAACTATAGATACAACTCTACATATATCTATGTATATAACTCTATATCTATAACTCTCTATGTATAACTCTATATCTATGTATCGATGGAAATAAAAAAATTGAACTTGTTCTTTTAATAATTTCTAATTAAATTTATAATTACATAAATTTTGTTTTATCGTTGTTTCGCCATTTAATATTTTAACTACTTTTATCTTTTGACGCTAGTTTTCGAAAACTTTACGTTACTCTTTTTTTTAGCGCAACTCAATTTGAATTTGTGTAAGGCAAAATTCAGATTTTACTTAATAATTACTGCACAACTTACATTAGATAGTCGTTTTGGTTACATGGCAAAATTACATAATACAAAATTACATAGAACAAAACTTCATAAGAAATCACAGATGGACAAAATTACGAGACAAAATTTCATATGGACATGGTTTTGTAATTAGGTACTTTTTTTCTTTAAAAAAAGTAAGAATACTAATTATTTTATTTCTTAAAAATGTAAAACATACAAATTTTTTCTCCTATCCATGCTATATTTTCATAGTTAAGAGTTTGAATAATTGCACATGTATAATAGTTAGTTGTTTTCGTTTTGCAGTATATCAGAATCCCAAATTAATTAACATTGCTAGTATCAATTGAACATACATAATTCAGTGCCATTTAACGAATTTTAAAATAGTTTTAACATTATTATAACAAGATATGTATGTATGTACTTATCTTATTTATAAATATGCGTACTGTTTTGTAGGACTATTTAAATGTTTAAAAAAAAGGCATAAATTGCTTGATAAATTAAATATGTAAAAAGTGAAACTTAAAACTAACATTCATCACTAAATTACAGTGTTAATTGAAATAAACCCTATATTATAACAAGAGAGTTTCCGCTACAACAATGAGAAGATTTAATTATTTATAAATTTGCGAATAATAAACTAATATTTTTAAAATAAATTTGATTGAAAATATAACTATTATTAAAAATTTTATTATAAAAAGTTCTTTCATGAGATTGAATGAATTTTATTATTATTTCTTGAAAAGGTTATTTACATATATGTATCTCTAATAAAATAATTTAAATTTGATTAAAAATCCAAATTTAAAAAATAACGTAACAACAAGCAAATAACAACAAACCGAAAAAACAAATTATTTTTTAATTAAAATTTTATTTCTTGGCTGTTGTTTTCTTATTATAATTAAGTTTTTATTCTTTCATTCATATTAAATTTATATTACTAATATATCGAAAATCAATATGCCATAAATCTTGAATGTATTTTCTAAATGTATTTAGAATAATATTTTAAAATTAGTACTAAATTACAATTATTGACAATTTTTGTTATTTAGTGAATATTACAATATTATTATATTTATTTATATTATTAATACTAACGTTTATATTTAAAAAAAAAACATATTAAATGAAATTAACTATTTTTTTTTTAAAAACAAATAGCAGAATATCAGAATATTGCAAAATGAGAAAAGAAATTTGTTTAATTATATAAAAATAAAAATAATAATATATATATATTAACAATTATTATATAAAAATGTATTTGAAAGTAAATACATAATTATATAGATATATTTACTTATACAAAAATTCTATTACTTATACACAACATACCTTATTATATAATGTAATAAAAAAAATGCATATAAAACAAAAATACATTATTGGCATATGAAAAAGAAAATGTTTTTTAATTTTATGAAATGGGCTGCAATAATCCGCATATGAAATAAATGAAAATTAATCATTAAACATGACGCCAAACTGGAATTTCACTTTTAACGTGGTTTGTTCGGCACACTCGTTCCTATTATTTTACTAATCTTGTCTCTTTAAATTTGTTTTTTTTTGTAACTTAATTTTAACCAGAGAACGTCTAGATGGGCTTTTTACCGAATATTGGGGTGGAAGTACGGTTGACTTTTCAAACGCTTTTCTTTAAAAAGCTTTACCAGCATAATAAAATTTAAATGGCAGCACGAAGGTTGAAACGGTAAATGGATATGAAACGTTGAAAAATTTAGCGAACCAAACTGAAAAGCGAAACAAAAACCGTGCATTTCAAAACATTTTTTTTCTTTGAAATTTATTTATATTTGGATGTGTTATTTACATTACGTCTTCTATTTGATAAACTAAAAAATTTGAAATTATAGTGTTGAAAATTTAAAAGAAATCTGGGGAAAAATGTAAGTTCAAATTGAGAATTGTTTAAAATATTTTGTAATTTCTCTACTTATTAAGGGAATCTAAATAATAATAAATAATATGAAGGGTGCTATTACGATTCATAACATCTTTTTAGTTTTTAGTTGTGTTGTCTATCACACAACACAACTCATAAACAACAACCAAATATTGCTATTGCTATTCGCGAATTACAAACAAACTTCAATCAATTGTAACTTGTATCAGAGACTATCATAGCAATGTTGTCATTGATGGTGATAATGTAAATAGTAATAACATATTTTAAAGCTTGAAATTTTTAATATTGTGCGGTACGTTATTCAAAAAGAAAAAAAATAGTGAAATTGAAAAATTTAATAATTACGTTTTAAATCTTATCTTATCTTATATATAATAAAAGAGAGCTGTATGTTTGTAATAATTTTCCTCAAGAACTATTGCACAAATTTTAACAAAAACTTATATATATATATAAGCTTTATGGCTTATGAGAATGGTTTATCTCGATGTTGGACCCGCAAATGGCCCTAGCACCAGAGTTCAATTTATATGCACCATTTTTAATTAGAAGAATATACGTCATAAATAATTACATACATCAGAATGTTTGATGAATATTGCATAAGTTTGGGCGGAAAAATTAATTCACAAAGTAAACAATCTCAAAAAGCGTCTTCAAAAACATAAATCGAATAACTAACATTACATCAATATTTTTGTTTAGTTAATTTATGCTAAATTTAATATTTAGCCAAATAAAATTATTATAGATTAATTGAAATTAGTTTTTGAACGAAAATTTCGCTTAAATACATGCAATATATTCTACACAATAATTTTTTTTGTGATTTTATATTCATATGCATAAATCACAATTTTGATTTTGTTAAAGTGACCATATATTTTATGCTGAAATCCAGGACCAGTTCAAATAAATAAAAAGCTTAACGCATTCCTCAGGACATAATTTTCTTAGTTTATTTAATTGTTCGGAATTAAAATAAAATAGATTTTTCATATTATTCATTTAATTAATATAAAAATGAATGCATGCATGCTACCCTCTTGCCGTAGTTATCAATCTATTTTTTATGCATGGTGTAAACATTATACCATTTTTACAATATTGGGTGCATTTTGTATTGATAAAAAGATCTCTAGTTTAATCAAAGAAGGCGAACATGATGCTAAAACAGTTTACAAATATTATGATATGTTCTGACAATTATGTGTTAAGAAATTTGAACAGGAAGATATAAAATTGGGTAGAGACCAAGTAGAAGTCGAGATAGATGAATGCCATCTGTTTCAAAGTAAATATCACAGGGGAAGAACATTAGCATTTGAAGCAATATGGATTTTTGGAATAATAGAATGAAGTACAAAAAAATTAATAGTACAACGTGTTGATAGTAGAGATTCTAGAACTTTATGTAATGTCTTTGCACATTATGTTGTACCAGCAACCATAGTTTATGGTGATGGATGGGGAAGACACTCACTAATAGCCCAAGAGTATAATCTGTTAACAGTGATACACAAACATTATTTTGTGGATTCTGATAACAGATCTATATATACTAATAATATAGAACGGGCATGGAGATCTTTAAAATCAACATTACGCGGTGTTGGAATGCAGAATATAGATAGTCATCTTAAATTATTTATGTTATTTTAAAATTATTATGCTAATTAAAAATTTATGTTACAACTGTTTTCCAGTATAGATTAAATATTATTTTATTTTTTTATTATATTATATTTATTATATTATATTTTTTTTAATTTTTTTTTTAATTTAATTTTTTTTAAATTTTTTTTTAAATTTTATTTTTATTTGTCGATAGTCATGGGTTCGAATCCTTTATATTCAACCTGGGCGAACATTTGGGGGGGCTACCAGATGTATAATACGGTACACTTTCCGAGACAATTTTCAATGCAGGACATACGATTTAAGTCCGGGAAAGTCCCGCATAATCCGGGACGTATGGTTACTTTAGATTTTGTTCATGTGGTTTATTTTCTTCTGTTTAAGTCACACACTGCCATTTGAGTTCAAAAATAAAATAAAGTAAATCCTTAGTGAAAAATAAAAACTGAATACCTAAATATTATTTGATTTTTTTCTGTCTTTCTATTTTTGTTTAACATTCTTTGACAGATTAAATAATTAAATTACTTTAATAATGTTTAGTTAATTCCAATAAAAAATATAACATAACTTAGTTTATAATTAAATATTTTTGGTAGCAAAATTAAGTGTACCAATAAGGGGATAATTAATTAACTTCAAGCGTTTTAAAAAATTCTTTGTGTCATAACGTCTGACCTCAGGTAGCAGAAAAGAATGGAAGCTAAAATTTGTAATTATGTTAACAAACGCAGTAACATTGCCATTTTCGGAGTAGCATCATCCATTTAAATTTACAATATACTTCGGAGATGTATAATCAAGCATTGATTTACAATGGACATATTTGTTTAATAATGGTAAATAAGATATTGAATCAATTGTGAATGCCATCACCTAATCGAATTATTTTAGACTCATTAAATCGTGAAATGCAACGAAAAAAAATTATGATACTGATGCGTTGAATACATTTGTTGAACAAAATATTCCAAACATAAATGAATAGCAAAAATAAGTGTACATTACTATATTATTCAAGTTGTTAGTTCTAAAACTGGTGGAATCTATTTTCTTGACACTCCAGGAGGTATTAGAAAGACATACTTGATTTCCTTAATTTTGGTAGCAGTACAGTCAAACACCAATATAGTATTGGCAATAACCTCCTCTGGAATTGCAGCTACTTTATTAGATGGTGGAAGAACGGCACATTTTGCATTAAAATGGTAATCAAAGGTATTTGAATTTGCAAATACATAAACTCTTCAGCAATATGAGTTTATTATTTGGGATGAATGCACAATGGTACATAAAAATCATTACAGCCATTAGAACGTACACTTCAAGATTTGAAACAGAACCAACCCTCCTTTTGGAGGTGCTCTAATTATATTAGCAGGTGATTTCAGACAAACTTTACCTGTTATCATCCGATCAACACCAGCAAATGAATTAAACGCATGTTCAAAATCATTATCACATTTGTGGAGATTTGGTAAAAAATGATCACTCAATGTTCCTTATTTAATTATCAGTTATTAGACATTGGAAATGGCAATTTTTGTGTATTAAATGATTCAGAAGAAGACCTAATATCAAGTAGTATATCCTAATATGGTACGTAACTATACAAAATTACATACTGTGCCATATGGACGTAGACACAAACAGGAAGAGCAGGAAGTGATGTTGCTAACGCTTCAATTAAACTTTTGAACAAAAATTGCCTCGATAATCAAAATTTGAGAAAAATAACTTTTTGGAGTGATTGTTGTATACCACAAAATCGGAACAAAATGACGTCAACCGCCTTAAAATATTTTTTACAAAGTTCTAATAATAATACACTGAATTGATCCAAAGATTCTCTGAACCCGGTAAAAAAGTGTTGAGTACCTTTAAATCAATTTTTTTTCTAAATTTTCAGTTTTGCAGGAGCAGCCGATGTTGTCCGAAGAAAAGACAGAGGACTTAAAACCATTAATACAAAACTATTATTAAAATTTTAAATTAATTGAAATTTCTTTTTTGTTCGATCAATTCAAAAATATTATTTTACGATATTGTGATAATATTATAGTGCAAAAACTATGATATTACTTAAGATAATTTCATTTCCAAAATTATTTTTAATTTTTCTTCTCATATTAATTATAATCTATTTCAATTCTGATGAAATGACTGTTATTGTTAATCACATTTTTTAAATAATTTGCGCCATCCACTTGACATTATGGTGTATTTTAACCTAACAAACTATTTATTTCTAATTTGCTCCATAAGCACATTGAAAACTGTTATAACACACTGTTATACATTGAAAACAATTCTGTGATCGAATTGTGTGGTATGGAGCAAACTGTCCACTATGACTTTTATTGAATTTAAAATTAGTTTTGTACATTTTTATTTGTATATAAAAATATTTGTATCATTTATACAATCATTTTGGTAGTATTTAACAATATACTCCAGTGAATGTGAGTAGTCGGCACTTAGCTTTTAATAAGTGTAATATACATGCGAAATTTTTTTTGACATAAAATTCTAGTAACGTACTAATTCATGGACAAATAATATGATCTATGTACTATGGAATGATTTTTATCAAATTAAAATAGTTTTCCTTATTTACATTAGACTGTTTCCAACATGATTCAACATAATTATTTTAATTTCTTTAATTTTTACTTATTTTAATTTGTAATCACGGTAAGATTTTTGGTCGATGTTTTTCTGGCGGCCAATCTATGTTTTACATTGCACATATCTATGGAAATAACCATGTCGACATATGGAATGGATTAGTGGTTTTGTCATCTGTTTAATTTAAATTTTTGTCTTTCATTATTCATAAAATAATGAAATGTCATAAAATTGTTGAGATTGTAATTTTATATTAACTTAAATAAATATGAACTATGTTTTAATAAGAAGATGTAGTGTCTGACAATTTGGTTCTCCAAATTTATTTAGTTCAGAAAATTTACGATATTCAACACTGACTTACTGACAAGACAATAGAACACCAAAACTATTTACATATTTCCTTACAAATATAAATATTTACCCTCTTCCTTTTGGTATAATTCTAACAACAATAATTACATGATGATGTTCAATCAAGGCAAGTAATCTGGCATGCAGTTATACAAGTGGTCGTTTTAAGAGTAAATATTTTAATTGTAATTATAAAATCTTAATAATAATCTAAAAATTGTTTTAGTGGTCTATTTTTAAACTTGATCTGAGCTAAAAGGATTAAAGAAAATTGGATTGGCAAATAATGTCTGATAAATATCAACTTCAGCTTCGAAGATATGCATTTATTATCCCGGAAACGTTCGCACATATTTTTCTTGATTATTTTGATGCACTCTCTCGAACTCTCTGTTTCTTAGGCTAAACATTAAAATAGACTATTGTTTAGAACACTATGTTTCTTAAAATAAGTACTTCAAAGAATCACCACTTAAAGGTTCTTATTTTTAAGAATGTCCACTTTCTATATTTAATATTTGATGTTACTTATCTGATTCTAAAATTACCATTCAAAAGTCAAGACAGTTTTTCACGCTTTTTCAACTAATTTCCCTATTTTATACGTTCTTTAATTTGAGCAATTCTCTATATTTAATAGCATTTTTAATTTTATAGCTTTGTTGATGTTGTCAATGAAACCACTAATCTTTTATTGGTTTCTTCTCTTTTTCTAGTAAAAGTTTCTATGCAATTCGTTCATCGTAAATATATTTGAGTATTGCAAATAATTTTGTGAATGACTGTATACTTTTAAAAGGACTAAAATAATTTGTAAAATTAATAAGAATATTTTTTCCATTTTTTTTAATGAATAATTAATGCGAATTTTAAATTTAAGGAAATATTAATAGTTTTAGAACAAAATAATACATATTTTTAAATAAACAAGGACAATCGACTTGGTTGTCGCATAAACATTTGTCAGTACACTGAATACCATCAAAACGATTAATTTTTTTTTTTTTGAATAAATACTAAACAGAAACCCACTTTTAAATGTAAGTACTACAAAAGAAGAAAGTTTTACTATCCTAGAGAATAATTTTTAATTTATTCTTATGATTCTATCGAGATTTGGTTTCTTAAAAAAAAAAAAAACTTTTCGTTCAAGAAATTACATTTTAAATTAAAAGTTCATAATGAAAATCGATTAAGATTCCATTCTACTATTATTATTCAAATCTTTAGAATTTTTTTTTTGCAATTTGCATTTTAATAGTAGTAAAAATGCATTTTCAAAATGTAAAACAAGATTCTAAGCTACGTGCTCGTGACTTTATGTTTTTTTTAAATCGTTTTATATTTTTACCAAACTCTCTAAACTTAAATTAATTTCTAATAGAGTAAGAACACAAAACTTTATGAATGTCAGTCATATTAATTCAGTATTTTAAATATAAATTGATATGCAATCCTTGTGTATTTTGTATTTAAAAACTGAATTAATTCACAAGGATTAAAGAGCGAGACACAATGAGAGTATAATAACAATATTTAAAGTAATATCAATATATGTCTGTTGAGTTTCTATTCAAGTGCTTATATTACCTCCACGTAGTGACCCCTGGGAACTGTCTTACATAGCTTCCGCTGGTAAGCAAGGCAAAATTGTAATTGCGCCAATTTCTTCAAAGTTTTGAGGTTGGCGTAAGGCTGACTTCCATACCCGTAAAAATTACATAGTTTTCATAGACGCAATTGAAGCTTCGGATACGATAGAATTTTTAGGAAATAGACGCGGTAAACGTTTAAAGGACTCCGATTTAAGAATTTGCAGTTGGTATGTAAGAACGCTCTATCATCCAGCTGCATTTAATAAGATTGAAAATTTTCTCTTGCAGTATAGAGCAGACATTACTGCGATACAGGAAATCTGATGGAAAGGATCTGGCATGTTATAAGAGCGGACGTGCGATATATATTACAGCTACAAAAAACATCGAATATTTGAATGCGGATTCGTAATAGGAAAAAAGATTAGAGGAAACGTCATCAAACCAATGAAACGAAGGACTCCACGAAAGATAAATTCTACGATATCCTGAATAAAATATATTGGTCCTGTCCTGAGTACGATGCGAAAATCATGCTTTGGAGCTTTCATTCCAAAATCGGTAAGGAAGGAATTTTTGGCAAAACGGTTGGTAGCCATAGTCTGCGCCACCAACACCACCACAGATAATGGATACCGAACAATTGATTTTGCAGCAGCTCGTTATAAGTATATGGTTGTAAGTAGCATAAATTTTCCCCATAAAAATACCTACAAAGCAGCCTGACTATCTCCGGATGGTACCTATCGAGGAGCTAACATCGAATCTGACCACTTCCTAGGTGTGGCCCAGTTCAGAGCATGAATATCAAGTCAAAAAAGGACGCACCAACCAAAATATGAAGTTTAACATTGGAAGACTTCAGTTACCTGAGATAGCTATAGCATACAAGGAGCGAAAAAGCGATATACTCAATACCACACCTCTACAACATAGTCTCTCCATCAATAAAAAATGGAAACAGATGCACAAACACCATCACGATGGCTGCTATACATACCGTGGGTTTTGAAACATCTTACGTGAGAAACCCATGGTACGATGACGAATGCTTAGCAAAGACGGTAGAGAAAAATGAGGCCTACAGGAAAGTGCTGCAACGTAAAACAAGAGCAGCTCAGATCAGAAAAGTTTAAAGCAAAAAGAAGAGACGAGAAGAAAATAATAAGGCGCAAAAAATGTTTCGTCGAAAAGTCTGAACTTTTGGATATACAATCAAACCGATACGGAGGCGAAGTACGAAACTTTTATAAAAAAGACAAGTAGCATGCAGCTGATTTCAAGCCCCGTACACACGTGCTGTGGAATGATTCGGGAAATTTGGTACGGGACATTAGAGACATGGCCATAGAAACCACAGATATGCTGCGCCCTAATCCAGTCAACTCCGAAGATACAAATACATCCAGTCTTGCAAAAGTGGAAGTAGCCATCCGAAAATTAAAGAACAACAAAGCTGCTGGACAAGATAACCTGCCAGCTGAACTTCTTAAGGCAGGAGGTGAACTGAGGATTGAATTCATGCACCAAATCGTCAAACAAATATGTTTAAGTTCAATATCTCAAATATTCTAAACGAGCGATTCCATGCCCTGCGCCAACTAAAGAGGAATTAGTATATTAAAATATTGTCGTCGAGGGAGACCACATTTTCGTTAGAGAGATGAAGTATCGACAAATATGAAAAAAACTTCAAATCACCAACTGGAGAGATTCCGCTCGTGATGGAAGTCACTATGGAGGGCGATTTTACCTCAGGCCCTTCAAGGTCTGTAGCGCTCAACAAGAAGAACTACATCAATATATATGTGATGTATAGCTAGCATAGATCGATATAATGGTATAGATCGATTTTACCTGAATATTTTTGTTTACGAGGATTTTTGTTTATGAGGAGTTGAATAGAATCATCTTTGGTTAAATTATCTCCATATTGTTAGTTATTTTGTAAATTAATGTATAAATTAGGTATGTGTTGCATACTTCTAAATATTTTTATTGTATTTTCTGTTTTCTATTTTTTTGTTCAAGTGCACTATCTAAATTTTTTTTATAACACAATTTTAAATTCCTTATAGGGTTTCTCAATGTTTTGAAGATTTTATGGTAATTGATGTAAGTGTGGATATGTCATAGATATATGAAAATTAAATTTTCAAAATATCCTTGGTATATAATGATGATGTGTAATTGAGAGGTATATTGAATGGTTATGACAGTGATTTAATGAGATCTATTAAGAACTTTTTTCAATTTAAAAAAAATTTATTTGTTAAAATAATCTACAAAAAAGGAAATTAAATTTGAGTTTTAATTTTAATTGAATATCTCTATACTCAAAATTATTTTATTAAATTATAGGAGTTTCTGAATAAATCACTAAAGTATAGAATTTATTTTAGTTTAAATTAAATTAATATTTAAATTCTATTTTGTTTTTTCTTTTTTTTTCTTCGCTCATTTTTTTCAGTATTAGAGTTGTGAATGCGTTCATCACGCATTACTTTTTGAGCAACGTTTTCTAAAATAAAAAAATCTTTCTCAAATAATAGCCATACAATAATTACTAATTCACATTGTTTCTCACATGGATCTGTTGCTAGAACTATTATTTTATATCATTTTAGGTCACAACTTATGTATTGTCATTGTTATCTATATTAATTTCAAAAATTCCGTTTTTTCAATGACACTTTTGGATTACATGATTTTTCTCGTTTTTAAAACCATGTTCCAAATAACATTTGTTGCTAAAATTCTATGTAAACGAAATTGTTATTTAGTAGAATTAATCATGGAGTTAAATATCTATTATTTAAAAAATAATGAAAATCGGTTAAAAAATGGCTCTGGAAATTTTTCCGAATTTTTTCCATTTTCAGATTAAATATTATGATACCTAAAAAAAACTAAAATCCTCTTATTTGAAAACAAAACTTTTGCTCGTCCCACCTTCTTATTTAAAAATGATCAAATTGATGTTGTTAAGAGCTACAATTACTTAGGAATGGTGATTGATTCTAATCTCAAATGGGTAGAGCATATAGATTTGTATGTAAAAAAATTGCCCCTAATACCGGGTTGTCCAGAGCATGCGTATCAGCTTTTTAAGAGGGGAAGGAGCCGTTATTTTAAAATTTAGAAAAAAGTTTGTTAACTAAATCGAGGGTGCTCTATCGATTAGTAATATTTTCAACTTTCGGAAAGGACCGCTAATCGGTTCTTTAAGATCAAAAATCGCCGAAATTGGCCCAAATCGAGATTTTCAAATGGGGGAAGGGATACTTTTTAATGCTAATTTGGATTCTACATCAAAAAATAAGAAACTTTTGTAAAATTTTTTTTTTTTTTCTTTTTTTTAATTTTTTTTTTGTTGTTTTTTTTTTTGTTTTTTGTTTAAACTTTGTAGGAACCCAAAACTGAGATAAAAAATATGATAACATGAAAATCAAATTAAATATTGAGCCTTTTTTGTTTTATTGTTATTAATTTTAAGAAAAATACTAAGAAAACAAAAAAAATCATTTAGCATAATTTTCTTATTTTTTGTCGTAGAATCTGAATTTGCATTAAAAAATACCCCTTCCCATTTAAAAATCTCGATTTCGGCCAATTTCGGCGATTTTTGATCTTAAAAAACCGATTTGCGGTCCTTTTCGAAAGTTGAAAATATTACCAATCGATAGAGCACCCTCGATTTAGTTACCAAACTTTTTTCTAAATTTTAAAATAACGGCTCCTTCTCCTCTTAAAAAGCTTATGCGCATGCTCTGGATATTCATATTAAAAAGACTGAAAAACAATTCTTAGATAAAAAAAGTCTCTTTGTTATTTTCTCATCCTATATTATTTCCAACATTACATATCTAAATCCAATCTGGAGTAGAGCATCAAAGACCCACATAAGTAAATTAAATGTTCTTCATAAAAAAGCTATCAACATTATTAATAATTACCCAATACTACATCCAACAAACTTACTACACTCCCCTGAATTTCCAAGCCACGATTTTATATGCAACAGAGAATTATACATATTAGCTTTCAAAATTATAAATAACTATATCAAACACAACTTCATTCTTAACAGAAATATTGATCTATATACTCACAATACAAGAAATAAATCAAACTATTATCTTTCATTATTCCGAACAGAAAAACAAAAAACAAACTGCCTTTACAACTGCCTAAAATCCTATAATGACTTACCTACAAACTTAAAAGAAATAGAAAATTTACCACACTTCAAAAAAAATATTACTTGTTTCTTGTTAAGCACACATAACATTACCTAAACAAAACAAAGTAACACATTACTAGAAAAATTGGGTAGCTTATATTGATTGACTTAACTGCATTTTAAAATTCATGCATTTTAGCATTCAAAAGTATATATTTTTGATTTTTGAGTTTTTTTTCTTTTTTCTTTTCCCATTTTCAACTCTATGATCTATTGCCAGAATTGTATTTTTTTTATTTGTTGTTGTTTTTTTTTTGTTTTTTTTGTTTGTTTTTCTTCTTCTGGCTCTTATATCTTGACTTTATATTTCTTTCAATCCATCATAAAAAATATAAAATGTAATTAAAACAATAGAAATAGCAATGCAAAAAAAAAAAAAAATTGATAATAAAGTAATAAAATTAAATTCAAGTAAAATTATATTAAAAAGTATGAAACTAATTAAAATGCACTTTTGCATACATTTTACATTAATTCTATATTATTATTGTATATTCATGTGATCGTTCTAATACGTATTAGGAAAACAAAAATTGATTTATAATACACAATTCGACCAGACAGCTTAGGCTAGGTCTTAAACATATATTTTTACATTTTAAATTAATTAGTATATATAATGTTAATCTTAATCTAAACTATTTTCTTTTATCTTTTTTATCTTTTATTAAATCAAATATAAATATTCTCTATACTTAAGATCATGTTACTATTAGATTTAATAATAGATTTAATAATAAAATTGAACTTTATCTTATAAATATTTGAATAAGATTATAATTATAACAAAATTTTTATTTTACTCGTTTGAAATAATAAAGAAAAAAAAATTTCCGTCGTATCCTTTACCCGCAACAGCATTAGAGTAAACTGTGTGTATCATACTTGTATTAGCAGTATTGGTTACAATATTTTATTTTTGTATTGATGATTTTTAGACAACAACATAATAGATTTATGGAATAAAAGTCGAGTTTCCTTTCACTAATCATTTGTATTTATTTTGCAAATATCGATATTTCGGAAGCAACTTACTTCCTTCATCAGTGCTTTGCGACCTCTGTGAAAGTCGTAGATGAAGATTCCTGTGAAAGGATAGAAAAAGGAAAATTTTAATTAAGAAACTAAACAAGCTAAAACGAATCAACGATACCCAGAACAAAACACAAACACCAAAATTTAAAATAATACCGAACTTTGTAGTGAATCAATCTAAGGCAGTCTTCTCTGTAGAAGAAATGCACCTTTTAAATAAAGGTTTAAACTACGCTTTAAAAAGTAGAGTTCCCCGGGAAGAGATAATTGTAGACATTGAATCAAATATAAAATATTTGAATGAAGAATGCAAAAATGACATTAGGGGAGAAATTAAAAAGATCATCAAAAGTGAATATCAAACAACAGATAGGAAAACTTGTAAAGAACAACAAATATTGAAATCTCTAAAAGAAAAACCAGTTCATTACTTAAAAGCAGACAAAGGAAACAAAATAGTCATTAAGGATAAAGAGGAGTATGAAAATCTGGTAGAAGAAAAACTTAAATCCGGGAACTTTTTCGAACTTAGAAAGAATCCCTTGCCAGATTCAGTAAGAAGAGTAGAAAAAATTCTAAAAGAATGTAAGGGTAGCATAGAAAAGATAACAAACTTAAGAATGCATAGATTTTCCCTTCATTGCCTAGAATTATATGCCAACCAAAAATTCACAAAGATGGAAATGAAATGAGGGAAATAATTGCAGATTCCAACTCACCAACATACAACATAGCAAAATGGTTAGTAGCAGAGTTCAAAAACCTAGGAAGAGAAATGAGCACAAGAGCTATAAAAAATACAGCTGAACTGATCGAAACAATAAAGGATACCGAAATAGGGGAAAGTGAAGAGCTAGTATCATTTGATGTCAAATCACTTTTCCCTAGCATACCAGTTAAAGAAGCCATTATAAAACTAGAGGAATGGCTCAACAAAATGGATGATTCGAGGGAATGGAAACAAAAAACCAAATGCTACATAAAATTGGCAGCCCTTTGTATGAATGAAAACTATTTCATGTTTAGAGGGAAGTATTACAAAACCACAAAAGGCACAGCTATGGGAAATCCACTATCCCCTATATTGAGCGAAATCTTCATGAATTTTATAGAAGAAAGGATAGTAGAAGAAGGAATTATGCCCAGGATCTGGATGCGATATGTAGATGATATTATCGCAGTAGGGGAAAAAACCAAAATGGAAAGTTTACTTGTTAAACTCAATAACATCCATAACAACATAACTTTCACAATGGAAAATGAAAAAAATGGCGAAATTCCGTTCCTAGATATCAAATTAATTAGAAGGGAAGGAAAAATAAATTTTGATATCTATAGGAAAATTACGACAACTAAAAGAACTATCACTTCCGATTCAAACCACCCCCATGGACAAAAGATGGCAGCATATCATACAATGATTAACAGACTACTGACCACACCTTTATCAGAAGAAAACTTCAAAAAGGAAAAATTATATATTGAGGACACAGCAGAAGTAAATGGATTTATGAAAGAAAATGTTGAGAAAATAATAAAGAAGAAGATCCATAGAACTGAAATGGAAAATCTCTCAACTTTATTCGAACAAAACAAAAATATGGAGAAGCCAAAACGAATCTGTGTAGCACATTCCGCATACACCAAAAAATTTAGCAATATATTTAAGAAATACAACTTAAATGTAGTCACTACTAGCAGAAATCTCAAATTATGTAATCTGTTAGGATCTGCTAAAGATAAGAAAAGCATAGAAGAGGTAAGTGGTATATACAAAATATCATGCCAAGATTGCACAAAAACTTACATAGGACAATCCAAGAGGTTAACTACAGTTAGATTCCAGGAACATATGAGGGAAGCACAATTGGCGAGGAAAAGAAACTACACGAATTTTAGGTCAGCTGTAGCGCAACATATAGTTGAAGAAGAACATCATATAAATAAGAATAGTTTAAAATTAATAAAAGAGGTAAACAAAAATAATTAACTAGATACGTATGAAAGCCTGGCAATATCTAGAGAACCTGTTAACAACAGACTTAATAATGATGTAGGTAGTGGATTCTCGCCATTATTTAGATTACTTTAAAATTAAAAATCAGGTTCAGGTAGAATTAAGATCATAAATACTAGAATAAGGGTTATTGCGTAAGACTAGTTTAAATGCAATAAATAATAATTATACAAAAAAAAAAAAAAAAAAAAAAAAATTTAATAAATAAAACACTATAGATTAGGTAGCACAATTAAGGAATTACTATTGTTAACAAAATGAGCATATTATTGAGGGTTCAATTTATATAATTATATGTAAGGATTAGTGTAAATATTAATTAGTCGCAAAGCACTGATGAAGGAAGTAAGTTGCTTCCGAAATATCGATATTTGCAAAATAAATACAAATGATTAGTGAAAGGAAACTCGACTTTTATTCCATAAATCTAAACATATCACTAAAAACAAATCTGATTATCAAAAACAACAACATAATAATTTATTTAAAAAAAAATTAGGTTTAAATTTAATTCTGGCCATCGTGAGTTGCGGCAATTTGATAAACTAAAATTTTTGTATGTTAAAATGACTTAAATAATCTATAGTCCGACATCTACATGTCAGTGAGCTTATTTGTATCATGAAAATGTAAAAATGGTTGCTTTACTGTTGTTTTGCATTTGTGAAGATGTGTGTGTATACTTTTATATGAGTAAAATTTTTAATTGAAATTTCTAATTGAAAATTATAAAATTTTGAAAAAATATTTACTTTCGCTACAAATTAAATATTATGATGATGATATACGATTGTAGGAATGTAGAAATATTTATTTTCTTCAAACGTGTAGAAATGTATGAAGTAAAGGGTAGAATAGTGATGCGTCGATAAGTTAACATTTTTATTAATTCTAATTTTTGTTGTTGGTTTTTTCAATATAGGCAATATAGGCAATAGGTATCGGTTAAACCATTGATTGTTGTTCTTCTTTTTAATGTATGTATGTAAATATGTATGGTATATATTTTAACATGAACAACGATAATGAATTTCTTGAAATGAAATGAAATTTTAAATAACTATTTTAATTTCTTTCTAAACTTATAACTTAATAGCGAAAGTTTTAGTTATTTTTTTTTTTACGTAATCAGAGAAAATTAGGGTGCATTTCCCATTCACAACAATATTTAGTTGAGTTGTCTCTACAGTCTACACAACTCAACCCAATAGACAACACAACCAAATTTTGCTATTCTGAATGACAACTTTTACCTGTTTTAAAGAGGTTGTATGTCATAACAATATGATGTTGCCATTAAAAATAATAAAATATTATCTCCTTTTCCATATATTAAAAAAAAATGTTTTTTCTTTACGAATTCTAAAATCAACATATCTACAGAATATTATTAACAAAAATAAAATTTTTAAATAATAAAATATTACTACATTATCTCTCTTTCTTTTTTTTTATTCTTTTTTTCTTTAATTCTAACAATATATTAACACAACACCAACACAACTGGTCTTAACTTAACCAGTTGTAACGTTTTAGTTGTCTCAGACAATTTAAACATGTTGTCAATCGGAATAGCAGACAACACAACTTAAAAATTATGTTGTGTTGTGACAGATAATTAGGTTTTGTTGTGAATCAGAATAGAGAAAGACAACAAAGTTGTCAATTACAACTTATTTTTAGGTGTGTTGTGAATGAAAATAGCACTCTTAATTTCCTTTAAAAAAATACTCGAAAGACTATACGCCGATCAATGGTTCACAAGTTATCAAGAGTTTTGTAAGTGCCCATCCTTTTTATTTGCAGTAATTTTTTTTCCAACACGATTATTTATTTTATTCATCAAAAAAAATATTATGTGTATTGTTTTTTTTCATTTTCGATTGTTTTTGTTTTCTTCTAATGCACATGCGAAATCGAAACCGAATTACTAAAATTGTTTTCGTTTAAAGTTGTGGCTTATTGTCAAATATTATTTGTTCAATACTTTATTTATGCGTATTAGTTAATAAATATTATACGATTTAAAAATTAATATAAATAAGACATAAAAGGAAAGAAATTGATAAAAGCTAATTTAATATTATGACACTAACGACATTTAGATTCTGTGAATGTCATACAAACATATGATAAAAACAAATGACCCATATTAATAAGATCTCCATTGTTTTTTTCAAACTTTGACGCTAAACTTATTGAATGTTAACACGTATACCTTGATTCTTAATTTTAAGGTAAATTTTCAAACATGACAAATAAGATGTCGCTAAATCGATCGAGTAAATGGCCGTTAGGGAATAGCAAATTTTGCCTTTTACTACAAATATTTTGTTTATATGGTAATTAAAAGCGTTCTAATAAAAATATAATGTATGATAAATTCGGAAGTAAATACGTATTTTTCTTAAATTTGAAATGAAAACACTAATGAAGGAAAGAAAAAGCTAGAATTTATTTAGCTTCCGTCATTTATGGCGGGTTACAAAGCTAGTTTTATAATAAATTCCAATCTTTAATGATTTTAAATTTTCTGTATAAATATTTGTTTAATACTGGTAATACTAACAATAACAATAATAACAATTTAAACAACAATACTAATAAAAATTTAGAATTATGTTTAAGTCAAATTTCTAACTTTGTTCAAGAAGGTTCGAATCCATTCTTTAAATAAGATTATTATATTTAAAACTAAAAAGTATTTTCTTTTTATTTATATTATAAAAATTCTATGACAAAGTTTAACTTACTTACTTACACAATATATTCACAATGTAGCAGAATGAAATAAATCCCGCTTGTATATTTAGTTTTATTAATTTTTTGAATATTTTGATTTGTTTTAGTGCGGTATTGTTATTTGTAGATCTATCTGAGGTTTGTATTAATTTATTTAATAAATTAGTCTTTTTCTATTAAGTCCTGATTAATATTAATTAAATCTTTTTATTTCTTTCTTTCTCTCACATTAGCTGCTTATGTTTGTTTCGATTTTGTTTATTACTAGAGCTAAACTGCACGGTTGAGCAAATCAATCAAATCTCTAATTTTACTTCCGATAGAACCTGAAGTATTATTCTCTTGTCCTCATATTATTATATTATAACTGAACAATATAATACTTACCATTAATTAACTATGTTGAACATTATAAATTTAAAGTCAATTCTATTACAATCAAAAGACTCAGTTTAAGTTCTACATGTATATCAACAGAGAATAAGAGAATAAACTAAAACACACTGGGTGACGCAGTAGGTAGTGCGCCTGCCTTTCAATCAAAAGGTCCCAGGTTTCATAAAAAAGAGCAAAATAAGAAAATTTAAGTGGAATAATAAAAAAAAAACCAAATTTAAAGAAAAAAGTCGTAAAACACAGACAGAAAATCGAAAACTCAAAAACAAGGATACCAAAAACACAAAACGAAAATAAAAAGTACAAAAAAGAAATTTTAAGAAAAACTGAAGTAGTCCTTTCTTTTAATTTTAGTTTCATACAGAGTAGATACAGTTATAGATTCCGTCGGAATATTGAATTTTCAAAAATTTTCTGTTTTGTTGCCAGGCATCGTTTCTAAAAAGCATGTATGCTGAATTTGCAATTTTATAAAAGGAGCCGAATAAAAATAAAAATAAAGATTCAAAAACAGGAAAAAAACAACCACATTAAAATAAAAAGAAGATAATAGAAAAAAATTCGATATTTTATAATAAAGTGACGGTACCGATGATGGTACCCTGTAACCCAATATCCAATATTTTTTTTTGTTCATGGAAGATTTTATTGTCATATTAGATTACGAATTACAGTTTGCCTTTAAGGATAATATTTGTGTTTGTGTTTATTTAAATATGGATATAATAATGTTGTTGATATTTACTATTTAGATATAGGGTGGACAAAAAATTGTCGAACATGTTGATATTGTAGGTATTGTATTATACGGTAAATTCAATATATCAATTCAAATATTTCTAAATTTGAAACTTAGAACTAAAGTAGACCAAATTTTAGAATAGATTTTGTTTTTAGTTATTTTAAAAGCTTAAATTCATTCGATATTAGCCGTATTGAAAACAATAATTGAAAGTGACTTTAAAGCACTTCAAAGCGCCTATACTAACCTAACTATTTGTCCTACCTATTAAAAAATGTTGGTAGATAGTGAACGTCAGCGATTGACAGCAAAGTTCTTTAAATTTTAGTTTTTTATTTACCGGCAGATGTGTTTTTATGTAGAAATTATTAAACATAATATAAGTTTATATAACGGCATCTTTAGAAAAAACCGTCGGGATACTTACTAGAACAGCAGTGCAGTTGCAGTACTTACTAGACCAGCAGTGCAATAGCTATTCATGAAAAAGCATCCAAGAACAAGAACTATAAATATATCAGATAATCAAAGGATTCAAATCAGGTTTAAATTTATTTTAAATTTTTTTTACATAGGAATATTTAACTCTTGTCCCTTTCGGGTCTGGGATTCGGAGACTCTCTACGTTTTTGTTCATCCGCTCTAGGTGTTCGAGCCACATGTAGTATTTTAACTTTAATTGTCGTATTATATTTTAGTTCGATATTATATCTTCTCCTCCACACCCCATCGTTGCTTTCAGGATCATATATCAGCGAAGAATCCAAGACACCATTAAAATTTTAGATACTTTAATGTTGTCCTGGGTTGGATTTAAAATTTTCATTGGCTATTATTTTGTTATCTTTCGTAGTAACTATAAAGAAATCTAAATAACACTTTTCAAAACACTCTGCACATACGTAAATAAATAATTTTGAATGAAGGAAATAAACACATTTTTGTTTTGATGTTGATTTTTTGTATTTTTTTTTTGTTGTTTTATTTTTATTGTTTTTTGTTTATGTTGGTTTTTAGTAATGATTTCCCTAAATTTTCCTCCATTACGTCAATATTTTCAATTTTGAAGTAAAGTACTTTTCAAACTGCTATCATCTTCTTAAAATAACTCTAACAGTCTATGAAAAATATGCATTACAATACGAGTATTGGCTGGTGAACTCGACAATGAACGCACTTCTTGAAAACAAAAAAAATTATTTTTACGAATTGTTTCGTTTATCATAACACTAATAGAACTCACCAGTAGGTATTAATAATATTAGACTACCTATAAAACTCATGATTTTCATTTTGATTGATTTTATAACTTATTAAAAGATGTCATTAATACATCTTTGAATATATAAATTTATTTTATAATAATACATTTTACAATGAATTTTGGTAGATTTTTATTACTCAGCTACGTGGGGTATATAGATGTATGAATGTCCTTCTTAAAATGGAATAAAAAACGATTTACTTTTTCGCAATTTCTACTTTTGCACATTAAAATTAGAATTTGAATTATTTATTTCAAACAATATTCTTATAGCCAGATCTAATCATGAAACAGACTCATATATCTAAAACAAAATTAAAACTTTCTTTGAGGTATACGTTCTAAAACATCATATATTAAAGATTTTAAATATTCCTTTTGATTATTTAAAATATTCACAAAACAATTTATTTGTTTTAAAAAAAAAGTGTAATTTAATGGAACTCAGTTTAAAAATCACTGATCATATTAGACAAACTAATCATATTAAGTTTCATTTTATTTCCATAGAAAATATTTAAATTGATATTATTATGATTCTCAAAATTGTTTTAGAAATAAAATTTTCAATTTTGTCTGATGATATGAGACAAATAATAAATGCCCTTTGAAATGGAAATTTACGAAATTTTATATTCAAAGTAAACCAAGATATTTCATCGAAAATTGAAATTTTACTTTTTTAAAATATTTTATAATATTAAGCAATTACCTAGATCAGTATCACAAAATGAAAAAATGAAAAATAAAATAAATAAAATACGAATTTGAATACCAAAGAAAGAATTATTTTAAGTAAATTATAGGTATATATAACTCTGTATAATAATCTTAACTAACTCAGTTCTTAAGAAAATTATTGGGTGCGGAAAATGAGTAAAGATAATGTAACAAAATCCCAGTAAATATCGTGATCAAAAAATACTTTGCTTACCCTAATTAACTACAGATAATATTGTCACACGAGTCACGATATTCTCCTCTATGAGGAAAAAAACAAATACTAAAATTGCAAGTCAATGTTAAAATGGAATTCATTTGGGAAATAAGGTTAAAAATCACTAAATCTTAAATAAAACTGTTCCACCTAAAACGTTTTAGTCTAAATTCTTTCTAAATCGGTAGGGAAAATATATCAACTCTTTAGGTTTCTATGTTGATAGTTAAAGGGTTCAAAAAAGAAAATTTAATATTTAAAATTGGTAATATCTCCTAATTATCTTCACTTTTATTTTCATTTCAAATTTCTCATTCACTTTTTGATATAAATATCATTAAATAACAAACTGAAAATAATATTATATCTATGTCATTTCAAAAATTGAATAAGAAAACAAAACAAAACAAAAAAAAATTTTTAAGACTCAAGGAAAATAATAACAATAATAAAATATGGCAGAAAGTGAAAGTGTAATAAAAATATTCAAAACAAACAAGTCTGTAAATCATAAAATTCAACAAAAATAGAGTAAGCAAAAAAAAAAAAAAAAAAAAAATTGTTGCCCATATAAGTAAAGGACTCAAAGCAATATTATAAAAATTTAATAAGTTTTGCATGTGTGACTTTTAGAGAATTAAATAAAAAGAAAGAAAACGGTATAATAATAATAAAAAAATAATAAAATATATTTGTTATTTTTTTTAGAACATTAAAAAATAGCTTAAAATGATTAAAAAAATAATAATAATAAATCTATTGTGAATTTATAGGTAGACTAGAGTAACCCAGCCCGCTTTGCTGGACAATAAAATAATATACGTTTACGTCTTTGTATTAAAAATGAAATCTTCTAAAAAGAATTGATATTTTTCTGAAAAAGAAGTGCAAAAAAGCATTAATTTATTAAAGTGAGAAAATCAAAAAAGACTACAATTATTGTAGTGCCTGGTGGTAAACGACATTTTTAGTATTGATATTTTCACAAAAAACGAATAAAGACGACGGTTTCCCAACACGTGAACATGCAACATATAGTTGTCCTTGTCAAAATACAGGAACTTCCAAATTTATACTGCAGGCTTGTAACGACTGACCTTGAGCTTTATTAATAGTAATTGTGAAAGCCAAACGAACGGGAAAACTGTAATCTTTGAAGCTTAAATGTCATATCAGTAAAAATCATTGGAATGCGTGGTATTAAAAGCTTTTTGCTCTTGAATTTCCCATTTAACATTGTTGCTTCAATTACATAATTCATTAATTTTTTGACCTCAAGTTGAATTTATTTCTGCAAATTTTGGTGAATTTATATTACGAAGCACAATGATTGGTTGTAAATTATGCGGTAGCATTTCAGGCAAATCAAGAAAATCAAAAAATTCAGTTGGATAGTGTACTACTTCTTCTGTAACAGATTTATATGTGATCAATTCGAGAACTATTAGAGATTGAAATACAAACAATTGACGTCCTGCCCATATAGCTCTTTCACTCAACCAAACATGATTTTTGTATTTCTGTTGGACATTTGTGTTGTATGTCGATACCGATAAAATGTATTTTTCATAAGAAAAATGTAAATGATTTCACACATTTTACATGGGAAAACATACGATCACATAAAAAGTAAAACCACAGAAAAAAATAATATACAGAAGCACAATCCCATATAAAATTTTTTGTATGAAGATAAAATTAATGATTTTATAAGAAAATCTCCATTTCTCATTCATTTACAAATCCACAAAAACATGTGCAATGCATTTGAATGTGAAACGAAAAGATAGAAAATAGACAAAATTTGAGAGAAGAAAAAATACCTTTACTTAGTTTACTTTCATTATCAGTTTTTACTGATATTTTATAAGGGTGGGATGTATGTCGGATAAAGCAACAACAACGTTTTTGTTGTTCTTTTTTTTTATTCAACTATTCATTATTAATTGACGAATAAAGACAAAAAGCAAACCAACAAAAAAAAATTTTTTTTTTTGTTATTATGATTTTGATTATATGATTAGCAATGCCTCTATATTTCAAAAGCCCCGAAACTAATTTTTGCTTCGTAAGAAAGAGATATTATTTGTATGGAAAAAGGAAGATTTACGAAGATTTTCCTTTCAAATAAAATCTTTTTTGAACGAAACAAAAATTAGTTTCGAGGCTTTTTAAATATAGAAACTTGTGATTATATGAATTTAAAAAAACAAGAACAAAACAAAATTTTGTTCTGATGAGTGGTTCTATTAAGTATTAAATTTTGTAATATTGCCAAAATAAAAATACAGATCACAGGAACTCAGAAATAATTGGACTGAAATGGAATATATCATAGAAAAAATATTGATTATAGTTACCCCTGTGCAATTGCACAGTAGTGGTTTTTTGTTTAATAAATTGTTAAGCACAAAAATTAAATTTTTCCAAGATTCGTACTAATAGTGTGCAGTTAAATAACTATATTTTAATAAAGTTATAAAACTGCAAACACAGAAATGTTTATTTTACAGATATATATATAATTTGAAATGGGTAATTCAACAGTAATAAGTATTTTATTTATCAATGTTGAATTAACTATTTAAATTTTTATATCTGTAAAATATATATTTATATTCAGTAAAAACTAATCTTAATAATATACTATCACTGTATATTATTATATAACATTGGTGAATTTAATTCATTAACATTATTGAATTTAGAGGAAATAAATGGTAGTCCTTAAAAGGGCAGTTTGTTTTATGAAGTCTGATTATAATATTCCTATTGTAAAATTTTATGGTTTTTTGAAACGAATGAATTTGGATTTTTTTCTTTTAATTTGTACAAATTTGTTTGCTTAAGTTTTAATTTTTAACTTTTTATTACTTCTTGTTTCTATTGCTACAGATTTTCTTTTTTTCTTGCGCTTTTTTTCTGATCGAACTCTTCTTTATTTAATCTCTCGGTAAGCTATGTAAATTTTTTTCTTAATAAAACTAAAATTAAAAATTTCAACATAATATGTTTCTGATGATTTCGGTATACCCTGTCAGAAAACCAGCTTTTAAATTTTTCACAATTTGTTGTTTCTTGTATGCAAATATCAACTATTTCATTTTTAATTTACGAAGTACAATAATTTGATTGATGATGAATATGTAATAATAAAGTTAAAAGCAAAATAAAGAAGAGCAGATAAAAGTAAAATGAATAAAACAAAAAAATTTGAGAATCGCAAAAACAAAATTCTCTTTTAAATTACCAACTTATATGTGTTGATGGAGCTATGCTTCTTGAATTTTTTCTGAAATTTTAAAATAAAATTCTACATATTCTTTGAATGGGCTTTGCGCTTCTGTATATAAGTTCTCTGTGGTAAAACGCATATGCATAAACATTTTTCGATGTTTTTTTATTAACCTTTCCAACGCATGCATTGGTTTGTAAATCGGTTTAGTGGTTCTCGATTTATAAAACAACGAACATAGGACAACTTATTTTTATATATATAGATATTATAGTGGTGAGTTTATCTTTATCCTTAGAAAATGTAAATAAGACTGTAAATCAATACAAGAGCATCGCAAATACTTATTTGAATTTAGTAAAATAAGCGTGCTAGAATGTAACTAATCATTACAGTATATACATTTTACGAATTTAAATTGAGAGCTTCAAGCGCTAATTAAATTATAAAGATATTCTCATCTTATGACCATTTTAAAATTTTAGAATCTATTAGATATTATTTAGGGTTGTCATTGTCACAGAGCGGTGCTAGACAAAATCTTATCTTTTTGAAAAAAGAAATTTTCCATAGCAATAACCATTTAAGCAAGGCTGTGTAAATAGGCTGTAAAAAAATTATTCTAGAAAGAAAAGAAAGAAATATAAAATACATTGATTTGTCAGTGGTTAAAACTATAAAAAAAAACTAAAAAAGATTTGGCAAAGAACGAGGTCGCCTTCAAATAAATCTCGTTTCAATAGAGCATTTAAGGATATTAAATTACTATTATTCAATACCAAAAATTCAAAATTACTTAGTATATAAAAGTTATTAATTATAGTTTGTATTAAAATCATATAAAAAAATTTATCGATTACAGAAAAAACAAATTATCATCGTGAAGATCTACGAACAAGCTGAAAGGCATTCAAATTCGAAATTTCCATAAAGTTTGGCATGTCGTTCTTTTATTTAAGCCAAAAACAAAACTTACGACATCACTTCTACTCAAAACATATTTGGCCAACACGAAATTGAAAGTAAAATTTAACAATTAAAATTTTAAATTCATATGAATACCTTTGCAGGAGTATTAAAGTTTGTCAGACTACCAATTACTTTTATTTACTGCACATATATCCTATAAGCTATAGCTAACAAGACACGATATATATGGTTTGAACTTTTGAACGCGAAACAATAGTTCTTTTCTGAGTATTAATCGTCAAACGGTATCTGTATCAATTAAAAAAAAACAACGGTATAAATAATTCATTCAAGAATAAGAGAATAAAAACAAACGAGGTCAAATTTGACTAAGCATAGAAGGGAAACTTGTCCATTTAACAGCAATATATTCACATAGGCGGACTCAATTAAATGCATTTCTCAATTAGGCCGGAAAAATAGTCAAATATTATTATATATAAAAAGTCGAACCTTTGAATTTTGCAAAATATGCATATGCGTATTTCGTCTAATACTTGCAAGCTCCTACAGTGTTTTGTACTCGACTCGAATAATCGAGTAATATATTTAGGAAAATTCAAAGATTTTCAACAAGCAAACACATTTTACTCGAATGCTAAAAAGTAATTTTTTCTAAAAATTAATTATAGAACGCTTTCCAGCAAAGGTACACAGAGCAATCATAACCACACCTTGTTATGTTTAGAAATCACTATCTATACGTCTGATATATAAACCAACCACATAATTCTTGAAATTTCTGAACAAGAATAACCAAAAACGAAGATTAAGATTTTTCTCAATAGCGGACCTTTTTTCATGGTACACCATGTGATTTTTATTGATCAGATCTAAATAATTAAACTTAAACTACTAAAAGTAGTTAAACTTAAACTACTGAAATTTGACTTCTTGGAATGTACATCGTCCAAATGTGTATTTCCGAACAAATCAATTTACTATGCGAAACAGTTGCTATCAAATTTTTAAATTGTAACAATAACAAAAACAATTTAAATATTATTATTGTTCTGATTTTCGCTGCATATTATGTATATAAGTTTTTGTTTTTTTTTTATGCTCTTGACAGTTACTTAGGTAGAATCACCTTCCCATGTTTAATATACGGCACTGTAAATTTATACTACAATATTATTTCGAGCATTTATCAAATGGCTAATCAACTCATTAAATGTGAAAACTACTGCTATTGTCAAGAACTAAGCCTTTTTAAATAGAATAGTTTCATTTTATTTAATTTGTTACCAGATTATATTCTCAATTATTTTTTGTCATTTATTTTATCCCAATGACAAAGAGTACTGAACCAGGTCGAAAAACCCATTAAACATTTTATTTTGCTTCATGCTATACCTACTGCGCCGCCCTGCGGCGTGTGCGTGTACATCTTACAAAATGTAAAACATGGTAACATGGTAAAAAAAGTAGAAGCGGACATTTTAATTTATCAAATTACTACATCTCTCAGACTCTCCCTCACATGTAATTTATTTTTTTCTATTACCATACTAAAATATAATTTTTTCTCTCTTTTAGAAGAGAAAATTTATATGATTATGTGCAGTTGTTCTCTTCGATGAATTGTTATAAAAAGTTATAAAAAACACATTTTAAGAAAAGTGCAAGTGAAAAAGAATTAATTATCAAAGTCAAAATTTTATTAATAAAATTAGCAAGTTATTTTTTTTATTCTTATTATTATATACGAATTGATTTAAAATTCATGTAAATTTAAGTTAATAGAATAATCTCTTGTATCAAGAATAATACAAAAATCAAAAGAAAAAAAAAAACAAAAATCCTAATACTAATATGTAGTAGGAAATAATATTTTTGTTATTGTCTCCTTTGTAATAATTATTCCTAACACTTGTATTTAATATTTTCATTAAGGATATTCAAAGCTTAAATTTGTTTATTTAGTGTTTTGTTTTTGTTTTCGATTTTTTTTATTATTCTTTTTAAGTAGATCTATGTAAATAACTAATATTAAAAGAACGAATTTAATTATTTTAATTTTCATGTACATACAATATTGTATATATAATTTTAAAAGTTTGCAAAATAAATTTTGTATAGGGTGACACTGACATGATTTAAAATGTCAAAAGTATTTATTACAATAAACTTTAAAGTTTATAAAATATTCAATAAAATAAATGAAGTTAATAGCTTTAGTGTGGGTGTGTATGTGTACGTATATGTACAACTTATTCTGAATTATTGTAGAAAAAAAAAATATAGGATTAAAATTAATAAAATAAACTTTTTCGGCTACATTGGTGTCAAGGAGTATAAAATTGTTGATGCCCTACTATAACATTTAAAAATGTACACAAGTACTTGTGAAGGAATATTTTGTTACTAATATGTCTGATCCCGGCATTTTTTTTTATTTTAATATATCTTGAGCAAGACATATTGACCTTTTTTTTATTATTGATGCACCGATTTACAGTAACCAGTTAGAGGTATTTCTTCACTTCACTGTAGCTGGTAAACCATTAAGGCATTTATGATTGGTCTGGTAACTTAAGTTTTTTGAAATCTTTGATCGATATCAAAATTTGACGGCTATTTCCCATCGACAGCTCAGTTTCATTGGTCCACACAGATTTTAATATATTCAGTTTGGAGCCACTAGTGTAGGCACCAGCTTCAACGTCTTCGATTATCGGTAGATCTGCAGTGTAGACCAATACCAGTACAGAATCCTGTGAGACCCATAAATTAATTTTATTAAGTTTGGACAGCTCTTATCTGGAAACTAAGACAAATTTGTTACAGAAAATTTACTGCTTTACGTGATCCTTTTATTAGATAATTGATCTCTAAAATGTTAACAGTTGGAAAGTTTTGTCTGCTAAATAAAACTCGAAGTAAAACTGTTACGATTTTATTTATCAAAAATTAGTTTTGGGAAGTGGTTTGTTGGTTGTGTTGTGTTTTTTTTTTTAGATATAATTATGTTATATATTTTCTTCTTCAAAACAATATCATTTGAATTTTACGGCATTAAAAAAATTTGTAAATCCGAGTTCAAAATCTAACTAGGTACCAAGAAGCAATAACTATGACCATTTTGAGCTTTCCTAATATAAGCTCAACATTGGCTTTTACGCACGATTTCTTAGGGCGGAAGCAATTGCCTTCTCCCAACATGACTCAGAAGTTATAAGACTGGTAAGAAGGAACTATTTCCTGAACTCATTACGTGTAATAAGTTACGGAGAGAATTACATAACTTAAAAACTGTAAAAATCCATGGAATTTCGAAGTAGCATCAGAAGTTGAAAATAAAGTTGTGTATTTACATAAGAAGTTATTAAATCAAAAGTATTTGTGTTAACAAGAGAATCGTGAATATCACTATGTAAGTTGTGTTCATGTAAAGAATCATGTGCAAGATAAGAAGTTGAAGATATGGATTATAAAATTGTTGCAGGACATTGGTTGATTGATGGTACACAGTTAATTTTATTTAGTATTGGTTCTGCTGCATGTAAACCAAATCAATTTAAATAATAATATAATAAGAATAATTTATTTAATAACTTTATAAGTAATAATAATTTATCTAAAACATTCTAACTCAAGCATTTATCTTCAAACACCCTAAAATATTTTTTTTAATTATCCTTAAGCATAGCATTATCTAAATATTGAACTTTGTATAAATTTTTGAATAGAAATTTTTTAAATTTAATTCTTATTAATTCTAATATTTTAATATTAATTAAAAAAAAATAAATAAATGAAATATCATGATTATACAAAATATTCATGAGTGCGTACAAAAAATATAAAAGATGAAAAAAATTCAAAAAAACTGAATAAATTTTTTAATTATGGATCTTAACTATATGCATAAACATGTGAATAAATTTATTATTTCATAATATCTTAAATATCTACCTATGTATATAATATTTAGACTACATCAATTCAATCAACATTTCCTGTACTCGTATATGAGAATTTAAATGCTATTTATATACACTTTCACCTTTTTAAGTAAACATTTAACACGTTTTAAGCATTAAAATTATGTAAAAATTTTAGATATATTTACACATACATAGATACAAATTTATTTTAAAATTTTATATCCTTTTAACTGTTATGTTGTATAAGGGTATAGGTATAATATTATAGAAAACTATAAATAAATATGAAAAAAAAAAAAAATCGGAATATTTTGAAATTTTTCAATTAAATATAATACCTCTAGTTTATCTCTGATGGTAATACTTCTATAAATACCCTACACATAAATCAATCCTTTCCTTCCAAATAGAAATAATACTATCGGTAAAGTTTCATTTCATAATGTCATTCTGATGAGAACCGTTACAAATTATATACCTACCCTCTTTTTCATGTTAGGATATTAGAAAAAAAATCTGTTCAATGTCAACCTTTTACCATAACTAACGAATTATAAAAAAAGGGAAAAAGTAGTTTTGTTTTGCAGATAGAGAAAACAGGTAATTGGTTCTTCCATTTCGTATACGGAACTTAATTTTTTGTGGTTGTGATGGATTCTTCATATTTCTATTTCTATATTATAACTGAATGAAGATAATCTTATATAAATGAGTTAAAGTGTACTCTATTTAATTACTTAAATTTTTTGAATTTGTTGTATGTTATACAACATGGTATGGAAACGTTTTGTGATGTTAAAAGAACCAAACTTTGGGATGTTCTTTTAATATTCGTGATTTTTTTCAAGCGGCAAATATTCAAAATTTCCATTAACAATAATCCAGCAAAATTCATTATATACTTTTGTGTTTTATCTTATAGTAGTTCTAGATGCTCAACATCCACCACTAGTTTTATTTTCTACTTTTTAGGGGGCTAGTTTGGTTTTTTTTATTTTATACTTTTTAGTTTTAAATGAAACCGTTAGCTATTATAATTTCAGAAAAAGTATATAAGTGTAAACTCTCCTGTCTATAACCCAATTGTCATTTGAAATATTCCTGAGCAATTATAGTGCTAGTAATTACACGGCAGCTACCCGAACCAGTCCAAATTTTTGAAATCGGTAGAAGTCGTATTTCTTTATTTGTGAAAGAGTATCAAGTGTAGATTTTCATGTAACACAATTGGTTTTTGAAATATGCCTGAGACGTGCTAGGAGTTGTTCGGCAGCAACCCGAACCAGTCCAAATTTTTCAAATCGGTAGAAGTCGTATTTATTTATTTATGAAAAAGTATCTAAGTGTAAATTTTCATGCCTGTAATACAATTGGTTTTCAAATATGCCTGAGACGTGCTAGGAGTTGTAGGAGCAGCAACCCGAACCTGTCATTTGATAGCTTTGTAAGGTACCGTGTCCTGTTGCTTTTTTTATCATGAGTAACTATGCAAAATTTCAGAACTCTATCTTCAAATTTTTTAAACAAAATTATTTTTTTTCTTTTTGCGTTTGGTTTTAATATTAACAAAAAAAATCCAACCTACCTACCAAGCATACCTATATACCTATATACCTATATACATATATGCATATATACATACATATATACATATAGAACTGGCAAGTTAATATAAAAGTATATAATAAACATAATAAAAACAAATTAAAAAACAAAATACAGAATAATTAAAGAACTGAACCAAAATCAATAACACCACAACTTGAACTACAGCATTTATACAGCATATACAACATCTACACAGAAACACTAGGCGTTTCCGTTTTTGAAATCAGAGCATAGATCTGAGCATGCTCTGACTCAAATGAGCATCCTCTGAGCAGCTTTTCGATGAAAGTTATTTAGAAAAATATAAATGGATGGAATGGATTATGGATTAGAATTATAAATGGTGATGTGCAAATAATAAAAAATCAGTATTCTGCCGAAAATATTGTTCCAAGGTTCTCTAATAAAACTTTTAAATCGCACTTTAAAATAAATACCGAGCTTTTCGAAATTCTTTGTAACGAAATACAAATACTACTATAATATAAACGATGACGTGGGGAGTATTGTTATTCTAGAAAAATGTTTCTTTATCAAATCTATTAAGTGGAGCGTTGAGTTCTTATTCCACATAAACATTAAAATTTATTAATCAAAAAATATTTATTTTAAAAAAGTTTACATTCAAAAATATTTATTTTTATTCTTACTATTGCACAGCATCACTTATTTTGTTTTAAAATAAAAATCATTTTTTGACATTTGATATTCGTGCTCTGTCAATTTCAATTTTAATCGAGCACATAGAGTACGCTTCGAGCACGCTCTGAACCGAACCAGACCAAATTTTGGCAAACTGTAAAATACGTGTTGGTTTATTTTTGATAGAGAACCTATATTTACATTTTCATGATTGTGACACAATTGCTTTTTGAAACATTACTGATAGGTGCTAGGAGTTGTATGACTGCTACCGAAACGTGCCAGTTAGCTTTATAAAGCATGAATAACTGTGCAATTCAGAATTTCAGAACTATATCTTTAAAATTGTAGGCGTGTATAGCTAACAAACAAACAAACAAACAAGTAAACTTTAGATTTATGGAATAAAAGTCGAGTTTCCTTTCACTAATCTACTAGGGTAAGTTGCTTCCGAAATATCGATATTTGCAAAATAAATACAAATGATTAGTGAAAGGAAACTCGACTTTTATTCCATAAATCTAAACATATCACTAAAAACAAATCTGATTATCAAAAACAAGTAAACTTTCCCTTTTGTAAGTACATAAAGATATAATTTTTGTTATATGCTTTCTTCTTCCTTTTTTTTTCTTTATAAAATTCGAATTAAGCCTTCTTAAATAGAATAGTTTCATTTTATTTAATTTGTTACCGGATTATACCCAAATAATTCTGATCTCATCTCTCTATCTTCCATATTGTCATAGTTGCTATTTTTTTCTTAAAGTACTAACTTTAACCCTTAACTACTTACTAATATTCAAATATATGAATATTTTATTGATTATATTTTGCAGGCTGTTCAATTTTTTTTTATTAAACTACAACCATTGATTTACTTTTTAATTATTTCACAATTTTTGCAATTAGTTTTTTAGTTTAATTTTCTGATATTTATATTGTTAATTTTAAAATTTGTTTGAATTCACATAAATATAATACATGTAATGTAACTCGCTTGAATTAAGCCTGTAAATAAATAAATTAAACTATTGATAAAATTTCTTTGTATTTATTCTTTATATTATTTTAAATCAAAAAAATTGTTTGTTTTATTCATATTATTATTATATTTTTCCTACGTCTCCTTTTAAATATGTATCAATTAAAATAATAATGATGAAAATCGGTTGTGAAATGGTTCAGACTTTAGATATTTGTACCGTACTTTTTTAATTATATTTATTATTAACTATAATAATATGGATGAATTTAAAGCTGTCAAAATTTTATGCGAAATTTTCGACATAAAATCAAAAAATTATGTATTAGAAAAAATATTATAATGCATTAATAGGCTTTAGATGGCACTGCTTATTTTAAGTAAAAATTGGATTTTTATTTAGCAATTTTCTTTAAATATTATGATAAAAATAAAAATGTGATTATCACAGGTTTCATTTAAAATATTTGAGTCTATAAAAATACATTTTTTTGTAAATAGTCGAAAACTGTTATTTTTGTTATTTTTTTCTTCAAAATTATAAATTAAAAGTATAAAATTTGACTGCGGAAATCCTGTATAATTTCCACCGACAATTCTTTTTTGCTTTGTTCCTTTTGAGAGTAAAGAAAAGAACATTTAATGTGATGTGAATGAGATTTTTTAAATAAAGAAACAAAAACAAAAAATAAAAAATGAAACAAACCAACTATGCAAACATCCGCAATTGTACAACGATTTTTGTCAAGAAAAATATTAATGTATGAAACATTAACAATTTTGAGTAAACTTTTAAACCTTCTTTTAAAGTAAAGGGTAAGGGGTAAGGGGTATGGTTTATGGTTTTATTTGTATTTTTATTTTTTATTTTTGGTATTCAAAACCACGTTTTACCAAAGAAAAAATTTTGGTTTCTATCTCAAAAAATCTGGTTTATAATATTTTGATTTGAAAATTATTCAGCATGTGTTATTACCGGTAAATAAATTTAAAATGTTTAAACGACTTTAAAATGTTAAGAAATTATTAATTTGTATCTGTTTATTAGTTTATATGAAACTGTATGGGACCAAAAATTGTTTCTCTGTCAGCCTATTAATAATCAAATTATTCAGTTCTCAATCCGTTTTTGTAGCTTTCAAAAGTTATTTTTTAACTTATTTTCATTATTCAGCCGAATATTCAATTATCTAGATTAGGTAGGTATGTAGGTATGTAGGTGAAAGTGAGCATTTTATTTGCATCTGGAAAACCAATTAGCATTTAATTGTCTCTTGCTCGCGATAATGATCCATTGGTTCCAATATATTGAGATTAAGTTTATTTCTTTTAAAAAAATTGCATCGATATTAATTTTCAATATAAATTATTTTGATTTTGATTTTCTCTGACCCTTTATTATTACTATAGTTGACTCGTCTGCTGGTTCTGTTATTAAATTAGTTATGTAACTGCAGTAACTGAGATCTAGAGGCAGAGTATTATTACTGTTGAAAATGTTTTTGTAGCACTTCCAGATGTTTTTTTTGTTTTTGTTGATTCCAGCTTTTAATGTTTTGTAAGAAATAGAGCATAAACTTAACAAATTTAGAGAATAAAGTTAACTCAATTTAATTTTTTTTTTGGCAATTACTATGAAATAAGAAGTTAGAAGTTAAAAGAGTTAGTTGTGTAGCTTTTCTTAAAATTTCTTTTTCGATTCAATTTACAGATGTGTAGATATATTGCACATGTCCGACTGGTGTTGAATGTTATTTTTCATTCTTTTAATTTTTTAATATACAAAACTTTTTTGGAAAATATAATTTGGTAATAAGTTAAATATATAGTGGAACTATCCTATTTAAGAATTCTTAGATCCTGACAATAGTTGTATAGTAATCCAAATTTAATTATGGTTGCTGTTCCAGAACTGAACAACTGGAATCATACTTAACTTACATACTTAAATAAACAAAATATTGACAAATTTCAGAAAAGAAAATCTCATCAGGAAAGAGATTGCTATTATCAAAAAGTATAATACGGGATCGTGTTATATGCCTGAATTTCATTTGCCTGTATTTTCATTTACCTGCATTCCATTTGACTGAACATGCTGGATACTGCATACAATTAATATTATCCATATACCTATATATATAATGTATATATGTATGGGTTACATGACAAAATTACATGAGATGAGACAGAATTCCATAGAGACAAAATTACATATGGACAAAATTTCATCAGACATATTTAAATTTTTATAAAAATTTAAAATTATTGTTTGGTAATGAAGGTTTTATAATGAAGGTACTTTTTTCTGAACTTTTTATCAGCTCATTTACATGACAATTCCAGTTTAATTCATCTTCTCACCAAGATATTTGTAGCTAATAGTCTTATCTATTTTAATTCCCTTATAGTAATATCACCGTGATTTGCTTATTTTTGGCTTTGATTATCATTTTTTTGACACATCTCGTGCATCCATACAGCTTGTGCAGCGCCATCCAATCATGTATTCGCAATATGTTTTTATCTCGAGATTTAAATAGTTGCCCTCATGAATATACTACAGCTAGATCATCTCCATATCAAAAAAACACCTTTTCCTGACAGCTGTCTGTTATTAAAGCTACTTATATAACAGAAAAATAGAGTTGGTGCTAACGAGCTTCCTTGTATAACACCATACTCAATATCTTTTAGTTGACTTTTTATATCCTCGCATTCTGAGTATTGTTTTCTATTGGCGAAGTACCTTTCAAATCATCTGTATTCTTTGCCCATTATACCACACTCAAAAATAATTCTTAGTAGTACCGTCCTATCTACAGAGTCGAATGCTTTAGCTTAATCAAAGAATATTATGCTTACTTTGTTTCCCTCACTAAACTTTCCTTTAATATGTGTTACGACGTCAAATAATGCAGTGGTTGTGTTGGAGGTTTTTTGTAAAGCCATATTGTGTATCGCACAGTAGTGTATTTTGTCGTAGGTAATCAGTTAGTTGATTGTTGATATGTGTTTCTATTATTTTACTGAAGACTGACAAAATAAAGATAGGCCTAAAGTTGTTCACATAATTTTTATCGCCTAATTTTTTGTAAACAGGAATTACTTTACTAATTTTTAGAATATCTGGGAAATTACTTTATTCTATTAAAGCAATTTTATGACTTCTGAACTAATTCCGTCTTTTCTTGCTGCTTTAACTGTAGTTAGATTATTAATAGAATTTTAGTCTTGCTTTAATTAATTTTTTGAAAATTAAATCTGCTGGAGGTTCTTATATTTGGTTTATAAACAGTGTCGAAATTTTTGGCCATATTCTCTCCTACAGAACAGTATAACATGCTGAATTAATTAATTTTTATGTTTTTATCTTCTAGTGTAGAAATTTTTAAATTGAAAAATTCATTTACTTTTACATTGCTTAACCCATCTGTTTAACCCATCTGTCCATTTCTTTAACTAAATTCCAAGTTTTTCGTTGATTATTTGATGTTTCTTGAAATTTTCTGGTATCATAATCTTTTTGTTTTTTCCTTTTTGTTGTTGTTAACTTATTAACCCAATAGTGGTATTTTTGTTTCAGATATTCATTTTCAACATTTTTAACATGTTTCCTATGCCAATATTTTTTTATTTTAATTAAATTCCTGCTTTCGTTATCAACCCAACGTTTGCTACACATATTTGATTTTTACTTTGTATTTTTTTACCACTGAAGACGCTAGTATACATTTTTCTAAGGAATCTATTATATTTTTACATATTACTAGTGGGCCCCTGTGCAATTGCGCAATAGTAACTTTATTTAAAAAAAACCTTGAATAATAACATCATCATTGATTGATATCAATATATATTTATATATTTTTCTGTGGGTAGGTAGGTATCCTCGAAGGACACCAAGTGGTTTCAGTCACGCGCGCGCAAACCAACAATGATAGTGAGGTCCCTAAACCCACTAAAACTATAGCCCGTTTTTGTCTTTTATACATAACAAATCCATGATAGATCGACTAGTGAAGGCTTACTACCAGAAAAAAAAATTATATGCTTTTTACATAATTTAAATTGTGGTTATGTCTCTGTATTATTAATTAAAATGGTTTTTTTTTTTTGTAAAAAATTAAAGTAAATTTAAATTAAAATGAATTAAATCTTTAAAAAAGTTATTTAAAAATGTATTTTTCTATTTTTAGTAGTTTATCATAGTATTGGAATTGCTTAACTTTTTTTAGCTATTGCCTATCCTTCTATCTTGATTTATGTTTTTCCGTTTTGTTTTCAATTTTTGCTTGTGTTTTCGTTTTTGGCCTTTTTCTATAAGTTTATTTAAAATGAAAAAAATTTTATGAAGCCTTGTTAAAATACGCCTGTGATTGAAATTTATTTTAGAATATAGATAGATTTCGCTCTACTCGGAAATATCCGTCGTTTATGTGGTGTAACTATTTTAAATGCTTTAAGTATTCACCACCAAGAACTTGCAAATATTTTAATTTTTTTGTAATGTAATTTACTATTTAACTATTCTTGCTTTGTTACTCCTCACGTCGTTCATCTTGTGTACTATACATCAGATATCCACATCACTTTCTGATGTGTCGATAATGCAGTTTTCCACTTGACGTTAATTTTTTTTGCACATTGTTTTGTTTGCAAATTTGTTATCATCAATTTTTGCTTCTACATATTACATATTATAATTATCACAGTAATTTTTTTTTAGTGTGAAAGTGAATTAAATTGTGTACAAATAAAGTCAGTCCACCACTTTTCTTATTTTTGGGAAAGGGTAATATTTTGTTGTACAATTTTAAGTTAACCATATCTATTTCATGGTTCAGGATCCACGTTTCTGAGAAGATATTACTCGTATATGTACAGTTGACTTTAATTTATATATATTACAGCGTATATTTGAATACATAATTTTTAAGGAGGAGTCATTTTCAAAATTCATGTTTTCAATTTTATTTATCCAATGATTTTTATGAATCAATTTGGGTGCTTAATGGTAGAGTATTGCAATTTATTTCGTTATTTATTCGCAATTTATTTCTTATTATTGGCTTTTAAAAGTGAATTATCACAGACAATTCTAATTATTTTAGAATTGTCACATTATCTTGCAAATACCTTACCATCTTTGGCCCATGTGAACTTTATAATTTTCTGTCTTTTCAAATCTCTAGCTTTTTTATAAAAAAAGTAAAAATAGAGTGTTCAACGATCATTCAAAAATATTCGGTTTGATTTTGATTTAGTTGAATGTGCAAACATTTTATTTGTTTCCAACATTTTGTTCTTTTTTGCTTGCATAAAATTGGCTTTAATAGATGCATTTTTAAATTTGACAACAATTTTTTAGGCTCAACAGAATTTTTCGAGTTTGAACCTGTTAAGTCCTATATATATCGTCATTTCCAAAAACAACACCTAAATACTCTGAATTTTTTTTACACTGTTTACAGGATCATTGTCTGGAACATCACCAACACCACAGATTTCAATGTTGCTTAATAATTTCAATTTGTACCTCATATCTGTAATCAGTATTTTTGTTTGTAGATTAGGTGAATATTTCACTCAATTATTCTCCCAAGTTCAACTCAGCTAGAATTTTGTCTTGAGAAGTTTGTTTCGCGAAAATTTCATTGAGTTTTTTCATTATTCCTGTAACATTATCAACATTAACTGACCCCGCTGCTGTAGATGTAATATTTGATGCTCGTAATATTTTGTGCAGCCGATTTTCACTTTAGGCGCCTAAAGTGAAAGTGTTTGTGCTATTTGTGCATGTTGAGCAAGATCATACAATATCCGTGTTTAGTTGATTGTTATTGAAGTCTGGAACTACTTCTACATTGAATGCATTTATTCTTTTTTATTTTTATATTTTTATTACACTGACTACAAATTGATTTTGAAATTTTGAAAGTTTTTGACATGGTTTTATTAGTTATATTTTATTATGGTCTTATAATTTTAAATTTATTAAATAATATTTTGTTTTAAGGCTATATAACTATTCAGGTACCCGGAAGGTTTCAGATGTACTAATAAGCAAACATTTTTAAGCTTTTTTATAATTTTTTAAAATTTTGGTAAATTTCTGGATGTATTTAAATATTTAAACATTCTAATTTTTATTTAACATTTAACTATTTATTTTTTTTATTAATTTATTATTTTTATAAACTTTTGTTTTAAAAATGATTTTTCAATAATAATAATCTGGGAACGGTACGTTATCTTGTTTTTTTAAAATCTCGTTTTCCCTAAAAAACTTTTTCAAAAAGTCTTGTTTTTCTTAAATCCTTTTGCAAAAATTTTAAGAATCGATAAAATGTTGCCGTCATTGACAGCAGGGTTCCAATAATAAATTTTCGAAAAATTTAAATATTAATAGAGTTAGGATATGCTCTTTTATGTATGCAACAAAGACTATGCATAAAAATAATTAAAATAAAAACTTTTTTTTTGGGCAAGCAACATTTTATCACTTTGAGCTAAGTATGCTGTTAAAAATTTTTGCCTGTCAAAAAATTAATGCAAAAACTACTTCAAAATTGGTACAAAATTTTATTAGAAATTCGTTTAATCAATAACAGGTGGCATTACTTGGTCATTAGAATATCAACAACGTGAAAATAAAATCTAACTATTTAAACTAAAAAAACTAACTGTTAAACTATTTAAACTAACTATAATAATAAAAATGGAACCTTTTGAGGAATACATCGAAGAAAAAATTGAAGAAATTTTCCTCCAAATTTCGTTTGTAGTTCAGCAATCAGAAAGGTTAAAACCAAATTCATTATTTTATATTTATTTAAATTATTATCTCTTATTTTTAAATGTTTTTATTTTTTAAGTTATTTTATTTTATTTAATAATACTTTTTAAGATTTGACATGACATGATCTCCAAACGTTGTTAATTTTCTAATGCCAAATTTTGCCGAGCAAAAAAAATTTTTATATACCCGCGGGTGTATAAATGAGGAGCAAAAATTTTGAAGCTTAATACCTGGGGGTCAAAGCAAGAACTTTATTTTTTTTTGCTCAGCATACTAACAGCGTACTACAAAGCAAAATTTGAAGAAAATTTTTGTTACCATTTTTGTACAACAACAAATTGCATCAAAAAATGTCAAATTTTTGCACAGCGTACTAATAGCATACTTAGCTTTAATCAAAAACCAAAATTTTATAACTCTTTTTAATATGTAATTTTGTCCATATGAAATTTTGTCAATATGCAATTTTGTATGTAATTTTGTCACCAACACCAATATTTTTATGTCTTTAAAATATAGAAAACCTTCGAAATAATCAGAAAAAAACTGACATAATAAATGACAATCGAATTCATAATGGGTTTATTTTACAATTCGATAGTACTTATAAGAAAAACCAAAGGGGAGCTTAAAAGGATATTCCCTTAAACTAAATTATCATAAAATTAACAATCAATTCTTGAATGACAATTGCTTAAATATTGTTTTAACATTTATTCGCAATTCTTTTCTTGTTTTCACAAAGAATTTTCTTTGTTTTTTATTTACTTTGAAAAAAGAAAAATGAAAGGTATGATCACGGTAAATATTGTATAAAAATGAAAAGGGCTTCATTAACATTTTTTTCTTTTGAGTTGATAACATCATAGATTCTATGAATTTTTTGGAAGTTGAAAAAATGTCTTTGTGTAAAGAAATTGTTTTAAGGTATTGAAATTTTATTACAATACAAACGAGGAAATATTGATAGCATGTTAAATATTTAAAGATATAGGATATTCTAATCGGCCATAAAAATGCTATTTTCAAATTATTGGAACGTTTTTAATATGGATGAGATTATGATAGTTCATAAACATCAGTGTGATATTTTAATATGTTTATTACTGATGAAATTGCTCTCTCGAAATTTAACTGTCCCTTATCTCTTTTTTACTAATTTATTCCTGATTTAGTAATAATGTATCTTTCCAAAAATCGAAAATTTATTTGTAAATTTATTATGCAAATATACTAAGGATGTAAATTGTGTAGAATATTATACTTTATGAGTATATCCTGCACATCTAACCAATGACAGTTGCTGTATTCCCAACCAGCTACTCTTTCTAAATCATATTTTTTATTACCGATATTTTCCAAAAATGATTTCTTTCGACCCGTTTTAAAAAAATGATTTATATATACGTTAATTCATTGTGCATTCGTCTTAATTACTGTTATTATCTTTTCCATATAATAGATGGAAAATCTTATTTAGACTATCTTCTCAACTACTATAGAATATTTCACATATACTTTTAAAAGCCCAAAATTTAACGAGTTAATTTTGTTTCCTTTAATGATGCTTTATTACAATAATTGTTCATATTTATCGTACAAAACCTGTAGTATACTTTAGTTCTAAGAATGTCCTTTTTTAGGAGATTTACTTTTACTAAATCTTGAAGAAATGGTAAAAATTCGTTGGCGTTGTAGCATTATTTAAAAATATTAAAATTTTAGTAAAATGACTTACATTCAGTAATCTACTAAGTTATAAGTGATGCTGAAAACACAATCACGACGAATGACGAGTGACGAATAACCAAAATTCGCCCTTAGAGACACAATAACGACGAACTATTCGCGAACAACAAATTTTTGTGTTTTTAAAATTTCAAAATTTGTTTATAAAAAAAATGGACGAAAAATTTAAAAAAATTAATATAAAAATTGAATTTGAATTTTAAAAATGTTTTATTAAAACCATTTTGACCAATTTATATTGGTATCAATGAATGTCATTCACATTCGTCGACGAGTAAAATAGAAATAGATCTATTTTTTGAGCGCGAAATTTTGGTTATTCGTCATTCGTCACGATTTACATATAATCTCATGTATTTGAAAGCGAAAAATTCTTTATTCGTCGTGGTTGTGTTTTCGACATGAAAGTCGCAGGTCACTAGTTATCTAGCTTGTCTCAAAATTCGTTCTGAAAAACAAAGGTATAAGATATTTCATACTTTCCGTTTTTCAAAAATATTTGAACAAGATTATAATATATATATATATATTTTATAAAAACTTGTTTTCTAGCGTTAAAGTAAAATTTTTGTATAATTGACTATTTTCAATCTTGGCATGCATTAATTCTAATTTTTTATTTAGTTTGTGTTCTTTGGTTCATTTCGTAATAAATGGTTACTTGATAACTACGTAGCTCTTGAGTAATTGAATTATATGTTTATGAGTGTAATTTAACCTTTCTTATCTACTGAATTGTTCTCAAATTCATTCTAATGACCTTCTTGTTAAGATTTAAAATTTTTTTCTTTAATTTCGAATATTAAAATTCCAGACATTTAATTTGAATTTAATATCTTAAAAGATATTTCTAAAAACACTACGTGTGAATCCAACAATACAAAACAGAAACAAAGTAATCAGTATTCATAATCTAGAAGTTAAAAATTCCAGCCAAATTTATTTAAAATTTAGTAACTTGTAAGATACTCATCAAGCCTTAACAAAAAATATCTCCACATGACTTTCAAATATAAAATATTGTTATAGACCTGGTGTGCACCTCTTCACAGCATGATATTCTAATTTTATTCTCAGTTGTTCCTCGTTATATTGTTGTCTATTTTTATGTAATCCTTTTCAATAGTAGTGAATAATTTTTATTTTTGTGTACTTCTTGAATTCATTCTATATTCTTTTGTTTCATTTCTAGAGAATATTATGTATACAATAAAATAAAAAAAAAAAAAATAAATAAAAAGCAAAAATGAAAACGAATTTAAATGTGTATTTAAAAAGGTGCTTTTCTATGAAGTTGATGCGACTTAAAAAAGCATTTTACAAACTCAATATCCTTTTTCTTATTTTTTCTATTTTTTTTTTTTGTTTAAGCAGTTCTAAAATTTGGTAGGTCTTAGCAGCCCATTATGATATCCATAATATAAAAAACGAAAGTAAAAAGCAAAAAAAAATAATAAAAATAAATTCAAATCCTAGAAGTTTGTGTCTCTCGAATTAAATTTAATGCAGAGAATATTGAAAGCCAACAAAAGTGGATTCCATTTGGTTTTTTATGTGAATAAATTTAACTTGGTTTGGTTGTTTTCTGGAATTTTAGGTTTGGTTGTAATCTACAAAAAACAAAGATTGAAGAGAATTTTTTTTTTTTTTTACCAAAGTATGATTTGCTACCAAATTTAAAATCACTTGGAAAGTTAAATACAACAAAAAATAAAGAAAATATGAATGGAAAGGCAATATAAAATAAAAATCTCAAAAAGGGAATAATTATTATATTTTAATGGAAAGACTAAATCCCATTGTTTTAACCGAATCCTGAACTATTTTAAAATTAAAATTTCTCAACTGATTTTCTATTTTGCATAACTTTTTTTTCTTTAATATTTTTACTGTTGTAATTTTGCAAAGCAGCAGTTTATTTTTTGTTGATTCTTTAGTTTTTTTCAATGAAGATTGTAGGATACATTTTTTTATGATTAAATTAAAATTAAAATAAATTTATTTTGATTAAATACAAATGAGGATCGCACTTTATTATATTTACAATAAAAATAATTATTTAAGCTTCTTAAAGAAAATTTGGCGTTGTAGCTCTTAAAACTATTATAAATTCCTTATTATAGAAATCGCTAGAATGGCCGAAAAGAGATTTGAACGATTGCTATGTGAAAGGAACCAAGGGCTACAACGACTAATAGAGTAATCATCAAGAAGCTGAAAGAAATATTGGAGGTCGAAGTCAAAAATTTTACGAAACTGGATGAGGTAATAGAATAAGTAACATACAGATGGCATTTAAATTTATGAATTAAAATCGTCCACATTAGGCATAAAAATTGGTCAGGTATTTTATTTTAATTAACAATATCTCAACCATTGCCTTGTATGTATATTGCTTAACAGGCTGGTCCTGGTAGATTAAAAAAAATTAGTAAAAATAATATCTAGCTTATGTGTAAATCAAATGGACATTTTTCTTTTCTAAATATATTCTGGTAAAGTTTCGACTAAATTTAATTTACCAATATGGAACGGGAGTGTTTAAACTGTTAATATCTAGAGCCGCTTTAAAAAATGTTAATTCTTTCATTCGTAATTTAACAAATCAAAAAAATTCATAAACAAACTTTCACTTCAACTTCTATCAGAAGACTAAAAAAAATTTCTTTTTTTAAAAATTTCATTCAAAGATCAAAACATCTCGCACACAAGGCTTGCTGTGTTTAATTAAGTTTAATTTGACAAAATAAACATAGTAGTTGTAGTTTATGCCTGAAATACATGTGCAGAACTATGCATGCATCGCAGCAAAAATAAATTAGGATGTATGGTTTTTATATGGAACCAATTACATGTAATTCTGCACGCAGTGCTTTTTGATGCAAGATATCTCTATTTCTAATTTTTGCTGCGTAGCGGCAGAGCTACCAACACGAAAGATTGTAAAATTGTAATTTTACTCATACTAATCAAAAAATAATGACAAACGTCATAAAAGTTATTTAATATGTACATATTTATTATTATTTTTTGTGGTAAATAGGTTATAACCAATTTTGTAAAAATTTATTTTAAATTAGTTAATGAAAGAAAAACTAATTAATTTGAAAGTAACCAAAATTTCCCTAGTTCATAGTCTAGATTTTCTTTCTTTTTCTTATTATCATAAATTGTTAAAATATTTAGATATAACAAAATATTTGCACAAGAAACTAGCGTTAATTTATAATTATAGTAACAGATAACAAAATATGTGATTAAAATTTTTTCAAAAATTATTAAATTAAAACTTCTATTAAACACTTTTAATAACTTTTAACTTTAAAATTTTTCAAAAATTATTTTATTTTGTATTTATTACTATACAAACAAGTTGTATGGCAAATTGGCGTCAATTATCCACATTATTTCAAAACAAAACAATTTTTGACAGATAAAATATGCACATGTGTCTGGTACACAGATATGCATGAGAATTCTGCACATGAATTTCCCACTTTAAACTTATTGAACAGAGCAAGCAAAAAATAATATGAAAAAATATAAGAACAAAAACTAAATCGGAAAAATTAACGTTCAATTGTTATTGTAATTTTATACGAAAATAATACGAAATGTAATGTTCGGAAAAAAAATATGGAATGAATATGGAAGCCTGATACAGTATACAAAACAATGTCTCAACCATTCACTATAATTTGAAACTAGTCGTAACTGTTTAATGGTCGACATTGAAATTTGTAACGGAATATAAATAAGTTAGTAGTAATAAACTATAAAACTTAATGAAAAGAAATAATGTAATGAAACAATATTTATAATATACGATATGTATGTTGTGAACAGTAATCAAAATATTATATATTTAATGTTGCCACGCTAAGAAAACTATAATTAAAAATGATAATGTCAAACTGAATATAAAATAAAGAAAAAACCTTTTTTTTCAAATCTTTAACTAAAAAAATAAACTTTAGAATTGTAGTTTGACCTTGATATGAAATTTTCAAAGAAAGTGATGCACGAAATGCAAATTAGTCGAAATTTTACGAAGCCTTGAGAAGATTACTTTGGGAGACTTAGTAAAAATTTCGGATACATCCTTTTCCTTGAAAGTTTTATATTTTTTTTTATAAATTTGTTGAAAATTTTAGGAATTTAGGGTAATAAAAAAAATGTAGCATATTTAATATGAGAAGAGTTTTTAATGTAGTAGATTTGATAAATTTGACTTTAGATGTAGCAGATTTTATTTAGTTAGTTATTCACAGGCTTAATTCAAGCGAGTTGCATTACATGTATTATATTTATGTGAATTCAAACAAATTTTAAAATTAACAATATAAATATCCAAAAAAATTATACTAAAAAACTAATTGCCAAAATTGGAAATTAATTAAAAAGTAAATCAATGGGGGTTTTTACACGAGTATTATTTTTCTGCTGTATTCCTTCTTAAATACTCTCCGTTACAACAGCTTAGTTTTCATATAGGTATTCTTTTGAATATCATATTTTGAGTGTGTGTTAGTGTATATTAAGTCAAAAAAAAAGAACCAAATTAAATTTTTATATTTATAATTATTTTAAAATTTAAATTTTTTGAATATAGGATGTATTATATGTAATATATGTAATATATTGCTAGAACTATATTATACATATATAACCATGTCAATGTATTAGTTTAACACCAGCGAGAAACACTTTATTTTTTGATGAAAAATAAGTCTACAAAAAGAATATGAGTGTAGAGTTTTTCTCTTACGTCTATTACCTCTTTCCTAAAACCAAAAAGAATACAGCAGAAAAATAATACTCGTGTAAAAACCCCCAATAAAATTATCTTATATTTGAATATTAGTAAGTAGTTAAGGGTTAAAGTTAGTACTTTAAGAAAAAAATAGCAACTATGACAATATTGAAGATAGAGAGATGAGATCAGAATTATTTGAGTATAATCTGGTAACAAATTAAATAAAATGAAACTATTCTATTTAAGAAGGTTTGGTTCCTGACAATAGCAATAGTTGTCCACATTTAATGAGTTGATAAGCCAATAATTTGTTTAATAAATACTCGAAATATTGTAGATTATGTAGTGTAAAATTGCAGTACCGTACTTAATTAAGCAAGAAAAGGTAATTCCACCTAAGTTACAATCAAGAGTGTAAAAAAAACTAAAAGTAATATAAAAGTTTCTTTAGGGTGCCTTTGGAGAGAGATAAATCAATTCGGTTTTTGTATTTGTTACCCATAATCATCATTCGATGGATTGGTTAGTTCATTTCATAGTTGGTTCGATAAAATTACGTTAGCAGAGCGGAAGCGATTCGTAATATTAATCTGGGCTAAGTTTGAAATATAAGGGGAGTCAATATTTCCTTTAACTATTTCAGTGATGAAGATGACATCGGCAAATTCGCGTATATTGATTTAGAGTAGCAAGATGAATTAAGTTTAATCAATGCTCATATGGTGCCAAAATTAAAGGGTCAGACCACAGAAGGTGGCGTAGTGGAAATCTTAAGAAATTTTTTTGGATTGCCTCAATCCTATGTTTACCTGACTGGCATACCCTAATTGAAGCCTAGCAAGACATATAAAAAGGGATTTTAGAACAAATGGATCTTTGAATTCACTAAATCAACGTTTTATGAAATTGAATTAGTTTTACAATATAACATTGAATTAGCTTTATTGATGATATTACTATAATAATTTATATGTGAGTTTATCATCAAAAATGACACCTAAATCTTTTGTAGAGTTAACAACTTCTAGTGTTTGTCCGTTAAGGAAATAATTATTTGAGAAGTGTGTTACCACTGCACATTTTTTTACATTCAAAAGAAGATTATGATCCAAATATAGAAATTATGAAGGTCAGTTTGGAGTAAGAATTATTGGGTGAAGAAATTTTATTGAAAATTCTCATGTTAAAGCATACTATCCTGAGCTTTACTATTTTTAATTAGTGATGTAACATCATTTATCGAGATTATAAATAAAAGGAGCGATTTATAAAGCTTCAATGGCGATGATATAGAAGATTGAAATTGTACACTATATCTTATATATAATACACAAGATGAACGACGTGCGGAGTAAAAAAGCAAGAATAGTTGAATTAAAATTTTAGCAAGTCCTTAAGCCAAAATTAAAAATATGCAAAATGGTGGTTATTTCCGAGTAGAGCGACATCTATTCTAAATTAAATTTCAATCACAGACAATTTTTAAAAAGGATTCATAACAATTCTTTCATTATAAATAAACACACACTACACAAACTTATAAAAAAAAAATACGAAAATGAAAACACAAACACAAACAAAAATTTAAAACAAAACAGAAAAACAAAAATCAGATCATAACTGATATAATAAATGTTAGTTCATTTGCTTCTGCTATTTAAAAATATATGTATTGAAGTAATATTTGTGACTATGACCGTTTTGTGACTATAGTCGCGTAGTAAAAAAAATTGCATCTCTATAAACAAAATTCAATAAAATATCTTTCGTATAACAATTTTAAAATTTATTTTATTCATAAATAGCAATTCGTAATCACGAAATATACATATTTGTAATAAAGGACAGAAAAAGACAATATATAAATCAGGTTTTTAATAAAATAATTCACTTTTGACTTATTTTTTTGTTTTATTGAAAAAATTGGCGTTATATTTTAATGTGACAATAAACAACATCGATTGTATAAACTTATGAAGTTTATTACTTTGTTTGAAATTTTTTTTTGACTATAACAGAATTGTGACCACAAACATTTTTGACTATAATTAAAATAAATAAAAAAATATTAAAAAAGATGATGACAATAAAATTGTTGACTAAAAGCCAGTAACCAGTACCTATAACTAGTACTGACCTATAACCAGTAGTGACTATAACCGATTTTTACTGTAATTGATGTCAAATTGATAGAGATAAGATTTCATTTTCATGGAACATATTAAGATTAAAGAGGATAAGGCTAATAGCAGAAAAAGTTAAGCAATTCCAATACTATGGAAAAATACTAAAAATAGAAAGATACATTAGTTTTTTACCCTTTTATATTTTATTTCATTTTTAAATCACTTTTTTAAAGCTTTTAGTTCATTTCAATTTGTATTTACTTTATATTTTACAAAATTTTTTTTTAATAATAATATAGAAACATAACCACAATTTAAATTATGTAAACATAATTTTTTTTTCTGAGAGTAAGAATTTATTAGTCGATATATCATTTTTAGTGGATTTAAGGCCCTCACTTCCATTGTTGGTTTGCGCGCGTGACTGAAACCACTTGGTGTCCTGCGAAAACTCCTACCTACCTATAAAAAAACAAATAAATAAGATTCATATAAATTGATATTTATCAATTATGAGGTTGTTATTCAGGATTTTTCCATGGATCCACTAAAATCTGTGTAGATAACATCGGTTTGAAAGCCTTTTTCCGTTTTGTTAAGAAATATAGAAGTTTAGATGGAACTAAATTAGTTACTGTGGAAACTTATGTTTAACAAAACCGTGTTGGTTTGGAATTAAGAAGCAAATACAATTGTGATAAAGCTGATAAAAAACGATTAGTTCAAATAATTTGAGAATACAGGATAAATTAGCAATAGGTCGATAGTTGCTAACATCATTTTTCTTGTGAACTGGTCTAATGAAGGCTTTTTTCTATAAAGAAGGAAGAGTTGAGGAGTTAAAGGTTTTGAGCATTCTTTTAAGATAATGTCAGGGACACCGACAGGGCCAGGGGATGTGTTATAACTAAGTTTTCTTAAGTATGAAGAAAGTAAGGCTTCACTAATGTTTAAGGAGGAAAATTTGGGGATTTCATGGGATTGAACTCTAGGACGTTGATATTGAAAAGAGAAGGATATGAATTACTAAAAAAATCTTGAAAGTATTGTAAAATAATTTTTGGGTCATTACTCTGTGAGTTATTGATAATTTCATGAAACTTAGCAATTGGCCACATTTTCTTTTTGTGTTGTCAAATTTCCAAAAAATTTTAGGTAAGTATAGTATTAAGGTATTATAATCGTTTGAAATTTTAGATTTTATATACTTGGTCCAGGCTTTATTTTTCTTATTTCTCAAATTTTTAATTTCACGAGTAAGCCAAGGAGGACTTGAGCGAACTTTCGTTTTTGGGATGCTGAGTAAGAAGCCATTGAATAGAATTTAGTAAAATCTCATAGTGATTGATTCAATATCAGAATTAATAAAAATGGAGAAGAAGTCATAGGAATTAAGAAAAATCATTTGATTTTTGAAAGTCTGTTTTACCAAAATTAAATTGAAGAAAAAGTGTGAACTGAGGAATTTTAGCTGAGTCAATAAAGTAAACGATGTGAATGGCTTATAAGCGTCCATATTAACGAGTGAATCCTGACATTAAAAAATTGATGAATTATTTCAGTCTGCCAGGAATACTAGGTCTAATTTATTTAGTTCAATGAGAGCAGAAAGGAAGCACTGCTTTATACACGATACCAATGTGGGTTGGGTTATAGAAAGCCAGAACACACGAACATTTTCACAGTAATTCCATTTTCATTCGGTACTAATAGTTTTTTGCGGTATTTTGTTACTTTAACGATTTATAAGCGATGATTTGATTTTTATGATTGTATAATTTTTTGTAAAGAAATTTATTTTATCTTTTTTAACGTGCATCAGCCAGTTCAACGAGTGAGGTCTATGTTTCCTTTTATGATGAATGCTCAGATGAAAATATAAAATAATGTATTGAAATGATTTATTGCATTGCTGTATACTATTTTTTATATTTATTTTTGTTTTTTTTTCTTAATACACCATAGATAGAGAGTGAAAAACTATAAGTTGGCTGAAAATTAGAAAATTGAAACAAAGGTAACATCAGCTTAGCGACTGAAATCAGACGGCTATAAAAACAGCAAAAATATTATGAACGTCGAGGCAATTTAATAAAGGCACATTTAATATTTAGCAAATCTTATTAATTAGCAGGAAAATATTATGAAAAAATATTGTTGTTGTAAAATGAAAAAGCTATAATAGTTTTTGAGTATTTTTAAAAATTACATAATTTTATTTCATTGGCATTCAAAACTAAAACCAAATATACATATTTGTGTAAAAAATATTCCATAAATGTAATAAAAATATTCCATGGTCGTTCGGAATATCTCTTTGTCAATTACGAAGTCGTTTTTTTTTTTTATTTTAGTTATCTTATTAAAAAAAACAAAACAACAAAAAATGACAAAAAATCCCTTCAATAGAATGGCTGTGAATTCAATTCTAGCGTAAAAGTAATTTTTAATGTGCTTTACATACAGTTAACAGTAATCCAAAAAATGGATAGCGGTATGCTTATATTAAAAGACGTCCTCATTTAGTTACATTTTGAATATGTATGCCGGAATTTGCTGTGTACAATGTATTTTTCCTTCTTTGTTGTTGTTTTTTTTTTTGCCTCCAATTACAATTATGTGTGGAAAATTCTAACAGTCATCGTATGATAATAAAGGAAAAGTTAAGTAACCTTGATTTTGTAGCTCATTCTCATTTCTACTATACAATAACAACAACACAATAAAAGGATAATAGAATAAGTTTTGTGTTTAAATGAAAAATGAAGGAAAACCTTTTTTGTTTTGTTGTTTGTTATACAATTTTAGCAAATTTACACAACAAAAATTTAAGAGGGAGATGAATAAGAGAAAAAACAAAAAATTAAAAGGATCTTGAAAATGGCAAAATTGTAAAATTTTTTTGTTGTTATTTCGATTCTGTATTTCCTTTTCATTTGTTTATTTTTCTTTTTTGTTTTTTCAATTGTAATCCTATTTAGAATTGTGACTTTAATTTTTGAGTTGTTTATAGAAACTTTAAAAATCTATAAAAATTTATATATGAATGTACAAGTAAATATTTTCAACTTAACTAATTTTTCTTTTGTTCAATACACCATTGAGTACATTTTGTATAAGTACAAAATTTAAATCGAATTTTAATCTGCATTGTTGAATACAGTAAATTGTATTGGTTAATTGATCAATACCCCTTTTTTTTTTTTTTATCTTCTTGACAGTAACTTAGGTAGAATCACCTTTTCGTACTTAATTAAGTACGGTACTGCACGTTTATACTACAATATCTACAAACGAGTATTTATTTAAAAAATTACTGGTTTATCAACTAATTAAATGTGGAAAACTACTACTATTGTCAGGAACTAAGCCTTCTTAAATAGAACAGCCTCCAAATTATACTCTCAACTATTTGTTGACATTTATTTTATCCCAATGACAAAGGGTATTGGTCCAAGGGACCAGGTCGAAATAACCATTAAGCATTTTTTATTTTGCTTCATCAGGAATCGAACCTGGGACCTTTCGGTTGAAAGGCAAGCGCTCTAACTACTGCGCTACTCAGCGTGTAATTATTTTATATTCTGCAGCAAAAATGTTTTTATGTTACTCCCACTTGCATATATTCCCGGGCTTGTTTGACTTATTCTTTATATTATTTTAGAAACTCCAGCCCTATCTCAGCTACTCTTAGATTCCTTGTTAATGAATAAATTTTGAATTACATCTGAAGTTTTAAATACGAAAATAATTTGAATTTAAGTTCTTATCTGAAAACAAATTTGGATTTAAATTCTGATCTGTAAAAAAAAATGCTACGTTTTTTGCAATTTATTTCAAAATATTGCCATACCATTTTAAAAACAGTAATTTTTATGAAAAATTATTTATATTTTATGAAGAGTTATAGAGATTCAAACAAAGTGTAGGTATAAATTTACGAACTTATTGATGAGTTACTTGGTTTCTAGGGAAAGTTATACACGGTACTATTCATTCTTGTACTGTTTACAGTACTAATAGTTCACTGATTTTTTACTATTTCTTCTGAATCTTCTTTTTCTCTTCGCAGTTAGATAACTTTAATTCCACATGTCCTGTTAGCCATACTGATACATCTTTTTTTCTTTATTATTGTGTCTTTTTATTTTGTATCATTTCATTTTCGATATCATTTTATGGTTTTTATAGAGTCTTGTATAATGTAGTCAGCTCTGTCATACATAAACATGGAGCGACGAGTCTTCAAGAATTTGGGTGTATATCTATCCCTTAACACTTTCTTTTAATACTTGTACATCTCGGAGATTAATCCTTATTTTAAGTTTAATTTACCGATGTTGGTTTATTATTTTACTAATTGTTCTTTGTTTAAAAAGCTTAAAAATGGGATATAGAAAAAAATAGTACGTACTAGGCTTATAACATTATTTCTTCATACGTAAAGTCAATTACAAAATTATTTGTGCGTAGAAAATAATTTACTCCTTGGAAGATCGAAATGTAAATAATTTTGACAAATATTATTCAACCGAACTCAAATGTGGGCCACTAAAAATATTTTTAACACATTAGAAAACTAGCATTCGGATGCGGACGAGAAAAACTAAAACTCTAAATAGAATATTATAAAACATATTTTATTACAAAAAAATTAAAAAAAAACACAGAATAAAAAAAATAACAAATCAAAATAATGCTAAATTTATATGTCATTATTTTCAAGGGAATGAAAATCTTGTGGTTGCATTTTAGAAGTGAATTTTTTTGAATAAGGTGTAATCTTTGTGGTAGCTAATCCAATTACAGCATTTAAATTTTCGTTCGTGAGCTGAACAAAACGTTGAATTGACATATTGAAATTCATTATAGAAAAAGTTTGCTCAATTCTTCGTTGCACTGAATATCAATAAGTTCAAGTGTAACTTTGGTCATTAAATACTTATTCTGCAGATCATTTGTGTTCATTTGTTATCATATTCATACAACAAAACAGGGAGTGAAAATAATTTTTGTAACCCTAAAACGGAAGTGAAAATCATTTTGTAACTTATTATATTACTGTAACTTACTGTCTATAAACATTTTTTTTTTTGCATATTTATACTAGAAATAATGATGAACAGTAAATATTTGAGGTTGGTTCAATATTTTATCTAAATTTACATTTAAATGTCACAAACAGTAATCATTTTAATTCTGCAAATACTTTTGTGATTTACTGTTATATGTTGTTTTAAATTTAAGTCCCAAAAAACTTTCATATAATAAAATTAACTATTTATGTATTGGTATGTAGATAAAAGAAAAAAAAACAAAAAAAAAGGATAACCATTATCGTATTATCGTGGAATTTAACTTTATCATTTTAAGTAATTATCCTTTGAAATAAAAATTACTTTTTTATTTGTTACTTTTTTGTTTTATTTTTGTATTTTTTTTTTTCGGAAATAAAATTAGGTACGAGTATTTAATAAAATTTAATTTATTATGTTGCTACACAACATTACATATTTAATGAAATTTGAAAAGGAAAAAAAATTCAATTCAACTGTGTTTTTACATACACTACACATACATTCGTAACAATTTGTTTTGAAATGATATTTGCGAAAAAAAAAAACTAAAATAAAGAATAAAAATGGAAAATATTTTAACAAAAAAAAAAAACAACAACAAGAAATTAAATTTCACATGTAAAAAAGCTTAAAATTTAAAAGTTGTAATTTCTTTTTAATTAGTGAGTAAAACCTTGGAATAATATGTTTCAATATTTTTGTTAGTGGGTATAAAAACGGAAGCTATTTATGTAAGAGATTTTCATATGAAAAATAAAAATGTTAAGAAGATTTAATTTTAAAGTAAAAAATTAAAATGATAAATTTAATTAAAAGAAGTTAAATGAAACTTTTAATAAATGGAATGAAAGAATATAGAAGGATTAGAAGAAGACTTATTATATTCTATTTTTTTTTTTTTTTGTATATTCTTTAATAGATGGTTGATTTACATTACACGTTAAAATAATTTATTGTGTGATTATATTTATATCTGTCATATTTCTTTAATGATGAATGTAATTTTAACATTAAAATGGATTTGATAGTATAGAATGATCAAATAATCGGTCATAGAATGGGTCAACCGCGCAAGTCAAGATTGGTTTTGACTTTTGAATAAAAAAAAAGTCTGATTATTTTTGTGAGATTTGTTAATTGTATTTAAGTTGTAATGAGTTATTTATAAAAATACAAAATATAAAATTTGATTTCTCAAATTGAAGATCAGTATATAATATGAATTAAATCACTTGAAGCTCTTGCTGTATTCGTTTATAAAATTCTGTAAAAAAGTGTTTCATTATTTTTTGGTGAAAGATTTGATGAGGTGTCTCACATACATATGTATTTTAGATTTACGTTTTGTGTATTTTGATATCTTTAGGAATTTAATTTGTTTAATGGTCAAGAAAATTCAAGGCATAAGTTCCGGAACATGAGGATACAAAATTGATGCTAATAACCTAATAACATCAAACATATGATATTGTTTTACTAAAAGGAAATTTCATGCTTCAATTTTCAACAACATTTTTTTATAATTAATTCAATATTGTTGAGTCTTATATTTTAATAAAACACAATACAGTAATTTTTTTTTAATCTTTTAAAGAATTAAATTAAATTCAAATAATTATTAATTCTACATATGGGATATATTTCTTATTTTAGTCGCCTCCGATTACCTGTTTTATACTTAAAAATGAACTATCATTAGTCATGACGTTCATGGACGAAATAATAGATAAATAGAAAAATTTTGAACAGAGTCGGACTTGAATTCATTATACGAACAAAAATAAAATTTAAGACCACAATGTGAAACATTCAGAACAAATTTTAATAAATTTTGCAATTTAACTTGTTTGTTTCTTTTACATTTACATTTACAACATTACAATATCATTAACACTGAAAACTTGGTGAAATTTTTTACGCAATTCTTTTATTTTTGACAAATTTTCTGGAAAATTGAAACTGCACTATATTTCTATTTTTGTTTTTTAATTAGTCATAAATTATTGAAATCATTTGAAAATATTGAATAGTTTTAATATAAATATAGTTATTATTTTAAGTAAAGTGGTTTTAAGTTTCTAAAAATATGTGAGTTTTATAATAAAAGAAACAAGATAAAGTGAAATTGTTGTTAAAAACAAAAATTTCAATAATTCCAAATATGGTATACCTACATCTAAAAAATGTTTTTGTAGTAAAATATTTTTCATAACAATTTTCTAAATCAGGGTGATACAAATATCCTTTTTAAGAAGAAAAAAAGCGAAGAATGAAAAATAAAATTTACATATATACAAAGACATTGTCATGACATCATTATTGTTAAAATTTTAACTACAATAACAAAGAACCTCTAGTTTTTTCCTGTTTCTTCTTTTTGCTTTTTTTTTCTTTTTTTTCGTAAGGTTGTTAAATTTTACCACATTTCAAAATTGAATAAATTCTTTAAATTCTGTAAAAAAATAAAATACATATATTATATAAAATATAAGCAAAATCAAACGTTCATACATGATATTCCAATAAATTCAGAATAGAATTTTTGTATAAAGACGTCCTTCCAAAGAACATAAATAAAAATATAGGACAATAAGATATATTATTTAAATAATCTTTTTGATTTCGTTACCTTATTATTATCAGATTGAACAAAAAATGTAGGTACAAAATAGTAGAATGATAAATTAACATGATCCTTACTAAGTAGGAATGCTAAGTAAGTTTGTACAACTGAACATGAATAACGACAAAGGTACATACCTACTTTAAATGCGAAATTTTGAAAAAATTTATCTGAATTTTAAATTTTGGTTCATCTTTACAATAAATCATTTAATTTTCTTCAATTTCATTTCATTTTTATTGAGATCATATAGGTGGTTTTTAAATTTTAGATTTGCATCACGAATATTTTATTTTAATTGAATCTGAAAATAAAAGGAAACACTTTTTATAAAATTCAATTGATGAATTAATTTAGAGTCACATTTTATCCTCAAAATTGAATTAAATTTATTAAAGGCCCTCTATCACTTGATTTTTTTTAGTTTTTCGACCCATTAAAAAAAATATCTTTAGATATTAAATACCTTCGTCAATGACATATAAGATATATTATATAGGTATATTGATTTGTCTCTTTTTGTGCAGTGGAGATCCTTTTTATCTGATAATTCTGCTTTGTGAAGAATAGTATTTGAATGTAACCGAACCGAACAAAGTAGTTTTTAATAGTATATAATAGCAGAAAGAAGAGAATATATATACTTATATACCTACATAAGAGTAATACCATAAATTTGTAGGTTAAAATAATTCCACCGAATTTAGTTTTTGAAATAAAACTATTAACGTGTTCACGATATGTAATAACTATATGAAATTATTATTACTACTCGTTAAATATAGTGTCTTATACCTCTAAATATGTACTGCTGGTTCAAATTTTTTTTAAACTATCTACATATGTTATTTAACGCGTTTCTTTTTTCGACCCGATATGATTTCTATTGCTTAATCCTAGCTAACCCTATTTTAAAATTTAGTTGCATTTTTATATCACTATTTATTAAAACTTTAACTTGTAAATATATAATTGGAATTTATTTATCATAAAAAACATTGTGAGCAGCGATGATGAAAGTATTTGTTTTTAAAATGATAAATTTTTGGAATAAGTCAAAGTCATTTATTGGAAAATTTTTGAAATTAACTCAAAGTCATTTACTATCACCCATATTCTCTTAGACACATCGTGTGAAATTGGGTTTTTGTTTTGAGAAAAAAAGCTCATCTTTGTTTTAATGTTTTACAACACTCATATATTATAATTTTTATACTATTATGTACTAAACGTATAACATAATAATTTTATAAATATTTTTTATTTAAATAATATTTTAAAACTTTTAACTAATTTCACACTATATTTTTCAAAAATATTATGTGGCATTTTTTGTTCATATAGGTATCAATAATCTTTTTTGACAGTAAAAAGTGGCCAGTACTACCAACATAATAAAATATTCGATCGCACCGCTTATATCGTCTAACAGAAAAGCTCATTCAACAAACATTTACAGGTAAGAAACAAATGGTATATAAACGGAACAAATAAAACAAATTAGCTTTAAGTTAGATATTTTCAACACATTCGGTTCCGGATGACAATTGAACCAAAATGGGGTATGAAAAAGTTTCAAGTTATTTTGAATATGAAACAAACGAATGTAATTGACTAACTTTAAAAATTAAAGAGCGGAATTTATAAAGTTCAATGTGAACGGTTTGATGGCGTGTATATATGTGACAGCGAACACATGCAATCAATGGAACCTACAGATACATCTAATCTGAGAAATGACACAACTAAAATGCTGCAACTGGTTAAAACCAGCCGTGGTAATATACTTTCAAGTAGAATTAATTATGTATATTATCAAGTATTTTTTGTATTGAGTAAAAAAGTGGTGTTCTTATAAAAGCTAAAAATACTTTAATAAAAACTTTTGAAAATATGAAAAAAGAAAAGTGTGTGAAAATATTTTATTATTTTGAAAAAATAAATTTACGATCTCCTCATCATCGCATTCCTCTATAAAACTGCTCACTTGTAAACATTTTCTGTATTTTCAAAATTAATTTTTGAAAATCTTAATAAAATTTTTGTCATACGACTGAATTATTTTAAAATTGCATTTCATTCTTAAATTTTACGTATGATTTTGTCAACATTCTGTTAATACTTCTGTTAATCATAATTACATATTATTTAATATTTGTGTTTATTAAATATCAATACTAACTTTAAAGTAAATAAGTTTATGATTCATTTAAATTTTAAATGACTTTATGACTTTAATATTGAAATTTTTGTATTTTTTCAAACCAAACTCCCCCATATGATATTTTTACAAAGTTTTACACGCTCCTATGTTTTATTACATATTTTCATTTATTTCAATCGAATCGAATATTTTATTTAATGCTGTTTATTTATTCTATTTGGTAGATATAATATTTTTGTATGTATGTATATGTAAAATATTTTACAATACATTTAGTTTTGTTTTTCTAGAAAAACAAAGGAATAAAAAAAAAACTTTATCACGTAAAAGTCAATGGCGACCCTGTAAAATTTGAATATTGTAGAATTGAATATGAAATCACTGTACCTTATATAAATAGGTTCAATCAGTAAACATCGGGTCCAGCTATTACAATTTATTACTAGTATTTTTATTTGGTTTTTTTTTTTCTAAATTTACATAACAATAAAAATTCACGATAGGGCATTTGTTGTGTTATTTAAACAATTTAAAGAGCTTCTAGTAGAGGTATAAGCCAACAATATATCCTTTTTATTTTGTTGTTGTTGTTACTGAATGTCTTTTTGTATTATTTTTCTCATATGTGAAAATATATTTTGAATTATTTTTCCGTTTTATTGTCCTAACCTAAAGTAATATTTCCCATTTTGATGTTTTCTTTTCTTGCTGATGTCCTTTTTTAATTCAGAAATTAACTACTTTATTTTGGCAAAGTAATTCAACATTACTATGACTTTCTTGTATTTTGTATGTGTGTAGATATTTTCTCTGTTAAATTTTAAATAATAAAAATAAAATTTTAATATTATCAATTATCCTATTTTTGTGTTATCTGTTTGGTTTTTCTATTTTTATTTATAATTTTGTATTAATTTTTTTTTGTTCTAATTCCTTGCTTTTAAATAATATACTTTTTCTGGTTAAAATTTAAATAAAAATATTTTTCAAATATTCATTTTATTAAATAATGTGTAGATATTCAAACAAATGTAATATATGTGTTATTGATATTCTTCACATAATATATTTTTTTATTGGGTTATTTTGTTTTGTTTATACATTTACAAAATTATATAAATAGTAGAAAGTCGCATTTCATACAAATTTTTGAAGAAAAATTTTTGTACTACGCGTCTGATATGAGGACCCACACATAGAGGAAGAGAAAAAGTGGTGAAGAGAACAGCGAAAGTAAGATTCTCAAATAATTGTATCTTACAGTATACATTGATATGAATATATATGGCTACATACCTAAATAATCTATAATTATAATTGACAAGCATTTAAGGTCCTGCGCAGTAGACACCTTTTCATTTTATTTCGCTTCTCTTTAATGAACTCCTAATATATAAATAAATTGTATTTAAAACAATAATGCGCACACAGTTGAAAATTTTTTACTCATATGATTTTATTATTCAGCAAATACATTATGCATATGTGAGATCTTATGAAAATAATAAACTAAAGCAAACAAATCAGTTATTATAATTACTTGCAGTGAATATAATTTACATTGTACATATGTCAAATAAAAACAAAAAAAAACAAATTCATCTGAAATTATGTACATCTATAAAATAAAAACAAAAAACAAATCACTTGAATTCTTCATTTTTTATCTTTTTAAGTAACTGTTTCTAAATTTTGGATATTTGTAGTAATAATATAGTGTTTATTGAAATTATGTATATATAGATATATACCTCTTTAATGACAAAATTTTTTATTTTTAGTAATTTTATCCGCTAAATGCCACTTACTATAGGGAATATATCGGAAACGAAACAGTATATGAGGAACGTGTATTTATATGTCCTAAATAAAACTTACTAACCACAAAACTTTTTATTAAACACGAGTGGTTTCTGCTATATCGTGCGAAGTGTATGTCAGTACGTTAATTACTCTTTTTTTTAAATTTTAAATTTGACTTCAGCTTGAATTATAATTACTCAACAGGGGCCCCTAGTCTATAATTATAATTGACAAGCATTTAAGGACCTGCGCAGTAGACATTTTATCTCGCTTCACCTTAATGATCTTTTAATATATATACAGGGTGGTCCGGTTTAGAGCAAAAAGTTTTTAAGAAGTGATTCCTTGGAGTATTTTAGGAAAAAAATTGTTCTAGAAGAGGGGTCTATCTTTAAATTTACCTGGGCTACAGAGGGTTAAAGAAAATCGGATTAGAAAAATTATGTCTAAAGAATATCAACTACAGCTCAGAAGAAATTGAAACTAGAGTAACATCTTCTTCATAGTTTTTTTGTAGAATTAATACACCTAATTAACGGTATATGTTGAATGAGTATCAGACTTACCGTTTTTGAATAATAACTGCATAAACTTAAAATTTTGCTTTTAAAAACTGAAAATTTTGTTAAAAACGTTGATTATCTCGAAAAAATTCGCTATTTTTTTTTTCATTATCCCCTACAACTTTTTCATACACAACTTTCATATCAGACTTGCCGTTTTCCATGTAAAGTCATATAAAATTTCATTAACCCTGATTAATTTCAGTAATTTTAACTAATTTTGTTTTCAGTAATTGTTTCATTCATCATAACACTACTTATTTATTTATTTATTTACTATTTAGTTCAAACAGTTTACAAAATATAATACAATTTAATTATTAAAATTTTGAATTAACACAATGTATCAAATAATATTTATGATTTAAAGTTTAAATTACTTTGAAATTTAATACAACATAGTTTTTATAAAAAACAAAAAACAAAATTAGATAAAACAAATTTCATCAGAAAAAAAAAGAGAAGATGAAAAGTTATTAAAAGTATTAAAAGTTAATTATAACACTACAAATTAGTTAATATTAGTAGCGGAAAAACAAGATTAATTAGGAGGACTAAGGAAGCAAGTGAAACAAGGTTTTCTTTAAACTGGTTTTGTTCAAAGAAAAGTCAACACTGTTTTTGTATTGATTAACTGCCATTAACATTCTATTAATTGGCTCAAATTTACCATAATTAGTTCTATGGAAAGGAAGATTAAAAAGATGTTCTATACGAAAACGCGTACTGGTGTTAATGTACGAGTTAATCTGATCTTTTATAATTTTGGAATCAATTTCACCATTGTATACTTGGGATATGAATAAGATATCTGCAACAACCCTTCTTGATTGCAATGTGTTCATCTGAAGAAGCTTCAGACGATTTATGTATGGAGGTAGGATTATTGGGTTAGACCATGGGAAGATTACGTAGAGCATATCGCAAAAAATTTTTTTGAATAGATTCAATTCTATTAATATGAGTGGAATAGTGAGGTGACCAGACAGGGCTTGCGTACTCAAGGTGGGGGCGAACAAGAGTAGTGAATAAAGATTTAGTAATCTATGGATCATCAAATTCCTTAGACCATCTTTTAATAAAACCTAACATAGAATTTGCCTTGTTAATTATGCTATTAAAGTGAAGTTTAAATGTGAGTTTATCGTCAAAAAGTACGCCAAGGTCTTTAAAATGAGAAACTCGGTTGATTAGTTTAGAATTAAAAGTATAATCAGTTATTATTGGAATCAATCTACGAGTAAAGGAAATAACAGCGCATTTATCAATATTAAGGAGAAGATTATTATAGCCGCACCACTTAAAAAACGAATCAAGATCGTTCTGTAGTACAGTACAATCATTATATCAAGATATTTTTTTATAAATTTTCATATCATCAGCATATATGATCACGTTACTATTGTTAATGAGATTGTTGACATCATTAATTGAGATAATGAATAGTAAGGGACCTAGATGGCTGCCTTGTGGTACACCAGAGGTGGCAGAAAATGATTCAGAAAAAGCTGATCTAAACATTACACTATAAGATCTATTGGATAAAAATGATTTAATCCACATTATAAAAAATTTAGGAAATCCCAGTTTTTTAAGTTTTAATAAAATAACACTATGAGGCAGTAAATCGAATGCCTTGCTCAAATCTGTGTAAATGACATCAGTCTGAAAGCCAGCCTCCATAGTGTTCAGGAAGTGTGAGCAAGTCTCAACTAAATTTGTAACCGTAGATTTTTTCTTTACAAAACCATGGTGATTAATTGATAAATGTTTAGAACAAATATCATAAATTGAATCAAAAACTATTAATTCGAAAAGTTTAGGTATGCATGAAAGTTTTGCTATTGGACGGTAATTTGTGACCATATTTTTAGCACCTTTTTTATAAACAGGGCGAATAAATGAATTTTTCCAATATTGTGGAAATATTCCAGAAGTAAACGATCGATTGAATAAAAGGGATAATGGTAACGCAAAAGATTCAGAACAGTTTTTTAAGATTAAAGATGGTACTTTGTCAGGTCCAGGAAATACATCACTGTTGAGATTATTCAAATAACTCTTTATTTTCTGAGTAGAGAAATCTATTGAGATAACTTGGTTTTCAGGTTGGTTTATCATGTGATTAAAATTATTTTCATCAACTTCAAAGAGATTTTCTGAATAAGAACTACAGAAAAATAGCTTGAAGAGATGTGCAATAGATTTCGGAGAGTTAGCACTAACATCATTATAAGACATGGTGACGGGAAATTGATCAGATTTACGTTTGGAGTTAACAAATTTCCAAAAGGACTTAGGATTAATCCTTAGCTGAGAGCTAACATTTATTAAATAGTTGTTATAACTGAAATCTAATGTCAGTTTGTAGGAGTTGAACAAAATTACAAACTCATGATAGTTTTTAGTGGTTTTCTCTTTAAGTACCAAGCTTTATTCTTTTTATTTCTTAATTTTTTTACTTCATGATTAAACCAAGGAGGACTAGAACTAAGGTCTCTATTACGAGCCAAGGGTACATACAATTCCAAACCTTTAGATAGAATTTCGTAGAATTTAGAAACCGCCTTATTGATGTCATCATCTTCAACTATAAAATTAAAGTCAATTGATAAAAGAAAATTATTTAGCGCAGAAAAATTAGCGTTGGCAAAATTATATTTATAAGATAGTTCATAAGCAGGTAATACTGGGCTATTATAACAATATGAAAGAAATATAGGAGGATGAAAATTATCAACATTTACTAAGGGCATAATAGGAACACTAAAAGTATAATTAGCCCAATCTGTTACAAAAATAAGATCAAGTTGCCTATCCATACAATTAGTCACTGAAGAAATTTGTTGAAGACCATTTAAATTATAACCATCCAGTAAAGTATATTCACAGTCAGAATTAATCTGAAGTGGAATTAGATACGGTTCATCCTCGTGATGTACCCATGATACTTTCGGTAAATTAAAGTCACCGCAAACTAATAATTCATTAGAGGGATTCATTAAGGTTGAGATATGGTCAAGAGAAAGCTTAAAGTTAGAATATATGTCAAAAACAGATTTTGGAGGTATATAACAACAAACAATATAAAGCGATTTGTTAAGAAGTTCAACTTTTAAAGCAACTAATTCAAGTGAATCACAATGGGGAAGAAACAACTCAATAGCATTAAAGCTATTCTTAATTGCCACCAGAACGCCCCCTCCTTTAGCAACAAATCCTGAATTTAAGGTGATAGAAGTTTGTTGAAACCTATCCTTTCTAAAAACAGTGTAGGATTGGTTAAATAGTTCTAAGGACTGAATTGAATTAGTCAACCAGGTTTCTGTTAAAGAGTAAACGTCAAAGTTAAGAGTAATGGAGTTACGAAACACATTCGAAGTTTTTGTACGTAGACCCCGAACATTTTGATAGAAAATAGATAAGGTACTAATAGGAGTGTTATTAGAAGCAGAAACTGAGGTTGGTTGATTTAGGGCTACGTTTAAAAGGTTAGGGACGTTGAGGTTTCTCATGTTTGCCTTTAGGGCCTTGAAAATATTTTATCCTTTTTGTTGAGACGTGCTTACGATATGTTGCTAGATCCTTCTGAACAACTTCGCTAGATACACCTAGAGATTCATGATATGTAATGAAAAGCTCTCGAAGAGCTTCATAGTTGGTTGGCAATCCTTCTTGCTGAATTAAAATTTGAATGTTGACTTTGGTTAGAACTCATCAGTAGGTATTTATAGTGTTAGACTACCTATACAACTCCTAATTTTCAATTTGATTGACTTTATAACTTATTACAATATGTCAATAAGATCTCTGTGAGTTATAATAATTTTGTTTGTTAACACAAATAATAATAATATTTATAGATACAATGGTGATATAAAATATCTATGTATCAAGATTGAATATTAATTAATAAATCGAACTTGTTCTTTTTATTAAAAGTAAAATGATTTAAAGGTTTTAAAAAATTTATATTTATATAAATTTATTTTGGAGCTAATTTTGACTAAAAAATAAAATTGTTACAATATTAAACTCTCAGTTATTATTTTTCTTACTAAAACATAGGTTACCCAAATATTTAATATGACTTTACCTGAAAAACGGCAAGTCTTATATGAAGGTTGTGTATGAAAAAGTTGTAGCAGATAATGCAGCGCATCAACTCAATAAAAAAAAAAAAAAATTAGCGAATTTTTTCGAGATAATCAACGTTTTTTACAAAATTTTCAGTTTTTAAAAGCAAAATTTTAAGTTTATGCAGTTATTATTCAAAAACGGTAAGTCTGATACTCATTCAACATATACCGTTAATTAGGTGTATTAATTCTAAAAAAAAACTATGAAGAAGATGTTGCTCTAGTTTCAATCTCTTCTGAGCTGTAGTGGATATTCTTTAGACATAATTTTTCTAATCCGATTTTCTTTAACCCTCTGTAGCCCAGGTAAATTTAAAGATAGACCCCTCTTCTAGAACAATTTTTTTCCTAAAATACTCCAAGGAATCACCCCTTAAAAACTTTTAACTCTAAAGCGGACCACCCTGTATAGAAGTTGTATATAAAACAATAATGCGCACTCAGTTGAAATTTTTTCACCAATTATTCACCAAATGCATTATGTCGCATATTAAAATAAAAAACAAAGCCAAACAAATTCGTTATTACTATTACTTGCCAATGAGATTATGTACATATGTAAAATAATAACAAAAAAACAAATGCATCTAAAATAAAAAATATGAAAACAACAAAAAAAAAAAACACTTGAATTCTTCATTTTTTAATTTTTTAAGTAACTGTTTTTAAATTTTGGTCATTTGTCATGGGAATATATCGGAAACGAATCAGTATATGAGGGAGGTGTATTTATGTGTCCAAAATAAAACTTACTAATTTCACAACTTTTTTTTATTATGAGTGGTTTGTGCTTAATCGTGAGAAGTTCATGCCAGTACAGTACGTAAATTACTGTTCTTTTAAAAATTTTAAATTTTCTTCAACTTGAATTATAATTACTCAACAGAGGCCCGCTAGTATAAAGCTGTGTCTTTTTGATAATCCGGATTTATATACATAGATCTCAGATCATGAAAAAACGACTAAGGAAATTATTTTTGACAGATAAAAATTACTTCAATTTAAAGCTTTTTTGTAACAAATTGAAAACAAATTGTATTGAAAACAAAAATATAAAAAATATTGGAAATTTTTAAATTTTATTTTTTATAATAAAAATGGATTTGAGTGTTAGTAGAAATATTTGTTCTTGTTTTTCAGTATGTAATTTTGAATTTGTTTGCTTTGTTGTATCTTTCGTTTTTTATATTTTTTTTTGTTTTGATTTTGATGAATGAATTTTTCCCCATATAAATTCTCAAATTCGGTCAAAGGTAACTGATCTTTGCTTTGCACTGATTTTATAATTGCCCTTTTATTAAAAATTCAGTTTATTTCATTAAATTAAAATATCAACATTGAACATTGAATGAATAAACAATTTACTTTGACGTTTTATTTTGTCAAATATCATTGTCATAAAAAAATTAACAAAATCATAAAAAAAATTTTTTGCTGAAAATTAAAAAATATAGGTACCCTACCTACTTTACGTGTTTAAATTTTTTTTAATATTTTTGAGCAAAATATTGAAATATGTATATTTACATGGATGGTTAATCGTTGGTTACTGTATTTTTTTTTTGTTATTTTTTAAATATACTTTTTTACGTTATTCAACTTTTATTTTCGTTTCATTTCCTTACGCGTAAAAAAAATTTAAAAATATCCAGATGATAGTATCAAAGACCATAATAATAATATGAATTGTCATCTGGATATTTTTAAATTTTTTAAACTATTTTAAAAATTGAGGAATTTAAAAGAATACCTATACTCGTATATAGTCTATTAATTTACTGAAAAATAAAAGACCTTTCTTTTCGATAGTTTTCAACAAAGTGAAAAAATTTAATTCTTTTTCTTATATCTAAGTACAGTGTCACAAACAGTAAAAATATTAAATACGAACAATACAAATAATTAGTGTTGCCAACTTCGAGGTTGAATGTTAATCTGCTACAGTATCCCCCTTCTAGTGATACTGACCAAATTGAAGTAGTTGATTCTAACTATGGGTTGGCGATGAAACCTGGCTTTAGACGATCGATATTAACAGAAGTTGTTTTCTTTCCGATTTTGATTTTGTAAAATTTTCTAAATCTTTAAGGACTATTATACGTAGGGATAGTGACTTTCGTATAGTGTCATCTTTTACAAAAACATGAGTACAGTTGTTTAAGTAGACTCGTCGTAGTTTTTCAAAGTGGTTTTTCAGTCTTTGAATTACTTCGTTTTGTGTTTCCTTACAATTGCTTTCATCAACTAGCTCTCCTGGTAATCGGATTGTAGTACTAAAAACGAGTTCAGCTGGAGAAGCTCTTATATCTTCCATGAGAGCTGAATGCAAGCCAAGCATTATCAATGGTAATCTATATACCCAGTGGACTTTATCATTGCATAAAATCGCAGTTTTTAGCGTGCGACGCCATCTTTCAATTAAGCCATTGGATTGCGGATGAAAAGTTCCTAGCATTTTAAATAAATTTTGCATTAAATGAGATTGGAATTGAAGTCCTTGGTCCGTAGTGATAATTGTAGGTGTACCATATCTGCAAACCCATGAAGAAATGAAACCTTTTGCTACTGTTTCAGCAGTTATATCGGCGATTGGTAAAGCTTCAGGCCATCTCGAGAATCGATCCATTATTGTTAAACAGTATCGTTTACCTTTATTTAGTGGGAATGGTCCTACAATATCCATGTTTATGTGCAAAAAACGTTTAACTGGAATTTTAATATTGTCGGAAAGGGATTTGGTGTGCTTTTGTGTTTTGTTTTGCTGACATGCAATGCAATGTTTAACAAATTTGGCAATATCTTTCTTCATAGATGGCCAAACGTAACGTTCTGTGATTAGTTTAACTGTTCCCTGAACTCCTGGATGAGCTAAATTGTGTAATAATCTGATAATGTTATCTCGAAATTTTGCATCAATGTACCATTTGGCATACAAAATTCGCTTAGGACTAACGATGTTGTGTTATTTGTCAATAGTCCTTGTATTTCTTCGTCAATTAGTTGGTCCTCGGCTATTGATTTGTAATTGACCAAATTGATGTTAGCAATTCTTGATAAGAAATCAGTTGAAACATTTTCAGAACCCTTGATTTATTTGATATCTGAGGTGAATTGACCGACAAAATCTAGATATCGGATTTGCCTGGGCGAACATTTGTCCATTTTTTGTTTGAATGCGAAGGTGAGAAGCTTATGATCGGTATAAATTGTAGAAATTTTACCTTCTAGCATATACCTAAAGTATTGTACACTCATATACATGGCCAAAAGCTCCCTGTCGTACGTGCTATAGTTACGTTGAGTCGGCGTTAATCTTTTTGAAAAAAAACCAAGAGGTTGAAAATTTTCATCGACGATTTGATGTAAAGAGGCACCTACCGCAAAATCTGATGCATCGACATGAAGCGCTAATTCCGCATCCTTATCTGGAAAACATAAATAGTTGCGGAAGCTACTGCAACTTTACATTTCTCAAACGCTTCGTCTGTTTCTGTTGACAATACTAATTGAGCTCTGTCGTTTTTAATGTTACCTTTGATCATTGACTGCAGCAATCGTTGCGAATCCTGCTACATATATAACTAACTATAAAACGAAAGTTAACTTATATGTTTTTGTTTTTCTCTATATATTTAGAGAGAGCTTATATTACTTTTTTATGTTTTGAATAAGTAAAGTCTAATGCCTTTTATTTTAAAATTTTCATAATAATTGAAGAATTGAACATTTACAGGTGCTATAATATATTACCATCTCATTGTTTTTATTTTTAAAAAAATATTCTCAATGGTGTTTATATTATCTAGCATTCTAGCTTATATGAACAGCTGGTGTATAGAAGAACTATATAAACAAGGTATTCTCCCAAATTGAAACAGTGGTACTAATATTATTAGAACGAGTATCAAATTTTCTTTAATTAAAACATTAAAGTATGTTAAAGTGATTTTTCTAATGATTAAAAAACTAAGAGTAAATAAACAAAAGACAATAACGAAATTCAATAAATTTTCATTATCCATTTTTTTTTAAATTTATTTTAAAGATAAAAAAGTACATGTTTCGCATTTTTGTAAAATAGTAAAAATTACTGTTGTGAAAAAATAAAAAGAAATAGTCATCAATACTTTAAGGTTTTGTGAGATTTTGTAATCCTAGTATTTGTTATATGAGGATTTTTATATGAAGAAATGTTGGAACCATACTACTATTGCGCTAATACTATTAACGCTTTAATTAAATGACTAGTGTGTACATGTTATAATTTCTTATTTTACAATGAAATTGAAAAATTTACATCATAAGACTTTGTAAAAATGCAAACCAAAGCGGTGATTCTACATGATCTTGTAACGCTTTCTTTTTTGAGGATGCGCTTCTTGTTCTGTGGGTGTGTTTCTTTTTCTGAGGATTTACGGATTCTGATCCAATGGGAGATAACATATTTGTGTGTCGATAGGTACACTACTCAACTTTGTGAGCTTAATTATTGCCAGAATATACAGCACAATATCAAAATGACAATATATGAGTTATTCCGAACGAAGTCTTTCACTTCTAAATGGAATTAAAAGGTTAAATGATGATGAAATGAACGAAGTCAACTACATATTTTAATTATTTGCAGAGTTATTAAAAAAATAAAATAAAAATTTAATCAAAAATCAGGAAAGACTTTAGAATTTTGTTTTCCTTAGAAAATTTCAAATATTAAATTACAAATTTTACGATAAAGATTTTTATTGTCTTCTTCCAAAATAATTAAATTTTGTGTAAATTTTGTTTTCAGAAATGAAGTTTTAACATTTTCTTCCAACATAACCTCAAACATTTTTATAAGATCAATCTTTTGTACTTAATAACGTATTTATCTTTTGAAAAATCCTTTATGGCAAAATCAACATGTATACAAATATACATATAAGTGTCAGTATATTTACTTACATAAATTTAGATAATGTAACAACAAACATCTTTTTATTGAAATAACTTTTGATGTATTTCGGAGTCAACATGATTCTTTGAATGAATTCTAAAATTAATATTGATTATCCTGGTAAATTATTATAAAGTAAATTTTTTAAGAAGTAGACATTTTTTTCTATTATATACATATGTATGTAGTATGTACATATTACATCTATCTTAATATTTTCTTTAAATTTTAAATAATTTCAATATCTTTATTTAAATTTAAATAATTTATGAACTTAAACTGAATTTTTCAAAACATTTTCAAAAACTCTATGGTAAAATCTTAAAAAAAAACACAAAAAAAAATAAAAAATAAGACATGCAAACAAAAAGTAAAATGCAAAAATAAATATTTCTTCTTTTTTTATGTATAAAAGGTATATTTTGTCAAGCAACAAGTGATTCCGGAATCCGGAATATATTTGAAATTCATCATAATTCTGAAATTATTTCTTTTATAGATTTTAAGTATTTCTTGAATAGAAGGAAATTTTTGAAAAAAATTGACTTTGACAATACAAGGAAAATGGAATTAAATTTAATAATATTTAATTTTTACATATTTTTTTTTAATTTGTTCTTGTTGAAGTATTCGAGTACTTTTCGTAAATAAGATGTAAAATGTGATTTTTTTCTGGTAAATTAAATATAATTTTTTTTTTAGAACTGAAACAGATGAAGATTTAACTGCCGTTCAAATGTGGAAGAAAATAGAACTATTTCCTCCTCCTGCCCTTGCTCAGTTTCTTGCATATTGATAAAAATACTTATGTGGTGATTGGTGAACGCTAACTTGTCTTTAAAAATAATAATTAACATTATAAAATAAAGTACTGCAAACTGATAAGAAATATCTAAAAAGTTTATTTAAGAATTAGGTATATTTGTATTATTTAGTTTAGTAATAATAAAAATAAAATAAAGTCACAAAAATTAAATATTACAACAAATTTATTTCCTTGTATGCATCCCTGTCATTGAATAATACGAAATACGACCATTTACAAGTTATCTGGTAAATTAATTTTTCAGTTTTTGGTAAGTTTTTTCAGTTGAAGATGCATCAACCGGAAAACATGTTAATACATCTTCAACTGAGATTATGAGCAAAATTAAATTTTAAATATGTCAGTGAACCCTAAATAACTATTAATAATTCAATTCAATTTCCAAATTTCGAATGACAACTATATGTAAGTATTATTACCGCAGAAACGAATCATATTATCTAATTTTATTGGTCAAATCAATAATTAAAATACTAAATCACTTAAATATATTTTCGAACGTAGAATTCTATTATATTAAATTTTTATCAATAAAAAATAAAACTAACTTAGAATGTTTTCTTGTCTTGGAGTTTTTTACCATCTTTTTTAATTGCAACAGAACCATGAGCAAAAATATCCCAATTTACAATTTAAATATTATGAAATAAAATAGGAGAAAAATTTAGTAGTGCAGTGTCCGCCGTGTAATTGAAAACCTGAAAAAACTTAAAATAATCATGATTTCGTTAATAACAATAACTGATTTTTAATCTTATTTCTTTTTAATTTTGATTTTATTTCAACATCCATATTTGAAATAAAGTAAAAAAATGTCATTTGGCCTTATGTCTTTCAGTTTTATTTCAGTTAACGGTTTCATAAACTATTCGTAACAACCGTATCAAATACTAATCTATATTTGATACGGTTGTTACGAATTTACATGCAAACTAAGTACGTTAAATATATATGTATGGTAACTAAGGCCTTATACCAAAAACTTAAGGTTCAAACATATACATATGTAATTAATGTAAAATAAATTTTAATTTCTTTTAAATTATTAAAATATCATTAAAAATTAGTTTTAATCTTTGAACGATATTAGTTTTCTTTTATATAAATTAACATAGTCAACAATCTCTAACAATGATCCAGGCAATAACTTATCTACTTTCAACACTTTATACGTCTCGCAAATTAAATAATTTCGTAACCTTCAACTTGAAAAAAATATTTTACATACACAATAAATGAACCGTAAAGATACTTCTCTTTAAATATTAATTCGTTAATTTGAATAGTTAGCTTAATTTGCTATTTATTATTTATAACAAATTTATGAACAATAAAATACTAACTGTAAAATAATACCACATGTAAATTTCCTGTTTGTGTAAATAATGATTTTTAGATTAACAATAGATTAGTACAGTTGAGATCTCTAAACCGTAAAGTTTAAAATTAATAAAGTTTATAAAATTGAAAAACAATTGTTTTCATTACTTTAACTTATATATTATACATCATTGATATTCATTATCTGTCTAATACATAATATATCGGTTAGGAAAGTATTTTCAGCGATACCAATTATAAATTGTAGAAATCCCAATCCCTTTAAGCCAATTAGAAGTTAGATAGTTGATTAATATAAAGATGAATGAAATTAAAGAAATTTTTATTAAAATACAGAAGAATATTTTCTCTCGAAAGAACTATAAGGAGGCAAACTTATAAGATTTTGACTTGATTTACTGGATTTTAATTTAATTCACGAAATTTCTTCCCGATTGTTAGCTCATCAACTAGTCGAACTGAAAAAAATGATTGAATTAAATCATTTTATAGATAATTCAAAATTGTTAATATGTTTACATATATTATGAATAATGTGATGTTCGACGTATAGTTGCTGTAACATCCATCATATTTTTTATTTGTTATTTTCCAGTATTAATAAATTTCCTTCAAAATTTAAATTAACTCAAATAATGTTCAGAATTTAATTTCTTTTTGAATTTTTTTATTTTCTTTATTAGACCCGAAAGTTTTCATTTAATTAAAATATGGAACATAAGAAAAATTTACTATATTCATCATGATACAACATTTATATATATCATAATATGTATCTATTTAATTAAACCAAACATTCATCCATTCATTTAATGAAAATAGAAGCTCCTTTTTATTAAAAAAGCACCATTAAATATATTTAATTAATTTAGCAACCTGACCATTAAAGGTTGTTATTTTTATTATATTTAATATTTTCGGAGATGGTTTGTTGAATTAAGCAATTCTATTTTATATTAATTTTAGTGTAATTTTATTTTTATAAGCGATTATTTTATTTTATTTGCAATTATTATAATTAATTAATATGAACGGTTGATAATGTTCTCTGAGGAGATTTTGCTTTTTTAATAGTCAATTTAAACAATTTAAATATTCCCAAATTAAACGATTTATTGAAATAAGTAGACTTTTTTTCACAATTTAATTTTGAAAATTTTCTTAAAATTTAATTTTTATATTTTTAATTCAATTTATCGTTGCGTTACGTAATAAACTTATTGTGTTACTATAAGAATTATTTTGTTTTCATAATTTAAAAGACAAATATATTTTCTACATAGAAACCAATGAAATTAATAAATTTAATAAGTTAATTTTGATCAAAAGAACTAATCGAAGACGGAAACGTTACCTTAAAAACATTTTTTTTACATTATTTTTATATGAAATAAGATACATATATCTTTTAATCTTTAACCAAATATCTATTATTGCCCACTGGCAACTAAAACATAAATTTTCCTTGTACATATTAAGGAATAATACTCATCCAATCAGCTGTATCATATGATTAGGAACATCAACAGGATGCGACTCAAATAAAATTTGTTCACATTAAAACTTTTTCTTCTCTGAATTTAAAGAAATAACCTCAAACTTTAAATAAAAACCAATACTTGAATGAAAAATTTAGAAACCAAACTAAATATTTCTCAAATATGACGACTTATACCTTTTCACTCTGCGGATTTTTGCACTAGTGTCTGTAGTGTCTTATTTTAATGTCAGTTCGTTTGGGTGATGTTATAGTTTTCCAAAATAATTTGAGCTTTTTGATGATATTGCCTTCCTGTCAGATATAAGTTTTAGGTCTTCTTTTGTTTTATCGTTTCGTTTTCACTATGATGTATTTATGATTGATCTTCTGAATTTGGACTAAAATCTTTCTATTATATATCAATTTTTTTCTCACAAGTTGTTCCCTATAATTCCACGTCGTATGTTTAAATGGGTTTTAGCAAAGCCTAATATAGAATATTATTTTTTTTGTATCAAAGCTTTGAAAACTTGAATATGCAACTGAAAAAATAAAGTTTAATTAATTTTCGAAGTGGCAAAAATAAAAATCCTTTTGATGACATATGAAAATTTCAAAGAAATCAGTTAATTTACTTTTGTAGCCTTTAGTAGCGATGCTGTGCTTATATGAATTATTAATCGAACTGATGACTTATGGGATTTCCATAATAGTTTCTTGCCTCAAATTAAAACTATTAATTAACATTTAAAATAGTTATTTTAAAATCATAAAAAAAGTAGAAACTATGCATAGACAACAAAAATAAACATTTAAATTCAGTGCAATACAATCGACAAAGTCAGGCCCTTCTCACTTAAAAATATTGCTACCTCTGCAATTCGCATCAAAATAATTTTCCAGTATTTTTAATTATTTTTGTTCAACTTCAACTTCAATATATTGTTTTAAATCGGATATGGCAGTGTAAAATTTCATTATTTTAAGAACAATGGAAGAAAAGTAAAATTTAACAAATAGACCTTGGACCAAAATTCGAATCCTAAACCTTCTGATTAGAAATCAAATGACATAATTACTACACCATTAAGGTAGGCGACGTTGTTGAATGTTGAAGTTAGTATGAAATGCTGGCGCCGGTCACAAAACTATAATATAAAAAATGAGTTTGCGATCATTATCAAAACACAAGGATTATTTTCAAATTATTTTTTTAAAATTTTATGTTTTCATTCATTTGATACCGACGGTCATAATAATAAAATGAAGAATACTATAACAAGTTTTTCCTTGATTTAATAATATTAACTTTTATTCAATAATATGTATCTAGATATGTATCTACATACATGTTCAAAATATATTTTACGTAAAATATTTTAAAAATTTTCTAGATTTTTTGTTTTGTTATTGTATGTTTTTGTTTTTTTTATGCTGCCAGGAAAATGTTTACTTAATATTATGAATTGATCAAAAAACATGAAAATAGTAGGAAAAAGTGTAGGAATTTTTTTATTGCTCTAAGCGTTTATAAAAAAATAAAAACAAAAAAAACGAAAAGCCCACATTAATTGCTTGTTTTTAAGGAAGGTGAGATTTTAAAATGTTATAAAATTTTAATGTGTGTATTTTAAAAGAAAAATATTCAAATATTTATTTATACATTTATACAATATGTATGTATGAATCTATATTCATAATATAAATTGACTTTTTCTTTGAATTTGGTCTATTCAAGGCTTTGTTTTCTTTGATCATTTATGTAGTTTAATATGTATATATATATATTTGTAGGTAGGTATATATGTAGATATATTTTTAGATTGTTACAATATGTTTCGAATTAGATGTAGAGAAACATATTTACATTAAAATTGGTTGTACTTTTCATATATGTACATACATATTATATTTTATTTTGAAGACCGAAATATTATATTATATTTTGAAGACCGAAAAAAAATTTTAAAAATTAGATAATTAAATTTTTTAAAAATAAAAGATAAATTGAATTTTTCTATTAAAATATTTATGTACTAAATAGTTTTACATCCTTTAAAATAAATCAATTTCGAATTTTTTGGTTAATTTTTCATCAAATATCTACATATATCTATATTATAATACACAAGAGTAGGTGTTTAAAGGCACACTTTTCGTGTGTTTTCGTGTGCCTTCGTTTTTTTCTTTCATTCAAATTTAAACAAGGATTTCATGTATATACATATGTATCATTGTACAGTTATTAATTTCATTCAAATAAAAAAATTCTTAAATACCTTTTTTTATTTAAATAAACAATTTAAACTGTTAATTTTGTTTAATTCTTATATTATTTATTTATATTTATATTAAATTTGTTTTTTAAATAATAGAAGTTTTGAAGAAAATATTAAAATATCTTACATTGTATATTGTACAAAAAAGTTGATTAATCACACATAATCATTGAAGAAGATCAACAATAATTAAATAATAAAATATTAAAATAAGATATTAAAAGCTAGCAAGTTTTTAAACCAAATTAAAATATATTGAAAACGATGGTGAATATGAATAGTCATGAATTGAATACTTTCTTTAATGCCATTTAAAAATACATCGTTTATATTTAATTTTTAAATTCAAAATATGAACCATCTAATAACCGATTTTCATTATTTCTTTTAAATGATAGATTTTTAAAAAAAGGCTAAGCAAAATTATATATTTTTTAAAATTTTTTTAATTTTGAATTAAAAATTTCAATTTAAAATTTCACTCCATGTATTAGATATTTTAACATATACATATATGTACAAAAATTTTAATTTTTTTTAAATAAATTATTATGTTCACGGTTGTTTTCTGAGTAAAGCCAATACAAAAATAAAATATAGTATATCTTTTTTCAACAATATTCCACCAAATTTATTTTATCTTATAATTTGTAAAATCTCAGGATTGAACACCATTCATGTTATTTTCTACTTTTTAGGGGCTAATTTTGTTTTGATAAAAGCATACATAAGAATAAAAAAATTGTTGAGATTATAATTATACTTATATGTACATGTATTTTTACTTTTGTATTTTGTCCAGATTTATTTTTTCTAATATTCATTCACACTGTATGTTAAAATGAATATCCAATGTCCTATATGACTACTTATCCATATATCATTGCATTCTATTTATTCAATTAATATAAATCAAAGTTTGAAATTACTTTTATTCGTTATAGCATTGATTAAATAACAATATAAGATGTCGCACTCCATCCATACAATGATTATTTGTACCACGGTTTTTTTTGCTTGCACCTTGCGGTATTATTTTTATTTGAGAACAAAATCTATTTTAATTTTTTTTATAAGAACTTTATTTTTATGGTTTAATATATTAAAGTTTATTGTAGAGATCAGTATTTACTTTATAATAATGATTAATTTAAATAATAAAAATCAAGTAAGTTTAAATTAAAATTTGAAAAATCATTCGAGAAAAACTTTGATAAAAACTAAAACTTAAGAACTAAATAAATATGTATAAAACATTATAAAATATATGAACACATTTCACATGCAATTTTCATTTTGAATCCTTTCTATATCTTATTTCTATATCTATACATCTTCTCTAATTTAGATATGTACATATATACATGTGTCTGAATTTTCCGAAAGCAGAATAATAATAATTTTAACAACCTAATAGAAAAAGTGATGTAAAAATAAAAACTGAAATAAGAGTTTTTATGTGTTTCAAAAATATATGCCTATTTTACATACATAAACAATGTAAATATATTTTTTTTCTCGCAGGGTAGGTGAAAATTCCCGAAGGACACGATGAGGCCTATCCGTTCGTACCCCATAAAAGTGAGGGATTTAAGCCCACTAAAACCACCTTTCATACTGAAGCTCCTGTAGGTACGGCTCTTATTAAACCTTCAACTTCTTCCTTTTAGGTATTAGTACAGTGAAGTTCCTGTTGAAATTAGTCATATTGTCTGACATTGCAATTGTTCCGGTTCCAAGTTTAATTTTCAGGATCATGCTGTGTCCTGGTCTTTTGTGTTTTAAATTATTTGTTAGATTTGCCTTTGTTGCTGTCATTCCTACCGTCTTCATCAGGTATAAATGAATCATCAGGGAGGAGTTTCAACTGTTTCTAGGGCTTGATGTTAACTGGTCTTTCTGTTTTTGAAGGGTTACATTTTGGTTACACCTCGTCAGATCGATTTCTTATTTAATGGAGGATCTTTTATTTTTATTTTAATAGCATAGTTTTCACGGCTTCTTCTTGTGGATACCCGTGTAGGTTTACATTCTGTTTCAATTTTAGACCCTTAATACGATCGTGTAGGTCTAGCTGTTGTAGATGTAGAGATAGTCTAGCAAATTAGTACCTTGAGTGTGGACAGTATTTATGGCTGTACTGTTGAGGGAGTAATTAGATTCCGACTCTATTGGTGATGGAGACTCTTGGACACCATGGTAGGAATATTGTGACCCAGAGAAGTTCTGATGTATTTGAGGTCTTTACACCGTCGTTGTTATTAGTATTGTTTTGTGGTGCGTTTGAAGAAGCACCACCCTTGTTTACTTCATTTTCTGGAATATCCATGTAAGAATAAGTTTTATTTGAGGAATAGAGATCGACAACCGCAGAGCCTCTTTCAGTGGCAAGGCTTATTTAAACCCGAGGACCCCGATATCCGAAGTTCCGTACTAGCTATTGAGATGACTTAGATGAGAATCTCTAATACTTATACTTCTTTAAACCTACCCCTAGCAATCAAGTTGTTACTTACTTATTCAATTCTCTGTTTAGAACAAGTAACTTCCCTGAAAAATAGTAATTTGCACAAATCATAGTAATATCGAAACCTCAAAAAGAATTGTATAAGGTAGATTCATACAGACCGCTAAGCTTATTAGCGATACTTTCAAAGTTATTTTAAAAATTACTCTTGGAAAGATTAAGGTTGATTCTCACAACTAAACAGTTGATACAAATCATCAGTTTGGGCTTAGGAATCAACATGAAATAACAGAACAAGTTGCACAGAGTGGTTGAAAAAATACCGATAATTTATAAAAAAAAAAATATTGTTCAGCGGTATTCTAAGATAGTACTCAAGCATTCGAGAAAGTCTGGCACGAAGGCCTACTATAGAAGCTGAAAACAAAATTACCAAACGAATAATATCAATTAATAAAATCAAATTTAACTAGCTGGAAATTTATGGTAAAATTTAACAATGAATATTCTCAATCAATGAACATCTCCGATGGTGTATCACAAGGGAGCATATTAGGACCTGTTATCTACACCTGATTTATCAACAAGACAAGACACCATACCATGTTTGCAACACTTACAAACGACACAGCAGTTCGAGCTTCAATTATTTTCTCTCAAATTGCATCCATCCTTTAATAGCAACTTAGAAAACACAAATAACTGGTTGAAATGTGGAGAATTAAAGCAAAATAAGTTAAATTTGTCCATATTACTTTTACTAGATACTAGAAAAGAATCTGTTTTCCAGTTAAAATCAATAAAAATACGTTACCGATGGCGGATTCATAAGTCAGTCATAAAAAATGACTTAAAACTGAGATCTCCGCATTATTGAACCCCGTTAGGAAACTGCACTCAAATCTACTAGTGGAAAACTGCTGAGACAGCCATGTAATTAACACAGCAGATGTGTACCACTTAATGCTCTCATATATAATGTAAAGCTTATAGGAGTATATTTGATAAAAAGTACCCTTACAAACAATAATACACTATTCAAAATTGTATAAGCTGTCATTAACATTTTTATGGAATGTCTACCTATTAGAAGCTTGTGTTAACATTTTTAAAATAATATGATAGATTGTAAATAAACGTAATAAAAAAAAGGGTTCTTAGATAACTTAGACTAGTTTATACAAATGCTTTAACTATAATATGAAAAGTTCAAATTAAGTAACTAAGCGCATCTTTATTATTTGGGCACAAAGATAAAAATGTCATAATCTAAATTTTATACAGTAAATTATCAAATCTATAGAATATCTGCAAAAATATAAGTTTATGGATGTAATTTTTCTCTAGATAAAATATTTCTTCGCACTTATAATATTTTTGATATAACTTTTATTTTCCACTTTCCTTGATTTCTGAATTTTGTTTTTTTTGGCTTTGGAAAATACATTTTTACAATTTCTTCACTTATAGAAAATTATTATTATTGAAATATCAAAGTTTTTTGTTGAAAAAGAAAATATATTCAACTCAAATAATTTACTGATATACAAGTTGTGCAAAAAAAAAATTGTTTTTAAGATTAAGTTAGGTAAAGAAAAACAAAAGGAAACAAAATCGAAAAAGAAAATAGAAGAAAATTTTAAATTTATATTTACTTGGAAATTTGAAAATCGCCATGAGGTGAGAATGTAAAATAAGTGAATTTATATACCTAACTGTATATTTATCCATCACTCTTTGAATAAAGTACTAATCTATTGTAAGTATGAAAAAGTAAAGAGAATCTTATCACTCTTAACATTAAAAGATGTTAAAATTGAAATACTCCATAGGAAAATAATATTTACATATATTAAAAAAGTGTTGCCTTATACGTGAAAATTAAAAAAAGACGTCTAAATTTCCTTAGGAAATGTTTTTGAACTTTTTATTTTTATTTTTTTTTACCTGTTTTTAAAATAACATGCAGATAACACGGACGCTGTAAATAAATAAATAAGATATGTATATTCAGTTCAGTTCACTGTTGCAATTTAGTATGTGTCATATTAAAATTATTGCGTTACCGTCAAACACAAAAAAGTGATTTTAAAATTTATAATATTGTTATAAGAATATGGAACGAGTAGTGGATTAAGATGGTTAATCCCTAGATTTAGATTTGAGATTCAGATACTTTGATTTTATGTATCCTTTTTTATTTTTTCTTTACTCTAAAATAATAGGACTTATCTTCAGTTGTATGATTTTTGTTTCAATTCCGTTGCGCCGAGAATAAACAGGTTTCACCGACAGATTTTATAAACTAATTGTTTTTAAGCATTTATAAAATTTGTTGATTGGATCTTCCATACCCAAATTCGTCAAACTCAACGTTAAAAGTTGTCATTTGTACATCTTAAGAAAAGAGATGCAAAGCATTAAAATATATCTAGGTACACATAAAAGTTTTTTTGTTCGCTATACATCCACAGTTCTAAAGATAGAGTTCTGAAATTTTGCACAATTATTTATGATCAAAAAAGGAACCGGACGCTACAAGGCTATCAATAATTACAATTTTTACCGATTTCGTATAAATAATATTTGCAACAAGCTATTGAATTTAACACAACTTGATGAAGGCCAAATTTCAGATTTAAATACCAAAATTGAAATAGCAACGATCAGTACAATTATACAAAGTATTGAAAAATTGGCTGAAAAAGTATTTCAGAATTTTAGGAATTAGTATAAAAATTTTACAGAGCTGTGTGAAATGGCTATGTGGAATTGGCTACAAAAAATGTGACAATTTGTTTTATTAATCAGAAAATTCTGCAGGGGATCCATGTATACAAATCGGTAGATGCAGTTACCAATGAAAATGAAGCTGTTAATTACCGAACAAAGTTTCTTTATTCGTGGGATTTAATACGTTTTCCTCCTCACCAATTAAAGTTAAAAGTAACAGCTCCAATATTGCTTTTACGAAAGTTGAAGCGGCCATGCCAAAACTATGGTACTAGTAACTAGATCAATAATAAGTACTTTGCATTCTCATTTCATTGAAGCATAAATTCAAATTGTTTGTGGTAAAGCCGAACATATCTTTATTTCAAGAATATCGAAAATAGCAAAGGTACGTGTTTGCTTATACTTAATCAAAAAAAAAACCCGAAATATTGCTTACAAAGCAATAATTTTAATATAAGTGTAGTTTAATTTGTAGTGTTGTTGATTTTGTTATTGTACTGAAAAAAAATATTACAATATTTTTGATAAACCAGTTTTTTTAATTCGATTCATAAACCAAACTTCATTGAATTAAATTCTATACATATTGGGTTCGACCCACACAACGTCGGGTAACTTTGCTAGTATTAATATAAGATATGAATATATAAGAAAGGTTGGACGTATTTTGAACTCTTGAATTCAATTCATATTCTTATTGAACTTAATATACAGTTATGTTTCATATTGATGTATAGAATTATTCGTTTTTTTTGTATAGAATATTTTATTGCGTAATACTTTAAAATTTTTTTTTGAAAATCCATATTCAATCTCTGCCTATAAAAATACTTATAGAATAAGAATTTTAATAAAGCAATATTTACACAAATATGTATGTATTGTTATATATAAGAAGTGTAGTAGTATTATTTTTACCGTTATATTTGATAATGTGTATAGTATTCAAGTTGTATGTGAAATAAAACCTGTACTTTAAAGGTCAAAGACATCAAGAGCTTATATTTAATATTTAACTTTCAAATTTTTGAATAACACTTCAAAAAAGAATATACGCACAGCCACACATACCTATACGCATTCTAGGGTACTTGAATTGTTTTTTAATTTTTTTTCTTGGTTTATTTATAAAAACATCAAAGTGGAAAATATTCAAGGATTTATTGATTAAAAAATGAAATATTTAGAATTAGGAACTCTTCAATTTTGAATTGGGTTCGAAGTTATTAAACTTAATTTAAAAAAAAATATATAAAAAAGTCAGTTAAATCCACAACAGTATTTTCTAGTATACATTATGTATTAAATAAAGGCGGCTTTTATTACGAATAAATAGATAATTAAAAGCAGTTTTTTTTTAAATTCTGAAATGTCAAATTCAGCATGAGTTGTTCAAGTTCTTTGCAAAATTATATATTATTTTTATTTTTTATTTTTTCAAACTGCATGCCAAATCAGTATTAATAATACGAAGTACACTGTTGAGAACTTTAAACACAAAAAAAATTGGTATCGAGTTTGAGTGTGGTTGGTCTTACGTTTCAGGTTAACGTTCAGGTTACGTTTCAGATTAAAAACGTTGTGTTTTATATTAGACATTTTGTTTGTCAATTCTGAATGGAAAAAGAAATAAAAGCAAGGAAAGAAATGAAACAGATTGTGATCAGTCTACAGGATCACATAAAATAACTAGAAAATAAGGTTACCTTATTAAAAACTCGATCGAAAAATTTACGAAAGAAAGTCATTAGTCGATCTAACTTAGATTGGTGATAACGGAAAAAAATAGGTGGATTTTAGTGGATTTGGTTCCCACACTATCAAGAAGCGGCTAGAGTTCTTGATGTCCTGCGGAGACTACGTCCTACCTTTCGAAAAAAAAACTCTGAATCGATTTATTATAAAATAATGTTGGTATGTCCAATTTTAGCATTAGAAATTAATATACTAAATAAAATTTTTATTCATTTTGACTGATATTTTTTTAATTTTGATGAAATCTTTCTGCTTCTTTTCTAGTCCGCTTTTATAAATTATAATCGATATTTGTATCACTCACTGAATGTTAAAGAATAGATCATACAAACAATTTTATATAAGTGAGTCTTATATTATTCATAGTACTTTTTCCCCTTCGCGACACTTTCAGTTTATTCCTGTTTTGTAGATTTATAAAATGCCGTAACGTTCCAGCTTCTGCAATGAGATATCTCTCTGCACTGTTTCGAACACTCTTCGTAAGTCCAAAAATATTGCACCTAATGTTTTTTTTTATTGTGGACGATCCTTTTTTAATTTGCAATCACCAAGTTTATTAAGTTTTCTCGAAATCTCGATTGAAATTCACTTATTAAGTTATTATTCTCGAGGAAAGTTAATAGTTGTTCATTTACATATTTCTCTATAATTTTTGATTCTATAATTATTGTATTTAATGATCTAAAGTCTTTAGCTTTTTTACCATTTTTAATTTTTGCAATTGGAACAACAATTGATTCTTTCCATATTTCAGGAAAGATTGCATTTTCTAATGATTTATTTATAATATTGATAGTAAATTTACACCAATAAGATCTAAACTATCGAATAATTGTGGGTTCACGTTATAATAATCTTTTTTATTATTCAAAATTTTAAGAATTCTTTTAAGATCATTAAATGTCATTAATGTCATAAAATGTCATAAATGTCAAGAGTTATTGGTTCTCGAAAAAAAAAATTAGAAATGACACAGAAGGTATACTCCTGTTAGTATCAATTATACTATCCACAAAGTTCTAATTTGCGCCACCTAAACTTTTTTGCTTTACGTGCAAGACAGCTACTGGTTGGTAATTGTGACTATTGTGATAAAAACTACAACTACATTTCATAAACTTTATATGTGGAAATATCTAGTGAATGTAAAAATAAGTTGAAAATACATCAATAAACATTTATGCGAAGTATACAAAATTCCTATATCGAGTACGTTCTTTTTGTTTAAAGTTAAGCTTTCGTTTCGTTTTTCTCGAAGACAACTTTTGAGCGTTTGGAGCAAAATAACTTCAGCCGACGATTAACTGAATTATTTTTTAAATTAATTTTTCTTTAACCTGGTGAGCGTTACTATATAAGCATAAAAAATGTAGCGGGAAAAACAAATTAGTCATGAAAATTTGAGGGGTCAAAAACAACAAGAAATTGGAGCTTTCTTTGTTTTTAATTTGGAAACGAAAATATTATTTGATGTTTCGTTTTTAGTAAGTTATTGGGTGTCTCTTGTAGTGGCGTGAATTGAACGGATGAAATAGGAAAATATTGCCTTATATTCAAGTGTTTCTTTCAAATGTTTTTATATTATGTAGCCTTTTCTGCGATTTTTTGCCAGGAGGCATTAACAATGTTTTGCAATAGTCTGTTTTGGAACGTTTGAATAGCTTGAATTGGTAGCTGCTTAGCACAACCCTATATTTTAATACCGTATTCCAAGACTGGCTTTAATATTTCATTATTGATCAAAACTTTGGTATACGTCGAAAGCGTAGATGTTCGACAAATTGGTCAATACAAATGTTTCAGATCCAGTTCTAGTTTTTTTTCTTGACGTGTTCTTTCCATCTAAGCAATACGAAAAGCGTTATACCAAGATATTTTGCAAAATTTTGATATGATATCTTTTTATCAATCTTTTTATTTGTAAAATTAACGTGCGTGGATTTTGCTTCATTCAGTTTAATTCTCCACCTTTTGCACCAAATGGAGATTTTGTTATTGGCTTGTTGCAATTTATTTGCAGCTTCATTTATATTTTTCCGACTGCCGACTGTCATCTGTAAAAGTAAGTACCGTCGCATTTTCTATCTCTGGAATATCACTAGTGTATAGTAAGTATAGTATGGGGCTTACTATCTTGTGGTACTCCTGCGTGTATATTTTGTAGAGCAGAGTAATATTCTCTTTGTTTAATTTGGAATAATCGATTCGATAAATATGACGAGATCAGTTCGTTTCGGGGAGCAAGTGACGTAGTTTGTAGATGAGTCTTTCATGTCATGCTTTGTCGGAGACTTGCTCAACATCAAGAAACACTGAACAGCAAATGCATTTTCTTCCCAATGATTTTTCGATGGGGTCAGTTATTCTATGGACTTGTTCGACAGTTGAATGTTGTTTTCTAAATCCAAATTGATAATTTGGTATGATGTTTACGGTTTCAATCAGAGATTGCATTTTTTAAGGAGTAGTTTCTCAAACAAATTACAGATTACTGGTGATAATGAAATAGGTTTGTAGCACTTGGCGTTGGGGGTTTTCCTGGCTTCCTGGCGAATCAAGATAGTTCTGCATTTATTGGAATGTTATTTATTTATTTAATTCGATCAATATTTGAAATTTCCATTGAAGATAGAAAGGTAATATTAATTTGAATTGAAATAATTTTCAAATAATAATTTCATTAAAATCTAAGAAATATGTGTTTCCATATTAATTTAAATTTTTTTAAACAGATTTATTTAATGCTATTTGTTAACCGTTATCGCTACAATTGCCGATTTAATTTGAAATAAATAAATATTTCGGAACTAGTTTTTCCTATGTGTACTGTAAATGTTCTTTGATATAAGAAGTTTTGGATGATCCTGATTAAGTACTATCTAAATTGATTGTTTTAAGTTTGTTTACCTTCATGCCAAATCGTATCAAAAGCCGAGTTTTTGTCTAAAACTACCATGCCAACGGATTTTTCAGTTTTTATTTTTGTTTTTAGGTAGTGTTTTAAGATCAATAGCGGATGAATAGTAGAAGGGTAAAATCTAAATCCAAATTACTCGTTTGGTTGTATGTTTTTTCTTTCCAAGAAATCGGTTATCCTGATTTTGATAATGCTTTCGAATATTTTGCTGAACATATTTAGCAAACAAATTGGTCTTACAGCTTTGTGGACAGTCAGTCGAATTAATTTTCGGGTTTTGCTATGGGTGTAATTTGTGATTCTTTCCATGAATTTGAAAAATACCCTAGTTTTAAAAAATTGTTTAGAATTTTGGTAAAAAATTCGGGCCGTTTTTTGGTAGCTTTTTCATGCAAATTGTAGGAATTGATCTATTCCAGGTGCCTTGTTATTTTTTGAGTTACGAATTATTTTTAGGATCTCAACAGGCTTTATCACGTTTTAAGTAGAGAACACCGATGGACTGTTTATTAATGGTTTCTGTGATTTCGCTAACCAGGTCTTGTGTGTTTTGGTTTGCAAAATCTCTTGTAATTGCTGATGCTTAAGAGAGAATGTTTTCTCTAAAATGTTAGGTTTTTCAAGTACAGGAATTACTCAATTTTTATTTTTTACAATTTTTCATAAGTTCCAGAGAGGTTTGCTATCTTTTTTTAATGTTTCCATAGTGTTGTCCCAATAAAATATTGCTGTATTTTTGTACTTCGACCCTAATCATTTAATTTGTGTCATTCAGTTGAACTTTCAAAATAATTAATCTAGATCTTATCCATTATCTTCGAATTATATTTCTTTTTCGAATCAGATTCAATATAAAAGAAGGGAAACTTTTGTTGTTGATATTTGTAGATTGTACTTCTTAAAGGAACTGAAACATTTACAGCGCTCTTTCATTTTTAGTTGAAATTCCGATATCTTATTATCTATTTCGTAGGGATAATATATAGGATATTCTAAGTTGTTTCTGAGATAATGTTTGAAATACGTGCCATTTAGCTTTACTATAATATAAATGGAAGTTATCACTGGATTTGAATCTACTTCTAAATGGACGGGAAGATGGTCAGATGAACGATCATTTAAGGTAGTAGGATATGAAAAAATTCCTGGGTTTTTTGTGAGAAAGTGTAATCAGCTGGAAACATTACATATATATTGTTATTTAATTTCGTTCAAAATATTTCCCCAGCAATTTGCCCCAATTACATCCCCAGAACCTATTTCTGCAATTTAGGTCGCCTCCTCTGAGACATTTACCACGTACATTTGAAAATTTGAGTAAATCAGATTTACAAGCGCTTTTTAACATATTATTAGTTTAAAGTATGGGTCTATTTTTTGGATTAAAAGTTTTGCCACTATTTCCTGGGAAATAAACTGAAAATATCTTTAGGGCTTCTCTATTTTCGAAACTAATTTCAATACCGACGTTTTAGATGCATTTAGTTTTAATGATTGGTAGCAAATGATATTTCTCTTTGAAATTACTATTGCTACACCTCCACCATTTTCATTTATAATCATTTATATAAATATTATAATTTTAGTTATTTATGTCTGAACTTGAATTTAACAACGTTTCACTTCACATATTAAAGCAACATCAATTTTAAATCTATTCATAAAATCTATAAGGATATAATAATAAATTACCACTGGAGTTAAAGGAGAATTTAAATTTAGATATCTTTGTAAAAAAATTAAAGTATTTATCAAAAAATAATCCTACAGAAATGGACGGATTAATTTAAGAGTGAATTATCACATAATATGTATGTATATATTTTTTTTCTTTCTTTTTTTTTATATGTTATGATATATAATAATTGTATATCTATATATGTATATATGTACTCTTTAGATTGCAAGTAACTTACTTTTATTTTTAAATATGGATTTTTGTGTGATGTTTTATACCAAAACTATTGTTTTGTCTATATTACGATTAAAGAAAATTACATTTTTTTTAGAGTTGTAAAGTATAAAAAAAAAAATATTTGCTTGAATGTGTGAATTTTATAAAATATTAAATATTTTTTGACCTGTATATAATTTTGTCAATAAAAGTAACGAATATAAAAAAAAAAAAAAAATTCAAAAATTCAAAACGTTGTTTTAGAAAAGATTAGAAGCGCATTCCATGTAAATTTTTTTAATTTTTGACAATTATTGTCTGATATTTTATTTCGTATGTTACTGGAATTAATCATAATTATTATAAACATATTTCACTGCTAATTCAGCTAAAACATTGAGTTGTTGCATTTTATTTCTACATGTGCTTAATAGATTGAACATTTCTTACAAAAGAACATTTATTTCATTGCTAGTGAACAAACTATTAATATTTTTATTTGTTTTGTAATTAATATTACTGTTAGTTGGTACTCTACTAGTGTTATTATTATTAATAAATGTATTACCTGTTCTAAAATTTTTCCAAATAACATGTGGTTGATGTTGATTATGTGTTGTTGTTGTGTTTTTGAATTATTTTCTATGATTGAAAGAAAGTTTAAATCATAATTTCCGTTTAACTGATAAAGGCTTCCTTGTCTGTTATTATTGCTTTTCCGGACTTAAAACTCTACATATACGTTTCTGCTCGGACATTGTGGATCGGTTCAATGATGATGGCCTGGGCAATTTGCGCGCACTTTATATTATATGTATAAGGATTTGAACATTCGGTAATTTTGTGATTTTGTGCATAATAAGCACAAAAGATTTTTACGTGGCAGTTATCAGAGATATTTTATTTTGTGATTTAGTTTTGTGCTCCCAACGCACTTAGTGTTGTGTACATACAAGTAGTTTTTCTTAAGTTTTGGTATTATTATTGTATCATTTTCAAAGTAAATTATATAAAGATATGAACTTCAGTGTTGTATTTTGTTTTTTTTTGTAATAGTTTTAACATTGATGCATTTTAAGCCCAAATTTATTACAATAGTTTTTACTCGTCATTGAACATTTTTGCAATTCCAGATAAAATGGCTTTGAATGGTTTTTGATTTTTCATTTGGAATCTTTAATACTGATACACAGGTGAGTGTATCCAGCGTTTTGTTTTACAGTGTTATACATTTGTTCTGTGTTGCAATATATATTTATGCCGAGTGATATTGATATTGACTTTACATAGAAATATGTTATTTTATGTTAATCCATTTGGATTAGGCCATGCACAAATTTTGCATTTTTTTTATTAGTGTTATTGGGGGAATCCTATCTTTAGTAATTTTTGCAGCATTTTCGGATGAACTTACCTCCATATTGGAGCCTTTTTTTTTTTTTTGTTTTTTTTTTTAGTTTTGTATAAAACTTTATATAATTAACAATAACATTAACATTAACAAAAACTTTATATAATTAACATTAACAATAATTTAATACTAATTTAAGTAAATTCAATACATCAAGAAATCTAATAATCAAATATATCACTTCCAAAAATCAACAAAGAAAAAAAATAATCACCAATTAAATTTTATCAACAAAATAAAAACAAAATAACTAATATTGAGTTGAGCTATAGCTTTAAAACTAATATTCTAAAAATTTTCTATAAAATACTTTGAAATAGTCTTTTTGAATCGATTGATGTTTCTGATGCACTTTATCTCATTCGGCAGTGAGTTAAACAACTGCAATCCTTTATACAGTAATTGGTTTTGACCTGTTGTTCTGTTGAATCGTACGTCTCTAAATCTTTCTCTTCCTCTCAGATTATACGGCTGGCATTCACTAACGAGCTGTAAGTTCCTTGTGAGATATTGTGGGAGAAAAATTGTACTTCAACTTAAAAACAAAAATTAAAACCTTAAAATGTATTCTTTGATTCATGCTCATCCAATTTAGTGTTTGAAGCATAAATGCAATTCTTGATCTATTACTACATTTTAGCAATATTCTCATCCCTTTGTTTTGAAGCTTTTGCATCCTGTTCAGGTGTTCTGATTACCGCTATTATTTGTATTGGCAGAAAATAACTGTGAAAATTTCATTGTTTAAAATTTCTTTCTGCAGTTCTTTTTCCTATTTTTTACCATGTTTTGCGCACTAAACGCATTATCTGGATCACTTAATGATCATTTTGGTAAAATTTTGTAATTTTTTTTATTAATTTATTAAAAAAAATTTTGCTTCTTGAGAAATTTGCACATATTGATACTTTGAATAATAAGTGCTACCTGTGATTAAAATATAATTTATTGATTATTGACCAATTTTTAATTGTATTTAATTCCATACCGTAAATCACATTTTATATCTCAATTAAAAATTCTAGAATTTTTTTTTGGTCTATAAAGTTTACAATTTACATTTTAAAACTAAATCCAATTTGTTTATTTCATTATTTGCGATAGGAAAAAGAAAGCCATAACAAAAATAAAAAGGCACACATAGAAATTTAATTATATGTTTTTTTGGTATTAAAACCTTGTTGACCTAATTTATTTTTACCTAGTATCGTCATATACAGTAGGTACTTTTTGTTTTTCTTCATTAAATTTTTTTTACAACTCAACTTTTAGCTTATAATGTAGTTAGTATTTGTAATCATAATCATTGATTTTTTTAGGGTTTAGTCTAAGCTAAATGGTCTTTGCTACAATTTTATAGTTCAATTAACAGGATTGTGTTTTTTTGTTTTGTATTCTATTATCAATAAATTATTAAATCATTATTATAGTATTAGTATTTATTTTATATTATATACAATAAGTTATTAAAGAAAATATCTATAATAATAATTGACAAGCATTTAGGGACCTGTGCAGTAGACACCTTTTCATTTTATTTCGATTCTCCTACTCCTTAATGAACTTCTGATATATTATATAAGATGTATATATAAAACAAAAATGCGCACACAGTTGAAAATTTTTGTACTCATATGATTTTATTATTCAGCAGATACATTATGCATAAGTGAGATCCTATGAAAATAATAAACAAAAGCAAACAAATCAGTTATTATAATTTACATATGTACTTGCAAATGAATCTATGTACATATGCCAAAAAAAACAAAAAAACAAATTCATCTAAAATAAAAAATATAAAAACAACAAAAAAACAAATCACTTGAATTCTTCATTTTTATCTTTTTAAGTAACTGTTTCTAAATTTTGGTTATTTGTAGTAATAATATAGTTTTTATTAAAATTATGCATTATGTAGGTAGGTATATATATACGTACCTCTTCAATGACAAAATTTTTTATTTTTAGTAATTTTATCACTAAATGCCACTACTATAGGGAATATATCGGAAACGAAGCAGTATATGAAAGACGTTTATTTATGTGTCCTAAATAAAACTTGCTAACCTCAAAACTTTTTATTAAACTCGAGTGGTTTCTGCTATATCGTGCGAAGTCTATCTCAGTACGTAAATTACTGTTTTTTTAAAAACTTTAAATTTGACTTCAACTTGAAATATAATTACTCAACAAGGGCTCCTAGTTTAAAATTATATTTAAACAGTTTAACATTTTAGATTTTCCTCTAATTTTGTTCTTAGACTTATTTACGATGTTTCTCTTGATAAAAGTAATTCTCTTATGAGCTCATGTTTTTAAGCTGATCGGGCAATTTATTAAAGAGATTTAAACAATTATAAACGCATTTGGTTCTGTAAATGTAACTAATCAAATTATTTTATTTCCACAATAACAAAAAAATCAACTGTAGATCAATTTTTTTCGCATCATAATATATTAAAAACTTTAATAAATCCCTCTACTGAATAAGGTTTAATTTTTCAATTTATAAGATTTTGTCCCTGCATAAAATTATTGGCTAGACGATAAAATTTCTTAATTTATTATATACTTCATGGTAATGGTATAGGTATGTACTTGTATTGATTGTCCTTAAGTTGTTGCAGAATGTTAATTTAAATTTTTTTCTTTGGCAAACTCAATAAAAGCTCATTCATTTTAATAAATCTTCTAAAGAAGAACAAAAAAAAAAAACGAAAAATGAAAGTTTTTTAACAACAATTGGTGGAACCACAAATTTTTCAAATAAATCACTTAAATTCTTGAGTTTTGTAAAACTTAAATAAAATAAAGAATTAATTTTCATCAGTAAATTGGAATGAGGTTCAAATCATTTCAAATAATTGAATAACAATTTTTTATTTTATGGTTCCATTTTTATTTTTATTTTTTTTTTTTAAGTAAAAATTTCGCAAATTAAAACGACCCCGTTATATTTGAATAACGAAAGAATAAAAATAAATTCTCCATTACTTGACCCAAAAAAATAATTAAAACACTTAAAAAGTTTTTCTTTTCAAATTTTTTATTGGTTATTTTTTTTGTTATTATTGAAAATTTTACTTTTTTTTTTTAGTTTACCTCCGGAAATTGAAATTGAATTCCTTCGAAACAGATTGGGTTAAACGTTGATGAGTAGAAATTAGCATAAACTTATAACCAAATTAATATTTATTTTGGTATTTTAACTTTTTGCCGTTTTTCAAATTTGGCTTGCATTTGAAATACAGTTTCGGCCGTTTTATCTAAAACCCGAACAATAGTGGAAACTTACACTAAAAATATCGCAAAATTAATGTAAGTTATTTTCATAAGTATAGTCAAATACACAGTTCTATATATGTGGTTATATATAGAACGGTACTATTATCCTAATTGAAGCTTGCTCTGTCAAGAAATTGTGTTTATCATCAGTAAAATCTGTAATCGATCGAATTCAATTTCAAACATTTTTAAAAATATTTTCCAAAAGATAAATTAAAAAAAAATTTTTTTTTATTATTTTTGTTTTGTAAACAATTCAGTATGTATTTAATTTTCTCAAATAAAGTTTTTTGTTAATTGTAAATGACTGATGATCCTTATACGGTTGAACTCCATGCTCATTTAATACAAATTTATAGGTCAGAGTGATGAATTTAACATTTAACTTTTGGAAATTTAATTTGAAAATGAATCGTATAAAATATTTGAAGGAGTATACAAGTACATAAAAATACATATATATATATATATATATTAAAGATATGATATTAATCGTTAATATGAGAAGTAAAAAAATTGAAGGTGGATTCTGAGGTGGATTGTTTTTATTCGTCCTTGATTGTTACGTTCATCACTTTCTTTATTAATACGAAAAATTAATTCATAGGATTTCCGCTATATTTAGTATTAGTCAAGCTATAACTATGTATGTTATTATAATATAGATGTATGTGTACAGCGAGTGTTGAAACTTATTGTACAATTTCAAAATTTATAGAAATTCTTATTTTGAAGTGTGGTTGTCATATTATTATGATTAACTGCTGAATTTAATTCCGTTTTGGTTACTGGTTGTCTTTTATATATTTTATAAATAAGTATGATTAAAGTAACTTGAATTCAATTCTAATTTTATCTATCAAAGTTTTGTTGCATATATGTTCAATTATTGACTTTACTTCCTGCTGTGCATGATACTATCAGGGGAAGAAAATTGTTAATTTTAAGATGCTTAGTAAAACCTGAGAAAAGTTTTAATTTTATTTCCTAAATTATATATGTCAAAATTTATCTGGTATAATAAAACCAAATTAAGTTAAATAGAATTCGAATTTTTACTATATGTCAATTATTTTTAGATACCGTGTCTTCCCGAATGAAAACTAAGTGCTATAACATTTATCAGTTTGATTGAATTAAAAGCTATTTAATTTGTGGTTTAATGCAATGCTAGTCAAATAAAATAGTATTCATTGATATATTTGATCATATATGTAATGCTGACTATAGGTAAAACATTTTTAAATAATCAAATTAAATTTCTCAGTTTAATTAATATCTTGATCGATTTCGGTTATTACTCAGAAAACTGATGATGGTGTCGTATAACAACCCAATTCGATCAATCGAAAAAAACGTAGTGAATTTTTATTTTTACTATGGCATTAATTGAACTGAAATTTTCGTGTAAAATTTCATTTACACATTATGTAGATTATTTTTTTGGAATTTACCGTATTCATTTCATTTATCGAATTATAATCCTTTAACTACCCAGTTTAGAAATCAGAATTTTATAGCAATAGAGTAGTGTTATTCATAAAAATGCAAGATTTCAAAAAATTTGCATAATAGAGAGTTGCTAAAATGTTATTCTGCAATTATCGGTATAACAGAACACATCCTTTGAAACAACAAATTCAAAATAAAAAATTATAAACAAAATATATTTAGGAAATTGTTTTGTTGATCATGACACTATTAGAACTCATCAGTAGGTATTTTTAGTGTTAGACTACCTATACAACTCCTATTTTCATTTTGATTGACTTTAATCAAATCCTTGAGAAAAGTGTAAATAGTCATCTCATCTTGGCAGATTGGTTCTTTGATTATTATTAGTATTCCTTCGAATATTTCGATCACACAATATTTCTATTAAGTAAAAAGTTATATTCTAGTAAGTTATTAAGTAAAATAACCTCCAACACATCGAATGATTTTTTAAGATATTTTCTTAACATACATTTTTAATGAATTTAGATTGATTGTTTTGTTTTTACTGTCATTAAGCTAAATTTGAACTTATTCTGATTCTATTCTATATGTATTATAATATACACATATATTTATAAGTACATATACCTAATAATGAAGTTGTTAGATAAGTTTTAAGGTTAAGTTAAGAGAAATAAAATAAGAAGAAAAAAGTTTTCGCCGGAAATTAGCAAAAAAAAAAAAAAAAGCTGTAAGATTCTGTTTGGTTTTGTATTTCAGGTGATTTAATAGGAAATTGATTCCTCTCATATAATTTAAATTTTTTATTTTGTATCCGTTAATCGCAACACACAGTTTGAGATTAATCTTAATAAATTAAGAAGAAAGGTGATAACTGGAATGGAAGCTGGTGAATCTTTATTAATATAAATTTTCTTGAAACACTTGGTTAATTATTGATCAAGAATAAATCTTAAATAAGGATATTCCATAAGGATGTTCTTAAATATGTTAATTATATGGATTTCCTTTTTCAGTTAATAATTGTGAATGAGATTTGAAATATATTATGGTCAAGATAATTGCAATTTAATATTGTATTTATGAGAACTTAAGAGTTATTATAAAATATCTATGAATTTTGCTTTATATGAAAAAAGTATTGGTATTAAAAGAGTAATTGAAAATTAATATTATAAAATTTACTACTATCTTTTTTCGCTAAATCCAAACCCAAACAATAGGAAAGGATTCTTTTATACAAAATTTTTGTTGTTTGGATAAGGATGTAGGGAAGTTGGGAAACGAACTTGACACAAAATTTTGTTTTGAAAAGTTGCAAATTGTAAAATAAAGCATTCCTATCTGAAGAGAGCACATTACATTGATGCATTGAAGTATGTTCCAAATTTTAGCAGTTCTTTAAACATATGAAACCAGTTTTGAACCACATTTCAAAGGTGCAGAAATGAGCATTTAAAGCCTCTCTTGCATTGGACTGAAATTGTTGGAAGGAAAGCTAATTATTGTTTTCAGTTTAATAGAATAAATGCCATTTTCAACAAGATATCTTTGAAGCAGAAAGATTAATATATTAATAATTTTATTCTTTGATAAATTTTGTTATTGTTACTTATCTGTTTCCTAGTTTAGTTGAATGAAATTTTTGTTTTTTCTTTCATAAAGATTTTATATTTTGTATTAGCTGTGTTGACCAGGCAAATACTTTACGGGGCATAGTTGAACAATCAGTAGAATGGAATGCCCCACTATATCTACTATTCATAGATTTTAAGAAAGCATTCGACACAGTCAAGAGATGCGCAATATGGAGAACACTTACAAAGAAGGGAGTTCCTGAAAAAGTCATCAACATCATCAAAGCGATGTATAAAGATGCAGAGACAACAGTTCAACACAGAGGTAAGATCAGTGATCCATTCTATACCAATATAGGAGTTAGACAAGGATGTCCACTATCTTCACTTCTCTTCAACACAATACTAGACGACATTCTAAGAGAAGTTTGCACAGGAATAAACGGAATAGAATGGGATCTCTTCGGAAACTTAGAAGACTTAGATTACGCAGATGATGTATGCCTCATATCAAAAAATCAAAGGGACCTACAGAACAAAGTCAACAGATTACAGGAAGAAGCAAAGAAATCGGGACTGGAATTAAATATCGAGAAAACCAAGGCAATGAGGACAAACAATAGTTATAATGAGCCAATAACAGTGAGTGGACAACAGATAGAATACGTAGAAGAATTCAACTACCTGGGAGCATTATAACATCAAGAGGAGGTGCAACAGAAGATGTCAACAGCCGTATAAATAAGGCAAGAAGAACATTTGGGAGCGTAATGAAGATATGGCGGAGCAACCAAATATCGAGAACAACAAAGCTAACAATATTCAGAGCATGTGTTAAGTCAACATTAATATATGGCAGTGAAACATGGCTCACTTCGGTCAGAATCAAACAGAAGCTACAAGTATTCATCAACAAGTGCTTGAGAATTATATGCAGAATATTCTGGCCGGCAAGAATTAGCAACGAGGATTTATGGATGATAACTGGAGAAGAACCTATCAACAGACAGATAAATAGGAAAAAATGGAAATGGATAGGTCATACACTAAGGAAATCAGAAAGTGATATAGCAAGAAGAGCTCTAGAGTGGAATCCACAAGGACAAAGAAGACCCGGCAGACCATACAACACATGGAGACGCACAATCGATCAAGAATTAACAGTCAACAATTATACCTGGGACGATATTAAGGAAGTAGTACTCAACAGAGAGGAATGGAGGTTCACTATCGAAGCCCTATGCTACCACGCGGAGTAATAGGAGAAAAAAAAAAAAAAATATTCTTATAGGCAAATATTTAAATAACTATTAAATTATTTTAAATATGTAGATGTATTCAAATTACACACAAGTCTCCAAAGTTAATAACCTTTTCAAATTTCATTATTTCGAGTAAAAAAAAAGGTTTATAATTATTGGCTTATTCTTAAAAATTTCTATCCAATTACCACGATCAATTTAATTTCAATTGTAGTACTCTTACAGAATCTTTTAATTTTATATAAATTCATTTTTAATAATAAATTAAACTAATTTAAAAAATTAAAAAGTAAATTAAAAATTTATCTTAGACGTAAGACTTTACTCGTATATACATAAGTATAAGGTACTATATAGGTGTATGTATATTTATATATATATATATATGTATACAATATACATATATCTATATATATATATTTGAAGGGAAAACCTTTTTTTACTTTCAGTTGGTTTACGTCTTTGATATGAACATGCAAAATGCATTTACATTAAATATAGTTTTTAAATTTAATTAAAATAAATTACTTTCACTTAGTTTTTATAAACTTGTTGTAAGTGGTTTTTATGGTATCTTTTCTCATTGGTGTTATCATTGTTGTTGAAAATACATTCAAAGGATTAAAAAAACACTTGTTTGCGTTTTTCTATATTTATGAACAAGCAGCATCTTCTTGAAAAAAAAATTGCTAGGTAATACAATCTACTACTTCGATTATTATAGGAAGTTATATTAGATTATCACAGAACATAAAATAAAATATAATATAACTTCTGAAAAGTACATAACAGAATAATGGTCAGTGGTCAATATAATTTTTATCAATCGAATAAAAAAAAATTCATCAAGACTATTTTTTAAATTGAAATTTACTATGATTTTAGATAATACATTTTTGGATGAATTTCCTTTCATTAATTTTTTGGGACTAGAAAATTAAATATCGGTAAGACAAAATTTACAGTATTAAACATTAAATATCAATTATGATGTAGGAAGAATTGAATTTATCAACATTACTTAATGCATTCGTTCAATTGAAAATGAAATAATTTCCACGAAATTAATTTTTCAACACACATACGTGCTGATAAAATTTCATTTATAATTCACACAAATTATTTTTACATATCCTTAGAATATATAACGATTTCTCGTATATTTATACGAGTATAAAAAAAAGTAAACCGTTAACAAACTCTAAATATCCTTTATCTATAATTTATGAAGCAAGTCTCCCTATTAACTAAGAGACTAACCAACCTAAAATAAAAAGACAAAAACCAGAGCATATCCTTGTAATAAAATTACCAAAAATTGTTCCATCAAGATTATTATCTTATTATCCGTCTGCATATTTAATTCTGACTATCAAAAAAAAAAAAAACAAAAATATAAGTAATGAAAAAATTATAAGATACACGCTTTTACTTTTCTTTCATTTTATTATTTTTTTTTTTGAGGCCTTTATCAAAATATAAAATTAAAAATACAAAAACAAAACAAAACAAACCCGAAAACCTCACAAAACACAATGAAAGCTTTTTATATGATTCTATATATTTCGGCCTGTTGTGTAAATAAGGGAGAAGAATTCGCGCAAAAGTAAACATAAACAAAAAAATGTGGATGAAAGAAAATAAATAATATGGCAACCTAGCATTTTAATATCGTGATGTATTAAAAGAAATAAGGATTAAAGGACTCTGGAAAGCTTATTTTTTTTTATTATTATTTCTGAATGTGTGTGTGTACTTATGTACATATGCATAATATATTATTATTTGTTGAAAAAAGAATACTTTGTAGACATAATATTACATTTTAAGATATAAAAATAAAAAATTAAACAAAAAAAATTTTTTAGCTCTTCGGTTTTTCGGTTTTCAACTTTTTGAACAATGACAACATTAAAGCAGTAAACAAAAAACAAAGAATGAATGAAATGCCGTCGGCATCTTTTTCAAAAAATTTAATTCGTCTTCAGTTATAATAATAATAATAATAATAATTCTGTTAATAATGATAACAAACCGACTGATGGAACCTTTGTTTTTGAAGAAAATATGTGTGTTTTTTTTTTTTTTTTAAACTCAATTTTGAATTCCAATACGAAATCAGATTGAAAATTTTTTTTTTGTGATTGTATTTTCTAGGGTTTAATTTCCGATTAAATTAATCACCTATCTGTTTAGGCTATCAATCACTAATATGATAGATTCATGAGATCATACTTAGCATATTACCTAATTTTATTTTGAACTTTAAATTTTCAAAATTGAAAATATGTTTAGCATTAGATTACTTATTATCCTCAATTATATTTATACTGTCAGATATTGCTTAGAGCAAGCAAATCAGACGTCTATTCAACGGAACGTAAATTACGCGGATTCTCTCTAAAAGTTATCAAATCCATAATTTTATCATATTGGTGAAATTTTATCGACAATTGGAACTATAGCTGCTTTCGTAAAATAAAAATTACTTTACAATCAATAATTTTCTTAAAACTGCAGAACTATTTATTGTTGAAACAAATTTCGTTATTGAAAAATAATTTTTTTTTCGATCCAGACGGAATTCGTCTGATCCTTCTTAAGAAATGTATGATTAATTTACTTCATTCCATCTCATTTCTGTTTAATTTATACCATCAATTGGGAATTTCCTGATATGCTGATAGATTTGTTGTATAAGGCTTTGTAACGGTTCCTTGCCCTCTTAAAATCTGATACGCATACTCTGGAATATCCGGTATAAATTATTATGTAAAGATGAATAAAGACAAATATTGAACACACAAATTTTAATTTTTATATCTTGATGAATATATCTAAGAAAATCCCTTAAAAAATATACTTTTTGTTTGAAAATATTAAGGTTTTTGAAATTTAAGCATGTCAAGATTAGCTAAGCATTTGCATTGACGTTCCAGATTAATAAATCCAAAGAGTCCAACATTGTTTATTCCAATAAATTATACAAACTTGTATCATCTCCAACTGATACAGACCGAATTGAATTTTTTTGTGGTTTATAGTACTGATGTTTAGAATTACGAAGTTAAAATATATCTTGAACATTCTTCAGATCATTCATCAATTCCTTTAGTGCTATAAACTGAAAGTTTTGTACAAAAAATTCGGAAAATTATCAGTTAAAAATGGAAACTGGGATAACTTCTGCCACACATTTAATCCGCTATTAAATACAACAAATTCAATTAAAACAGAAATTAATGTAAAAATAGTTATTGAATCTCCCGTAGAGTTTTTAACAAAAGAAACCTTAATGGATGCTTTAAGAAACTAACAGGAACACTTTGGAAATATATTTACAGGATGGTTTTTTGTAACTTGGAATTGAACGCGTTGTTTTCCAAAATTCTGACTGGTTTCGATAGCTGCCATACAACCCCTAGCACCTACCGAGCATATTTCGAAAACCAAAGGCGCTACAGATCTGAAAATTTATACACAGGTACTCTCTCAAAAATAAACAAATATGCCTCTCACATTTTTTCGAAATTTTGACTGGTTCGGGTAGCTGTCATACAACTCCGAGCATCCGCCAAAAATATTTCAAAACCCAAAGGTTCTACAGAACTGAAAATTTGCACACAGATATGTACTCTTCTAAAAAGAAAAACAAATATGCCTTTTACCATTTTAAAAACTTTGACTGCTTCGGGTAGCTGTGATACAACTCCTAGCTAATGAACTTGTTCCTGCTAATGAATTTGTTGATGTGAATAACTTTTTAATTGGGCATAGAGTTATAATACCAGGGTTTTTTGGTAAATTCCGTTAATCCGTTTCGGCACGTCGGTCTACAGACCGTTTCCGTTTCGTTGTGCCGTCTAAGAGCTATGACCAATTGACTGGAAACTTTGTACAAATATTGTTTCTTGGCATAGAAGATCACTGGTTTGTTTGGTTTTTCACTGCTTGATCATTGGTTTTTGATCGCCTTCTGACAAGCGTTTGGAAATTAGGTATCTATTATACCAATTGGAAAAAATCTACTTAGATAAACGATTAAATCGGCATATAAGGGAGGTGAGGAAACTACTGGCAATAAAATTTAAAACAAAAACATTCACCGGCTCATCTCAAGGCAGCTCCTCTCTCTGCTCTCTGTACAAAACAATAATGAAACCAATACTGACTTTCGGCATCCAAGTATATATAACGTTACTACGTTTAGTAATGATTCACTCTTTTCCAAATAGGGTTATCAGTATTACGACAAATGATGCGTTGTAACTAAATATTGTAACTAAAAATGATTTTGTGATGAACTTAAATATAAAAAAAAAAATTATTATCTAAATCGAGGGTTTATCGATTGGTGGACCGAAAATGGTTTGTCGAAATTCACCAAAATCGAGATTTTCAAATAGAAAAACGTAGTTTTTATACAAATTCGGATTCTAAGTCAAAAAATAAGAAACTTTCGTCTTATTAATTTGTTTTTTGCTTTTTTTTTATTTTAAGTTTTGTAGGTACCCAAACATGAGATAAAAAATATGTTAATATGAAAAACAAATTTAATTGTTTATAATTCAATAAAAGATATAGAGTATAGTTTGAAAATTGAATGATTTTTGTTTTATTTTTATTAATTTTAAAGATTTTCAATTTAGTTAATATTTTTCTTTTAAATTTAAAAAAAACGGCTCCTTCCCCTCTTAAAAAGCTGATACGCATGCTCTAGAACACCTGGTATATATAAAAATATATACATATTTATTATTATACACGGTGTTCTATAAGAAACTCGACTGAGGACAAGGAAGGTAATTGGGACCAACACCAAATTATACGAGAAAAATATGCAAAAAATTGTATAGAGAGCTAATTTTCGACCATCGATGAGTTTTTGAATAATTTCCAATCATTAATCTTGTGGATTAAGAATAATAATTTTTCAAGAGAGGGTCTCAATATATATGTATTAGGTCTCAATATATTAAGAGTAAATTTGACTATAATACTTTAACTTAAATTTTCAAGTAAAGAAAACTACAAATTACTTTGATTCTTAATTTCCTAGGTAGTTGAAATCAATATATTCTCCTTCTTATAGCACTATAGTTTGGAGTGAGCTTACCTAAGCTAATGTATTAAAAAGCTAAAAATAGTTCTGTATAATATAGTAGTTTCGAAAAAATGTTGGTAAAATACTTAAAAACATACACTCTCAATCCACACTGACATGCCTGAACAATAATTAACTTTGACTTAATTAAAAAATGACTTCAATATTGCACGAAACTGAATCGAAACTGATGAGTAATTGTGCAATCATAATTAATTCACTTCACCTTTTGTAAGTGTATTACAAATTGCACACCTTGTACACATTTATGTTGAAACACAGATATTTTATTGTTATTTACATCGTGAATTTTTTAAATTGTAATTATCTGTCTAAATATTTTCTAATATAGTTAATACTTAGCCGTCACATAAAGGATTTAAAGTAAAGGACAATAAAAATATTAACTGTAAAAAAAGGTGAAATAAAAAACTTAAAAATAATACAAAAATAAAAAAGCAATCATAAAATTTTGATTATTTTGTTTTTGTTTTTTTTTTTAATTCTCTTTATTTTTTCAAATTAAATTTCTTCACACGAACATTAATAACAGGAATTCGTTAATGCCAATGTTAATTAACAACCGTTATATATTAACATATTATATATACATATAAGTATAGATAGATGTAGAGAGTATGTATATGCTTATTTATATTTTACATCCTCATAAGTGGAGATGTAGTCATATTATGTATGCATTGTTTACCTGTGAATAATTTATTTATTACAATTTGGGTGTCCTTTAATATACAAAAGATGGATAAGTTGTTATGACATATTATACGTTATATTGTATTTGTATGTATAGGTTTTATATTGTTAATGTCATTAATATAAAATATAATTGTGAAAATTTTACAAAATATTTTCATTACACTTCTAATAAAATTAATTTAGTCATGTTTATTTTATACATTTTAGCAAACATTTAAATATTATGTGCATGTACATACATATTAAGTATTTATGTTTATGTATATGTATATTTATTATTATGTGTTAGAAAATTATTTAATCCTATTTAATACCGAGCAAATTTTAACGTTTTAAATAATGATATTTAAATTATATATATTATAAAATAAGTACATACATATATACATATATATTTTCATTTTAAAAATTAAAATTCTTTATTGTTATATTGATGATGAAGTATATCAAATGTGGAGCTTATAAAAGGTACTTATATATAATACGCTGTTGTATAGAAAACTATTTTTTTTTTAAATATGCCTACTTATATTTATCATAAAAATATTTGTTTTATTTGAAAAATAAAATTTAAATTAGTTGAATATTTTAATTATTCAAACTTTTCATTAATTTAAATTTCGAAGTTTTCAATTAAACACTTGTGAATAAAATAGCACGTATATATCAATGATCAGAATGACAGCTATTTCTACATAAGTGATTTATAATAACAAAAAGAATACAAATCTTCTAGAAAATCTAAGGAAACCTAGTAGAAATAGTATAGAATTGGACGAATCTAGCTAAACCATATAATTTCAAATATTAATATATATCAACGCTTAAAATGCTTGGTGCTAATTTTTATAATATTTATTTGAACTGATTTTTATTGATATCATTTTTCAGAAACTATTATCTCTCCTTGTTCAAGCTATATGAAAGGGCTTGTTTTGTCTTTAAGATAAATGTATTTTTATTGTATAAACCGTAATTCGTTATCATAAGGTTAACTACTACTTTTCTATTTATTAATTGTAATAATTTATCTGCACTTTCTGTGACATAGCAGTATTAGAATGCATTACAATATTGCCGAAAGAGTGAATAATACAAGGTATAAATTTGATGAGTAAATGCAATACTTGCAAACTTTTGGGCTGAAATTAATTTTTTTTTAATAATTATTAATTTTAAAAATTACCTTAAAAATTTTATTTATTATTTACTAATCAGAATAAAAATAAAATATATAAAATATATCCTGTTGTATTTAACATAAATTAACATACGAAAAAGGTATTTATGTTATAAATACAACCAATTTTTCATTCAACATTAATTTTAAATAAATTTACCCCGATTTTTCCTAAAATTTCTGTAGATAAAAATGATGTTCTCTAATTTTCAATGCTCTCTTTGCACCGACGTAGTAGTTCTTTCCGAAAAAAAAAAACGCTTTATTTATATTCTTATCCAGTGCTATTAAACATTAAAATATTTGGCTTTTTTTTCGGAATAAAAATATTAATTCTTTTTGTTCTTGTTTATTTTATTTATTTTTTTTTTTTAAATTTAATTTGCAATTTTTAAATTTTTCGATATGAATGGGACTGATAGAGCATAGCGAAATAGATTTATTATAAATTAGATTTGGTTTTGCGTTGTGCTTTCTAATGGGATAATGTCGAAAATTAATTCTATGTCTTACAATACATTTTTCATAGACATTAAAATATTCAAATTACCTACGGATTTGGTGTAGTTGTTATTTAATTTGAATAATAATCAGGCTTTAGATTAAAATACACGAGCATGGATGCTTTAAGGAAGTTTTCTCTTTCATCTGGTTTCACTTTGTAAAATTAATTGTAGTGTCATACTTACAATACAAAAAAAAATGTACCTGACCTCATCTACTGACAAAAAAAATATTATAAGAAAATAAAAATATAAGCTTATTCGTTAAAATTCAGAATCTTTAAAATGCTTTTATTAATTTACTTAATTAAACATACATATAATAATTAATCACAACATTAAATTTCCAAATTTTAAATAAATAATTAAATATACATATTATAACTTAAACACAAATACGTTAATCCTAATTTTTTATATTTTTATTTAAATTTTCAAACTCTGAACAATGTAATGTTACCATGCTGTCTCTTTACATGATTTACATTGTTTTTGTACTCTTTATATACAATTATTTATTTGTGTATGTTTGTACCTATATAATTTAACCTAAATACAAATTTACTTAAATATATATTTTTAATAAAAGAAATCTGTTGAATGTGCTTTGCAGAAGTTCAATTGAGAGGCGCAAAATATAGAAAAACAAAACAACATAATTTTCCGGAATTTGTATATACACACAAACTATATCAAAATAATTTGATAATAATCGTATATCTTTAGATAACTCATCTAAATATACATACATATATGTAGTTTATGTTGTCTGCAAAGTATGGAAAAAAAATTTAAAGAATAAAATAAGAAAAAATTAAATTCAGTAGTAAGGTACTAAAAGTTTTTGACCTATAAAAATTCAGTCTCTCGGTGAGCCTTAAATCGTTAAGAACATTTCTGTTCGAAAGGGTACAGCAGCAATCGGTTTTTTTTTTTTAAATAATTTTTGAAATTTTTACAGTATTGGATATTTTTTAAATTTATTAAAGAAAAGAAAAACGAAAATAAGAATTATAAAAATAACTGAATTGGAATAAAATATAATATTTAGCTCTTCTTGTTTTTAAATAGTGTCATTTTTTCTTCTAACTAAATTAAATTATAGCCAGTGAATAAATAAAATAAAAACTATATACAAAAGAAAATCCCCTGGTGTTTAATGAATTTATTAATCATTATAATTATTGTAAAATAAAAGTGATCTAAGAGAATTTAATGTAAAAAAATAAGTAAATAAAAAAAGCAAAATAAAAAAAATAATAAAAAATAAGAATATAACGGTAGGATCTATGTGTAATAGTAAGGTGTATAACTAATAAAAAAAAAGGTGAAAACAACAAAAAATATCACACAAATACATGTGGGTTGTATTTCAAATTTTTTTTAGTGTGTTTGCTTCATTGATTCTTGTTGTATAAACGTTTTTTGTTGGAGAAAATTTATAGGTAAAAATATAAAAACCATAATTTTTAAGCATTATATATAATATTATATACTTAATATTATGGATACATACTTAAAGATACAAATAATAGCAAAATATTTTTTAATGTTGTAATGTTGTATATTTATTTATTTGTTGATTTTTCTATTTTTTTTTTGTTTAAATATTTTATCTATAAATTTTTGTTTTCTTTTTTTTTTTCCTTTTTAGATAAATATTATGTTTAAGTCTGTTTCTTTAAATAGTGTTTTCTTTTAAAATTTATGGTATTGAATTTAAGAAAACGAGAACGGAGAGAAGAGGTATTGAAAGAGTAATAAAATTTTATTAATTTAACTTTAAAATTATTTATTTAAAATTAGTTTAAAATATTTTGCAAAAATATATTATATTAAATTTAGATTTTTTTTTTTTAACATTTAGTTTTTCATAAGTTGAGTTTAAGTTGTTAAAATTAAATACAAAAATAATTTAAGTATGTCCAAAATACTTACAGTGATTGTAAGTGCCCGCATATTTTTGTTTTAAGGCAGTGGATCATAAAGAAGTGGACTTTTGAGTGCCTATGATTATTTTTTATATCTTGTAGGTACAAAATTATTTTTTTTCGGTAGCTATTTTTAATTTATTATTTTTTAATTTATAAAATTTATAAATTTTTTTAAGGTTTATATAAGTTCTTGAACAATTTTTAGTGGAATGTGGACTGTATAAAATATTTTTATTTGCCTTTAAATACTATATAAATATATATATCACAACTAAGTTTTAGGTTAATAAAATATCAAAATAAAGGATTCATAAAAACATTTTTACTCTCTCAAATGATTTTCCAAATTTCTATCATAATGTTGAAAACTTCCATGGTTAGTTTCCCTTTTTGCATATATGGTTAGTTAAATAAATGTTTTATACTCTTTATACTAAGGACCACTAATTTTTACCTGAACTAAATTTTAATTTGCTTTTTGCATTTTTCAACCCATGTACTTGAACTTGTTCTTCTACATTTGTTCCTGAAGATGGGTCCATTTCTTCATTTAATATTTGAGGATTTTTCCATTTTTATTTTGTTTTAATGAATTTCTTACAAACTTTCTGTAAAACAGTTGTGGCAGTTTTAAAAAGAGAATTAATAAGATTTATATTACTGTTATAAGTATTATTATTTTAAAAAACCTGTTAAAAAATGAAAAAAATAAAAATTTTTAATTATTTTTGTGTTATTATAGCATTGATTGTATAGACATTTTTTTTTTTATTATAATTATTAATGTTAAATTTCATGGGTCTGCAGTTAAGCTTATTAAAAACTACCTCAATTACAGAATCCAATCTGTCAGCATAGGGAATATCACCTCAGATTACCTGGAAACAAGATGTGGTGCTTCATAAGGTTCCATTTTGGGGCCGTCATTATTTTATATTTTTATAAATGATATTCCAAAATGCTTCAGTGTAGTGCCCTGCAGACTTTATGCTGATGATGTTGAGATATTTATGAGCTGCTGTGAGTGGAGAGCTTTCATCGTGTGCTGCCAAAATGAATAATGAGCCTGATGACATATCTTATTGTGCAATTACTAACAGCCTGAATTTGAACCCAGCTAAATCTCAATTTCTAAGGTGACTCTACCTAAGTTACTGTTAAGAGTGAATGGTATTATTGGATAATAAATGGATGCTGAGCATGCTAAAAATCTGGGTGTTGTTTTCAATACTAGGCTTGCGTGGTCAGAGCACATTAAACAAATCGCCAATAGAGTGTATCCAATACTTCGCAGACTTTGCAAACTAACCTACCTAAATCCTTCTCACAGTAAGTGTAGGTTAATAAAATCACTTATTTTACGACATTTCTTTTACTGTGACGTGATTTACTCCTCCATGAGTGCCATGGAATGAGTTTACCTTAATGTAATATTCAATGCATGTACGAGGTTTCTTACTAATCGCAGAAGATTCAACAGTATATTGGATGTTTGCAAATATTTGCTACTCAACTGCAAATTTGATAATTACCTTCGCTTCAAATATCTTTGTTTTCTGGACAAATTGATTACTTCTGCAAGTCCTCTATACTTAAATAACAAAATTTGTTTTGGTCGATCCTCCAGAGCTCTAATTATTACTCTTCCTTGTCAACATAGCAGGATACCTCATATATCATACTTCGTCAGAATTGTATCCCAATGGAATTCTCTTTTAAATTATGTTAAAAATGCTCAAACACGTGGAAGTCTGGCAATATTAATTTTGATGTAAGGAAAGATAAAATATTTTAGATTCAAATTTAAGAATAGTTTTTACACTTGTTAAAATTACAATAGTTATTACACTCGTTATTTAAATTAATTAAATTATTGGTTAATATATTAATAAAAACATTCATTTTCAAAATTATTATTATTATTGCCGTTTGATATTACAAAAGCCGTTTGATATTACACAGAACTATAATTTAAACGTCAAAGTGAATGTATATTTATGTATGTATGTATTAAAAATAGTATTCCAAAATGTAACAAAAGCTTTAGTTTTTATTTGACATTGAAGTGGTTTTGAAAGCTTTAAATGGTAGTTGAACTGTATTTAAACAGCATTAAAACTTTTTTTACTGCATTTTGGAAGTCACCAAATACTTATGGTTAATAATAACTTTTTTTGATTAAATTGAAATCAAAATAAATTGGATAAATGAAATAACAATACAACAAACTATTAAATATTAGAAGCATTGATATTTGAGTCAAAATTTGTTTTCACGCTTACAAATAACTTTTAGGTATTCTGATGATAAATTAGAAGTTTTGCCAATTTATTTTATGACTTTGAAATTACTGTTCTAAGCTTTGAAATAAAGGCAATATTTCAATAAAGTTAATATTTTAAATTATTAATTCATTAATTCATATTCAAAAAATACAATTCTTAAAATCTACATTTATTAAACAAAAAATAATAGGAATAAATATAGGATTATCCAGATATTCATTGGAACATATTGTGATGTTTGTTTATGTTTAAAGCAAAAATTAAACAATAAAAAGAGTAAGTACAAATAAAAACAGGAATAATAAATATAAAATATAACTAGAGAACTGAAAGAAAATTAACAAAAAATACTAAATTAAAGTTAAAAACTAAATGGTATTAAAAACAGATTTAATTTGAAGGTGATCCAGTTCTAGTAGCCAAAATCTAAGATGATCTGCCCGATCTTAAAGAATATGGTAACATATTAAAAGTTTTTCTTTTGAGCTATATAATCATAAAAGTGGCAAAAATGAGAGATACGGGCTCCTGGAACATTTACAAAATATAAAATATTAATTCTAATATTATATCTAGTTGTAAACCGGTTAACGAGATTGCTCGACCTGTTAAAAAGAAATTTCAGCTTCTTAAACAAATATAAATGCCTAAGTGGTAGAATATCACAACTTTTTAAATAAATGAAAACTAGAAATTAGTCTACTTTTTTTAAAAATTATCCTTAAATACATTGTCTTTGGGCGATGCGAATAGATTGAATTTTATTCAAGTAAGAACCAGCCAAGCAACTAATTCCATATTGCAGTTTTGAATACAATTTTGAATACAAATTTAAGTGAAAAATATTTCGCAAAACGTTTTTAAAATAATTTTTTAAATAGCAATTATGTGCAGACCAATTCAGTTTATTATCAAGTAAAATACCCAAGTACCTAAACATATCTACATTATCAATGTTAAAACAAGAAATACTACAAGGTGAAAAGAGTTTAGATACTGTTTTTGAATTAGAGTAGGGACAATCAAGAAAATAATAACAAATACTAAAATTCTCTAGGAGACAATTTTTAAGCCTAAATCGCATAATTTTAGTTTTTTTTTACTTATAATTAACTTATGAACGTAAAACCATTTTCGAATTAGGTTCAAGTCAAAATTTAAATCGCAAGATAAGTCAAGTAGACTGTTATTGTTGTACGAAAGCACAATGTCATTAGAAAACGCAGGTAGGTATACCCTTTAAACGTTGCTGTAATAATGAGTTATTGAAAATAAGAAACAGAACAGGACCTTATACTGAACCTTGGGGTATTCTAACCTTGATATTTAGAAGCTCCCTGAGCTTTGCATTGAATTTCTCGTTTGCTCCTCGTTGCTACTCGTTGCTTCCTATTATTAAGGTATGACTCGAACCATTTGAAAATAAAACCTATAAAACTCATAGTCATAAATGTTAGTTAATAGTAAATCATGACTCGACCAAAACCAAATTGTGCATTGCTAAAAAATCTACTTTTATCAAGAAACTACAATATTCTGAACTTAATAGCTTTCTCAAAAAATTTTGAAATAGCAGGCAGTATAAAAATAGGTCTATATAGTTATTAGACTAGAATAAATTTCCTTTTTTAAAAAGGGGAATTACTTCAGCAATTTTTAACTCATCAGGAAAGATTCAATATTAAGATTGAATAAAACAACATCTGTTGACTCACTTATGTATAATAGATGGTTGGTTCTTTTTCAGTATGAAGATATTCACTATGAATTGATTTTCAAGGGTTTGCAAAATATTTGTATAATTACTGTTATAAATTTTCATCATTTAGAAATATCCACTCTTAGCTCTACCTTTTAATATTAAAATTTAAATCAAAAGTCATTTGTGTGTTAATTAAATAAATATGTTCAACACAACAAAATGACATATGGTAAGGTAACTAATTTTACATAAATTTCAAAAATAGCTTCATTTCTAACTTTATAAGGATACTTTTTTATAATATAATAAAGTATCTTAAGCGCTTATTCGATTTAAATTATAGGACTTATTTTATAAAAAATAATTCTTGGTTAAAAAAATTGTGGGAACATTTTTTTACTGATGAAGTTTTTATTAGGCCTCACTTTATACCATTGGCTTGGCATTTCTTGAAGAAATCTAATAGACATATTTCATAATCAAACAAATAATACTACGGTACTAAAAGATGGTCTATCTAATATTAGATACTAGCAAAGTTACCCGACGTTGTCCGGGTCGACCACAAAATGAATCGAATTTATTTCAATGAAGTTTGATTTATGAATCGAATTGAAAAAAATTGGTTTATCAAAAATATTCTAATATTTTTGTTCACTGCAATAACAAAATATCAACAATACTCCAACTTAAGCTATACTTATATTAAAATTATTTCTTTGTAAACAATATTTTGGTGATCTTTTCTGATGAAGTATAAGCAAGTACGTTCCTTGCTGTTGAGATATTCTTGAAATAAAGAAATGTTCGTTTTTTCCACAATCAATTGGAATTTGTACTTAAATGAAATTAGGATGCCAAATTCTTATTCTTAATCTAGTACCGTAGTTTTGGCTTCTTCAAGTTTCGTAGAAGCAATATTGAAGCTACTAACTACTTTTAATTCCAATTGATTAGGAGGAACAACTTCATTTTCATCGATAACTGTATCTATCGATTTGTACACATGGACCCCCTGGAACACTCTGCAGTATTTTCTGATTAATAAAACGAATCGTCACATTTTTGTGGCTAATTTACATAGCCACTTCACATAGTCATGTAAAAATTTTATACTGATTCCTAAACTCGAAAATACTTTTTCAGGACAATACATGTTTTTTTATTTTTCATAGAATACCTATGAATAAATTTTCAAGTCTGTAACACAATTTTTTTTTTGAAACATTTCTGATAGAGTATGTAAGTGTAAATTTTCATGCCTGTAACACAATTGGTTTTTGAAATATTCCTGAAACGTACGTGCTAGGAGTTGTACGGCAGCAACCCGAACCAGTCCAAATTTTTGAAATCGGTAACAGTCGAATTTCTTTATTTGTGAAAGAGTATCTAAGTGTAAGTTTTTATGCCTATAACACAATTGGTTTTTGAAATAGTCCTGCGACGTACGTGCTAGGAGCTGTACGGCAGCAACCCGAACCAGCCCAAATTTTTGAATTCGGTAACAGTCGAATTTCTTTATTTGTGAAAGAGTATCTAAGTGTAAGTTTTCATGCCTGTAACACAATTGGTTTTTGAAATAGTCCCGGGACATACGTGCTGGGAGTTGTACGGCAGCAACCCGAACCAGTTCAAATTTTCGAAATCGGTAACAGTCGAATTTCTTTATTTGTGAAAGAGAATCTAAATGTAAATTTTCATATTTGTCACACACATGGTTTTTAAAATATTCCTGAGTCTTGGTAAGAGTTGTAGGGCAGCAACCCGAACCAGTCCAAATTTTTGAAATCGGTAACAGTCGAATTTCTTTATTTGTGAAAGAGTATCTAAGTGTAAGTTTTTATGCCTATAACACAATTGGTTTTTGAAATAGTCCTGCGACGTACGTGCTAGGAGCTGTACGGCAGCAACCCGAACCAGTTCAAATTTTCGAAATCGGTAACAGTCGAATTTCTTTATTTGTGAAAGAGAATCTAAATGTAAATTTTCATATTTGTCACACACATGGTTTTTAAAATATTCCTGAGTCTTGGTAAGAGTTGTAGGGCAGCAACCCGAACCTGTCATCTGATGGCTTTGTAAAGTACCGCGTTATTTGCATACCGGTACCATGAATAACTGTGCAAAATTTCAGAACTCTATCTTTAAAACTGTGGGCGTGTATAGCGAACAAACAAACAAACAAATAAACAAACAAACAAACAAACAAACTTTCCCTTTTATAAGTATAGATTACGTATATACAACAGAAGAATTGCCGTTAAATTAAAAAAAATCATTGTAGAGAATTTTTGGAAGAAAATAAACAATAAACTACATACTGACATCCCTCTTACCATTATTATTTTATTAAAAAGATGGACTATGAATGATGAAATTAAAACTATGCTACAAAATATATATTTCGACTTAATTTTCAGTTATTTGTATCGATCTGATTTACAACACTTTCCATAGACATATACATACAGTAGTGTACGCTTAATTGCCCCCTTTATCGATTTTCCTTCTTTAGTGCACTTAAAATCGAAAATTTTTTAAATCCATATGAAATTATACACAAATTGTTTACATATTTGCGTCCCGTTTAATTGAATTACCTGGTTAATTAAGCAAATATTTTTGATTGTTATTATAAAAATAGTATTAAAAATCTCGTTTTGTTGCTCAATATTTTAACTATATAATATATATTTAATTTAACTTATTTAAATTAACAGTGGAATAAAATATTCACTCTCTGAAGATGTTCGAAAAAATCTGATTGAATGTTGGAAGAAGTTAAAAGCACATTATAGCGTTTTAATTTCAATAGTTTAGGGCTAGTTTTGTGTGAGGTTAATTACGAGGTTAATTACGATTAGATTTCAGGAACATATAAGGCAAGAAATATATAAATACTGGCGAGGGAAAAAAAATTATACGTATTTTAGGTTAGCGATAGCGCAGCATATAGTGGAAGAAGAACATCATATAAACAAGAATAATTTAAAATTAATTAATAAAAATAATAAATTAGACATGTATGAAAGCTTAGCGATATCCAGAGAACACGTTAAAAACAGACTTAATAATGAATTTGGGTAGGGAATTCTTACCATTATTTAGATTAATTCAAATTTAAAATTAAATTCAAATTAAGATAATAAATACTAACAGAAGGGTTATTAGGTAATTAAATATAGACTAGTTTAAATTTAATAAATAAAAATTTATATAATAAATAACAAAAACAAATGTAAGCCAGGTAGCACTGTTAAGGAATTATTATTGTATTACCATATTAAGGGTTAAATTTTTTTTATGCTCTTGACAGTAACTTAGGTAGAATCACCTTTTCGTGCTTAATTAAGTGTACGGTACTGCAAGATTATACTACAATATATAAAATATATAAGTATTATTGTAAACATTTTAATTAGTCGCAAGCACTGATGAAGGAAATAAGTTGCTTCCGAAATATCGATATTTGCAAAATAAAGTTAAATGATTAGTGAAAGAGAATTCAACATTTATTCCAGAAATTAAATCCAGTAACATTTGGACTATTAAAAAGACGAATGCCAATTTTTGGACTTTCTTCTAATGTTAATATAGGAATTGTACTCCATCTATACGATCTAAGTACAAGAGTTTTACAGATTTTTAAGAGCTCGCAGGAGCAAAAATAGGATTCATAGCGACTAAGAAATCTAAAACATTTGGTTGTTTTTTTGTAATATCTAATATGTGAGCATTTTAGATCAATATACATACCACAATTATGTTTAAGATTTTCAGCCGCTCTTTCATCAAGCCTTAATTTACATCGTTAATTTAAAAAGTATTAGGTCAGTTAGATTTTGTAGCCAAATTATCGGTAAGGGAACTGGTCATGATGTCTCTTTTGATTCGAAAGCATTAGACGAAGGTCTAAATTTTTATGAAGTTAGAGTCTTGCTTTTAATAATAAATATTAGAAATACGGTTGGTGAAAAAAGTGATGCTTTAGGAACAATAGCGTTTATTTAGAAGTGATCGAACCTTAAGGGAGTGCATACGATCTGATTTTTTATATTCCTTAATTATTAAATCAATAAAATAATACGTAAAAATAAAATTTTTAACATATTTATACTCTTATCGAAACAAAATTAGCCTCCTAAAGAGTAGAAAATATTCAACCCTGAGATATTCAAAAAATATTCAAAAATTACTAAGCTTGCTGGACTATTTGAGGTTTGAAAAATCACGAGAGTTTAACTTGAGACTTAAATCGAGAATGTATGTTGAAATTGGAATATTTTTCTACTGATTCTTGTAAGCAATCGACTTACATATAAAAAATATTCTATTGAAGCAGTGACTATAATGTTGTAATTTTTGTATCTGAAAACAAAAATTGAACATTAAAGTTTGTATTGTTTGTTTATTTGAAAATCATTGCATTGCAAAATCTTCATTCTATAGAACTTATGAAACATTGAGAAAAATGAATTAACTAACATAATCTATATTTAATGCAATCTTATATATTGGCTTCAACAAATTTTCAAATTCGTATAAAAAATGTTCTTGACACCGTTCAGCACATTTTTTAATTGGTCCCAAATTTTTATGTCTCGTTAGTGGGAAAAAATATCTATACAGAAAAACAACCAAATAGATGCTGACGAGTTAATAATTAAAACATACTTATATATACAAATATATATTAATCTTCTTTCACAATTCAATAGCTTATATTATTATTATTATGTTTTAGTAAAAATGAGATTTTTTTTATTAAAGATAAAATATAATTAATTCTAAAAGAAAATGAAAAATTAAACAAAAGAGAAAGTAATTTGGACTAAAGACTGCTTGATTACAAGACAGAAACCCTTCGCCTTTACAAAATCGTTTATCTGTTATTGTTTGAAATTTTGCATCATAAACAAATTCGTTTTCTTTATTGTTTGTGATTTCTGATGGTATGGTAAATGATTAATGGGAGTATTTGAGAAACTATTTCATAAATAAAACATTAAAATTTAATATTTAAAATAGAAATTTTGTACTCTAAAAAAATTCAAAACAAAAATAAAAGAAGAGATAAGAAAACAAGTTTTGAAAATTGAAATTTTATTTTCGTTTGTTTGCTAGAGCAGTCTCTAAAATACTGTGAGAGTCTTACCCTCTAAAGACTCTGCACATTTCCAATTTGAAATCAAAACTAGTCAATACTAGTTAATACAAACTACATGCTGGGTGGCGCAGTAGGTCTGCCGAAAGGTTCAGATTCGATTCCCGATGAAGCAAAAAATATGCTTTATTAGTTTCTCAACCTGGTCTAATACCCTTTGTCATTGGTATATAATAAATGACACAAAATAATTGAGAGTATAATTTGGGTAGCAGCTTAAAAATAAAATGAAATTATTCTATATAATAAGGCATAGCTCCTGACAAAAGCATTAGTTTTCCACATTTAATGAGTAGATAAGTCTCATCATAAGATGAGTAGATAGACATTGTATAGTGCACAGAAAAAAAAGATTAGTTGTTCCACTTAAAGAAATAGTACAACTCACCTAAAAAAGGTGGTTGAATTTCAGCCTACTATTTTAATTAGTTGTTTTTACTATTTTAAATTAGTTGGTTTGATCTTAAAAGTTTAGCTAAAAGAATTGGAAATTTTCTACTCTTTTAGATGTTTTTTTTTTTGTTTCTGACTAAAAAATAAAAAACAACTATTGCATTAGGTAAATTGAATAGCTGTTTACCTAATAGTTTAGGTAAAAAAATTCAAAGTTACTAATATATTAGGTAATTTCAACGGCTCTGTTACCTAATTATTTAGTTAAAATGGTGCAAAAAAGCTAATATATTAGGTAATTTCAATGGTTGTCTTACCTAATTATTTAGTTAAAATGAGGTAAGAAAGATTAATATATTAGGTAATTTGAATGACTCTGTTACCTAATTACAAAAAAGATAATTTTGTATGATAAAAACTTCTACATATCATAAACAATAGATAGCTTACTACATAACAACAATAGTCCATTTACGGCTGCAGTGAAGTAGGTCCTGAGCCTTTTTCCATATATGATTCTAATTTAGCACCATAAATCCATTATCCACTATACCTTTATTTAAAAAATTTAAATGAAATTAAGTAAGATTTATTTCTAATATTTATTTTATTTAATTATTCAATAGTACATGTATTTATTGCAATTAAATATCAAATTTTTTTAATTGTACACTACTAATAATATATATACACATTTACGCATAAAGAAATTAAATTTTAATTATACTTTCTATTTATTTAACATATTTATTATAATTTTATCACTGGATATCTTACATTTGAATTTTTACTTAAACAAATTTCGAATTATTATTGACAAATATATAATATCTATCTATTATACACAAAAATCTTTTTTAACGCATTCTATATTTTCAAATGCAGATACATCAAAAGGTTCATTAACAATTAGTTTATATATTTTTTTTTACTTATATTAATTAAATTTATAAATTCGGTTTGAAGTTTAGTAGAAGAATCAGTTGTCATAAGTAGTTGAGATGCAAAATTTAATTGAATTTGGACAGCTAAACTGAGATTTATGTTTTTTCTTGATGTAATAGATGATGATGTTATGTAATATATGATTTTAACTCTTTAATGAAATTAAATTATTAATTAAATATCCATATTCATTTTTTAAATTTAATTACCTTTTCTTTTTTAGAAATTATATATATCTTTTTAAATAAAACAAAAAAAAAACACTTTGTAACAATAGTTTTTTTATATTTGAAGCCAATTTTATTCACATACCGAACCGATCAACAAAACACGTGCAACTAATGTAACTATAAGTTTAAAGAAGAAGCTAATTGAAATTTCTTTCTATGCAGTAAGAGAAAGAAATATATATATTTTCACTTTTTCTAAATAGTATATTTAACAAGTTTAAATTAGACGATTTAACTATATGTTTAGGTAATTCTCATGTTATTACAATAATTATTATCTAGGTAAAAGTATTGGTACAATTTATTACAAATTTATAACTATTTCATTTGGCAGTTTACCAAAAGGAATAGTCAAATCTTCGAATTTCCTAAATATTATATTCAATTATTTAAAATTAGATGATTTAACTAAAGAAAAAATTCGAAAAAACTAAAAAAATTGATAAAAGTTCAAATTTTTTAGTTAATTATCCTAAAGTGAAATAACTAATCTATTTTTTTCTGTGTGTAAAATTGCAGTACTGTACCTACTTAATCAAACACGTAAAGGTGATTTTACCTAAGTTACTATCAAGAGTGTAAAGAGAGAAAAAAATATGACTATCCGTTATTGTTTCTGATTCTTTATTTCATAAAATATTCAGATCTTATTAAAAGCAGTATTAATACTTATTAATTAAATTGTGTCTCAGCTTGTTAAATAATTTTTTTGACAAATAGCTTCAACATTTTTGTCTTCTTCCTGAGTATGTTAGACTGTCAGACTACATAAAACTTTTCAATACATAAAAAGGAGTTCTTACAATTTTTGGTAGGTATGTTGGTTGCTCTTCTATATATAAACTATAAAAAAAATAAAAAAAAATAATATAAAGTCTCAATAAATGCGGCTTTCATGTTTCAAATTAATTCAATTAAAATTTCTGTTTTTAATTCACAAAATTTACATATACATTACATATACCCACATACATACTAGTATTACAAGTCTATCTACTGTACAAAAAGGGTACAAAAACAAATAATAAAAATATTGTCCAGGTTCTGATCCTTTTTTTTTGTTGAAATTTTTTGGTTTCATATCTAATATAATTTACATGTATATAATGTAATATTTACATTATAATATATACGAGTTCTAAAAAGAATGTATTCGGGTACATACTCTTTTTTTAATTTTATTTTTTTCTAAAGTGTTTAAGTATGTGGATTTCACTAATTTTGTTTTTTGTATTAATTTTAAGCATTGATGTATATTCTATGAAAATAAATGAAAGATGGACTTTTTTTTTGTAAATTTTTAAAAGTTGGCATATAAAATAAGAGAAATATAACTTAACAAAACTTGACTTTATTTAACTTTGGATTAAAAAATATTTTATTAGTTTTCTGTTTGTTTTTTTTTTTGATAACCTTTAGATTATATACACAATAGACAATAGCTACAATAGACAATAGACGTACTACATACCTTCCAAATAACTATTTCCTTAACGCACAAGTATTAGAAAAAGTTAATTTCATCAAAGATGTAGGTGTTTTTTTTTAATGACAAACTCTCATTTAAATTGCACTACAGCAATATTATAAATAAGGCTAATTCAATATTAGGTTTCATAAAACGACGGTCCAGAGAATTTGACGATTCTTATATCCTCAAATCACTGTATTTATGTCGTGTTAGGCCACAACTAGAATATGCCAGCCAGGCCTGACCCCTTAACTTTGCCACCATATGAGCACAGGTTGAATTTAATTCATCTTGCTACATTGAAAAAAAGACGCGAAGTTGCGGATGTTAGTTTTGACACTGAAATGGCCAAAGGAAATATTAGTTCTCCTTACATTTCCAACTTAATCCAAATAAATACCATCAGGCGCTTTCGTTCTCCTACCCTCTTTACCATTACCTTTCATCGAACCAACTATGGAATGAATGAACCAATCCATAGAATGATGATCATGGGTAACAAATACCAGAATTTTATTGATTTTCGCCTTTATTCCGAATTATGTGCTTAATCTGATCCATCCCTCTAATTTAACTCATCTTGTAGTTACTAATTTTTCTCTAGTTACTGACATTACAATATTATGTAGGATCAATTTATTCTTAAATTCAAGATTCATTAAGATTTATTAACAAAATAGATGTGCTGATTTCTATATATCTAACATACATACCAACTGTTGGCGAGCCCTGCTTTTGGATTAATTAATAAATAATTTAATATGGATCAAGTTTTACATATTGTTTCACTTAACTTTACACGCTGGGTGGCGCAGTAGGTAGAGCGCCTATCTTTCAACCTAAAAGTCCAAAGAACAAGACCTATGTGAATTTACATGAATCAATATTTCTGTTCCCTATATTTTTATTTTATTCCACTACACAAGAGAGTTTAGCCTTTCAGGCTTCTTATGTTATTTAATCTATTTAAAACCTGGATTGCCTGAACATTACTAATTTTGAATTTATCTGTTTAATAGCATAATTTATAATGACGTCATTAATGTGTTTTGTTTTAAGATTTCCATGGATATAATCATTTGAATCATATATGATGATGATTCTAAGGAACTTGTTTCGACAGTACTGTATAATTACCAAGTTTGATTTTTTAACACAACTCCAAAGCTGCCTGCCATAAGTCCAGATGGGCTTAATTATACTGTTGTTTATTTAAAGTTTGTAGTATAAGCTTAGTTTCAACTATCTCCTTATTAAGCAATAGATATTTTTCGTTTTCGATATTTCCAGTCAAGGCGCAAATCAAAGTGTAATCCACGATATTTCACTATTTATGCTTTTGGAACTTCGGTGTTATTTATAATGTGAACCGATTTTTCCTCCTTCAGCTTAATTTTCCAATCCTGTGTTCGTTGAGTTTTCGTTGTGTAAAAAAAATTAATTGAATAATACCAGTTGCTAACTGAAGCAACTACATATTTCTGGGCATTTGATGTGTCATTAATGAACTTTGTAAGCGGATGATAACGTGGACAAGACTCGTGCTGTATAATATATAGGTATATCCGTATATAATATAAAGGTATATATATATATATATTTTTTTTTTTTTAGTTTATTAAAGTTGCGAATATTCTTTATCAAAAATCCTTTTGTTTACACTTTTCTGACCTTTTTTTGTAATTTAATAATCTTTTTTTTTTTTGACGAGATAAGACAATTTTAGGTTTTGTTTTTTTTTTTTAATAATTATTGTTACTTATAATTAGATAATTTTTTTAAATAAAAACTTTTATTTTTTCGAGAAAAAAATATATAAAATGCTGGTGATGAAATTTCTTTTTTTTTTTTTTAAATAATGGTAATTAATTTGTATAAATGAGTTGGGGAGGGTTTGGTAAGAGTTAAAATATTCAAAGTAAAATTAATAAAAATATTTAAATGGTTCTTGTTTTTTAATGGTGGAAAATATTTTTAAATTAAGATGTTAAGATTAAATTGTTTGCAGTTAATTTTAATATATAAATATTATTTTTATGGGTGAGTTTTTTTTTTCTAAACTAATTCAACCTTTGTTTCATTTCAGAGATTTTATAATTTTAAAAATGTTTTCATTCATCTTTGGCTCGGATTTTCATAACTAGAAAGACACCTAACGCTTAGACAATTAAATAAAAACTAATATCTATAGAATTAACTTTCAAAATAAATGTGATTTTAAAAGAAAACACTATTTTTGAAGTGTCATATCCTGACGAAATATTTACTTAATTTTTATAACAAATAGGGTTTTTGTGAAATTATTTTGGCAATTGCTGCACATTTTGTAGATCTTGTAGCAATTGTTGCTTCCTTGTAGATTTTGTACTTCATAGTTAAAATTTTACTCTTTGCTAAATAGATATCCCTCTACAAAGCAAAAACGATTTTTAACACTAAGATATATTTTCAAGAAACATCATACAACGCTGCCTAAATGTTGTCAATTAGCTGACAAGATATTTAAAAATTAAATTACGGTCTTAAAATAATAATTATGAACTTTTCAAATAATTTTTTAACCCATTATTTTGGATACTAACAAAGAACAAAACAAAAACATATTTTCTAAATGAAACATTAAACTGATTTCTCTAATTCTTTTTAACTACGATTTGCTTTTTAATTAAATTTTACATTACATTTTTTTACCTTAAATAAATACACCTCAACTATTACGTCATTGCCAATCTTATTTATAAAAATCTTCATAGGGGATAGTCGTCTGTATTATTATTTCAAAAAATTGTACCATAAATCCAAATAATTTAGATTTTTCAAAAAAAAAAAAAAAAAAAAAAAACAAATTTCATTATATACATATACATATCTTATTCAATTTTAATTAACTTAGATTATTACACCTATACCTTTTCCATATTATTTAATCAATAAAGAAATAGAACAATATTTCAGATTGAAATATTTTAATTAGATTTATTTATAAAATTCTTAAATTAATTGATTTCAGATGTTTAAATTTTACTTGATTAAAATAAATATTATTTTTATTATTGCCAGAGGATTATTTGAAAGATTTTTCTCTGTAATAAAATAGCATTAATTAATTCGGATTTTGATTGATTTAAAAAAAGTCGTGGTTATATATTTTATATTTCTTTATAATGGAAGGATTAAATAATAATAAAATGACACTTTATTTATTGTGTAAATGAAATATTTTTTGTTTATTATGAAATATGTAAAAAAAAACGCCTAATAATTTTTAAATAAAACTTAATCATATTTCAAATTAATTATTTTTGTCCTTTAAAACTTTAAAGTAGCATAGGAAGTTGTCTCAAATATTCAATTTGAAATAATGAAGATAAAAAGTATAATTTCCACATGTATACCGATTTACCGTCACGGTCGCTTTTGACAGACAAGTAATCAATCAGAATCAACCATCGTAGCTGTTCCCAAATAGGAAGTCTAGCTTAAAATTTTTGGAATTTGGTTAAAATTCGAGTTAATTTTCTTTTTATATATATGTAAAATAATGATATAAGTGTTTGTCAGACTTGTTAAGGTTACAATTATCATTTTATCTAGTACCCTATGATAGCTTTCTTGTATCGTAAAGAATTATTAGTCAATAGAGGCAGGACTAAATATAATATACAAATTAGATGAACAAAATCAAAAACTCAATTTGTATGCAATTAAAGTACTTTATTTGTGAATTAAATATCAATTCTTAAAATATAAATAAAAGGCTCTGGCTATCTGCTTTATTATTGAATCTTATAGACTTAAAAGTAAGCAACTTTTTTCCAAACGATATTGAATTTGGTTTTGTGTGATTGAAAACTGACAAGAGATAATAATTTGGTAATCGTGACAGTTTTTTTTAAAACTTTAATAAAAAACTTAACTTAACTTTGATGGTGCTAACGATATTGGAATTTGAATGGTTTAATAGCTTGTTAGCATCAACGATAGTTTCTGTATACTTTTTTGCTATTGTTGGAAAATGAATAATATTAAATTGATGAATTCTAGTAAATGTTAACATATTACATTTTGCTAGAATGTTTAAGAAGTCGTAAAAATAAATAAATAAAAAAAGGGAAGAATTTTGCAAAGAAAATTTAATTTTTTGTTGATTTCCTACTTTACATGTAGCCGAATATAGATCTGTGCAAGTTTTTTGAATGGCTGATGTGTACGATTAAATTCCAATGGCTTTAAAGAAATTTACGAAAATTACTGATTGTTAAATATCGAAGGTTGAAACATTAAAATAATAACTTGATAAAATATTTAAAGCTACGTTAACATAAAAATACAGATTTTTTTAATTTCTTAAAAAATAGATTACTTAAGCCAAATTTGAAATCCAGTTACACAGATGTGTTCAATAATAATATAATAAAAAATACCAAGTTTAAAAGATTTTTATATTTTCCTTTAAAAACACTTTCAATTAAAAAATTATATCAACATTAAAAAACAAAATTAATAATGAAAGTGTTGTAAAAATAGAATTTTGTCTATTTTCCTTAGAAATGTTATCCTAACAAAAATTATTTCTATTAAATTTCAAATTACAGCAAATAAATGAATCTCATCATCATAATATACTTTGTAACCTTTTAGCAATGCGTAGTTCTAGTTTTCCCTTTTCCTTAATTTAGAATAATTTTGATAATAATTATTAATTATTATTATTTTTTTTTTTTTTTAATTATGAATTAATTATTTTAATCTGTTTTCTCTAAACAAGAAATAAAATAAAATGAAAATAAAATATCCATTTTATTTATTAAAAAAAAAAAATTTAAAACTCTTATCTAGTGATTTGTATATTTAATTTCTAAATAAAATATAGTTTTTAGTATAATTTGAACATTTACTTTTGCTTTTACCAAAGGAAGTGTGATTTGGTTTTTATAATTCACATATTAGTTTCTCTGACTTCTATATATGAGTTTTATAACTTTTTAAATTAAAACTAGGAGCTGTATAGATAAACACTACTATACCTACTGATAAATTTCAGTAGTGTTGGTGCACGAAACACTCCTTTAATTTTAATTTGATAGAAAATATTTACGGAAAATTCCATAAAATCCAGTTTATGCAAAATACTAAGATTTTGAGATATTACCATGATATGCTTAAATGCTTAAAGTAGAATTATTTTAATAATTTTAAATCCATTTAATTTTAATTTCACACTGTATATATTAAATTTCATATTCTCATACCATTGTAATTTCATTAATATTATTTTTCGTTTGGAAAATTAAGAGCTTCTAACATAATTAACTTTCTTCTGTAAAATTTGATTTAACTTTTTTTTTGCCTCCCCCCACTCCTAAAGTTTATAGAAACTTTTATTTTCTTTCTTTCATATTAAAATTTCTTTAATTTGCTTCATATAATCTCCATCTCCCCTCATCATTTTTTCCTTCATAATGATTTGGGATATTTTTAAAGTATATATGCATAAGTTTTAAATTTTGTGTAGGTACCTGTATTGAAATCCCTTTTTCAAAAACATTCTTTTTCAACTTATATGTTAAGTGTGTATAAAAATGTAATTATTCAAAAAGTAATTAAAAAAGTTGTCGTTGGTATCCTAAGAATAAAATTAAAAAATATATAAAAATAAAAACAAGAAAAAAAATTTTCATTGTAGAATTTTTTTTAAAAAAGTTAATGAGTTGAAAATAATAAAAACAATAAAAAACCAAAACAAAACTTACATAAATGTTTCAGCATACGAAATAAAAAGTTTTTATGAAAAAATTCTCATATGCAATATGGGAGTGCAATATTTCGGCCAGAAAATTTGTAGGTACAGATTCATTTAAAATTTTTTCAGGTATTAGATTTTAATTTAGCACTTACATAAGTACATAACTGTTGTACAAGATCTACAGTCATTATATAAAAGTTATTAATGAGAATATAATTCAAAATAATTATATAACTATACCTATACCGATATGCCTTTATTTATAATATATTAAATGTTTCGTAATCTACAAATAAAATATTTTATAAAATAAATTTGTCGTCGTATCTAGGTGCATATATTTTTGATAATACATAACGTCTCAATTAGACTACTTTAGAATTAGAAGTTCATAATGTAATGTTTGGGGGTATTATAAAATAAAAAACAAAAAATCAAGTGGCATTGGTAAATCTGTCGTGCATTTTCACTTTGCACGTGTAACTTAGTTTTGGTTGGTTTGAGAAAATGAAGCTTAAGCGTTTGTACTTGGCCTGCTTAATATTGTAAGAAAAACTTAACCGTAAATATTGAATAAGCTTGACAAAATATCAAAATTTAATATGCATAATTTTTTTTTAAATTTTTATGTAATTTCGAACGAAAAAGTCAATAATTTTTTTTCATATTGAACTAAATTAATTTCTTTATATATATTTTTTTAACCGTCAATATAAAAACCAAGTAAACTGATTTAGATCATTTTTAGCTTGAACAATTTTATATTTTCGTATGTGAAATCAATGAGAAAATCAACTATAATATTGTATTTTGGATTGAAACATGCTAACGAATTCATTAAAAATTTTACCTCTTTACGTAAATGAAATTTGTTCGAAACATTGTATTCAGCACATTCTTTATTTTCAGTTTTTTCTGGCCTTTCATCAGTAATGCTTGATGTTAAATTTTCTTTTATTTGAAGCTGCTACTGTTCTACTAAATATTTTTTTTTTCTAAACTTTTTTTGCGGATATCTTCTGCTGGAGGTTCATAATCAGATTTATTATCTGTTGATAAATCTTCAATGGTATTTTCTTCTTCGAAATATGCAACTGAATCAAGTACGACTTTAAAAAATTTGAAATCGAAAAATTACTAAAAAAATATTTAACTCTAATTACATGGTTTTTACTTTGAATTTTGAGAAACTTATAATAATTTTTAAAAAATTATCCAATATAAAAATCATGCAAATTATTATACACTATTTGCAGTTTGTATATATACGTTTTTAAAACTAAATCAACCATACATTGCCACGGGACGACATGGTTCGGTCAAATCGTTAAATACAACCAAATTATAATAAGAAAGTAATAATATTCTAAGCAAGGCAAGTTAATATGTATGCACACAAAACGTTATACTCAATATTTAAATATATGAGAGAAAATTAACGGTCATAACAAGATAGTTTTTACATGGTTTTCACTTCGTACTACTGTAGCAAATTTGAAAAAGATATCAATGAACACGAAATAAAAAATAATGTAAAATATTTTGTTTATTATATACATGGTTTTCACTTTGAAATCTCTTCTTTTTTTAAAAGTTACATGATACCGAGGTTCAAATTGGCAGGAAATGAGTAAAGATATTTAAACGGGTTTTTGCATTTTATAGAATCATGTGTGTAGAATTTTAAAAAACGAAGTAAAAACGAGAAAATAGTGAAAACCGTTTAAAAAGATTTACACGGTTTTCACATTGCACAGCAGAAATGTAGTGGAAAATGTTTACATGTCATGTATGTAGGTTTTTGTATATTATTTTAGTGCGCCTTAAAACTTGTATGTTTTATATATCAAAAAGTAAATTTAATGTAAATAGACAAAGTATAATAAGGTCTTCCTTGAATTAATATATTAGATCAAATTTTTAAATATATTAAATAAGCTATTTCAATTGTAAAAATAAAATAAGGAAAAAAAAAATTTTTTTTTTTAGAAATATTTGCCTTCAATTTAAGCGTACTAAAACTACAAAAATAAACTTTAGAATCGCAGCTTGATATAATGTTTTCATAGCAAGTTATGATTGTAATTACGGAAAAAGCAAATTAGCCGAAATTCTAGGAAGTCTTGAGATGAGATTAAGAGATTTGGTAAAAAGTTCGGCTAATTTGCTTTTTCCGTAATAACAATCATAACTTGCTATGAAAACATTATATCAAGCTGCGATTCTAAAGTTTATTTTTGTAGTTTTAGTACGCTTAAATTGAAAGCAAATATTTCTAAAAAAAAAAATTTTTTTTTTCCTTATTTTATTTTCGACTTTTTAGTGAAAATATTTTTTTAATGAAAAATAATATATTTTCAAAGAACAACACATCTAATCAAATGGCACTAAAATTCACTCTAACGCAATTTGGTTATTATTGCTCATACTTCAAATGTGTAATTATATTTTATATTACTGTAACAAATTTAATAAAAAATTACGCACTTTATAAAAAGAAACCCTGTTAAATACAAAAAATATTTGACGTAAAATCGTAGATTAAACCTGAGAAAAAGTCTGAAATGTAAACAGGATAAAATTCGATTTTGTCCGACGTGTAAACGCTGCCTAAGCATAAATTGGCATATAAAAGTATAATATATACATGCATAACTCGAATTTAAACTCTTTTTACATTCAAGAAGAGTAATTTCTAACTGAGTGATAGATAACTGATAGGTTCAAATTTTGTTTTTTTCCATAAATAATGTTTGCATTTTATTTTCAATTAAACTAAGCCATATGATTATGTATGTAACAAATGCAAGCCCTATATGACACATGTACGTACATTTATATATACTTAGTCAGAGAAAGCGAAATAATAAAAGAAAGAGATTAATAAAAGAAACCAAATTATAAACACAAAAAAAATATAATGAAAATGATGATTGAAAATAATTGAAATTGAATAATAATAGAAAATGATTGAAATATAATGATAATGATTTGTATTGCACACATTTATTTTGTATTCCTTTTTTGTTTTTTTTTTGCTTCTTTACACCATAGAAATGTCAATAAATATAGTGAATTTAAAGAGAAACCAAATTTTAACTTTATCAAATATCCATATTCCATTATTAGTACACACACATATGTAAATTTCTCCTTAATTGAATGCAAAGAATATCTATAATCTATATTAACAAGAATACGCACTCCCATTTTACGACAACCTAATTTTTAAGAAATATCAAACCGAGCAAAATATCATTAGTTAAAAGAGGTAAAATTTACTTTTACTTATCGTATACCAAATTTATTATGAGAGAGAAAAGGTACAAAATAGATGTTTGCCTTTTGCTTTATATTGTAAAGTAATTTTGCGTTCTCATTATTCTCCTTTGGATTTGTTTACGTTTCCTCCCATTATTTATATCAGGCAGGGTGGCAAAAAATGTTAGTTCTAATTTAGTTTGTTCCCTTATATGAGGATTAATTCTGATCTTTTATTATTTTAATATTTTCGTTTTAAACATTATTATTTTCGTATATACCTATTAAAAATATTAAATTATAATTACATTACAATAATATAAAATACTATTAATATTTTTGTCAGTAATAATTTGGAGTTACAAACATTATTATTTTTTATTAATTATATTAGTAAACCTAAATATTTATTATATTGGTATACGATTATAAAATAATACTGAGGACAACATCTATTTATAAATCACAGAATTTAAAGAATATGATAACGCTGTTTTAGTTAGGTCTCCTAAAAATCTTATGCATAGTTGATTCAATTTAGAAAATAATATTGTTAAATATTTCAACGAAATTTTTGTCGAAAATTTTTTTCAAAATTATAAACTTTATTTATCTAATTTCAGTCAACTTTTTTTGTTACTCTCTTTTGCTTACTATATTTTTTCTTTTTCTTACACGTAAAATTCTTACTATCGTCTATTCCTGACAATGTTTATCAAATTTGCATATGAATTGTGTGCAAACAAATGAATACATACATGAGTTCTTACTCTTTTTATGGATATACTTTGGTTAAATAGTTATTGAAATGGGTATTTTGTTGAATTGAAGCAAATTGAAACAAACATATAAAGGCCAAGGCAAGTTAATTAAGGCAAATATAATAAAAAGCTATACCGAAATTAATTAAAATGATTTTTTTTTACTTTGTGGACTTAAAACTTTTTTGTTTGTTCACGATTTGTTTGATTTTCATGAAATGGAACAAATAAATTTTGACGTAGATCCAACTTGAATTAAATCAGTCTGTGCTTTGTATGACATGTACCAAATTGACATAAACGCCAATTTCAAATTTTGAAATTTTTAATTGATCTCTATTAAAATTTCTATTGTAACCTTCATTGTTTTTCTTATAATTAAAAGAATTACTATTTTGTTTATGATAATTATAATTTTTATTATTATTAACATTATTTCTTATAAACTATATCATTGTACGAATTGAAACATTTATTATAGTTAATTTAGGTTGACGTAAGAATTCCTTTACTTTTTAAATCAATTGCATTTTCGTTATCTAATAAAATTAATTTATCAAATTTATTATATATATTTCTACAAGCGAAAAATTGTGAAAAACGTTACCTATCCTATAAGAAAATCATGAACTTTAATTCTAATTATGTCCGCTAAATACTTATCATTATTTTCCTTGGATGATAAATAAAGGGTTTATTGTCGTCGAATTCGTAGAATTCATTTAATTTAAAACTATAATGTCTCAACCTTTGGTTAATAAATCTGCCAAACCTTCCATTATTTATTATATATATTTAATTTAGTATATATTATATGTATACTAATGGGCCCTTGTGAAATTGCACAGTAGTAACTTTACCTAAAAAATCCTGGATAACAACATCATTATTGATTATATCAATTTATATGAATCTTATTTTTTTTTTTTTTCTGTAGGTAAATGGGAATCCTCGAAGGACACCATGTGGTTTCAGTCACGCGCGCGCATAAACCCACCAAAACTACATCTTTTTTGTCTTTCATACATAACAAATCACTGATAGATGTCGCTCTACTCGGAAATAACCGTAATTTATTTGGTGCAATTATTTTAAATGTTTTAAGTATTCACCACCAAGAACTTGCTAAAATTTTAATATCTTTGTGGTGTAATTTACTATTCTAGATTTTTTACTCCACACGTTGTTCGTCTTGTATATTATTATATAAGATATATTTTTTTGTAATAGGAGAGAAAAAGAATTTATTGTTTTGTGAACACTTTTATTTAAGGAAAACACTTTAAGATTTTATTAAGTTAAGTAAATTCGAATACTTGATTGTCTATCTTTGGATGACAATCCTACCAGTGAAATATTTATTTGTAATATAAATGTATAAATATATATTTTGATATTGTAAATATTTATAATTTTGAAAATCAATTTTTTTGTTTTTCTTCTTAGAACTAATTAATGTTTTTTTTCCATTTTTTTTTAAAACATATTGTATAGACTTTATAAGCTGATAAGACAAAAAAATAAAATCTTTTTTTTTTGGCTTCGAAATACATTTGATAATTACTTAATTATTACGGTTTTTAAGTAATTTTACTTTAGAGAGCAATGGCTCTTAATTGAATTGAATTGCGAATATGTAGGCAAGGCAATTAAGTATGTTTATTTATGCTGGGAATATTTATCGACGATTATTGTTGCCAAGTGTTTTGTTGAGATGTAATTGGGTTAGTGTCGGATAATGAAACTCACGCTCTTCGAAATTCATAGAAAAATTTATAGTCAATATTTCGTTATTACATTCCTTCATTTCAATTTATCGTGGACGCTATATAATTGTTTCTAATTGATTTATCTTAAACAATAACTTCATAGGTAACTACCTAATAATTTATTTAAAACAAAAAATTAAATTTAGATTGAGGTTATTGTTACGGTAATTTGTTAAATCCCAAATTTTTGTATGTTAAAATGACTTGTACATTTTAAATTAAAAAATATTTAAAAAAATATTTGATTTCGCAATTCACAGATTTTAATGTAAGTTTTTAATATATTTAAGTTTTTGATTAGGTATGTTTGTTTATTTTGGTTGTAATAGATAAAGGATTAGAATATAGATTTTATGCAATAAAAAGATCTTATATATTTTATATGGAAAATTTAGTTAATTTAGAAAAAATATACGTTATAATTTAATGAATGAGTATATTCCAAACGATGTCAGTAGTAACGGTTAAGTCATATAACAAATAACCAAAACGACACGGGTTCGAATATGGCTTAGCGCATATTGGTTATAAATATTTATTCTTTTTATTTAATTTTTTTAAAATTAATTAGGATCCAATTTATTTATCACCACGTCAGATACGTTGAAATGCAAAACTATATATCGTAACATATCATTTATTTTGTTTTGTATTTTTTGATAAGTGTTGCCCATATAATACTGCATAAGTGAAGTTACATGCTTATGTTAGAAAAATTTAAAACGAAAGTTGTTAGTTATTCATTTTTTAATTCATAAATTACTTAATATTATTAAATTTTTTTTTATTTGAAAAAGCTGAAAATTGCAGAGTTTAAAAGAACATATCGAGAAATAATTGGAACAAATAATATTAATCGAGTTGATGAAATTCGGAAATACAATCAGTATTACAATTAGTAAGCACTAGCTTCCACTTTCTTTCTTCACTAATTTATGATTTTTTTTGTTTATTTTTTAATATTTTTATTTATTTAATTTTTTAATATATTTATTTATTTTATTTTTTTTTATTTATCAAATATCTTATTTTTATCCATTTACTTTAATTTTCCAGTTTGTTACAATTAATGAGTGTTATAATATAATTGTTAAAATATTAAAATGGGAATAGAAAAGTTTGAAAAAAATTAAGTTAAAAAAAATAAATATTCAAAATTTTTAAAACTAAACTTAGTATTACCATTGGATTAATCTATATCAATATTTTTATTGAGATTACCACGTTCAGTGAGTTGGAAAAATATTGTACAAAAATTTGTTTTAGATGGTATAAGCTTATTTAAAACCTCGTTTGACCTTGATGAATGACCATATTGATAAAAATCAAAAATGTTATTTAAAAAATAAAAATTTTGATTTTTAACTCATTTACAAGGTTAGTTCCATCCAAAATATGAATCCTTTTGTAAGATTTTATATGGTCGATATTTGTAAGATTTTATTTAAATTAGTTATCATTTTATGCTAAAAAAAAATTATTAATAGTAATTTTTTCATAAAAAAACAGTAGTAGAAAATTGCAAATAAAATATTGAATTTTAAATATTGGGTGTTAAATCCGTGTAAATAATGTATAAGAAAATTTGATATTCATTCTAAACACTAATTCATTTCCATTTAATTGATAGTTGACACGGTTTAGTTCATTTCGATTTAATTGATAATTGAGACAAAAAATAATGTTCATTTAATTTTATTATATTACTTGTTAACTCTTGAACAATCGAAAAAAAACTTCCAAAATTACAAAATCAACATGTACGGCCCCTTAAAATTTACAAGTTGACAGTTGATAATAAAAATAATAGTGCGTAAGGGATAAGGTGAGTGCATTAGTTATTATTTCAGTCAACAGAATTCTGACTACGCAAGATGTGTACACTAGTAATTTTTTGTTTGAAAATTTATTACTGCTTACATAAGTTTCCATAACACACACTGATGATATTAGCATTCCTTTGATAAAAGGCAATGATCCGAAATGTAATTTGGCGACAGAATAACATAAACTAAACAGGATTCTGGTTCCATTTTATATGTTTATTTATATATTTATTGTTAATCTAGAATTAATGTAGAATTAAAATTGAGTGTTTTGTAATTAATTTGATCGTAGTTTTAAGTAAAATTGTTAACTTAATCGTAATCATATTACTTTAATATGTAATTTATTTATCATAAGCCTTTTATAGAGGCAAAGAATTTGTCTTCAAATTATTATCATACAAATATTTTAATGTAATCTAGTAATAATGAAATATAAAAATAGAATATTCAAAAAAACATTTTTTTATGATATCTATCATTTTCGAAATCAAAAACAACAAATTATCAGATAATATCACTTAAATAATACGAAATCAAAAAAACAGGTCATTCATTATGTAAGAACCTTCGTTATCCTTTATACTTACTTATTACCATTTTATAAAATTATATTGGAATTTTTTATGTATTACAATTATTTTATGTATTGACTACTATATTTTTAATAACTATCTATATATCTATACATATATTTTTATCTTATCTAATCAATAAAAGTATAATTTTGAAAGCAAAATAATTAATTTGTGTTAACTGAAACTGAAGAAATTAATTCGAAATAATCAAACAAAATAATTTGTATGCCTGAAAATATAAGGAACTAGCAGAGTTACTCGGCGTTGTCCGAGAAATTGGGAAATTCTTAGGAGCTTTCTTTGTTCTTAATTTGAAAAGGAAAATATTATTTCATGTTTCCTTTTTAGTAAGCTAACCATTGATTGACTCTTGTAGTTAGTTGCATAAATTGAACTAATGAAATAAAAAAATATTGCCTTATATTCAAGTGTTCTTTTAAATATTTTAATATTATGTAATTTTTTTTTTGCGATAAAGATACACACCGAAGGAATACGAATTCGTATCGCTGAAGATAAAATTTGCTTTTTGGGTTGAAATCGCAATAAGAAGTATTTTTGACAACTACACAATTTTTTATTTCTATGTATGTATGTAAGTATGTAACTTACTTTAGGTTTTTTTAACTGGATTAATCGGACTTTTTTATTTTTTAGAAATAACTTAAATTAAATAATTTAATTGGTGTCTGTTCACTAGTAATTTTTAATATTTTATTGCAAATATCGATATTTCGGAAGGAACATACTTCCTTCATCAGTGCTTGTGACTAATATATACATATGTTTTTCCATTTTATATCATATTCTCTACTTAATAACTATTGTACTTTTTCAAATTATTTGGTTGATTTAAATAAGGGTGAGTATCCATTCCCTAAATCATTATTCAATCTGTCATCTACCTTGACCTTTGAAATTACTAAACTCTTGCATATGTCTAGTTTGCAATCAGCAATTGCAATCAAATATTAAAAATTATTAGTGAAGAGAAGCCTGATTACAATTAAATTATTTAATTGTTTTAGGTATTAGCAATCAACATTTTTGTTTCTTTAACATTCAATCAAATGTTAAATTTTTAATTTTATCTTAGTATAAAACTTATCCTAGATGTAAATAGTAACATTTCATTTTTGGTACTGTAAATTATTTAATTAACTAATTGTTATTCATACGTTTTTCATTGTTCAAAAAAGAGCAGTACAAAATTTTATTGAAAGCAACAACAAATTTAGTAAGACGATAAAATAATATTTTGTTTTAATTGTATCTTAAAATAAAATTTTTAGTTTCACCTTCACCTTCACACATGAAGTTGTCCATGGGAGAAACATTGTGATATCAAATCGATTCCACAGTACTTAATAGAATGAAAATTGCAATCATTTAAAGCGAAAAGGCAAATCTGTCGAAATGAGTGGCATTCGTGGAATAAAAACTATTTCATTTTGTCCCTGTGAAAATAGTTGCTTTAATTACATCTCCCAACATCTTCTTAATATAAAGCCTTGTGTAGTTGCAAGCTTTTGGCGGCTCGAAGTTACGTCCCGTTTTAACCAAAAAATAATGTGGTGGTAATCCAGCCAGGTTAAGTGAGTTTAAGAAAACTTCGGTGGTGACTTCGTCCACATCTACTATATTCTGACTGCTAGTATATCGATTGACTTGTATTCATGCACTGTTGCTGGTAGCATGGCAAGTATTTGATCATTTATTTGATTAGTTGCCAGTGCTGATTAATGTTTAAAAAGCGCAGAGTGTAGATTTGCGCACCTTACTTTCATCTTGCCAAGTTCATTTGTTTCCTTTTTTGCTATAAAAATTTATATATCTTTCTTTCTTGCTGCTTGAGGTCAGATGTAGAATTTTCTAAGGGAGCTTAAATTTACAAATATACAAATATTTTTAACCTACAAAATGCTGATTTACAATGTAACTGTATATAGTTAATAAAGTTAGTGTTTTTATTATAATTTTTATAAGTTTACCTTGGTATATGTCACAACGTGTAGAATATATACAGGAATTTTAGACCCACTTCCTGTTGAGTTGTTGATTTGAAATTTTGAACACATCTTGGATTCAGATGTCAGCACTTTCTGCAAAATTTGTTGAACCTGCTTCTCGCTGAGCCTATTGGGCAAGTTCGGTTCAAATTTAGGACCATTGGTGGCGCAGTAGGTAGAGCGCCTGCCTTTCAACCGAAAGGTTCCAGGTTCGATTCCCGATTATGCAAAAAAAAATGCTTTATTGGTTTTTCGACCTGGTCTAGTACCCTTTGCCATTGAGATATAATAAATGACAAGAAGTAATTTAGAGTATAATCTGGTAAAAAATTAAAAAAAGTGGTAAAAGTAAAAAACAATATTTAAGAATGCTTAGTTCCTGACAATAGCAGTAGTTTTCCTAATTTAATGAGTAGATCCAGTAATTTGTTAAATAAATACTCGAAATATTGTAGATATTGTAGTATAAAATTGGATCAAATCGTGTGCACATATTTGTTAAACTTCAATACTTACACGTATCTTGGACTCCGATAAAAAAATGTCAGAAAATTTGAGAGAATACAATCCCCCGAAACTCTTATTGACTTTTTATTGTCACATTTTCAACAGTTTTGGGTTTACGGAATTCAGTAAAAAAGATTTTTCCCCTTTTTAATCTTGGAAGCTCGTCTTAAAATTGGACACAATTCTTTTACAATGAATTTTTTTACAGATCTACGTCTCGGAAAGGGTTAATGGATTGGAACAAACCGTTGATCTGCTATTCCAACCGTTGATCTGCTATAAAAACAATATTTCTACAAGGTTTCAAGTCAATTGGTCACAGTACTTAGACGGTACAACGAAATGAAATTTCCGCAGGCCGTCATGCTGAAACGTGTTAACGGAATCTACCAAAAAAAATGGTCTAATATATATTGCTACATGCCGAACGAATAAGTTATTCACGTCAAAAAATTAGTGTTCAGAATAAATGTGTATTTACTCCCGTTTCAAATATAATTTTGGTAGGAGTTGTATCACAGCTACCCGAACCGCCATTTTTGATTGTGTTCGGACATTGAGGGTGTCCCAAGTTGTCATCTAAAATAAAAAATATAAAAACAACAAAAAACAAATCACTTGAATTCTTCATTTTTATCTTTTTAAGTAACTGTTTCTAAATTTTGGTTATTTGTAGTAATAATATAGTTTTTATTAAAACTATGTATTATGTAGGTGTATTATGTAGGTCTTTAATGACAAAATTTTTTATTTTTAGTAATTTTATCCACTAAATGCCACTTACTATAGGGAATATATCGGAAACGAAACAATAAATGAAGGAGGTGTATTTATGGTCCTAAATTAAACTTGCTAACCTTAAAACTTTTTATTAAACATGAGTGGTTCCTGCTTTTTGGTGAGAAGTTTATGTCAGTACGTAAATTTCTGTTTTTTTAAAAACTTTAAATTTGGCTTCAACTTGAATTATAATTACTAAATATAAAACAAGGGTCCCTAGTTTCTGTATAAATCAGAATCAGAAAAATATGAAAATAGAAATATTTATACATACCCATATTATATGATATTTTTTTTATTTTTTGTTGTAATCTTTCTCGTTTTAGCGTATTTTAACGGAATCTTAATTTTTCTTACGTTTTTTTTGTGTTTGCAACAAAAATTTAACACTGATGCAATTCAATTACCGTGCGATCTAATATCTCTTTATGCTCTATGATAAGTCTGTTATTTCTTTTATGAAAGGGAGTTGGCTTAGATAAGTTAAATAAAAGTTTTTTTTAAATGATTAAACCGTGCGTGAGCATGGGACATTATTGACTAGTACACGTAATAATATTATTTTTTGAATTTTTTTGATTTTTTGGGTTTTCATGCTAAAGTTTTACCGATCGTTCTTCAAGTCTTCCAAAATATATTTCAAATTTCGTATATGTATGTACATGTCGATGAGAATAAATATAATAAGAAACTTTTTTTTTCAAATTTACTGGTCATAAAATTTGTACAAACATTTTTAAAACACCAAATTATCCATAAAATCATCGCCTTGTTTCACTTTTGTTTTGTTTTTCTAATTTTTGTTTTTGGTAAATCATTTTTTTAAGATTTTTCCTCATCGTTATAAGGAAAAAAAATTGGTCCCTCTTGTATTGTACAATTTACAAATATTTAAACTTGAATTTTTTTATCGTAAAATTTTTAAAATGATTTTAAGAAATGATTTCCTTGATTCGTGTATGCTCGTTATAAAATAATTCGAAAAATTTTGATTTATTTTTTAAAAATTTTGTTTTTACAAAAATAGTACTTATCATTTTAAAGTGAATGGAAACATTTTTAGAAACTGAAATAATTTATTTTTGTAATTGTGATTTGATTAGTTAAATTCTATTTGATAAAATTCCATCTAAACCGTTAGTTTTGAGTAACCTTCGGTAATCTCGGAAAAAATTTAAAGTTTTTAAACAACAGATATTGACGTAACTATTAATTTTTCAAAATATTTAAAAATTAAAAAGCAACCAAAATCACAATGGCATTAAAAGCTACATATACAAAAAACTATTTTCAAAGTACTGCGGAACAAAGAACCTGTAAATTTCTGTAACTTTAGCATCTATACAAATAACTTAAATACAATACTAAAGTGGAATGAAGAGATGATTTAGTAAGCGGGGTAAAGCAGAAAACTCTTTTTGTATTTTATGTTGATAAGTAATTACCGGAGAATTGAAGAATTTTATTCACAAGGTTTATAATGATTGTAAGACTCATGAGTGTAAACCTAAAAAAAAACAAATTTTTTCAACTTTTTTATAGCAAAATTAATTTAAGCTGGGCAATTTAAAAATAAAAAAATTATTGTTTCTAAAAGACTTGACAATGTACTAAGATATCGAAAAAAAAATTTAAATTGAAAGAATTATTTTATTCAAAAATTAAACCAGTTCTTCAAATGTTTTATCAATTAAACATTATGGGGACATGAATTTAACATTGAAAGAAAGAAAGTACGCATAAAGAACAGATTAATAATTATATTAAATATATTAAATAGTTGATATGTAAAAAATAAATTGCAAAATTATCAAAATCTAATAATACCTTTCGCAAATGGTGTTGGACCCATTTTGAAGTAGTTACATTCAATCGTTATATTCACCGGCATTCTATTAAACCATGTTTTCCAAATATTCAAGTATTGACTATGAATTAATTAGACTCAACCCAGCAGTGTTCCGTTGCAAGTGATACTTCTTGTATACACGAATAAAAATTAATATGAAATTTCATATGATGGTGATGTAAAAATAACAAAAACAAACACCCTTAAGACTAATACGAATAAATTAACAACTTACAACATATGAACTGGTAAATTTTTTTTTGTTTTTATGTTGTTATTGTTATTGTTATTTTTTCTACATAAATTCGGCCTTCATCTCACATTACGCATAATGTAATTTATTTCCTTTTCTCCTAATAGCTTTTATTTTTTAATGGAATTATTATATTATATCAATCTAATATTCTTTATAATACAAAATATATTATATCATAATATTATATACATACACATATTATAGCCATTGTAAAATTTACCCGCATGCGATTTTATAAATATACATTTTTGGAGTGAGAGAAGATATGAAAGTCATCTTGTCAGAAATTTAAGTACATTCTTTTTTGGTGTAAATGAGAAAAATAAAATAAAATTGAATAAATTTTTTTTTTCTTAAATTTAATAAAATTTTTCAATGAAATCGAATAATGTATATAGTGTGTGTATGTATATATAGTAAATACGTATCTACAAGATTTTTAATCCAGTAAAAAAATTTATTATTTAAGATGTAGAGTTTAATATAATAAATTGAAGAAATTCAAAAACAAATTAAATTATTATCTTTATAAGTGAAATTGAAAAATATGAAAAGCTTTACTTTATAATATGTACGTAGTTCGTATATATGTAAATTCTTTTCTATTTCCTCAGATTGAAATTAAACTATGTAAGTATCTAAATGCTTTATATATTTTAGATATGCTGAAATTGAAATTATAATTTAAAATCACTGTAATGATGTTTTTTAAACTATACCAATTTTAACTAAATTTGAAGTGGATTCTCTTTTTATTATTATATAGACAAACAAGATCAAAAACAACTTTTAAAGAGAGAAATAGCTTCGCAAAATCAAATCGTATCAAGCTTTATACATATGTAGGTATTTGTCATAAAAGTGAAAAATATTTTCAAAATTTCCTATTATTTTTTTTCGATACTAGAAATGGCTTTGCTATAAAAGCTATGACTTGAAGATGCTTCTATAACATTTAATTTCCGTTTTACAAGGATTTAAAACGAAAATGTTACTAAGAAAATTTTATTATTTGTTTACTTATTGGTTGAACTGCATACATAAGTACATATACATATATGTGGTATTCTTAAATAAAATGTAAAGATTTACTTAAATTCAAACTAGATAATTAAAGTCACTACAATGTATACCCGCAAGTCAAGAAAGCTTGTATTTAATCTGTGTAGTTTCTCTCTTCTCATAACACCCGTTTCGGTATTTCATAATACCCGTTTCGGTATTTAAATTGTAATCAAAGTACATTATTTATTTGTCATAACAGTGTTTACAAAGTAATATTCATGTTATAATTTAATTACATTAAAATTGTAAATCTAATTTTAATTATAAGCGTAGATAAGGTAAATTAATTATTTGCTGGTGTGCTTACAAACTATTTTATATACATTTAGAATATACATTTAGATATTATAATGTATCCAAAAGTTTAAATTTGAAAATTTTGGGAAAAATTTATTCTGTTCACTTTTTACTTTAAATTCGATTGAAAATTAGGTTTGTGGTAAAGTTTCAATTATTGAGCTATTTTTAAACTTTAAATTAGTTTCTCCTTTAAAGTCATTTTATTTCTCAAAAAATCGTTAAAGAAAATTTTCATTCAAAAATACTAAAGAGCACAAATACAGACATTATTCTATCTTAGTAATATTTCAAAATTCGAGTATGAGCTTTGGCTAAGCTTTTATATAAATTAGAAATAAATTATTTGTAATAAACGGTTTAATTAATTGTATAATCTAATTAAAACTATAGATACCGGGTGTTTTATAATGTGATTAATGACAAAAACACCTTTAACTGGAAAACTTCAACCATTCGCACAAAATATCAAAAGTAATCTTAAATATTATAAGCAAAGTCGTTTTTCGGTTTAGTTTACACATTAATTTCAGCCATTAATCTTGCGCAATATAAAAGTTAGTATAATGTGCATTTTTAACATGTTAACTTTTATTATGACATCATTAGACAAGTCATAAAACTCCATATTCATATTTCATTTTAAAAGTTATCAAAAACTATATTTCTTTGCAAAAACAACTTTAAAAGGAAATTGTTTAAATTTGATTTTATTATTTTGTCTTTCTTGAAATTCAGTAAAAAAATTATTTTTATAATTTGACAAGTTAAAAGAAAATTTAAATTCGATTAATAACGTTAAGTTCACTGTATTAAAAATGACTCATTTATATTATTATTTATAGGTATTGTTGTATGTCTTTAAGGTTTTTCATCAAAATATGACAACAAAAATAAATTCAAATTAATTTCCATAATTTTGTGACGAAATAGATTTTATATTAAATTAAAAGATATTTAATTTTTTTTCGCTCTTAAATATCATATGAAATTTTTAAAGATTTATTGTTTGTTATTCATTCACCCAATGCACTATCAAGAAATACTATCCAACTATACATCTTGTACATATATTACACATAACATGTATGTATATACCTATAACATATTTAAAATGAATGTGCAAAAATAAAAGACTTATTTTCGGATTGCCACATCTGCAATTAATTTAATCAAATTATTTTATTTTATTTTCACTACATATTAACATATCAGCATGTATGTTGGGCCTTTTCCATGCAGAGAGGTAAGACAGAACACAGTATTATTAATTAGAAGTGAGAGATACCTAAAAAACTATATATTTATGTGGACATCAGAATTATTCTTAAAAAGTTAATTTGCTTAATACCGCGGTGTGTTTTCAAATTAATAAAAAATAATTTCTGAAAACTAAAAATTGTTACTTATTTCATTTAGTTTTTGTAAAAATGCACAAATTTATAAATTAGTAATAATTCATTTTTTACATTCAATTTTATTTTTATTTAATAATTTCTTAATAAACATTGTTTTTACACATTTAAGTTGAAACAGTTCGTTTTCAACAGTAAAATTTGGTAACTTATTTAACTCCAGAAATACTCCTTAATTTAGACTAAATAAACGACTTTGAAAACACCATGCTATCATAACAAGACCCAGGATAACCAACAAAAACTTAAATAATTTTTTTTATAATTGAAAATTCCTTGGAGCTTTAAACTGATATTGCATTTTCGATTTACGTAGTCATCTTTCTTACTCTCAGGTGGATCTACTACAATATGATGAGTACCATTAATTGCATCTTAAAATAAACGCATTAGCATAATGTTAATAATTAAATTTGTATTTGTTTACCTATTAAGATGTGGTATAAATTCCTCATCACAATAACCTGGAACTATTTCTCCCAAGTAGTTTCGGATACAATGTCTTTTGTTTTTATGCAATAATTTCTCCAAAAGCAGCTCTTCTTGCTTTAGAATTACACTCATTAACGCTTCAGTTTCACTTTCACTTCAAAAAACTTATATTTATTAAACATTATGTAACTCAATATGTAACATACCTGCTAGAATCAGTAGTTTCACTTAAATCAGTAGAATCAGATTCCGAATCGCTATGCTTAGTAATATTTCGTTTAAATTTAATTAGTTACAATTCTTTTTAAAAAAAAAATACCTCCGTAAATTCAAAATGATTTTTTATCAATTATTGTCAAATATTTTTTACAAAAATTAATGTCAGATTGTTTGCCAGCTGCAAGTTTTACAAGTAAAGCGTTCCATTACTTTTACTTACAGATGAATGTTTTTAAACTTTTTTGTTTTTTTTCTCTTTTTTTCTCCTTTCTCTCATTTGCAAGTTTTTGCAAGAAAAGTACGGGAACGGTCCTAGTATTTTTCAATTAAACAAAAAATAACTTTTCAAAGTAATAAATGAATTTCTTAATATCTGGTGACCCTAATACTATTTATTCTACATTTTATTGTACTTTTTGATAATGTTTAGTTTATTTAAACGCATTTTAGAATATTTTATTTTACATAATAAGTTTTTTGATATTGTAGTTTTTATTATCTTAAGTATATGAAGAATAATTTTAAAATATTCAATTCAATTTCACACTTATTGTTCATTACTTTACGATAAAATATATGTATGTATGTATATATAAAAAAAATTCTATCATGTAATTTAGTTTTGTATGCATCTAATAATTTTGAATTAAAAAAAAAAAAAGAAAACCCAAAAATAAATAAATATGTTTTAAATCGTGTGCCACGTAATATTATCTTTCTTTATTGATAACTTGATTTTTGATTCAATAGTGGTTTTGAAATTAGTGTGGTTTATTTAGGTGTAAATATATTTGCCAAGTAGGTGGAAAAATCTTATTTTCAATTCTTTTGAATTCCATTTTGATTGATTTGCTGTAATAAAATTCAACGATCGACGGCCATGGCCGACATAACTTTTTAGAAAAACAAAGGTTTTCAACAGGGTTAGCCAGCTGTAAATTACCGTCAAAAGTTTGTTTCTAAGTAACCAAAAAAATCAGTGTTCACAAAAAGAAGAAATAAAACTTACTCCTACTTAGAAAATCTAGAAAATTTGTAAACGAATACAAATACAAATTCAAATTTTCTTATCAAGAATTTTCTTAATTAAATTACCTTAAAATATAAACAAAACCAAAAATCAAATAATTCGCAGTGTACTCTATGTAAATAATCGAGCAATTTACAATTACGTATTTATAAATATATAGATTTATGCAATTATTATTATTTTTTTGTTCTGTTTTTTTTTTTTTGGTAATATTTTCAAATATCAAAAGATAATAATAGTTTTATGTAAATATTTATTAATACCCGTACGCAAAATTTATACAAACAAATTAATTAATTAAATTTTATATTTAAAATTTTTCGTTAAATGAATTGTTCAAAATGAATGCAGTTAAAATTTGAAGTAATTTTAAAGAGTTGTTGCATTATTACCAATATTAATACAAATGTAAAACTTAGAATCTTCAAAAAGCTCAGGTTTTCTTTTTGCAATTTTTTTTTAGGTAAGAGTTAGCCTACTGAAGCAACTTTTCTTTGTTTTGATATATTTTATACTTTTTAGACAAACTCAAATAGTTTTATGCTTCCTGAATAGATTTTTTACACAAGTCGTTTTGAAGCTTCATCAATATTACCGTAATTTTAAAGTTTGAACGCAGGCTTTATAATTATAATATATCTTTGTTGACTGTGGACATGCTTAGGTCTCCATGCCTTAACGAGGTCAGTCTTCCACTTTCTTTTAAAAATTTTCTATTGCTCTAGCTTTTGCAGTATTTGCAGTTGGATGCCATACATTTATATTGGCTTTATTATTGCTTTATACATAAATATTTTGATATAAAAACTTAGGAAAAATTGTTGTAAGTTCTGCGTTACTGTAGCTTGACGTTATTTCTGCAGTCCTAATCCAATATTTATAAGCATATATTTTCTGCAGTATTTGGTGTGAGTTGTGTTTGTATTATTGTATAATTATCGGCTTATTTTTCAAGTTTACAGTTCACACACGTCTACACACGAATCTAAAGCTAAAACAAAAAAAATACATCAGCCTCATATTTCGTAACTATATCAGTTTCAATTTTAATTTTATTTTAACATAAAAAATGCTTATTGAATTTTTTTGAATTTTAAATTTTTATTTTGTATAGCTATGTACATATGTTATTATATGTATATTGACTTTGATAATATTTGATTTGTGTTTTTAGTTACAACCACGATAACTTTTGGTTTTATAGGGACTTTAAATATTTTATATAGTTAATGCGAAAGAAAAAGTCGAACTGTACAAATTCTAAATAACTATTAGAATTTCAAATTTAATAAAAATAAAATTCATATTCGATTCACTGAGATATTTGTATCTAAAAAGTTCAATTATTTGATTCATTTTATATATGACCCTTACTCGAGGTAAAGAACTGAGAGAGGCGCTGAGAGAAACAGGTTGTTTATTTCTTTCAACAGGAAAACCAACATATTGGCCTGCAGATATAAACAAAACTCCTGATGTGTTAGACTTTTTTATAATGAAAAAAGTATCAACTAATTTCACATCTATAGAAGATAACTATGACCTCAATTCCGACCATTCTGCTGTCGTCATAAAATTAAATACAACAATAGTGAAAAAATCTTGTAAACCATTTTTAACCAACTCATCAGATTGGTTAAGCTTCAAAAAGATTCTGCTAGAAAAAATTAACTTAAGAGTAACATTAGACAATGAGGAACAACTAGAAACTGCTACTGAAAAACTTATGCAAGCTGTCCAGTTTGCAGCTTGGAGTAGTACTAAGACAAAAAAATCAAAAAAAATCAGCCCTAGATATCCGGTGTATATCCTTAACATGGTAAAAGAGAAACGAAAAGCGAGAAGGAGGTGGCAACAAACGCGTGACCCATCCAGCAAAATGGATCTTAATAATAAAAGTCAGGAGCTAAAGAGAGAAATAAAGAAATTAAATGATAGATCTCTGCATTATTACCTAGAAAATTTAACAGCTACTAAAGAAACAAATTATTCTTTATGGAAAGCTACGAGTAAAATGAAGAAGTCTATTGTGCATTCTGCACCACTGAGGAAAAATGATGGCTCATGGGCAAGAAGCGATAAAGAAAAAGCTGACACTTTTGCAGATCATCTCGCTGAAATTTTTAAGCCCAATGAAATGAACACTGTTATTGATCTAACTGAAATATATAACCATGAAGATATAAATATTCCCTTAATAAGTCGAAAAGAAGTAATTAAGGAAATAAAAAACCTAAAATTAAATAAAGCCCCAGGTTTTGATTTAATAACTTCAAATGTGCTAAAAAATATACCCAACAAAGTTCTCACACTCTTGGTATATATAATGAATGCCTGTATTAAGCTTAAACACGTACCTAGTATATGGAAAGTTGCCGAGATAATAATGATCCAAAAACCAGGAAAGCCTGCTAACGACACCAAATCCTACAGGCCGATATCTTTGCTCCCTACAATATCGAAGTTGTTTGAAAAGTTACTATTGAGAAGGATTCAACCCCTCATAGAAAACAGGAATATAATACCTAATCACCAATTTGGGTTTAGGCAAAAACACTCAACAATAGATCAAGTACATCGAATAACAGACATTATAGAAAGGGCACTGGAAAATAAACAAATTTGTTCTTCAGTATTTCTAGATGTAGCCCAAGCTTTTGATAAAGTTTGGCATGAAGGACTCATCAAAAAGCTAAGTTGTTTGCTCCCTAAAAATTATGTTCAATTATTTTCATCATATCTCTCAAATAGAGTTTTTCGAGTTAAAAATGAGAATGAATACTCCTCTCTAAGAGATATAAAAGCTGGAGTACCGCAAGGTAGTATACTGGGTCCAATTTTATATTTGTTATACACCTGTGATATACCCGATGTAGAAAATATAAAAATAGCAACCTTTGCAGATGACACAGCGTTGATGGCAGTTGGTTCTACTATAGAAGAAGCTACAAACAAACTGCAAAAAGCTAATGACGAAATTTCCAACTGGTGCAAAAAATGGAAAATTAAATTAAATGAAGCCAAATCTAGTCATGTAAACTTCACCTATAAAAACATAGTAACTCCTCTCTCAGTTAAAATTAATGATGTCGTGATTCCATACGAGAATAAAGCTAAATATCTTGGCATGACCTTGGATGCAAAACTGAAATGGAAAGAGCATGTGAAAATCAAAAAACAAGAACTCCAGTTCAAATATAGAGAAATATACTGGCTGATTGGGCGGAATTCTACGGTCTCGACCTATAACAAAGTTTTGATGTATAATCAAATATTGAAGCCAGTCTGGGCATACGGTATTCAAATATGGGGATGTGCTAAACAAATCCATATTCAAACTATCCAAACGTTCCAAAATAAGGTACTGCGCAACATAGTCAATGCTCCATGGTATGTTCGCAATGCCGATATTCATCGAGATCTGAAGATCTCATCTATAAAAGACGAAATAATTAAATGCGCTGCACGGCATAAAACTCGTCTGATCCAACATGTCAATACCGAAGCTTCTAGCTTAATTGACAATCAAAACTTTGTGAAGCGACTAAAACGAACAAGACCACTTGAGTTAGGTTAAAACCTTTTATCTATTAAAACCTTATTGGATTTTGGTAGATCAAAGGTATGTTTCTTTGAGTTAAATGTAAATTAATGGTTAGTCTATAAGACTAGTTTTAATGTTGCAATAATGATAGGAGTTTTTAGTGGGTTAAAGTCCCACAGTCCTTCAAACTGCCTTCCCCGGTAATAGGTAGTCCCTAAAGCCTCTTTCGATGATTTACTACTAACTGGAAAAAAAAAAAAAAAAAAAAAAAAAAAATTTTATATTTTGGATACATTTTTCAATTTCATTATTAAATATAATATTATAATAAATATAATAGATTAAAAATAATGAATGGAAATAAATTACAAACATTAATATTATTACTTCGTTTGTTTAAGGTGAAAATTTCGTATTTCATTTTAATTGAGAATTTTTAAATAAATTAAAGAAAAACGTATTTATTTAGTTATTATTTTATATGATATAGAAACAGAATATGGTTATAACTATTTATTAAAATTTTATTGATAATTTCAAAATTAATTTGTATATAAAATTAATTTTAGTAATTTAATTCATTTATGTGTTTGAAAATCATTTGCAAATGGGAATTTTGAAAATTTTAGGTTGAACATAATTATTTTCTATGATTTTAGTATTTATGTATTTTTTTTTTATTAAATAAAGAAATACTTTTTGTATTAGACATATAGGCGTCCAAAAAATTATTTGGGCATAGAAGAATTTTGTAAATAACAACACTAACAAAATGAACTGTAATTTTTTAAAAATTAAATGAAATTGATTTAGTTTTATAAATTTATTAAATTATTACCAAAAAAATATTTCCATAAAAAATTAAAATAATACATTCCGATTAACAGCCGAAAAAACAAAATCACATCAATTGTTTGTGCACGTGTTTAGTATGCCCAAACAATAACTGGAAAAATTGTTTTATGGGTGCATTATCTTGCTGTAGCACCGATACACAAGGCAATTTTTAAGTTATCAAATAGTCATCAAATTATAACATTCTATAATTCAAAAGATATAAGTAAATACTTGATGCGGCTTTTTTTGGTAGTTGGATGGGAAACAATGGAAATTTTCCACAATAATAATTATGTTTTTGACATTAACTTAGGTAGCATAACCTTTTCGTGCTTAATTTAAGTATGTTTACGGTACTGTAAATTTATACTACAATCAAAAAGTCAAACAAATCAATCAAATCAAAAAGCAAAATATTCGAAAAAGAAGAAAAATCATTAAAAAATTTTAAATTGTTAAACTAAATTAAAATATTATCTTGTTTTTAATAAATTTTTTTTAAATATTTATATTGAGTAGAGTATAGTAATAATAGATTTACAAAAATATTATTAAAAACAATATATGTACATGTACAAATTTTATAAATTTAAATTTTAAATTTTATTTTAAATATTATTCAATCAAAAAAGAATTCCACCTCGTAGTTATAATATCTGTGTCGAAGCCGTTAAGGACAAGAAAGAAGCTTTTAAAAAACTTAAACTGTATAGATCTGAACCCACAAGAAAGAGTTATAACGTTGCTAGAAATAAATGAAAGCATATCATCAATCAGCAAAAGCTGTTGCATAACCAACGGTTGAGGCATAAAAAAACTGCCGAAAAATTGCAGAATCATCTGGTACTTTGCTAAAAATGTTATGCCATTTCCGCCACTGATTGATAACGGCGTAATTTTGATGGAGCCAAATGGTAAAGCAAACTTGTTTTCAAACATATTTGCATCAAACTCCTCACTTCAGAAAAATTTACTTTGGAAGAAGAGCTTAGTATAAATTTTGAGGAATCTAGTTAGAAACAAGTTTCTGGTTTTAGATTACAACGATCTACTGGTGACATGATGACATGCCATTCGTCTCATAGGCGACCCAAATATAACTTCATCTTAAACTTCTCTTGCATATCGTCGTACAGTAGAAATCAATCAATCAAAACACATGCTCAGTATAATCAAATAATTATTCCCTCCTCTAAAACAGTTCTAAGGGGAAAAGAGAGTTTAATTATTTTTTTTTTGTTCTATGCACAAATAATTTGTATGAAAAATCGATACACCTATGTATAAAAATTGTCTTCTAATTCGTTTTTCAATCCTTATTTCAATTTCACTTGTTTCAGTTTCAGTAATCATTAACCACAAAGTAACTTATTTAGTGATTAGTGAGGTCTAGTAGTGTTAGTAGGGTAATCTCAGGTTTTAGTAGTGTACCTTGCGCCGCAAGTCGTCAGTTAAAAGAGACTAATTTTTTTATTTCTCAGGGAACTTGGATCCGAACTTGCCACATCGTTGGATTGTATTTTTCTGTCATCCTAATGATTAAGCTATTCAAATGTATTCTTATATTTAAAGATTATTAACTATTTTTTATCTATGTTAGTCTTTGAGTTTTTTGTATAATTCTCTTTCAATATTCTTCAGCGTAGAATAATTTACTTATTGAATATTTTCATAATAGTAGGCAGAAATTGCATATACTTAAACTGAAAGCAATTCCTAAACGGTATTTAATTGATCTATATCTAAATAAAGAACTCAAATTGAATTATACTGACTTTACTTGTAAAGTGTGTATTATAAAATAATATAATAATAATAAATAATAATGAATTAAAATTTTTTGTTTAATACTTGTAAAATTGCTTAAAATTTGTTTATAAACTAAGTCTGGTTAGCAATTTATTTTGTGATAAGAATTAAGTAATTTAGTTTAATTGAATTTGAATTTTTTTTTTTTTTAATTACTTTTATTGAATTAAATATAAGTTTTTATTATATAAGTTTTTTGTATGATTTTTCCAATTATATTAATGTAAGTCATATTATTTTCCTGAGATATTTTTTTTTATTTAAATACAATGTACCTTCTTATATACCTTTTTTCTTATGTACCTTTAATATATAAAAAAATTATTATAATGAAGTTTGGTAAAAATTTCTTGTTATTCTTATTTCTTAATTTAAATTAACATAATTTAAAAACGATTTTCTTAATTTTACTAATATTTAATCAAATTTTTAAAATAGCTCCTTTAACATAACACTGCATTTTATATGATATTTCAGTGAAAAAGGGGGCTCATTACAGGAAAAATTAGGGAGCTCGTTACTGGAACTTCAGGGGCTCATTACTACCAAAAGCGCATTTTTTCGTATTTTTCAATTAAAAGTAGTAAATAATTAAATATTAGTAGTAATTTAATATTGTTATAGTATTACTTATTTCCTAAAACTTAAATATTCACAGATTCTAAAAAAATTTACTTTAAATAGATTTTCCAAAGGAATTAATTTATATTAACGTGCAAAGTGAAAAAGTCCCTTAATCGGGCTCGTCATTGGAGTTTTACCTTATTCTTTTTCAATTTAATTGTTTGTTGTTTAGTAAGATACAATTTTTAATATCGAATTTATAAAAATTTTACAGAAATAATTAAAACAGAAATTTCCTTTTTAATTATGAACAAGAAATATCAAAAATTACTATAGTTTAAAAATTCCAATCACTATTCAAATCAATTTAGTATAAAATTTATAGTTTGATACATCTTTATTTTGTTTTCAATTTAAAAAAATTAAAGATTATTAAATGAAACTATTAGAAATTTAATAAAACAAACATTTAACAAAATTTTAAAAATATTTAAATTCTTCAACAAGTCCCATCAAAATTCAAAATTAAGTTTTATTTAAGCATACAAAATGTTTAAATAATATGTTTGCACATGTACTTACATACATATATACAGTAAATATTTAAAAAAAATTAAAAAAATAATTTTATACAATATTGATGCTCGTTAAATTTTTTTCTGCGAATGAAGGGCAAAAAAGTTGTGACCAAATATTTTTCTGTAGTTTCAAAAAGTTTCTGCATAAAACTAAAAATGTCAAAAAAACTAAGAAGTTTATTTTGGTTGGATATACGTAATTTCGTGTATATTCAATGTTCTTTATTTCATATTCATATGATTTATAATACAAATACAAAACAGGAAACATAAAACCAATTTTTGGTTTGAAAAGTTTTTAATGAACATTTTTTTTTTCTTTGTTTTCAAAATTATTATTTGATTTATTGGAATTGGTACGCTGAGCTTGCCATGTTATTGCAAAATTTAAAAAAGAAAAATAAAATAATATAGAACAATATACATAAAATAATACATTTTCTACAATTATTATGTATATGTATAATAAAGAAGGACAATTCTTGTTACTGTTATTCCTACACCATTTATGTGATTCGATAATATTTATTAACATTCTCAGTTCGAATAAAATCTAAAACTCTAGTTAAGATAAATTTTTTAGGTATGTATTAAAAAAAACTTGAACGATAAATAAATCGAATTAATGAATAACAATTTGAATTTTAGTGCAAAATTAATGAGAAGTAAAAAACAAAGGTACTTCGCATAATAATAGTAAATAACACTTTTAATGTTCCTTTACATTAGCACGGCTACATTCAGTTACGGTACACCAAGCTTCATTTTGAAACGTGCAAATGTGTATATGTATTTGAGTACTTTAGCTTTAGGACCCTTTTACACATCAATCAATGGTCAATCATTCGTCAATATATTGACGACCGTTGATTGATAAGAAATAATTAATGGTGGTTCTATTCTCATCAATCATGCAGTCAAAGTTCCCATTAATCATGCTGTCAAAATCAGCGGAATTAAAAAAAATGGCTTTTTGGGGAATGTTCAGATATTATTTTTTGGGAATGTTCAAATAAGGTTATAATATTCATTTGTAGATGTAATTCTAAAAAGAATAATTTTTATATTAATTTTAATAATTATAGCAATTATTGTAAAAAAACAATTGATATATTATTCAAATGTGCAAAAAAATAATTTGTTGTTTTTTATACACAACATTTACTTTAAAAATTCAATTTAAACCGAAGTCAAAAACATATTGTCATCAATATATTGTCAATATATGGACGAAATGATTGATGAAAATAATGATGTGAAATAGGCACCTTACGTATGCTAAACATGATCGTAAATTTAGGTTTGTCCAATCGATCTACTCTTCTCACTTCTCTATATTATCTTCACTTAATTTATATTGTTCTATTTCCTTTTCTTCTATTGCCGCTTTCTTCATTATAACTAATGGCTTATAATTCAATACTTTCTTTCATTTAAAGAAAATCCAGTTTGCCAACGATTTCATTTTAGTGTTTGATACTTTTCTGTTATAAATAGAAAACATTTGGTAATCCTAATTAAATATAAATTCATATTAAATGCAATTCCAAATTAAAATGAATACAACATATTAGAGGTGCATCATTTAAATTTAAATGTGAATATGAAATTTTCAACCAAAAATTGTGGGAATTGTCTACATATAAAATGGATATAGAAATCAAAAGAGTTAAATATTATTTTGAATTTAAATGGAAAGTAAATTACTGGTAGATGCTTGTTAGGTATTTTGGTCGACCAAAAAGAAAAAAAAACAAAAATAATTCATTATCAAAGATCTTATTTAAAATTAAATTTGATGGCCGCTGGAATGAACAGGTATAATAAACGAACTAATTTAGAAAGGGAAATTCAATTTAAGATCAAATACAAATCTTTAAGCGTCAATCAATCATAATTAAATTTAATTCAATAATCAATGACTCTCAATCTCTTTCAATTTTGTAACAGCGTTGTCGGATTAATTTAATTTAACTTTATTTAATTATCTAAAAATTATAAGATAAATAAAAATAGAACCATCAATAAATTCAATAAAAACAACCATCCCGTTAAACAGTTTCAAACATGAATTGCAACAGATATGGAGCCACAATTAAATAAAATAAAAAATCTAATAAAACTTCTTAAATGCAGCAGTAAATTCCAACAAGTCACATCATCAACAACAACATCAAAACAAATTTTTCCATCAAAACAATTTCAATGTTAACAACAAAATAAACATATTAAAAGATTAATCTAAGCTAAATTAATTTTTATTTTTATTTCAAACTAATCATTATTTTTATTGTTTTGTCAAATCAAATAAAATCTCAATATTCTTTATATTCAGTATTAAATAATATTAATTACGTATTTTGTGAAGACACTTACAAATCTAAAATATTACACATTTAATTAAATTTTACTATTGTTTTGTTAAATTACTTAAAATTTTAGTTATGTATATTTATTCTTGTTATGTATTGTATTGTAAAAATATTTAAAATTTTTTTTTTTATTTATCTTTTTAATTATTGTAAAACAGTTGAAAGAAAAAAGTAAAAATTATTATGTATTAAGTAATTGTAAACAGCCTTCCTTTCTCTCGTTCAAAAGTCATGTCATACTATAGTTTATACTAAATAATTACGATTAAAATGTTAACTTATACTTTCTTATTAAAATGCAGAATGAAGGTATGTTTCTTATTTCTTTTTTCTTACACTCACAAGCATACAAATATATATTCGTTATTTGCATGCTTGTAGTTGGTCTTGAAGTGCCGATACTGCTGCAATATTTGGTTAGGTGTTAAGAAGAACTGCTATATACGGTAGTGGTTGTTTATGCACTCTCTACGAGTCAATATTAATACAACGGGATTCATGTTTAAATTCATTTTTATTTCTTTTATATAACTTTTTTCTAAGTAATTTCCCCCAATTTAATCTCTTTTATATCAATTTTCTTTCATATTCAATATTGATGTTTAAATTGAATTTTCGTAATATTCGTGGACTATCAACGAATGTCCAACCCGTTGAAGCCCATATTCTGTCCGAAAACACAACAGTCTATTAGTGAAACACAAGTTACAAGCGATGCTTCCTTATTTATAATCCCCAAGCACAACTATTGCCACTTTTCGTCCCTCAAACATCGAGGAATCGTTATATATAAAAGATCTGATGTTGCTTTAAGCACTCTTCAATATAAAAGCTCCAACCGTTTACTCCATTATTTATGGGTAAAGATCCATGTTGATAAGCGTACTATACATTTCTGTTTTTTGTACAGATCACCTCAAACAAATGAACAAGAAGCTATTGTAGCTTTGGATAACTTATCAGTTCAGTTCAGATCAATAAGATTTTGAAAACTTACCGAAGGCAAACTAGTTAAACTTTTCTCTAGTTCATATAATCTTTCTCAACTTGTTACGAGTCTATCTAGAACTCCTGACCGCAGTGGTCAATCAAAACATCTTTTGGATTTTACTTCCTATCCCGAACATTTGGATTTTACTTACCATCCCGAACATTTTGGATTTTACTTCCCATCTTACTTCCCATCCCGAATAATATAATGTTTCGGTTAGCTCTCGTTTGGGTGGATCAGATCACTGTCTCGTAGTTTTTCAAAAGGCACATGCACCATGCAAAATGTTGCTCCCAAAAAAATTAGTTTGGCAGTACTTCTTAGTTTCATTTTAGTGGTCCGTGTGCTTCCAGTCTCGAAACGTTGATTTCGCCCAAGATATTATTAGTAAAATAATACTACTAGGAATAGAAAAATTTATTCCAAATTCTAAAAAAAAAGAAAAAAAAAACCTCGAAAGAAATTTTTTTCAATAAATGCGAATTCATAAAATAATTCGAAATTTTCACTTGAACAAAAACAAAACAATAATTTAAATACAATTACAAACATAATTTTTTTAAATTTAATATGCTTTCAATTAAAAAAAATGTCAATTGTGAGAATTTCCAATTTGTAGCAAAACATTTTTAATTTTTATTTTTTTTATATAACAAACAAAAAATATTCTTTTTTCCTCCTATCTTTAATAAAAGATGCCAATGTAAATAAACAAAGTTTATAAATACAAAGTACACATGTACATATATTTTAGATATATACAGTATACATTTATTTACAAATGAAAAAAAATTCCAAAATCTATTTTAGAAAGCGTTTAGAAAATTTTAAATAAATAAAAAATAATGTGCTAACAATTTTTTTCATAATTTTTTATTAAAGAAAATTACAGGGTGTATAGTAATATTTAATTATATTATTTCAATGACCAATTAAAGTAAAAGTAAACACATATAGTTTCTAAAAGTTATTTCAAAAGACCGGGTTTTCACCGGACACGGAGACGAGTATGTTTGTTAATTTTCTAAACTAAAATAAATTACAATAAAATCATAGAAATATAAATATAAAACTTGTTCGAAGGACATCTTATATGTAGAAATAATCCACAGTACTGAAGTATATAATTATAATCACCACAAGTTGAACTTTTGTTGATAGGTACTGCTAATTTAACTTTGGAATATTAAACGATCTGTTTTCTATTGCACATCATCGAATGTTCTATACTATATTAGGAATGGCATTGTAATCTAGTCTACCAGAACAGTATAGTAGCTAAATTTTCTGTACTTGTAGCTATACTATACTAGGAAAATGTGTACCTACAAATTCTTTGAATGTTGTCAAGTTTCCAATATTTTATGTTTCTTAACCATAATCTCCTTTCATTTGCCTTCAATAATTAATTCGATAATTTCAAATTCATATCAAACGATTACTTGACAAACAAGTCGTTTCAAATTTATTTGAAATCTGTAAAGGTTTCTTCATGTCCAGAACAGCATCGTTCAGAACAGCATCGTACGCAGGTAACCCAAACAAAAAGACGACCGAAAACTTTTTTAATCATTTTTAATTGTTTTGTCTCAATTTATTTTAAAATTCAACTAAAAAAATTTGTTTTGTAACAAAAATAGGTAACAAAAGTTAATTGAATCAATACATTTATAGCTTTTTTGTTCGCAAAACCCTCACAATAATTTCCCAGGATCTTGACGACCAACGTTTGGTACTGCCATTGAAGACAAAAGAATTATGAAAATATGATTGAGTCAACAGAAGTCCAAAAATTCAAACTTCGTATAGCATCGAAGCACTTCGTGGAAGCTTAAAATAAATATAAAATAGTTTATGAAATATTATTTGGATTCATTTATCAAATCGAAAAACAATCAAATGAGTCCTTGATGCAAAACTGTAATGCAAAATTTGCATTTGAAAAATTAGAAACATTCGTATGAATAGAGAAAAAAATTTGGCATAAGTGATGGTTAACAATACAAAAAAAAAATTGAATCTGAATATTATCCGACCTGTATATTGGGAAACAAATTTCACATTACGAATTTTGTTCAGCATCCAAATTTATTATCCAATTAGTTTTCATAGTTAAAAATAATTAAAAATTATCTCATATCAATAATGCTATATTATAATCCAAAAATTAGAGTGTGATTTAGAAAAAAAAAACTATTGGAACGTCTCAAGATTTAAGAATTTAACTATTATGTCAATAGAACATCAGATACTCGACCCAGCCGAATGTGTAAGTAAAATAGCCAGAGAGACCTATTATTAGAATTAAATTATATATTACTTTTCATAATCGTTGCTTGATTAATTTAGTTATGTGATAGATTTGTAAACCGACAGATTGTTTGAATAAGCTGTTTAAGTTTAATAAATTTTGTATGTTAATTAAACACTTTAAAATTTAGATTAATTTTGTCTCTAAAAATAATTCACAAGGAAATTTATAAATTTTTTAATAAAACCACATAATTTTTTTTTTTGTTTTAATATTTTTTTGATAAATCGCGATAAAAATTAAATTTTTTAATTAACAAAAATAATCAGAAAGTGTCTTACAAACCACTTTAATATAATATTATATACTGTGGTGTGTCTATATAATAATATACAATTAAAATACAATTTACATTAATTGAAAAATAAAAAAAAAATAAGAGAAATATTTTTTTTTGTTTTTAATTACAATTAAATCGCAAAAGAGTGAAGAGTACATACATTATATACATAAATAATTAATTAAATAATTAATTTATTAAATAGGAAAATATGTAATGGAAAATAAATATAAATAAATGATTTTAAATAGAAATTAAATTTTGTTCTTTTGCAACATTTTTTTTCCATTCCGTTTTGGCATTGTTCCACCAGCTTAGAGCAGATAGTGTCCGATCCTTTTTTCATGCTTTATATGCTTTTGACAGATTTTGTTTTTCTTTGTATTGGTAATTTTTCAAACAAAAATTGCGTTGGCAGTTTTTGTGAAGGTAACTATTTAAAATTTCGGAGGTATATTTCAAATATTAAAATTATTTAAAATATAAAAAAAGAAACTATAAAAAAATATTCTGAAAATTGAAAAAAAAACGAAAAAGAAAGATGAGTTTCGAAGTTTATAAAAACTTGTTTTCTAGAGTAAAAAATTTTGAATATTGTTATTTTTTAACAAGAAATATTTTTAACAAAGTGTAAAACGCGTACATTGAATTTTCAACGCGTTGAAAGCCTATAAACGCTCAAAAATATCAAAAGTGTAAACGTTGTCAAAGCTTCAAAGTACTAAACGCGTACATTGAGTTTTCACCTTTAGGATCACATTTAAAGCGTCAGTAGGGCAAGAATACAAAACACCTGTGATTCCAATTCCTGCCACTTTTTGTATTCCCTCAAGTTTGGGTTGTATTCCTTATTTACTGCTGGCTACCAGGCTAACAATCCGTATGTAATAGGACGTACCGCGGTTATTTACATCCATAGCAACATTTTTGGTTTAAGTCCATACTTTACTGCATGTGAAGGAAACTGTACTAATTTTCATGATTCTATTTCCTATATTCGGTTTACAACTAAGCCTAGCATCAAGTATGATTCCTAAGTATTTGGCACTATCGGTGAGTATGAGTGCTTGACCGTTTAGTTTCGGTAGATTGAAGATTGGTACCTTGATTTTTGTGGTAAAGAGCATCATTTCCGTTTTGGCAGGACTAACACTTAGGCCACAGCTTGTAGCCCATGTATTGATCCTGATACCAGAACAACTACGTCAACTGCAAACTTAATATTAACTTAAAAATTAACTTAAATTGTTATACAATATTTTCAAAGAGTGAAAATTATAAACTGTTTTAAAGAGAAATTACAGAAAATGTTTGTGAAACTTGAAGATAATTCAGAAGAGTGTAAGTAAGTCCAATTACGTTCACTTCTATAGACTCATGCATTTTTTAATTAGTGTAATAGTACGTTTTCAAGCTCATGTTTATGGATAAGCAACTAGCTCATAAACTAGTCAAATGTTAAGTTTTCACAAGCTTTTTTGGAAAACCACCAGCTGTTAATTTCACATATTTATTATTTATATAAAATTTTTTTTTTGTATTATCTTTGAGTAGAACTTAAACTATTTAAATTGGTCATATTGGAGGACTTAAAAAAAAGAATAATATCAGAGAAACAAATTTAATCTTTGAGTCTTTACTTAGCTATTATTAAAAAAATTATTACAATTAATAATAGCAAATCATATAGTGTTAATCAATAGACTTTGTTGTAGAGTTTTCACGACTTGGAAAAAGGTCAATGTCTGTTTCTAAAATTAAATTAATTAAATTTAATTGAGTAAATTTTTTTATTGAAAAAGATCTATTCTTGGTATTTTCTATTCTTTTTTTTTATTTCTTTTTCTTTTTGTTTTTTTTTGTAATTTAATAAAATAATTCACATTTTTTTAGTTTATTATCATACCCACTTCACTCACTTCAACATTTAGTTCTGAGAATCTTTCAAAAACGAAATACAAAAATAATCAATTTACAATTATATAAAAAAAATAACCATCATTTCCACTGAATTTTTTACTTATATATAAAGCGTTATTTTTATACATTTTTAATATATAACACTGATTAAATTAAGTGAATTAATAATAAAAATGCATCTTTTACAATATTCTTTGTTTTAATTCTTCTGTTAACTTTCCATGTAAGTCTTGTAATTTCTCAATCATTTCTATAACTCCATCGAATTTTTCTTCACTTTTTTAATTAAAGTTATACAAGATTGTCCACTTAATCGTGCTGATGATAATTGAGAATTTATACTTGATTTTTCGTTTTCTTGATGATCATTAATTGAAGATTAACTAATTTCACACATAAAGATCTATTCTTGGTATTTCTTGAACTTCTTTTTGATTTGAAATGACAAAATGAATTTGTGACAAACAAATCAAGGGTCATGCAAAAAAAATTTTAAAATCGACAAAAAATCGAAATTTCATGGATGGATTACATATTTTTGAAGTGGTTTATGATATAAACACCTAGCTAGTTGTTTATGATTTTCAGCAAAATTGTATGGGAAAACCACTACGTAATCAATCAGTTTATCGTAAGCACCATGTTTATTCATAAACATGAGCTTGAAAACGTACTATAAGAGAATCAAATTGTAATGAAAATTATATGAATTTAATCTAGAATGTTATTTCACTAGTTCAACTTACTTTTTTTTCAAATATTTCGGGTTCCAAAGGTACAAAATACTATCCGAGGACCGAGAAAAAACAAAATACAAAATTAATCCCAAGAAAAAAAATCAAAATTTCAAAAACTCAATTGTCAAAAGACCAAATTTAAAAATTATGAAATTTGACTAAAATTAGTGTTATTAGACTTTTAATTATTGAAATTTTGATGCCAATAGTTATTTAAATACTAGAAAGTTGTTTTATAATTTGGCTTTGTTGAACTTTTCGGATCTAATAGAATATTTAATTTTTATGTTTTGGATATAAAAAGCGATATCTGCTTTTTCCAGAAAATTGTGAAATACCCATCAATTTTATTTTTAAGAAGAATTTGTTTTTAAACATTTAATATTATGAAATATTATAGAATGTAACCTAAATTGTTAATTCGATGTCGTACCTATAGGATTTTAAGCGTGGTATTTTAAATTTGAAACTTTAATTTTAGAATTTCGACCCTAATTCGTTCATTAATTCTCGTTCTAATCAATCGTACCTCTCTGCTAATCTTTTCATTTTAATTGGTACTCTATGTTCATCAACATAATTTTTAATTAATACATGACTTTGTCAATTTCTCAATCAAATTTTTGACCCTTATCTTACAATTCAAATACAAATTTGAAAAAAAAATAATATAATGGCAACTTGGAATATAAGTTTCACATTTAATTCTTAAAGAATATTCCTATCTTTATTACTTCACATCTGCAACATAGTTTTACCAATATAAAATTATATTCTTGAACATTCTAACTTCTTTTCAATTTTGAAACTTATAAGGAAAACTTTAAAATTTTATACAAATTGTTTAAAAAGTCGTTTAAAATGAAAAATTGTGACAAAGAAACAGTTTCTCTTGTTTTTTATATTGCTTTTCTTTTTGTAATTAATTTGTTTCAAAAAAGTTTTAATGAAACTAACTAATAATTAAACTATGAAGAAAAATTACAAGACAAAAACAAGAAAGTTAAAATAAATTAACAAAAAAAATTAGGATAAAGAAAAGAATAAAAAAATTAGAGAAAAAAGAAAAATAAAGCAATGTACGAAAAGTAGAATAAAGTGAAAGAATAATAATATGAATAGTTGGCATGATTAACTTTAGGATTTTTATATTGCAAGTTTTAAAAGAAAATTATATTTACGTTTAGGATTTATTGACTTGATCCTGTTTCAAAAATCAACTTTCATTAATTGCCACAATAAGCTTAACTATTCAAATTAAACTAATTCTATTTAATATTTAAATGAAACAATACTCGTATTTTAGTTATACCTTCGAATACGTACATTTAAAAAATATTTTTTTAGGCCAAAATAAGTTAATCTACAAATTTTTAAAGTTTTTCAAAAAAAATAAAAACAAAACAATGTAAATGTGGCCTCGGTAGCCGAATGGTAAAGTACTCGAGTGTAGTAATGTGGTTCAAACCACGTGAGAACCGAAAAAAATTTTCAAATGGTGAAAATTACTGAAAAATGTAATTTTCAATACAACCACATCGGTTCAAATATAATTTAATAATTAATAAAGATATAATATAATTAATAAAAAATAATATAACTATATATAATGTACAGAAATATATACCAAATAATTAATATAATTTGATAAAAAGGCACACATTTCGAAAGGGAAAAGCACCTATAAAGTTGGCCTACAGATTTATGTGTAGGATCAACTGTTAAAATAAATAAATAAATAAATACAATGTAAATAAATTAATATAACTTTTATGACGCCTGATACACTAATTAGACACTACTTTCTAGAATGGATAACTTAATACTGGTAGAAATATTTTTCTGTTTTCATTATTTCATAAAAGTAGGTTTAAAAACATGATTTCGTAATAATTTAAAATTGAAATTCAAGGCCCACAGCAAGTAATCTTAAACATAAAATTCAAGGGAAAGTAAGTTTGTTTGTTTGTTTGCTCGCTATACACACCCACAGTTTTAGAGGTAGAGTTCTGAAGTGTTGCACAGTTACTTATGGAACCAAAAAGGAGCTGTGTTATTTTACGAAGCCATCAAACGACAAGTTTGGGTAGCTGCCATACAACTCCTAACAGGAATGTTTCAAAAACCAAAGGTGTTACAGATTTCAAAATTTACATTTTTTATCTACAAAAATACACTACAAATTACACTATTTTAAAAATAAAAAAATACGACTGTTACCGATTTCCTAAAAATAATATTTGCAATAATCTAACTTCACAGCTCCGTATAGGCCAAATTTCAGAAGACTTATTAGTACAACCATACAAAGTGTAGAAGAATTGATTCAGTATAAAAATTTGACATGACTATGTGAATTAGCTGCAAAAAATTTGACAACTCGTTTTATTAATCAGAAAATACTGCAGACGGATATACAAATCGATAGATACAGTTACCAATGAAAATGAAGCTGTTAACTACCGGCCAGAGTATCTTTGTTCGTGGGATTTGATACGGTTTCCTCCTCAGCAATTGGAATTAAAAGTAGTAGTACCAATACCAATATTGCTTCTACCAAATTTGAAGAAGCCAAAACTATGGAACTATAGATTAGTAATAAGAGCTTTACATCCTCATTTCATTGAAGCATAAACTCAAATTGATTGTGGAAAAGGCATATCTATATTTCAAGAATACCGCAATAAATGGCAAAGAACGTGTTTTTTATACTCCATCAGAAAAACCCGAAATATTGTTTACAAAGTTTTGTTATCGTAGTGGGAAAAAAATATTAGAATATTTTTGATAAACCAGTTTTTTCAATTCGATTCATAAACCAAATTTCATTGAAGTAAATTCTATACATTTTGTGTTCCACCCGGACAACGTCGGGTAACTTTGCTAGTCAAATATCTAAAAATTAAAGAAGCATTCATGCTATACTCATTCTTGAAAGAAGCTACAAAAAAATAAATATTTTGAATGTACTTGTTTGGTAAAAAGTTCTAGTACCTAATACCGAGTTTAAAATATTATTTTCCATTCAGTTTAGTTACTGTTACACAAATTTAATGACCATGGAACACCTTCTAAAATGCGCTAACAAATAATAGGAAATATCAAAAAAATAAATGTTTCGAAAATAAGATATTTATTATGCAAAAATTTTATTAAATTAAAAGAAACCTAACAAAGAAAAAAATCAAGATTTTACAACTAGTAAATAATATGTATTGTAAATACAATATCAGTTTCATAATAATCTTCGAAAAACTTGTTTACATCCCCTGAGCTTCGTAATATTTATCTCTAGAGTAAAGCAAGAAAAACATTTTTTTTTCTTCATTAAACAAACTTTACTAATTTTACTAATATTTCGTTTTTATATGAAGGAAATTTTTATATCAAACTAACAATTCATATACATATAAATCCAAATTTATATTGCATAAGCCATAAGAGAAAGTATTATGGAGTTTTTATAGAAAACAAAACTTATATTTATTTTTATTTAAATTTCAAAAGTTCTTTTTTTATTCTTTTCGAATAGTTTTTTTTTCATTTATGTACACAATTTGTTCATATGTATATGTAATATAAATTATATACTATATTATATTATATATTCGAAAAATATAAAAATCCTTATCGTATTAATGGGTTTTGTATTAATAGCATAATAGTTTTCATATCATAAAATAAACGTTTTAATAAATATTATTCAAGTGTAAGTGCTGAAAGTTAATATAAATAAGTAAGTACATATATATATGTTGGCTTAAAATCGCTTATGAACGTTGGCCTTATAAAGAAAATTTATTATCTAAAAAACAATTGTTTTTAAGTTTGAACAGAATTTTTTTAAATTTTTATATAAATTGACTGTAATTTACTTTTGCGGGGAAACCCAAATTAATTCTAATTAAATCAAGTCTTAATAAAATTATTGTATTGTATAAAATCTATTGATTTTAGTGAAGCCAATGCAAGACGATGCTAGAATAATAAATAATAACTGTTACCACTGATGGTGAGCGATTTAAAGTTCGGAATTTTTTTTTTTATACTTAAATACAACAACAATTGGTAAAATAATAGCACGTGAATGACAAACTTTCATTTCAAGCTGAAAAAAAACGATAATATTAGTTAATAGTACATGCATATTTAAAATAAAAATAAAATAACAACGGTATATAAACAATATATTATTCCATTATTTAAAGTTTCGCATTCAAATTAAATATGAAAATAATAAAATATTAATACATATGTATGTGTATAACAGTAAACACTGTTTATGTGTATAACAGAAAACATTGTTTATAAAATAGCATATGATTTCGTTGTTTTACATTTGAAGAAAAACAAAAAACAGTTAAATACTTATATGTTAAACCTTAGAAAATTACATTATTTTATAGTACTGTAAAAGAAAAAATGTATTTTGTATAATATGATTGTATTTAGATTTTTTTATAATATTATACAAAATACATTATGTTGACATGTACATTACTTTAAATTTTATTAATATATTATAATGTATATGAAATGGTATATAAAATTATAGGCAAATAATACAAAAAAAAAATATTATTAATGCAAAACAGCGTTGTACTAAGGAAGCTGTGATTGTAAAATTAAATTTATTATGAATCTTGAATTAATTGATAATGAATTTAGTTTTCTATACTTATATACCTAAATATACTTTTTTTAAATATAATGTTAGTATTGCAATGACTTAAATTTTTTTTATTATTCCATTATTTCATTATCTAATCTAAATGATGTGATAAATAAAACAATAAAATTTATATATTTCTAATATCAGAGAAAAGAAAAAATAAATAAACAACTACTTTTTAATTTTTTATCTCTGCTTTAGAATTATATAAATTTTATTGTTTTGTAGGAAAAGCTTAAGTTCGTCTTTGTTTTGGAGTAATTTTTGAAAAGTCAAGTCAATATAACTGATTCCTGTTTACTTTATGTATTCTATTATCTACCTATATGGTGTAGTAATTATGTCATTGTTATCTGACTACTAATCAAAAAACTGACGGGATATCAGAACTAGATTGTTCAATTGAATTTTCTTTTCATTATTCATAAAATAATGGAATTTTATAAATTTTGTTGAAAGTATAATTTCGTAATAACTTATGTAATGTAGTTTTTGATAAAAATAGTAGTTTTCAATATTTAGTTAATTCTTCCAGAAATTCAATAAATAAATAAAAATACTAGAAAAACTTCACTTTATGTAGTAAAAATTTCAATATTGTACTTAACGTACTAATAGGAGTAATAGGTAAAAAAATATCGTGTAAAATTTGAGTAGAAAATCATAATTTTAAATTGTTCTGTTCTAGTTTGTAATAAAAAAGAAAAAATTTCTTTAAAAAAAAAACAATGTTATGTTATACAGTCTTAAATATTTTAAATAGAACAATCTCTTTTATGCGGTTAATAAATTTAAAATGCTAGTCATATACAAAAATTTAATTACTAAAACCTTTTAATTTCATGTTCCGTCTCTGTTTGTTACCATCCTTATGGAAAAAAATACATTAAAAAATTTTCAACTTATATACGATTATAATTTACCTGAAAACAGCACCAGGTGACTATACGATATTTTTTGAAAAAAAGCAATAACGACAATAATGACACAAATCTCATACTTCATTTCCATGGTAGATATTCTACTCATCAGGATATCTATTTAAAAAAGGAAAACAAAAAACAACCGAAAAACAAAGTAATGAGACTATGAGAGTGGAAACGAAACAGAAAAATTTTCATTTTATGAAACACTACATACTTATTCATATAAAAAATTCATATACGATATATACATCTATATTATAATAATACAAGAGCAAGATTTTGAAGGCACATGTTTCGTGTGTTTTCGTGTACCTTCATTCTTTTCTTTTATTTAATCAAACAATAAATTTTTATTTGACGTCTGTATTTTGGTGAAGAGACTTTAATCGAATATTAGCTCTGTTAAATTTTTTTTCCATGTTTAAAAAAAAATATTTTTTTTATTATTATTATTATATTATTATATTAGTTCAGTTCAATTCAGTTCATTTATTTATCCAAATATTTACATTTACATACAAGTACTTTTAATTTTACACAGATCAAATCTTATACTAATTAATCTACACAACTGAAATATGATTTTTTTTGTTTATTAATTCTAAGAGTTATTGTACTTATTAATATTTCAGAGGAAAATGGGAAAAACTTCACTAAAATTTATGGTTTTAATAAAATTTACAGCTAATTATCTTACACTACTTACAGCTACTTACGACTTAAACTAACTATTATTATTTAAAACTATGTTTTACAATTTATTGGTATAAATCTTTTATAAAATCATTTTCAGCTAATAGGTACTTGTCCATAAGCTTTCTGGTTTATAATGCAATTTGCTCAGAAATTCGTTCGGCTTTTGTTTGTTAATGGAGTTTCTTAGTTGAGTAATAAAAAGTAGGATTAGATCGCAGAATATTTAAAAAAACATATATATTCAAAAAGAGATTTTTTTTTGTTGGGCGCTACAGACCTTGAAGGTCCTCGGTCTGACTCAAAATTGTCCTCCACAGAACTAGGTCATGAGCGGAATCTCTGCGGTGATTTGAAGTTTTTTCATATCTGCCGATACTTCATCTCGGCCTTCCTCGACGACCCGTTCCCTGGGGTTTGGACTCAAAGAGTTTCCAAGCTGGAGCATTTTCATCCATACGCTTTACATGTTCTAGCAAATGAAGACGTCTTATTCTGACTTTTTTGACTAGGTCCATATCGATGAACACCTTATGCAGCTTGGCATTGTATCGTCTTCTCCAAGCCCCTTCGTTAGATACATAGCCATAAAGGCGACGAAGATTTTGTCTCTCAAAGATACCAAGTGCATGCTCGCTTGCTTTTGGTAATGCCTAGGATTCAGAACCATGTAGCAGCACAGGAAGAATGAGCGTTTTGTATAATTATGCTTGGTACTTTGGGATGGGAGCTTGGAACCCAGTGGCTTGGACAAACCGTTTTAAGTTTATCAAAAAAAAATAAAATAAACTCTTTTATTTACAGAATAAAAAAAAAACAATATCAGAGAGAATGAACCTTTTCTTATAAAATTTTATTAGAATCAATTTCCATTACGTTTTGCATATGCAATATCAATCAATAAATCACAAGCTCAAAGATTTCAAAGAGTCGAAATTTGTCTCCCAGAACCTACATTCACCCATGATCAGCTATGTCAAGAGCAACACAATCCAGTGCTCTAAAAATTACAATTCTAGCAGGACCAAGACAGGGGAACACTACTGTCAGGGACACTGTAACTAACAATGTTGCATACCAGGAGATTTTCTAGGATATTTCATTTTATCCAATTTTTTCCTATATGATAAATTTCAAAACTCGCTCATAATAATTGTGAAATGGTAATGGTAAATGGTAATGGTACTAATCTATAGTTATGTTTAATGGTTTAATAAAATTTTCGAAAACTATTTTTAAATAATATTCCAACACACGTTTTCCCAATTAACGTGAAAAATCAATTAATAGGTCAATAATATCAGTTTTGGTTAAAAGTTAGAGTATCACATAACTAGGTAGCGTGCGCGGTCTGCTTAGTATTTTATTAGTGGTTTGCTATTATTACTATTCTATATTATTGTTGTCAGATACTTTCAACATGTCAAATGCTTAATTTTATTAAAATCATGTTATTGTACTGTTTCAGAGAAAAATTCCATTTTTGCCCGGGCCGGATATGTGACCCGTGCGTTTCTTCTGTAATATTTATTATGTATATACTTATAGCGTATACATATACAGTATACACTATACACTATACAGTATTAAAAGTAATAAAATCGGAATTATTAGAAGAACAATGAAAATATATTTTTGTTTTTATTTTATTTTTTGTTATTTTATTGTTATTATTTTCAGATTGGCTATACTTGATACATTGATACATACAATACAGTTGAAGATGAAATTATTTAAATCTACGAGATATAAGTAGGTTTCCTAGGTGGCAAAGATAAATTTCTAGGAATATTAATTTATTATCAATAATTCTATAAAACGTTAGTAATCACCTTAAGTTGAGTAGATATATAGAAAAATAAAATCCTTTATCCGAAAAATCTGATACTTTAATTAGACAAACTTAGAAAATTGTAAATTCGATTTATGTTGACGAAAGTTCAAAAGCGAAGCGATGAATTTAGACGTTGTTTTTTTTCGGTTTGTACTTTTTCTGTTATTACACGTTACGACTTAAAATAAAATAAAAGGGAAGTTATTCTATACAATAAATATAGTTTTTCAAATTTAAATTGGTATACTAAAAAAAAATGTCTGATTATTATTTATTGCCCAACTTTGTGTAAAGTAGTATTATTATTATACAGTTGAAAATAAAGAAAAACAATATTACTTTTTGTCTAAATAATTTTGACAATAACTGTGCGTATATGGTATATTTTGTTTGTATGTGTGCATATTCAAAAAAATAAGTGAATGTAAAATTTTTTATTACTATAGCAATGGTGAATTAATGTATAAATTATATGTATACCTGCAGGATGAAAAATACATATCTCCTTATTGTTGGTTTTTATCCTGGAGGAAGAAATGCTTATCCTTTTTTTGTGCCTGTGATTTATATGAAATATATCTTTTTGATTTTTTTAAAAGTTTTTTTTAGGCATTTTTGTTCTTATTTTTGTTCTTATTAACTTTTTTTTGGTAGAAATGATCGTAGATTTTTAAGAAATTTCTGATTTTGAATTTCTGAATGATTGTTCACATCTTATTGTTTCATTAATCTACTTGTTCTGAAATATAGATTTTATTTGATTAGTGGGCTCACGGGCTCCTGAGTATTTTATTTATCTGGATAAAAATATGAAATATTGTTATATTCAAAACCAAAATCGTGTTCGTATATTAAATTATTGTAAGAGACATCAGCTCACATGGGAATCTGTTGTATATAACCCGGGCAATATAAACGGAGAGAACTTGAAATTCAACATGTCCATACCTAATAAGGTAAAATTAATTAAAATAAAATATTGGTGGTTGGATAGCTCTAACTTTAATTAGCACTAAGTGCTATAAACACCATTGTGTGTTATAGTGAAGTTAAGTAGTATTAGGTTTTAGTTAGATTAAGTTAGTTTGGTGAGGCTATTTTTTTATTTTAATAATAAGAAAGTATAGGTTTTTCATTTCCTTTGCCAATATTAAAATTTATATCAGAATTTTTTTTTTTAAATATGTAATAACATGAAAATTTGTTAAATAAAAATATTGTACATAAATTAAATTAACGTGAAAACCATTGAATTTGTTTAGATGTTAATACGAGGTAAAGAAATAATAGCTATTTTTTGTAAATTTTTAATCGTAAAATTTTGTTAAAATTGTAAAATTTATAGGAGTTGGAAACAAAAATTTATTTTGTATAAAAATTAATGTTTAATATTCTATTTGGCATCTATATTTTTAAAATTCAATCGAAACCCTTTTTACAAAATTCAACGATTTGTAATATTCTAGTTTTTCTTCTCAAAATTTTCTGTTACAAACCAGGTCTCACTGTCATATAATACAACTTCATACATATGTGCAATAAAATGTATTTAATGTTTCAGTTGAAAATTTTAATATTAGTTTTATTTAATCATAGATTAAAAATTTCATTTTAATTCTAATAATTACATCAAATTTAAAATATACCACAATTTTGTATTGTTATTTTTGTTTGTTTTATTATGTAATTTGACACTAGTTTATTCTTTACAAAATAAAAGCTATTTACCTTTAGGTTTTTGTTCAGGTTATAGTTTTTGATTAACTTGAATTTTTCTTAAATTATATGTAAATTGTTAGTCAGTGCCATCATTTTAATAATTTTATTTGATGATTCTACATTAAATTTAGTATTTATATACTAATCGAATTTCATTGTAAATGTTCATTACTAATTTGTCATAATAATATATAGCAAATATATTTAATCACTGTATGCTTATTTTTTTTTGTATACATTGAATAAATTAGGTATCCCAATTTATACGAAGTTATGGCAACCTATTTCAAAGAGGACTAGGCAACCTATCTCCGAACTTTAACTTTTTAACAAGTTTTTAACAAAAAGTGGTAGAATTTAATGAAAATAAGTTTTTCAGTGTTGGGAAAAGCTAGATTTGCTCTCTTGATACCTTCTTTTAATACAACAGAGAATATTTGTAGTAAGGTGCAAAATAATATATTCCCAAACCTCTTTAACAGAATGAGCACAACTATTATGCAACCAACAAAGTTGCTAAATGTCGAAAGCGTAGTCCTCAAATTTGCAAAATAAAAAAGAAAATAGTTTAATTAAAATATTTAAAAATAAACAATAACATACTTTAATTAAATAACAATAAATTATTATATAATATATTTATTTTATTAATTTTATATAATATAATTATACTAGGGGGCCCCTGTTGAGTAATTATAATTCAAGTTGAAGGCAAATTTAAGGTTTTTAAATAACAGTAATTTACGTTCTGACATAGACTTCTCACGAAATAGCAGAAACCACTCATGTTTAATCAACAGTTTTGAGGTTAGTAAGTTTTATTTAGGACATATAAATACACATTCCTCATTTACTGTTTCGTTTCCGATATATTTCCTATAGTAAGTGGCATTTAGTGGATAAAATTACTAAATATATTATAATTATAGATATTCTAACTCTACTATGTAAAGATGAAATTGTCGGTCATATGAAGAATTCAACTGATTTTTTTTAATTTTTGTTGTTTTTACATTTTTTATTTCAGATGAATTTGTGGTTTGTTTTTTATTTGACAAAATATGTACATAGATTCATTGCAAGGAAAGTAATAATAATAACTAATTTGTTTGTATTTGTTTTTTATTTTAATAAGAACTCACATATGCATAATGTATTTGGTGAATAATAAAACCATATAAATAAAAAAAATTTCAACTGTGTGCGCATTAATTTTTTATATACAACTTATTTATTATATTAGGAGTTCATTAAAGAGAAGCGAAATAAAATAAAAAGGTGTCTACTGCGCAGATCCTTAAATGCTTGTCAATTATAATTATATATTATATTTTAGTTGCTGCTTATTTTTTTTATTTAATTTGTACTTCACATCATTAAAATTCATTTCCTAGTCACACAATAATTTTAATTTTACATTCGACAATTCAAATAAAATTGATTTTAATTTTTTTTTTAATTCTTATTATTTTTAATATTTAACGCGCCTCACTCTAGGTACTAAAATATTATTAGTTTTATGTTAGAAAAAACAAGCCAAAGCAATTTGAATAAATATCTCAATGTGTATATGTATTCCGTCAAACATCCAGTTAAATGCAGGAAACTATATATATAATTAGGAAATGTATAAAGTTTTATTAAACCGATTTTGACAATTTCCTTTACAATTAAGTTATTTACGTAGTACCAAAATTATAATTGAATATCTAATTCCATGGTATGAGACTATACAGATTGCCTTTCTTTAGTACCGATTTCTTTTATATATTTTATTTTGTTTTTCTATACAGAATTTCAAAAAAAATTATTTTTATTAATTTTATTTGTTTAGGTCAAATTAAAATTTTATAATTCAATTTCTTCTTCCAGAATTAACTAAAACCGTGTTTTTATTTTTCTAAACAGAAACGAAATGTATCCTTTGATTATTTTAACATTATAATAATGGTTATGACAGAATTTAGGTACATTTCATTCCATTTAATTTTTTCTTTGAATTAATGAATTTTTTACGGAGGTCTCATCTTTGAAACAGCAAAAAAAAGTCTCTTACTACCTCAGAGAGTAAGGAAAGGATATTACAGATATTTTGTTTTTCTGTTGACTTGAGATTTTTTTTTTTTTTAATTTTCCTGCCAAAAATTTTGGGAATTGTTTTTAAGCTATTAAAATTTAGGGTATTTTTTTTTATTTTAATTTAACAAAAAAAAAAGTTTCCAATTAGTTTGACTTTTAAGTAATTTTGAACATCCAAAATGTAATATATTTTAATTAAAAGAAATATATATATATAATATATATATATATATTGGGTGGTATAATTGGTGTTGGGTGGTAGGCAGAATTTATAATTTTCATTTTAAAATTTTTTCTGGAAACAGTTCCTTTGGTCAAAATTTCAAAGTATTCAAATTGTATTTTATCGCTTAAATTTGTATGTTTAACTTTTGAATTAAATTTATTTAACCAACTTGTTATATTTAACTTTCATATTTTCAAATTTAAATAAAGTGAAATAAAGTTCTATAAAATTTTTGATTCTAAATTTTGAAAATATTAAACTTTTAATTGTATCATAAATAATTTTATATGTTTAAGTTGTTTTATAGTTTGATAGTCCGATTAGACTATTATTTTTGTAACTAGGAAGTGAACCTAATGATTTTTTCAAATATGTTTCTCCGAATGTATTTTGGCTTCCATTCCAATGGACAAAACCTTAAATGAATCTATAAATTACTCCAGCATCAGAACACATAGATTTGAATTATCAGTTTTTTGATGATGATGTAAAAAATGGTAACAAATGGCGTAATAATTGCCTTGAGAAGTGTTCTGATGATAGTGAAATAACTGAAACCAATCACATTATCAAATTTTTAAAGCTTGTTAGTGCATTAATTATCCTAAGGTTACTGAGAACAAGAATTCGAATCAGCTTAAAAAAATTTTGTAATTTGTTTCAATGCTTTTCAATTCAATACGAATATTCATTATTTCGCAATTATCAGTATTCATAAATGTAATTGAATGTATTTAACATTTCTATAACTATCAATTATAGATCAAATAGCTTTATTTAGCAAAATTATGGATTAATTATTAAAATTTTGAAATAATTTCAATAACTCATTCTATATTAATTAAATCCAATGTAATTAAATTTATTCGAAATTTATTCGAAATTTTTCAAAAAATTTGATGTTTTTATTATTTTTATTTTTTTGTTTTGTTAACCAATTTTCTGGTATTTACAAAATATTTAAGTTAAATCATTGTAGCTATATGTACATTTTCTCCATAACATTCAAATTTAATATTTAAAAGTTTTTGTTTTATTTGATTTTATATCCAATATATTCTAAATTTTTACTAAGATTTAAACAATAATTATTAACTCTTATAATACTATCATTCCACACGGTACTGTACTCTACTGTGCAATTGAATTAAAGTTAATTAAAATTTTACAATCAAACAACAACAACAAAAATAAAATTGTAGCTGCGTATGAATATAAAACCGGGCTGAGATTTATATTAAAATCAGGGACAGAATTGAATAATATAATAATAATATTATCGTTCTGGTTGTTTTATTTTGTACTAGTACAAATACTCTGTATATATTGATTGATTGCAGAGTAGTGAGAGAGAAAAACAAAACCTTGTTGTGGTAACAAATTTAATTATTCTTTTCCTAGAATTATATTTTTGTTTTTAGTAGGGAGATACACAAAAAAAAAATCTTTGAAAAAATCAATGAAATTAACAAACCGGAAAAATGTTTGTAGGAATTAATTGGAAAGGATTGATACCAGATAGATGTAGAAATATGCTCCTATTTACACAAGCATATAATACACAAGTATGCCTCCCGTTTACAGAGATGAACACACATGTAAACAAACAAATATGTGAACATGGCTTTTGAATAAATTTTTAATGTTTTTTTAATACTCGGATAGTTTTGGATGTATGATGGACAAATCAATTTAATCTGAGATTTTGATGAGGAGAGACAATCATATTAACAAGAATTTCTTTATGATTCTGGTGTCTGAAAATAAGAGCTAAATATAAGTGATTATCATGACTAATTACATTGGAATTTCATAAAGAACTTCAATTGATCATTTATGACAACTTCACAAACCATTCATTCATCGGCTTATATTTTTCTATTTAATTTTAATATGATTTATTTTCGTTCTGAAAGTATGCATTCTGTTATTATATGGTTTTATTCCGTTAATTATTAAAATTATATAGTTTATTGTCTGTTTGAAAGAAGGACATAATAAATTTAAAAAAATAATATTATAATAAAAGATAAATTAATATGTAAGCAATAAAATATTAATATATACTTTTGTTATGTTCATTTTCAGTAAATCTTAAGTTGTCAAAAATCTTTTAGAACATAATTAAAATTTTTTGATATATTTAAAACAATTCAAGTACAATGTATAGAGATGGATTTTTTCTTTATTCAATGTTCTTTCTTTAATAAAAGAGTTTTTTTGCCAATTAACATACACCCACATATTAAAATAAATAAACATACACATTTAAATATGAGATTTTATTTTTATTTTAATACAATTTAAATTTGCTTTTGTAAATTTAAATTTCAAAAATATTCTCAATTCTAAATCTTTTTGTAATTGAGACTCTTTAAATTTTCTTAATAATTTAACAAAAAAGCCATTTTACCAAATATGTAAATGTATACGATTAAAGAGTTAGAAACATAATTTCAAATGTTATTTTTAGGGGCCTACTTTACTTACTTCAAACTTACTTTAGTACTTTAAGCTTTTAATAGGTTTTTTAAAAAATTTCTACAACAGAACAATGTTGGATAGAAATAAATTAAATTCGTGAAACTTCTTTTCTATTTTACTTTAAAAAAATCTTTTAGAACATGAAAAAATTTAATTTAAAGTAAAACAAAGAATGAAAACAATAATTTAAATAACGCAGCATCAGAATAAACAACAACAGAAAAAGGAAGAATGAAGAGGGATAACAAAATGAATTAAAATAAAAAGAAAAAATAAAAGGAAAAAAACAACAAAACATTTTTTTTTCTTGTAAAGTGAATCTCCTATATATCCTTGTTTTAATTTTTGTATATACATCTAGTGAGGTAACAGAATAAACGAAAAGACAAATAATAAACTGAGGAAAATAATTTTAAACTCAGATTTGAATCTTGACCATCCGGAAAATTGTATTTTTAACCGTAGAATGCTGCTCTCAAATGTTATTCAATTCGATTAAAAACGACGTTAATAGAGAATAATTCTGTTCAACGAAATTTATTTTACGAGTATTAGCATAATTTGATATTAAGAAGTATCTTGTTACACTAAAGATAAATTAGAAATCTTTCCAACTTTATTATATTAATTATACCAACTGTTTTGTAACCCGCCTAAAATGGGGAAGAAAAATAAATTCTAGTCTTTTCTTTCCTTCATTAGTGTTTTCATTTCAAATTTAAGAAAAATACGTACTTATTTCCGAATTTATCATACCTTTATATTTTTATTAGAACGCTTTTAATTACCATATAAACAGAATATTTGTAGTAAGGTGCAAAATTTTCTATTCCCTAAGAGCCATTTACTCGATCATTTTAGCCACATCTTGTTTGTCATCATTAAAAATTTATCGTATAATTAAGAACCAAGTTAATCATGGTAACATTACATTACGTAAATGTGGTGGTAAAAACGATCAAGGTCTTATTAATATAGGTAATTTGTTTTTTGTCATGTGTTTGTATGGCATTACCAGAATCTAAATGTCGTTAGTGTTGCATAAATAAAATAATGAACAAATGATATTTGACAATGAGTCACAACTTTAAGCGAAAACAATTTTAGTAATTCAGTTTCGATTTTGCACGTACAATAAGAAAAAACAAACCAAGTTGTTTTTTTTTGTCCAGATAGATGAAAATCATCAAAACATAGTTCAAACGGATTGGTCCGAAATCCCAAAGTCAAAGTGCCAAAATCAAAATTCAACACCCAAAATCTCAAAAAAAATCAAGGAATCACAAATTTCAAAATAACTATGTATTTAAAACTTAAAAATTAATTTAAAATTAAAAATAATATTATTGTTATCAATAGAATTAAACACTCCCAAGCTACAATAATGTCATTTCTATTTCTTGCTATGTTATTGATATCTAGAAAAATATTTTTCTTTTAGGTATATTAGAAATATAAAGCAACATTAATTATTAAATGTTTGTATTCATTTTATTTTGGGTTGAATAAAATTCTTATAGTTCTTGGATTCATAAATGGCTAAATGGTTAAAGTCACTCCAAAAACGAAAAAAGTCCTAAAAAAAATTTCCCGTGTTTTAAAACTTCGTGTTTTAAGATCAAATTTTTTTTAAATAATATAAAAATTAAATGTGATTCAAAATCTCATATAAAAAAAAATATTCTGGGAAAAGGGTTAACTCTGATTTTCAATCCAACTATAAAATTAAATAGATAGGTAGATAGGTAGAATTGGTCGTTGCTTCTGGAAAACGAATTAGAACTTTTTTTTTACACTCTTACAGCAACTTAGGTAGAATCACCTTTTCGTGCTTAATTAAGCACGGTACTGTATTTAACACTACAATATTTCGAGTACTTATTTAACAAATTCCTGGCTTATCAACGCATTAAGTGTGGCAAACTATTGCTATTGTCAGGAACTAAGCTCTCTTAAATAGAATTGTTTCGTTTTATTTAATGTGTTAGCAGATTCTACTCTCATACCCCGGTTTTGAATTCAACTTCTAAATCTCTCGTACTTCAGAACCTCGCATATGCATACGAATGTAGATACATATACTGTAATATTTAGTTTTTTAGTTTGCTTATTTTCTTTATTATTACTTCAATTTTTTATTAAAATAAAATAAAACTAGGGGCCCCTGTTGAGTAGTTATATTTCAAGTTGAAGTCAAATTTAAAGTTTTTAAAAAAACAGTAATTTAAGACTTCGCACGATATAGCAGAAACCACTGGTGTTTAATAAAAAGTTTTGTGGTTAGTAAGTTTTATTTAGGACACATAAATACACGTCCCTCATATACTGCTTCGTTTCCCATATATTCCCTATAAGTAAATGGTATTTAGTGGATAAAATTACTAAAAATAAAAAATTTTGTCATTAAAGAGGTAAATACCTACATATACATAATTTTAATAAAAACTATATTACTACCACATATAACCAAAATTTAGAAACAGTTACTTAAAACGATAAAAATGAAGAATTCATGTGATTTATTTTTTTGTTGTTCTTATATTTTTTATTTTGGATGTGTTTGTTTTTTTGTTTTTATTTGACATATGAACATGTACAATGTGCATTATATTCACTGCAAGTAATTATAATAACTTATTTGTTTGTATCTGTTTTTTATTTTAATAAGACCTCACTATACATAATGTATTTGCTGAATAATAAAATCATATGAGTAAAAAATTTTTTCGACTGTGTGCGCGTTATTGTTTAATATACAACTGATTTATTATATTAGAAGTTCATTAAGGAGAATCGAAATAAAATGAAAAGGTGTCTACTGCGCAGGTCCCTAAATGCTTGTTAATTATAATTATAGATAATTTTCTGGCTCTAGTACTGAAAAAAATTTGAATTAACTAAAATTATTGTAATATTGTATTATTATATTGTTTTGATGCTTATGTTTGTTATCAATGCATTTTTAAGTTGCAGTTATTGTTTATATTGCTTTCTATGTTATTGCTTTCTGGAAATAGATTTTTGTCTTATATTTAGAATTTTTTGAAAAAGACAATATTTCTGTGGCTGAAGTAATTAATAATTAAATTATATAAATTAAATTAAATAATAATACTTTATTACTATAATTAAAGTAAAACAGTAGTCAATAAAGTAAATTGTCTAAAATAAAATCATATATGTAAACAAAATAATGTGTAACAAAAGGTTTTCAAATACATACATACATATAGTTAATTTCATCAAATTATCAGGTTCCTAATAATTTCATAATATTATAATAGCATGTATATATTTGTATAAAGTAATATGTACAAAAATAGAGAACGCAAAAGAATATGAAGATCGTAAAAAATAATTAAGGTAGAAGGTTTTTGTTATCATTTGATTGAGAAAACACAAAAATTTTTAACTGGAGATGTGCAGGGAGGAAAACATTCTCTTGCAAAGTCACAATAACTGCAAAATTCTCAACACAAAATTATTAGCACTCATGATCAACATTCACATAATCCGAGTGCTTCCCAAGTAAAGGCTACCAAATGTAACGAACGAGAGACTTAATATTTAGCGAAAAACACTACAGTAGCTCCATCGCAAATAATTGGCAAAACAATTGCAGAATGCGAATCAAATTCACGTATATATTCCGGATAAAGCTGCTTGAAGAAGTAAAATACGAAGAATACAGCACTTACGATTTTTAGAAGAACTATTTGTTCTCAGTGAAAATAATTTTGAAATTTTTAATCTGAGAGTTACTTGACCATTGGGTTAATGGATAGAATATTTACGTAGCTCCATCTATAATAACCCAAATAGTGTGGAAGCATGTCATCGTCGTTTAAAAAGTGTTGTCAGTAAACATAATACTGAAATATGCGAACTGAACAATTTCGGAAAAGAATTAATAGTTTCTAAATCAATGATAGAGAAATTCTGATGAGATAAGTTCGACATATTTTTCGGGTAACAAGCGACATAACTTGTAGATAAACCCTTTATACCATACTTTGTCGATGACTTGCGCAACATCAAGAAACACTGAAGAGCAGATGCATTTTCCTTCCAATGTTTTTTGGATGACGTCAGTTATTCTATGAACTTGTCCCACAGTTGAGTGTTGTTTTCTAAACTCAAGTTGATGATTTGGTATAATGTTTTCGGTTTCAATCAGAGGTTACATTTGAAAGGAGTACTTTCTCAAACAACTTAGAGATTAAAGGTAACAATGAAATAGGTCTGCAGAACTCTGGCTCAATCATGATAACCTCAGCAATTTTACATATACTTGGGACAAATTTTTGATTGAGTACTGCATTCATTATTTTAGTTAGAACTATTAAAGCTTTTGGTGGTAATTTTTTTAAGATATCAGCTGTGATCAAATCGAATCCTAGAGCCTTGTTTGATTTTAAGTTTTTAATTTCTTTCATTATATACTTTCTTCTGAAAAGCGTTATTTGCCCATCTAATTGGGTATTTTCTACCAGACTTACGTCTTTTTCAGATTCCATATTATTTTGGGTTAAGTGTTTCATAGAGTTTTCTGTGATACTATGTATATTTCGTGTTCTTCAAAAAGTTTAATATATTATTCCAGAATCCAGAGTTCATAAAATATTTTTTTATTTTCAATTGCAATTTATTTGTCTGAATAATTAATGTCAATTTGCTTAAATACAAAATTCTTTTAATCTTTCAAATATAATTTAATTTGTTCCGTTTTTATTATGTTTTCAAACAATTATCTACATTATACTTATACATGTTGCGTTATATTTTAATGACCCATACATTATGAGAATTATATTATATGTAATAATAAAAGTCAAATCAATCGAAAAGATCTTATGTCTTTTTCGATTAATTTTCTTTTTATCTGATTTTAGAGTGTATCGTTATTTCCAAATTAGTTGTATCAATTTTCATATTAAATATTATATTATTATATTATTTTTTCAAAAGACCTTATTAATCATAGAAGTTTATAATATAAATTGAAAATGAAATTTTTTTTAAATAAAATTTTTTTTTTCAATAATATTTCAAATATAATGTCAAAAATATCATCCATAATATTTAATATGCTGTCATAAAAATTTTATTTAATAGGTCTTAATTTTTTGATTCTCAATCAGATGTGAAATTAAGTTTATTTATTTTTGATGTTATACATTGACAAACATATTAATAAGTTTTCTAATGAAAATTGTACAAATGTCATAATTATACTTACTTATAAACAGCATAATCATTCATATCAATATTATTCTGCCATTACACGAAATTGTTGACCTTAATTATTTTTATTCTTAAAACTAAGAAGCCTATTACCCACACCTATAATCAAAATAAAACCAACAAGGAGACATCATTTTTAGTATATTATTAACGGTCAATTTTTTTTTTGTAATTTCAACTCTGTCTATAATCATGCTGGAAATTTATGTTTTGTATACAACAGGTACAGTAGGTACTAAAAGCAGTTGAATTATCGTATAGCGTTTTCTCTTTAAATATTGTTTGGTCTATGTAGGTACCTAGAATTAGAATTGGATTATTTATTAAGTAGTTTTCAAATTTAATACAAAAATTCTAAGCATAGCCAATGAATGATTTTGTGTCTAAAATAATAAGTTTTTGATCTCATCTAAGAAGTTTTCATATGTAATCTATAAGATAGATATAAGATACAAGATAAAAGATACCTTAAAACAAATAATAACCTTATCAAATAAAAGATACTTTAAAACATAGCAAAATTAAATTTTTTAAATTGTCTTTGGCAAAAGTTTAAATTTATTTTCTTACAAAAATAAAATAAATAACATTTTTAATGGCATAATGTGCAATATAACTAGTATATTGCTATAATTTCAAAAAGTATCATATTGAAAATTTGTTACTTTCTTATTCTATTATTTATCATTATAAATTGATCTATGTTTGTATGTCCATGTATGTTTGTTCTAGATGTATTTTCTAGTTCTACTACCGAAATATGTGATCAATTTGAAATAAGTTTTTCAATTAAAAACCCAATTATCTTAAGACGATTATAGACATTTATTATTATCCGTCTATTAGGTAACTTGTTTCGGGGAGGTAGGAAATTGAAATTTTTCTTATTCCATTTCAAACATTTTACAGATTGAGTTCAAACTTTGAATAAATATCCGATTTTATTACATATTTAGTACATATTAATAACTCTATTAATAATTCTCCTTTCACAATTCAAAAAAAATTATAAGAATTTCTTATTTCCACGGACAACGTCAGGTAATTGTGTGTATTATTTTTAAATACATGAGAATTTCGAACGAACTAATTTTGGTTATTTCCATAGCTGTCATGGAATGTTACTTACACATGCACCACTGCTATACAAGTATTGAAATTAGCTACCAAGCTGCATAATTCACGAGTATCTTTTGGCATTTAATCTATACAAGCCTAGTAGTGGAATTGGTTAACTGCAAATTTTGATTAATTTAAATTACAATTTAATGTTGGATGTATAGGATAACCGCTAAATGAAATTTTTTTTTTTATTTTACTTCTTCATTTTATTTACAATCTGTATACGAAAATACAATAAGCTAATATTTTTGTCAGAGGATTTGGCCTTGAAGTAATGCACCCAATGGTGTAGCCACATACTTAATTAATTTCATCTTAAAGTATCCATTTTGAGTCTCCTAGTTCTAGGGCTGTTTGATTATTTGATTTGGCACGAACCATGCAGCATTAACCATATATCTTAGCACTTTGTTTTGAAATCGTTGGATGATTTACACGTTACTTTTGGCCGCAACTTACCATAGTTGAATGCCATAAGTTAAGATTGGTTTGAGTACGGAATTGCACAACAATATTATATTTTCTAAGGAGAGTTGTGATTTTCTCTCTATGCGCCAATACATGGTTTTCCATTTAATACCGAGCTATTTCCCTTTATAGTGTGGATGTGATTTCTCCAGTTTAATCGTTTATCTAAGTGAAGTCCTAGGTATTTGACATAATTTGTTTGGAGGAATGTTATTATTTAATGAAACTGACGGGCAAGTGCTTTAGGATCCTACCATTAATTAGATCTTTGGTTAGTAGATAATTAATTAGATCTTTGGTATTAGATAATTAATTAGCTATCTTTGGTTACTGGGGACGCAATCGTCATTAGGTTTACGTAGTGGATTTTTCGTATACGTTGGTTGTTTTATTTTTTTTGTAGCTTACCGTAAGTCGTATTCTTTTTTTTCAATTGATTTGGTGTTAAATTTAAAAGATATTGCTAGACCGCACCATGTATATAAATATAAATATAATGGTTTAATTAAATTTTGTAATCCCAGTTTATGGGTGCTTCTGTTGAGGTTTCTTTTGTTAGTAATAGTGCGATTGTTTTGCCATATCTTCCTTAGATTGCGTTTATCTCTTATAAAGTTTCTAAAATGCGCTGGTTCACTAGTATTTGGATTTTTGTTGATTCTTGTAGGAGTGGATGACCAAGCGGCTTCTTGAATTGATTTCGTAAAATATAGATTTTTAAAAATATAGAATTTTTTTCGTGAAACTAATATTCACCATTAGATTTTAGGAATAAACCAGAACGCCATTTTTTGTCTTTAGCTAGATAGAACAAGGTAAGATCTTTCGGTTCAATTATCACTGTTTTGTCTTAGTAGTTATTTTAAAGGAAAATAAATAGTTGTTGTAATTTTCTATCCTTCACAATTTTGTTTTATTTCATTATGTTGAAAAAAATTTAATAATTTTAATATGGATTAGAATTAATGACTGGTACTGTTTATACTACAAAAATATCCAAAAACAAATTCATATCGAACATAAAACCAGTTCTTCTGTGAAAAGTTAAGTATTTTTATTAAAGTTTATACTATACACCTTACATTTATATCTGTAAGTTAAAAAGTATATAAATTGTTAGTAAATGCAAAGTTAACCGTGCGTCAAAACAGAAAACAAAATAATAACAATAACAAGTGTATTTTTTACGCCTCTAGAGTGGTAGATTGTTAATGATATTACTATACTATACGCCATTCAATACGCTCTAATAGACTTTTATGAAAACGCATCTACTCTAGACCTTTCGTTTTCTTTCTTTTATTCGTCCTCTTTCGTTTTTATTTATTTGTTGTACTATATATTAATATATTAAGTATATATATATATGTATATAGCTTTAGTATTTGAAAAAATATGTATAGGAGATGAGAGGAATTTTATTTTTGTTAGTTTGTTGTTTAATATTAGGCTGGTTATTGTATTTTACATCCCAAAGGTGTTTTTTATGCTACTATTAAAAGAATCTAATCTACAAAAAAACAGAAGAGCGATGAAAGAAAATAAAATTAAAAAAGAAAAACACAAAATAAAATGAAAATGGTGGTAAATAATTTTAAAAAGAAATTGCTTCGAATTAATTTTCATTTTAAAAATTATTGAAGATTAAACAATATTAAATTTGAAGTTTATTGATTGCTAATAATGATTAAAGGGATTTTTATACATTTTGGAAATTTTAGGAAATAATTATATATTTTTTAAAAGAAATTTTAGAAAATTGACACTGAATTAATAAAATGAAAATTTCTTTTAACTACTTCTTACATTGCGCTTGCTATCCATAAATTGTTTGTTCGGAGTGAATCTTTCGCTCTACCTGCGAAATTTCTCTATGGTTATGACCTCCTATAGTTGCACAAGATAGAGCAGAATGGTGGAAAATTGAAAACCAGGTTAAGGTTCACCCTGAGCTGTAGAATAAATTTGAATAGATGAATCAATTATATTGAACTCTGAGTTAGAATAGCATATGAGCTTATGCAATACTTAAATACACTTTACAAAATCGAAGATAAAAAAATAACAATAAAAAACTTACTCATTATATTTAATTAATTACTAGGTATTTTTGGTTGATACTAATTGTCCACATCTTTAGAAATGTATATTTATATCTAAGGAAAATAAAATAAATTTATTTTTAATGTGAAGTAATATTAATTTAAATATTTTTAAATTCCAAAACAAAAAATGTATTATTCTGACATCCATTATTCCGGCTTTGGATAATGCAACGATTTCAATTGACGATATAGGAAATGATGCCGTATTACTCAATGCTCGAAATAGAATAACGGTTCTTAACTGTAACTCTCGAAAACAAATTGTGTAGAAGTTGGCAAGCATGAGCTGTGGCTCATATATATAAATATGATGATGATGATGATTATCCAGTTCCTGATACTACTTTACGAAATGCTTTTAATATTATTATCAGAACTCTTTTATTTCCATTATGGGGGTGTTTTTACTTTATTATGCATTTTTTGTTTTCATAATAATTTAATGATGTATGACGGATTTATGTTAGTAAAATGAAATAAAAAGGCAAATCAAAAAATGAAAAAAATACAGAATTGTCATATTTGAATTTAATAGAATAAAAATATTAGTCTCGCCTAGATTTAATAGTTATAAATATAATGGTTTAATTAAATTATTATCTTTTAAATTTTTTATGTTTTATTTTTATTAAAACTCTGCGATAAAAACGGAAAAAAAACTTACCCATTCTTTTTTCGCAATATGTATTTGCATACACATTATTTCTAATGCAAACGAAACAAAAGAATCCAATATTTCTATTTGTTATTTAATGTTTTCTTTTTAAGAAGAGTAGAAATATTTAAAAAACATTACAAAAAAAGATAATGGTTCTAAAAGATTGTTTCTAAAAATACATCATGACTATTTATACACATCTTTTTTTTGTTTCTGTTTTTTCGTAATATAAAATATTCAACCTTAACTTCCACTGGAAAAACTTAAAAACAACAACGGAACCATAACTACAAAATAAAAATATTACTCAAGGAACTTTAATTCGAAATATTTTTATTTTGATTGCTTAGATATACATAGATACCAACAATATTTAAATTATTTTTATTTTTCCATAAAAATATAATATGATCAAGAAAAAAATCAATACGTAAATATCCATTATTAAATAAAAATATTTTTTATATTATTCTTTACCAACTCAAACCCTGAAAAAACATAAAAAATTAAATCCGCATATGATAATATTTTTTCTTCAATTCCTCGCTTATTTTTGTTTAACATGTCTATGGATTTGTGAAAGCGAAATCATGCCAGCAACATAAAATCTTAAACACTGGAATCATCTCCAGCGCTGTCATATAACTTCGAAATAATTTTATGATATTATTAATTCCTTAAATTTCTTAACTCCTATTTTTTCTGTTCTTACTGCATTGAAAATAAGAACAAAAAAAATAGAACTAGAACACCTACAAAATTTTTGTTTTATTTTTTTTATTTCCAATCTTTTTCCTTCCTTTTTTATTTTCATTTTTTATTTTTATTTGTTTTTATCTGTTTTGAAAAAAAAAAAAACAAAAGCAATTTGAACTCACAACATCACTCTAAAATCTAAATTAGTTTTTGTTTTACATTCCAGAAGATTGTCTTAATAGAAAATATTAACACGTAGAAAAAAGATCAGTTTTGATTTTGCATCTTCACTAGAAAAAAATAAAAATAAATCAAGTACACGCTGGGTGGCGCAGTAGGTAGAGATCCTGCCTTTCAATCGAAAGGTCCCTGGTTCGATTCCCAACGAAGGCAAAAAATGCTTTCTGGATTTTTCGACCTGGTCCAGTACCCTTTATCATTGGGATAAAATAAATGATAAATATTTGAGAGTTTTGAATATCACTAAAAATGAAATGTATGCTATTATGAAGGCGAAGTACTCTACAGCTACAATGGATATAGTTTTCCAGATTTAAATTAGTCTATACCACAAAAATTCTACAGAAAAAGCTATTGTACGTAATTGCGAATTCCAAATCTCTGTGTAAAAGCAGTTAGGGTGTTCATCCCATAAACTTGGAATTATATAAAAAAAAAAAGTATAAAGTGAAGTAAATTATGAAAAAAACGCTAAAAATTAGATGCACAGTAAAAAATTAATACGCAGCAACTCAAATTAAATAAAAACTTTTCAAAGCTAACAATTTAAATTCACAGTAAAAGAATAAAAATACAAAAATTACTTTCGGAAAAGGATTAATTTAATGGTTCTTTAGTTAATGCAAAAAGTTAACGTTAAAAAATAATAGTATTATTAACTGGTATTATTGAAAGTGAATCAGAATTATTTAGTGTATTGTCGCGGATAGTGACGAAATCTTATTTTTTTTAAAAAAAATATATTTTCTAATGAACTCTCAATATATAAAAAAGTTGTATATACAACAATAATGGGCACATTTTTGAAATTTTTTTTGATCATATAGATTTATTATTCCCCAAATACATTATGCATATTTGAGGTGAGTTCTTATTAAAATAAAAACAAAACAAACAAATCAGTTATTATTATTACTTGCAATGAAGCTATTTACATAATACGTCACATAAAAACAAAAAAAAAAATTCATCTGATAATATAAAAACTAAAAATATAAAATATAAAAACAACAAAAAGAAACAAAAACAGTTTAATTGTTCATATGACGGGCAAATTTATCTTTATACAGTAGAGTTCCAATATCTACAATAATTATAATAGTTAATTATAATAATTACAATAATAACTTTATTTATTTAAGGACATGCGCAGTAAGCACCTTCTTATTTTATCTCGCTTCTCTTTAATGAACTCTGAATATGTAAATAAGTTGTATATACGACGGAAATGCGGATACGGGTTAAAAAAAATTCTATTTTGCTTTATAATAATCAAACTTTTAAATAAAATATAACCATTTTATGTCATTCAACATCTTATTATTATACATAATTAACGGAAATTTATTCTATTAATTTTTTAAAGTAACTGTCTCAAATTATTGCTTCCTATATTTTCTTCATTTGTTATCGTGAGAACTCTATCTCAGTACGTACATTACTGTTTTTTTAATAACTTTAAATTTAGCTTCAACTGTAACTATAATTACTCAACAGGGGCCCCTAATGGGAATAAAATACCATACGCTTTTTAAGATTATTTATCATTAATATGAAAAAAATCGAAAAAATTTTAAAATAAAATTTGAATTTAATATTTATATTCTTTAATATGAAAGAGAATGTTATATAATATGATGAATGATGATTTACAATAGGGATGCGCGACGTGAAAATCCATATTGTTTTGACTGAACCGTAAAATGATAAAATAGCTTTTTTATTCAAATTTTTAAATTAAAATGTTAAAATTTTGAACAGAATTTGTTTGTTAACACATTCTTTAGCATTCCTCGAAAATCGAAAACAAAATTTCTACATATTCATTTCAATGATAGCTATAACTGACGGTTTACCTAATAAATATTCTATAAGATTTCAAAATTTATATAAATAAGACAAAAAAAGAAATAAATTGATAAAAGTAAATTAAATATGACACTAACGACATTTAGATTCTGGCAATGTCATTTTAATAAGACCTCGATCGTTTTTTTTCAAATCTTGACGTTGAATTCAAGAAACTATGTAATGTTACCATGAGTAACTTGGTTCTTAATTATACAATTTTTAATGATGACAAATAAGATGTCGCTAAATGATCGAGTAAACGGCCCTTAAGGAATAGAAAATTTGGCATCTTACTACAAATATTCTGTTTATATGGTAATTTAAAGTGTTCTAATAAAAAAAATAATGATAGAATAAATTCGTAAGTGAATATCTACGTATTTTTCTTAAATTTGAAATGAAAATTCTACTGAAGGAAAGAAAAACCTACAGTTTATTTTGCTTCCGTGATTTATGGCGGTTTGCAAAACTACTCAGTATAATATTTACCATTATTTTTTAAAATCATGAGTTTTTTCCTCTTTTTGGAAAAACAAATTGTTAGACCAATTCATAAGATAGGCGCTAAAAAATTAATTATCGATCTATTGCGAAACTTTCCTCTATTCTTAAACTTTTTGAATCAATATTGTATGATTTTTTATCACTGTATTTATTTTTTAACATCACGTGTACATGTATCAAGTCAATTTCGACTTTTACAAGAAATACAGAACCTGGTTTTTGAAACAGATCTTATATACACTGATAAATTTTGAAACATTAATTCCTTTAACGATTTAAAACTTTCAATAATACATCTAAAATTAACAACATTTGGTTTCCAAGATTTTTTTTCTGAAATGGGTCAAATCATATTTAATTAATAGATAGTGGTTATATTTGGGAAAATTACTTCGAAATATTTTCATGTTAATTCATGAGGCATATTTTTATATTAATTCCACAGGGTCTCTTTGTTTTATAATTGCGGTCAATGATGTCCTAATTTAGAGTATGCAAGTTAAGTTTCGTTATCTTTCTATGATGTTCATATCAATGGAGTTAAGGCGGCATACAGGCTAAACTTAATTTAATTGAAAACTTTGAAATTAAAACAAGAAGTGGTTGATCCTATTTTTTTACTGAAGTTAATAAAGATAACTTTACTTTTTCTCATATTATGAATATCGTTAGCATTAGTTCAAGCAAATACAAATTTATTTACATTAAGTTTCCAATAAAACAATGATCGTAATTATGAACCAATTCGTATAGAATACTGCCAATGCATATAGCAAAACACAGAAACTATATTGAGTGAACTTGAGACTGAAAAACTTAAATTGTATAGTCTGCAGTAATTGAAATATCTGTGTTCAATTTATCAAAATTAGTTCGAAATTAACTGTGCTTTTTGTTCATTTATTTATTCAATTTATGTTGAAAACACAATCACAACGAATAACGAGTGAGGAATGACCAAAATTCGCCATTAGAGACACAATCACGACGAATATTTGTGACGAACAAATTTTTGTGTTTTGAAATTTCAAACTTTGTTTATAAAAAAATTAAAAAAATGGAGGCAAAATTTTAAAAAAATTAATTTAAAAAACTTTTTATTTGAATTTGAATTTTAAAATAAATAAATGTTTGTGTTTTTGAAATTTCAAAATTTGTTTATGAAAAAAATGGAGAAAAAATCTTAAAAAAATTAATTTAAAACATTTTTTATTTGAATTTGAATTTTAAAAATGTTTTATTAAAACCATTTTGACCAATTTATGTTGGTATCAATGAATGTCATTAGCATTCGTCGACGAGTAAAATAGAAATAGATCTATTTTTTGAGCGCGAAATTTTGGTTATTCGTCATTCGTCACGATTTACATATTATCTCATGTATTTGAAATCGAAAAATTTTTGATGAAACATGATTTATAAAAATTAATAAAATGATTTCAACATTGACTGGACAAAAAACACAACACCTCGTTTAAGTTTCAATGTTTTAATTTTAAACAAATTATAAATGAGCCCACTAGAATAACTAATACTAGTAAAACTTTGATCGACTATGTGGTAACAAATTATAGAAATAATATAACTGCTGAAATTTGTGAAAATAATAAAATTGGTGATCATCAAGGAATTAGTATTACTATAATTGACAATGGTGAAAGCCAAAACATATTATATACTGTTACTTATCTTAATTATGATAAAAGAATGTTTTGTAACTTAATTTGTGGTAGTCAAATAATGTCAACATATTATTCAACAAATGTAAATGAAAAAGCAAGTATATTTAGTAATGAATTAGGATAAATAATTAGGATAAATAATAAAAATAATCCTTGGTTTAATAGCTCTCTTTGTAATATGAAAATGAGGAAAATTAACCAATATAATGAAGCAATTTCAAAAAAATTCTTATGATGACTGGGTAAAATATAAAATCATACGAAATAAATATAAAAACCAGATAAATCAGACTAAAAATAACTTTGTAAGTAATAAAATTCTCAAGAGCAAGGACCAATCGAAAATGTGGAAAACAATAAAAACGTTAGTACTAAAAGAAAAAAAAAAAATATTATCGAAGTCAATTTTAACGGTTTGATTTATAAAAACAGTATGGATATAGCAACAAATTTTAATACATACTTTGTAAATAGTGTAGTAGAAATTAATAATAGTAATGTTTGGAATACCTTACTTTAATTTTAAGACAATGGAGGAAGATGATATTTAAAAAGTATTTTAAAAAAAATAAATAATAAAAAAGACTTTAATCATGTAAACTGTAAAATGTTATTGGATGTTTTTGACTCAATAACACATAATTTGATTGAAGTTATAAATGGTTCGTTACATACGGGAATTTATCCAGAAGCATGGAAGGAAACAGTAGTAACACTAATAGAAACAGTAAAAAACTGAAAAATATTCAGTGAATTCCGTCCAATTAATATGACAAGCATAGAGTCAAAAATTATTGAGAAGTTTGTGTATATTCAACTTGAAACATATTTGAATGAGTTTAACAGTTTAATATCTAAATTCCAGTCAGGTTTTAGGAAAAACCAAAGTTGTGAAGCAGTTCTGAATCTGATTGTAGCAAATTGGAAACAGCTTGTAAACGAAAAGCAAACGATAGTAGCGGTCTTCCTTGACTTAAAAAGAGCATTTGAAACAGTAGACAGGAATATTCTATTATCGAAATTAGAAGCATTAGGCGTTGAAAATATAGAAGTTAATTGGTTCAAGTCATATTTAAGCAATAGAAGTCAAAAAACTAAAGTCAACGGTGTAGTCTCATAGGCAATTGAAGTTTTGTTGGGAGTTCCACAAGGATCTGTATTAGGGGTGTTATTGTTTCTGATATACATAAATAATATGGAGATAGCTGTAATTTTTGCGCAACTGATCTTGTTTGCGAATGATGTACTTCTATATGTTTCAGGAAAATCAGCTAATGATTGCATAGAAAAAATAAATAATGATTTGGAAAGAGTCAACAAGTGGCTAAGAATGAATAAATTAAAACCAAATATAGATAAAACAAAATTCATGATAATTAATGGTAGTTCAGAATACCATGTAAAAATCGATGATGAACCTGTTGACAAAGTACGCGAAATTAAGTACTTGAGGTTAATACTAAATAAGCAATTAAAATTTCATAAGCATCTTGATTATACATGCAAAAAAATCTCGAAAAAAAACATACTTCTTCAACAAAATCAGAGATAAAATGTATCAAAAATGTGCAATATCAGTATACACAATGCTATTATTAAGCCTAATTTTGAACTATATTCGAGTTTAACAGCATTTTGAAATAATGAACAAATAAGTTGGTTTCAAAAGCAAATAAAAATATGAGAAGTATTTTGAAACGTAATAGATTAACACATATATGTTGTGACAATATGTTGAAATCATTAAAATGGCTGAATATTAAACAAAGATTAATATTTAATACACTTGTGCTCATCTTCAAAATTAAGCACAATATGATGCAGATATATTTATAAGAAAAATTAACATATGTAGGTAATGTTCAACATTATAGTTTAAGAAACATCTCCAACTTTTGATTACAGTTTTTAGAACGGATATGGCTTGAAAGAATTTAATTTATGAAGGGTTAAAGCTATTTAATAATTTACCTCCGGAAATAAAAGTATAAAAACATCTTATTTATTAAATTAAAATGAATGTAAAAAATATTGTAAGTAGTATTGTAATAGGGTAATAGTTTATATATTTACATGTATAAAACTAAATAAATTAATAAATCTAAATCTAAAATATTCAATTAAATTAAATAAAACACTTGTTGTTGTTTCACTAATTAAGAAATTACAAAAAATTTCTTTTATTTTAATATTTTAATTAAAAAAATAAAAAATTAGAGTCGACATATGTTTTGCCCTTCTAAGACATGATAAAGACTAAAGTGAAACAATAAAATTTAAATTTGAAAGGTGGAATTAAAATTTTACTATGAAAAATACATATTCAAACTTTAATATACTATTTTATAATAGTAGGTAAACAAAAAACAATTTTTTTATTGTTTTTTTTTTATTTTAAGAGAACGGGCATCACCAATATAAAAAAAATAACTAGTAAATTACTTATAACATAATTATTATAAACATTTATTAAAAAAGCACCCATATGATTTTTTTATATTAACAAGATTATCATGTTGTAAACGACAAAATTTACAAAATACAGAATTTCATTTAAGATGTAAAAATATTTACTATTAAGTAGTTGGCTCTCATTAGTTAAGTCTAACATTAAGTTGGCTTTTTTTAGCTGAACTAAACCTGATGACGGATTAGAAGAATATATCGACTTTATATGTTCTAAATTAACTAAAATTTATATAAACATAAACACTGGGTGGGTGGCGCAGTAGGTAGAGCGCTTGCCTTTCAACCGAAAGGTCCCAGGTTCGATTCCCGATGAAGTAAAAAAATGCTTTATGGGTTTTTCGACCTAGTCCAGTCAGTACCTTTTGTCACTGGGATAAAATAAATGACAAAAAATATTTGAGAGTATAATCTGATAGCAAGTTAAATAAAATAAAGCTATTCTATTTAAGAAGGCTTAGTTCCTGACAATAGTAGTAGTTTTCCACATTTAATGAGTTGATAAGCCAGTAATTTGTTAAATAAATACTCGAAATATTTGTAGATATTGTAGTGTAAACTTGCAGTACCGTACTTGATTAAGCACGAAAAGGTGATTCTACCTAAGTTACTGTCAAGAAGATAAAAAAAAAAAAAAACTGAAAAAAAAAGTACAAGAAAAGTAGCGAGCCAACTTGCAACATACAAACATTTTAAACTTACTTTTAATTTGCAGACTGAATTTATTTTATTTTGTATTGCAAAAAAGAACAAAATTTTATTGATATTTGAGCAAAACTAATAAATAAATAATTAAAAATATCAAGTAGAAGAAAGTCATAACAGTACCAAATACTTCGATGTCGGACTCTGTCAATTTAATCTGAGCTCACATTTTTCTCCTTTAGTATGTAAAGCGTCAGCTTTTCAATCGAAATATTTGAGGTTCGAATTCCAATATTCTATGGGATTTTCGATCCTGTTCAGTAACCTTTATGGAATAAATGATAACAACATTAATTAAAAATAAATATAAATGCTAAATTGCTAAATCATGTAAGAGTTCCTACAGTTTGTTTATCATAAGACCAACCTATAAACTTTTATTCCGTATTTTCACACCAAGTACATTATTTGAGGATGATGAAATTTTACTTAATATCATTGAAATCAACTACAGGATCCATTATAGCATGCAGTAAATTATTTTCCTGAAGGAAAGGAAGGGTATTTCACTTAAGTAAAATTTTGAAATATTTCAAAAATATTTTCAAAAATTGTTTCAAACGCCAAAACGTTAATCCGGGAAATTAATCACATTAAATCCTTTCATTTTCACAATCTGAAACCTTGAATTTTCCAAACAAAATGACTTCAGAAATCAATTTCTTTTCTACTATCTATATACGTCTATAATTACTCTTATGTCCCAATAATACAATTATTAGTATATTAAATAAAGCTATTATTTCATTTCACAATTATTTTCACTAATTTTAAATTTAATTCAACCGTTCAATATAAGGTCAGTCATTCAATTCATTTAAATAAATATTTATAGATAGTAAAGAAGAAAAGCATAAAAAAACATTTTCATCATCCGATTATTAAATTATCAAAGCAATAAATTCGTTAGCTTTAAATTTTTCTTTAAGCAAAAAAAAAATATTTATACCCTGCGGTTGTTGTTCTTTTTGTTGTTGTATTCTATTTCACTCGATTTCATTATAAATCTAAAGATATGAAAAAAATACCTTTTTTTTCATTATAAATCTAAAGATTAAAAAAAATATTTTTCATTTATTCTCAACGAATGTTTCATTTTCACCGAAGCCTGCCTTTAAATTTCAATTAAATCGTGGAAAAGTTGAAACACATAGATAAAAAATTAAATTTCGAAACTCGAAAGTCAAAACTGTTAAACGAAAAAAGTAAAAAAAATTTAACAAAAACATCTTTTTACTCTAAATTATAAATCAGAAATAGAATAGATCTAAATTAGTATTTGTCACATAAATGCAATAAATATGAATGTGTCTACATAAATATATGTTAACGTCATGTACACAGGTTGTTCATGTATTAGAAAGAAATAAACTAAGTTTGGTGGTTCAAAAAGGTAAACATTTTATAAGGGGAAAATATTCAATGGTTAATTTCAGTAAAGTGCAAAGACCATCCAAAAATGAAAATAAAATTGTTTGCAGGTTGCTTTTATTGCAACTCAGCTTGAGTTTCAATTTCTGTTGTTGTATAAACTTTGAAGGGCATTGCTATTTTGTTTATTGTAGATTAAAATCGAACAGCCATTCAAATTTTAAGCACTTTGTTTGAAGCTATAAAGCTAATTTGATTAATTGACCCAACTTTGTAATTAATTATTCTGCGAATACCTTCCCTATGTATGAAGTTTTGCTTCTTCTTTTCATACATCTTCGTACTTACAGCATCCTGTGTAGAATATTTAAATTTCGAATGATGATTTCTTGATTTTTTTTTATGATTTTCCCAAACCAACCCAAAAATTTAAATATGAAACTTTTTCAAAATACAACAGAAGTACTAATTTTGTGCCTATCTTTCAAATAAACCATTTATAGAAAAACGTGGGCCAGACATCCAAAACATCACCAGAAAACTCTTAGCATAAATCAATAGATGTCTCCGGAGCATCCTAAACATTCTTTGGCCACAAACCGTTTCCAAATGAACGCTGTGGCAAAAACGAACCAAAAACAAATAGTCGTGGAAATGGCGTTGGATCGGACATACTCTTCGTAAACCTGACAACAACATCGCGAAACAATGTTTCGAATGGAATCCTCAGGGTACACGTCGCTTTGGGAGGCCGAGAGATACATGGAGAACAACATTCTTACCCGAAGCAAGTACCCAGCAAAGAGCGTGACCATAAGTCGATGGAAAGATTTGATTTCCCATGCACCACAGATTGAGTTACAGGACAATGATGATAATGATGATCAAAGCAATTAAAATTACCAAAAAATAAATTATATAATAAAAAAATATAAAATTTCCCTGGCTTTTTGTCTTTGAATTATAGCCACCTCGAAATGTTTCTAATTGACCAGTGAATGTATGTATATCTTCAAGTTCAAATGAATTTTATTTTTTTAAGCAAAATGTTGACAAATCGAAAAAAATAACATTCTTACTGTTGCCATCTTGGCAATTCTTGCTTAGAAATTCACCTTTTGAAATTCACGAGATTTGTTAATAATCTTTCTTATAGGAAAAGCACCAGGAAGCAAGTTATTATAGAGAACATATCAAAATCAATATTGACTATTTCTTCAATTGGTGTTTAAAATACAAGGCAACCATATTCTTCATTTCCACATGGTGTCTCCATTGTATGCAAAAGGAAACCAGAATGGACAGTTGTAGATATGTGACACCACGGAGGTAACAATGGGATTAGATAATGGAAAATATTACCTTTATAGCAAAATGACTTAAATTGGACGATATTCTAAGAAAATAATTAATTGTTTTACGAAAATAGAAAACTTTAAGTTAAATGAAGAGGAAAGAAATATTTTTTTAATGCTTGACCGGCGTATGCTACACCGGGAATAGCTAATATGTATTATTATACAGTAACTCTCTATTCATATGAATTATATTTCCAGCATTGAAAATAGTTTGTTTAGTATAGTCACTCGCAGTCACAAGTACAAATGACTGAACGCTTAATTCTGGTATAATTTTTTTTATTACTTTACTATTAAATTACTCCTTAAAAGAAGTTCATTTCGTAATTTACTATAAGAGTAATAAATTCCAAGTAAGCTATTAGGCACATTTCAACGAATCAATCAAGTTAATTTAACAAAAATTTAGAAAAACTTTTGAAATGCTGACATTCGTGATAAACGTTTGTTTTCTTTATTATATTTCTCGATTTGAATCGTCATTTTGCGAAATAGGTCTCGTCGTATTTTAATTTTTATTTTTTATTTTTTATATACATCTATATATTGTATTGTATTTACAAGTATTTAAATATAAATTTAATATTTAATTTTTTTTTCCTTATTTTTTTTTTTTATCTTTTGACGGGCATAAGCAGATTTTTTTAATTTGAATAAAAAGTTTCTTATAAAATTTTAAATGGAAACCAACCATTAAATGTTATTTCTTTATTTCGTAAGAATTAAAAACAAAAATAAAAACAAATCGAAATAATAAAGAAAATAAGAAAATAAAACTTCAAGGAATTTATCCTTTTTTATTCCTTAAAAACCATTTCGAAAATTAAATAATTATTAAAATTGAGACCTTTTTATATTTTAGAACTGTTTTACTCACAACTTCGAATTAAATATATTTATCTGATAGATGAGTATATAAAATAAGAATATATAATACATACATAACATATTACTCAAAAATTCCAATTTTATATAGTTTTTAAACGTGTTATATGATATTTTTAAGTTTAATTTTTAATTCAATTCAGTAGTGAGCACCAGTTTTTTGATAAGCAACTCATTCAGTAAAATTTGATAATACAATGATTTCAGTTTTACAAAATTAAACATTGTACCAATAGATTTAAGATTAAGATATATGTTTTTCTATTGGAAACTTAATGAGGAATTCGAGCGACCTTAAATTTTGATGTTTTCAATTTATTGTATTCAGTATCTTGTACTCAGTAATTTGTGCTGAGCTGTAGTATTAAAATAATACTCATTTACTAAAAACGTCTGATTGGCTTGCTTATTTATGCTAGTTTGCAGTTTTGGAATACACTCGATAGTTGAAATATTAAAAAATACTTAAGATTACATGTTTGAAACAAAATGTATGTGGAAGTATTGAAATAAAATTCACCTACAAAATTAACTCATAGTAAAGGTATTGTAGAATTAACAATTCTGATCATCAAAACTAACTAAATATTTAATACCAAATGTATTTATTAGCTACTTAATACAAAAATAATAAAAAAAAACAACAATTAAGTCCGAATTAATAGTTACAATCAAAAAATATTAATTCAAATGTTCCTATTTTCAAAAGTCAATCGTATTCCAGGAAGGTTTAGACCCTTACCTACTTATGAAAATCAATGTATGCAGAGCATTAATTTTTTTTTGTTTTGTTATCATGAATTTCTAATTAAATTTTTAAAATTCATTGATAAAACTAAATTTTATTTGTTTTTTAATTTTCAAAAATCTTTTTGGGAACAAGTTATTCTAATAAACATTGAAAAACAGAAAATTCAAATGTTAAAATAGAACAATCACAGTAGAATAATAAAATTGAATTGTTTTTCTCAATCTTGTATTCTCATTTTTAGTTTACATGTAAATTCGATTCGATTGTAAAAATTTACAACAAACAAAATACAGAATAAAATTTAAAATATTTTTTATTTTTCCTCGTATTTATTTTAGAAAATTTTCTAATTCTATTTTTTTTTTTTTTACAATAAATAACTTGTCACACAGAATTGTGTTTTTATAAAGAAAAGTTTTATTATATTTTTTTTTTATTTTCTTAAGTCGATAATGGTGGGCTCATTTTACACAATATTTGTTAACGATATTCAATATAAAATGGTACGAAATAGACTAAGAGCTTTTTAACAGGTTTCAATTGAATTCAAGAATTTTTACTGAATGAACTTTTGCTGTACATCTATTTCTGTACATATATATGTATGTATGTTAAGTGTTCTTAGTATTTTAATAATAACAAGAAGTGAGAAAAATGTTTCAATTGAAAAATTTTCCGAGAGTTTGCAATATTTTTTTTTTTTTGTTTGTTTTATTTTTTTCTGTTATGTTTCTATTTTGTTTTATCTGATTTCTTTTCTTTTTCATTTTGTCTTTTAAGCTTTTAGGGATTACTAAAATGTATTATGTATTTTTTTTTATTTCTCTGTTTGTTTCATTATAGCCTAATCCTAATACAAAAGAAATGAAAAAAAAAATCTAAACAAAAACATAAGAAATAAAAAAAAAAATTATTATCAATTCACTGTTTTGTTGTTGTTGTTATTATTATCATTCTTATATATTTTAGTAGTGTTAAGAGTTATGGTTATTGTTATTGTTAATCTTTTTCATTTTTGTTTTTTTTATTGTCCTCCTAAATACATAAAATGGGAAAAATCGGCCTGAGTAATTGCTTTGTAATATAATAAGAAAATCTTAAATAGAACATTATATAATTGACTTTTAATGTGTGTGTGTGTGTATAACACTGAGGAGTATGCATAAGAATTGGACAATTGATCATTATAATATTTTTTTTTTTTTTTTTTTTTTTTTTCCAGATAGTAGTAAATCATCGAAAGAGGCTTCAGGGACTACCTATTACCGGGGAAGGCAGTTTGAAGGACTGTGGGACTTTAACCCACTAAAAACTCCTATCATTATTGCAACATTAAAACTAGTCTTATAGACTAACCATTAATTTACATTTAACTCAAAGAAACATAGATACCTTTGATCTACCAAAATCCAATAGGGTTTTAATAGATAAAAGGTTTTAACCTAACTCAAGTGGTCTTGTTCGTTTTAGTCGCTTCACAAAGTTTTGATTGTCAATTAAGCTAGAAGCTTCGGTATTGACATGTTGGATCAGACGAGTTTTATGCCGTGCAGCGCATTTAATTATTTCGTCTTTTATAGATGAGATCTTCAGATCTCGATGAATATCGGCATTGCGAACATACCATGGAGCATTGACTATGTTGCGCAGTACCTTATTTTGGAATGTTTGGATAGTTTGAATATGGATTTGTTTAGCACATCCCCATATTTGAATACCGTATGCCCAGACTGGCTTCAATATTTGATTATACATCAAAACTTTGTTATAGGTCGAGACCGTAGAATTCCGCCCAATCAGCCAGTATATTTCTCTATATTTGAACTGGAGTTCTTGTTTTTTGATTTTTACATGCTCTTTCCATTTCAGTTTTGCATCCAAGGTCATGCCAAGATATTTGGCTTTATTCTCGTATGGAATCACGACATCATTAATTTTAACTGAGAGAGGAGTTACTATGTTTTTATAGGTGAAGTTTACATGACTAGATTTGGCTTCATTTAATTTAATTTTCCATTTTTTGCACCAGTTGGAAATTTCGTCATTAGCTTTTTGCAGTTTGTTTGTAGCTTCTTCTATAGTAGAACCAACTGCCATCAACGCTGTGTCATCTGCAAAGGTTGCTATTTTTATATTTTCTACATCGGGTATATCACAGGTGTATAACAAATATAAAATTGGACCCAGTATACTACCTTGCGGTACTCCAGCTTTTATATCTCTTAGAGAGGAGTATTCATTCTCATTTTTAACTCGAAAAACTCTATTTGAGAGATATGATGAAAATAATTGAACATAATTTTTAGGGAGCAAACAACTTAGCTTTTTGATGAGTCCTTCATGCCAAACTTTATCAAAAGCTTGGGCTACATCTAGAAATACTGAAGAACAAATTTGTTTATTTTCCAGTGCCCTTTCTATAATGTCTGTTATTCGATGTACTTGATCTATTGTTGAGTGTTTTTGCCTAAACCCAAATTGGTGATTAGGTATTATATTCCTGTTTTCTATGAGGGGTTGAATCCTTCTCAATAGTAACTTTTCAAACAACTTCGATATTGTAGGAAGCAAAGATATCGGCCTGTAGGATTTGGTGTCGATAGCAGGCTTTCCTGGTTTTTGGATCATTATTATCTCGGCAACTTTCCATATACTAGGTACGTGTTTAAGCTTAATACAGGCATTCATTATATATACCAAGAGTGTGAGAACTTTGTTGGGTATATTTTTTAGCACATTTGAAGTTATTAAATCAAAACCTGGGGCTTTATTTAATTTTAGGTTTTTTATTTCCTTAATTACTTCTTTTCGACTTATTAAGGGAATATTTATATCTTCATGGTTATATATTTCAGTTAGATCAATAACAGTGTTCATTTCATTGGGCTTAAAAATTTCAGCGAGATGATCTGCAAAAGTGTCAGCTTTTTCTTTATCGCTTCTTGCCCATGAGCCATCATTTTTCCTCAGTGGTGCAGAATGCACAATAGACTTCTTCATTTTACTCGTAGCTTTCCATAAAGAATAATTTGTTTCTTTAGTAGCTGTTAAATTTTGTAGGTAATAATTCAGAGATCTATCATTTAATTTCTTTATTTCTCTCTTTAGCTCCTGACTTTTATTATTAAGATCCGTTTTGCTGGATGGGTCACGCGTTTGTTGCCACCTCCTTCTCGCTTTTCGTTTCTCTTTTACCATGTTAAGGATATACACCGGATATCTAGGGTTGATTTTTTTTGATTTTTTTGTCTTAGTACTACTCCAAGCTGCAAACTGGACAGCTTGCATAAGTTTTTCAGTAGCAATTTCTAGTTGTTCCTCATTGTCTAATGTTACTCTTAAGTTAATTTTTTCTAGCAGAATCTTTTTGAAGCTTAACCAATCTGTAGATGAGTTGGTTAAAAATGGTTTACAAGATTTTTTCACTATTGTTGTATTTAATTTTAGGACGACAGCAGAATGGTCGGAATTGAGGTCATAGTTATCTTCTATAGATGTGAAATTAGTTGATACTTTTTTCATTATAAAAAAGTCTAACACATCAGGAGTTTTGTTTATATCTGCAGGCCAATATGTTGGTTTTCCTGTTGAAAGAAATAAACAACCTGTTTCTCTCAGCGCCTCTCTCAGTTCTTTACCTCGAGTAAGGGTCATCCTGGAGCCCCATTCTAGATGTTTAGCATTGTAGTCACCTCCAAGAATAAATCTTTCACCTAATTTCATTAATAAGCTCTTGAACATATGTTTTTTAATAGCGTGATTGGGCGGGCAGTACAGCGCTCCTACGTTGATATTTTGCTTTGTGCACCTTATTTGTACGGCTGTGAGTTGCATTTCTGTACTTTGTATGTTACAATGTTCATGATGGGTAATAAGATCATTTACTATGACCGCACTACCTCCTTTTGGTAGATTGTCAGGGTGCATTGTATGATATACTTTGTATCCACGAATTACTAAATTGTGCCCCTTTGTTAGATGGGTTTCTGACACGAGACAGACATCTATGTTTCGTAAGTTTAGGAACATTTCCAATTCTTGTTTTTTGTTGTTAATGCCATTCGCATTCCAAGTACATATAGTGATTTTGTCCTTATTCATTATCTAATTGAGTTATGTGGCATATCAGGATACTTAACAGTATACCTACTTTCCAAGTTATCTAATCTTAGTGAGATTCTATCTACCAGACTCATTAGTTTTTCCATTGTTTTTAATATAGTTCCGTTCTGTTCTTTTTCTGCAATCAATTTCGTATTTGTTGAACGAGCTCTTCTCGGAATTTGATTTTTTGACGAACGAGTTCTTCTCGGCGTTTGATTATTTGCATTTGATGAATAAGCTATTCTAGGTGTTTCATCAGCAGTGAAATCTCGATTTTTTTTCATATTTTTATTGCTTTGGTAGACATCTTCATTGAGTTTGCCTTTTGCTATGGCAGAATAAGTTACTCCCTTTATTACTTTCTTTGATATAAATTTTCTTGGTTGTTGCCTTTGAACTAATTTTGGGTAAACAGAGTTTCTCCTTTTCTGAAGTTCTTTGGCAATAAGACATCCTCTGTAATTTGCTGGATGAGACTCTTGGCAGTTGGAGCATTTTGGCTGTGAAGTTTTCAGCTTATCGCATTCTGCTGTTAAATGTTTACCAGCACATTTCACACATATAGGCTCCCTATTACAAAATTTTTGCGTATGATTATAACGCTGACATCTTTTGCACTGAGGAATATCTTTGCTTTTTCTCAGAGGTTCAATATAAACTATCATGTTTTGAATATGATTGATTTCGTAAATTTTTTTTCATGTCTTCCTTACTATCAAAGATAAGCATGAAAATTGGGAGTTTAACAGTTACCTGTTTATCATTTTCCTTGACTTTCTTTATCATATTTACTGCATTGATGATATTGAATTGCCTATTATGAAGCTCACTTATTATATCTTCTGGCATGCAAGATTGGTGCAAGCCGCGTGCCATGACTTTTATTGGTCTATTTATTTTGCTTTCATAAGTATGCCATTCGTATTTGGTATCATTGAGATCTTTAGCTAGATTTCTATAATCCATTTCCGTCTCCAGATTTATTTTCAGCTGCTTATTGTTTAGCAATTTTATTTCATATTTTATATTTTTAGCTTGCATCATTTTATTTAATGGTTTGAAATCATTTATGTTACTTATGATTAGAGGTGGAATTTTGGTTTTCCTTTTGCTCACAAATTCAGTTGTTTTGGAGTTTTTTTCTTGATAGGTTTTTGTTAAACCAGATGGTGACGATTCAACTTCAGGTGAAGAAGTAGCTTTTCTTTTTTTATTTGATCTTTTGTTTTTTTTGAGCAGCCAGTCAGTTTCTCTGCTCAATTCATCTTCATCCGTGAAATATTCTTTTTGCTCGATGATTTCATTTGGTGCATTACGTTTTTCTCTTTTTTTCAAAGCTTCGTTTTCTGCTCTTAATGCCGAAATTTCTTTTTTTAGTGACATACATAATGCCTCTATTTCGCTTAGCCTCTTTTGGAGTATATGGTTTTCGTTTGGTTCTTTATTATTTTGACTCCGTATATCAATTATTGGCTCGGTCATCCTTGATGGCGACCTTGGAACCCTCGCACTCTTTTTAAAAGGGTTAATCAGCTTGTCTAAATTGTTGTTCCCCACTGGCGACTCATCTGAAAGTCTAGTACATTCAGCCAAGCCCTCGCCGGCAGCCGTGGTCTCTGCCGACACTTTGGTAGATATCCCTACCGAGTTTATTTTGTTATTTAGACTATACATTATTATTTGTTTTTATGTTGCATTTTATACCTCCTGCCAGGTGATTTTAACTGCCGCCCCTCTGGGATCAGCCGCAGACCAGGGAGCCGCCTATTTTAGGTCAAACGCTTCTGGATTTTTTTTTTTTTTTTTTTTTTTTTTTTTTTTGTGCCGGCACTCACAATTTCAATTACCATAGATCGCGTCCGCGCACGTGCTAACCAAATCGATTTACTTAGATATTGCGCCAAGTGTTCGCATTCACCCGCTCTCGTTAGCCTTACAAGTTACCAGGTGGTACCCGGCAGATAACTATGTTACCTACCTTCGAGGAGGTGAGAGTCGGATTTGATGGCAGAGCTGTAGATGTTTTACCAGATGGCATTTCCTAGTTTTTATCGGAAACATAGGTTAGCATATGTTCCGTCTAGAGCCTTTACCACCCTTTTACCACCCTAATCATTATAATATAAAAGTATAAAATAACAGAATTATAGTTTTCATTTGTATGTGAAAATATAGTTTGTGATGCAAAATAGATGGGATTTATACATTGAGAATGAAGATCAAATTTATACTTTTAAAAGAAAATATAAATATGAACATTTTTTTATAGACTATATTATGAATAGAAAATTTTAAATAAAATTTTTAATTTTAAAATAGATATATAGATATATATTTTTTTATAATAGATTCTCTAGACAAAGTTATTAATATGTTAATGAACAATTTAAGACTGGGCTAATTTTTTGCAAAATAATCAAAAACTGTATTAAATAATTGTCTATAAATTATTTATTTAAGATTTAAATTAACATTTGACAACGAAATGATTCTGGGTGTAAGTCCGACGACAATCTATACATAAAATTCCCCCTACGAATTCATTCTGGATAAAAATTAGAAAAGAAAATTAATAAATTCTCAAATTTGAAATATTAAAAAAAAAGAGCAGAATTGCATTATTTATTCGATGTCACTAGATTTCTGTCCAGTTTGAAATGAAGATTTTTACTACATTATATTTCCGTTCAGTCTACATAGCATTAAAAATCATGGCTTAATTAATCTAATAATCAAAGCATTTTGATATTCATTTTGTTTAAATTGAGTTCACAAACTTTTTTATCTTTTACAATTATTACCAAGACAATATTGGATGAAAATCCTAATTGTTTTCAAGACCATACACATTATGACCCCTATCATAATAGACTAGGCGACTCAATTTACAAGGGAATAATAATCGTGTCACTTGAATATGAAATTGGTATCATAATAGGCATAAGATACGACCAAAAAATTGAAAGGCACCACTTATATATTAGTACAATTTTGTAAAAATTTTTAAATTTTAGTACCTCTATTCGGTATTTGTTTACATTCTGGATTGCAATTTTTGAATTTTGTAAACCAAGTTAATAAAATTAGAACATTAAAAAGTGAAATAAGATTAAAAATTTAACAATATACAATTTATATACCTACATAATTGTATTTATTTATTTATAAAAATTCTAGTTTTATTATTTTCAAAATTTTATTTTTGTATTTTACGTACAAAAAAAAGCAAAAATTTTAATTTTTATTTAAAAAACTTAACAACAATTTACTTTTAAAATTTTTTTTTTAAAACTGGTACAAAATTATTCAAAAACTTTACCTGTCGCCTAATAATTGAACACGATTGAAAATACTATAATTTTCTCATGTAATGTAAAAATTTTCGTACTAGATTTTTGCCTAGGCGGAATTATTCGAAAAAAAAGATCTAATATGATACCAAAATGTTACCATTTATCGCGACATACGACAACCGCCATTTTTTTAGTCTATTACGATAGAGGTTTATATTTTATTTTGAAATTTATGAAAAATAGCAAATAGTTAAAAACTACATTTTATTTAACAGTAATTTAAAAATAGTATTTCGTACGGTGTTTACCAAATGGTATTCCCAACTAATTATATGGAATCAAATAATGAAAAATGTTAAGCTTATAAGTTATGTTTAAATTAAGTTTTGTTTTAGTATTATAGTAATCAATTAAAGATTTTTACTTTTTTAAAGATTTTATAAAAACCATGGACTTAACGTTGTTTTTTGTTACTTTTTACAACGCATCAAGTTATAAATGAGTTTTAAGCACTAGCAGTATGGTATTAACATTCTTGCAGAAACTTGTAGACAGTAAGGTATTAATTTGACATAAAAAAATTCAAATGTTTTTACATGTTAAAAGTGTTGTAAATTGTATTAAATATTAATATTTTTAATTTTCAATAGTTAACAATTTATATTATAAGGTGATTTTATTTAAATGATCAGTTTTAATACATTTTTTGAACTTTTCAAATAAATTTATATATACGTATACTGCAAATCTATTTATGTAACTGTGAAACAGAGCATTCCCAAATTAGTCCGATTGAAATAATTTTCGATAAAATTTGTCTATTCATTTGTTATTTCATTTTAAATTTATTGAAGTTATTCCAATCGAACTTATTTCGCAGCGCCGTGAAGCACTTGTAATGGTCTAATAAGTCCCTCACTTGAATCTTGTGAAGTATCTAATATTTTAATTTAACAAAATTCAATTTCAAGTTCGATTAAATATTTTACAAAATGTTCAGGTACATAGAAATTTAATATTTTTGTAATTTTCATTTATTTCAAGAGTCAATTTTCGCTTAGTTTATTAGTATTCCAAGATTGAGATTCCAAGATTTAATATCCACTTCGCTGAAGCTGAAGAAACTTCCTTAAAAACATTTAAGATGCATCCTGGAAATCTTTTTCGTTACGATAATCGTAATAACCGCTATAATACCCATAACTGTATATATTTTCTTATTTGGATCAGTTTTTGAACAATTTAAATTTAACCTTTTCTTGGGGCGCCAGTTTTTATATTTCAGCAATATTCTGTTGAATTAATTTTGTATTGATTTCTGGCATTTCAAATGTTGATTGTAGTTGTTATCTGCAGGGGTATGAAAACTTTGTACTTTTATTTGAAAAAAAGTTATTTATAATATAAAAAAAAATTTAAGGTATAAAGACCGTTAATATATAAAGATAAAAAAAAGTAGTTTGATCGTATGGAGATCAAAGTTCAAATATATTACTAATGCCATAATCCAAATATAGTATACTGTATTGACTGTATACAGTATACACACTGGTATACCTATAGTTATGCAAATGGAATTTTGTTTTTGTCTTTTCAAACTGTGCATTAAATGTACAAATAAAATAAATATGCTAATTTCTCAAAATATCTTATAGATAATACACAAGATCGACGACGTGGGGAGTAAAGCAAGTTGAATAATAAATTACATCGCAAAAAATATTAAAATTTTAGTAAGTTCTTAAGCCAAAAATAAAAATATGCAAAACGGTGGTGAATACTTAAAACATTTAAATAGCTACACGTTCCGCAAAACAAAAATAAAAAGTATACAAAACGGTGGCAAATAATGGAAACATTGGAACAATTAAATACAATCAAACCAAAAATAAAAAATTGAAGTAATAATTAATATACAATTGTGTATTTGACGGCATTCAATCATATAGGGTTGTCAAATATTTAAAAATGAATTGTTAACACTCTGTGGTGCATAGTTAATACAGAAGTACAAATAAATTTGCTCACTAAAGCTTATACTGTTATGACTGTTCAGACTGAACGATCAACATTCTAACTGCTTCAACGGCTTGATATTTACAATAAAACAAGACATGGCACAGACAATGACATTGTCTACTTATTAATTTAATTTTTTTAAATTTTTGGTATAACAGCCGATTTAAATGTGAAAAACTACATCTATTGTAAAGTATAATAATTGAAAAACTTTGTGTGTACATACATTCATGAAATAAGTAGGATTCGAGCTCAAAATTATCCATTTACTATTACATAAAATAGTGGATAACATAACTACAATATCTTAGTCCGTCTATTTAAATACGCTTTAGAATATATTCTACAATAAAATCCTTTAATTTATGCGAAAACAGTAATTTATCGATCCCCTACGTTGAGAGTAATGGGATTTTATTGTGTTAAATTATACTGAAATTATAGTATTTATTTCGTTGTAAAGTATACGTATGATACTTTGATTTCATTATAAAGTATATATATATTCAAGAATCAAGCGATTCAGAAAACAACAACAATTATACCAAAACAAATATTTTTTTTTTATATAAGATCGTGTCTGAAAGAACTATTTCTGTGCAATTGGACATGGTATTCACTGGTATATAGTGTTTTGACAAATCCACAACATTTTCAATATAATATGCAATTTTTTATTAGTTACTAATTACTATATGCTTTTATGCAATAAATAATACAAATTAACAAAATTTGATATGTGGTGTATCGACGAACTTATTTTAGTAAATAAAATATGCACCGAAAACTCTAGGCCAGATTCATGAAAAACATTAAATAAAAATAAACATTTTAAAAAATTTATATTCTATTGAAAATGTTGTCGAAATATCAAGACAGTATATTTTGTGAAATTAGCATATTTATTTTATACATAATATGTATATGATGTATATTCACACTTTATATTTTTGAATTCAACCAATATGTAAAAATGAAACTTTTACAAGGAGACTTGAGACGAATAGAAAAACAAAATTCTATTTGTATGTGTAACTAAACTATGATGTATACTATATTTAGGTATGGTATTGCATTGGTAATAATTGGTATATTATATTGAGTTATATTTTTTTTTTTTTTTATTTGGTTCTATAATAGTGCTGTTTATGTTTTTAATATTGATTAGTAAGATCGTAAAAATGTCCATCTCAAGTTTGATTTTCATATGATCGAACTATTTTTGTGTATCTATTATATGAACGATCTTTGGCATAACTCTAAAATTGAACAAGGTTATCTCGTTATTCAGTATTTTGAGAGGTATGATTTTACAATAATTGATTTTTAAACTTTTTACAATATGTAAAATAATTTGAAAAACATAATTTCATTACTATATAATACATATAATATGACACTTTTTTACTGTCCTCAATTGTAATAAAGAACTTTTCTAAGCTTTCTAAATTTTGTATATGTATAATATAAACATAAATCGGGGCAATGAATCTCTCTTATATATTTACATTTTACTCGAATAACTTCAGTATTAAAACAGATAATGATTGACATTGTGACAATGATATTAAAATGTTAAATAATTTTAAAAATAAATATTTACAGAAAATAGAATAACTTTGAAAACAGCAAAATAGAAACATAAAATTAATTTAGATTATTTTTTACACTCAATATTTTACCACAATATATTATAAACTAATTTGTTCAAACGCTGAAAGTTTTGCAAATTAACCAATTCTTATCGAAATGAGTAGTATGAACATCAAATCGTAAGAATTGGCAGATTTTACTATTAATTTTTGTATATGTAACTATGGTAGGTATATAATAAAACTTAAGTGCTAAATAATTGATGGTAAATTGAAAATGAAAATATAATTTATTTTTGTTGTTTTTCTTTTAATATGTCATTATCGAAAATAGATTACTTTTATTTTTTTTAAATTAAAGTGATGTTAAGGTGAAATTTTAAGCCAATATTAAAAATATAAGAGACAATAAATTTAAAAAAACTTTAATATTAGAAATTTTTTGGTAAATAAAATGTTCTTGAATAAAGTCGGATCAACAGATTTTTCAAAGATTAAAATAAGTGTTTATAGTGGCTTTTGTTTTTGATAACTTTTGGATTAACTCATATACCACCAATAAATTCTTTTGTTATAAAAATAACTTTTTTTTATAAAATTTAGAATTTATAATTTTTTTTATAACTAATAGGGATGTATATATGTATATTATATGTATAATATAAATAAACCTATTATAAACAAAAGTTGAATATAACAATAAACATTTAAAAAATAACGAGTCAAGTTGGATTCAATATCAGAATATGCCTTAAGCAAACTTTAAACTTTCATATAATAACATGTACATAACACAATTTTCAAAAGAAATATGAAAAATGTATGATTGTTGAAAATAAGTCGAACAATTCAATAACACAAATTTTACTTAAAGTTTTTATAAAGATTAACTATGAAAAATGGGTTTAAAACCATTTTATTTTCTTTGAACACAACAAAAAAATCCCATTGTACATTGTTGCAGTTTCACATTCATTATTAAGATCAAAATTAGATTATGAATTTCAGTATATTCAATGTACGTAAAGGTATTCTACCTAATACTTAGATTACCTACAATAGGGTAAAAAAACGAAAAAGGCCGCACAATGCAAATGCTATCATTTTATCTTCTTCTTTATTAATATGTAAAGACGAATGTTTTGTATGTATGTATGTATGTATGTTTGTTCCAGAACTCCTCCCAAACGGACTAAGCTATTTCAACCAAATTTTCGCACCTAGAATCGAAGATAGGCTATGTAGAATTCCAAAATTCTGGCCGGTTCCGATAGCTGCCACACAACTCATAGCACCCATCAAGAATATTTCAAAAAGTAAAGGTGTTACAGAGCTAAAATTTTGTACTCGGGTATTCTTTCAAAAAATTTTGACTGGTTCGGGTAGCTGTGATACAACTTTTTCATTCAGCATATAGCAATATATATTGGACCATTGTTTTTAGTAAATTCCGTTAACCCGTTTCGGAACGTCGGTCTACGGAATTTTCGTTTCATTGTCCCGTCTAAGCACTGTGACTGATTGACTTGAAACTATGTAGAATTAATGCTTCTTGGCATAGCAGATCACTGGCTTGTTTAGGCTCTGATTCATTAACCCCTTCAGACACGTCGATCTGTAACAAAATTTGGTGCAAAAGAATTGTGTTCAATTTTAAGAGGAGCTTCTATAGTCTTAAGAAGGCGAAAGACATATTTTTATTGAATTCCGTTAACCTATTTCGGTATGCCAGTCTAATAAGCTTTATTTTTAGTTTTTATTGAATTGTTTAAGCGCCTTGATGGATGATTTTCAAACATGGTATAAATATTTTTTCCTACCAGAGGAGGTCACTTGAAAACCCGTTCGAGCACATCGATCTGACAATAAAAACTGTAGATGATTTCTTTTCACTTTCAAAAAGAGATGCTATAGCTTAAAATAACTTAAAGACAATTTTTGTTCAATTCCTTTAATTCCGGTTCGACGCTTGATAATAAGAAAATGAACGGGAAAATAAGGACTTCGGTAGGATGTGGTTCCTCAAATATTCTGACGCACAAAAGTTTTTTATCGGAGCCCGGCACGTGTATTCAATTTGAACCAAATTGGCTAAGTAATTTCTCAGATACAAACGATGATTAGGTCCTCTAAACTTTGCCAAAAAGTGTTGTCTTCAGGAATAAATATGTATACAATTTTATAATTTTCTTTTTTCCTTTTTGTCTTTCTTTTATCTATAATTATAATTGACAAGCATTTAAGGTCCTGCGCAGTAGACAACTTTTTATTTTATTTCGATTCTCCTACTTCTTAATGAACTTCTGATATAATATGTAAGATGTATATATAAAACAAAAATGCGAACACAGTTGAAAATTTTGTACTCATATGATTTTATTATTCAGCAAATACACTAACAAATCAGTTATTATAATTTACATTATATACTTGCAAATGAATCTATGTACATATGCCAAATAAAAACAAAGAAACAAATTCATCTAAAATAAAAAATATAAAAACAACAAAAAAACAAATCACTTGAATTCTTCATTTTTATCTTTTTAAGTAACTGTTTCTAAATTTTGGTTATTTGTAGTAATAATATAGTTTTCACTAAAATTATGTATATGTAGTAGGTATATACCCCTTTAATGACAAAATTTTTTATTTTTAGTAATATTATCACTAAATGCAACTTACTATAGCGAGTATATCGGAAACGAAGCAGTATATGAGGGACGTGTATTTATCTGTCCTAAATAAAACTTACTAACCACAAAACTTTTTATTAAACACGAGTGGTTTCTGCTATATCGTGCGAAGTCTATGTCAGTACGTAAATTACAGTTTTTTTAAAAACTTTAAATTTGACTTCAACTTGAAATATAATTACTCAACAGGGGCCCCTAGTTTATATTATAATAATAACTTACTTAAATCTGTTAATTTTTTTTTATATTATATATATATTTTCTTACATAATTTAATAATCTCTTGTTTCTATAGAATATTTATTATAAATTAATTAAACAATGGAATAAAAATAAAAATATGAATGAATGGAAAAATAATTTAAAAAAAATCTCATTTCCACTAAGGCAATATATAAAATTTGAAAATAAATGAATGTATTGCATGAACGTGTATAATATGTAATTTAGATTTGGTTTTAACATGTCCAATTAATACAAGACAACTAAAACTTCCAGCAAAATATTTTTTAATAATTTTGTTTTAGCTGAATACATACAACTATTTACATAATATTTTACAGTATATTGCACATGAGTGAGAAGTAGATATCTGATTCATAAAGAGTGAAAATAAAACAAAAATCCTTGTAAAAGAAACATGTGCCTTTTTGTCCACATCATATTATGTTATATGATATTGTAACGGTATATTGTTTTTTTATAATATGTTAAATTGGTAAATGTAAATATTACACGCACATAATATAAATAACGGATTTTCGGATATTTTAATTTAATTTCTTTTTGTTTTTGTCATGGTCACAAATATATTTCTTTACACAAATAGGATTTTGTGAAATTTAAATTTTTTTATTTTTTTTTTATATGTTTTTTTTTTAATACTATTAAATTTATTTGGAGAAATTCGATATGTTTATAATATAACACATATATGTAGCCATGAAAAAATATAAACTTTAACATTATTTTACAACACCCTAATGTTACCTAATGTAAGAAATTATCGAATGAATAATTTAAATTTGATTTTTTTTATATATAATATTAAGTAACCATGAAGTTCAAGAACATTCACAGCAAACGTCATAAAAAAACTAGAAGCAGTAGAGAAACTTGCGTGCCTCTGTGTAGCAAGTGCTTTCAGAGGCTATGCTTTAATGGCTAACTTCTTGATCTCCCACCCTTGCACCTTTTTCAATGGAAGCCCTCGAAGTATGTAAAGATGAAGTTACCGGTCATATGAAGAATCCAACTGATTTTTTTTTTATTTTGCTGTTTTTATATTTCTTATTTCAGATGAATTTTTTTTTTTTTTGTTTTTATATGAAATATATACATCATAGGTTCGTTTGCAAGTAATAATAATAACTGATTTATTTGTTTTTGTTTTTTATTTTAACTCACATATGCATGATGTATTTGGTGAAATACATAAAACCATATAATAAAACCATATAAATAAAAAAATGTTCAACTGTGTGCGCATTATTGTTTTATATACAACTTATTAATATATTAAGAGTTCATTAAGGAGAAGAGAGATAAAATGAAAAGAGTAGCCATCTTTCATCAGCGCAGGTCCTTAAATGCTTGTCAATTATAATTATAGATAATAATAAACTGATCTAAGATCTAAGATAAAAGATATTATATAAAATCCATAATAGGCAGAGGAGTTATTTGAGAAGGCACAGAGAGTATAAGTTGTTAATAGGTTAAATTTTTAAAAGCTTTTTTCTCAAATATCCTGGTGGAATATAAATTTTAATTTTAATTTTTGTAATCAATTTTAAAAACAAAAAAAAAGTAGTTTGACATCGAATAAAAATTGTAAAGCGTAATAAGAATTTCTTTGTAGTATATTTTTATTTTTTTAAGATAATTTTCCTTTTTTTCTTATTTTTGCTACACTAAGCCTAACAATATAAATGAAGAAAAATTTATGAATAAAATATACCAATATATTACTAAAGTCTTAATTTTTATTTAATAATTTTAGGATTCGTCCTTGATTATTTCTGATAATTTTTTTTTATATTTGTTATATTTTTAAAAAAATATAAAATAACTCTTTTTTGTTTTTAACAAATATTCGAAAAGGACAGCTCGTTTATATAATTGAAAGAAAGCAAAAAAAATCCTCTGTAATTTTCAATTTTTTTCTTATAACTGTGTATGTGTATATGTTGTGCGTGTGTATATACATAAAGGAACGAACAATGAACCCGAAAATGATGCAAAATACAAAATCTTTCACTCAACAAATGATAACATTGCCATTTTTCTCTCCTCAAAAATTTTGTATTTAAAAGAGAATCAACATTTTTATTTTCATTCTTTTCTTTTGAAATTTTCTTATTTCTATTATTTAACATTATCTTCTGAAGCTCTGATATACACACATATTATATGGCCAAACATATTCATAGACATATACTTATATTTATTTGAGTTTTAATATTGTATAATTAATATCCTGATTTTATTTTTAATGGCGGTTCCCAGGATTCAAAAAAAAACATTTTTTTCTCTTTATTTTTTCATCTTCTTTCTTTTGGTATTTCCTTTTCTTTGATTTTGAAACAGTATTAAATATATAACAGTACCTAACATTATCAAGTTTTCCTTTCATTATCCTTAAATTATAGTAATTAAGAAAGGTTGGTTGGTTAGTTTTTTTGTTTTTTGTTTTCTTTGTGCTTTTTGTTAATTTGCTTTGTTTTATTTTGTTATTGTAGAAATAATGTTGATTGTTTCTAAAGTTGTACGTTAAATTTAATCATGACTTAGAGAATTTTAATATCATTAAAACCCACTGGAATACCATAACTATAAAGACTATAAATTATAAAACAGTGTAATATATATATATATATATATATATATATACATATAATAATAACAAAAATGGATGTGGAACACAGATTTAATTCTTTGATAGGTTAATGTTTTGTAGATTTTTTCATTTTTTAAAAATTTTTAAAAAGTTCTTTCGTTTTGTTTTAATTAAACAAAATAGAAATGTTAAATGTTATGGAATTAAAGAGTGTTTATTATTTGTTTGTAACAATACAAATTACACTCACTTTAGAAACAAATTTTTATTACATTATCAGAACATTTAAATTGCAAATGTTAATAAATAATAATAATTTTATTTGCAATGATGCCGAAAATTTTCTAACGATATTAAGAGGGTCTTTATAGCAAAAGCTGTAAAAATAATTAGTTTTTGAATTGACCAATTGTTTGTTAATTTTGTAAATTTACGAAATTTTAAGTATAATTTTTGTTGTTATTTTATTATGTTATTATTTTATTTTGTGTTGTTTTTCTGTATGTTTTCAACCAAAAACCATTTCAATTATTACGAATAAATTTTGTAAATCAAATAAACACGCTCTATTTCAGAAAAAAATATTGTAATGAACGATCAAATTTTTGACGATTATTGACAAATATTTAATTTTAACCACAAATTCAAATTCCAAAAGTCATCTATTCTGATAAAAGATACTACATAGAAGCGCGAAAGTAAGCTTATGAAAGACTTTGTTAAATTGGTAATTTGAAAAAACTGAATCACAACCTTGGAATCACAATGAACCTGAGTTATGCCAAAGTCCTTGTAGTAGCTGATATCATTCATCTGTAAGCTTGAAGGAATTTTCCTGTATTGTTTGTAAATGATTTCTATATAAAAATAATTGTGAACCATATTGACATGAAATTTACTGATTTTTCTAGAGATTGTAAAAATAAAGCTATTATTTTTGTAAATATAAACAATGATAATTTATGATGTGATTCTTTCCATCCTATGTATCATTGATGTGGTTGCAGAACAATGATGATGCGATGATATTTAACTTTGGTTATTAAAAATTAAAATACTTTTTGCAGAAAATTAAAAAAAATCATCAAATGTATGTATTTAGAATGCCGGTGTAAGGTAGAAGAATTTTAAACTTAACCGACTTACCACAGATTTAACGAAGATCCCTTAGCTTATCATTTTTCCGCAACATCATTAGTGCGGCATAATACTGAAAAAAATATTTCCATTGTCTCCTATCTGCGCCTAACTTCTTCACCTACGGTCATGTTCTTTGCTGGGCGCTTGTTTCGGTTAAGAGTGTTTCTCCATGTTTTCTCAATTTACCGAGGCGACCTGTACAGAGAATGGGTTTTGTTGTTGTCAGGTTTTCTCAGAGTATACCCGATACAATGCCGTTTCTTCTATTGAATCTCCATGATTATTTGTTTTTGATTATTTGCTTGGAAATAGTTTTTTGGCAACAGTTGTTTAGGATCAGACAGAGATATTAATTGATGAACGCTTGAAGTTTCTTGGTGATGTAGACGAAAATTTTCCTTGTTCCGCAGCCTTACAAAATAACTGACTCTAGATTGAAATGCAAAAGCTTATGTTAGTGTGCCAGAGATATGCTGTTTGACTGCAATATTTTTGGGAGTATCGTGAAAGTGGGACTTTGCTGATGTAGGCTTCGTCGACCTATACAATAAACATGCATTCTCAATAAGCACCTTTAAATTTCACCTCTTTTATAGAAAATGTGTCCATAAGTTATATATACTTATAATGAGTTTATGGATTTGAAAATTTTCTATTTGGCCGGAAAATTGTTTAACCTTTTAAATTAAATTTAAATTGAAAAATTTTGTTCATATAAATTTATTATTATCATAATGTATGATTATGTACTAAACAACGAGTTTTAGATTTATTTTAATATTTCATCATTTAAATAGCTTTTTAGCTTTCTCATTAGCTGAAATCTGACATAGATGAGTACCAAAAATGAATTTAACAAAGATTAGTTTGATTGCAATTACTAAAAGTTAACGGTAAATTTTACAGTGAAATATAAACTGTTTTAAAAAAAACCAAAATTATTTTAGGTCAATATACTGAATAGATTTATCAAATCATACTTCAAGTTTCAACTTGAATTATAATTCAGTAACAGGGACTCCTAGTAAATTTATATTATATGCTTGAATAAATTTTTGCTTGAATACTTAGTTACTTACTTGGTGGTATACTCGTTTTGTCCATATGTGTATTTAGTTGTTGTTGAAATAATATTTGAAATAAGTTTCATTGCTAAGGTCTGATGCATATTTTAAAAGCATTTAACAAATAAAAAAAATCAACCCAATAATTCACTACAAAGTTGATCTTGCGTATTTAAATTTTAAATTTTATCATCAATTCTAAAAAATAAATAATATGTAAGTATGTTATAATACACTCAATTAAATTTCATCAAAAGTCAATTTCGAAATAAATTTTCTCTAAATATAGCCATTATTTTATATATTCATCTCTTAATCCCAAATTAACAATGAGTAATCCTTCATAAAGAAGTTGAAATATTTGTATCACGTTCTCAAGATTTTCTTGAAATTTCCGACCGAATTGAGAAAGAAAAATTTCGAATTGTTTTTAGCTAATTTTTTGGAATTATTTCTTACAAATTAAAATTAACATTCAGAAAATTTTTGTTATTTTTCGCCTGTTTTTTTTATCATGAAAATTTTTTAATTTATTTTAATATCTTTTTTTTATCATGAAATTTTTAAAATTTGTTTTGTTGTTGTTTATTTTTTAGTTTGTTATAATTAGTATTGGATTATGGTGTTTAAGTTTTTTGTTAAGAAAGAAAATTTCATTTTAACCTTCATTTGAGTCATTGACAAATTTATAACTTTGTCAAGAAAAATCAAATTATCCAAAATTATAAAAAAAAGAAAAAGAATCAAATTTTAATTTAATTGTACAATAATAAAAGTTTACAAAATAAACAGGAGAAAATAACCAAGAAGTAATAATAATATAAAAAAACGGAAAAATTATAATGTTATCCTCATAGGGAACTCATAGTGTAGAGATAGAGGCGTTTCATTTTATTAAGTAAATATTCGTGAATTTACTTATATAAAATCAGCTAAAGTCTAACAGAACGGTATAACTTTTTTCCATTCACTTTATTAAATTGGACTTTGATATCGGAAAAGTTTTTCAATTCAATTTAAATTTTACGCCTGACCAGTATATAATAATTTTTTACAAAAACTGAAAAGGTATTTGAATGAAAATATTCCAACTAACATTATTGAAAAATGTTCTCCTTAGAATATGTACAAGATAATTTTCCACGGATTACTTACTGATTACTTCCAAAGTAGTCAGTATAAAATAATATACTCCAAAAAACAGAATTAAAATTAATCAATTAATTATATTTTAATTTAGTAATTTTAATAACATATTCACCTACCCTACTTGTATTTTTGATTACATTAAATTCTAGAAGAATATAATGAATGATTTTGGTATTCCATTTAAAAAAATATATGATGATGATTGAAGAACAAGACTTAGGAATTATCTCAAAAATAGAAATAAAAATGTATAATAATATATATTGTTATATAACATTAATATAATAATAATATATAACATTAATATAATAATTATATATTGTTAAATTATTCTAATATTTAAAGTTAAAACAAGAGTATTGTTTTATATGATGTTTAAATTTTTCTCCTCATCCGCCAGTTCATTAAAAAACCGAATTCCAGTGTTATTTAAAGTTCTTATCCTTGTAAATGGAAGCTAACTAAATACCTTATATGTTGCCCTGATCTACTTTCATATCTTCTTTTATCTACTTATATCATAAAGAAACAAAAAAGGTTTTCTTTTGTTTATACCATTGACAGTTACTTAAACTACTAAAGTTCAGGTGAAGGCGGTTAGAGGATGCCCACAATGAGGTGTTCTATCACCTTTACACACATGGCTTTGCCGATGATATTAGTATTCTTCTAAGAGGAGGATATGAGGTCTATATGCAAACAAATGCAAAATGCACTTAATTAAAACTTAGTAAATTTACTTCAAAATCTTTCATGTTGATAACATTAAAGTGGATGAGTTAATCCCAAAGAATAAAAATGAATATTTGGGATTGTAGGTTGAAATTTGTTTATAAATCTAAATAGTAGAATATGCTAATGTATAAGGATCTGCAACTGTTTAATAACTTATCACTTAATTTTAGAATGGAAAAAAAATTATCAAATATAAGAAAGGCTTGATTAAATACTTGAATGAATCAGTTTATTGGAATGTTCTGTAATATACAAATGAATTATTATAATTATAAATAATGTTATAATTGTACACTGTAAGTAGTTAGTAAAACTAAATAAATGATATAATAAATAAATAAATAAAATAAAAAATTATTATATCGTACATACGAAAATTATAAATTGAAATGCTATTTGAAAAGCATAAATTTTATTTTTTAACGTTTGCTATTAATTAATGTGTTACATGCAAACATAAATTTTTGCCAGACCATCTGCATACAAAATTGTACTTAGCTGTACACTATTAAACTTATGTCGCAAGATAAGATAAATTTAGGTCTAATAAGACTTGTTCAAGACTCTCATTTTTCTCTAATTAAACACACAAACCACTTATGTCCCTCACCCATTATTCCACATTCTTAGACAGAATTTCAAAAAGTATATTTCTGTCCACCGAATCGAAAACTTTAGTTGGATCAAAGAAAACTACACTTACTCGCTTTCCTTTACTGATATTTGTTTTTATATTAACAGCTACGTCTTTGTTTGTGTATTAAACAAATACAAATTTGTTATCAGTCAAAAACATAGCTATATGAGCTACTATATTATAAGAGCGAATTTACTTTTTACATAAGATGTAGAAGTTCATATTTGAATTCTTCAATGTACAAAAGACAATTTATATTTATTGTGTGAATTTTTGTACTCCAATACTTGGTGCATAGCATTGATTATGATATTCATCCCATAGTATTGGCAAATGTATAAAAATTTATCAGATTAAAGCCAAGCCTTCACAATGTTATTTCTTCGCAACTAATTATTTTACAAAATATTTTTTTAAATTCTTGCAAGCAGCTTATTGGTTGTAAAAGTAATGTTAATGAATTCGCCCCATTATTTTCGTTTTGCAACAAAGTCGTTGACATTCAGACAGACAGAACTAACAAATAAATTTATTTCGCTTATTTCAAATACTTACAACTTACAATAGTTTAATGGTGTAAGGCAAAAAATAAAATAATCCCATAGAGCGTGGAGATTTTTATATTAAAGTAAATTTAAATCCTTAAAATATAGTAAGTTTACAATCTTGAATTATAGGTAAAAAAGAAGAAACTTTTATTCTTGCTAGTAAAAACACGAATACAAAGAAAACAAATGAAAGCAATAACATACATAAAAAAAAATGATTTGCTTATTGGTAACTATTTACGGAAACGGAAGTGGAAAAAGTTTTCAATTACTTAAACAAATACTAGAATGCTTATGAAAGAAGATTTCAACACTCGAAACACACCTAAGAGAGAAATCAAAATTTTGCATTTTATGAAATTTAAAAAAAAACAACGGAAAAAGTTGAATTTTTAGATTTGTAATTTATTTTTTATTTTTTATTTTTTTTAAATTAAAATTCATTCAGAATAATTTTTTTTAATATTGTCTTACATTCATTTTTGGTTTTTTCATTTCCTTTAATTCTTTCAGATTTATATTTCTTATTATGAATTTCTTAGAAATAATTACAAAATTTTACTGAAATAGTAAAGTTGTTGCTTTTTACTTTTAATTAATTTTCATTTGGTACTTAAAATTAGCTTAATAGTACCCAAAAATATGAAAAAAATTTCATAATACAATGATCAAATTATATTATTGGTACGTTCAGGATATGTGTATGAGTTGTATTATCTTTTTATTACAATTTCGAAGTTAATGGGAAAAACATCCTGCCAGACTTTCGTTATAATAACAACCACACAAAACCTTTTCTTATGAATTTTTGGTATACCAAGCAATTGCAGAGTACATTTTTCGCTGTATAATTTACCATATACTCTTAAATAACATTCTTTAATTTTATTGAGTGATTATCATTTTCCAAATTATACTCACAAGTGTAGTTGAAAGAATAATTACAAAGTTTATAATATCAATGTCATGAACGATGTTCAAGCTTTTGTGTTAGGAATTAAACTAAGTAACCAATTAATCTTGATAATTAAAGAATGAACAATTTGAGCTAGACCTCCCTCAATTTGGATATAGTTTTATCTGCTGAGCAAAATATTTAAATAAAGGTTCTGACGTATGATATTTAAACAGATAAATATTTCAAATCAAATTTTATTTTGCCTTTAGGTTTTCTTGAGAGGTTATTCTAACTTGTCTTATACACGTTACTTATACTTTACCATTAGTAGAAATGTTAATTAATATGCATTTAATTGTAAAAAGTTCAAAACCAAGTTCCTTATAATTTTTAAAATTTGTAATTTTATTTAATTTTTAAGACAAAAAGGGTGGCCGGATCGAACATCTATTTGTAGTTGCTGAGGTGAGCTATGGAGGTTCAGTGATTTTGGAATTTTAAAACGGTCTTATTTAATTTTTAGCTTATAAAGTGACAACCATATAATATAAAAATAGGTACAAGTTTCGAAATACTTAGGTTTGAAGCTCATGTGTATTCTCAGACTGATATGTATTCCAAAACTTAGATAAATTATAGAACATTACATTATGAACCCCATCGAGATAACCCAGAGATTTATAGAAGTTCTTTTTCAAAATAATTTTAGTAAAATTAAATAAAAAAATTTTGAAAATTTTTGATTTAGTCATAATTTTTTGAAATACTTAAAAATTTTCTTGAGTTCAGTAATAACTTCAGTAATAAAATTTAATAAGCTACATTAAATTTATAAATTAATTAAATATTGTTTTTTTTATTTTTCTTTTTAGATTAATAAGGATTATCATCTTTATCATCATCATCACATACAATCATCAAAATAACAGCCACCACACAACTATAGTAACAATTACAACAAAAATAAGAACAACTATTAAATATAAATATCCTTGTAAACATCATAATTTATTTCAACCATTATTTTGGTAAGTCAATTAATAATTAAAGGAGTAGTTTTTCAATTTCGTTATTTTTTTGTTCAACAAATTTTACTAAATATAATTTAGTAGAAAAGAACAAGAAAAAAATACTAGACTCGAAATTATCTACTAAAAATGTTTCAAGACTTTATATACACTAATTTAAAAAATTATTTGAACATTTATTTTCGAAAATAATAAATTAAAGCTAATTATTAATTTTTTTGTTTTGTTGTTTTTTTGTAATTAAGTGATAGACTTGTACCTAATTTAGTGAACACCTCTCACTCTATTGTTTTTACCTTAATATTTATGTACTATTGTTTTTTTTTTAGGAAAGTTAATTACACCAAATAAATAATACAGACAGAAGTAGATAGTTTGGCTGATTGTTCAGAAGTTAAAAGTTCGAATTTATATTGCATGTTCTTATTAGCTCTTCTTCAAGAACTTCTGGTTAACAACAAAACTCGTCAAAGTTTCAGTATCCTGATTTTGTTATCCTAAATTGTTTCGATTAAAAGCCTCTTCAATTTTTTCCGCTTTTCCACTTGCGATTTAGCCTACTTGAGATACGTACATTATTCAGTCTGAGCTTTAAAACTTGTTTCTGTCTGTCAGTTTTCTTTCATACCTATATATGATCTAACTATTATTGATTTTATGTACGTATTTTACAATTATTGGTTTACATTGCAGAATTATATCTCTTTTAATTTAGAATATTAGCAGCATACAACTTGAATATGAAATTCGCCAGCTGAAATTTGATTTTGCTGACATCAATTTCAATGTCCAGCATTTTTTGTTTTGATTGGATAATGATGGCGATCACATTGTAGTGCAATTATTGTTATCAATATTATTTCTCTTTCGAACTTATGCGTTTTTCCTAGAAAAAGCTTTAAAACGAATTTAGCCGAAAAAAAACGATGGAAAAATGGTTGCAAAATTTTAAAAAATTTTCAACTAAAATTCATCTACCTGACAAATTGTAACTCACCATTTAAAACGGCAGCAAAAAACTCAACAGACCTGAAATTTTCTTTTATACATGAAATACTTCTCGTATAAAAAAATATCAAATCGTCTGGAACAAAGCGGAATAAACAAAATCATTCGTAAGTGAAAAGCTGAATAGGTAATATCGAATTAAAAATTAAGTGCAGTGCAAAAAAAACGGTAACTGTAATTTTGTTAAATATATATTTTACTAGGGGCCCCTGTTGAGTAGTTATATTTCAAGTTGAAGTCAAATTTAAAGTTTTAAAAAAAACAGTAATTTACGTACTGACATAGACTTCGCATGATATAGCAGAAACCAATCGTGTTTAATAAAAAGTTTTGTGGTTAGTAAGTTTTATTTAGGACACCTAAATACACCTCCCTCATATACTGCTTCGTTTCCGATATATTCCTTATAGTAAGAAGCATTTAGTGATAAAATTACTAAAAATAAAAAGTTTTGTCATTAAAGAGGTACGTATATATATACCTACATAATACATAATTTTAATAAAAACTATATTATTACTACAAATAACAAAAATTTAGAAACAGTTACTTAAAAAGATAAAAATGAAGAATTCAAGTGACCTACTATATCAAAATGAAGTACTCTAACTCTACTATATAAAAATAAATTTGCTAGTCATATGAACAATTCAACTGATTTTTTTTGTTTTTGCTTTTTTATATTTTTTATTTGAGATGAATTTGTTTCTTTGTTTTTTTTTTGGCATATATAGATTCATTCGCAAGTACATAATATAAAATATAACAACTGATTTGTTTACTTTTGTTTATTATTTTCATAAGATCTCACTTATGCATAATGTATTTGCTGAATAATAAAATCGGATGTGTACAAAATGTTCAACTGTGTGCGCATTTTTGTTTTATATATAATCTTATATATTATATATATTAAAAATTCATTAAGGAGTAGGAGAATCGAAATAAAATAAAAAGGTGTCTACTGCGCAAGACCTTAAATGCTTGTCAATTATAATTATAGATATTATTAATGTTAAATTATTATTATTATATTAAAATAACACTATTGGCTTTTATTTCTATATAAAATTATATTAAAAATTTATATTAATTCAGATAAAAAATATTTTATATCGTTTCTATAGTACCAGATAGTTTGATGTATTTGAAACAAATCTTTGTCCATCCTTAAAAAAATTCGGTGATCTGTTTACTGGTATTCAATTCTTTCGTTAAATTGATAACATTCCCCTCAGATTATCTGGTTTTCCTGTATTCTTTGATACCTTGGATTGAAATAACTACGATAAAAAGTTTCAATATTTTGTTGAAGTTATTTCATTATGAAATAAGTTCGATATATTTATTAAAATTAAAGATGAAATAGATTCGACAAAATTAAAATTATTGATAAAGTGAAGGTAAAATAGTTTTAAGATGGAAGTCCCTCTAAATGCCCAATGCACAAGATCCCAGATTTTTAAAAAGCACCAAAACCAAAATCCCGAAACATAAAATCAGCAATAAGAAAAAATCCCATACACAAAATTCCCAAAAAAAAAAACATACATATATACATACATTCCCATACATAAAAGGGGATATCGCCTTTTACATAATATTTATTTTAATTATTTTTATGCGTAACCGCTTTTGGCCTTTGGTGCAAAAAGGGGGATATATTTCTTTTAGAGAATATTTACCTTAATTATATTAATGCGTAGCCGCTGTTATGTTATGAATATAAAAAATTTAAAAATTCAAAATAATTCAAACAACAATATTTTAAAAAACAACATTTAAAATAAGAAGATTACGTAAATAGACCCTATATATAGATATCTAAAGAGTATAAAATTATAGAATGAATCCATTTTATACACTTGGACATAGATTTATTTCCAGGAATACTATAAAATCAAAAATCAAAGTTTTATTAAAATATATTTGTGTGTGTGTGTCTAATATAAAAAAAACTATATCTTAATTAAGATGAACCATTGCATTTTGAATTTTTGTTTTATCATTGTTTATTTTTTTTCGGTGCAAAATGCATGTCTTTTGCTCTAAACTTTTTATTTTATATATATGTGTATAGAAACATACCTAATAAAAAATACAACAAAAACAACTTTAAGGACAAATAACAAAAAGATACCTTGGCATGAATGTATAAACGAACAATGAATAATAACTTTTCTAAACATTGATTCCATTAAAGTCATAGTAAAAAGGAAAACATAAAAAGAAACAAATATACCCTATACATAACTTCATACAACTGCATACAATTGCAGTACAGTCAAAGAAATAAAATTTTTAAACCAGATTCAACAAGTTTGAAAACAAAATCAACTTGAAATAGAAAAAGAACAAAAATAAATCAAATTGTAAATGTAAAAAAAAACAATAATATGTACACATAATATTTATTTTGATGTACAAAAATAAAAACTCGTGTTGGAAAAAAATTTAAAATAAAAAAATTTACTGCAAATAAATAGGAAGTGTATTTACAAAACTATTCATAACTTGTGAACCCATTGATCGTTTATTAAAAATTTCATTTCATTTCAAAAAATTCATTTTGGTTGTTAATGTTAAACTATATAACTACATACCATGCAACCTTCATACACCTTCATGTACCTTCCGATGAAAAATTTAAAATATATATGTACATACATTAAAAAAAAACAACCAGAATATAATATTAGAAACTATAAAAAAAATTATGTTGTATGGAATAGTTTTTTTGAATTTTTTGCTTTTTTTCGTTTTTTATTTTTCTTGAAATATATCCACGGGTATCATGAAAATTTTTAAGAAAAAAATGCATAGTCCATACATATAACATGTGAGAGCTTCGAATTTCAAAACTATAATACCTAAGCATTACAGGAGGTTAAATGTAAGATATTATGTTAATAATAAAGAATATTCAAGTAGAAGAAATTAAATTCAAATTTTGACTTGACATAAGAAAAAAGAAAAATGTAAAATCAAAAGAAAAACACTCTCTATATTTTATTTGTGCATGTAAATAATGTTTGTGGTATATATTTTATTCTTTTTAGGTTTTCAGTAAAAATATAGCTAATGACGTTTAATGTTAATTGTAAATTATGAGTAGATTTATATTAATAAATATATGTATATATTCATATTTTATTTATTTCATATGAATAAGTTGTTGTTATTATAAATGCTGTATGAAGTTATAAATATAGTATGTATTATGAAACTTCGTGTCGGTTATAATTTATTCTAGAATAAAAAACGGCTAATATATAACTAACTGGTAATAGAATAAAATTTATTTGAACTTTTTCTTTATTAAGAACTTAATTTTTATGGTTTCAACTGTTTTCCTCAATCAATACTTTTTGGTGGAAATCTCCATTCTAGGCGGAGATTTCTGCCAAACATTACCCATCTTACCCCATAAAAGGCAATCAGATGTTATAAGCTCTTGCATAAAATTCAGCAACATTTTGCCTAACTTTGAGCAGTTAAAGTTAGCACAAAATGTTAACTCTATAGATTCAGAATTTAGTGATTGGCTAATTAAGCTGGCAGATGGTGCTTTAACGAATTACCAAAGTTTGCCAAAATATAATCGAAGTTTCCTCGAATATTATTTACAATAATAATAATTATAATTGTATCGTACTACTTCTACTTTTTTTTACATAGAGATTTTTTGTCCATAAAATATGATAATGTTTGAATTTCGGAATATTTAGAGGTCATTTCATAATTCTCATTCATTCATTCATATAAAATAATAATTCAATATAAAATGAAGAAATGATGCTATTAAAAAAGCTCTGGTTATTAATCAAATATGATATTGATTTTCTTATTAAAATTAGACGCGGAACCAATAAATTATGTAAAAAATATGTAAATTTGCTAAAGTTTAAAAAAAGCTATCTTGTTATTGGAAATGTTATAAAATCAAAGAAAAAAACTTTCAATCGTCTTATATGGATGGTATTCAACAGATCAGTTTCTTTACTGGTAGAAGTAATTTTTCGTGATATTATTTTTTTTGTGTTTGTTTTACTAATTTTTGTAAGCTTTTCTCTTATACGGGACGGGACATGTTTATATCCTTTCATACATCGCGAGAGCTTTCACTTGGAATCTTTGCAGGATCTGAATGTTAAAATTGTTGGCTATTTCGTTGGATATGATAAGCTAGGTCTTAAATTAAACCCATGCTAAAGGTCCTATAAACCTGTACATATTGCTAGAATTGGTCTTAGCTTATAGTTTTTCTTTCATGTTAGTCTTCTGCTCAGATGTATGCTAATCCTATCGAATCTTCTTGTATAGCTTTGTTGTTTAAGGTTCCCAATGGACATGTGCTTGTTCTGGTAATGAATGTAGTATGTACCGATTTGGCATGTTTTGTTTTAATCATCCAAATTTTTAGCTAATTTCGTTTAATCCGTCTTGAAAGTGCTTCAATGATGTTTTTAGATCTTTATTTGATGACAGTACTACAGTATATCATTTGCAAATATGACCAGTACAGTATCATATATTTACTAGTCCTGCAGTGTAGTAATTAACATCTAATCACACTGCCTTGAGTTCTGCAGTGTAGCAATTAACATCTAATCACACTGCCTCAATTTATAATTTTTGGTAAAGTACACTACAACTTTTATCAGTTACTTTACGTTAGGTATTAAAGTAACTTCTAAAAATTCAGGAATATTCATTAAACCACAATTTTCATTGATTAGTAATTCAACTTATGACTAAACCAGTTAAACCAGTTAAAAAATTCAGTCAAGTATGTATTGTCTGGATTGTATGGATTGGAAATCTACATTAATATAATTTCAATTTCCTTCACTGTATTATAATACGACTATATGGAGCAATCAAGTACACAAAAGGATGCTGAATATTTGTATGACCCTTTTAGAACGTTTTAGTACTTCAAGGATTTGAATTGAAATTGTCCTTGGTTCTAACTACATGTATAATATTTTGTTACATGTTTTTTTTATTGTTGCTTTTGTAACGTCTGCCTGCATTCAACATATTAAATGTATATGAATGCTGTAATATGAAATATCTAGATGCATTTTAAAATTATACATCAGCATACAATAATATAGAAAAAGGATGTTTCATTTGGATTATGATTTTTTTAATCAAAAAATTCTTGAATCCTTTTTTTCTTATATTTTTTTTGTAATTTAAAATTGTATAGTAGACAATTATGTTAGAAAAATGTGTTTTATTTTTTTTATTTTTTATCTCTTTCTATTTTTATCATTCACTCACTCAGTATATTTTTGACCTTGAGAAAAGTGTACTTTTAATGCTACTTAGTAATAAAAACTAATTATCTTCCATTTTGCATACGAAAAAGGTCACACATAATTATGTGTTCATTCAGAAAATGAAATAAAAATAAATTTAAAAGGACTTTTATACAAAAATTAGTGCAATTTATTTTATTTCAAATGTGGATGATATTTTTAAAACAAAACGTTTTCAAATTGTGAACATACTTATTATATACAGTAGAATTCAATCTGGGTGCTTAATATGGTTATTTATACTGTAGAACTGATAATTCTAATAAACTTCATTGTCTGACTAAGACTTATTATTATGTCAGTGTCCTCAAAATTATTTTTTTTTATATATAAAACTTCGAAAACATAAATGTGCAAATTTGTAATAACATGTCAAGCGTAGAAAATTTTCAAAAATCATAATTAGGTACCTATATATATTTTCATTTCATGAAATTGTGGTTATCACCTAACAATCGATTACTGACATTTTAATTAAGTTATATAATATTAAGTTAAGTACTTACTTGATTGGAAAAATATGTACATATGTATGTCTACATACAAAATCTATATAATCTATAACCAATTTAAATTAGAATCCATCACCATTCCTTAGTAATTTTAGCTCTTAACAACATCAATTTCATCATTTTTAAATAAGAAGGAGGTATAAGTAAAAATTTTGATTCAAATAAGTATTTCAGTTTTTTAATTAATATAAATTTAATTTCTTTTTTTTTTTTAACACTCATCGATTTAAAATAAATCATGGAGTATTGACGACTTAAAGTTGAGGTTCGCTAGTATAGCTGAATATTTTAAGTCCGAGTCATCCGAGCCACACGCTGGGTGGCGCAGTAGGTAAAACGCCTGCTTTCAACCGAAATGGTGCAATTCTATTAGCAAACTTTTTAATAAAATTTGCTGAGATAATTGTCATGCCGTGAGCTATTACTGAGCTCAATTTTAAGGACATAATATTTGTGACTCCATTTTCGGTTGTAGTTGGAGTTAACTCAAAAGAGTTGTATGACATGTAGCATGAAATTTTGCAAATAATTTTAACCAATACTTTTCATCTTAAATACTTAAATTATTTGTTACGTTTGTAAAGAACTCATTCATGCACTCAGATATTTCATTTTCCTCAATAATTATCCGATTTTCATACTAGATAATTTTAATGTGGCTGTTTAGTTGAGCTTCGCCCATGTTGAAAAATATTTCCTTGTATAATTCCCATAACTATACATATTTTTATTATTATTTAAATTATTTTAATTTTTGGAAATTTAACAAACAAAACTCTAATAAATTAATTATAAATAGCCATTTCTCATACTAACAAATATATAATGAACAACGAAGGTGTGTTTTCCTTGTTTATTTTTGAAATCTAAATCTTAAAACAAATGTACATGATATTTCAGCTATTCACTAGCTTGTAACAGATGTGTCAGTGACGACTGCTACATATATACAGTAAGGTGTTAAAAATTGCAGTATATATGGTAGTGGTTTTTGATAAATCTCATACAAGTCGTTAATTAACATAAATGACAAAACTAACATTTTTTTTTATTTGCATATTCAAAATTATTATTATTAACTAAAGTTTTATTATAATGTTCAAACTAAATTTTTGCAATATTTGAGGACTATCAATGAACCCCAGGCAATTGAAGCCCATCTTAGGTCCGAAACCCCAGTAAGAATCAAAATAAAAAAAAAATAAAAAATTAGAGCTCTTCGGTAGAAAAATTCAGTTTCGATTTTGCACGGGCATTAGAAAAACCAAAAACAAATTAAATTGTAAATATTAATAAAAAAAAAATGCGTTTAGGAACTCTAATGAACTCTAGTTTTTAGTACAAATTTAAAAAAAATACGTATTTACTTACGAATTTATGTTCATAGCTACAATCGTCTGAAATCTATAATTATAATTGACAAGCATTTGAGGTCCTGCGCAGTAGACACCTTTTTATTTTATTTCGATTCTCCTATTATATATATATTATTCTGCATTTATCTGGATGTTTGTAAGTTCGACGGAACGCTCCAACACATACACAAATTGCATATGTATACAAATGCATATATATACAAATTGCTTTGGTGCTTTTTTTTAACCCCTGTCTACCATGCTGAATCTTTGCAGGAAAAGTTGATTGCATGAACTATATTTTTTTAATTTAATGTTAGTGTTCTTCGCAAATAATAAGGAAAAATAAAAAATAATAATAATAATATAAATAAAACAAACAATTTTTTTGATTTATAATAATGAGGACTAATAGAAATTTAATCAATAGCTTAATATTTGTATTGTATAATATTATACATTATACTACTTTATTGCTTATACCTTTTATTTTTGTCATTATTGTGTGCGTAACTCACTTCACTCAAAAAAAATTATTTTTGTTTTTTTTTTGTTTTTTTTTTATTATTTTATTTTCAGTGTTAAGTGTTCGCTGTTCACTTCACTGTTCAGGTTCACTGTTCAATCAATAGAACTTGATAGAAGTAGAGTAGGATAATAAACTCTACTTCTATGTCGGATAATAAAACATTGTTTTTTTTTAAATTGAAAATTATTGATGAAAATGTTTTTGTATTTTTTGTAAATTTTACCAATTTAGATACAATATTTTGAATATTTTTTTAAAAATAATACAGTACCATAATAACAGTTTATTCATATAGCAAAATAAGATCCCTATACAGTATACAAAAGACAAAATTTATATGAAAATAAGATCCCATTTTTAAATTTGCTCTCCCAGAGGCCACAATAATGCTAATACGGTATAATTTATACTAAATGGAACCCAACTAACGAATTATAACTAAATGGAAGTGAGTACGAGTATACCATACAAAAATACAAACATTTTATACAAATTTGTTGGTATGGTACTTCTTTTTCTGTTATATAAAAAAAAAAAGATTAGTGTTAGGCCAATATAGTTTTTTTAAATAGAAAATTAGTAAAATCTTTGTGTATGAATAAAATAAAAGGTATCAAAATCTAATCTTAATAAAAATAACAATGTTTTTTCAATTTAAACTTTCTTTTACTTTATTAGCGTATTCTATTATTACACAGAAAAGTATTGTTGTTAAATTATTTGAAAAAAAACAATAATTATTCATGTGTCTGAAATATTGAAAATGTAGCAGTAGCTTGTAATATATGAATATATGAAATTTTCAAAAAGTACTAACACTAGCAATCAAAATAATTTTCATTAAAAAGAGAGAAAATATATTGAACGAATATATTCATCTATTAATAATATAAATGTGTATCAGCATATTTGAATTGTATAATATTATACATTATACTACTTATACCTGCTTATACCTTTTATTTTTGTCATTATTGTGTGCGTAACTAACTTCACTCAAAAAAAATTATTTTTTTAAGGAAGGGTGTGGTTTAGTAGGTAAGAATCCTACATACAGTGTCAAGCTACGGGGCTCATTGTATCTTTCTGAAGATCCCCACCAGCCTACGAAAAATAAAATAAATAAAAAAATTGGCAGTTTTGACTACAAAAAAAAATATTTCTTTTATGTGTTTTAGAAAATTAAAAAGTGATATAAACATAAGTACTGTAATTTCGGAATAAAGAATCTAATGAAAGAAAAAAAGAAACTAGGATTGATTTTGCTTCCGTCATTTATGACGGGTTACAAAGCTAGTTCCTTAATGAACTTCTAATATATATAATATATAAGATTATATATAAAACAAAAATGCGCACACAGTTGAACATTTTGTACACATACGATCTTATTATTCAGCAAATACATTATTTATAAGTGAGAACTTATTAAAATAATAAACAAAAGCAAACAAATCAGTTATTATATATTATATTATGTACTTGCGAATGAATCTATGTACATATGTAAAAAAAAAACAAAGAAACAAATTCATCTCAAATAAAAAATATAAAAAAGCAAAAACAAAAAAAATCAGTTGAATTGTTCATATGACTAGCAAATTTATTTTTATATAGTAGAGTTAGAGTACTTCATTTTGATATAGTAGGTCACTTGAATTCTTCATTTTTATCTTTTTAAGTAACTGTTTCTAAATTTTTGTTATTTGTAGTAATAATATAATTTTAATTATATATTATGTAGGTATATATATACGTACCTCTTTAATAACAAAACTTTTTATTTTTAGTAGTTTTATCACTAAATGCTTCTTACTATAGGGAATATATCGGAAACGAAGCAGTATATGAGGGACGTGTATTTATGTGTCCTAAATGAAACTTACTAACCACAAAACTTTTTATTAAACACGAGTGGTTTCTGCTATATCGTGCGAAGTCTATGTCAGTACGTAAATTACTGTTTTTTTTAAAAACTTTAAATTTGACTTCAACTTGAAATATAATTACTCAACAGGGACCCCTAGTAGTTAATATCATTTCATAACGGTGGTACTTTTTAAGTACGCAAAGTTTTATTTGTGTTTTATTTATTAATTTTTTTTATATATTGTCGCGCTTCACTCTAGGTATTGAAATATATTTGTTTTAGTTGAAAAAAAAACAGACCAAAGCAATTTGTATATATATATATATATATCACAATTTGTATATGTATTGGAGCGTTCATTCAAACATTCAGATAAATGCAGGAAACTATATATCGCCGGGTGAGTTCTTAAGTGTCCAATATACCGAAAAATGAAATGGGAAAAAAACGCATTTTAAGTTTCAAAGCAATTTTTACGTATTTTTTTATGGATATAGAAAATCAAACTTTTTATGACATAATCTGTAATTTGTTAGCTTTGAAATACTATGTTTAGATTTCTTAAAAAAATTATATATTTCTGTTGATATTCGAAATTTGAAAAAATAGCCCAAATGTATATTGGACAAAAACGTATGGGTGACAAATATTTTGAAAAAAATATTTTTTTCAATGTCCAATATCTTATGGGGAATTAACACAGTTAATAAAACTTCATTTGATATTGGACACTTAAGAACTTAAACTAAACATTTTTCTCAAGTTTTGGAAACAAAAAATAAAACTAACAAAGACTTTCAGTATTAAGGAGAAACATTATTTTATTCATTCAAACACATTTAATTAAATAATATAAAAATAAAACAAAACAGTCTAAACTAAAGAGCTAAAACTAAAAAAAAAATCGCAATGTGTATAAAAATTATTAAATAAATCATAAAAAATAAAACTAAACAGCCTTTCTTGCTTTATGTTATGACAAAATCTAATACTTATAGCCTGTAAAATTTTCGTTGTGATAATATTATTTTTATTTTATTTTGAAAATAGTCTTATAAAATAACACGTCCTCAGGTGGCATGTAATCAAACATGGATACAATATCTTTTATTTTTTCTTGTGTAATGGAACTTGTAGTTTTTAAATGTATTACTTTAGGAATTTGTCTTACCAAACCTTTCTTTCGAGTATTTTGTTTAAATACTGGAACGGTAGTTTTTTCCGCATATTCTCCATAATCTTCTTGAAATATTAAATGAAAAAGATTCCTATTGTAAATTATTTCTTTTGCAGAGTTATATTTACCAGCGGAAAAATTTAGCCCCACACTAGCTGCATTATAGTTCCAAAAATCTTCCGGAACACATTGTAAAACTCTTAATTTCACCTTTGGATAATTCATTGAGGTCGGTTGTTTAAGTAACGCGAGTGGACTACAAACACTTATGTGTTTTAAATGGCGATCTATAAGTGAGTGATCAGCATCTATTTCCTGGATTCTAGAGTGTCCAGGTTCAGAAAACTTTTGAACTACAATTTTTATTTCTTTATTTTTTTCTATAAATTTTAAAATTGCTAATGACATTATTCGGTTTTTATTCTGTGGAACTCAAGCGTCTGGCCATAAAATAAAGTTCTGAATATCAGGAATATCAATAAGAATGACTTGTAAAATTTTAATTAACGCACTGGCCAGGTCATTTGTACTGCGATCACTCTGTGTTTCGTACCAAATTTATTCTCTCTCTCCGATTATTCTCATTCACATTCACACTGATAAAACTCTCTCAAGAAAAACAAACCTTTACCTTGATCTATACAAAAACTTCATTTGAAATAGAACACTTAAGCACATAATTTTAATAACTTACTCAAGCGTAAAATATTTTTCGACATTTTTTGTCCAAAATCATATTAATTGCAGATTGGACACTTAAGCACTATAAATGTAAAAAAAAAATTCACTTTCTATGATATTGAACAAAAGCAAAATTAAATATCTCAAAAACTATTACAGATAGAACAAAACTTTCGGTTTTATTTCAAATGTGGTATTGAAATAAAGCCAAAAAACTTATTTTTATTCTTATTTCTTTTTAATTTTAACTTTATTTCAACACCCATTTGAAATAAAGTAAAAAAAAATGGTATTTGGCATTATTTCAGGTAACAGTTTCATAAACTATGCAATCATCTATTTGATGATACTGTTGTTACGAATTTACATGTAAGCTAAGTACTGTAACGTGTATGGTAACGAAGGTAACGTGTATGGTAAGTAAGGCCTCACACCAAAAACTAAAATAGTTTATATGAGATATTATAATTATTATTTCTTTATTTACTATAATTAAAATCCCAATAAAGTCAGCACTATATAGCTATCATGGTTGTCCACTTTATTTAAATATAAAAAATGTATTATGATATATAAGAAAGAAATAGAATTTGAAAAAAAATTAAACTTTAAATAAGGCTTCATTGCATTGTCTGCATTTCTCGAAAACACAAGTATCTGGAGTGGAATCTAGAAAATATTTTTTTGACTTGGACAATGTACAATATTATATATATTTTTTTGCCGTTCTGACCAGCAAGTTTAAATTTTTAATTTAAATTGTAAAATACATAGGCACTTAGTCGATAATGCTGACAAAGTAGGTAAAATTGAAACGATAATTTAATTAATATCGATGTATTAAAAGTAATATATAGTAATATATAAACTTGCATCATAAGTACTGTCAGCTAACTTTGAAATGCAGTTTGAAAAAACTAACAAAAAAAAAAATACGTTAAATTTGAAGTTGTGTTATAGATCTCTTATCAGGTTATGTTCGAAAAGAAATAGGTATAACAGGCATACTGCACCTCTTATTCTTGCTAATTCGGCTTCCCTTAAATGTTCTTGGAATATCTCTGTAATTAGTCTTTTTGATTGCCCTAGATATAATTTTGAACAATTTTGACATAATATTTTATATATGCCATTAATATGTTCCATGTCTGCTCATTTTTTGATAAATTTAAAATTGTTTTAAACTTCTTAGTGAACATTCATTGCGTTACGCAAATCCTTCTAATGTACTGTTTTTTCCTCGTCATTAGGTCTATGATTTCTTCATTATATTCATATTTTCTTAATTGCCGTGTCTTTTATGTAGCATATTTTTCAAATTTAGCCTTTGATAATGGTATAGTTACAAATCTGTTGGTCATCGTACGTTATTTTTTTTTTTTTTTTTTTTTATATTATAGCCAAAACTTAGGTTTTGAACCTTTTAGTACTTGCGTACCGTTGACCATTTGAAAAAGGAAAGGATAGCTAAAGGAAAGGAAAGAAAAAGGAAGAAGAATAGTTTTGTGGGAAAGGTTATGCTGCCATTTATTGTCTATGTGGGTGATTTGGCACAATTAAAGAGGAGTAAGAAAGAAAATTAGTTAGTCAAAAGCACTGATGAAGAAAGTATGTTGTACGGTAATAATTAAATATGTTTAAAACCGGTAACCACATATTTTGTAACTCTTTTGATAGTTCTATTCTAACAATGAAATATGTAATACATACACGGAGAATTCTGGGAAGGTTATCACAACTTTCAAAGGACCTACCCAATTTTAAGGCTGCTGAAGCCTCAAATTTTGATTTTATGCGATTTGAGAATTCGGTAGCAATAATTCAATGATGAAATTAAAACAACGATATGCTTGCGCGTGAATAAAAATTAAATATAACCATTGATTAATAATACTATAAAGATAGACATTTTCATACAACAGAAAATGTTCAGCTCACTTTTTCCAAATTCTCTTCATTTTATATATTTTCTGGGGTATATTTAACGTGTTGGTGCATTTTCTATATTCAATTTGAATTTTTAAATTTTTGAGCGTTTTATACGACTTTATTCTCTAAATAATTTGTATGTGTTTAGTTTCTCAATACTGTTCTTGAATATTATTGTTTTTAACTTTTTGTTATTTGAATTTGTATAGGTAATTTGAATTTTTTTTGAATTGATAGGTACAAAAATTTCAAATTGGATAGGATTTTTATCGAGTAGTCTTTTAAGAATATTTTATTTTATTTTTCTCTCAATATACTTTGTAATAAAAGGATTTTTATAATTGTTGATATTGTGCATGTATATTATTTGTAATAATAAATTATAAAATTATAATATAATTTTATAATGTTTAGGAAACGAAAATATTTTTCTTGTTTTAATTGAATAATTTTCAAAAATAAAACAATTTCAAAAAATTCAAATAATAGTGAACATTCATCCACGTAATGATTTCTAATATATATATGTATAAATTTACAAATAGAATCAAATTTTTGTTAAAGATGTTTTAAATACAATTCTAAATTTTAAATTCAATTCAAATCGGTTTTTAGGTACATACGTACTTATATACCTACGTTCAATTATTTCATCTCTAATATTTCATTATGAATAGCTATTTAAATTTCGTTTTCAAATTTTGTGTTAATTTTTTAAAAATAGTATAATCCACATATGGCAGTTTGACACTTTTTATGTGCAAAATCCAGCAAAATATCTAATTGCTAATTCTTCAAAATTACTAAATGATTTACTATGTGATTGAACTGTATTTGATGTTGAAGCTAAAACATTTTCCTTCTCATTTCTTCAGGACAATTTTCAATAATAAAATCTTCATGAGCCAAATCATTGGCATCAATGTCCAAATAATTGTTGTGATCTGTTTCACAATTTGAGGATGTATTTTCGTTATAAATACTCGCCTCGTCTTAGCAAAAATATTCCCAATTTGTTGTGCAGATGGATTTCTGCAATAATCACCGGCAGATCTTATATGAGAAAACATATTTTCTAACGGATCTTGGTTCAGTCTGCGCGTCATCAAGAAATTAATATTCTATCAATTTGATCTTTCGATAAAGATAATACAGCAGTTATTGTTTGGGCCATTCCATTAATGGAAACATTTTTTTTGGTACTTTTAATTTTTGATTTTTTAAGATATTCTAGCCTTTTCTCTAAGAATAAAAACGTAGAATTTTTAGCGGTTGTGAATTCAAAATTTTTAATTTTTTGTGTTAAAATGTGAAGAATTTGAGTAATCAATTAACTAGTTAACTCTTAAAACAAAATCAACAGTCAGATTATCTTTATTACTCAATAAATTAAAAAAATTTCGATCAGTGTTATTTATTGCTTTTATGGCTGCATATGTACTATGACTAAATAATTGAAAAGCTGATTTTACTGACATTTTTTCAAATGTGTTAGAATTAATATGGGTGCTACGAACTTTAGGTAAAATTGTTGAAACCTAATAATATCATTATTCCAGTTTTCAAAATCGGGTTTTATAAAAGAATTTCTGACAGATTTTATAAGATGCCATATCAAACTAAGCATAAATTTTATTTCCATTCCAATCATAAAAAAAGAGTCTACCTTATTGACACCAAGTAATTCATAAGTATTTCGATCTGTACTGCATTAGTCACAAGCAGGTGCAACAGTTTTAGAACCAATCTTTGTTAGCTCCTTAAGCTATTTTGGTAGTAAATTGATAAAAAAATCAAAGGTTTTAAAGTTACTCTTTTCAAATTATTTTTGGATAAATTGTAACCCTATGCGTAACTTTCATGTAAACTTTGAATCTTAAAGAAATGTGCTTCTGTTGCTAGTTTTTGTTTTCTATCCCCATCTAAATCTTCCACACGATCTATACAATCCGTTTTTATACTGTAAGATGTTTCTTTTTCTTTATAAATTATTTCCTTTAGAAATTCATTTATATAAAAAATGATTTTGGTAACTGGTACATTTTATGAAATTATTAACTGAGATATAATTAAGAAAATTGTTTCCAAAGAGAAAAGTGCTCATCAAAAATATTGCCCAAAACTGGAAATACTCAGTCCCAGTACTTAGCAAAAAATCTTAGCTGTTTTAGCTTTTCAATTAATTACATATGCAAATATGCAGCTACGAAAACAAAATAATTATAATTTTAATTTTTCCATATAATAATGAGTAATAAAGTAAACCTGCTGTTGTGAGTAATATGTACACTGCTGGTCTTTCTTTAAATTCTTCAAATATTTATACTAAAAATACGTACAAACAACTATTAAAAATTGTCCATATTTGTTCGTAGAGAAAATGTTAGATTATCTTAAAAAATTAAAAGTTCTAAACAAATCCACCTGCACAATAAGATTTTTACAAATATATTACGAATTTGATGAATTTCATTTACAACAACAATATATTTTCAAAGCTGGCCTAAATCATGACAAGCCTTTGGATATTGATATTTAATGCTCTTGTTATAAAAATAATGACAAAGTAGAAAATTCTGAATTTGAAAAATACCATTGTAAAATTGTGCGTTGCAAGCTTTAATTATCTTAAAAATAAATTGTGTGCTTACTGCAACAAAAAAGCATATTAAATATACTTTTCAATTTACTCTACCGTTAAGATTTTTTATAAATTTTACAAAAATTAATGATGAGTTTTTCAAATATTTTTAAATTCTGTTATAATTTTAAAATCCATGCGTACATACATATCCACATATTGAAAAAACCAAAAAGAAAGCCTTTTAAAAATAAAAATTTTATGCTATTTGTAAATTTATACATATATGTATATGTATGTATGAATATATATTAGAAATCATTACGTGGATGAATGTTCACTATTATTTGAATTTTTTGAAATTGTTTTATTTTTGAAAATTATTCAATTAAAACAAGAAAAATATTTTCGTTTCCTAAACATTATAAAATTATATTATAATTTTATAATTTATTATTACAAATAATATACATGCACAATATCAACAATTATAAAAATCCTTTTATTACAAAGTATATTGAGAGAAAAATAAAAAAAAAATATTCTTAAAAGACTACTCGATAAAAATCCTATCCAATTTGAAATTTTTGTACCTATCAATTCAAAAAAAATTCAAATTACCTATACAAATTCAAATAACAAAAAGTTAAAAACAATAATATTCAAGAACAGTATAGAGAAACTAAACACATACAAATTATTTAGAGAATAAAGTCGTATAAAACGCTCAAAAATTTAAAAATTCAAATTGAATATAGAAAATGCACCAACACATTGAATATACCCCAGAAAATATATAAAATATAAGAGAATTTGGAAAAAGTGAGCTGAACATTTTCTGTTGTATGAAAATGTCTATCTTTATAGTATTATTAATCAATGATATAACTGAACTGCAACTGATGAAATATTTATGACGAAATACCAATTCATTCAGAGCCATAAATACTAACATTTTGTAGGCATCATATATGACCAGTAGTTGACCATCAAAACCGAATATTTGTAGTAGTCGGTTATCACAGTCGAATGTTTGAATCAGTCGGTTATTACAACCGAATGTTTGTAATTGTAACAGCAATTATTTTGTTTGATTAACTGAATATATGTATCAGTCCGCTATCACAGCCGAATGTTTGTATCAGTTGGTTATCACAACCGAATGTTTGATATTGTAACAACAATTATTTTGTTTTGAGTTTATATTAGCTTATTCGAAGATATAGAAGCCATAAGTGATGGTTATCATAACCAATCGTCCTAAGCTAACACGACCGAACTTTTTTAGAGATTGTAGCCGCAATATTATCGGTTATCGTAGCTATTTTTTCAACTGTGATTGACACATTAGGGTTATCTCACTTAACGATTGGTAATAAAAACTACTTTGAGGCTACAAGTACTCCAACAAAGTTTTTAGAAATGAAATTTCGCAATATAATTGTGCGTGTACTTATTTGTTGAGTTAAAATATAAATTTGAAGTACGATACTCCATGGGCCATGATATATCTTCTCAAAAAAAATTTCCTAAGTTTTCTTTATAATATTAATAAAATACATTTAATTACTAAACCCCTTTTTTGTATACGTGTTGATGACGTCTGTAAGCCTTTCACAGTTAAATAAAATATATTATTGTATAAACTTTTTCTCTTTGTCATATTACATTTTTCTTTTCTTTTTTTATGTTTCAAACAATATTTTGAAATTCCTCGTTTTTTAATAATTATTTTTAACTAGATTTGGACATTCTAAAAAAATAATAATTATTCAAATCATAATTTAAATTATCATTATATTTTTAACTCAATGGGATAATAAACAATTTCTAATACCCTCACAAAAGATATACATTTTTAATGATATATATGATAGAAATAGCGTTAATATTTTAAAACTATGTATATAAAAGCAAGATAATAAAATAAATGTCCTTTATATTACATTTTAATGTCATAGAAAACATATAAAAACAATATAATTTAATATAGTAAACAAATTATTATCCTAGAGAGATTAAAAAAATTTCACCAACGAAAATAAATTTTCCTGTTGCGTTCACTTTATATTTATGGATTTGTCTCTATTGTATATATGTACATAATTTGAAATAATATATTAAATGTATTTGAAATGTATAAAAATGGATTTACTGTTCCAATAACCAAAAAATAAATAAAATAAACAAAAAGGACAAAAACCGAAAGTAGCAATGAAATTTTCCATAAAATAATTTTAAAATAAATTTTTCCAAAACAGAAACAAAAATTATCCTGGGAATATTAAGGTTTTTGGGAATATTAATGCTTTTTAATTTAAACCAAAATAACCAAAAATTGTGTTTTTTTTTTGTTTTAACAAAAATTATTTTCTGGGTAATTAAAGAAATAAGGACACAAAATTTGAATTATATCTTATTAGACAATAATTATAAAAATTTGATAAATTAAAAAAAAAGTTGAAAGAGCAAAAAAAAAACACTGATAATTAATTATAGTAAATTTAATATTCTAATCGTGATTATTTTTGAGAAAATTAACTAATTTTAGAGAATTTTTAATTGCTTAGAATATCTTTCTTTAAATTGTTTTGGAAAGTTTATTATATATAATTTGGAAATATGTCTGAAATTTTGATTCATACCTTTTTAATATATTTTGCACTTTGAAATAAAGTTAAATGAAGAAATTTACTTTTTTATTTTTAATATATCTAATAATAGGTTTAAATAAGATTTTTAAGTTGAACCGTTAGATGTGTTGTTGCAACAAATGTTGAAATGAATTTCTAAAATGAAACTTTACTCCGCTAATTATTAAATGTTAATTTGATTGTTTCTGAAATACATATTTAAATATGCTTCAGTTTTCCAGAAAATTTAGTTTCAAAATAACTTCTTGTAAATGTGGATTCTGAAATTTTTTTATTTAATATATGTATTCGTAAAGCAAAAATAAGGGTTATGACAGTTAATAATAAATAAATATAGTAAATTAGTCTTGTATGCATTATAAGTTAAATATGCTATTTAAAATCCGTTGTATAAATATTTTAATATATTTTTGCATTTACGTAAATGTACATTAAGAACCAGTTGAAGATTTCGAAAGTGAATGTAAATGTCCATCAATCAAAAGTGTTCATTTTTTCCAAATTGTCATCACTTCTGATCACAGTACAAGTATATTAAGTATTCCGCAGAACAGAGCGATCTTTGTGGGGAAGTGTCCGGTTTTTTTAAAAAATGTATTGGCATTTTTATCCTACAATTTCATACATTTTAAGTAAAGCATTAGTAAACAAAATTAATATTTATAAAAAATATAAATATATGTGACCTAGGTAACCGAGTGGTAAAACACTCGAGCATAGTAATGTATAACGATCAAGGAACACGGGCTCAAGCCCCGTGAGAACCGAAAAATTTTTCAAATGGTGAAAATTTCGGAAAATGTAATTGTGATTTTGAAAACATCTTAGAATGAAGGAAAAAATATTTAATATTTCACTTAATAAATTAAAAGAAAAATTAACAAGATACCAAAATCAAATTAGCGATTCCAGCGGAAGAACGCGGTATTGCTACTCTAAGAAATAATGGTAAAAACTACGCCAACTTTTTCTTACCTACATTTTCAGTAATTTCACTGCAAGTATTAAAATACTTCGAAGCACATTCAACTTCAATAAAGTCTAGATCAGTCTAATTTTTTTTACCACCCTTTGGAATATAATATTTCAAATTTAATTTTAAATGCTCAACTTTTTTAAATTTTAAAGCTAATTATGTTGTTTTGTTAGTATACTGAGAAAAAAAGGGACAGTTTTCATAAAAAACAAGTATTGTTGTATAAATGTTGTGGGATAACCGTTATAAACTCAAATTGTACGATAACTTCTCGATATTTCTCAAGTGTGTGTTACTTAGTGCTTATCGGCAGATTTCTTTTGTTTGCATATTTCTAACAGATTTTTATCGTTGAACGATAATTTAATGTGAAACAAAAACAAAAATCAAATCGGCAGATTAAAATCGTCCGATAACAAAAGAAAAAATCTGTCTGTTAGTATTACAACACAATTTTTTAGCAGATTTTTATTTGCAGTTGATCGTACGATTTTTATTGTTGCAGATATTTTGCTCATCACCACTAACATAAAATTATTTTCACAGATTATCGTACGATCTCTCCAAATCGGCCGATAAGCTCGATAGTGTGTACCAGCCTATGGTATAGTACTATTTATTACTGTAATTATAGTTCTAACACCTTTTTTTGTGTAAACCACTAGATGTCATAAAATCCAATTAAATAAACCTACCGCCCCACTCGTGTCATAAAATTAAGTTAATATTAAATTTATATAATATAAAAAAAAATAACTTATAGTAAGGTTTGATATAGCTAACAATTCAACTCTTCAATTTTATTGAGGTTGCCATAAATTTAAATAGAAATAATAAAAACCAAAAAAACAAAAAAGTGTTTTCCTTTAAATACAAAATGTCTGCAATCATAAAAAATATCAAAAATAAAATAAATAAAATAAATTTTCATCTGTTACTGAAAAACAATAAAATGAAATGAATGTGCAAAAGTTAAGAAAATTCGGGGCTGAATTTTTTGTTTTTTTTTTCAGCCCATTTTTATGTTTTTTTTGTGGTCTTTTCAGTATTTATGACTTCAAAAAAACAAAAGCAAAATTGTATATGTCATGTCATTTTTAAATGTTACTTTATCGATAAGTTTCTTCTAATATCGTAAAAAAAATTATATTATCGTAATTTAAACAGTAAAAAAAAACTAAAAGAAAATATTAATAAACATTTGCATCAACTGTTGCACAACAATTATTATACAGTTATTACAACTGAATATGTTTTTAATATTAGATAACTATATTATACTCATTCCAAAAGTTCCGAGGTATTGTGATATTAATTTTAATGGACTAAGAGTGTATTATAATCTCAGTTATTATTTAATTACATATTTGTATTTATTTATGTATATGATTATACATACATATATATTAAAAACAACAAGGAATAATATAAAAATGTAAAAGAAAAAAAGAGAAATATAAAAGAAAACGAGATCATAAATGATACACATGTGGTTAATGTATTTAAATCAACTGGAAAAAAATTATTCAACTTCATTAAGGAACGAACATTTCAAATAATTACAGTAGGTTACAAAAATTGATTAAATATTTTTAAAGTTTTATGCTACTTTTATCTCGTTACCTATCTTTTTCAAAAATCGTCTTTTTCTTTTTTAAATTTTTCCCCACCACCTTGAGAGTAAATTAGCGTAATATATCAAATCCAATATGGTTCTGAAGCTTCGCTACAGCTTTTTGTATTCATTAATTTTTCACAAAATAATATCTAATTCGCTAGTCTCGTTTCCGTACCTATCGTCGCAGAATCTATTTCTATTTTTTTCTTCTTGTACATCTTAGGCAAGATATGTAAGTAATTAGAAAATTTAAGTATTGTAATGTAAATATTAATAAATCAACCAAAATTTCAATAAAAAATTTAGGTTACTCTTTTGTTGTTATTTACTTCAATGAAGAGATAATAAAAGTTTTTGATTTTTTTTACGACATACCTACTACTTTTCACTAATATACTACTTTCAAATTTCCATACAATATTTAAAAAAAAATTAAAATAAAACACCGCTTATAAATAGACTATCTATCTCTCTCGCAACAAATTACATAGTTAAGTAACAACAACTTCAAGAATTAAATGTGAACAGAAGTGTAGTCAAGCAACATGAATCCTGAATACTAGTGGGGTTAGTACCAATGATATTATTAAAAATAAATTTTAATATTTTTGACAAATTTGATTTATTAAAATGTTAAATAAAACACATATAATTACAATAATATAAATTTAAGCCTAATATCATTTAATAAGTATTCATTTATTGATTATATTATAATCATATTAAATTTAGATTAGCGGTTTTAAAACTAAAATACGAAAACAAAAATATACAAAATAAAAAAAAAATATTGTTTTTTTTTATAATACCTGAGGGGATTAATTCTTTTAAATTTTGATAACCTCAATTTTATGAAATAAAGTTTTTAAAATTATCATAATATAAAAAAAAAATCCTTAGTATACCTATGTGCCTAAGGAATTTTATTTTTAGTCCTTTTATGATAAGTCCTTTTCGTTCACCTAATTTAGCTTTATTATATACCTATTGTTAAAATTTGTGGAAGACTTTTTTTTTGTAAGATACCTTGAATTTGAATTTACATACACGAACAGAATATTTTAAATTCAATAGACAAAAATATAACTAAAAATTTATGAAAAAATATTGGATTTCAATGTGACATTTATTATTGTAAGTATTCTTTGGTAACAATCATATGAATCGCACCATTATGACAATCAAAAAAATTTTAATTTATTTCTTTTTTATAGTTATTTCCGTACAAAAGATAAGTTTTGCCTTCTTGGAAATTTTTTAAACTTCTGCAAACTAGTTGCTATTATCTGTCAAAGTTTCAAGTAAGATCAGTTAAATTAAACAACAAAAACTTCTTGTTAACGTTTATGTTTTTCTGATGTTGAAATATTGGAATATTGTTTCATTTAAATCAGTGCATCTTTTATACTATTTGTATTATACATAAAATAAATATTTTAACTTAGTTTGGTATAGTAGTAAAATATAGTTTTTTCTTTCTGGTTTTTCTTTTTAGTTAGAGTGACCTGAATTTGATATACAAATACTTAAAATTAACAGTTAAAAAAAACAGTTTATAAGCCTAATGATTCGATTGGGCGCACTAACATGTCACCCAATTTACTTTTTTATATTTCTATTAATTGAACATTGAACTATGCCGGTTATTTCCGAAATACCTTAAATCTTAAATCTAATTTGCTGAAATGTATGTAACGAAATCATTTAGAAAATGTCTATAAGAGAACCTGTACCTAATGATGTGAATTATTTCTAATACAAATAATAAAAAATTTATAAAAACAAATAAAATTCTTGTTTTCTGAATAATAATTCAACAATATACGATGCACAAATAATTCACCTGCGCTTAAATTGTTGGTCTTAATTAAATCTTCGAAATCAAATTATTTTTTTCTCTTCTTGTTTTTAAAATTCTTAAAAATTTAGAGGCAATAGTAAAATCTATTATTAAAATTTTCCCATCACCATTTTTAGTTTTATTTATTTTTATGAACCTTATAAGCTCATCAAAATAAAATAGCGTAGCACAACTTAGTTAATAAAACTTAAGATTAAATTAAAACGTGCTCAGAATAAATATAAACAAAATCAAAACGAAAAATTAAAAATTTTGCCATAATTACCCAAAAAACACCTAAAAATGAACAAAAATGTAGGTAGAAGAAACTCAAAATTAAATCTAACTTAATAAACGCGGAAGTCCTAATCGGTACAGCTATAAGGAAAACTATATTTATTCCAGGAATTGATTTATTCCCAACTACCACAGAATTGCCATGTATTAATAATAAAAATATTCAAAGAATTTATTATTTATCTTGACTTATAAAATTTATATACTATAAAATTTATTAACTACGTAATTCGAAATAGCGCTAGAACTACGGTACCTATTACATACTAATATAGTTGGTTAGGTTCTGGATTTCAGTAATCTACTACGAAAATTTCATCAAAATCGGTCTAGTAATAAAGAAACTGTCTCATAAGATAGGTCCATTTTTATAAATAAAGATGGATAGCATAGATTGATCGATAGATAGACATTTGAAAAAAAAAAAATGTTGAAAAAAATGTCGAATAGCAAAAACTGTTGAAAAATAACTTAGAAAGACCAGTTCTTGAACAAAACAAATGTCAAATTTAAATGTTGAAAAATATTTTTTCGACTTTTTTTTTAAAGTGTTATATTTTAGAACTATAGTTACATCAGCTTTGTCATTAACGAAATATGCACCTAAAAATATAAAAGTTTAGTATATTATGTTATATGTATAAATAATATGTTTGGGACTAAGACCCCCACTGTTACAAGTGCTTTGTTATTGAAATGTGTATGTAATGAAAGTAATTAGAAAGAGTCAATCAAGAATCAAAAGCCAATCAAAATTTTACAGTATATTTTCTTTTTCCAGAATATTTATACAAGTGTATATACAAGATACTGAATTAGAGACTTTAGACATGGATTCAAAATTAATGTCTTCTCTTTTTCCAAAAAATATATATATATGTGTATGCATGCAACATCCTCTATTAGAAGGCATCTTCCAGTTGATTACAAGATCAGTATTATTCGCCTTTTACAGAATATTTTTATAAATACTTATGTATATGCGAGATTTTGACTTAGTTGGTATTATGAAGTTGGACTTTTTGGCCTTTTTCCAGGATAATTTGATAAATGTCCTTTTGTTAACTGTCCAGTTGCCAAGTGAAAGTTTCCAAGTATACTGAAGATTATAGGACATAGCTCCGCAAAGAGAAATGAAATAAGTTCACAAATTTTTCACAGTTTTTTTTTCACATTTTAATCTTTAACATTTGCCTTTCGACATTTTTTTCAACATTTCATTTTTCAACATTTTTGATCCCACATTTTGTTTTTCAACAAATAGACCCACTATGAACTAGTTACAGTATCTGGCTAATGACAAGTCCATTTCAACCATGTGTTTATTAATACAAAACAAGCTTCTTCTCCACCAACTGAAATTTAACTAATTTCTACCAACAGAGAATAAAAGTTCAAATAACATGTAATCAAAAAAATGGAAAGGTAGTTTTCAGGAAAACTTATATTTTAGTGTTAGAGTAATATTTTTTTAGTTATTGAAGATGCAGCAGGCTACGATGGCATTTCAGCTAGAATGCTGCAAGAGCTGCCAGGCATAGCAGCATTCTAGCTGAAATTGAATAAATACATCGAATTGTTGCCCAAATAAAACAAGTATTTGAAGAAAGAAAGTTCCGCTCAGTCGTGTTTTTGGTTGTCAGTCAGGCATTCGAGAAAGTTTGGCACCCTCAATTAATCTACAAAATAAAACAAAAGCTACAAGCTGAGGCTCATCTACTTTTAAATTGTTATATAACCAATAGATGCTTTCGAGTTAAACTCAAGTTCTATGTAATAGAACAACATGAAATTAATGCTGGCGTTTCTCAAGGTAGTGTACTGGTCCACTTTTATGCCTAATGTATATGTCTGATCTACCGGAAAACAGGAACACATTAACATCCACCTTCGTAGACGATACTGCAATCTTAAGCTATCACTCAAATCCACATACAGCATCTTCAAATTTACAAGAACATTTGCAGCAGATACAGGAATGTCCTTATAAGTGGAAAATAAAGGTCAATGAGAGTAAAAGTGCTCATATTATTTTCTCGTTAAAGAAAGGATTATGTTCTCCAGTTAGCATAAATGGGATAACTATTCCGCAAGCCAACAAGGTTAAATACCTGGAAGTTCACTTAGATAAAAGGCTGACTTGGAAGAAGCACATCACCGCAAAAAAAGAGCAGCTAAAACTCAAGTGCGTATTTCATCTTATATACTTATGCAGACTTTTTCATTGTTGTTCATTCGACTGAGAAAACAAATCGAAAATTGTCTATTTCCAATGGTTTATTTCCAATTGGGATAGTACAGATGGAGGGTTGTTTTTATATTGTTATTATTCGAATATATTATTTATGAATTTTGTTCAAGCTATTTATAGAAGATTTGAAGTAAATTTTCAATCAAAATAACACATTGAATAAATATTCCAAATCGACTCTATCAAGTTTTCAAAACTTATTTTTCGGAACTACGTAAATTTTTTTAGAAATTTCTCATAATAAAACCTATTATTCATCATAACTTACCCAGTACCCCGTAAATACTTTAATTTTATTAATATTTTTCTTTTTTTTAAGTAAAGTTTTATTACTTTGCAAGAAAATTTTTATTAAAATAAATTAAATTCTAAATAAAAAAAAGTATTTATTTCTATTCAAGTGAATTATTACATATGTTACCCAAAAGAAAAATTTTCTCCTTCAATATGAATCAAGGATTAAAGAAATTATAATGATGATAATAAAAGAAAATCAGAAGCAAATCGCTGAAAAATAAATTGAGTTTTTAAATGTAGATTATTCTTAAGAAATAATCTCGGTTCCTCCTCAGTGATGCGAATATTTAACAGGATCTGTTCTGCATTAATTTTTCCAATGTATTATTGTCAACTTTTTAGTCTATCTGAAAAGAAAATCTTTAACAAAAAAAAAAAAAAAATTTTTTCTTTTATTAGGAATATTTTGAATAAAAAATTTTTCTATTTAACTTTTTAATTCAGATTTTATTTTTGTTTATCAAAATTTTGTTTTCCGTTTTCGTTTTTGTTTTTAAAATAAAATAAAAAATAAAAATATTTTTTTTTTATTGATCATGAGATTTTTAATATTAAAAATAAAATCACTTATTTTTTCTTTTTAAAATTGAAAATTCTTGCGGATGCTTGACTTTTTCTTATTACATTATTAGATTTAATAAATATTATTGTTGTTGTGGTTGTTTTTATTTTTTTGTTGTTGTCTTTTGAATAGGCTTTCTACCAAAAATACGTTTATCCTTTATACATTTCCCCCAGAATTAAGAACTTTTAAACCAATAAATGAAATCGAAACAGGATCACACAAATAAGTACCTATACTGAATTTGCTTGTTAAAGTACAAATAAGTACCTATACTGCAGTTGCTTAGGAAACAAGAAATTAATAAATATGCAACTTTATATTTTCTATTTTATTTCATACATATTTGGGACGAACAATCGAACAAGTACATTGGTAACTGGTACAATGTTACTAGATCTGAACAAACAACATGAGCCGTGAAACGTGAAACATGGTTATAGCGCTGAAAAAAAGAAAAAAGTAGCAGAATTAAAAGATCTTAGCAACTTGAAAAAAGTTCGAACGTCACTAAAAACCATATAAAAAAAATTTGAATTAAGCTGAGACGACAGGCGGTGTCTATACGGTCACTTATGCAGTCAGTTTCAGTTAAAACTGAGAAGTGTCTACACGTTCAGTTTTGAATGAAAAAATTTACAAATGGCGAAAACTGAGAATTACCATTAATGTAACAAGTGGAAGTGAGACAATAATAATAAAAATTAATTTTTAGAATTTCCAACTGACAAATTATTCAAATGTTTCTTCTTTAAAACGGTTTTTTTCTGTGTTACGATTAAGATTAGAAAAGTTGGCTATGAAATTCGAAACGATTGAAATCGAAAAACTGACGACAAGTTAAAAGCAATTCAACTTTTTTTATTTTTTTCAAACAACAAAAAAATACATGTATTTCAGTGAATACTGACAGTATTCACTGATCGTCACCGCCAATGGAAAACATTTTTTTTATAATATTATAAAACCAAAACCATTACTAAATTCAAATTCAAATGTTTTGTTTTATTTTCACCGTTACCACCACAAATTGTTCTGCTGTGGAAGTTTCCAGAGTCAATCTGATTGGTTGGAGAAAAAATTTATCCGGGAGTTATTTTTGATAAAAGCTTAGATATACATAGTTTAGATAAATATGGAAATATACTAATCAAACAAAAATCTAGAGGATTCTTTATTCTTCCAAGATGTTTAATATGGACCATGTTCCATTCTAGAGGAAGCGCAACATTTTTAATATATAGCATGTCCAAACTCCAAGAGCAGTGAAAACAATTTCAGAAATTTTATGGGAATACATCAGTTTCTATTGCATTAAAATTTGTAGACTTAAAGTAGTTAGTTACAAAGGTCATCAAGGTCTTTCAAAATCTCGCTGTTATTACTATAAGGACCATCGACGAAGCCATTATTTTAATTATTTTTGATAATCAGATTTGTTTTTACTTCTATTGTGCAAATATCGGCGATATTCCGAAAGCACTTTACTTACTTCATTAGTGCTTGCGACGCAATAATTAGTAGTTTACGCAGTAATACACTTCTTATAATAGAAATAATAGAGTTGTAAATAATATTTTGTTTAATTAAATAAATATTTTGAACATACTAATTTTTTACCAAAAAGAAGACCTAAGAAATTTATTGGTACTGCTAAGTGGTTAGAGTACAAAGAATTTAATGAATTTAGTTAAACCGTGAAAAACTTTAGGTCATTTTGTATTACTTATATTACATTATAAGCAAAAAACTAAATTGTATTATTTCAACAGTAAAGAAATCCATTCTTCAGTATAAGATGAAATATACTCAAATACAGTACAGTTTTTTTTCTACTGTTGTGTACTTTACACTAAAGTAAATTGTTGTAACTACACTTTTAAGAGCTTCTAAACGATAAATGTTCTAACAAGTAAATGAATTTAATTTGTTGCTCCCGGTTAAACTTAATAATATTTGACCACTTTATGGTTCGCATTAATTTATAATACTAATGACTATATATGTATGTATATTTGGTATGTAATAATCATTGTACATAGTTTTATATATACATAAGTTTTAGTTAGTTAGTTTTAAAATTCTTTATTTTCAAATTTACAATCAAAATGTTTTGATATAGTACAAATTTAATAAAGAACGAGTTTTATATAAAATTGTTTAATTACAAATAAGAGAATAGTTAAGTAGTGACACTTTTTATTTAGAGAATAGTGTTAAGCTAAGCTTAGTGCAAAAATTTATTGTAGGATGACAATGAAATATTAAAAATTATAGAAAATCAAATAATAAAAAAAAAAAATAATATTATAAATATGTTATAAAAGAAAATCAAAACATATGTAACTAAAATAAAATAGCATGTGAAATAAAAATCAATTTAGGTATTTAATGAATTTCGGAAATTTTTTGTGCGGAAATTAGGACCAACAGGTTATGATTAATTCTTCAGTTGTGATTACTAGAGATTCTAGAATCTATAGTTCAAATATTTAAAGTTTTAAAATAACACAAATGTGTAACAGGTAAGATTTTAAAGTGCAAAAACATTTGGAATGTTGGATGGAAGTGATTCATGTTACAAACATTTTTAATAACACATTTCTGAGGTATAAGTAGAGGGGTGTTTATTATAGTATGACTCCCTCAACAAGCAATTCCTTACTGTAATTTAGAATGAAATATTCCATAATAGACCATTTTTAAATTGTTAGAAGAACATAGTTGTCTAAGACGATAAAAGATACATAGAGTAGATCGTAAATACTTCTTTTTTTAAAAAAGAATGAATATTCAGCTTTTTATTTAAATTTACTTATTGATTCATTTAAATTTAAATAAGCTGCTGTTGTATACCAACTCTGGGGTTGTACCAGTCAAAGCAATTGAAACATAGTACAAAGTTTTCAAAATAAAGTACTACGTGGTATAGTAAATGCTCCGTGGTACATACGCAATCTACATAAGGTTTTGGATGTAGAAATGATAGACAGCGTTATCGAAACAATTGCACAAAGTCATCCAAAAAGACTAAAAAAATCAATGCCGAGGCTATCCAACTCTTGAACAATGATGATACAACACGAAGATTAAAACGAGTAAAACTGTTTGAATTGTGGCAAAACTAAAATTATAATATACATACATAAATTTTATATACAAAAAGGAAAAAGAAACTGTCATAGGATAAGGTACTCTAAAAACGTAGCAAATTAAGATTTAAAGAAAAATAGTTTATTAGTATATATTTTAATTACTAGATTATTATCAATAAATTCACGATTAGGTGTTTCAAAAAACAAAAAAAAATTTCAATTTACTCCATTCAATTGATAGAAAATTAAATATAAGTTCTGATAATCTTGCTGAGACAAACCAAAAAACAAATTTGGTTACAACCAGCCCATGTTTTGAAAACCAACTTCTTAACACATTTAATTACTACAACCATATTAAGCAGACTTAACGAGGTATAACAACAACCAATATCATCAGCGAAAGCAGTTAGTATTACATTGTACATTTGTATGTACATTATCTTATCATGATTTGATATTGAAAATGATGAATACTAAATGCGTTAATCTATTTAAATTTCACATGACTTAATATTAGATGTTTAAGGTACATTCATTCCTCATAATATTTTGAGGAATCTATTAAAAGAACAAACTGAACAGAACAACTTTTTTTTCAATAGAGGTCCACAAATTTCCCTAGTATAAAGAATTAATACGATGGCAGTAGGTAATAAAAATGTTTAAATTACGCTTCAATATTTATAATACTGAAATAATATTTTTAAAAAAAATAGGATATAGAATTAAAATATACTTATAAAATATGTATATAAACAAATAAAGCATAGCGAAAATGTTAAGGACGGAATATAAGTACTTATACGGAATATAAAACAAAGAGAAAAAGAGAGAGAGAGAAAGAAAGGTGTTTTTGTAAACATATACATATACTTAAATATACAACGTTATTATCTCTATATTTACAGATTTCCAATTTTAGAAAATTTATTTTTATCCAGTTTCCTTTTGATCGATATTATTTCCAAGGATAATAATTTCATAACTTTATTTTTTATTTTCTTTTTCTTTGTTTTGCATATTTTATTTTAAAAAAAAAAATAATATTTATTCTATAGAATTTTTTAGTTTATTCAAATTTAGCATGATTAAAACAAATATAAAAAAACGTAGACATAGATTTTCACAAGGACTTAAAAGTATTTTTATTAAGAAACGAATTTACTTAATGCCAATATTGATGTTACACATACATACATACATGTGTATTATATACAAATAATTTAAAAAATTTCAAATATTTGTTTTTGAACAGAGACAGCAAAATTTTTTAATTTTCAGTCAGTTTGCTTGTAGTATTCTTGTAGAAATCGATTAGTGCAAATTACCAATGACTTCGCCTGTAAATAAATTATAATATCGGAAACTATAAGAACTACTAAGGACATATTGTGTGAAACGAATATTTACTGAAGTAAAATATGGGTTGAAATGTATGACCAAACGGTTATTAAAGCAATTTTATTAAACATAATATTAAAAGACTGGTAATATATGAACATATCGTTTCCATAAACACAAGACCTGGGTCACATCTATTTACAAACAATCAAAAACTTAAGTGTAGGGGTTCTACCGTCCCCAGACACTGAAACCCGGGTAAAAATTAAAACCTTAAGAAAAAAAATTATTTGCGTTGACTATTATTAAACACTAGCAGTCCTGGTGCGCTATGCTACACAGTACACAGAGTTTAAAAAAAATGTCGTATTTCACGCAGAACAGTGATACATTCATGTAGGAAGTGGATTAAAGTAAACTATATAAGTATTATATAATTTATTATTATATTTTGAATTTTAAATGATTACAAAGTTTGAAATCTTAAAATATGTTATTATTGCAATGCTCTTTGGTAAACAATATTTTTTGTTTTTCCTTCGTAGGCAAGTATAAATAATGCCGAAGGTTTAGGTAAATATCCTACGTAAAATTAGCCATGTCAGAAACAGTTATTTTTAAGATTTAACCCACATCCCACAGTATAGCAAAAATTGACCTTACCTCCATTTATTATTGAAAATGCTAAACTAACTGGAAATTGAATACGTTTAAATTAAAATGGCATATCTGATGGATTGATTGGGATTCGTGGAATTAATATAATTTATCCTTTAAATTTGCCAACTAATAAAGTTGCTTCGATGATCTTATTTATTTATTTTTTTACGACTAATCTTGTAATATTGTAATCTTTATATTTATTTGATTGATATCCATATTTTTTGCTGCCAATATAGCGCGATCACTATACCACTAATAATTTGTATAATTACGTATAATATTAGGATATTCCCTTGATATTTAGTCCTCTTCTGATTCATTTAATACACAAAAATTTTATATTAATAACGAATCCTGTAATAAGGATGAATTAATTTCTTAGCAGCTTTCATCAATTAATTCAAATAGTGAAAGCTTTGATGAAATGACGAGTTGTTTTGACACCTTGACAAATAAAATATGAGAAGAAAATTTGCCAGGAATAAAAGAGTCAAAATTAAAAATGAGCTCTCAACATGGTTTCAAAACTTTAAATCGTTAGCCTATTAACAGATACTCAAGTGACATGGATGACCTCATTTTGAGTAAATAAATGAGTGTGGTACGCAAATGGCAAGAAATTTTGTTTCATTTTATATACCAATAACAAGACATTCACCTTTAATCTTTGATTCGTATTTAAAGTTACTGACGACACTTTTCAACATAAATTTTATGGAAAAATATATGATGCACTTCAACGCTATTCGCATTTTCCAGCTCTATAACTTTTGTAATCTATTAATAATTTTCTTGGTAGAATACTTAATCCAAATATTCCAAAATATACTGTTTTTGACTTAAAAGTGTCAAAATTAATAAAACATGAAAAAGCAGATTCTATCGTATTGAAACTGAAGAAAAACTGACAAGAATAGAGAAATTTCTATTCTTTAAAATGCTGTAGGTTAACTTTTTGCTTTATAAGATATTTATACTCAAGTTGCTCATATTTTTTCATCAGTTTGAATAAAAATTTACAACAAAAATTATAAAAATTTTGATGTAAGCATCTTTTCATCCAAATTATCGTTTCACCTTATTTGGAACTTGTTCAATTGAAAGAAAAATTATAGAAACGAAATAAGAAATAATGGCAATTTTTTTTTAAGTCGGGGCCTGCCGCCCCCAAGCCATCGTTATTTATTCATTGAAACTCTGTTTTCGGTAAACGCAGACTGCAGCCTTTTAGTGAAACATAAGGTATTAAAAATATTTAAGTCTTTTGTCTCGACTTCCGGACCGTTGGACCTATCCAAAAAAATTTTAAAATTATTCAGAAAAATGCAATTTAAATACGTGATGTAGAGTTTCGGCCCCAATTCCTGGGTCCCGGGCCTATTGCCTTCATCGCATTTAAAAGCCGTTGCACTGATGACAAAACAAAATAGAAATTTTAAGGCCTGTGGTCCCAGTTTCTGGACAGTTAAACTATCCAAAAAATAATTAAAAATTATTTATAATATTTCTTACATTTACCTAAGATGGGTGGTAATTACCGGTTGACATGATAAATTAAATAATTCTGTCCTAATTAAAAATTTTAATCTTTCTATTTGGTTGTTACTAATAATTACCAGTTATTTTTAATAATAATCAATTCATTAATTTTACTGCAACACGCAATATACTTAGTAATTTTACCGCACAGTAAATATGTATACTTAGAATACGAGTATGGATTTATTAATATGTACCTATATCTGTATTTATTTAAATATTTCCCCAAGGACTTCACTATAATTTCTATTCTTCAATAACACATTTAGTATTATATTTGACATCCGAGCTGTTAAATTGTCAGAACAAATCATTTTCAAACAAACGTAAAAAAATTAAAAACAAAAATAAAACGAAAAAAAAACTTATATTTGTAAGAGGAGAAGAGGTAATAGAAAGAAAATATTCAAATTAAGATAAAATCAAAGATAAGTCAATTTTTTTATTTTTTCTTTTATTCTTATTACATTTCGATAAACTTATACTTGAACAGAATTTAGCACCAATACCAACAAAAAATATGAACTTACTGAAGCATCTTATTGCATATATGATATGAACTCTATTCAATATGTAATGAAATTCAGTTGTAACAAAGAACATATAATTATATATATATATACATATTATATGTTCTTTGGTTGTACACTATTTGATATCAATTCCAATACGAACGGAAATCATATATTACAAAAAAGTGTCACTTACATATATATGATATTCATTTGTTTGTTTTGCAATATTGATGAAAATAAGGAATCAATAATATTTCCTTAGTATTCGTATAGGGTCTCTCGATATCTTAAAAAAAAAAAAATCTCGAACTAACAAAAATATCGATAAAAATAAACCTCGAAAAAAAAAAATCTCGGTTAGCGATTATGGCATTAAGGATTCATTATGTCACTTTGACAATTTGGCGTCTTAATTCACTTAAGTAAATAAAGTCAACTTTTAATATTGAAAAACAAAATGTTGAAGAAAAAAATGTCGAATAAGGTAAAATATACTCGTATGTTAATTTAAAATAATTTTTGTTTTGTTTCAAAAATTATACAAACCTACTTTCCGTTATTACTGACAGAAATTATGAAATTTCTAGATTTGTATGAAAAGCCAAGTTTTAAAATCCAACTTTCAAAATCCAAATATTAAAATCCAAACTTTCAATTTCCAAACTTCCAAAATAATAATTATGGTAGATATTCTGGAAAGAGAGATATATCTCCTTTTTTGCATCCAACAACAAAAAAAAATAAAGATAAATATTCAGGAAATAGAGAATATGCTTATTTTGAGTCCCACTCTAAAGTCTTTTCTAGTTCAGGATCTAGCATATACGCTTGCATAAATATTCTAATGAAAGAAATACCCTGTAATATTTTGATTGGCTTATTTTGAATACTACTACTTTTAAATACTACTCGTACTCTTTAATTCCCTCTAATTATTTTTATATTTAACTTTTAAATAATTACTTTTTCCAATATATTTATTTGGATTTTCTTTTCAATTTGTTTATATTATAATTGGAAAACGATTTTGTTATGTATATAAATGTTATTAAAAAATCTCGAATTCGAGATTTGAAATTCGTGATTTCGAATATTTTTTTTCAAGATTTTTGCTTTCCAGATTTTTTTTCCAGATAATGGGGTGATCCTATTTGTATAATGCATGTTTATACAAACTTTTGTATAATAAATATTCGAGAATTTTGGTGATCTATATTCGTTTTGGTATGCATCAGGAAAACTTTGATATTCAAAAAGGATATATGTAGATACAATTTAGAAAAGGATATTAGTAAATTTATTTATTTATTTTTGTATATTTTTTTTTGTCATTAGTTATAGATAATAATCAATTGTGTTTGTGTTATTATATTTTTCAATTATTTTTATTATAGAAATATTATTGGAAGAAATCAATATTTTGACAAGGAAATTAAAATCAGTTAATTTGGATTGACATTAGTCTATAAAATAGAATAGAAATGAATTCTCATGCAGATATTATTATTTTTAAAATGTTGCTCTAACTTCTCTTTTTTAATTTTACGACAGAGATTGATTTTTAAGATTTCAAATAAATGATTATAATACATTTTATTTCATTTCAATTTAAATGATTTTTTAATAGACAATTTTAATAGAAATAATAAGCAAATATGTTTTCAACTATTTTATTTACACAAATTTTTCCATAAATAGGCCTAGGTTAACTAATTTTTGAATAAAAATCTATCGATTAGTATTAATTATCATGTTTCCTGAAACTTTATATCCATTAACTATCATTAAATTTATATTTATCAATATATTATTGAAAGAAAAAAATCATATAAATATTACAAATATATCTAAAATAGGTTCAGTATTAAAAATATAGCATACCTATTTATTTCAATATTATTTAATATGAAATGCTGTCTTTTCCTAAAATTTTGCATTTCTCAAAAGTTTGATTATTTGAAATACATTAGAAAGAACAAGGAATTTAAAACTTTTGCTCCTACAAAGAACTTGCTGTGATTTTGAGAATTTAAGAGTTAAATTCTAAATACATTTCTTAAAAAATACAACTAGTATTTTAAAATCCCTGTTCCCAAAAGAAAGATATTATATTTATCATTGAAACCAGAAAGAACAGTAGCTATTATTTTTTCACTGTTAGATACCAAAAACAGTACCTAAATAAACTTATCGTTTTTGTTTTTTGTAAATATAGAGTGTTAAATTCAAAAATAATAGTTGTTAATAGTGCTTAGTGACTGAATCAAAACAACAATTAAATATAAAAATAGATTTTTATTTTTTTCTTTTTGCTTTATTTAAATTTATTTAGTTAACGATCTTAATCATAGATATTTAATTAAAATCCACTTATTTTTTATTATATTATATAAAGTTTATTTTAATGGATTTTTCTACTTTTCTCATTTTTTTTACAAATTGTCCCGTCTTGAGCAGACAACGGAATTTCAAAAGCGATATGGGGTAAATAATCATGAAGAAATACTTATATATATATATGTATATGGAAGGTAGGTAGGTAGAAGTGGCCATTCCAGTTACTTCTGAAAAACCAATTAGCACTTAATTGTGCCTTTTTGATACCACGACTCGAGTGACCTATTTCATGTTGTCAGTTGTTATAGGTGGGCGTTCTCTTATCTTCACTATCCCCAGGGACTCAGTACTAGAGCCACCCTGTGAGATTAAGAAGGTTGATCAGATCTCCTATTTTGCTTTCCGCAATAAAACCTATATTGCTGGGGAAGGCTTCACCTAAAGTCTGGAGTCTGACTCTAGCTAATGCTGGACATCTACAAAGGAAGTGTTGAAGAGTTTCTGTCTCATCCTCATCCTTGCAACTGCGACAGTGGAGATTGAAAGGAATACCTAGCTTGGCAGCGTGGCTTCCTATTGGCCAGTGACCCGTACTGATCTATATCTACTACTCTTGCTATATCTGTGCGGGATCTGGTTAAGAGTTGTTTGGTTTTATTAATATTATACGTGGGCCACGTTTTCCTCGAGGTCGCACAGGTATTTAGTCTATGCCACCTTTCAGTCGCTCTGGCCCGAAAGTATGAATAGATGCGCTCCTTGACGACTCTCATTGGACAGTGAATGTCTTCCTCAAGGGACCTGTCGAGATTGGAACCTTGCCTTGCCAGTTCATCGGCTCTCTCATTTCCATCTATGTTGCTGTGACCAGGAACCCATAGTAGAGAGATCGAGAACTGGTTACCTAAGTTTCCAATTTCGTTTCGGCATTGTTCCACCAGCTTAGAACAGATAGTGTCCGCCACCAAATCTTTGATAGCGGCTTGACTATCCGTGAAAATGGTGACTTTTGTTTTGGTCGTATGAATGTTATTAAGAGTTTTAAGCGCTTCCCTAATTGCAAGCAGCTCTGCTTGAAAGACACTAGCGTATTTAAGGAGACCATAAGATTTTGATATTTCTAGATCTTCTGAGAAAATTCCTGCACCTACTCCGCAGTTCATTTTCGACCCATCAGTGAAAATTCCTATATCATTTTCCCTTTTCTTTAAACCACGCTTCCAATCGGCCCTGGCAGGAAAACCTACTTTAGGCTTTTTATTGAAGTTCAGTTTAGGGGTGATATAATCGGTTGTGCTTGGCAGCAGTTCATTTGGAAACTGACTTATGACATTCCCGTGGCCATATGGTCTGGAATACCAGAAGCCAGTTGCTCTTAGTCTGACTGCACTGCAGGACGCAACGTATTTTATGTACAAATCGGGAGGAAGGAGATTAAGGATCACATTTAAAGCATCAGTAGGGCACGATCGCAAAGCACCTGTGATTCCAATTCCCGCTGCTCTTTGTATTCACCCAAGTTTGGTAATATTGTATGTCCTATTTACCGCTGGCCACCAGGCTAACGATCCGTATGTAAGAATAGGACGTACCACAGTTGTGTGCATCCATAGTAACATCTTCGGTTTGAGTCCCCACCTCTTACCAAAGGTTCTACTGCATGTGTAGAAAGCTATACTTGTTTTCTTGATTCTATTTTCTATGTTTAGTTTCCAGCTGAGCTTAGTATTAAGTATGATTCCTAAGTATTTGGCACTATTAGTGAGTGTGAGTGTTTGACCGTTTAGCTTCGGGAGATTAAAGGTTGGTATCTTAGTTTGTGTGTTAAAGAGCATCATCTCCGTTTTGGCGGACTTAACACATAGACCGCAGCTTGTAGCCCATGTACTAATCCTACCGAGAGCGCGTTCCATGATTTCACTCAACACGGAGAGATAGTAAACAACTAAATCATCTGCATACGCAACCACTTTGATCCCGTCTTTTTCAAGGTTTAGTAAAATTTTATCTATAACTAATAACCAGAGTAACGGAGCGATGACACCTCCCTGGGGTGTTCCTCTATTTACATTTTTGGTTAAACTTGATTGTCCCATATTTGCTTGGATGACTCTCGATTCAAGCATGGATACAATCCACTGACTAAGGCATGTTTCCACACCTAAGTCGATCATAGAATTTTTAATGGTTTCAGTTCGAACATTATTGAAAGCTCCTTCAATATCTATGAACGTGGCTAAAGTATATTGTTTGTAGTGAATGGTTTTTTCTATCGTACGCACTACCTCGTGAAGAGCCGTATTGGTTGATCTTCCTTTGAGGTAGGCATGCTGAGATTTGGATAGGCGCATCATGTCCATTTTCGATCTAATATGGTAATCCAAAATGCGTTCGAGGGTCTTAAGTACAAAGGACGATAGACTGATCGGTCTATAGTCCTTGGCAAATTCGTGACCTCTCTTGCACGCCTTGGGAATAAATACTACACGAACATGTTTCCATGCTTCGGGTACATGATTACGTGCAATACAATTTTTGAAGATTGTCACCAACCATGGGGCTACTTTATCTTGCAACTTTTGAAGCATAATGGGCAGTATGCCGTCAAGGCCAGGTGACTTATACGGAGAGAAGCTATTTATGGCCCATTTAATTTTCTCCTCCGTGATAATGGATGACAATTCATTAAAGGATGTGGAACCCAGATCATCAGGAATTGCAGATTCGCTAAATTGGTTTCCGCATCCTGGAAAGTGTGTGTTTAATAAAAGCTCCAGGGATTCTTCGCTAGACTCCGTCCAAGTACCAACCATTCTTTTAATATAAGAGGAATTGGAATGGACTTTGGATAGTATCCTTCCCAGTCTTGCAGAGTTCCTGGTACTTTCAATTGATTGACAGTAATCCATCCAAGATAGGGTCTTCGCTTTCCTAATGGATTTTTTATAGAGTTTTAGGCAGTCTTTGTATGGCTGCCAGAACTTGTGTTTGTGGCAGATATTGAAGATTACTCTAGTCATTTTCCTAAAATTAGACAAGTCTTCATTCCACCAAGGAGGGAAAGTTTTCTTGCTGTATCTGATTGGACACGAGACTTTGAAAGCAACATTCATTGCTTTCTGGAAAGTTTTAACCTTATGATCAATTTCTAAGGTTGACTGTACTTCCAAGTCAGGTATTTGGCGTAGTTTTGATTGGAATACTTGAATAAATTTATCCCAGTCAATTCTTTTAGGATTTCTGAATCGTTTTTGGGTTTCGGATTCCAGGTTTATATTATAGGTAATCCATCTATGATCAGAAAAAAAAGAGTTCAGATCGGATACCAACCAGTTATCTATCCTGAGGGTGTTATTGTTTGTTACCAAGGTAATGTCGAGAAGCTCTTCCCAATCATTAAAGTTTTCCGAGCTTGGAAAAATAAAAGTTGGTTTGTTACCGACATTACGCACATAAAGATTAGTATTTAGAATAAAATCAAAAAGACACTCACCTCGTTCGTTATTTTCCGAACTTCCCCAAAGCGAATGTCTTGCATTTGCATCACAGCCTAACACCAGGTCGGCCTTACTGTTGTTGATCATCGATGTAAGCTGTACCACCTCATTGGGTAGTGCAGGTTCATCGTGAGGCATATATGCCGATGACACAAATACTGATTTTCCACTTGTAAGCTCTAACTTGACTACTGTCAAATCAGAGGAGCTGATGAGGCTAGAACAGATAAAAGCATATATGTTTTTCTTAATTAGAATACACGATCTTGGCTTACCACTGTCTTTTTTATAGAAGAGATTATATTGGCTGTCGTTTAGATGTGGATTCGATTGCTACCGAATCAGGCTTTCGATAAATTGTCGATAACTGTCAGGCTCAGGATAATTGTTCGATAACTGTCAGGCTTTCGATAAATTGTCCCATAGTGTCATTTTATTTAAACTTCGTGCTCTAGGATTTCCACCTCTCATTATAGATTGGATGAGTTCATACTTATGCAACAGAGTGTATCACGTCCGTTTTAGGTCTAATATTTCAGATCCCTTCACTGCTAAATCGGGTGTCCCACAAGGTAGCCATTTAGGCCCTCTGATCTTTATCTTAACCACAAATGATGTACATAATATTATAAAAAATTCTCACATTCTAGTGTACGCTGACGATATGAAAATATTTAAACAAATCTCATCTCCGCGTGAATCTCATCTTCTTCAGAGTGACGTTAATAATTTCGCTATTTGGTGTTGTAATAATAACCTAGCACTCAACGCTAGCAAATGCCAAAGCATCACCTTTTCCCGTAAAACGGCAATATCAGCGCGTTATTATAGTATTAACGGCGTTATTGTCTCTAATGTCACATCCACTAAAGACTTAGGTATTCTATTAGACACCGAGCTAAATTTCAGATCTCATGTAGATAATATTGTCAGTAGAGCTAATTCAGCTCTTGGGTTTATCAAAAGATGGTCAAAAGAATTTTCCGACCCATATGTCACCAGAGCTTTATATTTGACTATGGTAAGACCATTACTCGAATACGCGTCTCAGGTATGGTCACCTTTTCATCAAGTTCACATAGACAGGATTGAATCTGTTCAACGTAGATTCGTTCGTTTCGCTCTTCGTGGTCTTTCATGGACAGATCCATATAACTTACCCCCTTACAGAGACCGCCTTAAACTTCTAGGTCTGCAAAGTCTCTTTAATCGTCGTGAAGTAGCTGATATTATATTTGTACACCAAATTCTCTCAGGTGCAGTTGACCCGGTTGGTATTTTAGAACACATTAACTTCAATATTAACTTTCGTTCTCTTAGGCATTCTGCCCTCTTTCGTTTAAAGTTTCATCGCACGGATTATGGAAAGAATGAGCCACTTACAAGAATGTTGCGTAACGTAAACAATAACTCTAATGTCTTCGATTTTCACATTAGTAAGTCCAAACTAAAGGATCTGCTTTATTCAAACAGGTAATAAATTTTTGAAGGACATGTAATACATGTAGTATATGTAGTTGTTCACGTTGAATCAGTAGTACTTCATACTTTTAACATGTATACATAAGTGTGAATAAATTGTGTTAATTTTTGTTAATTTTTATTATTATTCTTTTTATTTTTGTGTCTTTGACTAATTGCGTTTTGCATGTGTTGTATTTTTATATAAGTATTTATTTTTATTATTTTTTCTTTTTTTTTAAATTTCTTTAGTTTATAACTAAATAAATTGACTAATGCTTCTTCGGCATAATTTAAAATCGCGAAATTTTGATTTAGCCTATCTTGACATGTTGCAAGATAGTCTAAAACTATGATATAATTTTTATTTTTTTTGATTGGAGATTTTAAATTGCTTCAACTTTTGACTTGTGAGCATATTGCTTATTGATTTTTGTTCTTTGATTTGCCTTGACATGTTGGAAGGCAAATCAAAGTTACTAGATTTTTAATTGTTTTTACCTTTTATGGATTTTATTTTTGTTTGTTTTTAGTATTCTATCAATTTATTACTAATTACTAATTTCCTTAATCGTGTTTACTAATTTTCCCCTTTTTTTTTGTTTATTTTTTGTTTTGCATGCTTGTTTTAAGCATTTCCCGACCCAATTCTCTCCTTACTAACACATTCTTCATTAAGGGTTATCACGTGCTTGTATTCTTTTTGAATATAATTAAAATATAATATTAAAGTTTAATTAATGAAAGTCCATTGTGAGTATGCTCGTCACAGTATTACATACTGAATAACTTAATTTATTGGAATCTTTCTATGCTTTTAATACGAAGAGTTTTATTCTTCCAAGTCCTAGTCATATGCTAAATGATAATAATAATGAGAATGGTGACTCCCCACGTGCGCGGCACGGGAGGGGTAATTGGTCGTTGGGACATTATTATTATTATTATTAGACCCACCACGGCCGAGTCCTTAGCCCAAGGTTCTTGAATCAAGCTGATGTCAATATCTTCCTCACGGAGGAAAATTATCAAATTATCCGAGGCGCACCTAGAGTGTCTCAAGTTAATTTGATTTACCTTTAACATCAGCTTGAAATTGTGCCATTTTTCCTGTGTCGTTATTTGTTGTTGCTGGTTCATTTGGTGAGACATCTTCCTTGGCATCATCATTTTTATCGACAACCATATCGTCTTTACGGTTATCTTTAAAAATTTTAACCTTCGCATGCCTCACACCAAACCAAACTTTACAGTCCGCCATTTCTAGTGCCTCAATGCTTTCTTCATTGATGGACACTAAACAGGTCATACTGTTTTTAGCTGGTTCCTCAATTTTTATGACTGACCAGTCATCCATCGGTATCTGAGGGTTTTGAAGTTTTAGGCATTGGAGAAGCTCTTTTCTGCTTATATTCATTGTGGGTAACCATATGCGAGCCCTTGGTCCTCTAGGAATTTCCTTGGCGTTGATTAGCCTGAGCTTCAACCCGTCAAAAGCATTGCTGATCTTAGCCATGCATTCACCAAGAAAATCCCTGGAGTACTGATTCTCACATTTGATCACCCCACATCCCCTCAGTACCTCAGCCGAGTCGAAATTTGGAGCCTGTTGTCCGCTATTTTTTATAACATGACGTAAAACCATCTCGGACAATTTTGTCTCGATGGCTGGCCAGTTCGCCGCCACCTGCTTGCCACTGTTGGTGATTTCGTCAACTAGTGCCATATGCAGATGCTCCTTGGCGACCTCACTAAACGCCCTTTGTGGTTGGTCTGTTGTTAAAATGTGGGGGTGAGTTCCAGAAGCCGCCTTGCTTCTTTTCGGAGCTTGTACGTTCTCTTCGTGAGATCTGTTACGCTTTCCGCTTTCCGTCTCCCCTACATTTGTTAAGTTTTTTTGGCGGTTATTGTACTCTTCAATGACTGCCTGGTATCGAATTTTGTTCGGTAGAAGTACCGGCTACCATATTTTTGGCAATCTTGCCTAAAATGAAGTTGGCCTTGTTGTACCTCTCTTTCCAAACAACGTTTTCCGATTTCCTTTTGCGTTTTGGTTTCCGGTCACTGTGACTGGCGACCAGAGTTTCCTTTCCTTTATCGGTTGTTAGAGGAAGAACAGGTGAACTTCCAACAATAGTCTCCTGACTGGAGAGAAGTAGCTCATCTTCTGACAAGGACAAGCTTGCTAATTTAAAGTTATTTTCTTTTTTAAAATTCATATTTTAATCCCACGAGTTGCGGAGAAAGGAAAAGTCACCCGTGGCAGAGATCCGCAATACCACGGGAAGGCTAACTTGAGACTGGAGGTCGCCAGGTATGCAGAGTTCGCATACTAGAGGTTAGTTAACCCACTAAGCATTCATACTTTGGCGCATGCTGTTCCACCGTGTAATTTGGGGATTTTTTTTCAAGGTTTACTCCTTTAGCGCCGTACTTTAGCCTAGAAGAATCTAGTTTACCGGTGACCACCGCGGGGAGGTAGTACGTACACTTGCGAAACCACATTGGAAAACCATTGAAAGGCCACCAAGTGATTACTTCTACTTCACCTATTGCCTAAATCATGACCAGCACAACAAATGAAGTATCCTGAACCACAGTCGGCGATCACCAAATGGAATGTATATGGAAAGTAACGTACAAGTAAATATCATCGCCGGAACTCTTTATTTAAAACTGCCGTTCGACAATTTTGACGATCCAGAAAAATTCAAATCGGGGATGATATTTGGTGTTATTATGACGATTTGAAAATAAGAAAATAATTTGTTGTCATAATGGAATTCTCCAATTTACATGCAACAGTGAATATTCATGCAACAGATATTTATGTTTATGTATGTGTCTGATATATATGATATATTAGGAATTTATGTTGTTAACAAAGATTTCTATATAAAATCACCAGTGTGCAGTTACACTGAGACCCACTAGTATATGTTATAATATAGTAGAAAAGCATATTCGTGGAACCGAAAACGTTGTTATTTAAGTTTAACAAAAACTTCTACAGAAATATAATTAACCTCTTCCCACAAATGTTACAAAGATAAATCAACATGACAAAATTTCAATTTAAAATGTTGACTTATTGTTAATGGCTGACCGAAATTGCATTTGATAAAACTTGAACTACTCTCTGTTTTGTTCTTAACCTGGACTAATTCTTCTGTTTAAATTTTGCTAAAAACGTTAAACATAAGTATACCTAAGTAACCAAGAACCAATGAAGCAATCTTCATTTTATTATTCTAATGTTGTTCTATTAATTTATGAATTATTCTTATTAATTATGAAAATTTTTTTTTATATATATATATATTTCAATTACTAATTCATATAAAGTTCAATTTTGCCAAAAAAAATTTATAGCATACATCAAAAAACCTTTTCAAAATTTTAGTCAGAAATTGAACTAAATTCTGATTTATACATGTTTTCTTAATAACTAGGCTAATAATTATCTACATTTAACAAGTTTCCAGAATTTTCGAGAAAACAACAGTTAATAACATTCAAAATAAAACTAATTTATTTTATTTCTAAAGTTTTCCACAAAAAATAAAATTTTTATGTATCATAGTACGTCACACTTAACCTCTTCAAAATATTCAATATTAATTTTATTTTAATTCTTTTTCATTTCAACTTTAGATATTAGTGTCTTCAGAATTATTTCCGAAAACAATTAGTTTTGGGATTTGTTGTTTTTTTCTCTATTTTGTTATTATTGTTAAAAAATATCAAAAGAAACATGGAAATATTTAATTACGAATATAGTAAGAATATTCTTCCATGTGTTACAGAAAAAACACTCAAGAGAAATCAAATTAAGGATAATGATATTCAATAAGAAATCAAACCAATTTATTTATTTAGAAATTACATTATATAAAATTAGTTATTTGTTTATTTTTAAAAATTAATAATTTATACTCGTAAATGAAATAGAATTACAATAAATTATGATTATTGTAATCCTAAAAAGCATATTTATTTGTTTAACTTAAAGGTCCTAACAGAGTATATTCCATATTGTTACATAATTATTAATTCATCAAAATAATCCAAAATAACAACAATCTTTAGTGCACCACACATAAACTTAAAAACTAGACTTTCAAAATTTATTACTGTACTATATTCAATTAATATCGATCCCCTTTAAAAGCTTATATAAAATTTACATTGCCTATAATTAAACTAAATTAACTAAATGCTAAAAGTTTATAATGTTATGACAATTTTTATTGTACTAATTCATTAAATGTAGCTAAAGAAATATTTCTTGATTTTGCTTGTAAATTGGTTAATGTGCTGCAATTTTTTTATTTATTATCGTAGTGAGTTAAATATTTTATATGCTGTGTTGTACACTATTTGTTTATTGGTGTTATAAATGAAATTAATGAAGAAGCTAAAACCTGGGAAGAATATATTAACAAATGGCTTTGTGATTCTACTGGTAAATATTATATTCGTAAATTTTGAAACGTCTACGTCCGAAACGCATATAACCAAAGATGAAAAAAGCGGTTAAGTTAGCCAAAGATAATAAAGCCGTAGAATCAGAAGAGACTCCGTAAAAAATAATTAAACTGATTAATGATGAAAACCTGATTGTGCTAAAAATTTTCAACTATATTATTATAATACCGGAAATTTCCCACATAATTGACTAAAGTCCACATTTGTCACCCTTCCGACAAAAGCTAATGCCAAAAAATGCGATGACTACTGATCAATAAGTTTAATGAACCATGCACTCAAAATATTCCTGAAAATATTACATAATCGTATATAAACAAATTATGAGTCGTACATGGGCAAACCGCAAATTCGATTCAAACAAGGCCTAGAGAAGCCCTTTTAATATTCAAGTAATAGTACAAAATTATCGTGATGTTCATAAAGATGTTTTCTTATGTTTTGTGGATTATAAAAAGGCGTTTGATAAGGTTAATCATCAAAAACTTATGGAGGTATTAAATATAATTGGCATAGATAGAAATATCATAATGTTTTTTTTGTTTTTTTGTTTTATTATTTATTTATTTTGCTATTATATAATTAATAATTCCAAAACTAAACTTAACTAATAGCTAAATATATCTGCATCATTCACATCACTTACATTTTACCTAGTCATCATACCTAGTGGTACTTTTTTATTCCAACTATTTTTTTTATAGTGATATATAAAAGGAATATATTCGCTATTGTCGATGTATTTATTTTTATCTAGTAATACAAATCTCCGTATCTAATGACCTTTTAATATATAGGTCGTTTTCGTACCAAGGGTGGCTTATTAAGGAATTTTCTAGAACTTCGCTGCTCCTTTGGATATGATTTCGTATGAGATGAATAATAAAATTATCGATTCTGTTAATGTTGGCCTTTGAATAAACTGCCTTAATAGAATAATAGTGCAGATAATTTGATGTAGGTTTTCTGTTAAAATTTGTACATTCTCTTTCTACATCTTGTACATTTTCGTTCAAATATTCTGACTTTTTCCATCATAGAATAATTGATGTTAAAGCAGATCAGACAACCATAAGTTAGTATTTGTCTTATCAGGTTCTTGTAACAAAATAATTTGACTTTGCTACACAGAGTTTTCGAATAAAAAAATTTACCTAATGTTAGAAAGGCATTCGTTGCTTTTTTTATTTGATTTTTTATATGGTCTTTGAAGTTATAGTTATGGTAGTATAAAATTCCTAAATATTTGAATTTACTCGAGTTACTGATTTTTGAATTGCCTGGAACATTTATATGGAATTCTCTCCAGTGTTTTTTAATATTATAATTAACCAAGTTGACAGTGTTACGAAATATCATAATGTGCATAAATAGGTTATATTGGCAACAAACAGCCCGTGTAAAAATAAATAGTGTGCTGACACAAAACATTGATATTCAAAAAGGAGTTCAACAAGGCTGTATTCTCTCCCATTTACTGCTTAACATCTATGCTGAAGCCATTTTCAAGAAGCAGTGAACGATTTAGATGTTGGTATAAAAGTAAATGGCACATATATAAACAATATAAGATATGCAGACGATACAGTCCTTATAACAGACAACCCAAGGGATGTATAATAAATAGTCGATAAATTCAACCATCAAAGCGAATAGTTCAACTTAAAAATGAATATCTCAAAAACAAAATTAATGATCGTAAGTAGAAAAAGAATACCTACAGCAACAAATAAAATAAATAACCGTTCAATTGAGAGAGTTGCCACATACAAATATCTAGAATGCTGTTTACTCGAGGTTTGGAGCTGGTGAAAAGGAAATTAGATGCCGAATTGAAACAGCAAGAAATGCATTTCTTAAATACAAAAAAGTTTTTTGTTGTCGTGAAATTAACTTAGGCCTTCGCTTACGATTCGTTAAATGGTATGTTTGGTCTATACTCCTATATGGTTTAGAAACATGAGCCTTAAAAGTAAGAGAACTCAACGAACTTGAAGCCTTCGAAATGTGGATCTACCGAAACATGCAAAAAATATCGTGGACGTTAGATCGTTAGATAATATTACAAACGAAGAGGTTTTACGTAGAACAACCACAGAGAGAGAGAGCTACTTCTAAGGCTAAAGAAAGAAAAACCGTCATACTGTGGGCATATTATGCGTGGAAATAAATAGTTCAAGGAAAAATTGAAGGGAAACGAGGTATAGGAAGAAAACAATTAACATGATTGCGCAACATTAGAAACTGGACAGGCATCACAAACATTGGCGATCTATCAGGATGTCGTTGCCAATATCATATAACCACTAACATCCAATTAAAGCAATAAAAGAAGAAGAAAAATCTGATGTTCGATGTCAGCATTTCTTATTGCGTATCTGTCGATATCGCTATTATAGGTAGATTTGACAGTTGTACTTATATTGTTAGTAAACATTAAATACACTTGTGCTGACACATTGTTGATTTCAAAAATTTCTTTTCTGATCAAACAGTTTTAATCGCTAAACAATACGTTATGAACAAAAAACCTTATTCTTTGCCATCTTCAATCGTTCTGTATTCCCAATCAGAATTCATGTGATTTGATAATTTACCTACAATTTATGTTTGTGGAATTATTATATATATTGTTTCTTCTAGGCTACCAGTGCTACCACTGAAATTTTCTAAAACCTTTCTAGAGATTCAAAAAGTGAAATAACCAACACGCTGAGGGGCGCAGTAGGTAGAGCGCCTGCTTTTCAAGCGAAAGATCACAGATTCAATTTCTGATAAAGGAAAAAAATCTTTATGGCTTTTTCGACCTGATGGTGCAGTACCCTTTGTTATTGGGATAAAATAAATTTTATGAAGGCATAGTTACACTAAAAATGAAATGGAACTATGCTTTTATGAAGGCATAGTTACACTACAATAGATATAGTTTTCAACATTCGGCAAGGAAAGTTATCAAAGCAGTTAAGCATTATAAATCGTATACCATAATTATTTTTATTTTAATGTTTATTTTAAATTTTGAATTTGAAGGAAAAAAATATACCAATCATAGTTTTGTCACATTTTCGACCTCAATATAAAAACTTAAAACCACAACCACCATTGGACAGAAATATTAAAAAACTTTTTCAAACTGATATATATTGCAACACTCACTGGCCAATTTATTGCATGTAATTCAACTAAAACAAATATAAAAATTCATAATAAATTAAAAGTTTTATTTTTTGACAGCAACTTTGTTCTAAAGTGTTGCCATAAATTTTCATATTATACCTACGTCCTGCTTACTTACATTAACTTTAAATGATTATAGTTCTTTAAATATACTGACAATTATTATTCTAAAACAGAAATCGATACTTGAAAGTTTTGTGAGAAAAAGTTTTTTGAGCTAAGCAATTATATGCAGTTTACATGAACTTTAAAAAGTCATGAACAATAAACCAAAACAAAAAAAATAATAATAATAATAGATAATATTTTGTTTTTCCATTTCTGGTTTATTGTGCTTTTTGTAAAAAATTTTCCAAGTATATAAAAACAAAAAAATTTTAAATGATTGGGAAAAGTTTTTTTTATTTTCCCTTAAAATACTTACGTTGTATCCTTTTTAAACATTAAAGTTTAAGCGATGGCTTGTCTTTTATTACTTGAATTATATTATGTATTTTATTTCTATTGTTTTTCTTTCAAGGAAGAGTTTCGATGTGACATTTTGTTTATTTAGGACACATATTTTGTTTTTGTTTCCCTTTCGCAATAGAAAATAAAATTTACAAGGACCTAGATTTTTTATGTTCTTAATTTTTTTTTTATTTTGAGCCTCGTAATTATTTTTTTTTTGTCGCTTGTCAATATTTGGAATAATGATCTATGAGTTGAGATAAGAGGCATTGAATAATGAATTAAGAACTGTCTAAGAGTAAGAATATTCCATTATAAAAATATATTCTTAAAATTTTAATGAACAAAATACAACAAAAAACGAAATTTTCCCAAAAGGTTCAAAAAACTGAATTATATTCAGAAACGTCTGTAAAGTCTGAAATACAAGAAAACTTTATATAAATTGTCCAATACAAAAAATTTTTTAATCTGCATTTTCTTAAATTTGTTTAGTTTTTAAATAATAATTCATAGGATATTTTATAGAATATGCTTTAATAATAAATATGAAACAAACTTAGAGTTTTTAGCCTTTATTATTAATAATTTAATTCTTCTTTCGTCATTTATAAAACAGAGAAAATAATTTAACTGTTATATTGAAATAATAATAATAATCATAGTTTATTTTGTGAGAAAGTTTTTATTCATACAAAAAGTGACACTTAATAAACTTTTAGTTTGGTTTGACACTCATCATCATTTATACATTTACGTGTGTTTATTGCGTCTGCAATTCGGCTACAAATTTTTATTTTATGTCTGTATTTTGTTGGCTCAGTTGGTTAAAGCGGCATGTTAATATCAGAAATTGTTGTGAGTTCGATTCTCTACTAATTCAATTTTTTTTTTATTAACAGAATATGCTTTTTTATTTTTATTATAATATTAATTTTTATAATATAATATAATTAATAACAAAAAACAATATTTTTTTAATAAAAAGAAAGTAATTTTTAATTATTATTCTCTTCTCAATTATTTTAAGAAAATACGAAACCGTTTAGTTTAGAATAAATCTAAGCATACAAATTTATCCGTACATGAAATGCATTCACAGTTGATAGTTTTGACATCATGAGGATCATGTAGATGTATGCATATAATATAAATTACAACAATTAGCATTTACCCCACTTATATTATGTATAATCAAATAGCTAAAATGTAGGTACAATAAATTATAATTTGTACTGTATTTCGCTTAGGAAGTCTTATTAGTATATTGGTGAAATGCTATGTATCGAACCTAAGTTAAAATTTTATTGTTCAAATTTATTTTACAGATTTTATATAATATTTAATTTTAATAAAAAAGAAACATCTCTTAATTTATGACTAAAAATAAATAATAAAAAAAAGTTTACCTTCGTTTAAACAATCAATATAAACTTTTTATTTCGTTAAATCATGTTTAATTATATTGTATTGTTTTATAAATGTAAAAAGTTTTGAAAAGGTTATTAAAATAATCTTACATTGTATGTATATTATTATAACTTTATGATAAAACTGACAAATTATTTTAAAAGATAACTAGGAGCCAAATTATATATTTATTAAAACCTACATACAAAATCAACTGACGGCCAATAATCAAACTAAAATTTAAGTACATACTTGAATTGAAAAATAGCAAAATAATACGTTTATTCAGTAACCTGTTCCAGATAGTTCTATAACGATTTAGTGTAAGTAAATTGTTTTTGTGCAGTAGTTTCCATTAATTGAACTTTTTTGTCCAAAAATGTTCTAATCGGTGTTCAGTAGATTGTCCAAAACAGTTTTAAATTAACCTTTTTTGTCCTGAAGTTTTTTAGAACACTTTAGGACAACTTAGTAATCAATTATCTATTCTGAACAAAAATTTTTGTAGATATATATTTTTTTTAATTTGAGCACTTGAGTTACAGATTACAGTGTAGTTATGAGTAGTTACATTCTTACAGAGTTCTTATAAGCAGTTCTTATTTTTTATTTCACAAAGAATTATCATTTGACCAATAGACATTTTAACATTTATTTAAAATATTAATATTTAAAATATAACATATATCCATTTATTGAAACAGTTTTAAAAATAAAAGTACTTAATAATTTACTAATATTTAAAAATTATGATATTTACTAATTTAGTAATATTATAAAAAATATAAAAGAAATTTTTGAAATTTGATTTGATGATTATATCTACGCATGTATGTACCTATTCATGTTTTAGGTACCTAGCTAAATATGTTCATAGATAAATTAAATTTGTGTTTAAAATAAGTGTGATAGGCATTGTTTTTAATCAAAAGTTAAAAATTAAATTATTAAAAGGTAGAGTGTAAAAAAAAATAAACAAATATGTTCTGAAGATATCTATATGAATATTTTTATATGAATAAATTTTAATGTTTGAAAAATGAAAAATTTAAACATAGTTATTAAGTTTGTGATTAAATTTATCGTAATAGGTATTTTTTTTAGTTTAAAATTAAAATGTAAACAAAATTAGAAATTAAAAGAAAAAGTAAAAAGATAAATAAAAAATAAATAAAAAAATATTTGTGTACCTACCTACATGAATATAGATTCATGTTTTTTGAATGTACCTACATTAAGTTTGTGATTAAACTTATAGTGATACCTATATTTCTTTAATCATGAGGATCATGTAGATGTATGCATATAATATAAATTACAACAATTAGCATTTACCCCACTTATATTATGTATAATCAAATAGCTAAAATGTAGGTACAATAAATTATAATTTGTACTGTATTTCGCTTAGGAAGTCTTATTAGTATATTGGTGAAATGCTATGTATCGAACCTAAGTTAAAATTTTATTGTTCAAATTTATTTTACAGATTTTATATAATATTTAATTTTAATAAAAAAGAAACATCTCTTAATTTATGACTAAAAATAAATAATAAAAAAAAGTTTACCTTCGTTTAAACAATCAATATAAACTTTTTATTTCGTTAAATCATGTTTAATTATATTGTATTGTTTTATAAATGTAAAAAGTTTTGAAAAGGTTATTAAAATAATCTTACATTGTATGTATATTATTATAACTTTATGATAAAACTGACAAATTATTTTAAAAGATAACTAGGAGCCAAATTATATATTTATTAAAACCTACATACAAAATCAACTGACGGCCAATAATCAAACTAAAATTTAAGTACATACTTGAATTGAAAAATAGCAAAATAATACGTTTATTCAGTAACCTGTTCCAGATAGTTCTATAACGATTTAGTGTAAGTAAATTGTTTTTGTGCAGTAGTTTCCATTAATTGAACTTTTTTGTCCAAAAATGTTCTAATCGGTGTTCAGTAGATTGTCCAAAACAGTTTTAAATTAACCTTTTTTGTCCTGAAGTTTTTTAGAACACTTTAGGACAACTTAGTAATCAATTATCTATTCTGAACAAAAATTTTTGTAGATATATATTTTTTTTAATTTGAGCACTTGAGTTACAGATTACAGTGTAGTTATGAGTAGTTACATTCTTACAGAGTTCTTATAAGCAGTTCTTATTTTTTATTTCACAAAGAATTATCATTTGACCAATAGACATTTTAACATTTATTTAAAATATTAATATTTAAAATATAACATATATCCATTTATTGAAACAGTTTTAAAAATAAAAGTACTTAATAATTTACTAATATTTAAAAATTATGATATTTACTAATTTAGTAATATTATAAAAAATATAAAAGAAATTTTTGAAATTTGATTTGATGATTATATCTACGCATGTATGTACCTATTCATGTTTTAGGTACCTAGCTAAATATGTTCATAGATAAATTAAATTTGTGTTTAAAATAAGTGTGATAGGCATTGTTTTTAATCAAAAGTTAAAAATTAAATTATTAAAAGGTAGAGTGTAAAAAAAAATAAACAAATATGTTCTGAAGATATCTATATGAATATTTTTATATGAATAAATTTTAATGTTTGAAAAATGAAAAATTTAAACATAGTTATTAAGTTTGTGATTAAATTTATCGTAATAGGTATTTTTTTTAGTTTAAAATTAAAATGTAAACAAAATTAGAAATTAAAAGAAAAAGTAAAAAGATAAATAAAAAATAAATAAAAAAATATTTGTGTACCTACCTACATGAATATAGATTCATGTTTTTTGAATGTACCTACATTAAGTTTGTGATTAAACTTATAGTGATACCTATATTTCTTTAATTTAAAATTAAATAAATAAATAAAAGGTAGAAATCAAAAGAAAATACTTGGTAACAGATTGATTGTAGGTAAACCGAAAAGACAAAATCCAACGATCCAACCTTGCCTTTCAACTTTATTAGACATCAATTTCCAGTACGTCTTGCATATGCAATATTAATCAATAAATCCAAAATTCAAACATTTCTAAGAGTTGGAATTTATCTCCCTGAACAAACAAGACATAATATTGGTTTTTTAAGCCTTATTTTTACAATATATTATACATATAAGAAAGTAGTATGTAAGAATACAATAATAATTATGAATTTACAAAACACAAATTATTAAGCAATTAGAATTAATATAAAAATTTAAAATTAATTTTAATGTTAATAGTAACTAGTTCCAATAAAGCCATTATTCTTCAACTTTTTATAGGCTTAAGTTAATTAAAGACACATAATAAAAGTTGAATAAAAAAAAAATATCTCCCTGAACCTACCTTCACACATGGTCAGCTCTATACAGTAGTGTAGAGAGCAACACAATCCACTGTTCTAAAAATTAAAATTTTAGAAGGACAAAGACAGGGACACTGTAACTGACAATATTGTATACCAGGAGGTTTTCTAGAATATTCCACTTTTTCCAATTTTTTTCCTGTATGATCAATTTTAAAACTCGCTCATAATAATTGAAAAACGGTAGTAGTACTAAGCCATAGTTATGATTTTTTTTCCTGCTATTACTGCGCGTGGTAGCATAGGGCTCCGATAGTGAACCTCCATTCCTCTCTGTTGAGTACTACTTCCTTAATATCGTCCCAGGTATAATTGTTGATTGTTAATTCTTGATCGATTGTGCGTCTCCATGTGTTGTATGTTCTGCCGGGTCTCCTTTGTCCTTGTGGATTCCACTCTAGAGCTCTTCTTGCTATATCACTTTCCGATTTCCTTAGTGTATGACCTTTCCATTTCCATTTTTTTCTATTTATCTGCCTGTTGAACGGTTCTTCTCCAGTTATCATCCATAAATCCTCGTTGCTAATTCTTGCCGGCCAGAATATTCTGCATATAATTCTCAAGCACTTTTTTTTTTTTTTTTTTTTTTTTTTTTTTTTTTGCGTGGATTGGTGGGAATCTTCATAGACACAATGAGCCCCGTAGCTTCCATTGTGTGCCAGATTTTTACTGACTAAACCACACCCCTCCCATTAATACTAGTCCAACGGACTAACCATTAATTTATTGCTATTTTGATTTTCTTAAAGAAAAATTTTACGAAATTCTATCGTATTAAATCTAGTGGCTTAGTTCTTTTAAGCCTTCTGACATCATTTTGATTATCTAGCAATTGAGTGGCCTCAACGTTAACATGTCCCTCCAGACGAGCTATATGCTTTGTTGCATATCTTTTTATTTCATTTTCTATGCAAGGAATTTCTAGATCTCTGTGCAAATCACTGTTGCGAACATACCAGGGGGCATTTACCATGTTGCGCAAGACTTTATTTTGGAATTTTTGTATACAAAGTACATGTGTTTGTTTGGCACATCCCCATATTTGTATGCCGTACAACCATATTGGTTTGAGTATCTGATTATATAACAAAATCTTGTTATGTATAGGTAATTTAGAATTACGACCTAAGAGCCAGTACATTTCTCTATACTTATTTTCAAGCTCAAATTTTTTCTTTTTAACGTGCTCTTTCCATCTAAGTTTGACATCTAATGTCATTCCTAGGTATTTAGCATTGTTTTCTTGGGGTATATTGACCCCATTCAGATTTACCAATGGTGGTTGATTTTCTAATTTTTTATTTGTAAAATTTACATGTACTGATTTTAACTCATTGAGTTTAATTTTCCATTTCTTTGTCCAGAGGTATAGCTTGTCGCTTGCTCTTTGCAATTTAATTGTAGCCTCGTCAATATTTGATCCTACTGCCATCAACGCAGTATCGTCAGCGAATGTAGCTACAGTTATATTTTCCATTTCTGGTAAATCATTGGTGTAGAGCAAATACAGTATGGGACCCAGAATACTACCTTGAGGCACACCCGTTTTAATATCTCTAATAGTAGAATACTCTTCGTCTTGTTTTATTCTGAATAGTCTGTTTTCTAGATATGATGAGAGTATATCTACGTATTGTTTAGGTAACATATTGTTTAGTTTATTTATTAAGCCTCGATGCCATACTTTATCAAAAGCTTGGGCTACATCTAGAAATATGGTAGAGCATACTTTCTTTTCCTCTAAAGCTTTTTCTATTATGTCTGTTATTCTATGAATTTGATCGATTGTCGAGTGCTTAGATCTAAAGCCAAATTGATAATTTGGAATCAGATTACTATTTTCTATGATCGGTCTCATTCGAATCAATAATAGTTTTTCAAATAATTTTGATACTATTGGTAGTAATGATATTGGTCTGTAGGATTTGACCTCATTTATGGGCTTACCTGGCTTTGGTATCATAATTATCTCTGCTATTTTCCACATATTCGGCACATACCTTATTCTTATAGCAGCGTTTATAATGCGTGTTAGCATTGTTATAGCTTTTTTCGGAAGTTCTTTCAGGACTTCCGATGTAATTAGATCAAAACCTGGAGCTTTTTTATCTCTGAGTTTTTTAATTTGTTCCACTATTTCACTCTCTGAAAATGGTGATATAACATTTTCTTGCCAATTATTATTTTCTTCAGTGAGATCATCCGAATCTGTCTCGTCTGGATAAAAAATTTCTTCAAGATGATCTGCGAATGTTTCAGCTTTATTTTTATTATCTCTCGCCCATTCACCGCTTTTCATTCTGATTGGCGGGATTTGAGAGATCGAGGTTTTTGTACTCTTTGTTGCTTTCCACAACGAGTAGTTATTTTCTCTTTTAGCTGATAAATTTTTTATATATTTTTCAAAATTTTCATTTTTAAGATCTTTAATTTTTCTTTTAAGATTCTGAGTTAATCTATTTAGCACAGTTTTGTCTGCCGGATCACGCGATTGTTGCCATCTGCGTCTAGCTCTTCTTTTTATTTTTATCATATTTAATATTTCTCTAGGGTAGTTGAATCCTACCGATTTATATTCACAATTTTTTGTATTATTCCATCCAGCATTTTGAATAATTTTAATAAAATTTTCTACTTCAGAATCTATATCACATTTGGATCTTAGTTTTGTTTTTATGTTTATTTTGTTTTCTATTTCTTGTTTAAAGCTAGCCCAGTCAGTTGTCTTGCTCGTTAGCAGAGGTTTCGACTGTTTCTTAATAACCTTTTCATATAGATTTAGTATGACTGCAGAGTGATCTGAGTCCAAATCATGGTTATCTTCTAGCTTAATATAATTGGGTGAAATTTTTTTTGTTATATAAAAATCAAGCAGATCAGGAGTTTTATTTCTATCAGTTGGCCAATAGGTTGGCTTACCGGTAGATTGGTAAATGCAGCCTTTTTCTTTTATAGCTTTTCTTAGCTCTCTTCCTCTCGTAGAGGTTACTCTAGACCCCCAATCTATGTGCTTGGCGTTGTAGTCACCTCCAAGGATAAATCTATCGCCAAGTAGTTTAAGAATTTCTTCAAACATGTTATTCTTTATGTTGTATTTGGGTGGACAGTATAATGCACCGACACAAAGGCTTTGTTTAACAGACATAATTAGTAGCACGATTAGTTGGAATTCATCTATTTCTAGACTAAGTTCCTCGTGGTGCTTAATATCTTTCTTTATTAAAATTGAGCTACCACCTCTGGGTGTATTACTCGGATGGTTTGCGCTGTAGCATGTATAGTCATTTATTTTAAGCGATGACTTATCTGTCATATGTGTTTCTGTCAAGAGACATACATCAATATTTTGTGTTCTCAATAGAATTTCCAAATTATTTTTCTTGTTCAGAATACCATTGGCATTCCACGTGACTATACGAAGTGCGTTCTTAACCATGCCTTGCGGATTTATTTTTTGGTGTATACATATATATTTCATTATGTTTGTTTTCTAATGTGCATAGTCTTGTTGAGATTTCATTCATTGTTTTTATCATATTTTGCATCATCTGCATAATGGTATTTTCAGTCAACTTTTGTGTAGAAACTTTATTTTGTTCTTTCGGGTTTCTTTTTTGACTTAGGTTATTTTGTGTTACCTGTGAATATGGTAAGCCTTCTACGACTTTTTTCGACGTAAAAGTTTTAGGTTTCTCTGAAGTTTCAATGCAATTCTGTTTCTGTGCAATAGGTTGCCTAGGTTTTGTCTTTTGTTTTTCTTGTCTATGTTGCATTTGTTTTGGGGCATTTTTTTGTAGCTTCTTTCTTTTTTGCAACTCTCTAGCCACCTGGCAACCACGATAACTCGCTGGGTGTACCTCAAGGCAATTAGCACATTTAGGCTTAATATTTTTTTTTTCTTTGCAAGAAATTGTTAAGTGGGGACCAGCACATTTAACACACTGAGCTAGACGCTGGCAAAACTTTTGTGTATGGCCAAATCTTTGGCATCTCTTACATTGAGGAATGGTAGTCGTTTTACGAATAGCCTCCATTTTAACCCTCATGTGCTGGATAAATTCAATTTTGAATATTTTGTTTATATCTTCGGAGTTTTCGAATGTTAGCATAAAGAGAGGAAGACGTACCGTAGATTCTTTGTTATTTTCCTTTTTCTTTATTATTTTATTTGTGACTTCTAAAATTTTGAAGCCTCTATCTTTCAATTCATTTTTTATATCTTCAGGTTGGCATGACGGATGTAAATACCTAACCATTACTTTAATAGGCCTGGTGCTCTTATTTTCATAAGTGTGCCATTCAATATTGGCTTCATTTATTGCCTTAGTCAACTCTCTATATTCTTTTTCTTCTTCAACATTAATTTTTAGTTGTTTATTGTTAAGCATATTAACTTTATATTTAATATTGCTTTCTTTTAATTTTTTGTTTATTTGAGGGTATTCCACTACATTACTAAGTATAACTGGAGGAGGTTTACCTTTTCTTTTACTTTTACATTTCGCAACTTCATTTATTTGCACATTTTTCTCTACTTTGTCCGCAACATTTTCTGGGCTTAAAGTAGGTGATTTTTCTGCTTTTCTTTTTTTACAGATTCTTTTTGTTTTAAAGATCCAGTCGGTTTCTCGAGCTAGTTCTTCATCATCTGTATGAAATTCTTCAGCAGTTTTTAGTACTACTTTTTTAGTAGACATGTTTTGTGAATTTTTTAGTTTCACATTTTCTTCTTTAATTATGCAGAGTTCATTTTTCAATTCCCTGCATAAGATTTCTAATTCTGTAACTCTGGCATTAAGTTGATTATTTTTTGCCTCAAGTGCCTTTTCGTTATTATTACCCTCGTCGGGGTTTCTATATCTGTCTTTTTGGGACATGTTTTCGTAGATATTTTGAGACCCTGCTGGAGGTGTTCTCTGGACCCCAGATTTTCTTCTGAATGGGTCAATTAAAGCAGCTCTGCTTTCGTGGTTTTGCAATAAGTGGTCTCCCCCAGAATCCGTGAGACCTGCCTCGAAAGAGGGTGGATTTTCCAGAAGATCTGGATTACCACCTGGGGTATACAATCTTTGAGTTTTATTCATTGCATACTTTTTTTTTTTTTTTTGTTTTAATTCGGAGTTCCATCTCCTAGCCTAAGGATAATATTTCCCTTGTACAAGGCGGTACCTTTTATTCCTGCCGTCCCTCTGGGATCAGTCGCAGACCAGAAAGCCGCCCATTCTGGGTCAGTCGCTTCTGGATTTTTCTAGGCTTTTAGTGGACTTTTACCACAAGCATGCCTTACTGCGGATATTTCGTACCCCAACCCGCCGGGGAATAGAGCTCTTCTTGCTATATCACTTTCCGATTTCCTTAGTGTATGACCTATCCATTTCCATTTTTTTCTATTTATCTGCCTGTTGAACGGTTCTTCTCCAGTTATCATCCATAAATCCTCGTTGCTAATTCTTGCCGGCCAGAATATTCTGCATATAATTCTCAAGCACGTGTTGATGAATACTTGTAGCTTCTGTTTGATTCTGACCGAAGTGAGTCATGTTTCACTGCCATATATTAATGTTGACTTAACACATGCTCTGAATATTGTTAGCTTTGTTGTTTTCGGTATTTGGTTGCTCCGCCATATCTTCATTAGGCTCCCAAATGTTCTTCTTGCCTTATTTATACGGCTGTTCACATCTTCTGTTGTACCTCCTCTTGATGTTATGATGCTCCCCAGGTAGTTGAATTCTTCTACGTATTATATCTGTTGTCCACTCACTGTTATTGGCTCACTATCACTGTTTGTCCTCATTGCCTTGGTTTTCTCGATATTCAATTCCAGTCCCGATTTCTTTGCTTCTTCCTGTAATCTGTTGACTTTTTTCTGTAGGTCCCTTTGATTTCTTGATATGAGACATACATCATCTAAGTCTTCTAAGTTGCCGAAGAGATCCCATTCTATTCCGTTTATTCCAGTGCAAACTTTTCTTAGAATGTCGTCTAGTATTGTGTTGAAGAGAAGTGGTGATAGTGGACATCATTGTCTAACTCCTATATTGGTGTAGAATGGATCACTGATGTTACCTCTGTGTTGAACTGTTGTCTCTGCATCTTTATACATCGCTTTGATGATGTTGATGATTTTTTCAGGAACTCCCTTCTTTGTAAGTGTTCTCCATATTGCGCATCTCTTGACTGTGTCGAATGCTTTCTTAAAATCTATGAATAGTAGATATAGTGAGGCGTAAAGTATTTGACTGGTCAACACAGCTTCGGTTTGGTCTGAAACCTGCCCGCTCTTTCCGTAGTATTGGTTCTAGTACTAATACTTTATAATAATTGCTATTATCTTATGAATAGTATTTAGAACCGTGATTCCTCTCCAGTTGTTGCAATTTGCCAAGTCTCCTTTCTTTGGTATCTTGACAATCATTCCTTTATTCCATGATGGTGGTATATTCTCTTCTCTCCATGCTTTTCTGATGTGGAGTTCAATTGTTTTCGTGAATAGGTCGGGGTCCAGTTTGGCTAGAATATAATTAAAATGTAAATTAATGCTATTTCAGCTAGAATTCCATCTTCACCTGTTGCTTTTTTGTGTTTCAGGATATTGATTGTAGCTTTGATTTCTTCTATATTTGGAGCTTGAGTAGATATTGGCAGTCCCTCAGTTGGGTAGATATTTGCATCGTCTCTGCTTCATTATTTGTACTTTCTTCGTTGCTTAGTTCTTGGAAATGTTCTCTCCATCTCTTTAATTGGTCCTCTAAGTTTGTGAGGAGCGCACCATTTTTATCTTTAATTGGTTTGTTTTGTTGTTCCGACTGGTTTGTTAAGTTATGATTAATAGTTTAATAACAGTTTTTTTTAATATTCCAACACATGTTTTCTCAATTAACGCGAAAAATCCATTAATTGTTCAATTCAACGGGTTATGGTAAAGGGATTCGGTGGTTTTAGTGGATTAGAATCACACATAATCAAATAGGTCTTCTTAGTATCTTTCGAGATTTCTACCTTCCTCGAAAAATAAACAAATTAAATTTTATAAAAACAGTTTCATTCTATCTGAATGAAACTTAACATTTTTTATTTATTTGTGGTTTGATATTAATACCATTCTATATTGTTGTCATACACTTTCAACGGGTGTTATAATTCCAAAATAAAAAATTTCAAAGTTACAAACTTTCAAACACTGGAAAAAATACATGTATGAATGAGTTTAGAGTTGGATTCAAAATCAAAGCTGTACGCCTTTTACAGAATATTTACATAATTATTTTTGTGCGTAGCTGTTTCTGGATACAAAAAAGACGATATCTGCTTTTTCCTGAATATTTAACTTTATTATTTTTATGTGTAGCCGCTGTTGGATAAAAAAAAGTCTGGGAATTTTCAGTTTTTGAAATTTTGTAGATGGAATTATGAAAATGAAATTTTTTTTTGGAATTTCGTACCCAACTCAGTTTCAACATGTCAAATGTTTAATTTTATTAAAAATCATTTTATTGTGCCATTTCAAAGAAAAATTCATTTGTTTTTTTACCGGGCCGGGTATGTACCCGAGGGTTTTTCTAGTTATATTTTAATATACAAAGTTTGAGAAACAAAGTTGATAATTTAGAACTAATTATAAATTTATATAAGTAATGTGTTGTTATAACTGAAATATGGTTTAAAAAAGAGTGAAAATATCTTTTTTAACTTACAAGGATGTACAGCAAATTTTTCAAATAGACCAAATTCTTATGGAGGGATAGAAATTTTTATGAAAGAGGGCATTAGTAGTACGTAAGTTATGGAAGAAGAATTTAATAAGTTAAACTTTTTTGCAATAAAATGATTGAAGCAAGGCATAAATATAATTTCAATTTACAAATCTCATGAAACTCATATAGAAGATTTCGTCAATAAATTAGATGAATACACAAATAAGTTCACTGACTATGCCTTGTCAGATTATTAACATTTCCTTATAAATATGAATCTACGGCCTTCGATAGAAAACCCATCATACTTTAAAACAGTTATAGATTATGATAATTTGAAAAGAAAAGATAATTGGTCTAAACTAAAATGTAAGTTAAATAATTATTGTATAAATTTTTGATTATATTATTTAATTAAATTTTTTGTAAACATTTTTTTTATACATTTTTTATTAATATAACATAAATATTAAGCTAATGACACTTCAAAAATAAAATATGGAGAGAGACAGCTACGGCTAAGGCTTTAAATAATATACTATTTCAAAATTATTCCAATTTAATGAAATATATAAAATTTAATTATTTCAAAGTAACAAGAGATTTTAATTAAACATATATGAGCATTGAGCGGTAGTCAAGCCTGGGACTTTTTGATTGGTAATAAGATAACACCTCATCATTACTATACGTCTTAGCATAGTCGGCTTAACATTTAAAGTATTACAACAAAAGAGCAGGTTAGATATCTTCAATTTATATTTCTCCTACAATTACAGCTCTAACTAAACTCGAACTCGATCCATAGCGATTCTTCATTTATTTCTCCATCTCCATCGCCTATTAGTCAATTCTCATCTACACACAAATATGATGTTATTTAAGCATAACTTTTTAACATATCTCTGATAAATATCCATTAAAAAAGATGGCGACATGATATACCAGAGACACACAATTTATATTATATTATATAAACCAACCCATTTCTGGTATGAAAGATAAAAAATTACTAAGGAAAGATGTTATATTAAAAATGTTTGTTGTTCTTTATTTTATCCTTTATCCTTTAAACAAAGATATTTGTCTCAGATTTTTTTTCTTTTACTTATTACTAGTAAAAATATTGTCTTTATGGTCTTTAATCTGCAAATATAGTATACTAAAAACAACACATAGGTACTCATATTTTTAACAAAATGTCAACTCTTTTGTCAAATGTCAGCATTTGGAAAATACCATTTTTGTTTTATTTTTTCAGATAATGTTTACTAATTGAGTGAGGGAATCGAACTACTTTTTCTTTGACAATTACATACATTTTTTAATATATTTTTTATATATTATTTATAATTAATTTCAAATTAAAGTGATTTGCTCACTTTTGTATTTATGGTCAGGAAATAAAATGTTCATTAAAATTTTGTTTAAAGTTTTCAGTGAAGTATAATAACTTCTTTTATATGGTACATTCATTTCAATTCATTCATTTATTTTTTACGTTATAACTAAATTGAACCAAAATGAGTTTATAGATCATACTTAACCTAATATGTACAATGTTCAAACAAAAACAACAATGCCGTACCATTTCGTCTAATCGACATTGATATGCAACTCCTAAAATAAAAATTTATATTTCCATTTGGTGAGATTACAGAACCATGAAGCCCAACTCAATAAAAATAATGTATATTTCATTAATATAGTAATCAAATAATGTTTTCTCAAGCTATATAGTTTTGTAATACTCGGGAGTTTACAAAAAACATCTTGATGATATAATGTAGTACTCTTTAAGCGACCCTGTTACGTTATTATTTATTAAATTTTCAGCTTATTGTGCTAAAGTTTGCTAACCATATATTTAACATGAAACAAGTTCCTACGGTATCCTTCTTGATTTTTCTTCCATTTTTGTTTATTATGTAATGACATCACAAAGAATTTCTAGGCTAATGAATCATGACGAAAACGCAATTTGACGACAAAAAATATGAATTTATATAAAAATACAAGATTTTGAACCTAAAAAATAGTTCGGTTAAAAACATCATATGCAATTATCATAATAGGTCTTGAATTAAAATTAAAACCAAGAACAATATATATGTCATAGGTGCTGAAACATGACTATTTATTAAATATTTACCCGATTAACTTCCTATCTATGGCTGAATTGCTGTATGTAATTAAATTTATAAACCATTAGTCGATTTATAAACCGGAGTCTACAAATCAAACCAAAACATTCAATTTGTAATAAAAACCATATTTCAAAAAAAAAATATATTGAAGAATATTTGAAAAAAATAGTTTGGAGTGGTCACAGCCAATTTTCTGTAGATATCCACAGATTAAAGTTGCTACACCTTATATCATTCATTATACATTACATAAATATATATATAAAAATATTAAAACTATTTCTTTCATTTTTCAATTAAAATTTCATTAGACGACCGAAATAAAAGAAACCGTTCGAACTATGTTAAGTTAAAACTAGAATTTTTAATCACCTAAAAATTCTTTATGGGATCTTTTTTGAAAAAATAAAAAGTTATTTGAAGTTGTAAAGTCTCATTTATCGTAATCATGAGTCTCTTAAAGATTAATTTTAATATTAATAATAGGTTTTATTGTATTAAAGTCGGCACATTTTTTCAATATATCCTCTTCTGGAAAATAGAATAGCAGCTGAAGGTTGTTTTGAGGATTTTCTTCTATCCGGAGAAAGTAATTTTTTTTAATAGGTCATTTATTATAAATATCTAAATTTTTTTCAACAATTTTTTTTTTAAGAGGTTTTTTTTCGCTGCATAATTTTACTACTATTGAAAAATACCTTCTTCATTATTGCATTTCAAATATTCCTAATTATGTTATAAACAAAGTGATGGATGAAGCAAGACATAACGTTAAAAAAAATGATTTGTTTTGCTATTTTAATAAAGCATATATTTATCACTTTCTCTCAGACAACACATGCGTCCCAAATTTGGTCATCTATTGAAAACATATACAAATAATAGTTTCCGTAAGTGATGGAGCTTCGGGAATGTTCATTATAAATTTCTATATAAAAATAAAACATTCCCAAAACTCGAAAAGGTCCCGTGAGATTATTATCATTAGCAGAAAAGCTAATATTTTATATATAACTTATAAAATATCTCATGGGTCGTGAGAGCTCTATGCTAATTTACAATTAAAACTAATTGGCTCAACACAAAGTAAACATTTAACCCAATCGACTCTGAATCAAAATTTCTTACAAAAACTTTACAAATTCTTCTTTAATTCTTCTTTTTGTTTATCTTTAAATTTTATTTTCAAGTTTTTATTTACTCGTAGTAAAGAAAAAGAAAACAAAAACAATAAAATAAAAGCATTTGGAAAATAAACATAAATATTAAAAACTATACTGCTGACTGAATATTTCTTTAGGTCATGTCACATTAAATGATATTCCCTCTAGAATTATATAAAAACTAAACTAACTGAAAACTAAAATAAAATGGGGTAAGTGGGTGGTAAATTAATTATAAACTAAAAAGTTACTTTAAAGAAAATAAGAATATACCATCTAACCAACTACTCTGTATAAATATAACAACATTATCAACAAAAACAATTTCATTACACAATAGAATTCTCTCCATTTTTTTATATTTTTATTTCTACTACTGATTATTATACAAGTTAGTGTAAAATTGCAATATTGTTACAATTTTTATGCATCACAAGCTCATACAAACCATCTAATGTTCTTTATATATACATATATATTGTTGCTCTTCTGCTAATGTAATATATCTTGTTTAGCTGATAAAAGCACCATTTAGAATTATTTTTTTATTTTTTGTTGTTGTTGCTTCTGTTTATTTCCCATTAGAGATGCACGATTTTTCAAAACCATTATAAAAATTATTTTTAGTAAATAAAAACACAAACTATTAAAAGGCTTTACAAGGACGTCGCGTGAAAAATATAAATCATAACAAAAATACAACTTTAAAGTTTTTTTTTTTCATTTTTAATCAATATAAATTATAAACCCATATGTCACTGTAGTAAATAAGAAAGAAACCAAAGCAATATAATATACATATAAAATATTATGTAAGAGTTATACATATAATGTAATAAATAAGTTTTATTTTTCCGTTAATTCTCTAGAGGTTTCAGAGCTACCATATACAATAAATGCAAATTATCTGGAGTAAGACCAACTAGAAATAACTTAAATATGAATCGAAATCCAAGAGAGAATAAATTATTATTGGAACTTTATTATTATTTATAAATAAATATTAATATTAGGTACACTTACATATTATTGTGTATTCAGTTTACGTACAGAAAAAAAAACCAATTATACAGGGATATACAGAAATAATATGGATTTTGTCATTATTCATTGAAATTGATTAAAAATACAAATTTGTTATCACTAAAATAAAGTAAAACTATGATATTATATGAAGTCAAAGTTATTCTTCTCTAATAAATATAGTTCTCCAAATCTAAAGTTAATTTATATATCAAAAATGCTAAAAAATAGAAATTAATAATGGGTTATTGTTATGCCATGATCAAGAGTAAAGCAATTAAGATGTTCATCCAATAGTTTTGGTGTTTGTAACAATCAAATCTTCAATTTTTATGTAACGTTCCTAAACAATCTTTAATTTATTTTTCAGATTTTATTATTCTCCAAAACTTTAAACTGAACATATATTTCACTGATTGGCATAAATACGTTTAAAAAACTGCACCAAAAAGTAAATTTTCCCATTTAATGCTGGGTGGCGCAGTAGGTAGAGCGCCTACCTTTTAACCGAAAGGTTCCAGTTTTATGGATATTTCGACCTGGTCCACTACCCTTTGTCATTGGGATATAATAAATGGCAAAAAATAATTGAGAGTATAATCTAGTAACAAATTAAATAAAAATGAAACCATTCTATTAAAGAAGGTTCCTGAAAATAGCAATAGTTTTCCACATTTAATGAGTTGATAAGCCAGTAATTTGTTAAATAAATACTCGAAATATTGTAGATTGTAGTGTAAAATTGCAGTTCCGTACTTAATTAAGCACGAAAAGGTGATTTTGCCTAAGTTACTGTAGAGTGTAAAAAAAAAAAAAAAAAGTATGACTAGAATAAAATGAACAGATAATTCAGAAATTTGCAGGGACAAAACAGTCAAATAGTCTATAGCGAAACAGAAAATCCAAAGAATTGATTGTATTATGTGTTCTGAATTTCCCTAAGTCTACTCTGTTATTTTGCTTTTTTCAAAATTTCAATTATGAAATTTATTTTTAGGCTGTGGTCTAACAATCGCATATCTTACAATGAAATTAAATAGTCGTTTTTTAATATTTAGAATAATTATTGAATTGTTCTGATTACTTATTTTGTTTTTGATTCACTCAAAATATTTCAAGATTATTAAAATATCAAAAAAAAATATTTTATTTCAAAGAATATTTGTATGAAACGTAAACATTTTGCCTGTCGCCAAAAGAGGAGCAATCGGTTGAGCAAGTTTTGATCAAATTAAAAAGTCTAGTCTTCCAAAATACCTACCAAAATGACATGTTTCGGCATATAAGTATTTTTAATTGGATTCGAGATGAAATTCTTAGAACAGAGAGTTGGACTATATGGCTTTAATGACATGCGTGTAAATATTTGTTTAACTTGGTTTACTATTCCTTAAATTTACCCCTTACAAACAATGACGTCTCTTTTATATGTGTAGAGATATACTTATGCATTATATACTTTATAATTTTGTATTTATTTAAATATCTTCAAACTTAGGTCAGAAAGAACTCTTATTGAATACAGAACTATAATTATTATTGCATTGGTTATTGGTAGTAGAGTTGAACTACCTAAAATTATAAATATTTTAATCCAATCAGATGAGTATACCAAACTCAATTGATATTTTACCTTGACAATAATGTTATTATCAACATTCACAATAATTGAAATGTATATTATGTACGTATTGGTATACTGTATATGTAATTTAATTATCATGAAAGGATATTATGCTATTGAAAGAACAAAATATATATATAAATAAATAAATTATATAAGAGACATTCCAGTGACAATAATAACAATAATAATATTTCTTTGTTTTCCACAAATTATTTTCAATTATCGATTGTTGTTTTTTCCTTTGTTTTTGTATTATTATTATTATTAAATTTAGAAATTAAATTTTTCATGGTTTACCTATTATAAATTAATTTATTGAAATTGATCTTAATTTATCGGAATTATTAATAATAAATAAGTAAATGACTATTCATATTCTTTTTTTATAAATTTTTAATTAAAATTATTTTTAATTATGAACATTTTTTTACTGTTATTATATAAATAAAAAAATTGATAAAAAAATTATTTGAAAAGTTATAATACCGTAAAATAGATAACCAAACTAAATTTAAAGAGACACAATTAAAATATGAGCTTAATAATAAATATAATATGAATATAGCTTATTTTTAATTCAAAAAAAGCAGTTATTCGTGCTGCTGATTAGGCCTATGATTTAATTGCCCTAAAATGAATAATACGCGAGTTTTGGGTTGCAAAAATAAGAGACTTGAATGAAATGTCAGTCACAGTCTCTGCTAAAGTTACATTATTCCTCCTAATATTTATTTGTAATGCAAAAATGTTTATTGAAAATAAATTGAGACTTTGAAAGAAGTATATCTTATACAAATTCCATCAAAATGAAAAAGAACCGCAGTACAACCGCCTTTTTAATAACGACAGAGCTTTGGGAATTGACTGAGTTCATATAATGCCTAAGAAATGGTTGCGTGCGTCCGTTTAAATATCATGCATACTACATGTGGAAGAAAAATTAAAATGGTGATATTTCATGGTGAAATTAAATTAACAAAAAAGAAAAACAAAAAGAAAAAAAATAATAAGATCAACTAAAGCTAAAACTAAAACTACAACTATCAAAACTACTAAATAATTAAAATAGAATATTAAAAACAGAAGAAAAAAAGAGAGAAAAAAAGAAACTATACCAACTTGGATTAAACAATATTTCTCAACTGAGGAATGGTCATGGACAAAATCAATAAGGTGTTGGAATTTATTGGTGGTAACGAACGTTGGTTTTGATTTCCCGTAATTGGTTCTATGGAATGTAGGGTTAAAAATATTATTTTAACGGAATCGGGTACTAGAATTAAGGTGTTAGTCGATTATTGTTTTAAGAGTGTTGGAATCTATTAGACATTTGGAAAATTTGAAAAAAAAATAGGATATCAGCTACGGTTCTTCTCGTTTCTAAGGTATTTCAATGCAAGAGTTTAAGGCGATGGGTGTATAGTGGTAAAAATAGTGGATTCAACCAATGTCAGTGGCGAAAAGGGAATCGTTTAAAGTTCTTTTGAACTGCTTCGATTCTATTTTTATGAGTAGCGTAGTACTGAGACCAGACGGGACTAGCATATTCCAAATAGAATATTAATAGGGAGGTGTTTGTTGTACATAGTTGAAAGGATTGATCCAAAGAGTACATTATCTGTTTGAAAGGTAAGAATTTATCCAATTTCCTGCATCAATCAAATACCTTGCTTAAGTCAGTTTAAGGTCCGGCCTCCTTTGAGTTTAGAAATGTTAAGCAGAATTCGACCGACCAAGTTTGTGACCTACTTTTCATAAAACCATGTTGATTTGGAGCAAGTAAAGCAGCGCAATCATACTATATCGTCATAAGTTCAAATAATTTTGGGGTGCTGGATAGCTCTAGCAATTAGACGACAGTTCGCGATATCATTTTTTGACTCTTTTTTATGAATCAGTTTAATACAGGCCGATCTCCCAATTTGAGGGAATAGTCTAACTTGCAGAGATAGATTAAATAAAATTGACAAAGGGCTTGCAAGTAACTCAAAATAGTTTCTAAGATTATTTCTGGGATGTTATTGGGGCCTCGGAAAGTATTATTACTCATATTATCTAAATAGCGTTTTGCAACACTTGCTTGAAAGACAATTGATGTTATCGGAAATGGTGGGATAATTGGTAGATGTAAGAATTCAGATGAATCCACTTGAAATTTATTTTCTACATAGAAATTAGAAATTGTTTGTTTGAATTGTTCTGCAATTTCTGAAGTATTACTAGTTGTGCCTTCAAAATATAGTAAATAATATATGTAATTGGGACATTCATCTGGTTTCCGTTTACAATTGATAAATTTCCAGAATGATTTCGGATTCGATATTAGTTGTGAACCAGTGTTTATGAGAGAGACGTTATAGTTGGTATTTAATGTAGCTTTATAGGAATTGAAAAGATTAGCAAATTCAAGGTATGGATTCATTATTTTTATGTTTCAGATATCTTCTCGAAGTTGGAACTACACTTCTGAAACCAAACTGGTCTTGGGTTAGAATTTTTAACACGTGAATGAGAGAAAAGAGAAAAAAAGAAGAAAAAAAAAATAGTTAAAAAACTCTCATCTGCAAGTAACAGTACTGGAACGCAATTTTTGTAAAAACTTGCAGCTGTCAAACAGCTGACAAGCAATTGATATTCTGAAATTAATTTAATCAGAAACAATCACTTTGACAGTGACAGTGAAACTGAAGCGTTAATGAATGCAATTCTAAAGTAAGAAGAGCTGCTGTTGGATAACTTATTGCATAAAAACAAAAGACATTGCATTCGAAACTACTTGAAAGAAATAGTTCCAAGTTATAGTGATGAGCAATTTATACGACATTTTCGTGTAAGCAAAACCGTTTTCAAATATTTATGTGAAAAACTGCAAACATTTGAAAATTTTGTCAAAACTACGTGCAGCTAAAAAATTAAAAGAAAAACATATAGCTGTATTTTTCTTGTTTGTGGGTCTTGAAGCTTGCAAAGAGACTTAGCTGACCGTTTCGATTTATTCTTATCAAGGGCAACTCGTATTATAGAGAGGACTATCAAATTCATAATGCAGCTTGTGAAAAAGTAATAAAATGGACAAATGAAGTTGAAAAAAAAGAATCGAATTTATTTCTTAAGAACAAAACTGGATTTCTTAATGTAATAGGTGGACGAATACACATTTTATAATTACCATGCTAATGCTTTTACTTTAACATGCAGTTGATGGTACTCATATAGTAATAGATCCACCTGGGAATAGGAAAGATGACTACGTAAATCGAAAAGGCAACATCAGTCTAAACCTCCAAGGAATTTGTTATAATAAAAAAAAATGTATTTCAGTTTTTGTTGGTTATCCTGGGTTTTGTCACAATAGCTGGGTGTCTTCAAATTCGTTTATTTATCCTATATTAAGGAGTCTTTGTGGAGGTAAATAAGTTATTAAATACTTTATGGCATTATGTATTCATTATAATATTACACATATTTAAACATTTTACAATTATAGATTATTGCATTTTGGAAGATTCTGCATATCCGTTTAAATATTTATAAAGAATATCTATTAACACCATATGGAGATATAGATGTCCATTATACCAGAGCTCAAAAAAATGTTAATATGAAGTTAAGCTCCTCCTACAGAGTTATAATAGAACATACATTTGGTATTTTAAAACAACGTTTTCGTCAACTTTACAAGGTTAGAGGAATTCCAAAATTGTGTAATTTTATTGTAGCCTGCGGTATTTTACATAATCTCTGCAATTAAAATGATTTTTAATTTTACAAATATGGAAACGGAAAACGCTGTTGAAATGAAAAATGAGGATAATGTAGTACGAGGAAATAATGTTGCAAAAGAATAAAGGGATAGAATTTGTAATGAATTTCATTCGATATAAAAGCTTGAAATATTTTTTATCTATTTTGTCGATTTTTCAAAATTTCCAATTTTTTCTCTTGAAACTCCTTTTTTTCTTCTTCTCGTTCCTTCTTTTTTGCCTCCTCTTTTGCTTTGAAAACCCCATTCAAATCAGCATGCATTTCTCGCATTTCTTCTAAGATGTTCAGAATGTTTGATCTTCGTGCTGGGCGTGTTGTTGAGTTGATTTCTAACAAAAAATACACACGTTTTTCTTTAAAAATAGTTTCCAATTTATTTTATCTCGCCCGGTTTTTTGTTGTGCACAAATATTTTTTTAAATGATCTTTCTAGACCACAAAATTTCATTTCGGTCTGAGAGGCCGAGAAAAAATAGCCGTTTTCGGAAAGTACTCTGGAAGTTGCCTCTCAAAGTTTTTTTTTGTTTTCAAGGCAAATGTTTTGTTGACTTTGGGAGGCAATTCCTCATAGGTATCTAACAACATGTATAGCTCCAACTATACAAATATTGGGCTGATTTTCGATATTTGAACCTATAAAAGAAATAGGTAGTACAATACAAAGTAATATATGCCTAAACATATTTTTAAAAAAAAACACAGTATATTTAAAGTTACTAACCAAAGTCAACGTTCTCAGTTGAAATTTCAACAAAGTCCTCATTATCATGTTGTTCAGATGTTCCGTGTGCCGATGTAGTCAATGAAGAATACAGTAACTGGTGATTGATTTGCTCTCGATAACTTTCGTCTAAAAATTTAATCATTACTTATTACTTATGATTAATATTTATGTCAATTATAAATACTTTACAATGTATATTGATTACTTAATTCAAAACAACGCGGTGGAGAAAGTTTATCGGTGCATTTGCATTATAAGATCAAGTTTTCTTAATTTAATTTAGTTTATAATGTTTTTGTTAATTCTTGAATTGTTAATTTATTTGAATTTTATAATTAAAAGAATATAATTCATATATAAGTGTTTTAATTAAAATTGTTTTAAGTGATTTATTAAACACAGAAATAGATTTGATTCTTTTATTCTCTTTGTTTTATTTTTTGATTTTTAATATTTTAAAATTATTATTTGATTTACTATAGTGTAGGTCTTTTTCATTTAATTATTTTTACTAATTTTTTTTTCTTTACTTTTTCTCTTTTTTTTATTTTCTGAAATTAGAATTACACAATTAGCATTTGGAAGACATGCCACTCCTAATATGCTTCAAATTTTCCAATTTCAAACATTTATAAATCTTACAAAATTTCATAAAGACATTTTCACCGCATTTAAACTTATTCAGCTATTTTAATTTAAACTTACTCTTTTTATTTTTTAAACATCACTGGAATCAGGTGAATACCGCAAATAATATTTTCATATTTAGTGAAAACAAAACATTTAGTTTCTTAAGTTTTTAATAAAATTGATAAATAAAAAATTACATAAATTAATACACATAAAAAATGTTAACAAAAAATGGAAACATAAAAAATGTTGTTAAAAAATTTTCAAATATCTACTTACTTTGATATATTTTTATTTTATATCAGAACTCCTTTAAGAAAACTCTATCAAAAGCGAAAACAAATAATCAAAATATAAAACATTTCATTCCGAATTATTATTTTGATATTTTAGTATTTTTTATTTTTATTTTCAGTTCATAATAAATAAAATAAAACCAGAAGCATAAAATAAATATAAATATATTTTTGTTTGCCAAAGGATAATCTCAAGGACTTTCAGAAAAAAACTTAAAATAATAAAAATAATTAAAAAAAAGTTGATCTCCTCAATTAAAGTATTCTTTTATAAAAACAAATAAAACTGTTATTTATTTTGATTCATCAGAATATTCAGCATACCATCCAGAGATATGTGTTAACAAAAACTTATAACTTGTGATTGAGGTTGTTGGATGAAACAAAAACAAAAATATAAAAAGTATGAAATGAATGGTAAATAGAAAAAAAAATTGTGTGAATATAGCCAGCTGCCAGTTACTTTGTTTTTTTTTTGTAGAAGTTCCGCACTTCGCCTCTATTTCTATATAAGGTTTGATATTTATGAGCAGAGATTTTTCTAAATCTCGCTTTTTTGCCTGATACGTTTCTTCTCCTCTCTTCTTTTAGCCTTATATTCTTCTTTCATCATATCACGGATTTCTGGTGTTTGAAGCCAATGGTGTTTGTGGCTACCTCTTTGATGTTGCTGTTGATACAGTTTTCTCTTTGCTCATCAATCGAGGAATGGTTTGATGGAGCTATTTAGGCTAATTTGCTCTTTAAAGTTTCCGGCTAACTGCGGGATACTAATGTTGAATTTGCAATTATGAAGTAGCTGCATTTTTTTAACATTGGATATTATTCTGGCCCTGAAAAAAAGTGCTATAACAAAAAATTTATTAGAGTTAATGTTAACCATGTGCGTCAATCATAAGGTGACAATTTGATTTCTTGTACGGACATCTGCAGATAGCCAAGTGCCTTTATGAATATCTCTAGGGGGAATTTGGTATTATGCGCCACTACAAAACTGTTCAATGGGTAACCATTATCGGCGATGTCTTGGTGGAGAAAATTTGCTATCTACCGACTTTAGCGTTGAAATCCCCAGCACGTAATGTAATCATATGTAATTTTCACCCGATATCAAAAAAATAAATAACTTTAAATATTCTCATTATAGTTTTTCAAGGTTCACAAAACAAAATTGCAAATTTATTATATATTTATTTTTCAAATCGAATTACAATACATTTTATGGTATTAACCAGTTTTTGTGTTTTATCTATTTTTTAGTTTCACTATCATAATTAAATTCATTTTTTTATAATATTTCCTGAAGTGCTATTAAAAATTTAAGATTGGCAGATAGATTATATCAAAGCAATTATGGACTAAATGGAATTGGTTTGGGTTATTAAAACAATACAATTTAATTGAACTAATATATAATAGTAAAAATGGATTATTTCATTTTTGTTAGGTAGTATTTTTGTTGTATTAAAGGGAGTATAAAATTCATTATTCATGTAATTAATTTTGTTTTTGAAAAAATGTCATAAAATGTCATAACATAAAATAGAATCCATTCAGGCTTCTCAAGTAGAAAAGAATATGATTAAAATATAATTTCCAGGTACTTAAAATTTTTAAATTAAATCAAAAATATAAAGGAAATAAATAAGAATGTGTACTTGTATTATTTTTTCTTGTGCTTTTTTTGTACTCTAAATTAAATAAAATCATACATATTATGTACGTACATATGTACTATGTGTGTATTACGTACTCTTAACAAAGCTTTTTTTTTTTATAATTTTCCACAATAAATTTAGAAAATTCTTAAAGTTCCCATTAAATAAACTTTCAAACATAATCCTTATTTCATTCAAGTGGTTTATATTTTTGGCCTTTACAAAATTCTTATTATTAACTTTTAAATTTCCGTTTTGGTTTTGTACTATTGTTTTTATACCTATGCTTAAATGGATTATAATGATAAAATATTATGTATTGCCACAAACATTTTAATAAACAAATCTTTTGTCTAAAACATTTGTCTTTTTCGAATATCTAAAATATTTTTTAATCTGCTTTATATTTGGAACTGAAAACCGCAAACTATGTAATATTCGAAAATCTATTTTGAGTAATATTTTGTTTTATGTAAATAGTATCTTACAAAGTAGGTAGATTATTTACATACAATTTGAAATTAATATAATATTCATAAGATATTTCATCACTCATTTCAAAGGGACATATTTGAGATTCTCTTATCCTATTTATAAAATATAGTAGATAATATTATGAAATATTTAATTTTTATAATATTTAATGAAATTTTTAAATTCAATTTATTTCATTCGGATTTATTATTTGAAAATATCACGAAGCTACCGAAAAGGAAATATAACCGAAATTAAACAAAAATTTAAAATGAATCTTTTCCAATACTCACATACGGAGAACTACAGAATTTAAAACTTCTTAATCTGACGTAATTTATCATACGAGATTCAATTTAAACTGAAAATAAAAAACATACGAATGGAAAATGTTGGCGGCCTAGTTTACAACTGTCAAAACAAAAGAAATATTTTTGAAAAGCTTTAGAATTCAATTTATTTCATGATCATAATATTTCGATAAAAAAAATTAAAGGAAACACTTTGGAAATATAAAAATTACTCCATAAATAATTACGTTTCTAATCTGACAGCTACTCAAAAAACAAATTATGATCTATGGAAAACCGCAAAAAAGCTAAAATGACCAATAATTACAAATAATCCAATTAAACGAGCAGACGGAAACTGTACTCGGTATCGCTAATAATACTCATACATAAAGTTGGCAAAAAGCCGGAGGAAACTATATCTTACAGACCGATCAACCCAATACCAGTTCTTTCAAAATTTTTTGAAAAACTGCTAAAAAATCGTTTAATATCAATTATAGAAGATCGTAAACTTTTTCCGGATTATCAATTTGGTTTTCGACACCAACATACTACCATAGAACAAGAACACGGTATTGTAAAAGAGCTAAATGAAGTTTGGAAAAAAAAAGAATTTTGCACCGCTGCTCTTTTTGAAATCAGTCAAGCTTTCGATAAGTTGCGGCATCCTGGCCTAATGTGCAAATTGGAACAAAACCTACTATGTGAAGCTAGATAATGCATTCTCTGGACTATATAAAACACAATATGGTGTTCCTCAAGGAAGTGTGTTAGTCTCTTGGTGTCTCTTATGGTTCGACATCAGGACGCCCAAATAGCTTAGAACTTAGAAAAAAAGGTATACACTTAGGAAAAAACTAAGCTGGCACAACAATATTGGAAACAAATCAAATTTAGAAGTATGCACTAACTAGCTAATGGGAAAGAACACATGGTTATCATTAACAAATAAGATATTAATTTATAAAGTCATAATAAAACCTATTTGGACTTTTTGAATTCAGCTTTGGGGTTCCGCATCGAAAACTAACATGAACATCATGTAAAGATTCTAAAATAACATATTAAGGTCACTCGTATGCCCCTCGGTTTGTGCCAAATAAAGTCATAGAACACGACTTAAACATTGAATTCGTCACCAGTGTAATAGTTAAATATAACCAGCTGCAGACTCAAATTGCAAGTTAATCCAAATAATTTAGCCCGCAATCTGATGACAAGTAGAGGTCAAAGGATAAGACTAAAACGAAGAACTCCATGTAATTTGACAAAAAAACAATTATTGTAAATTTATCCAAAGACAGATCGTCGATGAAAAACGCTGCTACAAGTCAACAAAAAAATAAATTAAATATTAAATATTTGCTTATTATATTTTATACTTAATATAGATTGTAAATAAATTTTGGTAGTATAAAAAAAAAAAAAACATCATAATATGACAATCTTTGGTGTTTTTTTAGAGTTTTTATCACATTGCTCAACTTGTCAATTTATTTTTCGGACTAATCAAAATAAGGGAATGTTATTTTCTATGGTACCCACAGCAACTTCTACTATGTATTTATTATCCTAAAACTCTATTGTAACACATCTTCACACCTTTTACAGATCTACAATTCTGAAACAAATTTCACTTTTTCCTAATCAAATTTCCCCTTATCCACCACATCATCTGAGATGAAATTTAATAAACATAGTAGAATACATAACATAAAATAATATAAGCTGACACAACAGATACAACACTGTAATACAAATGAAATGTACCTATTTTAGTTTTTAAGATAGTCAATGAACATAATTCATAAAGTAAAATGTGAATAATTCAGTAGATTTATATGTAGGTCCGGCCCGCTGATAAAATAAATAAATAAATAAGCTCTGATTTTAGAAATTCTAACCTATCTACAATTTCTTCTACTCTGATTTCTACGAATTTCATTTTCAGTTCAATTTAATTCATCACAAGCAAACACACAAATTTATTTTCAGAAATTAAATTCAAAAGTAAAAGTTTTTAATTTTTAATGTACTATTAAACCACTCTCCTAACCAAAATTTCTACAAGAAAACTTTTTAAAACGATGAAAATAAATTTCTTAAAAAAACATTCTTTCGAAATCAAAATGTATTCAAATTAACATAATTTATTTTTAATTCGTATGAAATTTATCATTTAGATAACCACAATATTATCCAAATATACACCAATCTTCTCCTCAACTGGATCGTATTAGAGAGGTTTAATTTATTTTATGATTATTTCAAAAGTATCGATCCAAACAAGAACAAAAAACATTAAAACTAAACTTTTCATCTTTTTTTTTTGATTTTATCAACACAATGTGTGAACTACATAAAACTTCAACTCTGCCCTTCTCCACCATTCAACTTGGTCGACCCTTTTAATAAAGGCCATAAGTTTTGTGGGTTGTATCCTAGTAGGTCTTAGTGCTAGTCTACGCATGTGCTTATTCATGTGGCTATAACCAGTAAGTATGTCCACCGTCTTCCTGCACTCTGCGCTATTGAGATTTTGCAGGAAGTTGGTTTTTTTGGTGTTTATTTTTTATGCATATATTTTTTGGAGACTCTGTGGCCTTCAATACGCTCCTACAGAATGTTTGTTTCCCTCTTCAGAGTGTTTTGTATCGATAGTTTGATATTATCAATAAATATTCCAACTGCCAGTTCCACTTCCGGTTTTTTTTTTCGTTTTTTTTTCGTTTTTTCTTAAAGCACATGCAGTATGTAACAATAAGCTTGACACTTTGTATAGTCTTGAAGTTATTTTCGGTATTGGGTCTCAATTGTTTCCATAGGCGGTTCTGCACTGCCATAGGATTTTCAAAGCATTCGCATATTTCATCTCGAAATGTTTCGCCCAATTAAGCGTCTTATCAAGTATGATACCTATATATTTTACTGCATTTCGAAGTTCTAGGTTATTTCGTCCAATCGAGGGAAGAACATAGCGGTTCGGTCTTCTTTTTTTGGTAAAAACTACTAAATTTGTCTTGTTGGGATTTATGGTTAATCCATTTGCCTGACACCATTCGGTTGTCAAGTTAAGGGCATTTTGAATTTGCCTGCACAGACGTGTGTGTTGAATTCTTCCTCATTCAATATACTTCGGAGTTCATCTACCAACATGTTCCATAGTAAAGGCGATAGAACACCTCCTTGTGGACATCCTCTAACCGCCTGCACTGTTCCATGCACTGTTCCATTAGGCCTTAAGACCATGATCAAACACATACGTACCTAATATGCCTGCCCACCTTTTTGTTTAGGTATTTTAACAAACATGAAGAGAGGCTAATAGGGCTGAAGCTAGGAGGGGGTACATAGTTTGAGTTTCCTGATTTAGGGATGAAACCGATCCTCACTGATCTCCACACGTTTGGAATATATCCAAATTCAAAAGCTATGAACACTGTAAAGATTATTGAGAGCTACTTGCTAATGCTGTTCCTGCACTTTTGAAGCATAACAGACCCACTTTGTATGGTTCGAAAGAGTTGATAGCCCAGTCTAAGATTTATCCAATCCGACTCATTTTATGGTGCTAATATCAAAGATGTTGAAATTATTGGTTTTGGCTTAAATCAAAACTCAATTGATTTGACTAAATTTTACAGATTACAAACACCTGACAAAAACATCTTATTACTTTTATTGAAAACTTTATTTTAAAACTTTAAAACGGTACAGTAATTCTATGAAATTACTTTAAAATATTTTCCTGTACTAAATAAAAAATTATTTCCAAATAAAACAATTTCATCGTAAAAAAAACACAAAAAAAAAAAATTAATTTATTTTCTCTTTTCAGAATTATTACAGAATTCAAATTATTTGAAAATTTTAAATGGATAGAAATGTCTACAAAATCTTAAAAAAGGATATAAATAATATAAAAGGATTTAAACTTCAGTAAAAGTTTAGATTTCATTAATACATTCATGTCTTTCTGATTATTTTCTCATACTTTTTTGTTGTTTATTTATTTGTGATTGTTATTATTATATTGTTTATTAGTATTGTTTTATTTATTTTTTTCATCATTTTATTTTTATTTTGTCATTGTTGTTCATTGTGTTTATCATCTTACGTCAACATCATTGTCATATCAACGACATTTAGTTATCAAAAAACAAAAAAAAAATAAAAACAAAACATTCATTTTTGTTATATTCAACAAACTGACGTTACTTCATTCATACATTAGACAAACGACAAAATAAACAAATGGCAAAAGAACACAACAACAAAAAGCGTAACGGATTTCTTTAAATATACATATAGACATTCATATACTTCTACATATAGTTGAGTAAATTTACATAAATAAATTCTATTGGATGTTATTCCGTTATATTTTGGATTTTATATAAATTTTACCCAATGTTGCTTAAATTGAGGATAACAACATTTATACATCCATGGATACATGCAAACAGAAAACCTGTTAAAAAATAAATAAATAAAAATGAAAAGCAAAACATAAAAAATAAAAATTAAAAAAATTTAATATAATAAATAAAGTATAACAAAAATTTTCAAAAACAAATATGGCTGTACCAGTTGAAGAGAATATTTTGAATGCCCTTCGGGGCGTTGTAAAAGAGACAACAAGACTGCCAAAACCATTAATCATAAAAATTTACATTGCAAGCTCAAAACATGGTAGGTTTAAAATTATAAATAATTTTTTCAAAATCTTTAGTTTTATTTATTTTATTACGTAACTGTCTGCTTTAGTGTCTCCTTATTATTTATACTGTCTGTAGACTTCATATTTTTTTAATTGCTGCCCTTTTTTTTTTTGTTAAAAGTTTTTATTAGAAAATTTTGTTTATTTTGTTTTTAATTCAAAAAAAAACTGACAACATTTTTATGATATTGTTTCTTTTTTTTAGAATTTAAAGAGGAGCGTAGAATGATTCTTGAATTAGTTGGACCAGAATTACAATCACAATACGATGATAGGCAAATTGAGGTGAGTTGATAACTAAACATGATTTGAAAAGAAAAGATAGTTGATAAAATTTGATAAAAAATCTTATTCAATTTCATTATGAATTGTTTTTCATCTTTCGAATTTATCTTTGGTACTATATCTTATTTTTGTATTGAAAAAACGAAATTAAATTTAAATTTAATTCTGGCGATGGGTGAGTAACGGCAAATTGATAAATTAAAATTATTGTGAGTCAAAACTTATATGTACATGAATTGAAATTTTAAATTGAAATTAAATTTTAAAAAATATCTAATTTTGCTATGTTTATTATTTAAAAGATATTTTGAAGGATCTATAATTTAAAAGAATCATAATGAAATTCGGTTGCAAAATGGTTCAGGTATTTGTACCGTAATTTTTTCAATTTACAGATTAAATAATATAATGATAATATTTATGTACTTTCAAAAAAATATACAATTAAAATGAATTCAAGAATAATTACGAAGATATACGGATGAGTTTTTTTTTCGTTAGAGTACATATTTTAGCTATATTATACTAATAAATTTAACAACATTTTAACACAATATGTATTGGGTTTTGAGATTGAAAGTTGCCACACCGCTAAAAATACTCAAAAATAGTTAACTAAAGATGAAATAATATATCAACTACGAATTTTAATCTTAGAAAATTATAGACTAATAAAAAACTTAAAACATCCTCGCTTCCGGCAAAAAGACGAATTAAACCGAAATTTATAAATTTTACCCGTACGAATAATTCCAAAAGATGTATTCATATTATACAAAATAATGAAATGGGTTATTATTATAGTCAAAAACTATTCAGACCCATCCTAAGAATTTTAAGGTTGGTAAATTAAGTCTTGTGAACTTATTGAACGAGTTGAATTAATTTTTTTTTTATAAATTATTGGTTAGTCTTTTTTTACCAGAAATTTGAGCTTTGACACAATTTAAAATCTTAAATATTGTATCTTAACAAAAGCCTGAAGAAGTAATTAACGTACTTGATTCATTTCACTTATTACACTACAATCAAATCAAACTGTTAAACTAGTGAAACAGACTATTAGTTGCCTATTACACATCATTCTTTTCATCAATCTTCTTGTCCATATATTGACAATATACTGATGAAAAGAATGATGAGCGATTACACATCAATTATTCACTCATCAATCTTTTTATGCATATGTTGACATTTTACAAGTACATATTGTCGAAGTGTTCTGAATATATTGATAATTTCGAAACATACATATATAAATATTGAAAATTTCTGGAGAAATGTTTTTGGCTTCAATTTAAATTGAATTTCAAATGTTGTGTATAAAACCAACAAATTATTTTTTTGCACATTTGAAAACATATCAATTGTTTTTTTTTCCAATAATTGCTTTAATTAAATTAATATAGAAATTGTTCCTTTTAGAATTATATTATAAATGAACATAACATTATCTGAACATTCCCTAAAAATAATATCTGAACATTCGACAAAAAGCCATTTCTTTTACCTCCTCTGATTTTGACAGCAATATTAATGAGAATAGAACCACCATTAATTATTTCTCTTCAATATATTGACAATAGATTGATCATTCATTGATGTGTATTGTTATTTTTGGATCTCACACTATATTATAGGTTTAAAAAAAGTAATAAATGTATATGCATATAGAGCAATGAGGCAAAAATTTGATTTATATTTGTTGTACGTATTCGTTCTATGCCCAACTGATGGGGCTGCAGGACAAAGTTATAATATAAATTTGAAACAGATTTTGAACTAAAAATAAAAATTAACAAAATTGTAGTAATGCGGACGGTTCGGTAGCAAAAGGTACGGTAGTAATTGTTCAGATCGTAACAACTGCCTTTCAACAAAAAGGTCCCACTTGATGGAAGTTAAATACGTTATAGGTTTTTCGACCTGATCCAGTGACTTTTATTATTGGGATAACAGAAATAAATGACAAAACGTAATCTAAAATTATAATAGACAAGCATTTGATGACCTGCGCAGTAATCACCTTTTAATTTTATCTGTCTACTCCTTAATGAATTCTTAATATATAAACAAGTTGTATATACAAAAATAATGCGCACACAGTTGAAAAAATTTCTAATCACATGGTTTTATTATTACCCAAACTTATTTTGCATATGTGAGTTCTTATTAAAATAAAAAACAAAAACAAACAAAATAATTATTATTAATTACTGTGAAATAAAAACAAAAATACTAATTCATCTAAAATCAAAAAATATAAAAATAACAACAACAAAAAAAGAATCAGTTGAATTCTTCAATCAAATGAGTACTAGAGGCCCCTGTTTAGTAATTATAATTCAAGTAGACACCAAATTTAAAGTTTTTAGAAGAACAGTAGTTTACATACTGACATAGACTTCTCACGATAAAGTAAAAACCACTCATGTTTTCATCAAAATTTAGAGGTTAGTTAGGTATATTTAGGAAACATAAATACTGTTCCCTCACATACTGCTCCGTTTCGACATATTTCCTACAGTAAAGTGGCATTTAATGGACATAATTACTAAAAAGTAAAAATAAAATACTTTTTTAATTCAAGAGGTGTATATTTCTAACTAAGACTATGATTATTACAACTGATCAAAGTATAGAAAACAATAATTTGAGACAATTACTTAAAAAAATTAATATAAAAGTATATAATAAATAGAAATAGAAATAAAAAAGTTGTTATTACAAAAAATAAAATCAATGTAATGGATAAATACATATTTATATTGTTTGCTTTTGTATTACTATCAAAATTATTTTTTGTTATTTACATTTATTTTAAAGAAGTTGAAAGATAGAAAAGTAATCGTATAATTTTACTAAAATTAAATGGAATTAAATTTCTTAAAACTTTTCTTGGATCGTCGGATTAAATTAATTTGCTACTTGCTTCCCCTAAAATAATTTTTGTTTTCTTTTCCAAAATTTTAACTTTATTTTTTGAAACTTTCCTAGTTATAGACTTGATTTGTACCATTGAGTTTTGAGTAATTTATAATTAAGAGTTTTAATAAAAAAAATATAAAACAGACTAACAGTGTAAATTACACAGATTTAAATTAAAATTATGAAATTGCCACTGTACTGATGAAATATGTTGATTACTGTAACCTAAAGTACAATAATATACACAATCGAATGTAGTAACAGTTTTAGACATGCATAAAATGCCAAGAGCTGGTAGGATACTTATATTGGATTATTTTATTTAGTTTTTCCTGCGTTGTTAATACCCGGAACGTGTACTTATTATTTATTTCTTCATTAAAAAACGTTAAATTAAAATATAAAAATCATTATTAAAAAAAAACTATCGCTAACTAAGAATGACATTCAATTCCTTTTATTAAAATAAAATAAACTAACATTAATCAACAAACAAACTAACATAACACAGAGAGATTTTCAAAACAACACGGAAAAATTAAGTAATTCAAAAAAAATTGGAAAACAGACTAAAACATTCAACAGACAGGCGAAGGAAAAATAGAGGTTAATCGAGGTTAAAAAAATCTATAATACTTTTCGCAGTTCTCCCAGACTCTTGTATTTTATGGCAACCACCGCCAGATCTAATAATGATAGTGGTATTAGGAGCTGTGCGACTATGCATGCTCGGACTTTTCCAACACCCGCATTGTACAGAGTGGTTCAGCCTTCCAGCGAAAAATTGGACACTCTATTCTTGACAATAAAAATTATTAATGAATTAGTAGAAGCTTTGTGGGCAATTTCTTGGTTAGTGAGGCCATAAGAGGGTATGACCCACTTATACTATGTTGCAAATTAATTTTCCTAACTACTACATTGATCTTGGCTCAGGACATGAATTTATTAGTCAGTTTAATTTTCTCATTTTATTAGCCAGTTTAATTGGAACAAACTTTGTTGAATCAATTCACTTTGCTCATCAGTAATATGTTCCCCTTCGAATACCTGTTCGATAATATCGAACTCTCTTCTAGCCATCTGCGCGTAGTTGGCAGTCTGTTGAGAAGACGTTGTCGTTGTCGCCTTTGGTAGGCGTTTTGGTTTCTGAGCATCCATTTTTTAAGACCTATCCACCTCAGAATTCGACGAAGATTTTGACGCTTTTCTTCAAAACCCAGTAAACTTCAATAGAAATTATAAGAATTTTTAGAGAAAATGTTTAAGAGGTTTTAGTGAATAGAGCTTTTATTTTCCTTTATTGTAACTTTAGAGTAAGTATACGAAAAAAAGTTATCTATTTTAGTGTAGGACCTTCATTTTTATTCTATTTTTTTTAACCCTTCGGTTCGTATTAAAATTGTTTGTTTCTCAACTTAAATTGTCTATAGTTTATAATTAGTTTTCCTTATCTTTCAAATATTTTTAGTTATCAAAATAGCATTTATTGCTATTTATTTTTAACGGATTAAAATTGCATACGCCAACATTTTTTTTCGTGATGGATAATTTTTAAAATTTCTATTTTTAAAGTAAGCTACTTTTGTAACAAAAATACTATTTATCGAAAAAAAAAAAATTTAAAACAAATAAGACAAAGCAAAACGAAAATTAATTACTTTGAGCTATAATAGTCTCCCTATCTATCAAATAAAAATATATAGACTGTAATATACTTATACATCTTTTTCGATTGTTTTCGTGGTCCATTCTCCTTTAGTGGACACTCTTTCTATTATTTAAAAAACAAAAAAGATATATATGTATATATACAACCATATTGATTTAACTTACCAGATTACCTGGGAAGATAATCATCATGGTATTCACTGACCCACTTACAAAATATATTTTTTTCTACCATTTCATTTTTCCATTCCATTCAAGTGGTAGGCAGATATTATTAAAAATGTATGCAAGAGTAGATACTACCTTAGTATTTTTTTTAATTGTAATTGTTTTCTTTCTTTAGATTGTTTTCCCTAATTTCTTTTAAATCAAATAATAACAACAGCAACAACAACATAATCACTGAGTTTGATTTTTACCAGGCAACAAATAAATCAAATCGAAAATATAAAAAAATAAAACGTCAACCGAAATCATTAAGTGACATCCATGAATTTACAAAGTTTGTCTCTATCATTTAAGCTCTTTACTTTTTTAATTCAAATTTCATTTCTTCCACCTACTTTGCATATTTTCATTTTCATTATTAATTATCCGATTCTGTATTCATCATCAAGCAGGACTATGAAATTATGAAAATCTATCTACATTATAATATGTACAAGGATATATACATGAATATAATGACATAATTATATACACACAGCTTCTAAGATATAATAGCTTAATTATAAAAAAAAATTGAACTGGCACAGTGTTAAAAAAATATTCATGCTTCGAAAAATTTTTTTGGTTTGTTTGGAATCTATTTTATAGGTAGGTATACCGGTGGTATACTAGTGGAATCTTGAAATTTCATGTAAAATTATTTATTACTAACCCGCCATAAATAACGAAAGCAAACTAAATACGAGCTTTTTCTTTCCTTCATTAGAGTTTTCATTTAAAAATTACAAAAAATACGTATTTACTTACGAATTTATCACATCATTATTTTTTTATTAGAACGCTTTTAATTACCAAAATATAAGAATATTTGTGGTAAGGTGCAAAATTTTCTATTCCCTAATGGTCATTTACTCGATGAATTTAGGGACATCTTATTTGTCATCATTGAAAATTTATCGTATAATTAGGAATCAAGTTAATCGTGCAAACATTACATAGCTGCGTAATTTCGTCAAAGTTTGAAAGTTTAGCTCTTACATCAGCCTACAAAGAACAGGCTTCAAATATGTGTTGTATAATGATTGCGGTACCTGCACGATTAACACAGTGAAATGTTGGCTGTGCGTTTTGTGATCTATCAAAAGGAAAGCTCTTGCGCAAATCTTGTGTGTCCTACTCGGAGTCTCGTCAGGACTACAGCTGTTTTTCTGCTAACCTGATCGATGCTCTGCCATCTAAATACGTTTCTTTTTATAAATTATTTATTTTTTGTATTTATTAACAACTTTAAACGAAAACAATTTTAGTAATTAAGTTTTGATTTTGCATGTTAATTAGCAAAAAATCAAAAGCAAATAGATACAAAATAGGTACAAAAGTAAAGTAAATTATAAAAAAAACCATCTCATATAATAAAACGTAACAATCCTTCTGCCAATGTGCCGTAGCCACCACCGTTGCTACAACAAAATTGAATAAAAAAACAAAAAAATACCTATTTGTAAACAAAAGTTTTTTCTTCTCAACTGCGTTTGTTTAAGTACCTTCGACACATATTTAAAAATATTTATTACCAGGTGATATATTATATCAAATATAAGGTGTGATCAAATCGAATCCTGGAGCATTGTTTGATTTTAAGCTTTTACTTTTTTTATTATTGCCTTTCTTTTAAAAATCGTTATTTGCCCATCTACTTGTGTATTTTCTACTAGATCTACGTCTATATCAGATTCTATATTATTTGGGTTGAATGTTTCATAGAGGTCATCCTATATCCTAATTATTTCAAAGTTAAAAAAGTTTTTTTCAACATTTATTAAAACAATTGAAATGACATGAGTATATATACGATATACCTGTCCTAAATGGATGTACAAACGTACACAGTCAGAATCATGTCGTTTTTTGTATATGCATTAAGATGAATACTCAGAGAATAGAATGCGTATTCTACTCTAATATTATTATTGTATTTGTGTAAAGCAATACAATCAGGCTTTTTGCAACCAATTTATATAAATAGTATCATCAGATATTAGATCTTTCCAAATAATTGATGAAGCTTGCTGAAAAGCCTATTTTTGATAGAAAAACATCAGATTTTGTATATTGGCTAGCTACATTTTTTTTTGGTAATTAAAAACTGTTTGTAAAATGACATACCATACCGCAAAACTAGTGTTAAAAATAAAATAAATTAAGGTTTAGCTTGAAATATTAAATCGAAAAATGTTTGAGAATTATTAATTAATGAAATGTTGGTTTTTTAAAAACATTTTGTACTCTTATGTTTTCATGTAATTTTTTTAAAAATTCAGTTTTTTTTAGTTTGTGAATTATTTAATCAGACACGAGACAGATAAAAATCATAAGTTAGAAGATGACTGTAAGAAAAGGAGAGAATCGCGCAATTTTTGTGACAAAAGCAAAAGCCTATTAAATGTTTTGTGATACCATATAATAATGGTTACATCAAATTGCGTAAATCTCTTATATACAATTTAAATTTATTAACCGTGACATATTTATTTTAAAATATTTTTTTGTTTTTTTTTTCTTTATTTTGTTTTCATTAATATATTTTGTTTTATAATTCATGTATATCAAATACGTAATAAATAGTTATATTTAGTTTTATTGATCATAGCTTCGGCTGTTGACAATAAGATCAGTTGTTTTTTGTATATAACCCAATTTAATTTAAATAAGTTAACAAGTTTTTATTAAGAAGAAAAGGAAAATTATATAAAACTAATAAAAAATTAATATAAAAAAAAAAACTTTGTAAATAAATTTATAATTGCCAAGTTAAATAATTTACAAGTATCCAAATTCCAAGTTAAATTTTAAAAACAAAAAAAGTGATATCCTCAGATTTCAATGATTGTGCTAGCCTATATGCATGTTTATACGGGTAGAAAAGTGGTAGAACTCTACCAAAATTTATGGGTGCGGGGTGAATTCGGTAAGAGGTAAGCAAATCTACCAAAATTTTAAATTTCTGGTTTTTGACGTTTAAATTTTTTTCTGGGAATTTGTCAGTGTCAAAATATTCTTATAATTTTTTATTCACAAAAAACCAGGAAATTGCTGTTGACAACGTAATTTCAGATCGAATATTAATCAAATAAAAAAATATAAATTATACTAATAATAATAATGTTGGATTGACACTAGAATAATAATAAAAATTTCTTTTATTTATTCGTTGCCAATAATTTAAATTCCGGCCATCTTGATACTTCAATAATCTGACAGCAACAATGGCAGAAATCTACAAGTTTTTTACGTATGATGGTAAATTTCTGCCTCGTGTAAACATGGGATATGGAATTAAAGTCTAACATTTATACTCAGCCAAAATCACTTGTCAAAACTTATCTTAATACATCATATTAAGGTTGTTATGCTGAAGTCCGAAGCGGAATTTCTCCGAAAAAAATTCCGATCCGAATACGAAAAAATCGGTAGTCCATTCGACTGCAAAGTCTGTACATAAATCAAAATCAGATGTTTCGGAAGATTTTTTTTTTTTCATATTAATTTCAAACATTTTTATTTTAAATTTTTTTTTATTTATTTTGTATAATTTTTAATAGATAATGTATATGAATATATACAATATGCACACATAAATTAAAAGTAAAATTTATAACTTTCTGAATTACATATGTAGTATGTATATATATACAAATTAAAATAATAGTAATTTTTTGTTACATCAGAGAAAATTTAAAATTCTCTAAAGAATGTAAAATATATATGTATTGTTTTTAATATATATACATATTATGTTATAATATTAAAAACAATAAAATATATTATTCTTTTGAAGCGCTTTTTTATTGCTAAATAAAAAAAATATTTTTCATAAATGAAAAAAAATTTGAAAAAAACTATTATTACATTTTCTACTTCTCCTAATACCCTAAATACAAAAATTGTAAGCTATATAATTCACTTCCGAACCATTCTAATACTGCCGAATGAGAAATTCTGTCGTACAATTTTCAAATTATTTTCCGTTCCGACGAAGTACAGCATACACAAATTTAAAAATTTCGGATAAATAATGACATTTGCAGACTGCGGAATACTTACGGACTTCAGCATAACCACCTAAATCTATTTTGCTGTTGTCAAGATCTTAAGTCTAATACTGAGGACTCTTATTTTTTTATCACTATATACTGATCATTTATATTTTGCAATATTTATTTACTTTTTGGTTTTTAATATACATAATTTATAAAAACTGATTAATACAAAAAAAGTGAATTTAATTTATTACCTATATATCATTTTTAATAAATAAAATACATACATACATGTATTATGTATCTCTTTCTTTCTTACTTTCTCACATTTATATTCTCTTTTTTTATTATAATTTATTAGATTGAAATGGTTGATATGCACTTTGGCACTGGACGAGAAAATTATTTAGCCTTGGAAAATGATCCATACTTAATTGAAGATTATTTAGATGAAATAAAGACTTGCCATGAAGTATCTAAGAGTATTTATTTTATTGTAAGTATATATTTTTTACATATTTATTATTTGTATCTACAATATTAATTATTTTGTTTTCTAATATGATATACAATACGGTGTTTTTTTTTGTATTAATTTTGTTGTTTGCTTTTACTTCATATTTAATTAATGATATCATTTTACATGTTTCAAAATTAGTTGTTGTTGATATGTTGTAGTTTTCTAATGAATTGAGAGCAAATTAGATTAAAACAATAGAGATGAGTTGCTGGAAAATTTTTCTTTTATAGTTTTATAAAATTGTTTTGAATTGGATTATTGGACCTTTTGCAACTAATGATTTTTTTTTTCTGAATAATTCTCTTATAGTACTATAATTATATTGTGTTCTATTTTATAAGTTTGATTTTATTATAATTTGCATTTTGTTATATATTTAATATAATATATTATTATAATTAAGTTAAAAAGAAGAAACTGAAATAAAGAAATTTTAATTATTATTATTCTATTATTAAAGTTTTTTGTTCTTTTAAATAATTTTTAGTGTAATTTCTAAGTGAAAATAATTTAGAAACAAATTTGAAAGACAATAATTTGTAATCATCATTCTTCTTCAAGTTCATAATTTTTTCTTATCATTGTGCTAGATAATTTTAGAAGTAATCTTAACATGTTCTTATTAATATAAAGTCTAAAATATTTAATTTATACAGCAAAGTTTTTCTATTTTCCCAAGTTAAAATTACACTTACAAGATAGATTTTCATGTGTTCTTTTTCTGTCACGATTACTCTTTTCTGTGACGGTTTCTTGAGAAAAATTTCAACGTATTTCTACTGATTTCATTCATATACACTTTTGAAGTACAAGAAGAAATTGACAAATTTAAAATATATTTATGTTTTAATATAATTTAATTAAATTTTACTCACTTTTACTAAATCTTATGAAAAAGTATAAAAACGATATCTCAAATTGAAATATAATTAAAAATATTTAGGAAAAATAATTTTTATTAAAGTGATTACAGTAATAATGAAAATAAGATATTTATTTGATGTTCACCACATATAGGTATATATTGCCATTAGAACAAAAAGCTGTGGTGTATCTTCTTTTTCTGTAATTACAATTACTGCGGGATGAACCAAAAGTAGATTTGAATTAATTTTATCTATTATTTTATTTTACGTGTACATGTATTATTTTATATGTACAACATATATGTTTTACGTGTACATATATATGGAGTACATATATTTAGTTACAATAAATTCCATTAAATTCAAAATAAAAAAAAAATTCAATATAAAATACTCCATTAAATTTGTATAAAATTTTTAAATTTAAAACATTTGATCAATTCGCATATGCAAATTATTAACTAAACATAAAAATAAAAATTTGGTAGATTATTTGGTAGATTATTAAACATTTTTAAATCATTATACATTACTGTTTTTTTTTGCATTTTCATTTCTGACGAAATTTAGTCTAAAATTGAAAATGTTTCTAAGATGACGTGATGAACATCCTGTACAGAGTTAAGTTTCTTGATAAGCAGTGTAGAAGTAAACCATTTTTCATCTTAAGGATAAGGGCCAATAAATTTAATTTCATAATTTGATTTACATTCAGCAAAGGTGTTTACTGTTTAACAATACGTGAACTGAGCTGTATCTATTTAATTTTAGAATTATCTGAATACCGAATTAATCTTAATTCTGGAATTTTTAAGTATATCTAAAAAGTCAATAGTTATAAACGCAGTAATAGTAGAACAACATTCCAAGTGCTATTTCAAGATGATGTTATAAATATTTATAATGAAATTAAGTTTTATTAAGTTTGTTATCAATTAAACATATGACTCCTAAGTATTTAATGTCATCTAAATCTAATACTTCAATTTTCATATTATTAATCATGATATTAACATTTAGCTTGCGTACCATCATATACCCTACATACTTTCGAACCAATTTTGGTTTTGCATACTTCTATAACACTATTTATTTTATGCTCTTGACAGTAATTTATGTAGAATCACCTTTTTGTGCTTAATTCGTGCTACCTAAGTTATGGTCAAGAACATTAAAAAAAACACTAAATTCTACTGCTATCTTAAGCTTAGGTGTATAAAATGTTCTAAACAGCACGCAACAAAAAATTGCCCAAGGCGTATTAAAAATCAAAACGTTCAGTGTGTCAATTGTGCAGGTATCCACCCAGCTAATAACAAAGGATGCCAAGTTTATGTCGAACTTAGTAAAAGACCAAAAATGATCTCATTTAGTGCAGCTGATGCAATTGTAAGTCTCAGGAATGTCATATACAGCAGCAGCAAAAAACAATCTACATCATCAACAACAGCTGCACCGACAACCAGTCCCATTAAAAGCAGACAATAAAACACAAAAGGCAAACAAGAAATAAAGAAGAAAAACTAAAGTCAGAAGCAGATATAGTGGATTGAAAGAAATAATGAAAAGTCTGATAACTCAAATGTCTACAATACTAAATCTATTTACCGTAATTCTCAAAATAAGTAACCAATTTCAAAAATGCTGAAGATTGTAACCTAGTACAAACGGTTTAAGTCAAGACTTAAACAAAACGGAACGAAATAGAAATATTTCTAAAAAAGAATGATATCGACGTCCTGTTGGTCTCACAAACTCATTTTTCACAAGATATCCATATCCACAAATCATCCATCAGGTAGCGCACGAGTTGACTCGGCAGTCACAATTAAAAGCAAAATCATTTTTTTTTTTATATTCTTGACAGTAACTTAGGTAGAATTACTTTTTCGTACTTAATAAAGTATGGTACTGCAAGTTTATACTACTAATATCTACAATATTTCGAGCATTTATTTATCAAATTTTTTTTTAATCCAAAATTTTTTGTTTGAACTCTAATATCTCTGAAACTGTAACACTAATCCAGACAAAATAAGTTTCATATTAAAGGCTGGAGAAATCCTTAAAATGTTGTTATAAAACAGCTTCTCTAGAATATTTTAAGTAAAACACTACAAAATTTCATAAAAATTTTTTTTATCGCCAAATGGTCTTTTATGAAATATTTATTACATTCATTTCATTCGAACGCGCCCCCTTTTCCAAAGTTTATCCCTTAAATAATTCATAACATGTTTATAAAAATAAATTATGAGAAAATAATTATTAACCTTAAATTTTCCCCCATATCCCATGTACATATAATACAATATACAAACATTATTGATTACACACAAAATTATACGAAGTTAATTTCGAACAAATATACGCCTTCATAAATCTAAAATGAACAACATTGACTCTTTTAGTATTAACACTGTATTCAAATATAATTGATGAAAATTATTATTGATTGATAATCTCATAGATTTATGTTTACTAATAAACACAAAAAAAGAATGAAGAAAAAAGAATGTTAAAAAAAAGGAAAATAAGAAAGAATTTTGCTCTCTTCGCTTCATTAGGCTTAAAACAGATTTTTATAAACACTTGCCTACTGTCAATACTTCCGATTAAGAAACATGATAAATCGTTTTAATTGATGTTTGTCAAATTTTCAACACAATTTAATACCATCAAATATTGTTTATTTATTACCAATTAATTGGAATTATCGAGAATTTTTCTAATTTTGAAAATGTAAACTTTAAAAACACAGTTCAAAAAAAAATAATTCTCTTTTAATTTTAAGGGAAGCCATATTAAAAGTATTTCTTAAAAGATTCCAGCTGTGAAATTCATATACCTATGAACCATATGAAAACGAATGGTACAAATAATTCTCATTTTGAAAATTATTTTTTTGTTATTATTGTTGTTATTGCCATTTTTCTTGTAAACGTGTACCTTAATAATATCAATTTTATTTTAATATTGCTTAAATTTGTTATTACAGGGCATCAAAAAAATAAACGAACGGATTTTGAATAATACAATTATGTTTTATAATTAAAAAATAATTTGTCAAAATAGTAATTTCGTTGGAAAATATTCAAAATGTTTACGTAAATGACAAACGCCAACGGATATTAAAATAACATCATACAATAAAATTTACTTAGTTTGCTGTTATCATCTATATTAATAAACTAAAATTAAATTCACTTTTCAATTATTTTCGTTATTTCAGTATTTATTTTTAAAACAAATTTATCTAATATTTTTTTTTCACTACGATAAAAAAATCAACAATACTATAACTTAAACTATACTTAATTAAAATTATTTCTTTGTAAATAATTTTTCGGTTTTTTTTGATGAAGTATAAAAAAACACGTTCTTTGCTATTGCGGTGTTCATGAAATAAAGATATGTTCGCCTTTTCCACAATCAATTTATGAATTTGTGCTTCAATGAAATGAGGATGCAAAGTTCTTAATATTAATCTAGTATCATAATTTTGGCTGCTTCAAATTTCGTAGAAGCAATATTCGAGGTGCTACTTTTAATTCCAATTGGTGAGGAGAAAACCGTGTCAAATCCAACGAATAAAGAAACTCTATTGTAAAGTACTACAATTAGTTATTAAGTTTTCCTGATAGGTGCTAGGATTTGTATAGCACTGAGCCAAACCAATCCAAATTTTCGAAATCGGTAACAGTCTTATTTCTTTATTTGTGAAAAAGTATCTCTGTGTAAATTTTTATGCTTGTAGCACAATTAATTTTGAAAAGATTCCCGATAAATACTAAGAGTTGTATGGCAGCTACCCAAACCTGTTATATGATGAATTTGTAAAGTGACCAAAAATAACTGTGGAATATTTCAAAACTCTATCTTTAAAACTGTAGGCGTCTAAAGCAAACAAACAAATAAATAAACAAACAAACTTTACACGTTGGGCGGCCCAGTAGGTAGGTTCGATTCCCGATGAAGCGAAAACAAAAAAATGATTGATGGGTTTCTCGACCTGGTCCAGTACCCTTGGTCATTGGGATAAAATAAATAACAAAATATAATTGAGAGCATAATCTGGTAACAAATTATATAAAGTATTTAAATATTCTACTTAGTTCCTGACAATAGCAGTAGTTTTCCACATTTAATGAGTAAGCCAGTCAATTGATAAATAAAAGCTCGGAATATTTTAGATATTAGTAGTATAAACTTGCAGTACCGTACTTAATTAACACGAGGTGACTTTAATTAAAAGGTTATTCTACTTAAGTTATTGTCAAGAGCATAAAAAAAAGTGTAGATAAACAAGTGGAATCAAGTCGAGCCTGTGGAACCATTGGCATTAAATTAATTTAAGTGACAACCAGAAATTTGAATAAATTTACGCAAATTTATATAAATTTGCGAGTTAACATACCTATACCTATTGATAAAATTATATAAAAAAAAAATCATTTTTTTTTTAGATTTCCCAAAATAATTTAGACACACTTTCTTAAATTATCATAATAACTAAGAATTAATAATTTTATCCTTTTTTTCTATTTTCTTTTTATTTTAATATGAGATAAAATATTTTCTTCTTCTTTACAGGCTCTAATTGGAGAAACCATTGGTAAAATGTGTTTGCCTACAAAAATAACAGATGAGATATTTTCATCAATATTGGATCAATGTTGTAATAGTGAGCAGAAGGAAATATGTTACAAATGGTATTCAAAAGAAAATAATGATAAACAATATATTCTGAAGGAAGAATATAGGTAAGACTAATCACTGGGCATTTAAAATTTAATTACGCATGAAATTGTATCTTTTATGATTGACTAGCAGGTTTTTTTTAAATTTTTTTCATTATTTATTTTTCCTTTTTTATAGTTGGTTAAGTTGTGTCTTTGAATTAAAAAAAAACAAAACTGAAAATTGTTATAATTAATTTAAAACTGAGGCTTTCAGTTTTTTTTAATTTATTTAATTCTGAAGCAAACTTTTTGGGTATTTTTTATCTATTTTAAACTTTTAATTTTAACTCAATTTTGTCAGACCATAAATATTATTTTACTGCAAAAATATTATAAAAGTCTATGACCATTTAAACATTTGAAGAATACCGAATTAAATTGCTTGTGAGTTCTATTTTTTTTTTTTTTTTCCAATATTTTGAAAAAAAAAAATTACCGATTGGAGACTGATAATTCAACCAAAACTGATTGATATATCGTTTTATTTAATACTGAACAAGTATTTTATTTTGATCTTTCGATGTTAATATAATAAGTTTGCGTATTAATTAAGTGCATAGTTATGTATGGAAGTACATATATAAAATTTTCACAATCCTAAAAAAAAAGGATGAAAAATATTTTTTATATATTTTTGTTTAAGAGGGTGGAATATCGATACCCAGTTCAAGATGAACATTTTAATTTTCAATAGATCCAAAAATATTTTTCTTATACATATGCATGATGTAAGTATATAGACTTGTGAAATTTTTTTGATGAGGGTTTAAAAATAAATTAAAGATAATAGTTGTTTCAATTACGTTTTCACTTCAGTAAAAAAGAAAAACCAAAAAAAATCTTGGGGAGCAATGATTTGTAACAAATGCATACATAAATCGTAAATTGGAAATATTGTCTCATATGATTTAGATACATATAATATATAGACCTACATACATTTATTTCTTAGACCTATGACATTTAACAATTCTGACTGGACCCTGTAAAAAACCCATAAAGCATTGTCGGCCTCGTCGGGAATCGAACCTGGGACTTTCACCCACTGCCGTCCACCTACATTTACAACATCGGTCAATTGACAAATTCATGGTCCCTGAATTTATAATCCACATTCCACCGGTAAGCGCCGCTGAACTCACATATTGTTTCATAAGAGGTATATAAAATTATTAAATAATTATTATATATAGTATATATACATAAGCTTGAAGATGGGGAATAACAAAGTTATACGAACAAAATCTTTTTGAAAAATTCAAAAGAGATGTTTTAATGAATTAATCTTTTCAAAAACTGTTTGACGAAGAAGAGTCTTCTTTTTATAGAAATTCAAATTTTCTTTAATTATATATATATAAAAATAGTGGCAAAATTACATAGAACAAAATTTCATAAGACAAAACTATGCGTGTTATATGCCTGTATTTCATTAGCCTGTTTTTCATTTGACTGAAAATTTCATGTCGCAAGGTTTTTTTTATCAATGAACCAGTATTAAAACCATATCTTCTAGGTGGTGACTGGTGGAAAGTGCCAAGTTCAAGATATTGTGCAGCTTCCAGTAAAAATATTTCCAGGTCCCGTCTCACAAAAGCCTTCGCAAAAAAAAAAAATTTTTTTACCTTGTCTTTAGTAGAATGACTTTTAAGCACAATGACTCTTACAATGACTCTTAGAAAAAGGTTTTGAATAATTATGATATAAATAATTTTTAAAGAAATTTCAGATTTCGGAATATGTAATGTTTTTAAATATGTCATTTTGTCCATATGTAATTTTAAATTATTAAATTTTATCCTATTTAATGTTGTCTTTTATAATTTTGTCCCGACATCGTACCAAAATTCTGAATGGTTTCGGTAGCTGCCATACAACTCCTAGCACCTGGAAAAAATATTTCAAAAACCAAAAATGCTACAAAGCTAAAAATTTGTGCACAGATACAGTCTCAAAAATAAATAAATGCAGGTCTTATCGTTTTTAAAAAATTTGATCGGTTGGGGTAGCTGTGACACAACTCCTAGCCCACTTCATATATTTTAAACGGGAATAAACACAGACATTTATCCTGATCTAATTTATTGATGTGAATAACTTTTTCATTCGGCAAATAGCAATATACAGATTATATATTATGCAATTGTTTCTTGGTATATTTCGTTAATCCGTTTCGGACTTGATTCGGACTCGGACTGTGACCGATTGACTTGAAACTTTGTAAAAATATTGTTTTTTGGTATACCAGATAACTGGATTGGTTGGATTCCGATCCGTCAACCCCTTTCGAAGACCCACGTCGATCTGTAAAAAATTTCGTTGCAACAGAATTATTGTATCCAATTTTAAGAGCAAAGCTCCTTTAAATGCAAAAAAAAACAGTTTTTGTGGAATTCCCGTTCTCCTTCAGGCATGCCGGCCTAATAAGTTTTTTTGTCCTGTTGACCTTTCCATTTTAGTTCTGTAACGTATTTATAACGTTTCGCAACAATTGTGGAGCACTCAAATTAACACTAATACTACTATAAGAGTATTTATAATAATGTTATAAGAGTGCGCAAAAGTCTTATAGCAATAAAATTGTTAACAATATGTAGTCGAACGCATCCAACTTTATGTGAAAAATATAAGGATTTTCTAACTGTGCATATACCCGTCACATTTCGTAGGGAAAATCCAATATTAGAAATTACATTTGGTCTAAGCAATTTCAACAAGACTTTGATTATTCTTGAAGAAAAATGTGTGAAAAACAAATAAAACATTTTTTTTTACTTTGGAGGGTATCGAAGGGACCTTTTAATATATTTTTATGCCTCTATTTATAATTTTTTATTATAACCTAATAAATTTATTTTCACTTAAAAATCTAAATCTCTTATCTGTTCGTCTAGTAGATAATAATCTTTTTTTTTCTTAAAAAAACGCAAAATTTGATGGTCTTTAATTTTAAATTCTTAGATATAAAACCAATAAGAACAAGCTCAGGTAGAAAAGTGAGTTATGTAAGTATATTGTTTATACATTAACGAACTAGATCCTGAATGATATAATAAAATTTCAAAAATTATATTGGGTCGCATATGTTCAAAGAATACCCAAGCATACAAAACGCGATCTAAGAATAGGAGTTAAAGATAAATGACCGCGAAGATATTTCTGTAGGCGAAGAATGAGGATCTTTTAGTATTTTTCAAATAATGAAGCTGCCTTTGAATGGAGAAATTTGAAGGGCATTCAAATATTTGACTTAATAGTGATGATACCAGTAGGATATTAATTGTATTTGTATAGATCAAAGATAGATTTGTATAATATGAACGAAAAAAAAGTTTTTAGAAATCCTATACTTTCAAAACGAATAGAATTTCACTACAGTTTTTTAATACCATAACTATAAATGAAAATTATAATTCTGTCATTGAAGTAAATTACAAAAGAGTTTTCTTCATCAATATTTACTTTATAGTAATTACTATTATATAGTTATTAGAAAACTTTTTACGGTTATAATAAAAAAATATAGATAAATTTTAAGTATTGAAAAGTAAAATATTTTCAATTAACATTTCTAAACTAACATTGCTTATATTTTCTTTGGTTTTTTATGATTCTTTTTAATTTTCATATTATATTTTAAATACAATGAAATGAAATAAAATATTCTGGAATATTGTATTTTAATGCAAAGTACTCTTTAATCATTAAAATTTTTTTATGCTTTTAAAATCCAGCTGTAAATATTCTCTCATATATTTGAAAATCGACCTAATACTGATGCACTAATAAAATTTTTAAAATAATTTCAGATCTATTTAGATTTTGAGAGTAATTTTACAACTTTAAATAAAAGAGAAAATTGTAATTTTTTTTTACCAACAACCAAAAATTATACGTTCAGTCCCATAAATTTTCATTTATTACTGAAAATCATGTAATAATTCTAATATTTCCACGTAACAAGGAAAAACAATTATGAAATAAGAATAAAAAATATATTTTTTCTTGTTATTAGAAAACTTTACATCTTAAAGTTTCCTTTTCGTTCTTTTTTTTTATTCATGTTCTTGTAAGTTATTCATCTCATTCACATCTTCGACATAAATATACGCACAACCACACGTTATAAGATAAGACGTTATTTTAAACTTACTTTTATTACTCCTATCTTAACATTAAAAAACAAAAGAGAAAACTCACAAGTCACATTTTAAACAATGATAAAAAAATAAAATTTTTCAATCGAATTTTAATGCAACACACACTGGCAAAGCGATAGGGAATGAAGGAATAATAAAATCTGAAATGAAATTAAAAAAATTTAATTATTTTAGGTTGGAGTTTTCTTATTAAAAAAGTCACAAGCATTAAAGTATATAAATATTAAACAAACCAGAAAACATTACGAGTTCAATTCAACAATCTTTGGTTCAGTCGTCCTCTCAAGGTCATTGGTTTAAACTAAACAATAAATTGTACAAGCTTTCAATTTAAATAGCTATAAGCATAAAATAAAATTTAAACTTGAATAGGAGAGAGGAAATGTTTAGTAATATTATAAATGAGAAAGTTAAAACCATCCTTATTAAAAAATAATACTTTTGAGATCCCATTAAATTAAATTGTTATTTCAGTATTTGTTTTCATATGATTCTTCTGTATGTTGTGTATGTGGGTCATTTATGCCAAAGGTATAATTTATAAAATCCTTGAGTTTTAATATTTACAGGTTCTTGAATTGTGCATTTTATTTGTCATCGATTTTTTTCGAGTCCGAAGAGATTTTTAATAGCTTTATTTTGTATTATTTGTAAGTTACCAATATGTTTTAAAAAGTGGGGTAACACTAATACTCCAATTCCGTATGTAACGTACCTACTATGGAAAATACTATAAAATATTTTATTTTTTTTTTTCAACCGTTTGCTATTTTATTAAATATTCCTGCTATTTTACTGATTTTGATTCAACATCCAGGTAGGTCCCCAATAAGTACTTGTGATCAAATCACGGTGAATCATCCTACAGCTTCGGTTGTAGTAAACTGCACACTGAATTTAAGGGTGCGGCATATTTCATGTGGTAATGCCAAGCCCAAAATCGAGATAACAGAACCGGAAATCTACGCTTTGAAAATACTTTCGATTATGGGTTACGAATAGTTTTTGGAGCTTGGATCTCGTCGTTGGTTTGTTAGATCCAAGTACGATTCACGTTTATACAAGCAAATGGAACGTGAAATAATTCGACTCAAGCTGGAAATTTTATTCATAAGCGAACCCAAATTGAGAGGACAAGAGGGTTATATATATCCTAACAAGTTAATATCTGCTAGTTTGATCACCTAGACGCCAGTATCTGCCAAACTGAAATTTTGAGCGCGGATTTCGGTAGTGACGTGTTCCACCATATATTGTTATTTAGAAGATATAATCAACGACCAAATAACAACACGGATATTAGAAAATGATTAATATTTATCTATAGATGTTATGTGAAATAATATCACAAAGGCATTATAGAATCCGGGACCGATGCAATACCTTCGCTATCTGCCGAAAGAGATCCATGGATATCGCAAACCTCATGTGAAATTTATTTATTTATTTATTTATTGCTGAACGTAGTTCCTTAAAGGGGGAAATAAATGCCGAATCTAATCAGAATAAAAAAGAAGAATTACGTTTGAAGTATAGAGATTACAAATCAAGATTACAGAACAAACCTCTTTGCATGATTACAAACCAAATTGCGAAGCGTAATACTAACGAACATCAAATAATTTTGGGCGAGAATTTTGGACGAAATTTGGAATCATTGGACGAAATGTTATGTTATTTTTTACTTGTTTTTTTTTACAGTGCCATCAGAAAGGAATTTTTACTTGTTCGCAGAAGTTTTTATTTTTGTTCTAGCATTAATTTGCCGACCAATTAATTTCAATTTACTTCTATGTGTCTTAACTTAATTTACTTCACATGGTTATTCCGTTATTTATAAACAGTGTACACACATCAACATACAAATGTGTTCAAAACAAAAATGTTTAATAAGGCTCTCTTAATGTCAAAAAAAAATTTAACATAAACGTATAGGAAACTGCATAATTTTTTTCTCTTATTTTCGTTTGAAGACATAGCGTCGCTCCACAATTATACTGTCGTACATTATAAAATCAAAAAAAGGGGCTGTAAGTGCCATTTTTATTAATTTTTTAAGCTCTATCGATCTGTGTACTCGGCGTTATCCTATGTAACATAGATGCAACATTGCTACTTAATGTAAAATATATTGCTAAATAAATGGCAAATTTCTGGATATACAACAAAATGCGGTGTATATTGACGTTTTCGAAATAAATAAATAAATAAATAAAGATATTGATTAAATTTTCTTGACATAAAACACTTCATAATTTGGAGTGATTCTTGTATACCTCAGAACAAAAATAGAACTCTTGCCACAGCATTGCTACAATTTATTTTCGACCATTACAAATAAAAACTATTGTCCAAAAATTCTCCGAACCACACTATTCCCAAGTATGGGAAATGAATAAAATAGAAATCAAAATAGCTTTATATTTCATTTAATAAGGCAAATATTGAATTCCGAAATTATTTCGTTTTCTTATAAATTTAGAAGAAAATAGCTATACTATAAAATAAAAAACAAATCAGTTGTTTTGGCATATATACATATTTTTTTGTGGTGCGTGAAAGGATGAAGGAAAACTGCATAAAAATGACGTATACGGTAAAATACTTTTGAGTAAAACGTCCAAAATAATTGGGGGAAGGAGTTATCGATTGGTCTATTGATATATCATATCTCTATGATCCTTCTAAGCGTAATGTCAAGGTAGCACAATATGATTATTATATCATGATTTTAGGAAACTACTTTTTTGTAGGAGTCACAAATAGCAATGGTAAATAAATATTAAATTATATATAAAAACCTGCACACTGAAGAACCTACTTATTGGCCAAGTTGCACATACGAAAGCCAGATCTTATTGACTTTCATATATTAAAAACTTGACTCTGGATAAAAAGACAATCAAATCATGCTTCAAGTCAATAGAAATGACAGTATTCTAGGTCGGTTAATTTGAAGTTAATTTTTAATTTTGAAATGTATAAAACTTATTACTTTGTAATTTGGGATTTTCTAACACTGAGATTTTTTGTTTTTGGATTTTGGGTTTGGGATTTTGACTTTGGGATTTCGGACTTAACTCCTCCTTATGGAAGACTACAGTATTATCTGCTACTGTAACAGTGAAAAACATTAAATGATTATTTTCTTTTAAAGTACCCTGATAAAAAATTCCCAACACTTTTTTCACTTTTACAAAGACTATCAAAGAAAAAAATTGTTTTGCACAGTTAAATTTTGCGATTATATTAGGGAATGTGGAATTTATGAAATCACTTCATTTTTCAGTCATGAAAACAGCGCTGTTAAAATTTTTTTTACAAATTTAAACTTAGCATGTTGGACTTGATGAAAAAAATTTTTACAGCGAATTTTTGGGATGTGATCGAATTCTTCATTGTAGACTTCTCTCTCAGTCGTACGAATTTGCATAGCTTTTTTTTTACGCCAAACCTCTTCTCGGAACTGGTTTACTAATGATTTTGGTTTTGGTCTTTTCGAAACAAACTTTTCAAAACAACTGATGAATGGTGACATTCTACAGAAAAAACTATCATATTACTGAAAAATGCGCAGCAGTTTGTGCTTAAAATTTTCAGCACCAACTAAAGTACTGAGAAACGTTCATAATTTTATTTATAACAAGGCTTTTCGTTTCTATATTCGGACTTGAAAAGTATTCTTGTAGAACATTAAAATCGTTTCGCAGTCTATTAATAATTGTTTCTGGTGAATATTCAGAGTCTATTAATAAAATGGTGTCATCAGCAAAAACTTCAAAGGTTCAATTGGCCTGTATATTAATATTAATTATTACTTGCGTATATATATTACGTATAGTTATTGACTAATATTTAAAAGACTCTTGAGAAAATTCGCAAAGGATTTATTTTCTCTGAGAATACCTTTCATTGCCTATTAATTTGAAATATTATTCTTAATTTACATATAATTTGTTTTTTTATTCTTTTTTAAAACAGGGATATCGATTTTGAAGAATGGAGAAAAGAATATCAAAGATTATTAGATGTAATCGAAAACGGTTTAAATGCATTGCAAAATACAGCAAATCTAAAATCAGAAAAACTTTTAAATGAAATACACAATTTAAAATTAACTCAAATTGAAAGAGAATGTGAACGTGCATTAGGTAATTCAAAATAAAAAAAAATTTAAATTATTAATTAATACGTATTAATAATACCATTTTAGAATTTACACCAGAAAAAATTATTTCGGTGTTTCGTGAATGGTCAACACAAAAAAGTCCCCCAGATTCAGAAACAAGAGAGCGTTTAAGTAAATTAAAAGACAAATTAACAGGAACAAATCATTCAACAATTATGTAAATAATTTTTTTATATTATATAAAATATATATTAAAATTAAATAATTATTTTAATAATTATTTATATATATATATATATATATACACAGAGTATGCGGCGAAACATCTACAACAATTGATCCAGATTTAGATGATCACGAAAGTTATTTAAATAAATTTAAAAATAAAATATTTGAAAAAATCAAATACGCAATAGAAGATCATATACAAAATGACCCAGATGTAATTAAGGGGAGAAAAAAGACTGTCCAGGTATTTAATATTCAATTTTTTTTAGTTAAATTTAAATTTTAATATAGCTATAATTAATATCAAAAATATCTCAAAATCATGCAAATTAAAAATTTAAAACTTAAAAACATAGGTACTTTCTTTATGAGAAAATCATTAATTTGTTAGTTGGGTTGGAATTTCCAAAAATTGTAATAATCTCTAAAATTGAAGTACAGCTCGATAATTCATTACCATAGAGTTTAAATGAAAACATTTTTTAGTTGAAATTTTTCTATTCTTACTTCGTATGACTGGGTAAATTATTTTTATTTGAGTTTACCCACATCGATCTCTATAATTCTACAACACTTAGGTATCATCGTGATCATTTCACTTTTAAATTTATATTTCCAAAATTCCTTATTTAACACCAAAGCTGACATTGTTCAGGTAAACTTTGGAATAGATTTAATAATAAAGTTAGTTTGACATATTTCGAAATATATGTTTGGGTGCCATTTGAGCGGTGGAACACTTACTCTACTAATACATAACCTTGATAAATAACGAAATTACAAAAAAAAAAATAATAAATAAGTATCTAACCATCAGAAAGAAATATATCTAGAATTGTTATATTGTCTTAAGAAGACGTTGGAAAGTCGCTAGTTGCTCATATTTACTCACTTTCGATATTTAAATATTTTCTATCTGTCGGCTAAAAACCACAAAATAAAGTGTTCCAATAAAAATAAGATTTAATTTTTAATGATTGAAATCTATTATTTGTCCGTAATTTGTATTTTTAGAGATTCCAGTATGATCTATACTATGATCATATGTAACTACCATAGAATGTATACCTTAATATGTATATCTTCCTCCTTAACAGTTCTATTGCACTTAATCTATATTCATCATATTGTTTTTCTTGTCTTTATTAAGTTATTCGGATTAGTACAATGAAATTCAGAATATAAATCTACAATAAAGGCAAAATAATGCAATATAAATAAAGAACTTCAAATAAAGAATTTAATTATTATACTCTATAATAAACTAAAAAATTAAATTAATTTAAAATATTTCGTTGAAATTTAAAAAAGAAGTAGTTTAATTAAAATTTAAAAACAAAAATAAAAAGTAATTCCTCAAAAATTAATTAACATTTTTATATATTCAATTTCAATAATTGAATTTTATACAAATAATTAAATTCATTTTTAAAAGAGAAACTGTTCGTATATACAAAATCCAAATCAGTTTTTTTTTTAATTTTATTTTTTTAGATTTCACTTTTATTTTTTTTTTATATTTCATTTTCAGTATATTGAACTAATGTTTATATTTTTATATCCACAAAAATAATCAGTAATAGCGTAATAAGTAAAAAATAATAAATGTATCTGTTGCATTTATAACTCCTTAATGACCTGTCAATGATAATAAATATAATAGGTTATAAATAAAAAGGATTAAATATAAAATGCGATATGGTAAAATTTTTAAAAATACCATAATTGATTATCGAAACTCAATATATTTTAATTTAAAAAAAAACTGTACAGGTCCGGACCGAATGTAAATTACTTTGATCCTGTTGCGAAAAAATTATTTTGAAATGTATTTTGTTTATGTATTTTTGAATTTATACATTACTAGAAAGAAGGTAATCCGGTTTAGAGCAAAAATATTTTAAGGGATGATTCCTTGTAGTATTTTAGGAAAAAAATTGTTCTAAACGAGGGTATATCTTTAAATTTAATCTGGGAGACAGAGGGTTGAAGAAATCGGATTAAAAAAATTATGTCTAAACAATATCCACTTCAGCTCCGAAAGAATTGACACTAGAGCAACATCTTCTTCATATTTTTTTTTTAAATTAATACACCTAATTAACAGTATGTGGATGAATATCAGACCCACCGTTTAGTGTACAATAATAGATGTACAAACTTAAAATTTTGCTTTTATTGTAAAAAAACGTGGATTATCTCGAAAAAAACTCGCTAATTTTTATTATTATTATTATTGTTATTATTATAACATTTTAAAAAAAACTTATATAGCTATAACTTTTTTCAGTGAACATTATTTCTAAAATAGCCTAGTTTGTTATACATATGACAAGCACGGCTAAATGTAGTTCAATTCTTATAGTAAAAAATCTGATAAACTATTTATTAAATCAACATTAAAATTGTTATAAATAGATACTGCAAAGCTGGACTGGATGTAAACAGGATGCTACCTAATTAGCAGCAGGCTATCGTTATAGCAAGTGATAGAGATTTTTTTTTTTAATTTTTTTAATTCATTTTATTTTCTAAATACTGAAAATAAAAAATAATCACTAGTACAACTAGATTAAACTAAAAATTTTCAGATTTTATTAAAAAATAAATCAAAAATTTATTTCATTTCTTTTAAATATATCATTGAATTACAACACAATGATAAAACAAAAACACTAATAGTTATCATTTGAAAATATACAATTAAATCAATTTGAGTTTTCAATTTTCATTCCAAAACTATATTATTAACATCAAATTCAAAAGTGATTTCATTTAAATTGAATAAAGTGAATTTTACTAATGTTTTGTGGTTATTTTCTGGCTAACCATAATTAATTATCTCGTATATTTGAAAAAAAAAAAACTCCTCTTCAAAGTTTACGTATTAGATTAATTTTTAGTACAAGTAATGAAATATATACAGAATATTTTGTTATTCAATTAGAAATTTATTCAAATTAATGATATTATGTGTGAAATAATATTCAAAAAAAGAAAACACTAAGCCAAAAAATAAAAATAAAATAAAAGAATTTAAATTTAAGTTAGCATGTAGGTTGAAATTCGAGACGAGTAATTTAAAATGAATAATTTAGAAAAAGTTGTTGTTGTATTTAAATAAATCAAAAACAACAAATTCTGATTTTTTTACACATTTTAATAATATTTATTTATTATTAATTTGTTTTTATTTTAAATAAATTATAATATTACATAACTTACATGATTTATAAATTGAAAACAATTTTTTTTGTCAATTACTGGAATTCATCTTTACTTTGTTTGTTTGTTTGTTCGCTATACACGCCCACAGTTTTAGAAAAAAAGTTCTGAAATTTTACACAGGCAAACGGACGCTGTACTATCAAATGGCAGGTTTGGGTAGCTGCCACACAACTCCTAGCACTTATTATAAATGTTTCAAAAACCAAAGGTGTAACAGATCTGAAAATTTACACTTATATACTCTTTCCCAAATAAGGAGACCCGACTGTTACCAATTTTGAAATTTTGGACTTGTTCGGATCGGTGCCATACAACTTCTAGCACCTATCAAAAAAGTTTCAAAAAATAATTGTGTTACAGACTTGAATATTTATACATATGTAGGTACTTTGTGAAAAATAAACAAACACGTATTTTCCTGAAAAAGTACTTTCGAATTTTACGAATCAGCTTACAAGGCTATGTGAAAAGGCTATTTAAAAAATGTGACAATTAGTTTTATTAATCAGAAAATACTGCAGAGTATTCCAGGGAGTCTATGGATACAAAGCGATACATACAGTTACCAATGAAAATGAAGTTGTTAACTACCGATGTTTCTTTATTCGTTGGATTTGATACGGTTTCTTCCTCACCAATTGAAATGAAAAGTGGGAGCTCCAATATTGCTTCTCCGAAATTTGAAGCAGCCAAAATTATGATGCTAGATTAATAATAAGAACTTTTTTACTTTGCATCCTCATTTCATTAAAGCACAAATTCATAAATTGATTGTGGAAAAGGCGAACATATCCTTAATTCAGGAATACCGCAATAGCAAGGAATGTGTTTGTTTATACTCCATCAGAAAAAATCGAAATAATATTTACAAAGAAATAATTTTAATTAAGTATAGTTTAAGTTGCAGTACTGTTGATTTTGTTACTGTAGTGAAAAAAAATACATTAGAAAATTTTTGATAAAGCAATTTCGTCTTGGTTACTTTTTGCAGAACGATTTCCACATGCGACGATTCAGAACGATTTCCACACGCAAACATTGAAATATTTAGGGTAGTTGTCGGACATTTAGTGGACAACATCTCGGTTTTACATGCATCCATAATAAAATTTATTTTACTTTCTTCTATTTCATTTGTCCTCTTGTTAGCTTCATTACACGAGCTTGATATTTCAATAATTTATTATATGAATTTGTTTTATAATTTACTGGCAGAATTACCCAGTGTTGCCGAGATATTGGAAAATTCTTAGGGGCTTTCTTTGTTTTTGATTTGGAACGGAAAATATTATTTGATGTTTCCTTTGCAAAAAGCTGACCCTTGGCTGACTGTTGTAGGTAGTTGTGTGAATTTAACTGATAAAATAAGAAAAAAATGCATTATATTCAAGTGCTTCTTTTAAATGTTTTAATATTATGTAATTTTTGAGATAAAGATACATACCGAAGGAATACGAATTCGTATCGCTAAAGATAAAAATTGCTTGTTGGGTTGGAATTTTAATGGAAAGTATTTTTCCCAATTATATAATTGGTTACTTCTATTATGTTAGTATGAAACTTGTTTTAGGTATTCATGATAAACATTTTTATTTCTATAATATTCACACATTAAATTCTTAATTTTATCTTAGTATAAAACTAATGGAAGATCTAAGTAGTAGCATTTTAATTTTTCGTACTTTTTAATTAATTATTTAATTGTTATTCATACGGATTTCATTGTTCAAAAAAGAGTACGAAACTTTGTAGACAGCAACCACAACTTTAGTAAGAAGATGAAAAGAAAACTTAAAACGACAAAAAACAGAAAGACGAAAAAGACAAAACGATAAACCAATTAAATTAACGGACGATAAAATAATATTTTGTTTTAATTGCATCTTAAAATATAACTTGATTAAAACCAACATTTTTATTAATAATTGATTGGGTAAACCCACCCTTGAGCAAGAAACATAAAGTTGTCCATGGGAGAAACATTACGATCCCAAATACATTCCGCAGTAATTAATAGACTGTTCATGTGCCATCTTGATCGTAATTGAGAACGCAAGTCTTACTCGAAATTGCAATCATATAAAAATAAAAGGCAAATCTGTCGGAATTCCTTTTTCCTGTTGAAATGGTCGTAAAACATTTTCTTAACACAAAGCATTGTGCAGTTGAAGAATTTTAGCGGCTAAAAGTTACACAGTAAAATAATTGGTGATCCCACTTTAAGTAAAAGACGATGTGGTGGTAATCCAGTCGGATCAAGTGAGTTTAAGAACTTTGGTGGAAAACAGGTGACTTCGTCAACATCTACTTTGTCGTACTGACTGATATTATATCGATTGACTTGTATTCGACATGTACTGTTGTTCGTTGCATGGCAAGTATTTGACCATTTATTTGATCAATGTCATATAGAATTTTCCAAAGTAGCTTGAATTTAGTATATCTATTTTCAGCTTTGTAGTGCAGTGAATATTACTAAAAAATTTGTGATAACCGTTCAAAAAGCAAGTTTTGAAAAAAGTTAAATTTTTTTTATATTTTTTTTGTTTTATTTTTGTTTAAATTTTGAAATGTATATATACAAATATTTTTAGCCTACAAAATGCTGATTTACAATGTAACTGTATATAGTGTTTTTATTACAGTTTTATAAGTTTACGGTGGTATATGTCACAACTTGTAAATATATTCGGGCATTTTATAGCCACTTCATGTTGAGCTAGGGACTATGAAATCTTGAACAAACCTTGGATCCCGATGTCAACAATTTCTGCTTCCCGCCGGAGCTATTATTTGAATAAAAATTCATATCTCAGAAACTGCCGAGCAATTTTGGTCCTGATTTAGATTCCGATAAACACTATTTTTCTTTTTAAAAAATTTTGGGGACCTGTATCGGAGCTCTTTTTTGGACCAAATTCTTTATCTCAGAAATTACTGGGCAACCTGGTTCAAATTTAGTTCACATGTTGATTACTTCTGACAACAATCTTACCCAAAGTTTAGAAAATTTGATTCTCACCATAGCACCATAACTGTAAAGCACCATGGCGAATTTGGTTCAAACTGAATACACGCATCTTGGGTTCCGATAAAAATAAATTTGGGCATATATTACCTTCCTTCCAAAGTGAAAACAAATCACTTACAACTACAAAGTTTTTCAATCAAAATTTTAACGACCAAACCCTATTAAATATTATGGTGAAAATTATAATTTATTTGAAAAATAATACATACATTTCATTTAGATTTTTAGAATTTAAATATAGTATCAACTTAATAATTTTTAATTAAAAATTAAATTTATCCAACAGAATACAAGAAGCAACACAACAGAGTAGATTTCTCTTATAAAAAACAAACTCAAACGCCCAAAAAGAACAGTTTAATACCTGTTCAATGACCAACTAATTTTAATTCTATTTGTTATAGAAAATTATTCAACCATAAAATTTCGTAAACTGTGTACACTAACAACATCGATAAATAAACTTGAATAATAAAATTTATATAAAGATTTTCAAAATAAATTAAATTTTTTTCTTATTATACCTACATATACAAATATATAAGAAGTAAAAGTAAGAGAAAAATATTTTCAAATAGAAATATTAAAAAAAGAAAAACTGTTCTCCAAAAAATAACTAAACTATTTAAAAATGCAATGACCATATAATAATCCCACTTCATACCCAACTTAACATTATTTATAACTAAATTTTCACACCTGATTAACTTTACCAATTCCATTTTTTCATACAAATAACACATTACAATTTCAATTTTCTTTTCCCTTTTCCTATTTTAATCCCAATTCACATAACAAATTTTACTTACACACCTTAAAAATTCTATTTCAAATTCTATTTAAAATGAAACAATTAATACACAGGGTAATTCCCACATCAGTTCATTGCTACATATCACTACTTGGATCTGTATTAATAAGTAGAACTTCCATTCTAGGCTTTTCAGTTATTACAGGGCATTAAATTAAAAAAATTTATTAATTTTTTTTTAAATAACCTTTCCGAATCACCTAACATTCACAATTTTTTGTAAAATTCTTCCACATTTAAAATCAAATAATATCGACCATTGTTTTAATATAACATAGAGCTCAAAATCCCCAAATACAAAATAACAACGTTTTAGTAAAAAAAAAATGGTTACACAAAATCAATTTTATTTTTAAAAATTTAAAAATTTGGTAATTTTGTAATTGGGGATTTCGAATTTGAATTTTGATTTGAAGATTATGTAATGAGGGATTTCGAGAGTAATCAGTTCTTGTATGAGAAAAACAAAGAAATTAAGAATATTTTAATATTTGAGTATTTGAGAATATTTGGTAGAAAAAGATTTTTTTAATGAAAATTTTAGCGAAATTAAAAAAATGTTGTTTAAGGAATCTAAAGAAATTAATTACTTTTCTAGATAATAATGAAACCAGTTCTCGTAGATTTCAATATGCAAAAATTGCCACCATATTCAACCATTCGAAAAAAATACTACTGTTGAATAAAAAAAAAATTTAATAATTCTTAGTCTTAAGTCCTCTGACTAGAGAATTTAAAATGGTAAAAACTTGTTTGTTCTCTCCCTTGTAATTTTGTACCAGATGTAAATCTGGTCTTTCAAACGACTAATTTTTTTCATATTATCTTCTTGCAATAAATTTATTATTCAATTTATAAAACATTTTGCCAAAGGTACAAATTTCCTCTAATCCCCCATTTCTTGAAAAAAACAAAAACATCATGAATAATTTGTCCAGCGTTCAAGTTCATTTTAATAATAGTTGTAGTGATTGTGTGACTAATTTGGATTTGTTTGCCATTTAAAAATTTTGTAGTTTTATTTTTTTAATGACAATTCACTTACGTGCAAAGGTTGAAAGTCACAAATTTCATGCAAAATTACTTTCCATTGATCAATATGTTAGGAAGATTTTATTTGATTAGTCATACACACATTTCGTCAATATTATTTCATTTTATGAAAATATGGCTTTTTGAACTGTAACATCTTTTAAGGTTCCGTTTATTTCAACGACAGCTTACTATATGTTTTACGAACAATATATCAACACCCAGTGTGGTTAGTAAAGCACTGACAACGTTAATAAGAAGATGTTAGGAAATTAACGTAGACTGTTCTAGAGAAATTGTAAATAATTATTAAACATTGCTGGTATTGTACAGTTAATTAAAAGGTAAGGTACAGTGGGTCCAGTTAATACATCCCAGTTTGATTCCATTGACTACGTACACATTACACAGTACAAAAATCGTTTATACATACATCTTTTTGGTCAAATTTTTGAAATAAAACATATTTGAAAGTTTCATATTTTTTTTTGGTAAGAGCTGTATTACAGTGCGCAAATTCAACGTGTTATTTGATGTAAATTCAACTTACAATTGAAATTAACTCAACTGAATTAAATTTGAAGAAATACAAATTTAGCCAGCATAACTTTTTATCTTACAAGATATTTCCTTCAACTTAACCTGACTTATCATCTACACTTTACAGTCACATATTCACTAAAAAAATAAACTATCTAAATTCGACATAGTTTCAATTTATAAGCGTCTTCCAGCAATCAATTTATCTTCCAACAATCAAATTTAATTTATTTATCTTTAAATTTCATTAAAAAATATATAAACATAAACATAAACAACTACATTAAATTATAATATCACCATACATAAACAATTCCTTTCCTAAGCAACACAAAATGTCGAAACAAAAAATTAAGGAATAATATTTTTTTAACTCTTCTCAAAAACACAACTAACAAAGGAAAAATAAACGTTCCATACAGACATATCTGGAATGGGATTTTAAATAATCATAAATTTACTATTCATCAGAGAACTCTTTATTTCCTTAATACACTCATATTATTTGGTATAGTAGTTTTTATATTTTTTTTCATTTGAATTCTTTTTTAATAACAACACAAATGCAAACACAAATATAGAATAAAAAAATTATTCTACTATATGTACAATACGTCTTCATTCAAAAGCCCTTACAACATTACTATTTTCCAAAAATATTTCAACTATTTTATTTACAGAATATAAAATATTTTTTTGTAATAAGACCTTTTCATAACTTAACAACTAGGCGAGGTCGATCTGAATATTATTTATTCAAATCTAAAACAAAAAAAAAAATACAGCGTGATAAATATTTTACATGGTGACCCAGGTCAGACATTCGTCCTAGTTTTATTTACACAAAAAAAAAAAACAGAAAACAAACTAAAAAAAAAAACAAGAAAATATAATTCAAAACTAAAACAACCGAACCCAAAACAAAACGAATAAGAATAAAAAAAAAACTGAAATTCTAAATATTTTTATTGAGGTAATTGAATACAACCAGAGATTGTATGTTCTTGTGTGTTTATTCTTTACTTTGGTTCGAGTGTGTGTGATTTCTATATGAAAAATATAGTTTTTAGAAAAACTTTCTGTTTTGAATTGCTTTTCATCCCTTACTGAAATCTTGTTTTTCATACTGAGCTGATGTAAAAAGTAAATTTTTTTTTTGTTTGAAAACTCTTCAAATCGAAGTTTACGTTAATCAAATAAGAGAAGGAAAGACTTCTGTTTCTGAATTGAAAACTTTAATTTATATTTTTTTTTCTACTTTTTTTATGTTTTTATTTTTATATTTTTTTTATCTTGTTTAGGAAACAAGGATATTAAGTACTAAACAAATTTCACGAAATTATTCATTCCACTCTTCTATCTATGGTAGATAGGTATTCATCCGTGTCTACATTTTATATTATTATTAGCAAAGCTACCCAACGTTATCCGAGCCGAACACAAAATGTATAAAATTTACTTCAATGTAGTTTGATTTATGAATCAAATTGAAAAAAATTAGTTTATTAAAAATATTCAAATATGTTTTTTTCACTACGACAACAAAATTAACAAAATTGCAACTTAAACTATACTTAGCTATATACTCAAATTATTGTTCGCCTTTTCCACAATCAATTTGAACTTATGCTTCAATGAAATGGAGGATGAAATGAGTTTTGGCTGCTTCAAATTTCGTAGAAGCAATATTGGAGTTTCTACTTTTAATTCCAATTGGTGAGGAGGAATTCGTGTCAAATCCAAAGAATAAGGCAACTCTGTTCGGTAGTTTAGCTTCATTTTTATTGATATCTGTATCTATGTATTTGACCCCATGGACCCCCGGACCCCCTGTTGCTCCTGGAATACTCTGCAGTATATTTTGATTTTTTTTTCCACTCTTGACAGAACTTTGGTAAACTCACCTTTTCGTACTTAATTATACACGGTACTGCAATTTTACATTTCAATATCTACAATAAACAAATATTTATTTAACAAATTACTGGCTTATCTACCCATTATATCTGGAAAACTATTGCTAACCGAATCACATAACCACATAAAAAGAACCACATAAGCGAGCTGGCCCCATCCAATGCCTCAACTGTCAAGAATATGAGCATTCCAAAGGATATTGTGCAGGTAACAACACCGCGAAGTACAGATGTTGTCCACTATATATATCTATGAAAAATAAACTACACTCTCAACCGTCCAATAAGAATGCCATAACTAACACAGCTCCAACGTATTGTTTGTTGGATATTTTGATAATAAAACAACAAATGAAACTTACGCAAATGTGCTAAAGCCTAACTCATCCGACCAGCTGACAAATTGCTCAAATTCTCTGGAATCAATGCTTCAACATTTTATACAATATATGAAACAATTTATGAGCTCTATGCAAAACATGGTGCAGGAGTTGATGAAAAACCAAACAATGCTAATTCAAACCATTTTATCAAAACCACGAATAATGTTATAAAAGTGTATCACTGAAACGTCAACGGCCTAAGCCAACACAAGCTCGAATTGCAAATATTCCTTACTACAAATATAACGGTTATTTCCGAAACACATTCAACAAGCAAGAATAACTTCAAAATCCACGGGTATGGTATGATACTAAACATATATGATATTTTATGATACTAAACATCCAAAGCACGTGGAGGGACTTGTATATTAATTAGAATTCGAATCAAGCACCATGCTTTAAAAAATTATTGCAAAGATTTTTTGCAATCAACATCTTTTTATCACGATGAATATATCAAAAATCTAACAATAAAATTTTACACTACAACATTTCGATTATTTCTTTAACAAATTTACTGGCCTATTTAAAAGTGGAAAACTACTACTATTGTCAGGAACTAAGCCTTCTTAAATAGAATAGTTTCGTTTTATTAAATTTGTTACCAGATTATTTATACTCTCAATTATTTTTTGTCACTTATTATGTTCCAAAGGGTACTAGACCAGGTTGAAAAAACCAATAAAGCATTTTTTTGTTTCATCGGGAATCGAACCTTAGACCTTTCGGTTGAAATGCAGGCGCTCTACTTACTGCGCCATCCAGTGTGTATGAATGGCCAAACCAGAATCCAATAACGGCCAAACAAGAATATAAGCACACAAATAAAGCAGAGGACGTGGATAGACCACACCCTTAAAGGACCCACGAACAATATAGCAAAACAGGCATTAGTTTGGAATCCGTAGAGTAAAAGAGGAAAAATGTAGACCACGGGAAACATGGCGCAGATCAGTCCACAAAGAAATATAGAATAACAATAGGACATGGAGGAAAGTTAAACACCAGCGCATAACAGAGTTAGAAAAGCATGGAAAAGCTTTATGGAAGTCTTATGCACCCAAAGGGAGTAAAGCAGGATGACGTTCAAAAAGGGAACTCTTAATTTTTTTTTTTACAAATCAACATTTTAAGATTGAATTAAAATTTAAATTGAATATTCTAAATCAAATTATAAGAAAATACATATTATTATTATTGCAACTAAAAAATTTAATGTAAATTAACTACTTGAAAGTACTATATACCTAACACGGTTCAATCAGTGGAAAGTGGAACGGCAAAATTTATATTTTTAAGTTTATATAAAAAAATATTACAAAAAACACCACAAAAAAAAATTTACAATAAATATCTTTAATACCTAATAGAAATTCTTTTATATAAAAACTTTTATTTGCTTCAAGTTTGTAAGACCAAAAAATGAAATAAAAAATTTCCCATTAATCAAAATCCTATTTGTGAATTAAAGAAAAATGAGTTTTCTGAAAAGCCAGAATAATGATGATTTTTATCTGATAAGGAAAATGGAAATTTTATTTTTAGAAAAAATCAAAACAAAACAAAAAGTAAATTAAACGAAATGAGCTGAATAATAGTTTGGGTCTCATCAATTTCACGAATGAATGCTGTGAATATCAATTTAAATTTGAAAAAAATAATAATTTAGGAAGAGTAAAGATTTTTCCAGAGATCAGTTGATACACGCACTGCTGGAAAGAATGAAGAACCATTAAATGAAGTATCCAAATCTTTATGAAATCATTAAAAAAAACGAAATTTGTACAGTAGAATTTTGAAGAACAAAATGTTGTAGAAAACCCAAACACCACACCACACGTTCATCTTCACAATTTTGTTATAATTCATACTGTATTCTACTGCTTTATTATCTCTAATAAGTTTTTTCAAATACAAGAAACTCACGTCAAAATAATTGAATTTTTGTTTTAAATATTTTTATTAGTTTTTTAGTAATCCAAGCTCATAGTTAGATCAAAACGAAATTCAATATGAAGGTAAAGTCATAAAGTATTCTATAATATAGAGTATTTACCATTCACGTAGACTAAAATTTGTTAATTTTTTTTTTATTTATTCATTTATTCAGTACTCAAAAGAGCTAACAAGCTCGTATAGAGTTTTACATATTTCTAAAGTTAAATAATATATTATAATTAAACTGTATATCAGTGCAACAATATTTACAATTCTATTAATTATTCTTATACTACTAATATCAATTAGAAAATCTTATACAATAATTATTAAACTATTCATCAAATTAAAAAAAAAAAAATTAAATAAAAAGTAATCATTTCCTTTTAAAAATTCCGTCCCATTTTCACTCAAAACACGAAAATGCAGTTGCATTTTAACTCAATATACCAAAACACTCTTATATAATTCACAAAACTTAATTATTTTTACTCAATTTGTTTTATTTATTGTGGAGAATATTTCATAATTTGAAGAGTATCTACATACTGTATCTGTATATACTTTTGATTTACATGAAGAGTATGCATAAATGTATACCTTTCAATATAAAATATTTAATGCATATAAAAGTTATATAGGAAAATGTAAACAAAAAGACAATATAATAACAAATACATGCAATAATAGAATCAATTACTACGTGTACATGATAGCTTGAGTACTTGATTTGAATTCTTCTTGAAATCTCAAGCTGTGTATTCGATTGACCAGCTTGAGGCTCTCACTTTGAAAATAGTTTGAATTTGACATATTATGTATTTTTGATGACACAAATTTTTCGCCTAAAATTTGTAAAATTTTCTATAAATTTAAAAACATAAACAAATATAAAAAATTAAACTTTTTTCATTTATTTACTCTTTTAAATCTTATAATTTTTAAATCACTCTAAAAATTAACAAATCTTCATGTTAGTACATAACAATACTTACAAATAAATGAGAATGAAAAATGATATTTGCCTATGTATTTGCCTAACATTTTCAATTTTGTTCTTTTTTTATTTCTTTTCAATCAATTTGAGCGCGCTGTGAAGTAATGTTATAAATTTGGCAGAAATTTTTATGTTTAAACAAAGTTTTAAAGCATTTTAAGTAATTAAAAAAATATAAATTTAATATCAAAATAAAATTTAGAAATTGTACTTTCATTTAATAAAAAAATATTACATAATATATATTTTAAAATTTAAAAAAATTGTTGCTTAGAGAAAAATAGTGAAAAAAATTGTGCTGATTAGAAATAATTTGTTACGTGCTTGATGTAGTACAACCACACTGCATGACAATATTTTTTAAATTGATGTTGAACTATTAATTTTATTTAACTTAATACTTTCATTTATTTTGGAAATTATTTTGGAAATTATAAATTATTTGGAAATCTCTTTTATGTATTCACTGAATAATTTAGTTTGGAAAAATCGGAATTTGTCAAAAAAAATACTATATTACACACATTATTAAATTAAACTGCTCTAGATTTATTGATATTAAAAAATGATACAGTAGCATCCAGTAGTATTTCCAGGAGTGTAGTAAATTTTTACTCTCTTTTAAAAGGCGTAAATATTTTTTTTTTTCAAATGGCAATGTCCTTTTTAATCAATTTTTCTATAATAAAACATTAAAGTACATGTTATATTTTTTTTTATATTCCATCTAAAAAATACAAAATTTTATTTTTTTTTACAACAAAATTCGAAAAAAATTATATTTTTTCAGTTATTTGGACTTAAAAAATCAGACCCATATTTGTCCTATGCTACCTCTATAAATAAGGGACTTTGAATTATGTAGACTTAGACCTACTTACAACTTTTATATGTCAAATGGTAGGATAGAACATATAATAATAAGAAGTGTCACCTGGATATTTTTCAATTTTTTCGACTTGGCGCGTACGGGCGGTTAAGAAGATGAAACGAAAATAAAAATTTAATTGCGTAAAAAAGTATAATTTTATAAAAAAAAACAAAAAAAACAGAAAGATGAATTTCCACATTTACCGATTTACCGTCTCTGTCACTTTTTACAGAAAACTAACCAATCAGAATCTATCGTCACGGCGATTTTTCGTTTCGCCAAAAAGATGGTAGAATATTATCTTTTCCGTGGCGGAAGCCACACATTAAAATTTAACATATGGATATGGATATGACAGGCAATTAATTAAAAAAAAAACAAACCAAATAAAGATGTAAATATTTTTAGAAATTTGAGAAGAAATTAGAAACTTTAGAAATAAAATAAAATAGTAAAATTTAATATTAATATTCAAATTTCAATTACAGAGTCATAAAAAGAAACCGTTACAGAAAAAGTTACCGTGGCGCTAAATCGGCATACTTCATAATCCAGCTTGATAAACCCATAATAAAAATGTTTTAATCTAACTTGCACTGAGTCTGAAATTGGTTCAGTGCGCTTTAAAATTGTTCATAAAATTGATGATTACTTCTATTCAAATCTAATTATTATCTTAAATTTTAATCTTTTCCGTTTCTAGAATATAAATTCATATCTTCTTTTGAATAAAATAAATAAGGAGACTAAAATGTAAATATCTTAAAAATTTAATTTAAAATAATTTTTAAATAAAAATATAATATAGGTACATAAGCATAATAACATAAATGTATAATAATTATGTAGATATTGTATATATAATTTTCTTCAACCTTAAATAATTTTTTTTCTCTATCTTTCAATTCCTATCCTCATTTATAATCAGTAATTGTTCATATCAATTTCGAAAAAAAATACCTTCATGATTCATCAATTTAATTTCATTTTTTACATCCTTTGATTTCTATATTAATATCTATTGGGAAATTATTATACAAAATGTAAATTTCCTTCTTAAATGTTTGATTTATTACGAAACCATTGAAGACAGTGTTCTATTTTAATTCATATTGATTTTATTGAAATTGAATTGAAATGATAACTTTTCTAATATTTAAATAAATGAACCATCATAGGTAGTATTCCAAATCAATAAATGAAAATTATTTAGAAAAAAGTATTACTGTAGTATGTGTGCTGTGTTGTAGTACTGAGTAATAGCAGTGGTGGAAATTGAAATAAATTATCAAAGTGAGGAGTAAAAATTACTCAGAAAAATATTTGTTTGCTGAAATTAGTGAACTGAAGGGTGAATTTAATCAGAAAAATACTTCAAATTGCATATTTTTCATAACAAAAACAAAAAAACATCAAAAGCCTAAAGTATGAATGTTATTATTGTAATTAAATTGTTCTGTTTTCCAAATACATTATCGGCAATTATTTCTAAAAAAATTGATTTAAAATTCAAATTAAAAAAACCACAAATTTTAAATTTATAATTATTTGTACTAGTTTAGAATTTCATATTATTCTACATGTTTCCTTTTTTTTAGTATGTTTACAATTAATAACCTATTTTTTTTTTTAATTTAATCAAATATCCTTGAAAAATATTTTGATTCTTTCCAATTTTTTCAAACAAAAATTATTCAAGGGTAAATTTTAAATATGTATTTTTTTTTTCTTACTTAGTTGTCGAATGACAATCTAGCATTTTGACTAATTTCAATAAATTTTGCAACTGATGGCATATTCGGAGTTGTATGATTCATATCATTGTCCGTTGAGAAAAAGATGGAATCATAAAGAAAAGGAGAGCAAAAAGAAAAAGTTTTAAGTAAAATAATTTCAATGAATAGCACCTCCAAAATCATTTTCGACATCTATTTTATTTTAATCGCATTGCTGCAGTGCAACTGAATGTATAAACTTATAAAAACGCGAAAATTAGGTAACGGTATTAGAAAAATGTCTTAAATCACTTGTTAAAATAATCTGCGAATTTAAATACCATAGTTTCCGCAAGGGAAATGTTTCTGTTTTTATTTTTATATATATATTTTTTTTTTGTTAGTTTTTGTCATAATATATATAAATTTCAGGAAACACTCGTTTCATGTACAGATAAATTCATGATATTAACATACTTCAGTTTTGTAACACTTCACTTGTGTTTTTTTTGTTATTTTTGCAGCTCTTCTGAGAATAAAAGACATTAAATCATAAATTTTTTTTCCAAATATGTTTTTTTTACTCACGATGATACATTTTGATATACTACAGACTATGGTCTACACCTAAAATAAAAACTGCTGTAAATTTAATTGAAAATAAGTTTTTACATGAAAAATAAAAATCATTTTTTTACTTTATAACCATTAGAATTATTGCTGGAAAATTTAATAATGGTTATTCAACTAAAGTTTTGAATATTATTATATTGCCATTATTATTATTATTGTGTGGTGAAAATCATATTAATATATATTACACACAAGCTGTATATGACATTTTCATAAATTATTGAAAATGTTGAGTGTTTCTTTTTGAACATTATTGAAACTAATTGGTTTTTATTATATATATATACAATTGCCTATTACATCCAGCCACGAAACTGGAGAGAACACTTTTAAAAAAGTACCTTATTGTATGGAAAAATAAGGAATCTTCGGACCATATTGCATACAAAGTGTAGGGCTTTGGGGTAAAAAATTTAAACAATATAAAAGATTATAGATTTAATTCCAAATTCCCATTAAAAATTATTAGTATTTTCATATAAATATTTCAATTTTAAAAAATTTCAAATTAACTAAAGCGACACACCCTTACTTCCATTAAATCTAGAAAGCTACTGAAGTAGGAATGTGCAAGTAATAACTATTCGTTAGTTGAGTATCCGTTAACTAACAAGATCTGAAGTAACGGATAGACATTCCAAAAAATATTCGTTACTTAAAGCATTTCGGATCTTCTTATATCATATTATTTTCATATTCATGTATACTTTATGTTTCTTTCATTTCATTTCATATTCCTTTGACATTTTTTTTTTGTTTTACTCTTTGAATATACATATATCTTTATCCGATTGTTTATTAGGGGTAGTAGGTACTATTCAAATCGTGTACTGTATACACCATAGCTGAAGAAATAAATATTTTTCATTCATTTTTATATCAATAGCTTTTTTTAACATGAGGTAAGCTGAAAGCAAACTACCTTCTCTTTATTATTGGCCCCTGACGAAAATTGGTGATGGAAAATTTTAAAATTTTTACTGTATTTTATACGATAAAAATGTTTGTAATTTAAAATTTAAGAAATAAATACATTAAATACTTAAATATATTTAAATAGTTTTATTTTTTAAATGAAAACATAACATATTTTTAAGTTCAAGTATTTATATTTACAGAAAAATTTTTAAAACAAAATATAATATGAAGTAATATAAATAATGAATAAAAATGATGCATGATACATTGATACATGATAAGTAAAAATTATAATGCAAGTATAATGTAAATTAGTGTTGTATTTGTATCACTCATTTTCGTCAGCTTATCCCTGTTTTCGCAAGCTTTTCGTTGTTACAATTTGCTTTTATTTTAATTTCACAGATTATATAAAATATTTTATTAATTGCCAATAACATGATTTACTTACCAAAATCAAAAATAGAAAACACGCGCACATAACCTATCACTTCGATGAATTTATTGCAATGCGGAATAAGAAAGCACTAGTAAATCGAAATTGAACCAAAAAAAAAGTGTGCCATAAAATTATGTTAATAGGCAATTAATCATGTATAAATATGTATTAACATATGTAGATATAGATATATGTACATATATCTCTTTACAAAAAAAAGGAACAAAAGTGGCCTGTTTTATTTCTTAAAAAAATTAAAATACCAACATTGCAATAAAACTCTGATTTTCAACCAAGCTCTGATAAAAAAGAAAACGGTATTCCGTAGACAGTTCATGATTTGTAATGCGTAACTAATAAATTTTATTCTTTTATTACTATTATTTCTATAATTTTTCTAGATTCTGTGACTCTATCATTGACTCTATTATTGAATGATCAACTGTATACTTATTTCAATACAAATTATTATTAAATGCTGTTTGGTTTTTTGTTATCATGCCATATTAAACAATTGATAAAATTTCTATTCGTACTTAATATTTTAAATCAAAAAATTGCTTGCTTTATTTATATTATTTTATTTTTTTTATCTTTCCAATGTTATAACGAATATTAAAAATATGGCGAAAGTAACTTTATTTTACCTGTACAGTAAACGTTTTTCGCTGGGTGGCGCAGTAGGTAGAGCGCTTGCCTTTCAACCGAAAGGTCTTTGATTCGATTCCCGATGAAGCAAAAAAAAAAAAAATAATGCTTCATTGGTTTTTCGAGCTGGTCTAGTACCCTTTGTCATTGGGATATAATAAATGACAAAAAATAATTGAGAGTATATAATATAATCTGGTAACAAATTAAATAAAATGAAACTATTCTATTTAAGAAGGCTTAGTTCCTGACAATAGTAGTAGTTTTCCACATTTAATGAGTAGATAAGCCAGTAATTTGTTAAAATAAAATACTCAAATTATTGTAGATATTGTAGTGTAAAATTTCAGTACCGTACTTAATTAAGCACGAAAAGGTGATTCTACCTAAGTTACTGTCAAGATCATAAAAAAAAAAACAGTAGTTTTAGCTTATTTCTCTGTTAACCGATCACCACCCCGAGTTTCTTTCTGAATAACTCCATGCTCGAATTCTATTTTGGTAAGTGTTCGAATTCTGAACTGACTCACTCCCAAAATTAGTGAAAAAGCTCCAAGCTCAAACCAATATTATAAAGATATTTTACATAAATTATGACAAATTTAAAAAAAAATTAGGGAAACATTTTTAAAATTCTGCATTTAAACTAATTGGACTTTTTAAACAGAAATAGAATACTGAAATACAGTATTCTATTGAGGGAGCTCTATTTATGTTTCCTAAATAAAACTTACTAACCTCTAAATTTTTATGAAAACATGAGTGGTTTCTTCTTTATCGTGAGAAGTCTATGTTAGTACGTAAATTACTGCTTTGTTAAAAACTTTAAATTTGGCTTCAACTTACATTATAATTATCCAACAGAGGCCCCTAGTTTCAATTATAATGTATAGATGTAATGTAAAGTATTAGTTATAACACAACATATATAATAACTCCAACAGTAATAAAATAGGTTCAGTGTACTTAATATGATGTCACTTTATTTTTTATTTCAGAAATTATATTTTCTTATTTCACAGAAACAATTTTAATTTTGTTATTTTTTTTTATATTATCAAATATAATTTTAAATTTAATTTTATTTAAATAGAAGTTTATTTATAATTTTTTATAAAAAACAAAGTTTTTTCATCCAAATTAAGTTTTCATTTTTAATATTTAAATAAATCAAATTGGTTTTAAATTTAAACAGAGTAAAAGAAAAGACGTCTGTACACCTCAAGAAAAACTGGTACTAAAAAATCCATGTCTTACCATGTCAGTCTTTATTCTTTAAGCTTCTTTGTTTGCTTGCATCATAATAGTTTTTTTTTAAATACTAATTTGCTTTACTTAAAATCAATCAAGCAACATGAATACATATGACATGAATACACTTTATGATATACAGAAGTTAAATTTAAATTGTAATACACTAAAAAAACTTTTTAATTTCCATAAAAATTAATAATTAATCAAAATTATTAACTTTAAATTTATCTTAATTAATTAATCAATTTTCCGCCATTTATTTTCGGTTTTTATTTATTTTTTAAATTTTTAAATGTATGTTTGTTTGTTTTTTGTGGTTTTATGAGTAATGAAAAATTGAATTAATAAAACAATTTATTAATACAATTTGTTAGGAATTGTTTATTTTTAAACCAAATGCAACCATTCAACTGAAAACCAATTGTAAAACTATCGAGGAGGAGACCGATACAGAAATACTTTCTTTCTTTTTGTTCTTGAAAACATAAAAAATTGTCCTGCATTTATGAGTTAAAAAATGTAATTTTTCAATTCAGTTCGCAATATTGTATTTGTACATGAATAAATTAATTTTAATGAAAATCAAATATCCCTACTCCTTACCCACTTGAAATTCAGATTTTAATGAAATTATAAAAACGAAAAGCTAAAATTATTTTCATTATTGGAAAATTTCTTATTTGCAAAAAGAAAAAAATTAAAACAACAAAAAATTTCAATGCATTACTTTTCTCTTCATTTCCATATAAAATAATGAAAGTAGAATGGTAAATTGAATAAAATGTTTGGTATATATTATATATACGATAAGGATATAAGAAGAATTATGACGATATAAACAAAATATGAAGTTATAGTGAAATATTTTATTGGAAAAGCATTCACTGAAATGCTAATAACGATACTTTTAAAAAACTAACGAAATATTTGAATTGATTTCCAAATATTACTAGAAAAGTTTTCAAGTTTAAACTTCACTGAGTCGCAAATAGATTTCTTTAAATCATAGCTATATGAAAGAACACTGATGCGTACATGTTGCTTCACATACGAGTGATTGAATAAGTATCAGAAAAGGAGTTCCACAAAGCTTGATTTTTGGACCGGATCTGTTTAAATTATATATCGATGACTCATATCATTAAATGGCAGCATCCAACTATAAGCAGACGATGCTGTCATTAAGTACTCGAGCAATAAAGAAGATGAATTTTCGATACAATCAAAAATGATCTTGAGATGATAAATGAATGGTGGAACTTATGAATATTGATAAAACGAAACTAGTGTTGATCAACAACAAAAATTTTCAAGTGAATTCTTTCACTCATAACAATTTTAGTTTTGAAGTAATTCAAAAATATAATTAACTTGGTCTATTGTTGGATAGTAGGATGAAATGGAATGAGCATATAAATCAGGTTATAAAAAAAATGTCGCCTTATATATTCCTTTTGAAGAAATTAAGGAAATTTCTAAATAACAAAGTGCTTTCCAGTATTTACTCCTCTTACATTTTATCCCAAGTTACCTACGTTAATCCAATCTGAAACGTTGCTGCTCAGAAATATCTTATCAGAATTGAAATCATGTTAAAAAAGCTATTAAAATCATTCATAATTATAATATATTCCATCCTACCCATTTGCTGAATAATACATATATAAGCTTTAAAAGTAAACGAGAGTTGTACATAGTTGCTTTAATAAAATTAAACATAATTTCATTTTCAATAGAAACATGGATATTCATAATACTCGTAATAAAGCTAGCTTTTATTTGCACTTATTTAGAACAAATAATCAAAAGAATAACTGTGTTTATAATTGTCTAAAAATGTTTAATGAATTACCGAATGATATTAAAGATACAGAAAATATTTGTCTGTTTAAAAATTTTTTTTGGAATTCTTATTTAAATAATTATATACTTTTTTATTATAATTTTTACGTTCTTTCTATTCCTATTGTATATCTTAAATTAGTTTTTGATTTTGATTTATTTTATATTTTGTTTTATATAATATAATATTTGTTTTTTTTTTTTTTTTATTTTTACTATACTATAAACGTCCTCATAGAAAGCAAACCTTTTTTTTTATTAACTTAGTTAAATTTAACTGATAAGGCCATACAGCTTATGCTAAGGCCTATATTCTTCATATTTTCACCTAATTGGTTTCATAGACTTGCGTTAATTAGGTCAACATTTATTTTTTATATACAGTTATATTGTAAATAAGGTAACATTGTTATCTTAAGTCGTAGGGTAAATAAATATGAATTCAATAAAGAAAAAAAAACATGATGATAAAATTTAATCAACAATACCTTGAACTTCCTTGAACTTTCTTACTTAAAATAAACAATGAATCCTTAAATCTAGTCTGTTGTACAACATATACCTCCCAATTAAGCTTTACAAAATTCTATATCTTTCACGGTTAGCAAATATTTTTAGATCATTTAGGGTATTTTTACTCCATCAACATTTTATTCTTACTAAATCTGTATATTTTTGTGTAGTGTACAGTGTACTTTTCTATAAACGTTCAGGAATTCTAAATCCCATTTTAATAGATCTACTTCTTTACAGGTTTGGTATAATTTATGGCTGAACCTAATTCCATCCATTAAGTACCAGAGGAATATGTCACTTTTTTTCTATTCGAATAAGTTCCACAATACTTTTGTGTGTCATATAATTATTCTTTCCCAATTTTCCTTCTTAGCTCCCCTTGATTAACTGTAACTTGATTAACAGACCATCTAATAATATATTAATACGCTAATAATGTCCGCAAAGCTTTCCACCTCAGTGAATAAAAGCAAGTAACTGTAACACGAACCAAAAAATCTAAACTTTTCACCTCGGTAAATATAATTTTTCATGACATAAATTAAGTGGTAAATAATAGTACCTAAACCTCCAGACAAATTATAATCACCTTTTTCGTTAAATATTGCATCGCATTTGCTGTAATCTATTAGAAACAAGAATAAAATAAAAGTGGCGAATTATAGTAAAACAACAAAAACATTTACTATGAAGCTGCTTGAAATTAAAAGTACACAGAATTAGTATTAAGATATTTTGATAGTCTTATTATAAAAAATTTAATTATAAATGTAAAAAATAGTCGAATATTTTCCTTTTAAACTGTGTTTTCACTGAATATTTTATTGAAAAGGAAAAAATATTTCTTTAATGCTAGACCGGCGAATGTTACCCTGAGATATGTTTGTTATTTATAAAAACTGTTGTGAATTTTAAATAGTATTTATTTAGATAATCAGTCCATTCTTTTTTGAATGAATCATAACAAAAATTTTAATAAATTTTAATTAATTGCAGTTCGACAATGACTGTCGACGCAAAGTCCTGATATTTTATCAAAGAGTCTTATAAAAATTTTACAATAAATATTTTTTATTTGCAAAAACTACAAAATAAAATAATTCAGTTAATTAATTTTAAAAAAATAATTTTCTTTTCATATCTTTTCAATCTTCCGAAATATTTTTTAATGAACCAACATTTGAAACTACAATTCTACAATTTTCAACCAAAAAATAATTCTTGAATGTCCAACAAAATATTTTTGAATTGATCCCATTTTTGAATTTAAAATAGGAAATTTTTCATGAACATTCAACACATTTAAGATTTGTACAAGAACATCTTAATTCAAATAGTTTAATATCATCAAAAGTTCCAGAACGTTTACGGACAACAATACAACAAACATATAAATCTGGTTCACGTCATGCACCATATTTCATATACGGTACACATGGTATGGGTAAATCAACATTAATAAGTGAAATATATTCGCAATGTTCAAAATGGTTACCATATAATAAAGTACATCGTGTTATACGTTTTGGTTCAGCAACACCACGTTCAGCATATAATTTAGAATTGTTGCGTGTCATATGCCAACAAATATCAATAATATTTAATATACCAGAAGGATATTTACCAAAGGATGCATCATTTGATCCATTATATATTAATAATTGGTTTCAAAATTTATTGAAACGTTGTGAGGATTTAAACAATGAATGCCTTTTTTTATTTATTGATGATTTACATAAATTGAATCCATTAGATTGTGATATTGTAGCTGCATTATCATGGTTACCAATTAGTTTACCATGGAATGTATATTTGATATGTAGTACAACAATACCTATTGAACAACTAAAATTCACACCAATACAAAAGGATCGTTTTAAAAGTATTGAATGTTTATTTGATCTTTCAATTGAAAAAAATCAAACAATTGTTAAGGGTATGGAAGGCTATGAAGAATTATTATTAAAATCAACATCATCCACATCAACCACCAATAAAATTTATGATAATCAACAAAATTCTGATAATAGTGATGATGATAATAATGTTAATGCTGATGGTATTAATAGAAATAATTACAATAATAGCAATAGTAATATTGGTATATTAAATAATGATAGCAACAATAGCAGTAGCAACAATATAACTAGTAACAATATCAATTGTAGAACATCTCGTGAATTTAAAATAAAAATTGAAAATTTATTTAACCATCTTGAAAAGAAATATGGTAAGAAAAGTTTTGGTAGATTATCAGCATTAATTACGTGCTCAGAATATGGATTATCTGAAACGGAATTACTTGAATTATTGATGCCAACCGATAGTCCAGATGCTTTGATTGAAACACAACAAGGAAATTTTAATTTTTCAACATTTCGAAAAATACGAAATGAAATGTTAAGTAAGTATTTTGGTTCATATTTTCTTTCGTCTTGTATTCTTTTATTTTTTTTTATTTTTTTTTTCTGCATGAATTTTTATACAAAAAATAAAATTTCCATTCAAGTCACTCGACTTAAGCAGTTCATTAAAAAAATTATTGCAAAAATTAAGAACGAAAGAAATAATTTTAAATTGCTCATTTGAGCAGAATCCTCTTAAATTTTTATTTAAAGTAAGTTTGAGAGAATATTATCAAAAAAGATTTTTAAATTTAAAAAATACTGACATTATTTAAAAACTAATTTATAGAAAATATTTATTACTTTTTATTTAAAAGAATATCTGCCAGTAAAATATAATTTATAAACAATTTTTGTATCATTAAAACTCTAGTTCAAAGTTTTAAGTAATATTTTTTTTTACCTTACTATATTAAAACTTATCTTGTGGACCAACCATTAACTTAACCATTAACATCTTTCCCTACAGTTAGAATTGTATTATTGCTACATTTCCAGAGCCATTGATGCAATCTGTAATATAACCAGATCACACGTATTAAATAAAAAAAGTACAGAGACTAGAACACTGCCTTGTGGGACTCCTGCTCTTATTTCTTTAAAAAAAAAACTATAAACTTTGTCCATTATTGAGTGAATTTTATTCAAATTTTTCTTAACATTTTTCAATTATATGTAAATGGTGTTAAAAACAGTTGTTTCATAATTCATATATACATATAGAAATATATTTTTTTTCATATAAAACTAATTCACTAGTTAATATAAATTTTGCACATACTTAATTAATAAATTAACCAAAAAAATAAAATAAATAAAAAGATCAAAAATTGTTTACTATTTTAAATACTACAAAAAATAACTTAAATTCCATTTTAAATTCTAAATTAATTATAATAAAACACATAAAAAATAATAATACCATGAACAGCGAGAACTAAACTAGAAAGAGAAAAAGTAATTATCAATCAACCATAATTCAATTTGAATCAATAATAAATGACTCTCAAACTTCTTTAATTTTGTAACAGCGTTAATTTAATTTAACTTTATTATTGTATTTTTAATTTTATTTAATTTATTTTTTGTTTTTTTGTCATGCCTTTTTATCTTGTTTTTTTTTTTATTTTGTTCAATGAAAATTTTTTTTAAAACAGATCTGTTTTAATATTGTTATTTAAATTATTTTAATTTTTGTAAATTTTACAATCAACGTTATAATAAATTAATTATAAATAGCCATTCCCACTAACAAAATATGTAATGAAGAATGAAGGTATGTTTTCCTTATTTATTTTTTAAATCTAAATTTTTATTTTGTTTTATAAAAAGTTATTCGTTTCGTTTCTAAAAACAGATGTTTCTATGGCGACTGCTACCTATATACGATAAGGTGTCAAAAACTACCGTATATATAATAGTGGTTTATGATGCATCTGGTTTTAGTAATTAACATGAATCAAAAAACTAACTTTTTTATTTATTTGCTTATTTTAATTTATTACTAAATTTTTTCAATACTCGAGGACTATCAACGAACTTCTAGGCAATAGAAGCCAATTTTCTATCCAAAAACCAAGCGTTTTGACACTTACAACGCTTCCTAATTAATCACTTGTGCCACTCTTCGTCTCCCATCGTGATATCGCTTTATATAATGTACTCTTCAGAATTTTTCAAGCTCCAATGTTTATTCCAATACATATGGATAAAGATCCATGTTGATAAGCGTACGTCGTTTGTACAGATCTCCCAAAACAAATGAGCGAGAAAATGTTGTGGTGCTGAGTAAGTTACCCAGCTTAAATCTTAGAAAAAATTTTCTGAGCATTCTTTTTCTCCACTGATTGACAATGGCGGAATCCTAATGGAGCCAACCGGTAAAGCCAACTTATTTGCAAAACTCTTTCCATCAAACTCCTCACTACCTCCTACAGCTCATACTCCACCCTCAATACATCTCAGATAGAGTTTTCAATTGAAAGACTCTACTTCAAAAGAAGAGCTATAGTGAAAGCTCTGAGGAATATTGATGTAAATAAATTTACCGGACTTTATGTAATTCTTGCATTGATTCTCAAAAAAACTGCTTTAGCCATTTCGAAACCACTATTCCAGTAAATGAAAAATTTCTCCAATTCCAAAAAAAGGAATTCTTTTAAAACTCAACACTATGTTATTTAACGCAAACTTCCAGGATTTCAACCTAATCCCTCCAACCAAGGTGTTACTTTACAAAACACGGATAGTCTAAATAGTTTAGACATGTGCGTAAACAAAAAGTTATTTGAAATAACTACATTTTTGATATCCCGATAGGAGCTGCTATATGAGGATCTATAAATCATTTATACGTCCCAAGATGGAATATTACTCACACATTTGGGCTGGCGTTTCCCTTACAGCTTTAGGCTACCTTGACCGCGTTCAAAATCCCACCATTCGTCTAATTAATTTGGGTCGTAACTTCATCCCGAAATCCTCTAGGACATCGACGTGTAATCGAAGCACTTTTCCTGTTTTTATAGATACTTCGTATAGGAGCACATGTTCAGCAGAAATGAAAGCACTGCTTTTTCCTCTTCAACAATTCCAACGCGAAACAAAGAGGTGTCGCAAATGCTCACCCCTACACTGTGGAAATCCAAAGATGGCATAACGTAGGTTATGGTAGTTCGTTCATAGTTCGCACTTCAAAAATGTGGAATCATATTCCTTCTGATATGTTTCCACGCTCAACTTATAATTTGCAAAAAGTTTAAAGAAAATATTAATACCTTTATTCTTCAATTTCCTAATACTCTCCCTTTTTTCTTCTTAATTTATCTTATCCTATTCAATCCCAACCAAGCGGTACGTAAGTGCTAAAAGCATTTTCTTACCAATTGCTTTGGCTGACTATAAAAAAAAAACCAAATTCCGAAAGTTTTAAGTAATATGAATCAAATAAAAATTTTACATATAAATCAACAATAAAAATAATAACCACCATTTCAATTTATTTATTATTTGGATTGTCTATTTAAAAAGATAGAATACTATTATCTAAGCTTTAATAAAGTAAATTTTAATGTTTTCGTCCTTAATAAAGGAACCAATATTATTTGAAACTACTCCAACACTATCAGTTCGATATTGGCATAACTACCACTGAGAAAAAGTATTTATTATTTATTTATATAATCAATATACATGAGACAATGAGTTTTTACAGATCTTTGCAATTTAATTTACATGTAAAATGAAACTTAAACAAAATTAAAATATAGCTAAATAAACTAAAAATCAAATTTAATTCAATGTGACGTCTTTGTTTCTTCATCAACTGCTAGTTTTAATTAAATACTATAAGTCCATTACCATAAATTTAATCTACAAAATGTACAAATAAGTCCAAAACTTTTTGCAGAGTTTTTCACTTAATACTTTTTTTCAAATACTTAAGTTATTTGTAAATTGTAATATAAACTTTACTTTATCTTAACTCATAAATTTCAATATTAATATTATATGTTTGTAATCTTACTTTTCCAGGCAAGTTTGAAATTTTACAGTTTACTCACTTCTTATTTTATTTTAACTAGAAGCAATTCTACTATTTTAATTATATACTTATATCTTCAAAATCATGAATTTTAATCCAATTTTATACATAACAAGGCAATCTTAAAAATGCATCAAAGTATTTATAAAATATTAGAAATAAGACCCTTCTTAAAAAATGCTTCTAAATATATTTACTAATGTAAAAAAAAAATGAATTATAATCAATCAAAAAATTTTAAATTTGGAATCTAATTTTGAACTATAAAATAAGCAATAATTTGTGGTTAATAGTTATTCATCTTTTTGAATTTATTTGAGAAGGTCATATATTTTCACATCACATGTTTCATTCACAATACATACATTTGACGTTTTCATATCACACGATGTACTGCTGAAGTTTTTGCATTTGCACACATGAGGCAATTTGCATTCAACCCGCATTGTTCGACAAAGTTCTAAAATCACGGTGGATTTCCAAACGTTGCTTGTTGGTTCCATTCCACAAATTATGCTATTAAAGTCCAAATTTTAATCTTTTTAACGACAAATAATATTTTTCATTCATTTCAAAATATTTTTAAAAAAAATACGACAAAATTTTATGTTATTAAGTAATGTTTGAACATTACATAGTCAGAATTCCTAATTCTATTATTACAATTATTATTTTTCATAATTTTATGATTATAATTATAAGATTTTTTTAGATTTTTATATGTATTTCATTAATTATTTTTTCATTTTTACAAAAACAGAATTATTAATACGAGAAAAAATGATGTCTGGTAAAGTTTTAATTGAATGGCGTCACGGATATTGTAAAGAATTAGCAAAAGCACGTTATTTAGATAGAAATATTGAAATAACATTACACACCGAAATAGCAAATATATTTTTTAATCAGGATCAAGAGGAAAGTGATGAAATAACAAGTGAAAAGACCGATAGTATAGGTTGGTACAGTATACAAAGTATGAATCTATTTCAACTATTAATATTCACTTTTATAAATCTTTTATTTATATTTTTATTGTTTTACATTTTTTGCAGTAAGTCAACAAAAACATAAAGAGGAATCACCAAAGCCACAAGAAGATACAACATCAAGTTTTTATAACCCACCTGGATTTGAAATATCATATAGTATACGCCATGTTGAAGAATCATGGCATCATTTAATGCGTTCTGATGATATATTGAAATTTAAACAGATTGCTGTATGTAATTTTGATTTTCTACTGGCTGCTGTAAGTTCAATTTTAATATTGTTTTTTATTCTTTTTTTTTTTAAATTCAATTTAAATTGTAAAACCCAAATATGTAATTAAATACTGAAAATCTCGGAAAAAAAAATGTTAATGCCTAGAGGAATTAAAAATTTTATATGTACCCACCACAAATATTGATGAAAAATTGTTTTTCTTCTTCTTTTTACAAAAACGAAAATTAAAATGTTACTCATATAAATGTTATCATCAAAATTCTGAACGCCAAAAACAAATATTTGATTTTAATAAAATTTTCAAATCTATTCCATTTATTGAATCAAATTAAAATATAAATAAATCTGCAATTGAAGTCAATTTGTTACAAACAAAAAATAAAATTAATAACTAAAAAAAGAATATTGTTTTTTTATAAAGGATTAAAGTTTAAAAATTAATATTTATTAGAGTTTATAGAAAAAACCCTGAATCAATAAAAAATAAATTTGCATAAGAATTTAATAAAAAATTAAAAATGGTAAAATAAAAAACTTTAAAATTCTATAAATTATTATACCTTGTCGTACACCTATAGTTCAGTTAAATGTATTGATTAATATAAATTGTTGTAGGTATCTTTTATTTTTCAAAAATACTCCATAACTACAGTTAAAAAGTTTCTCAATATTTTTTTTATTTGTGTGGATATCGGGATCTTCATATATCCTGAATCCTTTCAATTAACTTGAGACATATTTTTAACCGAATTTGGTGTAAGGCTTTGGATGAATCAATTTTAATATTTTCCAAGTTGGGGCATATCCGACAGGACAAAAATCAATCCTTCTGCTTATGTATATTAATCCTTACGCCATATGAATACCAAATTGGTTTAATACCGCTTTAAAAAAATTTTATACATACTTAGTAAGAATGTTTAGAATACGGAATCGTATTCAATTACAACCATTTCAAAGGATAGATTTTATGTTTTAAATTTTTTGTATCCCATTGTCAGTAACTTTTTGAGAAGAATACCTTTTCGTACACTAAAGGTGGACTTCATCTTCATGGACGAATTTCCGGCCAATTTTATTTTTTACACTATAATTGAAACACAAACAAAGAAAATTTTATGATTTCCTCTCAATTCGCAAAGTACTGACATTTGTTATACCGATATGTCTTGACGTTTAAAAAACTGTTCACATGCGCGGATTTTATTTTTATTTAAAAAAAATCGTTTAATAATGGATAATGACATTGTAATATTCGAAGAAATAAATTATAGTATTTTCCTTTTATCTTAAAATATAAATTATTTGTTAGAAACAAAATAAATTCACACAATAAAATAAAATTTTTAAGATTTTAAATATTGCTCAATAAAAGTCCACCTTTATTCTAAAAAACAAAAAAAAATACACTTCATGTGTTTTTCTTAAAAAACATTTGAAATTGTACATGTGAATGCGTTCACCCGAATATCGAGATAGTAATAAATATTTATCAAATAATTTTATATGTTTCCTTTTATTTTACTTCAGCCTTCTTCAGCCAGCCAAAAACTAAATATATTTTAGCTGAGAAATCGGATGAAGTACAATAATTAAATTGTTCGGGAGAATTTTTTGAAATAAAATTTTCTGATTGGTTAAAAAAGTTACGTTCGTCCATTAAAAGAAAATCCACCTTCAAAATGCACAGTTCTGCAATTCATTTCTATAAGGTTAAGTGGGTAATGTTTTACGACTATTTATAACTAGTTATATGTGCAAAAGTACTGTTATACCAGAATATTGGTTTATTACCGCGTATAGAAAATATTTTATAGTTTGACCATTGCTTTGTATACTGTATCAGGCTTCCATATAAATTCAGGCTTCCATATTAAACATTATATTTCGTCTAAAATTACAATAACAATTGAACGTTAATTTTTTACGATTTATTTTTTGTTCTTATATTTTCTCATATTATTTTTTGCTTGCTGTGTTCAATAAGTTTAATGTGTAATGTGTATTATATAATACACCATGTATTTGTTTTGTCAAATTAAACTTAATTGAACAAAGTAAGCCTTGTGTGTGAGGAATTTTGTTTGAAATCAAAATAAAAAGAGATTTTTTTTTAGTCTTCTGATAGAAGTTGAAGGGAAAGCCTGTATGTAGAATAATTTTGTTTATTAATTTTTTAATTTGTAAAATTATGAATGAAAACATTAACATTTTTTAATGCGGCACTAGATATAAATAGTTTAAACACTCCCCCTTCCATATTGGTAAATTAAATTTAGTCCAAACTTTGCCAGAAGTAATATTTTTTGAAAAGAAAAATGCCTATTTGATTTACACATAAGCTGGATATTATATTTACTCAAATTTCTTAATCTACTGGCCTGTTTGACATTTCAATCACAAGAAATGGGTTTAAAATGAAATGAAGTGCTTTAAAAAACAACAGATGATTACAAAATTATATGTGAAAATCTATTAGATGACAACATATAGTAAATTGCAAATTAAATAATCTTGAAACGAAAATGTACAGAGCTAACCAGGATAAGCTAAGCCGTTCTATTCAAGTTTGTGAAATAACAAAAAAACGAAAACAAAGATCGTAGATAGTATTGATACTAATATAATAGTTTGAAATTAGAGTCTAACAAACATATCATCAAAGAAATTAGTTGAATCAGAAATGAAAATTTAAATCAACTTTAAACAACAAACCAATTTATATAAATTCTATAATTATGTACCTATATGAAAGGGCTTGAGAATTGCGAAATGAAAACAAAATTGCTTAACTAAGGAATATGAAGATAAAGTATTTTTCTTAAAACTGATAACGAATAAATCTTTTGAATTTATGAAACTCAATCAATAAAAAATTATAGAATCTTCATAATTTAAATTCACTAGATTCTCCAGATTTATCCTCTAATATGCTTCAATGCTTTAATGACACTATAGATATAATAAACAAGAATTTTATTTATTCGCTGATGATATTAATTGATTATATAGTTTTGTAATTTTGAATTATATTTAGTATTTAATTTTCTAACTTTCTACTTGCTAACGGAAATATACCTATCACCGCCCATTGCACCTTATTCCACCCAAACCACTTTTTGTAATTAAATTAAATCCTAGCTTTTTATTTTATTTTAACAACAAAAAGTGTTATTTCCTCATTGTAATGCAAAACAATGCACTTTCATAAATTAGTTATTGATAAAAAAACTTAACTAGGAAGACGTTTCATAGAAAATAGTAGTTTAAGGTGCCTATTACACATCATTCTTTTCATCAATCTTCTTGTCCATTTATTGACAATATGATGATGAAAATAATGATGAGCGATTACATAATCATTCATGCACTCATCAATCTGTTTATCCATATTTTGACATTTTGCATGGACATATTGTGGAAATTTTCTGAATATATATGAATATTGAAAATATAATTTCTGGGGGAATGTTTTTGACTTCAGTTTAAATGGAATTTGTAATGTAAATGTTGTATGTATAAAAAACAACAAATTATTTTTTTGCACATTTGAATAAATCAATTGTTTTTTTTACAATAATTGCTATAATTATTAAAATTAATATAAATTGTTTTTTTTAGAATTACATTACAAATTAATATTATAACCTTATCTGAACATTCCCCAAAACGCCATTTTTTTACATACGTTGATTTTGACAACAATATTGATGAGAATTTTGACAGAAAGATTGATAGGAATTGAACCAACATCAATCATTTCTCATCAATCAACGGTCAATTAATTGATCATAGATTAATGTGTAATAGGGGCCTAAATGTTAAGATTTTTTTTTAATTTGTTAAGACCATAATAATTAAACTGACATGTTCACTTACTTATTTTATTCAAACAATTGCTATATATATATATATATATATTATTAATTATATTCTAATACATACTTTCTTCAATTTCTAAATAAAAAATATTTAAAATTGCTAATTCGTTTTGAGCGGCAAATAGGCACACTTAAATTTATGTTATCGTCATTATGATCGTATCGTATTTACGATTGACCGGGCGGTATTAGGAAATAATGAATTAAATTATTCAACTACATTTGATTATATAAGGATCGAATTGGAAAATTTCAAATTGCAATTTTGATATTACAGAGCATCAAACTAAGCTTGAATATTATTTAAGAAACATGAACAAATCTTTAAAGAATATAGTAAAGATCGTAATCTTTGGATAGCAAATAATAATGTTATAGATCTTTAGATCCAAGAACCAAGATAAAGAGCCTGATCCATTCCAAATCAATCTATTAATCACCAGAATTTCATGAAAAACTTGAAGAAAATTGTATTATTCAAGAAACTCTAGGAAAGACGTTAAAAGAAATTTGCCAACACTATTTAAAACGGTTTTATTTTGGCCTGGAGAAAATGAAATGTCGAAAAAAATAAACGAAATTTAAAAACAAAAACGACCCTGAACACCATCGTAGTTCGAATGAAGAAAAACTGCTAATATACCTTTTTATATAATATTTAAGTTAATTACTTATCTTATTTTTTTAATTAATTGATTTTTTTTTTGGTTTCGAATACTGAATTGTCGAATTTTTGAAATACTTCTTGTCTTATAATAAATTTATTTGTTTTATAAATTATAACGTATAACTTCTATACTAAAATATTATTTATTTATTACAAATTATAGTATGTATAATACTGAATTTGTATTACAATAAAAAATTTTTAACATAAGTATTTATTAGAATTTATTTAAAAAAATAGTTATTAATTTTATTCTGATTAATTATTTTAAGGGGATTTCTTTAAAAAATTCGTATATAGGTACACGTAAATCGCAATTGTCTTATTTTTCGAATGATTTAAAATATATGATAGACGAAGAATTATAATATATAATATAAAAAAATCTACTGCAGACGCCATACTTCAACTATCTTTCTAGTTTTTGTTTATTTTTGCATCAAAACAGCATAGTGTAGAGCATAATAAATAATATAAACCACTTTGAGTTCAAAATTAATAAATTTAAAATTTCTGTAGTTACACTTTTTTTTAAAGTTTGTCGACAGGCTGTGATACCCCTATGCTATACATCAAGCAACATCACGTAATTTTGTAATGAAAATTTTATCAAGCAACGATATTTTTAATTTTTTTCAAGTAATTTACATTTTTTTATTTGTTAAAAAAAGTTAAAAAGTCTGTAAAGTAATTTTAATTTTTTTTATATGTTATCATTTTCTTAACAAATTTTTATTTTCCACGTTTCACGTAAGTACGGATATTTTTTATTCTTACAACTGTCAACAAAAAGGAAACTGTTTTAAGAAAAACTGAAATTATTTTAATTTCATTTTTAATTTTTTTTTTTTTTTGTTTTTGGTAAAGAAAACCTTTACATTCTTTTTTCCTCTTTTTGTTAATTTATTTACACTTTATGAAAATATTAAAAAAAGACTTTGTTTCCTAATTGTTCAAACTTCAGTATCAGTAAAGAGCCAGTATTATAAAATCCATTTGTTTGTGGTTTGAGGTTTCCTATATTAATTTTTATTATTAGTAAAACTGTGTGCTCTTTTAGGACCTCTATCTTTATTCAAATCCACTTAGCAACTAACTAAATAATTATAAATTGACAAGTCTTAATTTCTATGAAATCCTTATACGTATAATACTTATTTCTAAGTATAATATTATATACAATACATACTAATTATGTACATACTATAATAATACTAGTGCACACTTTAAAACTAAGTAAACTAAAATTAGTATACATTTAGGTTAACATAGTATTAAAATCGAAAGTTAAATTACGATAATAATTATTTGTTACGATAAATTACTAAATTGTTTCATCTTATTATTTTGTGTAAATATTTTTTATATGTTATTATATTTTTATTATTATATATTGAAATGGAACGCCACACCACTCTCCCCCTAGTATGGTAATTGTGCTATACGATTTCGGAATCGTACAATTCTTCTGTATTTTGTCTGATGATGTTTCAATTTTTTCATTTCTTGTGTTGTTTTCACATTCTTTTACTATGATAAATGCTGGTTTAACTCGATCAGTTGACACTTTTTCGATCTAATTTTTAATATTAATAGTGAAATATTCTTTATTTCTTTTAACAACTTCAAATGGTCCATTATATACCGGTTGAAGTGGTGTTCTAACTACGTCATTTCGTATAAATTTATGTTTTCTAAAGTGTTGTGGATCAAAACCGTTTGTTTTGAGTGGTTCGAACCTTGCACTGGCCTTAAATTGGAACATACATCTATGAAGTTCTTAATCAAGTCGTGTTCAGAAACATTTCTGCCGGTTTGGCACCTAAATCCTCCTTGAAACAAGAACGGAGGCTTAGTAGCACTAATGGTAACTCGTTAAACCAGTTACTATGTAGTTTTACTTTTAGAGCAACTTTTAAACTCCTGTGCCATCTTTCAATCATATTACTTTGTGAGTGGTAGGAAGTTGTTCTGAAGTATTTGATACCCAAGAAATTATTTAACTCCTTGAACACTTGTGTTTCGAACTGGCGACCTGTATCTGTAGTCACACGCAGTTGAACTCCAAGCCTTGCTATTCATCCAGAGACAAAATATATCAAAATAGTTTTAGCGAAGATATCTGGAATTGGAATCGCCTCTGGCCATCGAGAAAATCTATCGATTGCAGTCAGAACAAGGAATCCACTGGACGGAGCTAAAGGACCAACAATTTCGATGTTAACTTGACCGAACCGGCTTGGTGTTCTGTTGTATGACTCAAGTGGGGATTTGTTGTGTTTACTAACTTTAATTTCGGAACTTTTATGTGACAAACGGTCGTATACACTTTTCAGAAATGTCGCAATAAAGAAGTTGGTTAAATTGTTGGACTTTCATGGGCTTAATATTCAAAGAAATCGTATTGTTTGTTAAGAGATCTTACAGTTCGCCATCATTTTTTGAACATGAGCTAGTAAGTTATCCTACACGAAGAATAACATTAAATAATGTACATCAGGTGTGATACTGCAATACGAGTATTCAGCAATTATCCTTCCTGTTATTTGGTCGCACCCTGTCTTTAATTTTAATAATTGTTAATAAATGTTAATAATTTCAATGATATTCTTTAACTTTCATTGCAAAGGCGGTGGATGAATCGACTCTAAGATTAACGCTGGAAGAGTTGATAAAAGTTGATAAGGAGATTGATAAGGTGTTAATACTTTTTCTAAATGATCAGCGAATACAGTTTCTTTTTCGGTATCGCTTCTAGCCCAGTTTCCATTCGGTAATTGAATGGGCTACAAAAGGGCGTTTCAAATTTTTGGCTGCCTTTCATAATGAGTAGTCAGATTCTGCCGTCGGAGTTAAGCCCTCTAAATACTTATTGAAGTTCTCAAGGTTTATTTCCTTAAGTGTCTTTCGCAATTTCTTGAAACAGATGGCTAGGTGATTTTTAAGATTAGCAAATCTGTAAAGTTGCCATTGTCATTCTTCTTTTTTCTCTTAGTAAATTTTCTATTTTATTTGGGCAGACTACTGCCTTCTTTGTAGTGTTATTAGTCACAGGTGTAGCTGCTGAAATGATAAATTGAGAAAACTCCATTACTGCTACCTCAATGTTCTGGTTGCTTCTGAATAGGATTTTTGTTTGAATGTACGCACTTATGAATTTACGAAATTTCAACCAATTGGTGTTTTTATTGGTTACGCTAGTAGATGTTTCATTCACAATATTCGTCAATGCACGCCTTAATTTCAATTATGGTAGATGTATGTATAGTCTGCACTCAATTCTAGAGACGAGTTAACGTCTTAGTTGTTCTTTTTTTATATTCTTCAGAATTCCCGAATCAATAAAATCGGGTATTTTTCTGTGGACCAGTATGTTTGTTGGCCAGATGGTATTATGTCTAAGCCCACATTCGTTAGTTTTGAACATATTTTTTTGCCCTTGGGAGTTATTAGTCTGGATCCCGAGTATGTGAGTTTGGCATTGTAATCTCCTGCTGCCAGAAATGTTGTGTCTAGTGTAACGAAGAAATCTGAGTATTGTTTTTCTGTTATGCTATATCTGGGAGGACAGTAAATTTTATTGTTAGATTTTTGATATATTCATCGAGGCAAATAGATGTTGATTACAAAAGATCTTTGCAATAATTTTCTACAGATTTGTTTTCAATTTGGAGTCACTGTCCAAAATCAAAATCCGCAATACGAAAAATTCCCAGATTTTTAAAAAGTCCCAAAACCAAAGTCCTCATATACAAAGTCTTCAAGAAAGGAAATATTTTTATCTTGATCATTTTTATGCATAGTTTCTGTTGCATACATAAAATAGGATATCCTCTTTTATAGAATATTTACCTTAATTTTATATATGCGTAGCTGCTGTTATATTGTAATAGCTGCATAAGTATTTGAGTTTCTCAAAAATAACTGAATATTTACATTCAAGCATCTTTTTCTTTTAATTATTTTTACTTTTTAATTTTACTTAAATAATGTTTTTATAAAATTTAAAAATTTAAAATAATTTAAAATACAAGATTTCAAAAACAGGATTCTAAAAAACAAGATTTTAAAGAACAAGATTCTAAAAAACGAGCTTTTGAAAAACAAGATTACGTAGTAGACTCATGATTTTATTTAGCCGGACCTAATTTTTATTTTAAAGTATTAAATCATAAATAATTTTTTAATAAAACTTAATTTAGTGTTATTTCATATATTAAAAGAAAACAATAATAATCAAACAAAAGCAAAAAAAAACAATACTTTTGCGTAAAATTCAATTTCAATAAAAAACAAAAAAAAAATAAATCTTTGTTAATATCATAATTCTTATTTTCTTACATAACATTTTATCTCTTTGTTTCTGTCTGTTCTCCGTATTTGATTCATTCATTCCTTTGGCTTCTAATATGGTTTTCTAAAAAATAGACTTTATTGTTTATTCTGCTTCTTTTGTCAGAGATTTATTTAATCCATAATTATGAATCTTACAAAAATATCCTAATATCTTTACATGATATTTTTGTACATTATGAAAATAAAATGTTGAAAGATTTTAGATTTGAATTTTAAAATGAAAAGTAAAATTTATTTTTGTAAATATCTTAAATTTTATTATTCTTCAGAAATATAATAAAAATAATCCAAAGTAAGAAATATGTCATACTTATATAGATGATACACATTTCGATGTAGTGTTGTTTTAAAAGAATTATACCTATTATTAGATTGTAATTTTTGTTTTTGTTTTGTTAAATTTACAAACTAAATTATTTTACTAATAAAATGAAAAGTTTTTAAATCAAAATAAATGTTATAAATTAATACTTTTAAGTATTATTATTTAAGTTAAGAATTAATAAATTTAATTTTGAAAACTAAAATTTAAGAATATAGCTATATAGTAGTAGATAAAATAAATAAATATTTGTTGCTAAAAATTTGTCGTCAATGTTATTCTTATCTCTCTCAAAATATTTATTTAAAGAATTTATTTAAAAATGTTTGTCAAATTGATTGAAAACTAAAAATTTTATATGTACGTCACAAATCAAATGTTACAAAACAAATACAAATGTTTGGACACATTATATAATTGTAGTATTTCAATATTTTTTTAATGGTACAATTTCTTTAACAAACAAGTTTTGTATTCTCATATGTCATTTAATTAGATAGGAAATTTGTGAATTCTTTAAATTCGTAGCTTTCAATTGAAAGAATGCTTAGAAATATACTTTTAATTATTAATTTGAATTTTTTTTATTCTGTAGGGCGTATAATTTTTTTAATTTTTTTTTTTTTATTCTCAATAAAAACGTAATTTAAATTCTGAACTTAAAGTGTCATTTTTCACAAAAATAAAACAAAACAAGAACAAACTTTATCAACAAAAAGGACGAGCATAAAAATCATATTATTCTCCATGTTTTTAAGATTATTTTTCTTTTTGTTTTAGTAAACTTTCCACAAAGTACTGTTTATTATAAATTTTGAAAAATCAAAAATAATGATAATTTCTTATTTTATTTTTTCTTTTCTTTTTTGCTTTTTGCTTAGATTTAAACAATTTTCTTTTTATATCTCAGTTTATGTCAAAAATACGTTTTATTTTTTTTTTAAATTTGCTGTTTTGTTATTCATTTCCTTCTTTACTACTTATTTTTCATTCTCATTTAATGCTTCTTTCTATTCTAAAAAAAAATGTTCATAAAATATTTAAGGCTCAAACTTTAAACGTTGAACTTTTTTCCATTCATTATTTACACTTGAATTTTTTTTCACATTTTTTTTTACTCACTTTAAATTTTTTTATAATTTACACCGATTGTATTCTAGGATATAAAACCAACAAAATATGTCTAGGTATGTGTATTTTCTATGTATAAATGTAATAAAAAGTTGCAAAAGACGCCGATATAACGATGAATATCATCCTCTTTTAACCTGACAAAAACATCTTTTATTGCTTTTTTTTCGTTTTTCTTTAAACCTGGTATACAGTATTCATTTTAATTTATACGCCATCATAAGTTATGAAATGTTCAAGATGAACATGATTTAGTTGATTGAAACACTGCTTTCCAATTTAATTTGAAAATAAATTGAAATATGAAAAATCAAGTTGTTATAGTTCTAAAATCTTATTTGTATCAGAACATGCAACAACAATAAAGTTTTAATAATCTTCTAACGGAACGAATGAAAATAAACACGATGAAAAGAATCGCGCAAAAAATTCTGAGATGCTCAAGTTTTGAAGTTTTATTCTTGAATTGCAGAACAGTTCGTTAAATAATTTTAGATTTAGTTTTAGAGGATCTTGGACAAACAACATAAAACATTTTGATCTATAGAAACTTAATAGTCACTTTAATACAATACAATAACAAACATGCAACCGATATAATGTAGTGCTTTTCACATTGAAATTAGTTCACGAATAACAAACACAATAGAAAAACTATTGTAATGTGTAAAAGGAAGTTATGTGTGGTGTTGGTGTTCATCCCTTGGAAGTATAAAATAAATTAATTCACAATATTTTCTTTGAATATTTAAAAAAGCATCTCATTAACATTCTTCAGTTCCACTCACCTATATCTAAAACTTTTTTACTTCTAGTCATTTTTCTTCCTATATTAGAAAAAGATGTAATATAATGTATGAATGAGTTTCCAACTCAATTTCAGGAGAAAATGAAATTTAGTTCGAAATTTATACAAAGACAAAAAGATTCAAAGGGTAATGAAAAAGTTGTTTTGTTTAGAACGCTCATTTGGTGATGAAATTTTTAGTTTGTTTGATACTTTGAGTAATTAAAATTACAATTTAATTTTTTTTTTCGAATACCATAATTATTTAGTTTTAAAACTAAAAAATTAACATGTTTTCTCAACATTGTAAAAAACATAAAAATTAATTCTATTTTTCACATTGTTCACATTTCTCTAAAAATTATTAAATTATATTCAACCAAAAATACGAAAATACATATTCAGCACATTACTAGAATCATTCAATACCTATAGTTACATCTTCTTCTTTTATTGTCTATCCATAATTGGATGTCAGCGGTTATATGGTATTGGCAAGGATGTCCTGACCGATGTTTCAATTCTATTTAATATCATCATAAGTTTTTGATGGTAGACCTTATCAAATGTCTTTTCATAATCCACAAAACATAAAAAAACATCTTTATGAACATCACGATAATTTTGTGCCAGTACTTGAATATTAAAAAGGGCTTCTCTCGGCCTTGTTTGAATCGAAATTGTGTTTTGCCCATGTGCAACTCACAATTTGTGTATATACGATTATGTAACATTTTAAGGAAGATTTTAAGTGAAATTAAACTTATTAACCGACTTCAGCCAATGTTGTGGAAAATTTTCGGTATTATAAATATTGTTGAATATTTTTTGGAGCACAATGAGGTTTTCATCATTGATCAGTTCAATTATTTCTGCCGAAGTGTCGTCTGGTCCTACGGCTTTAATATTTTTAAAACGATTAATACGTTTTTAAACGAATAAAACGATTAATACGTTTATATTCTGCAGGTTCTTTATTTTTATATTTGCGTCTTTCCATCCATTTTTCTTTGCCTTATATTTTGTTGTACCTGAAATATATTGGGACATTTCGTTTAGTATAGTTTTTGAATTACTTCTATGACGAGACGATCCTTGATTGAGTCAGTTAATTGTTTTTTCAACTGATTTGTACAATCTTCGGAGTGGTAAACAAAACCTTATATTGGTAATTTTAAAGCCTTCTTCTTGCTCAAAGGCTAGTTACTGTAGTCTCCTAGTCTCTTAAGCATAATTAAGGTATATTCATATATAATAAATCGGGAGTCAAAATATCACTACGAAGAAGATGAGAGTCTCGCGGTGATAAGATTTGTTTAAGTATTTTCATATCGTCAGCATACAGAAGAATGTAACGATATTGATTTATGGTTAGTATAACATATAATCACATACAAGAATTTGATTATGTGTTATTACTAACCATAAATTTATTTTATTTAGTAACGAAAATTATGACGTAAGATAATTAGAAATATCATCCACTTTAAAACAGTCTCTAGCGAAGTGCAATTCAAATTCAATTTGATAAAATTCCTTTTAGTTAATATTAACAAAAAACGTTTATTCAATTAATTTATTAACTAGAGGTCCCTTTTGAGTAATCATCGTAATTCAAATTAAAACCAAATTTCAAGTTTTTAAAAGAATAGTAATTTACGTACTAACATAGACTTCTCACGATAAAGTAGAAACCACTCATGTTTTCATAAAAATTTAGAGGTTAGTAAGTTTTATTTAGGAAACATAAATACTGCTCCAGTCTCATATACTGTTTCGGTTCGACACATTCCCTATGCTAAATGGTGTATTTGGTGGTATTTAATAAAATTACTAAAAATAAAACATTGTTGTAATTCAAGTGGTATAAACATTATATATATTTTTAACCAAAACTATATGATTACTACAAATGAAAACAATGTAATGGATAAATACATACTTAATTATATTGTTTGCTTTTGTATTACTATCAAAATTATTTTTTATTATTTACATTTATTTTAAAGAAGTTGAAAAATTGAAAAGTAATCGTATAATTTTACTAAAATTCATTGGAATTAAATTTCTTAAAAATTTTCTTCTACTTATTCTGCTACTTGCTTCCCCTAAAATAATTTTTGTTTTCTTTTCTAAAATTTGAACTTAATTTTTTTAACTTTCCTACTTATAGAGTCGTGATTCGTACCATTGGTTTTTAAATAATTTATAATTAAGAGTATTAATAAAAATCGAATAAAACCGACTAACACGGTAACTAGATTTAAATTAAAATTATCAAATTGCTTTTGTAATGATGAAACGTATTGATCATATCTATGTTATAATACACGAGAGCACGATTAGTGAAGGCACACTTTTCGTGATTTTTAGTGTGCCTTCGTTTTTTTCTTTCATTTAATCAATCACCAAATGTTTGTTTTATGTTTGTATTTTGGTGAAACAATTTTAATCAAGTATAAAATATAAGTATTTCCTTTTCATACACACAAAATTTATAGGAATTTACATAATTTAACTAATATTAACAAGAGATAACTGAAATGATGAGATATCTTATTATATTTAACGAACCCTTATTAAAATTTTATTGTTCAATTTTATTTTACAGATTTTATAATAGTTGAATTTAATAAAATGGAAACATCTCCTAATTTATGACTTAAATAATAAAAATTATTATTTTTGAAAACTTGCTTTTTCGAAGGGTTACACAGTTTTGGTAGCAACATCAAATGCACTAAAATGGAGAAAAAAAAATTAGGTAATTCAAGCTATAGTTTAATAATGCTATGTGTATACTTCTATTATTTGAATACAGGCAGGAGCAAATAATGTTAGATAAAATGTATGTACGAAAAAAGAAAATATATGAACTTGTTATGAATCAAAGCAAGGAGGATTGACGTTATTTAGTTTTAGTGGTGAATATGAATAGTTATGCGTTGAATACTTTCTTTAATGTCATTTGAAAATACATCATTTATGCTTAATTTGTAAATTGAAAAAGTACGCATCAAATCTGAACCATCTAACAACCGGTTTTCAATATTATTTTTCCAAGTGGTAGATATTTAAAAGAAGACTAAACAAAATTATATATTTTTCAAATTTTTTTTAATTTTCTATTAGAAAGCTCAATTTAAAATTTCACCCCATGTATAAGACATTTTAGGCTCCAAACTTCCAAAAATTTTAATTTTTTTTAAATAAATTATTACGTATACGGTTGTTTCTAAGTAAAATCAATACAAAAACTAAAATATAGTATTTACCTACCAAGGATAAATTGAAATTACGGAATACAATTCATAATGAAGCTGATTTTCATAAACCACGTATAGAATATCTAAGGTATTATGATTTGACTAGTTGTATTCCTTTTTCTGAACTAATTTAAATTATTTCGAATATTTATTTTTTTATCAGAATAAAATTATAATATTTATTAAAATCTATACATAAAAATCCATTTGTCGACAAATACAAAACTAAAATTTAAAGTACAAACTTCAATAAAAAAATAAAATATATTTCATTAGCTAAAGTGTTAATATTTTTATAAAATATTAGTTTTATGTTAATTTAACTTTTTTACGCAAAAGTGTTGTGATCGTTGTTGACTAGATTCATAAAGGAATTATTAAATATTAAAAATAATAAGAAAAATTGATAATTCCTTTATGGTAGAAAACAGTTCTAAATTGTTCTTTTTCGTTTTCAACTTTTTTTAGAACATTTTTTGACAAATATTCTGAGCAAAAACTGTGTAAGTATATACCTATCTTTTTTAATTTAAGCATTGAATCATCAAGAAAATTTACTGCAAATTGGTATATCATAATTCTTTATGAGTAGTTTTTATTTACAAAGGAATTTTCATTAGACCAATCAGCACATTTTAAAATTGATTTAAAATTAAATATACCTAATAATTATTACATTTTGAAAATATAAATAAATAGCGGATATTTGATTTGATAATTATATGTATACAATAAGCATACACAAAAAAAAAAAAAAAACCCTGGTAAATCGCCGGTCGGGCAAAAAAAAGGAATTTTTCTGTGAAACGACACAAGAAAATGATTTTTAATAAATTTGAACATTTGATATTATGTTGAAAGAATCTGAAAACAATGTATAGATTAGTAATATTTTTTTTATTGAATCTGAAAACAATGTATGGATTAGTAATACATTAGTAATTGTTCACAGTTTTAAGTTAATCTTCATAAAATTAACTCATTTATTTACATAATAAAAGCAAAAAATATCAGATAGAATTAAACTTGTTTTTTAAAGATTTAATCTCTTTTAATTGTATTTTTATTTCTCGAGGGAAGGTGAAAACCTCGAACAATACTAAGTAGACCGCGCACGTAGCTACTTAGCTATGTGGGACTCTATCCAACTAAAACGACCGAAACCCTTTAACATAACTGCTATTATTAACCGATTAATTGATTTTTCGCGTTAATTGGGAAAACTTGTGTTGGAATATTATCAAAAAAATAGTTTTCGACAATTTTATTAAACCATTAATCCTAACTGTGGCTTCTAGTACTCATATGATTGAAGAGACTGATTTTTGTTTTGATTTTGTTGTTTTTATATTTTTTTTATTTTAAATGAATTTGTGTTTTTATTTTTATTTGACATTATGTACATAGGCTCTTGTAAGTAATTATAATAACTGATTTGTTTGCTTTGGTTTCTTATTTTAATAAGAACTCATCCCATACGCATAATATATTTGGGGAAAGCACATTAATAGAAATTTTCATGAAATATGTCAAATAGGTAGGTTAACAAATTCTTAATTAACATTTAAGGGACTGTTCGACGGAGGGCTTTCTCTGGGATTTTTTATGCAAAATTAAATTTACTTTAATTACGTATACACAGTGCCGAAGCTACACATTTTTTCACCCGGTGCACTTTTTAAGATAGCCGTTCTAAATAAGTTCGTTTTCACGTATAAAAATAATAGTATTTTTAATTACACAAAATGGTTGTTATTTGTTTGAATATATACAAAAGTTTCTACAATAAAATATATGCAAAAATACAAAGTTTAAATATTATGAAACAAAATAGAAATTTTTTCAACCGTATGTGCTTTTTTGTTTTGTATACAACTTAATTACATAACAAAACTTCATTAAGGAGAAGAGAGATAAAATGAGAAGGTGTTTACTGCGCAGGTCCTTAATTAAAGGCTTGTCTATTATAAATATAGACTAGGGGCAATTTTTTATTACTCAACAGGGTAATTATATTTCAAGTTGAAGTCAAATTTAAAGTTTTAAAAAAAACAGTAATTTACGTACTGACATAGACTTCGCACGATATAGCAGAAACCACTCGTGTTTAATAAAAAGTTTTGTGGTTAGTAAGTTTTATTTAGGAGACATAAATACACGTCCCTCATATACTGCCTCGTTTCCGATATATTCCCTATAGTAAGAAGCATTTAGTGATAAAATTACTAAAAATAAAAAGTTTTGTTATTAAAGAGGTACGTATATATATACCTACATAATACATAATTTTAATAAAAACTATATTATTACTACAAATAACAAAAATTTAGAAACAGTTACTTAAAAAGATAAAAATGAAGAATTCAAGTGACCTACTATATCAAAATGAAGTACTTTAACTCTACTATATAAAAATAAATTTGCTCGTCATATGAACAATTCAACTGATTTTTTTTTGTTTTTGCTTTTTTATATTTTTTATTTGAGATGAATTTGTTTCTTTGTTTTTTTTTTGGCATATGTACATAGATTCATTCGCAAGTACATAATATAAAATATAATAACTGATTTGTTTACTTTTGTTTATTATTTTCATAAGATCTCACTTATGCATAATGTATTTGCTGAATAATAAAATCATATGAGTACAAAATTTTCAACTGTGTGCGCATTTTTGTTTTATATACAATCTTATATATTATATATATTAGAAATTCATTAAGGAGTAGGAGAATCGAAATAAAATAAAAAGGTGTCTACTGCGCAGGACCTTAAATGCTTGTAAATTATAATTATAGATACTCAATTATAAAGATGAAATTGTAGGTCATATGATTATTTTGAATTAAATGATTATGATTATTTAGAATTAAATGATAACATAAAGTAATTCTACTACGATCCTAGTCAAAGTCGTATGATCGTGAAAAACAAAGTTTTTGAAAATTGACAATAACGTATCTAAAAATTAATTAAAGAAATTCTTATATCTAATTAAAAACTAAAAACTAAATTATATTAAATGGAAATTCAGAGTTATATACTAGATATATTTTGATGTTATTATTAACTAACTAATATTACTATTTAATAAAGACAATATCCAAAAGTTATTAATTAATGAAAATAAAAGGTAAATAAAATGTAAATATAAACAAAAACAGTCTTAATTTTTCAAAAATCTGTTGAAACTTTAATAAACGAAATTCTCTGACAAAATATATCTTTTAATTTCAGATACCCCTACATTAGTTATGTCACTGTAGATTTTAAAGACAGCTATACAGGCAGTTATATTTCTGATTGCTTCTTTTAAATAATGATAAATAATAGTTTGCCTTATTCCTGGTGTTATAGCTATGTATGAAAATCTAATATTCTATTTGGAATAAAATTTTGTTCTAGAATTTTCGATTTTAAAAGCGATCATATAAAATTCTATTTTCCAGATGTTTTCCAAACTCAAATATCATTCGTTGTGCAATTCATTACTATATATAGGGAGCATGACTGGGTACTTGTGAATAAATTTGATTGCTTTCTTATAAGCGATATTTAACCTTTGTAAAGTAATTTGCGGTTCTCTTCTCCATATTGGATTGAGATAGACTATATTCGATAGATCGTCTTCTCAATGTATCTACCATCTGGATATATTCAGTAAGCCATCAAACTATTTTCTGTCACCAACTCTAAGCTAGAATAATGCTTTCTTATTAAATTAATTATGAATTCATAGATTTCCTTTATCTTGTTAACCTCATAGATCATGTTTTTATTTATTTACTTGTTTAACACAAACAGTTTACAAAGAGAAAAAAAATTTATATAATCCAACAGTTTAACTTAAAATTAAGAAGTACAAACTAATATACTAATACTAAAGTTTAAAATTTTAAAACCATACACAATAAATTGTTTACAAAAAGTTTAACAATGATTAAAACAAAACATAAATTATATCTTAGTTATTAAGATAAAGACGTTGTTTTAGTAGGTGTTTAAACATTGAAAAGTGTATGTGCCGTTTATATTTGTTTCCCATCATTAGCTCAATTGATTGAATTGGCTCAAACATCCCGTAGTTCGTTCTATGAAAAGAAAGGGAAAAAAGATTGGTATATCGAAAACGGGGATTATCAATAATAACGATTTCATTTGAAATTAAAGACGATGTTATATTTCCTTTTACTACTTCAGTAATAAAAATTACATCTCCAATTTCGCGTCTTAGTTGCAATGAACACATTTGAAGAAGTTTAAGTCTATGTTCATAAGGGGGTAATAATAATGGGTCAGACCATGGAAGAAAACGTATGGCAAACCGTAAGAAATTTCTTTGAATAAATTCAATTCTAAGTTTGTGTACTTCATAAAAAGGAGACCAAACTTGACTAGCGTATTCTAAATTTGGTCGTACGAGACAAGTATATAAAGATTTTATGATATACGGATCAGTAAATTTTTTCGACCATCGTGTAACAAAGCCTAACATTGAGTCGGCTTTATTGATGATATGTGTATAGTGAATTTTAAATGTCAACTTTTCATCAAATAATACATCGAAATCTTTGATGGATTGAACTCTTGTCAAGGATTCACCATTAAGTGTGTAGTTATACTTAAACGGATGAGAACGGCGAGTGTATGTAATCAGAGCACATTTATTAATGTTGAGTATAAGATGATTTCGAGTCCACCAAGCGAAAAAATTATCGAGGTCTTTTTAAAACAAAACTGAATCATCTTTTTTTTATTTTTTTGAAAATTTTCATATCGTCTGCGTAAATTAGTAATTCACTATTACTAATGATAGATGCTACATCCTTGATTGCAATAATGAAAATAAGTGGACCTAAATGGCTACCCTGAGGAACTCCAGAGTTAGCCATAAATGATTTAGACGTCTCAAATCTGAATATTACGCTATAACTTCTATTTGTCAGATATGAGTTAATCCATTTTAAAAAGAAAGGTGGAAAACCTAGTTTTTAAGTTTAAATAAAATGGTACTGTGAGATAGAAGGTCAAAGGCTTTTTTTTTTTTGTTTTTGCTTTATTTAATTCATATTTATTTACCTTATAACTTAACAATAATTTTACAATGTGATTTATAAAAAATAAATATTGACCTCATTAACATAAGTATATGAAACCAATTAGGTGAAAATATGAAGGATATAGGCCTTAGCATAAGCTGTATGGCCTTATCAGCTTTACTAAAATCGGTGTATACCACATCAGTCTGGTAGCCTTTTTCCATATTTTTAATAAAAACTGATATTGATCCAATGAGATTAGTTATCCTTGATTTCTTTTTCATAAAACCGTGCTAGTCTGGGATTAGAAAGTCAGTACAATGTTTGTATGTAGAATCAAATACAATTTATTCAACAATTTTAGGAATTGCAGATAACTTGGCCATCGGTCGATAGTTAATGATATTATTTTTAGATCTTTTTTTATGAATTGGTCTTACAAAAGCTTTTTTCCATATATTAGGAAAGAGTCCTGAGGAAATTGAAAAATTAAAAAGGAATGATAGTGGAGCGGCAAGTGAATAAGAACATTGTTTTAGATCAATTTCTGGTACGCCATCTGGCCCAGGAAAAGTGTTCTTGTCAAGTTTATTTAGGTATTTAATTATGATATCATCATCAATAATAATATGTGTTAGCGAAGTTTTTGGATAATTATCAAAATAATCATCGTCTCCGAGGTTGGCCGAAAACTCAACTGTAGGATAGGAACTTGAAAAAAAATCACGAAAATATTCTGAGATTATTTTAGAAGCAGTACTGCTATTCCCATTAAATTTCATAATGTTAGGAAACTGATCACATTTTCTTTTGGTGTTAACAAATTTCCAGAAAGCTTTAGGGTTATTCTTAATCTGCAACTACATATCAATAACATAATTGTCATACAGAGATTTTGCTGCTAAATTAAACTTTCAAAAAGGAGTTTAAAGTTATTATAATCTGTACCCTTTTTAGAAATTAGATACTTACGCCAAGCTTTATTTTTTTTATTTCTGAGTTTTCTCATTTCATGATTGAACCACGGAGGACTAGAATTTTGTTGCCTGTCTTTGGCGATGGGAACAAATTGTAGGAAACCATTTTGTAGGATTTCATAAAACTTATTTGTCATCATATTGAGATCTACATTGTCATATAATGTAGAGAAATCATAAGTATATAAAAAGTTATTTAGTCCGACAAAGTTTGCTTTGCCAAAATTATAATGATAAGAATTAGCTGTGTCAGGGTTAGAGGTTGCGTTAAGACAGTACGACAAACAAACGGGGATGGTGAAATTGATCAATTTTTACAAGGGGGGTTGGGAAATTATTTTGTAACATATTGTTCCAGTCAGTGGTAAAAACTAGGTCAAATTGTTTTGATTGAAAATTAGTTATATTTGATATTTGTTGTAAATAATTAATATTAAGGCTGTCAATGAACGAGTATTCAATTTCATTACACAGATAGGTCGGAATCATGTATGATTCTTCGTCATGTGGTATCCATTTAATGCTTGGTAAATTAATGTTGTTCGATATATAGTATTTGTAGTCTGTGTCCGGTTTTCTGAATTTACTAGTGCTGTGCAGTGCCTTATACACTTTCTCTTAAACTTTTCCAATAATTCCATACATGATGGACTTACATTAAATTATACCATATATGGGCAAACATATGTAAGAATAGGTCTTATCAATGCTTGGTGTCCTATGACTTTTACTTTGTTATTTATTCCTTTTGCCTAGCAAAGCTTCTTGGATGCTCAAAAGGCTTTCCTAGCTTTTTCTAATTGAATATGTTTTTTATAGTTTAAATTATATATTAAATTTACTACCAAATATCTTACACATATTGGTTTGTAATTTTTATATTGTATTCACCTTTTATGGGGAACTTTCGTCAGTTTTTTCTAACATAAGTGTTAGCTTTATCTAGGCTTGTTCTAAAGAATAAACCTTTTTTTACGTTCTTGACAGTAACTTAGGTAGAATTTCCTTTTCGTGCTTAATTAAGTACGGTACTGCAATTTTATACTACAATATCTACAGTATTTCTAGTATTTATTTAACAAATTTCTGGGTCTTATCAAATTTCTCATTAAATGTGAAAAACTACTGCTATTTATTATACCCCAATGACAAAGGATACTAGACCAGATCGAAAAGCCAATAAAGAATTTTTTTTTTAAAGCACCCAGCGTGTGACACTTCACACTTACTTGTGCTTCATTATAATTTTCTTGTAGTTATACTTGCATTTTGATACATATTTATTTACATTATAAGTAATAAGGTCATCCGTGAAGCCCAAGCTCCTTGTCAGAGACTGGGTTTGTTTAAATTTATTTAATAGATGAGCAGTATATAAATTAAAGAGCGAAGCTGCATTTACAGTCCCTTGCTGGCCCTTAATGGATTACCATTAGTTATTTTAAATATCTTCTTAGAATATGTTTTTCCATCTACTATGATACATTTTTTGTCTTCTAACATGTTGTTTTAGCATTTAATAAATTTATTGGTATTTAATTTTTTTCGTTATGGTATTTTCCTGGTTTTGGTATTGGTACTATTTTTGCTATTTTCCACGTTCTTGTAACAATTATTGAGTATATTGTTGAAAATTATACAATAGATTATATAAATTATATTAGTATAGCTATTTCGAATGTGTTTTAAAATTATGCTCGGAATTTTATCAATACCTGCCGAACATTTGATGGTTAATGATTTGAAAATTTTTTTTAATTCTATTAGTGTAACGAAATATATATTACATGTTTGAGCTGTTGTTAAATTATTTTCTTTACATGTATCACTAAACTAAAATAAATTATTTTTATATTTGCCTCCTTTTCTCTCTTTAATTGTCTATTAAATTCTATGATTGTTTGTTGTATCCTAAGACCATTTTGAAGTAAAGAATTCCTATTTACTGTTCTATATAATCTATAATTGTAATTGACAAGCATTTAAGGACCTGCGCAGTAGACACCTTTTCATTTTATTTCGCTTCTCTTTAATAAACTCTTAATCATTTGATCACACAGTTGAAAATTTTTTACTCATATGGTTTTATTATTCAGCAAATACATTACGCATGTGGTTTCTTATTAAAATAAAAAACAAAAACAAGAAAATCAGTTTTTATTATAACTTGCATGGAACCTATGTACATTGTACATATATAAAATAAAAACAAAAACATCTAAAATAAAAATATAAAAACAACAAAAAAACAAATCACTTAAATTCTTCAATTTTTATTTTTTTAAGTAACTGTTTCTAAATTTTGGTTATTTATAGTAATAATATAGTTCTTATTAAAATTATGTATATGTAGGTATATACCTCTTTAATGACACAATTTTTTATTTTTAGTAATTTTATCCACAAAATACCACTTTACTATAGGAAGTATGTCACAACGGAGCAGTATATGAGGGAGCAGTACTTATGTTCCCTAAATATACCTAACTAACCTCTAAATTTTGATGAAAACATGAGTGGTTTCTGCTTTATTGTGAGATGTCTATGTACATAAATTACTATTTTTTTAAAACTTTAAATTTGGCTTCAACTTGAATTATATTTACTCAACAGGGGCCCCTAGTTTCTAATAATATCTAAATGATCTGACTGATTTCTAATGATATCTCTGTTTTGCTCATCCTTTTCTAAATGCCTTATGTTAACACCCACGCTTTCAATTAAGTGCTTTTGATTTTCCTTCGATATTGAGCTTGTCGATATTTTTATTTGTTTTTGTCATAAATAATTTATTAATTATAGGGAACATATTTTTGCTGTTAGAGGGATGATTTTTTTTTAAAATGTTCTCCCAGTATTTGTTTTTTGGAAATACTAAGTTTTGTTTGGTGAGTGTACTAATATTTCTCAAAACTGATTTTAATTTAATTGTTCTATTAATTGTTGATTGTTTCTATATGGATTTTTTATGGCTGTTAATAATTATATAAATTATTTTTTACATTAATTTATCCTCTGTGTAATGCTTATAGGTATTATAGTTTTGAATTTCGAAGCTCTCACATGTTATAGGTGTTATACGTGTTGTATGTATGAACTATGTATTTTTGTCTTAAACATTTTCATGATGTCCGTAGAAATATTTAAAAAAAACGGATAAAAAACTCAGAAAAAATATTCCAAACAAACATTTTTTTTATATCTGCATCAAATGTATCTTTTTTTTTTTTTTCTAAGCCGATAGCCATGGTAGCTTTTTTCGTTTTTTCTTTAAAAATTTGAATAAACAACGAAACCAATGCGTTTTGTAAGAAACTAAATGAAATTTTGTACTACTATTTTTATTTCTTTTTAAATTTATAACTCAGTAGCGAAAGTCCTAAACATTTTTTTTTGTTTTTTAAATAATTAAAGATAATTTAATTTCCTAACCAAAAAATATTCGCAAGACTACACGCCGATCAGTACTTCAGAAGTTATGAACGATTTGGTCAATGCACATCCTCTCAATTTGTTTTGATTTGTTTTATTTTTGAAAAAAAAAAACAATAACAAACTTTTTTTTTCAAACTAAGATTTTAGCGAAATAATGTATAAAGCTAACTATGTGCGAATTTGGATATATTTCTTTTCATCAAGTGTGTAGAAATGTATGTTGTAGAAAAGTGATGCATTTAAAGAGTTAAGATTTTTGTCACTTTATCATTTTTATTGTTTTTGTTTCGAATTTTATTTTTTTTTCATATAGGCATATATAGGTATCGGCATAGAGTAATCATATAAGTAGAGTATTCACGTAGAACAAAATTTGCTAGTCACTTTTTCAAATATCAAAATTCTGTGTTTACACAAAATAATATTACTCAATTTTTAACTGCTTATAAGTTGAGCGCAATGTATTTTGTACTCATAAATAAAAAGATTTTGTGTACCTACTACTTATGAACATATTTATTTGTTATTATGCTGCCAACAGTGTCAACAATATAAAAGTTGTATGTATAGGTACTCAAATCTTGTATACATCGAATGTGTATGCTACGGTATATACATACTTCTTTATTTCGCTGTTCGCATTTCTACTTTAGATAAAAATTAAAAATTACACAATGTGTATAAAAAAAACTAACATGCATTTAAAGTCCTTTCAATAGACCACAAATAATATTACAAATCAAAGTATTGAATTTTTTTTTAGAAATTGAAAGAATTCAAGATTATTGCTGGATTTGTTGTTATTTTGCTTTAATTTTTAAAATTTGAAGAATTAATATTTTTATTTGGACTTGGTCAATGTGATTTATGAAATTTGTGATTTCAAATTTTATAGAAGAAAGGGACAAAAAAATTAATGTTGGTTTTGTAAAATTAAAAATAATTCAAATTAATTTCTATTGAAAAGTATACTGAAAAGTAGGTACCTACATGTATTTTTAAATTTTCAGCAATTTTGGTTTTGTTAATTTTGTCTGTTTCTTACCGTAGATAATAATATGAATAGTATATATATGAATTCATAATATAATTATCAATACAAACAAACAAACAAGCTATCAAAATTTAAAAAAATAAAACTGGACATTTTATTCTTTATATGGATTGTTGGCTGTTTTTATTTCTTCAGAAATTATTTCATCTGAAATAGAAATACGATTTTTAACCAACTTCTGAGAAAAGAAAACAAAACGGTATTCCGTACAAACTTCACGATTTGTAATGCATTACTAATAAATTTTATTCTTTTATTAGCATTATTTTAAAAAAAAATTTCTGGATTATGTGATGCTATCATTGACCGATTATTGTATGGATACAATTTCATTCATTATCTTTGCGATTAATTGTGTTTTTTTGTTTACATTTTTCTATATACATATATTTTTTGTATTGAATTAGATATGTAAATGTATGGTGAACACATATACGATATTAAGATATCCACTCTTCATATAAATCAAAAGTACATAGGTATGTAAATACTTTTCAAATTATCAAACAATGCCTCTATACTCCTAGCTTAGTCACTGGGAGAGCAAAACTTTATACACAAAACTAAAACAAAACTTAAAATGAAATCGTAATTCGATAAAATTCCGAAAAAATCATTCTGTGAATAGGCTAGAAGTATAGTGGCATTGTATGAAATATTCTTCTCAATAAAAAAAAATTTTTGAGTAAAAATAATTGAGTTTCGAAAATTATATTTGAGTGTTTTGGGGTATTGAGTAAAAATGGGACGGCATTTTCGTGTTTTGCGTAAAAATGGGACGGCATTTTTAGAAGAAAATGATTAACAAATATTGTTCTACGTGAATACTCTACTTATATGATTACTCTATGGTATCGGTTAATTTTTTTGATTGTTGTTCTTCTTTTTCGTGTATGCTTATCAATGTGTATAGTATATATTATTTTAACATGAACAACGATAATGAACAAATATATTTCAGTACCCTGAGTGAAGCGCGTTAAATATTAAAAATACTTAGATTCAGTCTAAAATCAATAATTGCTAAATCTAAATAAGAATTTGATCTCGGAAACGTTGGTTTTTTAGTTTCATATAATTTGGCCTTATATAGTAAATCATTCTTTTCTTCATTTATTTTCAAGATATGTCAAGAAGTTAGTTTACTCTGTTAAAGCTAGTACATATTCATTGTTATACATACTCGTTTAATCAACTTAATCATAGTATATACATACATATATGTAATCTTGTTAGAGATAAGTTGAACAAATGTTAACATTGCTACGGATGAAAAAAAATTGATTTAGCAAATTCCACAAAGGTTTGAAATCGACTGCGAAAGAAAAACTTTCGAATATAGAAATCCAGTATTTGACTTATTCTTGAAATAAACTTGAGAGTTAACTCTATATCACATTTTTAAATTTTTCTGAAAAAAAGTTATTTATATTTATTATAATTAATTTTTAAAAAAATTTCGGACTGTCCGGATGCCGGTCCGGTTTCTAAAGTTTTCAATCAAAATAATTATATTATAAAACTTCGTTTCATTTATAATTGTTTCTAGACCTAACTTACATATATATATACAGTATTTTTTGCAAATTAATGATTCTGGATAACAAAATATGATTGAAGGTATTCCAAGATATTAAGCCTTAATAATAGCTTTTGTGATATTTTAACCTTAATTTAACTCTTTTTTTAGTTTTTTTTTTGTTTTACCTAAATACAAGGTGAGTACAAGCAACCAAATTATGTATTGTATTCTAAATTTTTTTCTATATATAGGTATGTCCTTACAACTCGTGTAAAGGTGGGAAGATTAATGTTGTAATTGTCTATGTACTACAAGAACGTGCTTCAACACTATTTCAAAAAATAAAAAAACAAATCAAAAAACAACGTGCTCAAATTCTTTTCATGAACACAGAAAATAATGACAAGATTATTTTCTTTCTACATAATAATTTAGGTGTAATATATAATATATATATATTAATTGTATTGTATCTAATTATATTACATAACACAGGGGTTTCCAGATTTTAGTGAATAGAAACTCATCATTAAAATCGTTAAGTCTTCACGACCCATTGTTTAGAAATGATAAAAATAAAAAGAAGCAAATAAAAAATAGAATTAAATTCTACACCATATTTATTTAAAATCCATCGTTAATAAAAATTATGAATATGTATATTTACATAATATGTATTATTACATAACATTCTTATTGTACAACAATTAATATATTTAACCTCATCCTAAAGATATATTTTTAATATCTGTAATACCATATATCTGTAATACAACACAAATCTTTTAAATCCTTTGTAAACTAATGAGTTCTGCCCCTTTGTTGCCATACATTGTCGACAATCGAAAATACAATCAAAAATTAACATCCGCATTCTTTAATGCGTATAGTTGTGTGGTTGCACTAAGCTAATTTTTTTCCCTTAAATATTTATGAAGGGTTCCATTAATTATAATATTAGAACATTTAATTTTAGCCTTTCGTTTAATTTAATCCATTTTAGAAAGTTTAACATAACTATTACCGACGTGAACCTGCTACATTTTAGTATAATTTTCATCGCTCGATTTTGGAATTTTTATAGACGCTCCGCTCCATATTGTTGTTTGAACACAGATATGTAATTGTTGAGCAATATTCAAAAGTATGAGAGAAGTATGAGAAGAATGGTTTTGCTTTCTATTTTTAATTGCACAGCGAGTTTGACAATTTTAATTCATTCCGATATTTATTTTTAATTGCAACAATAATTGATTAAAATCAACCTTCACATATATAGAAAATTGTAATAGTCTTGCCGTGATATATAAAGTTGGGTGCGAATATTGAAAACAAAAACTATATCAATTTTGTACAGTCAAAATTAAACAATCTTCAAGCAAGTCAACTATTCCTTCCTTATCATATTGGTTACTAAACCCTTTTGAAGAGAATTTACACTTATAATCCATGAATATGTAACAAAAAAATACAAATCAAAATTTTCATTTAATTTATTCGAAATGCCCAATTATTGTAGAAATTTATGTGTAACTTTATTGTACTTATTGCTCTAGTTTAAATTCTGATGTAAGACATTTTATTCGTCGTTCATACATTTCTGAAACATTTGATAATTTTATTTGTTACATTAAAAATATAACTTTTCAGTAATTTAAGTCAATTTGGACCTCAGCACTGGATCACGAAACCACATTTTGGAAATGGTTGGTATAATAGGTACTAATAGTAAGGACTTAAGGAAACAAAATTGATATTGTTATTTTGAAGGGTTGTTGAGTTTTACTAAAAGGATTAAATTTAAAAAGACTTGTATTACGACTGTGTCATCATAACTATCTTACTTGAGTGGACAAGAAATTTGTATTATAAATATATATATAAATATATATATAATATATATTGATATATATTTTCGACTACTCCAAGTATATTATTAACATGAAGTGTTACACAAAAACAAAATAAATTATTGTTATTATTATCATTATTTAAGAATTACAGTCCAAGGTATATAATAATAATAATGATGTAAGTCAAGGGAAAACCAATTATTTATATTGTATTTGATCTTTAAATTATGACAAGCATTGTTTATTTAATATTAAAGCTTCATGCATTTAGGAGTAAAATTGGACGACAAATAAGAATTGAAAGAGAAAAATATATGGTTTTTTTTTTGCTATTGCTTTTTCAAAGAAGAAATTATTTTTAAAAAAAAATATTTTTTCAAAGATAGGGTAGGTATTCTCTTTTCAAAAAGATGTTGTTGCACAGCTTGTAAAGTAATTTAATTGGAATGCTTCAGAATATTAATTATATTTTTAAAAATAAAATGAATGGGTGTTTTCATAAATGCTGCAAACTGATAACAAGTTTGCGACCATAGTTGACGTCCTTTGCAATAATGAAAACAAACTCTACCTATATTCTAGATTTACTTGATAATTCTGCAAAATTTCTGTTCATTTAATATGTCTTTTATTTCAAACGTTTTTTTTTTATATATTTTCCACTTTTAAAATCGTTTTCCATGACAAATATCGTAGAAATTAACCATTTTAAAAGTAGTGTTGACCATTTGTTTATGGTCAGACTTACTTCGGAATCACTACTCCTATAAACAATAATTTTTTTATTTAAAGTTTTTGTAATACTTACATTTTTAAAATAACACTTAATTTTTAAATAAAACAAAAACTAAAAGTGTTAAAACAACTAAGAAAACTACTTCAAAAATGTTTATGCATACTAAAAATTTATTCTTTAAGTTGACACCCAATCTGACAGTTTGCATTCATGATCAGAAATCAGAAAATCTGACAAGTGTTTTCATAAATTCACAATATACAGGTTGACTACAGGTTTGTATTTATGAAAACAACCAATATCTACTAACCTAACATACTACCTTTGGATATTAAGACTAATGAGAAATGATGTTTGGTCTACTTTATAGGGTTTCAGCCAATAAATACCCAATTGCAACCAAAAATAAAATTTAAAAGTTTTATTACATAAATTTCTTCAACTATTTAGTTGACCTCAGCTGTAGTTGTACCTCACCTCAAGACTCTGTCTTAGAAGTAAATTTGTACAATCCATACAAATTTTCATGTTTAATTATTCATTTTCGCTGGCCATGTATACCTACATCGTTGTACACATTAGGTACTAATAAATTCAGTAGCTAACTATTTCTATAAATAAAAAATATCTGGGTCCGGTTCGAAATATCGCTTTTCAAAATGTCGTTTAATCAAAATCTTAGTTTTCAAAATATCGTTTTTTAAAACCTAATTTTTTCTTTTTTTTTTTAAATTAAATGAAAGTTATGGGAAAAGGAGACATCCCGTTGTAAATATTCAGGAAAAAACTCAGTTTTTGCATCAAACAACGGCTATGAATACTCTGAACTTAAAGCAATATTTTGAAAAAAAAAAAAAAAACAATATTTTGAAAAAGCGAGGTTTTAAGAGACGAAGTTTCGTTACGATCTCAAGATATCCACTAATATTCAAAAAATATATGTCATGTACTTCACACGAAATAGAAAATTAAAACTAACTACAAAATTTGGTGCTTATTGGATAGATAGTCTAAGCTTAATTTAACGTACAAAAAGATAAAAAAAGACTAATATTAACCTCATATGATTAAAACAATTGATAAGTTGAATCAAATCAAAAGGTGTTATATTTTGATTTACTAATTGAAAATTTTGGGCTCCGTAAGATACTTAGGCTTACACCTAGATAAAAAATTAACGTTTGAATATTATATCAAATTACTATGACCATCAGAATACTATACCCATTTATAAATTTGAGGTCATTTATATATTTAGAAAATAAAATAATCATACTAAAAACCATTTTTTTCCCAATTTCAACATAGTCTGGGCCGCTTGTGCTAAAACACATAGAAATTTCACAAAATAAAATGATAAAACTAATGTTGAACCGTTGAACTTACCATTTTATTTTTAGACGAGAAAGTGCCAAGATAAGATCAATGTGAATATGGTTGACGAAAGCATTAGTATAACAAAAGAAAAATTTAATATCAAATTGCAATATTTAAACCATATATGATACAAAACTTGCATGTTAATATTCTGTAAATATAGATAATAAATTAAAATAAACGTATATCTTGGTATTAGATTAGTTAGTCTTAAGTTTAATTAAACGTAAGTTTTATATACCAAAAAAAGTAATGTGTATTTAAATAAAAAGTATGTATATGTATATTGAAGGAAATAAATTAATAGAATTGGATCATTGGAAATCTTGACTATCAATTGAAAATGCGCTGATAGTGAAAGTTATATTTAAGTCGATCATATAAGAATAAAATTTTAATAAATTATAAAATTTTTGTAAATTATATATGTATGTATTAATTGATTAGTCTTTTGAATGGAATTTGTTATTTTCTTCTTGTTATATACTTATTCTTTTTTTTATTTTAGTAATGAATATTAATTATAACTAAATTAAAATTTTAAAGTTAGCACTCCTATTTACATACATATTATTAAAACATTAAATTACATACTTACATTTTTATTGTTTATTTTCTTTATCTTCTATTATCGCTGTATTCATAATTCATAAAATCATTTAATATTTGCATTAAATAATTTTTTGTACATATTAATATAATATAAATATATTATATTAGTATTATTTTGAAATTCAATTATATTTTATATTTTATTTAACTTACCTAATATGTAAAACAAATTTATTTATTTCTTTTCTTTTTGTTTACAATATGTAAACTTATATAAATAATTAAAATACAAATGCCTACTTGTCACTCGTAAATTATTAAGAAACCGGCAACCTGTAGTTGATAATTCGAATATCAGATTTTTAATTGTAAATGAAAAAGTAGGTCACAATTAAAATATATGTTATAAACACTTAATAACCGTTATATATATTTGAATATGTATATTATGCATTATATTATATTAGAGTATAACGAATTTGAATTAGAAAAAGTAGTAAAATAAAATTTATTAGCAGCAAAAAAAATGTTATTATAATTAGCAGTAAAATAAATGTTGCGTTTTTTAATAATTAGTCTACTTATTAAATTTGTTAAATTTTTTTTAGTCAATAATTAATAATTCTTTTTTTCTTTATATATATTTTCTATTAAATTAAGTTTTGATTAAATTCCTATAAATTAATATTTAGAAATAAAAATTAAACTAATAAAACTAATAGAAATAAAAATTAAACTACTACAAGAGGAACTGCTATGGGCATCCCACTTTCACCAGTTTTAAGTGAAATATTCATGAGTCATATTAAAGACAGAATAGAGGAAGAAGGACTTATGCCGAGAATTTGGATGCGGTACGTAGATGATATCATCGCAGTAGTCTCAAAGGATAATATTGAAACTATATTAGATCAACTCAACAAAATACATGGAAATATAAAATTCACTATGGAAAGGGAAAAAAACAAGGAAATACCATTTCTTGACATAAAAATAATAAATAATGATGGAACCATAGAATTTGATATCTACAGAAAAAACACCACTACCCAACGAACCATCCCCACTGAGTCAAATCACCCACATGGACAAAAAATGGCAGCATACCATACGATGGTCAACAGATTGGTAACTATACCATTATCAAAGGCTAACTTTGTAAAGGAAAGGCACTACATAAAAGACACGGCTAGGAAAAATGGATATAATGAAGAAATCATAGACCTAATGATAAGGAAGAAACTGCACCGCATCGAACGCAATAACATGACGAGTTTGTTCCAACAAAATAAGGATACCGAAAAACCTAGAAGGATCTGCGTAACGCACTCAACATTCACCGATAAATTTAAGAAAATGTTCAAGAAACACAATCTGGAACTAGTAACAACTAGCAGAAGTCAAAAAATGAGCAGTATACTTGGATCAGCAAAGGATAAAAAGGAGATGGAAGAAGTCAACGGCAGCTATAAAATACCATGCCACAACTGTTCCAAAGTATATATAAGGCAATCAAAAGATTACGGTGAGATTCCAAGAACATTTAAGGGAAGCCGAATTAGCAAGAATAAGAGGTACTACGAATTTTAGGCCGGCAATTGCTAAACACATAATAGAGGAACACCATAAAATTCATAAAACCAATTTATCATTAATAAATGAGGTACACAAAACAAGCAAACTAGACACATATGAGAGTTTAGCAATTTCGAGGGTACAGGTAGATAACAGATTGAATAATGATTTAGGGAATGGATAATCATCGCTATTTAAATTAATAAAATAATTTGGAAAAGTACAGGTAAAATAGATATCTAGTATGGAGGGAATAGGATATAAGAAGGGAAAAACTGAATTAATATATACAGTTAGTCACAAGCACTGATGAAGGAAGTATGTTGCTTCCGAAATATCGATATTTGCAATCAATTATTAAAAATTATTAGTGAACCGAAACCTGACAACAATTAAATTATTTAATAAAAATTAAGTTAAAAATTTAAGTTTTAAAGCATTAGATGGTTTGCATTTTTTTCAAACTTCGGTTATTATATACTCTTATATTAACTTACCACTATCTGTTTATTTATTTATTTATTTAGAAGGAAGATAGGTAGGTTGGATTTTTTTTTTGTAATATTAAAACCAAACGCAAAAAGAAAAAAATAATTTTCTTTAATAAAATTTAAATATAGAGTTGTGAAATTTTGCACAGTTACTCATGATCAAAAAAGGAATCGGACACAGTACTTTACAAAGCTATCAAATGACATGTTCGGGTTGTACCGTACAACATTAAAGTTTACACTTAGATACTCTTTAACAAATAAAGAAATACGACTTCTACCGATTTCAAAAATTTTGATTGGTTCGGGTTGCTGCTGTACAACTCCTAGTTCAGGCATATTTCAAAAACCAATTGTGTTACAGGCATGAAGATTTATACTTAGTTACTCTTTCACAAATAAAGAAATACAACTGGTACCAATTTCGAAAATGTGGAGTGGTTCGGGTTGCTTGCGTACAACTGCTAGCACCTATCAGGAATATTTCAAAAACCAATTATGTTATAGACATGAGGGATTACACTTATATACTCTTTCAGAAATTATAATACCTATAGGTTTCATTTAAAAATAAAAAGTATAAAATAAAATAATAATGTAAAAATAAAAATTTTTGAAATTTACTTTTATAGAAACAAAACTGGTCCCCTAGAAAGTTAAAAATAAAACTAGTGGTGGATGTTGAACATCTAGAACTATTATAAGATAAAACCCAAAAGCATATAATAAATCTTGTTAATGGAAATTTTAAATATTTGCCGCTTGAAAAAAATCACGAATATTAAAAGAAAACCACATGTCTTGGTTCTTTTAACGTTCGAGTTTTTTTTCAAGGCACAAATATTTCAAATTTCCATTAACAATATTCCGGCAAGATTCATTATATACTTTTCTGTTTTATCTTATAGTAGTTCTATATGCTCAACATTCACCATAGTTTTATTTTCTACTTTATAGGGGGCCAGTTTCGATTCGATAAAAGTATATTTTAAAAATTTTTATTTTTACATTATTATTTTATTTTTCTATAAAAATTGTAGGTGTCCGTGATTTATTATTGCCATTATGCTAGTTATTGCTTTTACTCTGTTAATCTCATATCATGGTATTTGTTTGCTACAAATTAGGAGTAACTATATGGTTATAGAAATATCCTTCTGTAGCCCAATCTTTAAAAGCATAAAAAATGGAACAATGTGATTAGCTCGACTTCAAATATCACTGTGGATAAAATTCGTCTCTATATACTAGACAATAAGAACTGCCAATTTTCCCTGTATTTATGCGTGATATTACCCTATACTAGTGAAATTAGAATATTATATAATGAGTTATGCAATGTATTCCACTTCAGTGTCATTCAAAAAGATAGATTTAATTTTCATTCTAAGAAATTTGAATGATTATTTCCTTTTTCCTATAATAAAAGTAATATTTATTCTTCCTTATATAATTAAATGTGTTTAATTAAAAAAAATGTCTTCATGTTACAGGTACAAACAGTATCAATAAGCTATTTACGATGTTTAATTGAACACGTTCGTTGCTATATTCTTGATCGTGATATTGAATTAATTTATTATACAATACGAAAATCGAGTGATGTTTTAACACGTGATCCAATGCAATTAGGTGCTCAGGTAAGAAAAAATTAAATTTTACTATTTATTTCAGAAACAAATTTAAAGGCGAGTAAAAAAGAAAATCTAAAAATAAAAATTATTTCATTTTAAATAATTCAAATGCCAAGTTTCTAACTTTATTACCATGACACATAAAATCTAAAATTTAATCTATTATCCTAAAGTTGTAATAAAATCACTGAGTAACCTTTACCGATTCCAGAAAAAAAGGCAATCAAATGTAACTAAAGTAAAATTATGTTATTATTACCATCTTAGAATACATATACATAATAATATGTATATACATTTTATACCATCAGGATGATAAAAAAAAAAGGAATCACAATTTTTATTGTTATCTCATTCATCTGGGTTGCCTCATTAATCCTCCTCTTTCATTGATGCTATTTATACATTAGGTATACTTATATGAAATGTGATTTATGTATTTTGTGTCTCATTTTTTTTTTTAGCAAAAGTGAAATGCAATAGACTTAAAAAATCATTTTTTTTTATTTTATTCTTTTGCGTTTTATTTGTTTTTGTTTCTTTTATTAGATTCACCTGTCTCTTTTTATGAAACTGTACATCTACAATCTAAGTGTTCACATTTTAATTTCAATTTAATGTTGGGAATTTCAAAGCAACTAAAGGTGAAACAAAAATTTAATCTATTTTAAATCCTTTTTAAGTAAAAGGTGATTTCAAATTTGGAAATTTTGGAAAATACTTTTAAAAATGTTAAACATTCAAACGTCTAACAGTAAATTATCACATAATATTTCCGTTATCCCGTTTTGTTGGTATGAACCAGCTGACACCATCTTAAATATTGTTATAATTTTTTACTTTTATAAGTTCTACTATAAAAATGTGTACTAGGCTAACTCATACAGTTCGTCATTGAATCTTTTAATTGGATCACAGACTCGGCTTAGAGTTTTACTTTTCTTTTTATGAGATTATGATACTATTAAATTAGTTTTTATATATTACATAAATAAAATTTAAAAAAAAAACTGTAAATAATACTTTTTATTTCATTTTATTTTCTTATTCACTTTTAATTACAGTTAATATCATGGTTACGTCCAATAAATGAACATGATGAAAATGATAATTCGATTCTAAGTATAACTGTTAGATCAGCAACAGCTTGGTGTGATGGATATACAGTACCATTATTAGTGCCATTAACTGGATGGTTACCACCACCATTACCATCACAAATTCGTACCATGACCGTTTCAGGTACAGGACCAATACGTGAAATTTGTTTAGGACCATCAAAACAACATTTAATATTGGCAACAAAAACTGGTGATGTACAAATGTGGCATATCATGAGCAATAGTTTACTTCATACATTCAAAGGTTATTATTTACTGCATGTATATAAATAAATATTTTGTTTGAATGTGATTTTTTTGTTTCTATTAAATGGTACCTACATTTATATATATTTTATTAAAATAAAAATAATATTAATGCTTTAAAACAAATTCATACATAAGTAGATAAAATTAGATATTAGATCCAATAACATTTTCTACGAGAACACTAGTTAATAATTCCTGTTAAATATCAAGGGTTCTGTTATCAATAGACTTGTTATAGTTCTTCTTAGAATTCTAGTTTTCATAGAATTACATTTCGTAGAATCACCATTCGTACATTGGATAAGGTGCTACAATTTATAAAGTTATTAGATTATAGAAGAAGGACTTTTTGACAAGTATATTTTTAATCAATTTTCTGGTATATTGACTATCAAGAATTTGGTGTATTTATTAGAATATTTCCACTTTATACAAAAACATAATATAAATTTTTAAAACAAAGTGAAAAAATAACCTTAAACAATCGACGTTAACTGTTCTTATTCTAATAAAAAATTGCTTTGAAACTATAAAGTTAAAAAATAGGTCATATCAATTTATACCACTGTCACAAAATTCATATACATACTTAATACCATAGAAAAAACAATATACATAAATTCTCTGTGTAATACCTACATGGCTATATAGTGATATCGTAAATTTTAGTTTCTTTTTCTTTTACTTTTATTATGGGTATTAATGGAAAATTTTACATGTTCTATATTAATTAACTTTGATTCAAAAAAATATTTATTTATTCATCTATACACACATAGGTATACAGAAATATATTTATAAATAAATTTAACTTTTATTTTTTCTCCCATTAGGTCATACAGCACCTGTTACGTGTATGTTTGTTCCAAGTAATACGAATCTTTTAGTGACAGGGTCTGAAGATAAGACTGTTATAATTTGGGACGTGAACAATCGAAACTTAAAATATCAAATTCGGTAAGTAAATCTTTATCATATCAGTTATAGCTTATTTTCATATGTTTTGTACTATGTGTACTTAAATGTGTACATGTTTTTCAAATATTTATCTCGCTATAATAGATATATGCATCCCCACACCTGTTAGAGCACATTACTATTTATTTAGATTGATAGGTGTGATGAATTATATATGAATTAAACCATAAAAAATTCAGAATTGAGGAAAGAAAAAAAATAACAAAAAAAAAACTTAAAGAAGATAAAACTATAATTTTTTTGTTTCCGAATTCGAATTCAAAATAGAATTGGTAATACAAATATCAACAAATTTCATACGGACAAATATTATATATTTCTGGCCTCTTTTAAGATACCTACCACAATTGTTAAAATAGTTCAATTACTAAAAATTAAAATTACAGTAATTTATTTTTTACAAGTTCAAACATATTTTTTAAAAAACCTACAGGGAGAAGCTGCAACAATTTTTTATTACTTTGAAAATTGGGTATTATTTATTACAAAATCAAAGTTATATACATATTCAGAAAAAAGATAATATCCGATTTTCAACTATAAGATTCCTCCGAATTAAATATATATATGAGTATACAAAAGTGGAGCTATGAGTGACACATCACTTTGAGTCACATCCCTTAAGGGACTATAGTTAACTATATCGGTATCAATAATCCTTGTAGTTATCAACGCGTCATCAAATTATTCTAACAGGGATAGCTTTGAAATAAAACCTCACACATACTCATCAGATTTTAAATTAAAATTACCAATAATAATTGTCAAATTTATTACCGTTACAAAAATTCAAATCGTAGAAAATTTCCTCTGGCTACTCAATTTTTTACTACATCATTTCTCTAGCAACATATAAATTATTGATCAAATATTAGAAATAGAAATAAATTTTTTAAGAGACAATATGGTTAATATTTTTTTTTAATGAAAAATACCGGCTCCTTCCCTCCTTGAAAATCTGATATGCATGCCCTGACACACCCATATACCGAGGCTGTCCTTTCTTTCATTATTGGCTTCATTCGTAAGAAACTTACCATTAGAAAGCCGAATATAAATAGAACAGCAAATACTCTTCAGTTTCGAAATTAAATGCCAATAACGTATCATAATTTACGAAAATGACCTTCTACTTAAAAAAACAATGTTAAAATTAATAATACTAACAGTTTCCAACAACTGTCTTGAAATTTTTAAGTCAGCCTAACAAGGCTGTTCGAGGGGAAGCGTTTACTGCAGTTCCTTATAATTCCACTCTCCAATTGTTTTATTGTAATGCTTTTGCATATTATAAACATAAAATTAAAATACAATTTGTTAATCGAAAAAAGAAATGGAACTATTCAAAAAATTTATGGTTAGCAGATTTTTTTTCTTTGACAATAATCAAAATTGACTTATTTTGTATTTATATATTTTTATTTTTGGTAAGAACGTGACTTATGTTTAAAATTTTTGATAACAGAATTTTCCAATCTTTTCTATGTTCAAATGTTTTCAATTTATTTTCAATATATATTATTTACGAATATGTACCTATTATATTTTTTATGAAGTTTAAGAACATTTTATGAGAGTAGATAAGGTACTCTAAGTGATAAAATTCTAAATTGAATTATTATTGAAAATTTCAATTTCTTTACATTCCTACTTATATCCTACCTATACAAATTTTTACATATTGTAAATGTCTTAAATTACATTTAATATTGGTTTATGTCTTTATAGAGTTCATCAGGATATTTTACATATTTAAATTTAAAAAATTTTTTTGATAATTTAAAATTTGATATTCCAGAACATTTTTGTATTTTTCTAATATTTTTATAATAGTTTAAATTTTAATACTCTACACTCCAAATTTAATCTCTAATAAATAATTTGTTAATTTTAACCCTAATATTCACGCAAACAAAAAAAAAATCATGAAGCCATCAATAAAAAGGTGCTTAATTATATTTTCAAAAAAAATTAAACACCTTGCAAAATGTTAACCTTGCTCAACATATCTTTTTATGCACTTTTATACAGAGCCAGCTGACCGCAGTTGTACTCTTTCGTTTCGTTCTAGAATTAATTATAAACGAAACGAAGTATCATAACATAAATATTTTGATTAAAAACCTTTAAAAAATAACATTTAAATCCAAAATTTTTATCCATGCTATTCATAAATAGCGAAACAATTGCAATGTCAGACTATATGACAAAAGCAATTGATTGTCGCAGGAACTTCACTGTACTAATACCCAAAAAAGAAGAAGTCAAAGGTTTAATAAGAGCCTTACCTTCAGGAGCTTAAATATGGTATACTGATGGCTCAAAAATCGGGGGGGAAACCGGTGCCGGGGTATTTGAACCAAGGTTCAGGTTTAGCGCGGCACTTGGCACATATCGCACTGTCTTTGAAGCTGAAACCTATGCCATCGAGGTATCGACATTACAGTGCAGTAAAAGGGGGCACAGAGGTGCCAACATATACATAATTTCAGATAGCTAAGCTGCTTTAAAAGCTGTGGCTTCCCCAATTTTTAAATCAAAGCTTATCTATAGCTGTTACAGAAGCTTTATAAAGCTAGCCGAACGAAACCGAGTTACTCTTATCTGTACTCTTGGACATGAAAAATACAAGGCAATGGAGAGGCAGATGTCCTTGCAAAAACAGGTGCGAAGAGTCAATTCTTGGGACCATGTATTACTCATTCAAACGCCTACCTACAAGGGATTATTTCCAAGTGGGAATCCACAGAAACCCAAAACGTATGGGATAGTTGCCAAGGACTTACGCAGTCTAAATTCTTTTTCAAACTAAATATTCATAGATTGAATCATATAATCAGGCAGACTAGACTCAATGTCATAATGCTGACATGGCTTATCACAGGTCATGACCCATTCAACAAACATCTCTTCAATATTGGTAGATCGATCACAGACAGATGCAGATTCTGCTTAGAAGAGGAAGAATCTTCCTCCCATGTTCTATTTGATTGCGATGCTATAGCTCGATACAAACACTTCCAGGGATACAAATCGCCTGATTCTGAATTTGACGTCAAAGCAATAATAGCGTTTATCAAGGACATATACCTGCAATTCTGAAATGGACGTGGAAGTACAATAGACCTTAAGAGGTCGCGGTTACTTAAAACTCCCCAATTTCCAAAAAAAAAAATTCATAAATTCATACAACATTTAAAATAACAACAACTCATTCATATGGAATAAATAAAATATAACTATAGACATATATTTATTAATATACACTAGTAGGAACGGCCCATGCTCACGCACGGTTTAATCATTTAAATAAACTTCACAAAATTATCACAAAATTATATCTTAACTTATCTGAACCAACTCTCTTTCATAAAAGGAATAATAGACTTATCATAGAGAAAAAAGAAATAATAGATCACGCGGCAATTGGATGTGTTTACATTGAATTGCAATTGCATCTTCATTATATGTGCGCGTAAATGTTATCATTCCAATTTTTTATTATGCAGTTCATCAACGTTTTAAATTTTCTATTCTGTAATTTTGATATTTTCTATTTTGACAATTTAAAAAATTTATTTGTAGCAAATATTTGTTTATTTTAAAGTGTACCAAAAACAATATTTATTTTCATCATTGCTACATATTTAAATTTAATCCATATAGACATTTTGACAATATTATGAATTTTGAAAAAACTTTTCACTGATTTAATTAATCCTACATTCCTACGTTTATTTGAAATAACTTAGTTACCTTTCAATTTTATATACAAAAAAATTTCACATTGGTAACACTCGCTCTCTTTAAGTCAGTGCTCAACTTAAATAACTATATTTATGGTGTTCTATATTTATGTTGACAAATGATAGCACAACAATTCAGTGATTGATGAGTCCAGTAGTTAACACTTTAAATGTTTTCTATGTATTAGTGTAAGTAAGAGTTTGATTCTGAACTTGGTAACATCGAACATTATATAAATTAGCCACATTTTGTTTAAATATGATTTTTAAATTTTTTATGTTTATTTTATTTTTAGTTTTTATTAAAACTGTACCACAAAAACTAAAAAAAAACATACTAATTTGCAATACGTATTTGCATAAAATTTTTGTCTTTTTTTATTTTCAATAATTTTCCTTCATTTTTTATTTTTATTTTGATGATTTCGCCAAGAAAAAAATAATATGCATTTGTAGCTATAATAATATATAATCAATAAAAAATCTGTTTTGAAAGAAAAAAAACAAAAACAATTTGAACTCATCCAATCATCTAAGTATTTCATTTTTGTTTTACATTCCAGGCCAGAAGATTGGTTCTATGGGATATGAATAATATACCATATTATATTATATACCTACATATAATTATTGGCTTAATTATGATTGTTTAATATAATATTTAATAGTTTTGATGTAGGTATGCATAGGTAAAAACTTTTTTTTTAATTAATTTTTGGTGTACCTATACCTATATCATTTATTATCAATTATTATTATATTATAAATACATTCATGTACTTATATGGGTGGATATTTCTAATTCATGTACATTTTACAAAAAAACCAAAAACAAATCAAATTATTGTAAAACTAACCAAATTGGAATAGTTTAAAAATTATATTGCACTCCTTCTAACACTTAGAAAAAAGTTCAATATCAATTTTAGTTAAAAAAAATTAATATAAGAAGGAGGTTTCCTTTTACTTTTTTCCTTTTATTTCTTGTGTAAATAAAAAAAATAACAATAAACAAAAAAACTGAAAAAAAATTTGCTAACCCATTCAATGCATCACCTTTCTCGGTCTGGTATACGGTTGCAAAAAAAAAAAACGTAAGCAAAAAAGAGAAAGATATAAAAGCGTAATATGATATTCATTTTATGTATGTATGCAATATAAATATTCCTATTTTCAAATTCCTATTTTCCTATTTTCTGATTTTGTGAATTAGTTTGCGTGTTTTCTGCTGCTCTCCTATTACTATTATTTATGAACCAACGACGCAATCTCAATCTTGCTGAATTCAAGAAAAAATACAAAATTTGTCTTTTTTTGTAATTATTTATAATTGTTTGTCTTTTTTTATAATCTTATCCTTTTTATTTTTTCATTATTATTTATTATATTTGATTCATTAGCCAAAAATGATGATAACCATATATGTAAATATGTAGTATAAAGTATACTTATAGTTATTGACCTATCTTATATAGTATCTCTTATATAGTATCTATCATTTCACAATTAGAAGCATTTTCATTATGCATACACACTAAGTACATAATACGATTTTACCACAGCTGAGAAGCAAAGATTTTTGTTTTAGTTTACTCAATTTTCAAGAGCTTGAATTTTGAGGTTTTTATTTTATACTAGCAAAAAGCTCATATAACGGTGGTAAATAAAAAAAAATATTTTTTGTCACATTGGAAAAAAAAAATTGGTATTAATAAATGTAATCAAATAATAGATAAGTATTTTTGTGTGGTGCAAAACTTTAGAAAATTTTTTTAAAAAAACCATATATTTTTACCCAAAAAACCGCGTACCAAAATAATTGTAACCAAAAATTGATTTTTAATTATTTATCGTGAAAATTTTGTATTATATAAATTTTACAATTCAAGCTAAATAATAAATTTATGTATATCTTCTTAAATTAAACAGAACAAAAATACATTGATTCAAAACAAAAATTTTTTGTTATTTCCTTTCGATACTATGATCCCTTCCATTATGTTCATGATTTATTACTAGTTACTTAACCCGTCATAAATGACGGAAGCAAAATAAATCCTAGTTTCTTTTTTTCTTTAATTAGATTCTTTGTTCCGAAATTACAGTACTTATGTTTATATCACTTTTTATTTATGTTTATATTGGCCTAACACTAATCTTTTTTTTTTATATAACAGAAAAAGAAGTACCATACCAACAAATTTGTATAAAATGTTTGTATTTTTGTATGGTATACTCGTACTCACTTCCATTTAGTTATAATTCGTTAGTTGGGTTCCATTTAGTATAAATTATACCGTATTAGCGTTTTTGTGGCCTCCGGGAGAGCAAATTTAAAAATGGGATCTTATTTTCATATAAATTTTGTCTTTTGTATAATGTATAGGGATCTTATTTTGCTATATGAATAAACTGTTATTATGGTATTGTGTTATTTTTAAAAAATATTCATAATTTATATATTCAAAATTTTGTATCTAAATTGGTAAAATTTACAAAAAATACAAAAACATTTTCATCAATAATTTTCAATTTAAAAAAAACAATGTTTTATTATCCGACGTAGAAGTAGAGTTAATTATCCTACTCTACTTCTATCAAGTTCTATTGATTGAACAGTGAACCTGAACAGTGAAGTGAATAGTGAACACTTAACACTGAAAATAAAATAATATTTTTGGAATGGAGCATATAGAACATACAGAATACAGATACAGCAAATAATAAAAAAAAACAAAAAAAAACAAAAAAAAAACAAAAATAATTTTTTTTGAGTGAAGTGAGTTACGCACACAATAATGACAAAAATAAAAGGTATAAGCAGGTATAAGTAGTATAATGTATAATATTATACAATTCAAATATGCTGATACACATCTATATTATTAATAGATGAATATATTCGTTCAATATATTTTCTCTCTTTTTAATGGAAATTATTTTGATTGCTAGTGTTAGTACTTTTTGAAAATTTCATATATTCATATATTACAAACTACTGCTACCTTTTCAATATTTCAGAAACATGAATAATTATTGTTTTTTTTTTCAAATAATTTAACAACAATACTTTTCTGTGTAATAATAGAATACGGTAATAAAGTAAAAGAAAGTTTAAATTGAAAAAACATTGTTATTTTTATTAAGATTGATTTTGATTCCTTTTATTTTATTCATACACAAAGATTTTACTAATTTTCTATTTAAAAAAACTATATTGGCCTAACACTAATCTTTTTTTTGTTTATATAACAGAAAAAGAAGTACCATACCAACAAATTTGTATAAAATGTTTGTATTTTTGTATGGTATACTCGTACTCACTTCCATTTAGTTATAATTCGTTAGTTGGGTTCCATTTAGTATAAATTATACCGTATTAGCGTTATTGTGGTCTCTGGGAGAGCAAATTTAAAAATGGAATCTTATTTTCATATAAATTTTGTCTTTTGTATAATGTATAGGGATCTTATTTTGCTATATGAATAAACTATTATTATGGTATTGTGTTATTTTTAAAAAAATATTCAAAATTTTGTATCTAAATTGGTAAAATTTACAAAAAATACAAAAACATTTTCATCAATAATTTTCAATTTAAAAAAAACAATGTTTTATTATCCGACCTAGAAGTAGAGTTTATTATCCTACTCTACTTCTATCAAGTTCTATTGATTGAACAGTGAACCTGAACAGTGAAGTGAAAAGTGAACACTTAACACTGAAAATAAAATAATATTTTTGGAATGGAGCATGCAGAACATACAGAATACAGATACAGCAAATAATAAAAAAACATAAATAATTTTTTTTGAGTGAAGTGAGTTACGCACACAATAATGACAAAAATAAAAGGTAGAAGCAATAAAGTAGTATAATGTATAATATTATACAATACAAATATGCTGATACACATGTATATTATTGTGTATAATTTTAAGTAATAAGAATAACCTTTGAGTGAATTATGTTTTTTTTTTGTGTTAAATGCTGTTTGCCTTTTGGTATGTTTATACCATATTAAACTATTGATTAAATTTCTATTAGTCCTTATTATTATAAATCAAAAAAATTGTTTGTTTTATTTATATTATTATTATTATTTTTTATTTTTCCTTATTATTTGCGAAGAAGACTAACATTAAATTAAAAAAATATAGTTCATGCAATCAATTTTTCCTGCAAAGGTTCAGCATGGTAGAAAGGGGTTAAAAAAAAGCACCAAAGCAATTTGTATATACATGCATTTGTATACATATGTAATTTGTATATGTGTTGGAGCGTTCCGTCGAACTTACAAACATCCAGATAAATGCAGAATAATATATATATATATAATTATATCTTGAAAACATGAAATTTCAAGAGAAAGAGATTAATTTTATGTATACTATTTTTTAAAAATGTATGTGATGGGAATGACTATCTTTATGTTGCTATATAATTTCTGTTCTTCTGTTTGTAGTGTTGATAAAATGCCACCCTAACGCAGCAGCAGCAACAGCAGAATCATCTTATATATTAATACGCTTAAACGTCTGTTAAACTTTTTACAACACGAAGCTTTTTTCAACTAGATTAGACAACTTTATTAGAACTATTAAGAATTACGATAGTGTGAAAAATTTTATTTAACGACATAAACCACAAAACGATAAGACCAAATAAAACTAAAAACAAATTAAAATTAACCTAAAAACAATTCACCTATTGAGCAATAGCATTTACTATCTGATTATATGAATTAATTTTCTAAAAAAAAGCAAAGTAGCAAAGACAAGAACCGAATTATCAGAATATTATTATTATATCGATTTATAAATAATTAAAATAGCTTTGCTAAAATATTACGATATTACGATATTACAGCAAAAAACTTACCGGTAAAACAAATAGTAAATTTAGAAAATATATTTTTTACTTCTACCAGACCATGTTCACAAATTCCAAAAATTGAAATTTATTTATTTTATTAACAAATAATTCAAAAGTATAAATTCAAATGCGCAGTAGCATTGAGTAAATATTGTATTGTACATGGAGAATCATAAACCGAAATTTACGATCTGCTAAGAACAAGAAAAACAAAATATGTTATGACATTATTATCAAGTTTCAATTCAATACACGGCAAATTTAGTACACATACAAATTAAAAAAACTTTAAAAAGAAAAATCACAGACTACCCTTACCTACATCAGAGACCCTAGCGGGATAACAATATTACAATAAAAACTGAAGAATAAGAGAAAAGGCATAATTATTGGTTTTACCCGTAACTATAATAGTCATAAGGCGTCAATAAAAACTGCACAATAAGAGAAAAAGCATAATTATTGGCTTTACCCCTAACTATAATAGTTATAAGGCGTCATATGATATTTCGTTAAATGGCCTATATTATTCGATATGATTTAACAAAGTCGCAACCAATCATAACATTTACTATAATGGTCATACCTAATCATACCAAAACGTCAAAACCAAAATTTAAAAGAAGTGAAATAAAAATATAAATTCTATAAATAAATGTTTTGTTTTTTTATTTTGAGTTTTGAAATAGTTAGGGCTATTATGATAATAAAAAAAAAACACAAAAAACGTATCTATGGCTATTTTAATGTGTTTTTAATGTGGGTGTGGAATGTATTTAGTTTTAAATGCATTTAACTTCATATCTATATTGCCTGCGACATCTCTGTTCGCCACATTTTGTTGAAATGTACGTTTCTATAAATACTATTTGGTAGGAAGCGTTTAGACATCAGATTTTATTTCAAGAAGATTTTGTTTTACTTATTTTTATTACATTTACAAATTTTATTGCAATTACATCAAATTTTATTTCAAAAGTTTTAATTACATATCTCAAAGATAAACAAAAATAGTTACAAAGTATACTATATTTCTTTATGCAAAATCCACTTCCTAAACTTGCAAAATACGAAGATACAAATATGCGTGACGAGTACTAATAATAAATACTTATAAACAAATATAAATATTCAGTGTAATTTCAGAACATTTATGAAATATAAATATTTAAATAGTAAATCAATTATTCTAAGTATTATTTGTATTGATGTGTATCAAATACATTTTTTGTATTTTTTAATGTATATCTTTCAATATATTGGCATAACACATTAGGAGTTTATAAATACCTTTTCTCGCAAAATCACTTTTTCAATTTGCGAAATACGAAAATGCGTGTCGAGCACTATTATTTAAAAAAAAAAGTTATGATATTCTATAACAAAGTCGGATGTCCAACTTTAATGAACATCATTTATACGTTTCAACACAATTCCAAAACGACAATTCAAAAACGTATAAACGCTGCCTTATATAAAAGTTTTTCTTCAAAACTATTAGCGGTCAAAATTTTCAATTTGATTCTATGAAAAACAAATAAAATTATTATTTATTATATTATACATATTAAGTATATTATAAATATTGTAAATTATAATTTTATTCATTTTATTATTATTATTTAAATAACAATAATAATTACAATTATAATAATTTATGATACCATACGTATATAATATCTACCTACCTGTTGTGAAAATAAAATTTTAATACATACAGTGAAAAGTGCTTTATAAAACAAGCAAAATAAAACAAAAAAAATATAAACCTGAAGTAGGCCTGCGGATTTATCTACAGGTCCACTGTTTAATAATTAAATAAATACCTAAATAAAAAATATAAAAAAAATAGTTATAGATAGATCAAACAATATTGCGTAACATTCGCCGGTCTAGCATTAGCATTATAAATGAAACAATTTATTTTATTTGTTTATTTTCTTTATTTTCTTAAAAAAAATGAATGTTTTACATATTTTTTTATTACATAATAAATAAGTTACAAATTGAAAAACTTAAAACTAAAATTCACTTTATTTAATATCTTAAAAATATTTTAACATTTTAATATTTATTCAAATATTTCACTAAAAACACAATTCTCTATTTCACAGTTGTATGTTGCTTTGGCTAGAGTACGATCTTTTGATAGTGTTAGTGTAGTATAAAATATTATAAAATGTTTGAATAAGTATTAAAATGTTAAACTATTTTTAAGATATTAAATAAAATGAATTATAGTTTTAAGTTTTTCAATTTAACTTTATTAGTATATATTTATTATATAAGATAGGCTTGCCACATCTATTTGCACATTATCTTTGATTATAATATGTATGCAAAAAATGCATCTTTGTCAAATTTTTATAAGTTTATTATTGTAAGTTTATACAATTTAATAATATAAAAAAAAATAATTTACCTAACTTAAGATTTATATATCTACATAAATTTACAAAAATTGCTGACTATACAAAAATGAATTATTATAGTGGATTATTTATCGTAATTTCTTAAAATTATCAAGGTTAGTGTTGTTGTTTATTTAGGTCATGTAGTGTGAAATGAGTATTGTGGTATAGGCTAAGATTATGGTTGAACTAAAGCTCTGTGTATACTTGACTTAAACGTTGTGTATGAAAAAAGTTGACTAAATTGATTAAATAAGATAATGCATCTATTCATAGGTTCATTCCTACTACATTGTGTTCTATGTCTATATTCAACCAAAAATTTGTTGTGTCTTGTTGGTCTGGTTTCATTATTAATTTTAAGTTACATCAAATGTGAAGCAGGATGAAAGCATAATTTTGACACTAAGCTAAGCATATTGATATTTCGTAGTCTATCATCATATAATGGGCGATTATGAAAATCCCTTGGAACGGAGAGATTCCTTAAAGCAAATAACAAATATTGCTTTTGAATAGATTCAATCTTACTACTATGAACTGAGAAAGCAGGATCCCAAATAATACATCCGTATTCCAAGATAGATCGTACTGGAGAGCAGAATAAGGTTTTAGTTACCCAGATATTGTTGAATTATTTTCCTCTTCTTTTTATAAAACCTATTATTTTATTAGCTTTAAAAATCATAGTGTCATATTAAATATAAAAATTCAATTTATAATCTAAAATAACTCCTAAATCTGTTATATGACTTACACGTTCCTAAAAAGAGTTTTTTAAGAAATAGTTATTTGCATTTGTAGATCTTTTACGGGTGAAACTTATGACTTAACATTTTTGAACGTTAAGATCAAGCTTGTTTTCAGTGCACCACATCTCGAAATTATATAATTTAGATTGAAGAAAAGTAAAATCTGATGTAATTTTTATTACAGATATATTTTTAGATCATCAGCATAGACAAGGTGAGAAATTCTTGTCACACATTTAGAAAGATCGGAAATATAGATATTAAAGAGAAATGGCCCTAAATGACTACCTTTGTGGTACATCAAAGGATACAGATATTGATTTGGATTTCATAACTTGAAACTTAACAAATTGTGATCTATCAGTAAAATATGAACTAAGCCAACTTGTAGAATAGGACCATTAAACCTAAATTTTATCAGTTTCAGTGTTAAGATGTTATGATTGATGCGATCACATGCTTTGCTGAAATCTGTATAAATAGTATCCACCTGAAACCTCCTTTCCTTTAAGCAAATTACGTTTGATGTGAACACTCAAAGGTTGATGGTAGTAGACCGACCTTTTCTAACACCGTGCTGTTCACTATTGAGCTGTGGATTTATAAAGGGAGTTATTTTTTCAAAGTTTTTCGAACAACTTTCGGATAGAGAATTGGATAGCAATACCTTAGTAATTATCGATCAAGGATTTATCGCCTTTTTTATGAATCGAAATTAGGGATGTCTTCCCAAAATAAGGGAAAAGCCCAATGGCGAGTGATTTGCTAAAAATAGTTTGCATTTTTAAAATTATAATCTATCTAAATTATATCTAATTGTTGTACTTTTTATAAAACTGGTGATTGGCAGTGGATAATTCTAAAACGAAAGCGTTGTGGTGAAGCAAGTTTACAAAAGGATTTTCTGCCTCATTGGCAAGTCTAAATAGCACTTTATCATAAGCAATGGAAAACGCTAAGTCGAGCCATCTTATATTATTATTGGGGGCACCGGCTAACTTGTTGCATATCATTGCCATAAAATGTACTAATGAGATTGAAATCGATTTTATCCATAAAATTAATTGGTAATAATTGGTTATCAGAATCATCATTGATAAAAGATAAATGAAGGGACGATTAAAATCTCCACAAACAAATATGGTATCATCATCAATAATAGAAGATATTATTGAGTTACATATTTCATAAAATTCATTTTAAGAGGACTCGAAACTGGGGGGCTGAATTTGGGGAAAGTAAGCCACACCTATACAGGTATAATGATTAACTGTATAAATAAATATAAGATCGAAGGTGGCAGTAGTGTTAATGGATACAAATTCACTCGGTATCCGGTTAATAATGGCAATAAACCATTCTGTTTGGCAATACGATGGATAAAACAACGATAACAAATAAGTCTTAAAATATCTTGGGGTTCATTTACATCGAAACTTAAACTTCATTGATAATGTAACACACACAATAGAGAATTTACAAATCTTTTATGGTAGCTAAATAACACTTCTACAATAAAAATATTAATAAAAGAGAGAATTAAAATAATATGCTACCAAACACTAATAAACCCAACGCTTGTCTATGCTGTACCTATTTGGTATAACATTAGCGAGAGCTTAATGGAAAACACTATATAATCGTTTTTTATTGATTTATCTTAAACAACAACCTCGAAAGTAATAATTTATTTAAAAAAATTAAAATTAAATTTAAATCGGGGGTGTTGTTGCGACAATATGATAAATTAAAATTTTTGTTTATAAAATACATGGGGCGAAATTTTATATATTATTAAATTAAAATTTCTAATGTAAAACAATATAAAAAAATATTTCAACTCACCACTTCTCTTTTTAAATATCTATTATTTAAACAAATAATAATGAAAATTGGTTTATAATGATTAACAGAAAAAATATAATGATTTCAATATAAAATTCAACGTCTCTTAGTTTATGACTAAAAAGTTAAAAATAATTTTTTTTTTAAAAACTTGGTTCTTAAACGGCCATCACAAATTTTTTCGTAGCATTATTAACTGCACTCAAAAGGGGAAAATAAATAAGCTAAGTTCAGGCTCCCATAGAAAATGTTATATGTTCGTAACAATTTACCTCAAGTAGCATGAAAGCATGGTAGTTAAAATTTTTGTAACAAAAAAAGAAATAAATTAACTCAAAGAAAGTGGTGCCCAGTTCTGATTAATGTTTAAGTAGCGTAGAGTGTTAATTTGACGATAAATAAAGATAAAATCAAAAAACCAAATAATTTCAAAAATAGAAATATTGAAAATTTTAAAAATAAAAATGTAAGAAAACTTTCACAACAATTGTTTACTCAATAATACTTGGTATGAGATTGATATTTAGAATTAATAAATGAAACTCTTTTCCATTCATCTAAATTTAAATCCATGATTGAAGAATACTGGCATCTTTCAATGAGTCTAGAGAAATTTGAAATACGATTATTCCTAAAATTTTCTTGTACAATTTATTTGTGTTTTATCTTAATTTTAAAAGTTTTTCTACTAGCAGATCGACTGTCAGAGGCATCGATCTACCAGCCAGTAACTCTAAATTATCTATATTCTCTTTTATAAGTTCTTTAAAATTCTTTATTTTTTTCAAAAAGGTATTACAAAGTTTTGTACTCTGATACTCTATCACAAATAAACAAAAAAATATTTTTTTGGGTTAAAGACTGACTGAACCAATGCTTTCGTAATGTTCTTTAAGTGTAATCATTGTTGCATTGTAATTTTCAATTTTGTCGTAGTTCATTTGAACTAGTGTAGGGCATGTTGTACATGCTAGTGCAAGCTTGGATGTTCTTATATATATTTATTGTAGTAGTCTTTGTTATTATACACACATACATTATGTTCTTTTATAGTCACCTACTGTCCTGGTTGGTGTAACCTAATGTCAACGTAAGGCAATAGTTGCCAAATTAATAGGCCGCTCTTAGAGAAAGTTCTATTGCACTAGGCTTGGCCACAAGGCCTGGAATAGTCTAATATGATCTGGTCATCTTTAATGATCTAAATTAACTCTGTTTATTTATTAAATATTTATACAAATACTAGCTGTACCCGGTCCGCGTTGCTGGCCCAAAGTCCCTATGATAAAAATACCTATTTAAAAATAATTTAAATTTTTACAAAATCTCTTAATGAAATCATATCAAGACTTCATAGAACTTCGGCTAATTTGTTTATTCGTAATTACAATCATCACTTGCTTATATCAAGCTGCGATTCTAAAGTTTATTTTGTAGTTTTAGTACGCTTATATTGAGGTAAATAAATATTTCTAAAAAAAACAATTTTTTTTCTTTATTTTATTTCTTTTGTTATAACTTTAAAACAATTATAAGAATTTAAATAATAATTAGAACAAAATGTTATTTGTGTGGCAGATGTTTAATTATGGTGCTACATTCATTTATATTTTGTTACATTAATATTACAATTTAGGTAAATACGTCTATCTGTTCGAACTTTGCATCCGTTTTCTACAAAACAATATTTGAATAATAAAAATAATCGACTTCCGTTTCACCAATTGTAGGTATATTATATATATAATAATTTCTTGAAAAAACAACTATTTTTTAAGTTCAAATAATAATAAAGTTAAAAAAACTAATAAATTGGCTAATATAAATTAAAATTAAAATGTGTCAAAACAAAACGAAAAATCTCTCAGAATTTATATATGAATCTCTATTAAAATTACTCCAAATTTTAGAAAACGTATGTCATTATTTTATTTATGAGGGAGTACCTGAAATACAATTTTCAGTTACATAAAAACTTTAATTTTTTAAATAATCCTGATAGGTGTTGTATGGCTGCTACCCGAACCATTCAGATTATTAGAAAACGGTAAAAGATGTTTGCTCATTATATTTGTAATAGGTGTTGGGAGTTGTATGGCAGCTGCCCGAACCCCTCAAAATTTTGAAAAACGGCAATACACGTATTTATTTCTTTTTGAGGCAGTACCTGAGTACAAATTTTCAGCTCTGTAACAATTTTAATTCGTAAAATATTTGTGATAGATGATTTGTGATAGATTCGAGAACAATCTAGAACGATCCAGAGTAAAAAAACACTTCTTTGTGTTCAGTAGTTTCCGCTAATTGAACTTTTTTGTTAAAAAGTATTCTGATGGTCCAAAACCGTTCTACATGGTCGAAAAGTTCTGATGGTTCTACAAAATCGAAAATTTTTATAAAAATTGTGACGAAATTTGAATTTGATTCGTTCAGTAGCATTAACCGGTAGATCTGGAATCCATTTTGGATCCATGTATCATATATCTGGCCACTGAACGGAATTCACCACAAAAATTTACCGGAATACTGGCGCCATCACCGGAAAATATAATGAGTACTTTTAAAAATAAATTAAATTTGAATAGAATAATATTTATTATCATACATATAATTTATTTTTCATAACTCTTAATTTAAGTTTTATGTACATAAATCTTCCTTATGAATTTAAATTTTCACACTAATTCAAAAAATAATGGCGATTTGAATTTAAAAACTTTCATAAAAAATATAAAAATTTAATTTTTCTTACAGTAGATGTCACAACACTCAACATAAAAATTGTTGTTGTTGTTTTTACATATAAAAAGTCAGATCCATGAAATGTATCTAGAATTTTTTCAGCTCCATTTTCATTAACCGCGATACATTAACCGGTACATTTACCACACCGTTCAGTAAACAGATCCATGGATCCGTGGATTTCAGATCCAATGGTTAATTTCACTGAACGCTACCATTGTATATACCTATTACGAATAAATACAAAAGAGAGACACAAAAAAAAAATAAAAAAAAATCATAAAAAAATGTTTTTAATTATGCATATACGACCAAACACACAGTGACGTCATGAAAAAAAAAGAAAATCTAAAGTAACTCCGTCCCCTGATAATTTTTTGGAATTTTTCCCTATATCACGGCCCTAAACCCTACCTTTGTGGAAATTTTCAAGTCTCCAGGTCAACTGGAAATGGGAAATACTTTTTAAACATAAACATACATTCGATTTTATATATAGTAAAGATTTTACATTGAGTCTTATGGACTCCATTTAAACTCTATACAAAAATAATAATGTAAAAATAAAATTTTTTGAAATATACTTTTATCGAAACCAAACTAGCCCCCAAAAAGGTAGAAAATAAAACTAGTGGTGGATGTTGAGTATCTAGAACTACTATAAAATAAAACACAAAAGTATATTAGAAAAAGCATACGTTAAAAGGCGTTAGAAAAAGCATACGAAGCTTGCCCGCAACATGATGCAAAAGTTGTGCTAGGGGATTTCAACGCTAAACTCGGTAGAGAGCAAATTTTCGGCAGAACAATCGGTAAACATAGTCTCCATCAACACACCACCGATAATGGTTACCGATTGATCAGTTTTGCAGCGGCGCATAATACGGTTATAAGCAGCACCAAATTTCCCCATAGAGATATTCATAAAGCCACCTGGCTATCTCCAGATGGCCGTACAACCAATCAAATTGATCACCTTATGATTGACGCACGCCACTCATCGTGCGTGCTGGACGTACGGTCATACAGAGGGGCTAACATCGACTCTGATCATTTTTTGGTTATAGCACTTTTCAGAGCCAGAATATCTAATGTTAAAAAAGTGCAGTAACATCATAATCCCAAATTTAACCTGCAGTCGCCCGAGATAGCCAGAAGCTTCAAAGAGCAAATTAGCCTAAATTTAACAGCCACACCTCCTTCAAACCATTCTTCGATTGATGATCAATGGAAAAACTGTGCCAGTATCATCAAAGAGGTAGCCGCAAACACAATTGGCTTCAAACCACGAAATACCAGAAATCCATGGTATGACGAGGAATGTGCATCAAAAACGTTGAAGAAGAACGAGGCTCAAAGAAAATCTCTGCTCATAAATATCGAATCTGATAAAAATAGAGGCGAAGTGCGGAACTTCTACCAAAAAGCCAAGCAACTGGCAGCTGGCTATAAACCCGCTACACACGCGCTAAGAGATAATATGGGAAATTTGGTTACCGAAACGCAAGGGATATTGGAGACATGGAAGCAGCACTTTCAGCAGCTGCTAAATTGAGAGCAACAACAACAACAAGAGCTAGCAACACCAGCACCAGTCATTACCAGCAACCCCCCGCCACCCACTGTAGAGGTTGTTGGCCAAGCCATCAGCAAGCTGAAAAACAACAACCCTGCTGCACCTGATGGACTCCCAGATGAATTATTTAAAGCTGGAGGCGATGTTTTGGTTAACTGCATGCACCAAATCATTGGCAACATCTGGAAGGAAGAAAGCATGCCTAATGACTGGAGTACCAGCTCTATATGCCCCATTTTCAAAAAGAGCGACGCCATGTCCTGTAAAAATTATAGAGGAATATCCCTCTTAAATATTGCATATAAGATCCTATCCAACATTTTGTGCGAATGTCTGAAGCCCTATTGGGACGCTGTTATCGGCAGTTATCAATGCGGCTTTCGCCCCGGAAAATCAACAAGCGACCAGATGTTCGTACTTACACAAATCCTGGAGAAGACCCATGAGTTTCAAATCGATACACACCACCTATTCATCGATTTCAAGTCTGCGTACGATTGCATATACCGCAGCGAGCTATATGCTGCTATGTCGGAATTCGGTGTACCAGCCAAGCTCATCCGATTGTCAAAAATGACACTGGAAAACACAAGATGTGCTGTGGTGATTGGAAATAACACTTCTGACTATTTCCAGACGTGTATCGGATTTCGACAAGGAGATGCACTATCATGCGACTTCTTCAATCTAGTACTGGAACGTATAGTGCGGCGAGCGGAAGTAAACACGGCCGGTACTATATTTTTCAGATCTGTTCAACTACTAGGGTATGACTACGACATTGACATCAGCGCCAGATCACAACGGGCGGTCGTAGAGGCCTTTACCCAGATTGAAGAAAAAGCGAAACGAATGGATCTCAAAGTAAATGAGGATAAGACAAAATATATGTTGTCGACAAATAAAAAGACCTCTCAACATCATATTGGTCAAAACATCATTGTCGGAACATATAATTTCGAGGTAGTTCAGGAGTTTACCTACCTTGGAGCCAGTGTTAATCCCACAAACGACATCAATGTGGAGGTACGGCGAAGAATAACCCTTGCAAGCCGTTGCTGCTTCGGTTTGTCAAAACATCTCGGGTCAAAGCTCCTCTCTCGAAACACAAAAGTACAAATCTACAAAACGCTCATACTCCCGATTTTGCTTTACGGATCAGAATCATGGACACTGCCTAAGGCAAGTGAGCATGCACTTGGTGTCTTCGAGAAGAAAATTCTTCGTCGGATATATGGTCCTGAAAACGACGATGGGGTCTGGAGGAGAAGATATAATACCGAACTCTATGAGCTGTACAATGAGGTGGACGTAGTCACAAAAATTAAAGTCAAGATTTACAATTGACAAGTGGCTCAGGACACCTAGAGCGTATGGACGAAAATGCTCCAGCCAAGAGAATCTTCGATTCCAGACCCGAAGGGACAAGACGTCGGGGCAGACTAAACCTTCGTTGGAGAGACGAAATATCGGCGGATTTAAAGCAATTTCGAATCTTCAACTGGAGAGAATCCGCCCGTGACCGGCAAAAATGGAGGATGTTGATGAGTCAGGCCCAGGACCTACATGGTCTGTTGGCCACCTAAGTAAGTAAGTAACAGTCGTATTTCTTTATTTATAAAAAAGTATCTAAGTGTAAATTTTCATGCCTGTATTACAATTCATTTTCAAATATGCCAGAGACGTGCTAGGAGTTGTTTGGCAGCAACCCGAACCAGTCCACATTTTCGAAATCGGTAACAGTCGTATTTCTTTATTTATAAAAAAGTATTTAAGTGTAATTTTTCATGCTTGTAATACAATTGCTTTTCAAATATGCCTGAGACGTGCTAAGAGTTGTTCGGCAGCAACTGTCCTGCAACCTGTCATTTGATAGCTTTGTAAAGTACCGTGTCCGGTTGCTTTTTTCATCGTGAGTAACTGTACAAAATTTCAGAACTCTATCTTTAAATTTTTTAAACAAAATTATTTTTTTTCTTTTTGCATTTGGTTTGAATATTAACAAAAAAATTCCAACCTACCTACCAAACATATATATATACATATATACATATATACATATATACATATATACATATATACATATATACATATATACATATATACATATATACATATATACATATATACATATATACATATATACATATATACATATATACATATATACATATATACATATATACATATATACATATATACATATATACATATATACATATATACATATATACATATATACATATATACATATATACATATATACATATATACATATATACATATATACATATAAACAGACACTGGTAAGTTAATATAAAAGTATATAAAAAAAAGGTTTGAATTCAAATTTGCATTACTTCCTATGGAATGCATTTAAACTGTATATAAAAAAATGTAAAATCAATTTACAAAAATGCATTCCTAATATTCTTAAAATATTAATTCATAATATTCAAAAACTCTTGAAACTACGTCACATAAAATATTGTTATTTATCAGGGTTAATATTCATATAATTTTCATATAATTTTCAGAGATTCATATAACAAACCTAAAACAAATAATTTACTTAAAACTAAATCATAATATATACAACTATAAATTATACTGGCATGAGGTATAGTAATTTGATGCTCAATATTAAACAATAAAAAATGACAGCCTTTCTTTTCAATAACAATTTTTTTATGCTAAAAAAAAGTGCTATGTTTAATAATAGAATGTAATAGAATGTTGCAATGTAATATACATATGTTTGTTTTACCTTGCGGTAGGTCTTGTTATAAGTGTACTGTGCTACACTAGATATTTAAATTTAATTTTTTTTTATGCTCTTGACTGTTACTTATGTAAAATTACTTTTTCGTATACGGTACTGCAATTCTAATTACTTTATACAACTTCTGGCATATCAGCTCATCAAATGGGGAAAATTACTGCTATTGTCAGGAACTAAGCCTTAAGTAGTGTAATTCCATTTTATTTAAGTTGTTATCAAATTACTCTCTATAATTTTTTACCTTATAGTTCACCCAATGACAAAGTTTACTGGACCAAACTAACCTTTGTCATTGGGTGGGCTTTTTAATTTTTCTAGAATAATAATTTTGTATTAATAAAAGAAAATTTTTGAAATAATTTAGTATTCAATAGTAAATCATCAATTAGCGAAGATCAAAGTGATTAATATTTTTGTAATTAGTCTTGGTGTGTTAAATAAAGAATAAATTAAGCTGCAATAATTAGAGTTTTTTTGAAGCGACGACACGAAACCATATTTGTTCTCAACAAACTTCATCCCAGTCACGTTGACATATTATTGTGGATGAACTTTAATTTCATTAATTACAAATATTAGTAATTCACTTCTTACAAAAGATTAATGTAACTAGAAATAATTCTATTATAATGTATAGCTTATATAATAAAAATAAATATTTAAAATAAATACACCATAAAAAGTTTCTTGAGCAAGCTATCTTCACTTCTACTACCGTGAAGGTCTCTATATAATTTCATCTCTATATAATTACAAAAATTTCAATGTACAAAACTTGTTCTCCGCTAAAATATACCCTGCAGCTGTAACACATCTTTAAGTTCACTGATTTTGGAAGATATCCAAATCTAGCTTCTTCATTTAACACGAAAATTTGTTGTTGTCTACATAATGTCGATTTTATCAAATTAAACTATTACAAATTAAACCAAGCAATACAAGCCATATCAATTTAAAAATTAATAAAAATTTCGAAATTTTTAAAAAAATATCGCTTATATCGTTTCAGAAAAGGAAACTAAAAGAAAAAAATAGGTATTATTGTCAACAGATGTACCATAACGATCATATGGGGAGAAATTTTATATATAATGACACTGGTTTCTCTTATATTTAATAAATGATATAATTTCCATCACACTAATCCTAAATATCCTTTATGCATAAATATAAAAATTTGAATAAATGATAATTTATACCTAATAAAGGTGCCGGATGTATTTTTTTTTGTTTGTGAAGATTTCATTTTTTTGAGAGCAGTGTTTAGAGAAAATGGTTTTCAGTTAGTCTACAATTCACTGGACTTGCAAAGAATGGTCATATATCTCTTTATCGGCTTTATCGGTTTTATTAATTACAGTTCCAACACAACAAAATTACTAGTAAATTACTTCAAGTCGAAGAAAAATACGAGAACCGAACGACACAAATTTATGAACAGAATTTTCCGGCCGGACAAAACTCTTCAAGTTTTTATAGTGGAATTAAAAGTATTAGCGGAAACATGCGAATTCGGTGCTTACCTAGATCAAGCACTATGTTAAAAATTCATCTGGTCACAAAAAGATTCTACCATTCAGCGAAAATTACTTAACGAGCTTTTAACAAAAAAAATTACAGAAATTTGTGAAACAGCATTAACAATGGAACTCACTACAAAGGAAGTTCTCGAAATATATAATAAAAATAATGATATGCAAAATTGGGTCGGAAGGAACAATCAATATAACCATTAAAGAATGAGGTCAAAGAATTGTTATCAAACCAATTTGAAAAATGTTACGAGTTGTAGATGCCAAGGAAAAGGGCATTATGCTAACAGGTGCAACAAAAGAATAAAGACCAACATACATTCTGTGAAAGAACATATGTCAGGTACTTCAGATACTAATACAAGGTTAAATAATTTTAGATTAAATAATATTTCAAAAAACGGTTCAAAGTTAAATGGTTTAAACAAAATGATAAATGTTCCGCTCATAAGTAAATTAAATATAAATAATATTTGTATTGATAGGGAAATAGATTCGGGTGCTTGTTTTTCGATCATATGTGAAAATAAATACTTGAAATATTTTAAAAAGTTAAACTTAAAAAGCTTTGAAAGGCAATTAATGATAGTAACAAATGAAAAAATTGTTGTTCTTGGTGTATTGGAAGTAAGGGTAAAAGATTTATTTAAAAATAATCTCAATCACTTGTTAAATTTGTATGTTATTAAATCTGAGAAAGATTTTATACCACTCTTGGGTAGAGCTTGATTAAATATTTTGTGTAAGGGTTGGTTGGAAAGAATTTTTCACAATAAAAAATTTAAAAAATGAGAAAATTAATCATGATAGTGAGCAAATATATTACAAATATATTATTCGGGTCCACCGATATTTTATGGATCTTATACTGTTCCATATGGGCTGGTAGAAAAAGTTGAAAATGAATTAGAGCGGTTAGTTTCAAATAAAACAATTATACCTAATAGATATAGTCATATGGCTTCGTCTATTTGTACCATAAATAAATTTGTAAAAATTGATCACTATCAAATGCCACGTTGTCGATAATATTTTAAACAGGAGGCTGTTAATTGTTTGTTATTTTATATTTAGCAGAAGCCTTTCAACAAATAGCTTTTAGGGATCATCAATCTTTAAAAACTATTTTTGGAAAAAAGAAAATTGATACGGTTACAGCAGCACGACTTAAAAAGTGGGCTATTACATTATAACAGTAAAATTATGACATTAGTTATAGGAAAACAGCATTTATGAGAAATGCTGATGCTGTATCTACGCTACCACTATATGAGTTTACATAGATATCAAGTAACATAATAATTTTGTCAATATTACAGGTAGATTACCTATAACAATAAAAGACATTTCTTTGGAAACATCTAAAGATGCATGTTTATCTCAAATACAAATCCATAAATTTATCGAAACAGAATGGCTTCCAAAACTAATTAATCCAATTTTAAATACTTTTTAAGAAAACAAAAATTTTGTGCTCAAAAGGGATACATGTTATTGGGCAACAGAGTCCTTGTTTCGGATTCTTTAAAGCAAAAAAATACTCAGGCTATTGCATGATGGTCATATATGGTACGGCAGGAAGGCAGTAGCAAGAGAGAGTTTTTGATGACTTTATGTTGATATTGATTACGTATATCTCATATCTTTATTTATTATTTTTCATTTAATATTTTTCGCGTAACAATAAAAATAAATTACATTAAATTTACAAATTACATACTTAAGAGAAAAATATAGCAAGACTCTTTATTTAATTTAAAAAATAGAATCGAGTCACCTTGTTATTTTTTTTTTTTAAAGTTAATTTTGCTTACGAATAAAATACTCTAATTTTCTATTATGTGGGGTAGTCATTAATTTAAATTTATAATACGAAACAAAGTAATTTTTTTTAATAATAAACTATTTTAGCAATTTCAAAATTAGGTTAAAATTAGGTAAAAAATTTAAAAATTAAGTAATCAACATAACTGCATTGTTGCATTTTTTGGACAAAATCTATCAATGAAGAACTACTCTCATTTTCGTCTTCAACAAAAATTGAGTTTCTCGTGGTATTAGTAATATTAGTAAAATTATTAGTATTAGTGGTATCGATTTTGTATCATTTTTTTTGCAAGATATAAGAGGGACAGCGCTTTTTTTTAAATTTCCCTTTTTCGTAAGATTGGAGATGATGAAGAACGGAGAAGGTTTTTTTTTTATAATCATAAATGGTGTGCAAGTTTCTTTCCACAATTTGGATCTATTTTTATTCAAAAAATAATTTAAATAAGACTGAAATTAAATATAAAAAAATATAATTTAAAACATTTTTTCAAAATAAATATTTTTGGCTGGAAATTCTTTGTTCATTGTTTTTTTTGTTTTTAAAAAAGTAATGCAGCAATTAATTGTCCAATTATTCACTTTTACTATTTTAATTAAAATGAACTTATTTTGAAACACAAATTGAATTTAATTTTTCTTAAACACAAATACAAAAACTTTTTTGATTTATGTATGTATAAGAAACAACATAAGTATGAAATGTCCATATATTGCAATGGGTGACATTAAAAAGTTATTTATTAGTTTCGTAACTGATATCAGCTCTTATCAAAGACAACATATTCTTTTTTTAATTTTAACTGAGAATCAAGCCAAAGGTTTGTGTTTTTGGCACTTCTCAGTTTTTTTCTTTTAAAACTGAGAAGTAGCACATAAACTCTGTATTAGTCTATGGTATTAATAAAGTGAAGCTGAAACTGATTTTAAAATGGATCTGATAAAATGGAAATTAAGTCCTCAAATATTTAGGATAGGATTTTGTTTTTGAAGCAGTAGAAAATAATGTTAGATAAAATGTTTGTACGAAAAAAGCAAATATTAGAACTTGCCATGCATAAAAGGAGTGTCAATCCTGATAGCCCTGATAACTGTTTAAAATGTCAGCCCCTAGTTTGAATTTACGCTCCTTGCTTTTATTCATGGCAAGTTCATATATTTTTTTTTTCGTAAACATTTTATCTAACATTATTTTCCACTGCCTGAAGTCAAATAATAGAATTACACACATAACATTTTTTTGCAGACCTTGAACTACCTAATTTATTTTCTCCTTTTTAGTGCGTTTAAAATTGCTACCAAGGCTGTGTAACCCTTGGACTTTTTTTTTTTATTTTGATTTTGTTTTCCAAGATATCGATGGTGACCCAAACTATTCTTAACTTTATATTAATGGTATATTTTCTCAAAAATAATTAGAAAATCTTACACAGTTTTATATATCTCATTATTTCTAAAAGATTAAAACTTCCTCACAATATTCTTAATTTAAATTTTTTTATTTTGTAAAACTGAAGTAACAGTTTAAATTTAACCTTTATATTAAATAGAAAATTAAATGTACTCCGTTAAAATTATAAATAGTTGAAACCCCTTAAAAAAGTACTAAAAGCCAAAAATATAAAAAAAACTAATGTTTGAAATGCGGTATACACGATTTTAAAAATACATAAAATCTAAATTTATATAATATTTATAATGAATGTAATATCATATCCAGCAAAAATATTTGTATATGTATATTTTTCACATTAACAAGATTTGCACGATTTCAATGTTATATTCTTATTATTATATTTTTTTTTTTGTAGCTTATACTTATCAGGATATTTTTATTTTTTCTTATTTTACATTTACTTCTTTTTCTTATTTTGGCATTTTCTTTTTTGACTTCATTATAGAGAACACGTTGGAGGTGTTTGCTGTGTAACATCTGCTATGAATAATAAATTAGTTATTAGTGGTGGGAATGATTCTTGTATTGTAATATCAAATCTTCAAACTGGAAAAGTGGTAAATATATATAAATTTATTACATACATATATACATACATCATACCTATTTGTATTTAAAGTGAATTTATTTTTAAAATTATTCGTTTATTTTTTTATTTTTTTCCCCTCTTATATATATTTAATAAATTTAAATATTTATAGATCTATAATAAAAGATTTAAGAAAAGAAACAAAAGATTATTTTATAAATTTAATATAAAAAAGCTAGTAGAAAAATTGGCTCTATGCAGGATAATAGGTTATAATATCCTCCACTTTAAGGTATACATATACTGTCAGATTAATGCTTAGAGCAAGCATATCAGACGTCAATTACTAGAAGAAGGCTTGCTTCAATTTGATTGTGCAAATATATCATCATCCAGTAGGTTAGTAAAATACCGCCAATTTGATTAGAAAAAATTAAACATAAACTAAGCCATACTGTTAGTGATAAAGCATGTATAAAGTGATAAGTTAATATGTAGATCAATAACTAAACATTAATTAGAAAATATTTACATAAAAAAAAGTTAGGCCGAATAAATAAGTATCAAAGCTAAAAAGTAGTTCTTAGTTGTAAGTTAGTCTCAGTTGTACGTACATTAAAACGTAATCGTTTTTTACAGTTGACGTTCAAAAGAACTGAAAGGTGTAAGGGAATGTAGAACAACTCAACGGTTCTGTGATTATTCCGATTAATTATTTCAATTCAAAATGATTAGAAATTTCAGGGACTAACGTTTTACCCGAAAAAATCTGGTGAATAAAAGACATATTTATTTACTTTACTGCCATATTCAAGGGTATGCCTTACATATATAACAAAAAGATGTTTCGTGAGGTAGGCATCAGAAAATTCTTTAGACCATTGCTTAAGAAAACTTATTGAAGAATTGGCTTTGCTCACCATTTTATCCTAATGTAGCTTAAAGCTCAGTTAAGGGTCAAGTGTTAACTCGAGGTCTATAATAGAATTTACTCTTGAAAGCGAACAGCCATTTAGTTGGTAGTTAAACCAAACTGACCGAGCAGAATTTCTCCTGGAAAACGTAATGCCTTGGCATTTAGAAGTGTTCAATTCCATTTTTTGAACACCCAGAAGCGAAATTTTTGATGTCATTTTGTAGGTTTAGCAATACGATGAGAATGATATAGGAGTAAAAAGCTTTGAGTCATCTGCAGAACTAAGAAGCTAAGAAAAATCGATCACTTTAGAAGAATCAACTGTTGAAACTATAAAACTAAGGGGCCCTATATGACTACCTTGAGGAACACCAGAATACACGAGAGCTTGGCGATGGTCCTATAATTGGTGCATTTATTTCTGGAGTCTTTTTTATGAACTGGAATAATGAAAGACTTTTTCCATAAACAGGATGCCGGAATGAAGTGATAAATTAAACAGAAAAAAGATGGGATGCAATAAGTTAATCATTCATTCCTTAAGAAGAATTGGAGGAATTCCGTCTGGGCCGGAAGAAAAATCATCCTTTAATAAAGAAATATGTTTCAACAATAGTTCTGAATTGTTTTTGATAATCAGATTTGTTTTTAGTGATATATTTAGATTTATGGAATAAAAGTCAAGTTTCTTAATAGTTCTGAAGTTATAATAATGTTTTTGATTTCAAAGTTATCATTTTGAGAGAATTCATTCAAATTACTAAAATAGCTTCTGTCAGGAGTTTTTTGTTTGTATAGTTTTTAATGATACCTTCCGTGGCCTAATCGGTTAAAGCACAGAAATGTGTTTGAATTACGATGTGGTAGTCACGGGTTCGATTCCCGGGGGGGTATAAAATATAACTAAAAAAAAAATAGCAAAATATTATATATAAAATTAATAATCAACAAAAATAATTAATATAATTAATACTTTATATAATTAAAACAAATATGACCTATATCAATATCTATATAAATACCCATATAATCATACAACACAATAACCAAATAACACAATAAATAATATTGGATAAACACTAATAATAATTACACAATTGTCAGCAACTGACAAAAAGTATGTTACATGACGTATCCAGTAAACATAGTAACGACAGGCATCTTAACGTCAAAAATGGATAAAATCGCAGCAACAACTTGCAGAAAAATATGACGTCGTACTACCACGTAGGCGCAGATAAAGTTATCGAAATGGTCTTCTACAGTAGGCCAATCCTCTGCTTAGACAGTACAAACAGATTGAAAATGAAATTAGACATTGCCTCGGAAATACAAGTGAAATTAACAGCTAGAAATTGAGTACGATGGAAATGTCAAGTGGAATACCTAAGCTCCCAAGAGGAGTAAGGAGAAAAAAAATCGCAATTTTTAGATTTCAGCGGATTTTTTGGTTTTTATTAAACCAGGGGCTCCTGTGATCTTCCTTAGGACTTATGATTGAATTTTTTGTAGTTTTTCTACATTGGATGGATAGGCAGTGCCCCATATTTGAATTCCATAAGTAGATATCGGTAGACTGACTGCTATGTACAGAAGAACTTTGTATTCTAATATTAGTTTTGAGGATTTATTAAGTAACCAGTGCATATTGTTTGCTTTGAGTTTTATTTGAGTTACTTTTGTTGCGATGTCTTTACTCCATGTAAATCTGCGATCTAAGTGAATACCAAGGTATTTAACCTCGCTGTTCTGATCATGACTGCTGTTTTTTAACATTGTTCACGTTTCTTTTCTTAATGTAAATGTTCTTTTGACCACATTTAGATTCATTAACTTTAATCTTTCAGTAATCTAGTCAATTTTCAACCAGTTTTAAGTGACCTTGTAGATATTTAGTAACTTTTATAGGGTTAGAATGATTACTGTGTATTGCTGTGTCATCTGCGAATATAGATATTAAGCTTTGACTACTAAGTGGCATGTTAGATGTATACAACAAATACAAGATTGGGTTCAACACACTTCCTTGTTGAACACCAGCTTGGATATTTTGTGTATGTAATGTGAAATTTTTATACTTAATTTTAAATTTCCTGTTAAATAAATAGTTTTCTAGAAGTTGAACATTTGTAGGCAGAAATGATTTTATTTTGAAGACCCTAATGCACACTTTGTCAAAGGCTTATGCTATATGTCTATGAAAACGGCTGAGCAGTATTGTTTTTCTTCAAATGCTTTCCTTATGTAATTTACTTTTCGATGAACTTGTTCCGTGGTACTATATTTCTCTCTAAAGCTAAATTGGTGTTGTGGTATAAGTTGTTTTTCCAGGAGTGTGGGCATTAATTTAATAGCAATAGTTACTCGAACAGCTTAGAAAGAATTAGTAATAGACTTATTGGCCTGTACGAAGTCATTTTGGTGTTGTCTTTTCCCGGTTTCGGAATCATTATGATATGTGACAACTTCCATTCTTTTGGAAAGTATCACACCTACGCGAAGAATCGCACTATATATATGCATCAGGTATGATACAGCAATACGAGGTAATTCAACAATCATTCTTCCTGTTATTTGGTCGTAGCCTGGTGTTTTTTTTTAATCTAATATTTTCTTGATAATTTTAATAATATCCTTTAACCTTAATTAGTTATCGGTGATGGATAAGGTGTGAATACTTTTTCTAGATGATCAGTGAATGCACTTCCCTTCTCGGTATCGATTCTAGGCCAGTTTCCATTCGGTAATCGAATGGGTACCTCTGCTACAACAGGGCGTTTCAGTTTGTTGGCTGTCCTTCATAATGAGTAGTCAGATGATGCCGTTGAAATTAAGCCCTCCAAATATTTATGGAAGTTCTCTAGGTTTATTTCCTTAAATGTCTTTCACAAGTTTTTGCAACAGATGGCTAACTGATTTTTAAGATTAGGAGATCTGTAAAGTTGCCGTTACTTACTTACTTGCTGAGTGCTATAGACCTTGAAGGGCCTGACGCAAATTTGACTACTGACTTCGGACGAGCGCAATCTCTCCAGTTAGTAATTTGAAGCTAGATATCTACGTTAAGATATCTACCTACTCATACTTAATCTCTCCCACGAAGATGTGGCCTCCCTCGACGACGTCTTCCCTGGTGCTTGGATTCGAAGAGTTTCCTAGTCGGAGAATTTTCATTCATATGCTCTACATGGTCTAGCCAATGAAGACGTCTTATTCTGACTTTTTGGCTAGGAGTTTATAAAGTTGGTATAGTTCGGCATTGTATCTTCTTCTCCAAACCCCTTCGTCAGACACAGGACTACAAATGCGACAAAAATTTTTTACCTCAAAGATACCAAGGGCTTGGTCGCTTGCTTTTGGTAATGTCCACGATTCAGTACCATATAGCAGCACAAAAATAAGAGAAAATAAACAAAAAAAACCACCACACCATCGAAACAAAATTTTACATCACGGTACTTGATAATGTCACAAATATTTCTTAGAAGACCATTTTTGGCGAAAAGGTTATTTAAAGGTCAAATTTGCCTTTTGAAAATTTTTATGAAATTTTGTAGTGATTTACTTAAAATGTTATATCTTTTCTCTACAACGACATTGAGAAGCTTCTTTACAACAACAGTGTAGGGATTTATATATGCAGCCTTTAATATTAAACTGGAAAAAGAAATAGCCTAACACCGTCTACGCATAGTTAACGTAAATATTATGGAATTGAAACCATATTTTGAAAAGCGAGGTTTTGTGCAATTAAGTGCTATATTTTATTTTATAAAGAGTAAATAATAAATAAAATCTTAACTTCGGAAACAGACTTACATGCATTAGTATGTGTATATAATAAATATAATATAATCAATCTATAATTGTAATTGACAAGCATTTAAGGACCTGCGCAGTAGACTCTTAATATATAAATAAGTAAGTATATAAAACAATAATGCGCACACAGTTGAAAATTTTTTACTCATATGGTTTTATTATTCACCAAATACATTCTGATACATTCAAAATAAAAAACAAAAACAAACATATCAGTTATTATTATTACTTGTATGGAACCTATGCACATTGTACATATGTAAAATAATAACAAAACAAAAATTGGTCTTAAATTATGTACATATATAAAATAAAAACAAAAAAACAAATACATCTAAAATAAAAATATAAAAACAACAAAAAAACAAATCACTTGAATTCTTAATTTTTATTTTTTTAAGTAACTGTTTCTAAATTTTGGGTTATTTGTAGTAATAATAGAGTTTTTATTAAAATTATGTAATGTAGGTATATCCCTCTTCAATGACAAAATTTTTTATATACCACATATCGGAAACGAAGCAGTATATGAGGGACATGTATTTATATGTCCTAAATAAAACTTTTTATTAAGCACGAGTGGTTTATGCTATATCTTGAGAAGTCTATGTCAGTACGTAAATTTTTATTTTTTTAAAAACTTTAAATTTGGCTTCAACTTGAATTATAATTACTTAACAGGGGCCCCTAGTGTATTATATATTTTCATATAAAGTACGAAATAAAGCATGAAGCTTTTATTATTAAATCTTTGCAATGGTGTGAAAATTTTTAATATATAATATGTGGGTTTCTAAAAACTATGGAAAAACATTTTTTTGTATTCTAAAATTTTCAATTTGAACTCTAATATCACTGAAACGGGAACACTGATTCAGACCAAACAAGTTTCACATTAAAGGCTGGAGAAATTCCTACAATGCTGTTGTAAAGAAGTTTCTCTATAATATTGTAGAGGAAAGATAAAACATTTTAAGTAAAACACTACAAAATTTTATAAAAATTTTCAAAGGCCAATTTGACCTTTAAATGATTTTATCGCCAAAAATGGTATTCTATAAAATATTTAAGACGTAGTCAGATACTGTTGTGTAAAGTTTCGTTTGATTCGGACAAGACCCCTTTTTCAAAGTTTACCCTTAAATTTTTATAAAAATTTAAATATGAAATTTTATCCATATGTCATTTTGCCTTTATATGTAATTTTCTCCAAATGAAATTTTGCCTTATGTAATTTTGTCGAAACAAATATTTATGATGAGAAGCTAGAAACACTAGTTGAAGGATACAATAAGAATAAGATTGGAACACAAAAAGACTAAGATTGGAAGGACATTTGGTGCGGATGAATGATGAAAGTATACCTAAAAAGAATATTAGATGCAGTAGTATACAATCCTAGAGCAAGAGGTAGACCGAGATCAAAATAGCTGGACGAAGTCGAGAAACAGTTTTAGGAAAGTTAAGGGATGAAAACCGAAATACAGCAAAATGGAAGAAACTCTTAAAGTTGCTTATCCCGACGCATAGAACCCGAAGATGATGATTGATTTATTTACTCTAGTGTTCATATTTTTTTTAATTCAACTGTTTTCATAGTTTATTAATTTGACTATTTAAATAAAATTAAGTAAGAAAATTTTAAATTTAATTAGTTTTATTCACTTTAAATAGTCGTATTGTTTTTGTACATATTTCTTTTTCAATTTTATATTATAATAATTTATTTTTAATTTAATTTCAGATGATTAAAATGGCCTGTCATCGAGGTCCAGTTACATCATTAAGGGTTAGTTTAGCAAGTGGCGTCTTGATATCATCTAGCATGGATAAAATGATATGCTTATGGAATTTAGATAATTATGAGCTTTTAAATTCAATACAAATGCCAAGTCCAGTTTTAAGAACAGAAATATCAAGTGATTCAGTAAGCGTTTTTAAAATAAGCTTGTTTTCTTACTTTAAGGTCTATTTCTTTATTTAATAAATTTACTAAAATTTTTTGACTTCATTGAATTTATTCTATGATTTATTTAAATTTTGCCAGTTGAATTCAACAACATATTATCTTCTAAAACATGTTGAAATTGTGATAGCCAAAACCTTTAATATCAGGTTAAGTAATTAGCAAGGTTTGCGTCCTGCAGTTGTTAATTCCCATTATTGAACTGATTACGACTGACTGATTATTGACGGGTTATAACATTTAAATTTTTCCCACGAGTCTCTTTTAAGCTTTTCTTAGTGCACGCCTCTGTATCCTTTATTCTGAGTTCTTTAAATATGTTTGATTCAACGTAATTTTTTAAATTTCTGAACCATAAAAACTTACAGATTAAACTTTAGTCAAAATAAATTACATAACGATAATTAAAAATCTTTTGATAGTTCCCGTAGTACATGACTAAGGGCCCTATTACACATCAATCATTAGTCAATCATTCATCCATATATTGTCAATCATTGACCGTTGCTTGACCGTTGATTGATGAGAAATGATTGATTGATTAGCAATCATTGTTTGATCAGCGGATAACAGCAGATAAATCTCTTATTCACTAAATATTTAATCAACACGTTAGCCGAAATTTTCATATTATTTAATTGGTTGAAAGAATCAATCGGAATAACAAACCGTTAATATATCGTTAAGAAACCATTTTAGCATACTAGAATGCTTCGTGAATTGAATTCTAATTTAAGTTGTACAGCTATTTAATAACAATTTGAGGAAACTTAACGACAATCTGAGAGAGATTTGAAAGTAATAATTTTTTATTAGCATTGTACAGCTTGGATGCACTATCAATTTGTATATTTGATCAAATTTGATGTTGTATACGAATTTTCTTCATTTGAAAAAAATTAGTAATGTACCTACACAACAACGAACAAGTAATGCTTTGTAACTGGAATGCTTTTGTTTTGAACATTTTTTATTCGTAATTATTGTACAAATAATAAATAAAAACATGTAAATTTGTCTTATATAATTTCGTCATGTAACCGTAATTGCGTTTATATGAAATTTTGTCATCTGAAATTTTGTCTCTATGTAATTTTGTCCATATGTAATTTTTCATGTTACCGTAATTGCCAATATAGCTTTAACATATTTAGCTTAATTTCTAATAATTCAAAATTCTTTTATTAACGACACCGTATTACCACGTATGACTAACTCCACTCAGTGATTATGTAGTAATCATGAAGTAAAACCAATTCACGTCACAGTATAAATTATAAGTTTTTGGCGAAGATCATGCACCATTTACTTTACTTAATCTTCGTGAAACATTTTTACTATTTTCATGTTATCATCACCATTGTTAACTCTTCATAACGTATTTCTGTGTGATTATGGCAAGATAAATGAATGTTTATTACTTGCTTTTCTTAAGGTCGCTTTGGTATTTATTTATAACAGGTACTAAAGCATAATGTTAAAATTAATTAATGTGAATCCAAGTGCACTTGTCTTAAGTGGTTTACCCAAACTACATAAATTAGATTTTCCTATAAGACCAGTAGTGTCTTACATTGGAGCTCCCTCATATAAATGGTGCAAATTTTTGAAAGTCTTACTAACGGACATATTGGACCTAAGTTTGTTATTAAAAATAATATAGATCTGGTTTCTTAGATTACGATTATTGATTATTCCATACAGTTCCAGATTCGTTTCGTTTGATGTTAACAGTGTTCACATCTATACCAATAAAGCAAATAAAAATATTCTATATAATAATTATTCAAAACTTGTTGGATAATTGTAATGTGGTTACACCTGTTAAAAACGAAATAATTAAACGATTGAACATTTGTTTGGATCAGAACTACTTTCAATTCGATAAGGGTTCTTACAAACGAGTGGACCTTTAAGTCCGTTGTTGGCTGAAATATTCATTGATGACTTTGAAAGAAAAATCTGATGATGTATATGATGTGTTTTGCATCTTTAGAGAAACTGACAGACAATTGGATCAGACAGTTTCTCGAATTTTTTAATGCTGAAGATAAAAAAATGTAGTTCTCAATGGAAAAAGAATCAAATAATAGTCTCAACTTTTTGGACGTTTCTATAAGTCGCGTAGAGGGAAAACTCCTGACTGGAGATAAGCTCAGCGCCAAAGACTTTTTTTTAGCACTTTTAATTGTCAATTATTGTTATAATAAAAAGTTTGTTCAGTAGATTTAGAACACAATTGGATAAAAGTGTTTTTTACATTATTAAATGTAAAAAATTTTAGGACTATTTACTCTCCTAAAAGTAATTAGGAGATTTAATCCTAATTACTTTGGATTAAATCCTAAGATTTTTAATTTGGATAAGATAATTAAATTGGATCGAAGTGAATTTCTGTTTACTACTTTTGTTTACTCTCAAAACTTCTTTGTTTAACTGTCAAACCTTAACAAAAACAAAATAACAACAAAAAAAGTTGTTCAAAACTAAACTAACAAAAAACCAGAATAAAAACGATTAAACTAGAACTGGATTGTTCAAAACTGAACACTGATCAGAACACTTTTGCACAAATAAGTTCAACTAATTGAGAGCGGGGCAGATGTTCAATAGATTTTTCCTCTATTATGCACAAGTGGTTTTCGGTTATACTCATTTTATAAAAGTGTTTCTATTAGGCAGAGGCCTGTTATTATCCCTGCCAAGATACGTACCTGATTCTGATTGACCTAGAAGAGCTTTGGTTTTATTGAGCGAGCGTTTTGGCATGAGCATTTTTGCCTACTCTACCCAGATTTTTAATTTCATGTTCACTGTGCTAAGGGGAATCACACAGAACGGACTTTGCCCTATGAAGGGTGTATCCGATGTTTTTCTTGCTAGATAATCTGCAGCTTCCTGCTATGCCAGAATGTCGTGATACCCACATTATTGTCCCATTATTTATTTGTCAGGGTATTAAGTATTTCTAAACAATCCCATAATAACTTTTATATGAATTAATAGCTAGTATGGCAGCTTTTCTGTCCGAGAGAATGTAGATTTTCCTTTTTTTGTAACTCCTTCTTAAATTATCTCGCACACAGAGTTCTATAGCATGTAAGTACAAGCCGAAGTAGGCTTGGAAAACTGTGTTTGTAGAATTTTGAATAAATATGGGCCTTGAGGCTTTTTCTATATACTCACGATCCCAGGTGTTGCTATGTCGAATCCTTTTCTGGAATACACGAATTAGTTCTGGGTGTACCACTTTTTTAATTTGCAGATCATCACCAATAATGCATTTGTAGGTGTGAAGCATTGCTTCTTTTTGAAGGGGTTCTAAGTGAACCAGAGTCTCTAATGATGTCGTAGATGGTATACGCATAGCCCCAGTTATCATCAAACAAGCTGAATGTTGTAGTTTATTGAGTTTGTTTTGCGTACATTTTTTTCACCAAACTGCGGGTGCTTAGGTAAAGGTTGACCTCATTATTGCAATATATAACCATAACGTCATTTTAGCGTTTAGTTCCCATTTACGGCCACTTAGGCTTTTACATGTCCAGAGTGCTATTCAGGCTTTGTTTAGAGTATACCAGTTTAGATGTTCATCAAGTACGATTCCAAAGTATTTGACCTCTTTGTAAAAGTCAATTGTTACTCGTTTTAGCTTAGATTTCTTTAATTTGTCCCTAATTCTTCTGTTTGTACTTTTATTTGAATTTATAGACAGTTTAACCTCTCGGTATCATTTGGATACCATGTTTAGTGCCTGTTGAGTTAATTCAGCCATTGTAGACTCTAATTTGCCTCTGATAAGAATAGCTACATAATCAGCGTAGTCTAGTGCTTCTATGCCAGATTCATTCAGTTTATCTATAACTACTTAATCTTCCACCAAGGCACGTTTCTATTAGTGATTGCTATTTGTTCTGAACATGAATTGAGATAGGATGACAGAATACCATCCCCGAGAAGTTCACTCGATATTTCAAAGCTATCGATATCTTTGACTTTTTTAGGAACGACAGTTCATATATCTGTAAGTTCTTGAATATAAATATTCCCGTTTGCCTTTTTGGGCTATCTATATATTGTTTTTGATAATCAGATTTGTCTTTAGAGATATATTTAGATTTATGGAATAAAAGTCGAGTTTCCTTTCACTAATCATTTGTATTTATTTTGCAAATATCGATATTTCGGAAGCAACTTACTTCTTGATATCATTGCTTTGCGACTAATTAATATTTACACTAATGCTTACATATAATTATATAATTTGAACCCTTAATAATATGCTCATTTTGTTAACAATGGTAATTCCTTAATAGTGCTACCTAATCTACAGTGCTTTTTTTTTTTTTAACTATTATTTATTGAATTTAAGCTAGTCTTACGTAATAACCCTTATTCTAGTATTTATGATCTTAAATCTACCTGAACCTGATTTTTAATTTTGATGTAATCTAAATAATGGTGAGAATCCACTACCTACATCATTATTAAGTTGTTAACAGGTTCTCTGGATATTGCCAGACTTTCAAACATATCTAGTTTATTATTTTTTTGACCTCTTTTATTAATTTTAAACTGTTCTTATTTATATGATGTTCTTCTTCAACTCTATGATGAGCTACAGCTGACCTAAAATTCGTGTAGTTTCTTTTCCTCGCCAATCGTGCTTCATTCATATGTTCCTGGAATCTAACTGTAATTAACCTCTTGGATTGTCCTATGTAAGTTTTTGTGCAATCTTGGCATGATATTTTGTATGTACCACATACTTCTTCTATGCTCTTCTTATCTTCAGCAGATCCTAACAGATTACATATTTTAAGATTTCTGCTAGTAGTGACTACATTTAAGTTGTATTTCTTAAATATATTGCTAAATTTTTTTGTGTATCAAGTGTTACACAAATTCGTTTTGGCTTCTCTATATTTTTGTTTTGTTCGAATAAAGTTGAGAGATTTTCCATTTCAGTTCTATGGATCTTCTTCTTTATTATTTTCTCAATATTTATTTTTCTCAATATATATGATATGCTGCCCTATTTTGTCCATGAGGGTGGTTTGAATCGAAAGTGATAGTTCTTTTAGCTGTCGTAATTTTCCTATAGATATCAAAATTTATTTTTGCTTCCCTACTAATTAAGTTGATATCTAGGAACGGGATTTCACCATTTTTTTCATTTTCCATTGTGAAAGTTATGTTGTTATGGATGTTATTGAGTTTAACAAGTAAACTTTCCATTTTGGTTTATTCCACTACTGCGATAATATCATCTACATATCGCATCCAGATCCTGGGCATAATTCCTTTTTCTACTATCCTTTCTTCTATAAAATTCATGAAGATGTCGCTCAATATAGGGGATAGTGGATTTCCCATAGCTGTGCCTTTTGTGGTTTTGTAATACTTCCCTCTAAACATGAAATTGTTTTCATTCATACAAAGGGCTGCCAATTTTATGTAGCATTTGGTTTTTTGTTTCCATTCCCTCGAATCATCTATTTTGTTGAGCCATATGCCTCTAGTTTTATAATGGCTTCTTTAACTGGTATGCTAGGGAAAAGTGATTTGACATCAAATGATACTAGCTCTTCACTTTCCCCTATTTCGGTATCCTTTATTTCTTCGATCAGTTCAGCTGTATTTTTTATAGCTCTTGTGCTCATTTCTCTTCCTAGGTTTTTGAACTCTGCTACTAACCATTTTGCTATGTTGTATGTTGGTGAGTTGGAATCTGCAATTATTTCCCTCATTTCATTTCCATCTTTGTGAATTTTTGGTTGGCATCTAATTCTAGGCAATGAAGGGTTCGGCATTCTTAAGTTTGTTATCTTTTCTATGCTACCCTTACATTCTTCTACAATTTTTCTACTCTTTTTACTGAATCTGGTAAGGGATTTTTTCAAAGTACGAGTTTTTCTTCTACCAGATTTTCATACTCCTCTTTATCCTTAATGACTATTCTGTTTTTCTGTTTCCTTTGTCTGCTTTTAAGTAATGAACTGGGTTTTCTTTTAGATATTTTAATATTTGTTGTTCTTTACAAGTTTTCCTATCTGTTGTTTGACATCCACTTTTAATGATCTTTTTAATTTCTCCTCTAATATAATTTTTGCATTCTTCATTCAAATATTTTATATTTGATTCAATGTCTACAATTATCTCTTCTCGGGGAAATCTACTTTTTATAGCGTAGTTTAAACCTTTATTTAAAAGGTGTATTTCTTCTACAGAGAAGACTGCCTTAGATTGATTCACTACAAAGTTCGGTATTATTTTCAATTTTGGTGTTTGTGTTTTGTTCTGGGTATCGTTGATTTCTTTTAGCTTATTTAGTTTCTTAATTAAAATTTTCCTTTTCTATCCTTTTCACATTCATAACCTCTTACGATTTTAAAAATTGTTGATTCTATATTACCTCCTTCTTCTGTTACTATACTAGCTAATTTAAGGTGTACATTATACGCTTTTAAACTAACATAATTTAATCTAGAATATAAATACTTAATATTATCCTTAATCAAGTTTCTTTCTACAGTGTTCTTCTGCTTCAAAGCTGCTTGAAGGTGTGATCTTATCTCTACCATATGGGACACAGGGGTCACTTTATTTTTAAGACATAGTTTTAAAAGTTTAATGTCCTCCCCTATCCCTGCCATTTGTTTTTTTAGTTTTAATAAAGAATTAAATTCTGATTTAGAATTGGTAGTCATCTATATATTGTTTTTGATAATCAGATTTGTTTTTAGTGATATATTTAGATGTATGGAATAAAAATCGAGTTTCCTTTCACTAATCATTTGTATTTATTTTGCAAATATCGATATTTCGGAAGCAACTTACTTCCTTCATCAGTGCTTTGCGACTAATTAATATTTACACTAATCCTTACATTTTAAAATTAATAAAAGAGGTCAACAATAATAATAAACTAGATATGTATGAAAGTCTGGAAATATCTAGAGAGCCTGTTAACAACAGACTTAATAATGATGTAGGTAGTGGAATCTTACCATTATTTAGATAACTTTAAAATTAAAAATCAGGTTCAGGTAGAATTAAGATCATAAATACTAGAATAAGGGTTATTACGTAAGACTAGTTTAAATTCAATAAATAATAGTTAAAAAAAAAAAAAGCACTGTAGATTAGGTAGCACTATTAAGGAATTACCATTGTTAACAAAATGAGCATATTATTAAGGGTTCAAATTATATAATTATATGTAAGGATTAGTGTAAATATTAATTAGTCGCAAAGCACTGATGAAGGAAGTAAGTTGTTTCCGAAATATCGAAATTTGCAAAATAAATACAAATGATTAGTGAAAGGAAACTCGACTTTTTTTCCATAAATCTATCTATACATTATTTTATTTTATCAGGTGTTGCAATGATGAATCTGATATGTTTATGATCCGACATTGGTGTTGCAAGTGTTAGGTCTAAAAAAATTTCCCTAACTATGTTACTGAACGTTGGAGTATTTCCTTTATTTAGGAACTCTAATCTACAACTGTTTATAAAATCAAAAAGGTACTCACCCCGTCTGTTTATATTAGTACTTCCTTAGATCGTGTAGTGAGCATTGGCATCACATCATATCAGCACTTGTTTTCTGCTACGATCACATAAATTAATTAGTTCCCTCTGTGCTTTAGGGATGTTCTCTGTTGAGTCTCTGGCTAGGTAGACAGAGCACTCTATAATCTCTGAACTACCTCAGCTTGTTGGTAAGTTGCTACTCGCCGCTGCCATATTTTTATTGTAAAACTCTGAAATGGGAAAATTTTAATATTTTGTTAAAGACTGAGAAGGCTTTGATATCATACAATACCTGGAGGCAACGTTCCCTCTAAGTTGCGCACGTGCGCAATTGCGCACTAATTTTTTTTGAATTGCGCATAGAAGTTTGCTTGTAAATATTTAATATTTAAAAAAAAGTCCCAAGAAAATTTTTTTTAATAAAAAATTCAAAAATTCAAATAAATACTGCCTTAGTAGGCTTATCAAATTAATCAGCAAAATCGCAGCAAGAGAAAATCGTACAGAAACCATTTCTTGAACAAAAGCTGGTTAATTAATAGAAAAAAGCTGTTGACTATATTTGCAAAAAAATATCTAAAAAACTTTATTTTTTTAAAAAAATTCAGAAACGGTTATCAATGGCAAGTGCAATAACGATATACAACACAATCATAAAACCTCATTTCGAATATTGTTCGACCATTTTGTTTATGGCAAATAATACCAGCAGGATGAGGCTTCAAAGGTTACAGAATAAAGCAATGAGGATAATATTGAAAGTGAATTTATGTTAGATGCCTTGAGATGGTTAAGTGTGAACCAAAGAATTATAATAAATGTATTGGTAATTGTTCATAAAATGAAAGTTGGTAAATATCCTAATTATTTATGTGGTCAGTTGGTGAATGTGTCAGATATTCACAACTATAATTTAAGAAATGTTAATTGTTTTAGATTAAACTTATTTAGGAATGAAAAAACTAAAAATATGCTTCTTTATAAAGGTTTGAAGCTTTGCAATGAATTGCCTTTTGAATAGTTGTGAAACAAATACAAATAGATTCAAAAAGAAAATAGTTGAATATGTAAGATGTAGTTTTATGTAATATTATGAATTTAAAAAACAAAAAAGAATAATAATAATAAAAATAATTGTATAATAATTAAAAATAGTTAGATTAGCTAAATGAAAATAAATAAATAAAAAAATAAAATAAAATAATTATAATAGATAATTTTAGGAGTTTTAATAGATAATGTTGTACTTGCCATTAAAATGAATTTTTCACTCAGTCCAAGAAATAAGCAATAATTTGGCGAAGTATGTAGAGATTTCAGAAGATTGGAGTAGTAAAAATTATGCTTTTGAATTTGTTGAGTGCATCAACCACGTTATCCAACAAGAAATATTAAATGAAATAAGAATGTCACAATTCCATTGCTTAATAGTGGATTGAGTATTATACCTGTCGGACGGTACGGTTGATTAATTTGCGCGTTCCTAAAGTTAATTTGTTTTCAACTGGTTTTTGGAACTATTTATGTTAAAAATTATTGTAATAATTTGATAAAAAAAATCAATGATGTAAGATCATAAAATCTGCTCATAAATATTGTGAAAATATATCCAATTCCATTAATCTATTTATCAATTTGTTTTAATTTTGAATATTGGATCTTGGATTTAGTAATTGGAGTATTGCTAGAAATTTTAGATTTTAAATAACCCGAAAAAAAATAAAATTTTTAATCCACGAATAAAACTCGCCATATTCTTCTTATCACATTGTCATTGTATGTTTAACTGGAGAACTAGAAAATTGAAATTGTAACCTATTTTGTTTATTATTTATGTTAATGGTTTAGTGTGAATTAGAATGGTGAAACACTGAAAGAGATATTACATATATATCATTGTAGAATTCCCCTCCCCCTAGAATAAGTTTAATATCTCTCTTTGAATTCTCATTCGAAAAGAAATTCTTAAAGTTAAGGTGTTTTTTAAAATATATTCAATACCACAATCAATAAATTTCTTATAGCCACAAAAATTTTCATCATGATTAATTGAAAATTTACTCCTTTGAGGTAACCATTTTTCATTTAATATTCGATCAAAATGAAAATTGTGTTTTGTTAAATAAATAAAGAAATATACATACTACATATGTATATAAATATAATAAAATTTTTAGGGACAGGAAGTCCCAAAAAAAAAACAATCCTTTGAGAATTTTAAAATTGTATGTTCGCACTTTAAACCAATTCAATTTATTTTCATTCTACCTAGAAGAGTTATTTTTTTTTGTTTTTTCTAAAATAAGGAATTTTTTTTTTATTGTAAAACAGGATACTTTCTTTTACGTCAATAATAGAGCAAAATCTTTTAAAATTTGTATTAGAACTGGAGCTCTTTTATAACAAATTATTTCATTAATTTGGTGTTCTTTTTTCACGTATACATGTTATATATGTATCGGCTATCGGTGTTATTATAATGTAAATAAATTTTAAGGAGGTTCATAAAACAAATTTTAAAGATTTTTATATCGATTTACTTTTTATACTTTTTATACTTTTTATTATTTGTTTGTTTGTTTTTTTTTTTAATAAAATATTAAGTAAAATTTCCAGTAAAATGACAAAAAGCTCCTCGGGGACTTATGACTTCATTAACTGTAAAATTTAATTATAGCACACGTTTGATTAACATATAAGAGCTAAAACTAATATTAATTTGTAAAAACTTTGATATTTTTTTTATATTGACAACAGTGGTGTATCAAAAGATTTGTTGAGCTATATATAATGCAGATTCTCTTGAAGCATTGGGCTAATGCCAAAAGTAATTAGCAAACACTTCAAAACTTAAAAAAAAGAAAATTCTTTTTCATCTTAATATATAAAGAAGAATTTTTGTATGTTTATGTTTGTATGTTGGTTCCAAAACTCTTCTCAAACGCATGAATCTATTCCAACCAAATTTTACAGAAAGACACTGCGGTACCTGTCATCGAGAACAGCTGTATGCCATACAGCTCCTTGTACCCGTCAAGGATATTTCAAAACCAAAAACAAAAAGTTGTTACTGAGCTAATAATGTGTACTCAAGTACTCTTTCAAAAATAATTTCGACTGGTTCAGGTAGCTGTGATACCACTCTCCTAGCCCACTTCATATAATAACATATATTTGAAACGAGATTAATTTACACATTTATTCTAAACTAATTTACTGACGTGAATAACTTACAGAGTATATATTATACCATTGTTTTTTGGTAAATACCATTAAACCGTTTCAGCATGACGGTCTACGGATCTTTCGTTTCCTTGTACCGTGTATGCACTGTACACTGTACACGGATTGACTTATATAAAAAATTATGTTTGTATATAGTTTATTGCAATCTGGAATTAATTTGCCTTGCTCCCTTCTCTCAGTAAGTTTAATTTGAATATCACCAGACCGCCGTACTCTGGAAATTGCAACATACAGTTGACCATGGCTAAATACTTTTTCAGGCAAATAAGCTCCTACTTTTTCCAATGTTTGACCTTGCGACTTGTTTATAGTCTGGTTATAGAAAATTCCAATTTAAAAGGAGTTGTCAACGTCTGAGAATAGATGGCAGTTCTGTGGCCGTTGTAGCTAAATCTATTCTAGGAATAAATACAGTTTCACCTATCGCTTATGCTTAGCTTATTCCGCGATTGTTAAATTTAATTTTAAAACTTTGACAGCTAATCGAGTCCCATTGCAGAGGTCGCGTTTGTAATTTTGGTTTCTCAGTAGTATTACTTTACTACCAACTTTCAAATTAAGTTTATGTGGAGACATTCCATTTGGACAGCAGCCGTTTAAAAACTCTAGAGGAATTCAATGCATTATTTTCACCGCAATCATTAGTGGAATCGGTACTTATAAGAAAAATAAGATATTACATTTCCTTCCAAAATGTTTAAAATTCGTTAATTGTATCAACATCAGATTTTTTGGGCAAAGTATTGACTTTTTAGAATAGTTAGCAAAATTATCCACATTTAGACTATCTCCAAAAATTTCTTGTACAATAAAATTATTGCAAATCATATTCGAAGGAACTTCGATTAGATTTGGCAAATTTTGTTCATTCGTTAGATCATCATATACCACAGCTAATACACAGCTTCATAACATATTATTTTGATTAACAACGTTTAAAAAAATAAAATTGAAATCCAAAATTATTATCCAAACTATTCACAATTTCATACATCATTTATAATAACAACAACTTATTCGATTCATACTACTTATATAATTATTTTTGATATATGGGTTTTCTTTAATTATTACTCATAACAATTTGATTTAACATTTTAAAAGTTTCTTTGTATGTATAACTTAAATGTTAAAATTATATTTTAGTTATCTTTTTAAGTTTTGTATTTTTATTAAATCGACGTGCAAAACTTTTTTTTCTTTAATTAGGAGCTTTATTTTAAATAAATAATATTCTTATCGTGAGGTGATTAGAATTTTTAAAGCTTTATTTTAATAAAAATCAAATAAAGATTAATTATCGTGGTTTCGTTAAAGCTTCCATATATTGTTATATAATACATATATAAATATATATATATATCGGTTGTTCCAGAGTATACGTATCAGCTTTTTGAGAAAGGAAGGAGCCGTTATTTTAAAGTTTAAAAAAAATATTAACTAAATCGAGGGTGCTCTATCGATTGGTGATATTTTCAACTTCCGGGAAGGACAGAAAAAGGGTTTTAAGACCAAAAATCGCCGAAATTAGCCGAAATTTTTTTTCGAAAGAATTCTCAATTATTTTAGTTCCAGTTTAACTTTTACAATATAAAATAAAAATACACGTATAAATTTGAATATTTGGTTGAAAGCTCGATGGAGCTCTATTGCAGATATGACTGATAGTTTTTTGAAAGTGCGAATTTAACTCTTCTCGAACTTAATTCAAACGAGTTATTAAATAATTTGCGATCTAAGCAATGCACTTAAGCCAATAAAATTAACAGTAGAAGCTATGTCGTAATGACCTTATTTTCTGCTGAATTAGCTATTAATTTTCTGAAAAAAAACTATCTAAAGCTAATGCACAAGTGAGTTCTGAACTATTACTAAGTTTGACGAAAAGAGTTGAACAAGATTAAACATAAATTTAATGAAACTATTTAAAAGTTTGAAAGACCCAAATAGTACTCTATCTAAAGATGTGTTGAAATTAGCTGCAGAAACTATAAAATGTATATTTTTTGTAAATTAAAATTGTTATTTTTTACTTAGAATTGCAATCGGATTCGACGAATCTCAATTTGAAGAAAAAAAGACCGGGTTTTAAGAAATTCTACGTGAAAGTCTACAATAGTCTACCAAATGAAACGAAAAATATTATGATAATAAACCTTTTAAAATATGTATAAATGACTATTATAATAACCTATTATGAAATTTACAATAATTATTATTATATTATTATGTCAAGCATTCATGTTGACGTCATTACACATTGCGTTATAGGAAAAACAAAAAAAAATTACTTATGCATAATAGCATTCTTTTAATTTTAAATATTAATTAAACATTTTTTCTATTGGTTACATTCTTAAATACTTTTATTTTAATTAAATTAATAATATTTCAAAAATGTAAATATGTAAAAAAATATACTCTACATGAGCAGATACTGCTCCTTTTGAGAAAAATAAATAAAATAAAATAAATAAATAAATAAAATATGGTGGATTTTTGTTTTATTTTTATTAATTTTTAAGAAAAATAATGGGAAAACAAAAAAAAATCTTTTAACATAAGTTTCTTATTTATTGTCGTAGAATCCAAGTTTGCATAAAAAAGTACCTCTTTCCATTCGAAAATCTCGATTTCGGCCAATTTTCGCGATTTTTGGTCTTAAAATTCTAAAATAACGGCTTCTTCCCCTCTTAAAAAGCTGATAAGAATGCTCTGGAACACCTGGCATATAAATTAAAGTAAGGGTTGATGTTAATGATGGCAAGTCGGTTACTGCCATCCATTACATCTTGATTTTGTAAGTTAAAAATAATTAAGATTAAAAAAATAAAAAAAATTAAAAAAACTTGCTTTTTGAACCGCTATCACAAATTTTTCGTAGTAACATTAACTGCACTAAAAAGTAGAAAATAAATAAGCCAAATTCAAGCTCCTTTTGAAAATTCTATATGATGGTCGTACATCTGACTTCAAACAGCAAGAAAGAATGGTAAAATTTATATAGCAAAACAGATCATAAATGAACTTACTAAGACTAAAATCAAGGCGCTCAAATTAGTAATCTGATAAATAAATGATCAACTATTTGCCATGCTGCAGTACATGAATACAAATTAATCGATATAGTCAGTAGAATAAAGTAGATGTCGACGAGGTCATTATTTTTTCATCAACGTTCTTAAACTCACTTGATCCGGCTGGATTACCACCACATCGTCTTTTACTTAAAGTGCGATCACCAATTATCTTACTTCGCAACTTCGATCCACCAAAACTTTGCAACGACACAAAGCTTTGTGTTTAGAAGTTGCGAAATGTAATTGAAACCATCATCTTAACAGGAAAGGGAGAAGATGAAATAGTTTTTATTCCACGAATAGCACTCATTCCGACAAATTTTCCTTCTCACTTTAAAAGTTTGAAATCGCCAATTTCCAGTATGATTTGCTTTCACAATTGCGATTAACAAGACACAAAGACATTCTGTTAACTACGGCGAAGTGGATTTGAGATCACCATGTTTCTCACATGGGCAACTTTATGAACCAAATCCATGACTATTTCGCAGTATCACATCAGATGTAAGTTATCCATTAACAATTAAGTAATTGAGCAAGTGCTCAATTTTAAATATCTGGGGGTAAATATCACCAGCCCTCGCAATACATAAACAGAAACAAGAACACAAGCTGGAAAAGTCGCAGCCATTTCAGGTTATCACCGAGATGTTATATGGAGACACAAATACATGCTAATAGAAAACAAAAGACTACATCTAAATCAAAACAGAAAATGCGAGTAACAGAAATGCGAATACTGAGGCAAATATGTGGATACACAGAAACGCAACAACGACATCAGAAACACATGTCGCAACAAGATATTGTCCGTTGGAGTCGAAAGAGACGAAGAAACTGGAGAGACCATGCAAAAAGAATGGTAGAAGGTCGACTGGCGAAGGTAGTACTGAATGGCCAAATCAAAATCAAACCCCTACCACGAAGACCTCCAAAAACAGAATGAATGCTAGACGTCGTCATCACAAAATTGAAGAGAAAAATATTTATATAAAAAAAAAACAGGCACTAAATGCCTATTTAAAGAAGAAGGAGAACATTTACTATGTTTCTTTTTTGTTTTATTCATAATAAAATGTTTTCTTTCCATATTTTTCACAAGTTGTTTATAAAATTCAAAATTAACGTTTTTTTTACTTTTTTTGTTATTTCTTTGTTAAACTACATTATTTTTTATAAAATAATATTTTATTGTAAATTTACTATTGTAAATATAATTGAACACTTTTTTACCCAAAACCATTTACAAAAAAGGAATTTTGTGTATCACATACAAAAACAATGTGAAACGCTTTCAGTCGGATGTTTTTCAGATACATTTAGAACAAATGAGACAAAAATAAATCTATTTCAAAAATAAAACTTTTATATTTTTAACATTAGAAAAAGTGAGAAGACCACTAAATTTATAAAAAAAACAACATTTTATTCAATTTACAAGAGTCAACAAATGCTGTCATTAATATTTTCTATATTACACATAAGAAAAAACTAATTTATGGTCATAAAAAGAGTAATTTAATGGGAAATTGCCAATGTCTGAGAATAAATGGCAATTCTGTGGTAGTTGGGGATAAATCTATTCCTGGAATAAATATAATTTTCCTTATAGCTGTACCGATTAGGACTTCTGCGTTTTGATTTAAGTTTGATTTTTAATTTTTTACTGCTAACTGGGTTCCATTGCAGAGACCACATTTGATATTTAGGTTTCTAAGTAATATTTTTATATTACCCAATTTCAAATTAAGTTTATGTGGAAGCATTCCACTTGGACAGCAGCCATTTAAAAATTTCACAGGTTAACTGTTTTCATCGTTTTCCCCGCAATCGTCAACAAAATCTGTGTTTTATAAAATACTTGTTCGTCAATTGTACCAATAACAGAATTTTTAGAGCAAAGTATATACTTTTTTGAATACTTTCTTGTATAATTCTACGTATGCTTCTTTTCGTTCTTTTGTACAGATACACATATCCATGAATACCTATTTCTTAAATCAATCAGAGCAAAAAAAATTTGGTTCAAAACAACATTTTTTTGTTATTTCCTCTCGATATAAAAATTATCATGCGCTTAATATGTTGATATGATACTTACCTCTTGAAAACAATTTTAAAATAAAAAAAGACATGAAATTTCGAAAGAGAGAACAAATTTTTAATTTTATTTAGAGCGAAACAGCTTAATTTTATTCTCTGGCAGAGGTTGGGTTGGATTTGTTGGGTTTTGTTTTGGGTGGTATACTTTTTTTGAAAATGTATGTGATGGGAATAATCTTTGTGTTGCTTTATAATTTCTGATACTATATGTATATTCTCAATTCTTATTCTTTCAAATATTTACGTTTCTTGTTTTATTTATTTATTTATTAAACAGTGGACCTGCAGATAAATCTGCAGGCCAACTACAGACCCTTTTCCCCTACGGGATGTGGGCCTTTAAAATATAAAAGTAAATTTACAAAATAAAATATATAACATCTAAGAAATACAATAAATGGTATAAAAGAAAAGACTCAATAAATTAACAAAATATAAATTACAATTTAAAACAAAATTATTAGTAAATTAACAATTCAGAAATTAAAATTTAAAATTCAAAATTTTAGTAAATTAACAAATTATCAATTTAGCAAAATAGAAACAAAGATAATTGTACACTTATAAAAAATAAAGTAAAGGTATTTAAGTGTAGAGTCTTAAATATTGAAAAATGTAAAGTAATGTAAAAAGGAGGTGTATATACAGGTGTAAATAGTAGATAACCAAAGTGTAAATTTATAAAAAATAAAGTATATTTAAGTGTAAAATCTTAAATAAAAAAAGTGTAAATATACTTACTATTCGCTAGAATAAAAAGTGATTTTAGCAAATAGTAGATAAACAAAATTATAAGAAAAGATAAAAAGGTTGATAGGACTTATTCCTACCAAGTAACATTAGTAATATTGTTATGATAGTAGTATAACAATGAAAATGGTATTGATAAATTATATTTCATCCCAGATGTTGTGATGTAGGAGAAGGTTTTTTATGTGTTAAGTGTATTGGTATGGAATCGCAGAGCTTGTAGTGGGGTGAATGTGAATTGAGATGTAATTGTGTTATTTGAAGGGCATTCTGTTAGGATGTGTTTTATGGTTAGGGGTTCTGAACAGTGACTACATGTCGGAGGTGTGGATCTGTCAAATAAGTGTTTATGTGTAGGAACGGTATACCCTAGACGTACTCTAGTAAGTTTGACACCTACGACTCGTGATCTAGTTTTAATTGGTCCTGGAATGTTAGCATTGGGATTGTGTAATCTGGCAAAACGATTTGAAGAATTCCAGGATGTTTGGCGGATGTGCGCCGCGTGTATTGCAATCAACCTTTTAGCATGAGCATAGAACAATACTGAGCCTCTGGTAAAAGGGCTTTTGGCCGCTATTTTTGCTTCAAGGTCAGCTCTGGTGTTGCCATCTATGCCAACGTGGCCTGAAATCCATGCCAGTCGTAACTTGCCATTGTTATATGCTATGGTGTTTCTAATGTATGAAGACATGTACTCACTGTTGAAAGGGTTTTTGATTGACATAATTGAGCTGAGGCTATCCGTAAATATAGTGGTATTCTCATGCAGGGTTTCTTGTTTTTGTTATTGTAATATTTATAAATAACATGTTGTTTCTGTAAAAATGCCACGCTAACGCAGCAGCAGCAGAAACAGATTCATGCCTTTATTTATTTAATTTTTGTTTTTAAATTTTAAAATAACGGCTCCTTCCCTCTTAAAAAACTGATACGCATGTCGCATGCTCTGGAACAACCTATAATAAACAAATATGTACATAATAGACATGTATTGTATATAATTTTAAGTACCTATTAAGAATTATGTTTTATTTTTATATACTGTTTCAGTTTTGGTTATACCTGATTAAACTATTGATTCTTTTAAATCACAAAAATCAAAAACCAACAAAATGTTTGTTTTACTTAAATTATTTTATATTTTTTATTTTTCCTTGTTATCTGCGAAGAAGACCAACATAAAATTAAAAATATATTTTTCATGCAAAGCTTGAACAGGCCAGACAGTTAAAAACAGACCAAACAATTCGTATAGTAATGGGAGCGTTCCGTCTACTGAACTGTATGTTGATGAAATATGATTTGAACTGAAATTATATTGTGTGTATAACTATGTCGATAATAATATTTTCATAAATAAAGCTGATAATTTTCAAAACAAAATTCTCTTTTCTTTACTTATAAAATTAACTTTTGTTTGGTTTTCTCTGTTACCAACAGCTTAACTCTCTTTTGAAAGCGGATTTGTTTAAAAAAAAATACTTTATTGGTTTTTCGACCTGGTCTAGTACCCTATGTCATTGGGATATAATAAATGACAAAAAATAATTGAGAATATAATCTGCTAACAAATTAAATAAAATGAAACTATTCTATTTAAGAAGGCTTAGTTCCTGACAATAGCAGTAGTTTTCCACATTTAATGAGTAATCCAGTAATTTGATAAATAAATGCTCGAAATATTGTAGATATTGTAGCGTAAAAATTGCAGTACCGTACTTAATTAAGAACGAAAAGGTGATTCTACCTAAGTTACTGTCAAGAACGTAAAAATAAAAAAGGAAATAAATTTTATAAAACACAAAGTTTTCCTTCAGGTACAATCTCATCTAGTCCCTGTACTCTCAAACATCTGCTCGTCTCCGACTTTGCTCTATAGTGGCATGCTCATTTCTGAAACTTAATAGATATTTAGGTGTATTAAGATTCACTTTCAAAATCCGTTGTAGTTTTTTGTTTAGGTTGTTACAAAGTTTAGATAAGCACGTTAATAGACTAATTGATCCAAATACATGACAGCTCCTCCGGTGACAAATCTTTAAATAATATACTTACAATAAATATTTAACTTTAAAAAAATTTTAGAAAGTTAAAGTTTTATTTTTGAGCTAATCATATAGTAAAAAATTGTTTCTAAATTTTTTTATTGTTATAATGACAAAAATCTCCTTCTTTGATCTTTTTGAACCCTTATTATTTTTCTTATTTTCTTTTATTATATCTGTATGTATGTTTGCTTATATTATTTTACAAATTTATTAAAAAGTACAATACTAAATTATATGAATTTCAACAGGTGTTTCTATTAGCTCTCTGTGAAGATAATGGATTGTATCTAAGAACTTTAGCAACATTAACTGAATTACATCAGCTAAAAGGACACAAATCTCGGGTAAGGATATTGTTTGGAAAATTTTATCATAATAAAGACAAAATATAAATGTATTTTTAATTTGAAATGTATTATATCATATGTATGTAGGTTTTTTTTTTAGTTTTGTAGTTTTCATATTTTAAAATTTTTTTATATTATAAAATTAATGCAGGTAGGAATCTTTATTAAAATATGACTTTTTAAATTTTTGTTTAAAAAAAATTGCTTTAATATTAAAGTTTTTAAGAAAACTTTTCAAAAAAGTGAATATCTGTATAAAAATTTAATAATTCAAATATAATTAAATTTATTAGGATTGAGAAAGGTTGACTTATCAAAAACTTTTTTAAAGATTGATTTTAAAAAGACATGAAATTTGTTAGATATACAAAAGAAAGTTTCGTAAATAACTTTGATTTGATTTGTTAATAAGTTTGTACATCGAAGTAGGTGTAGTGGTGGTATTTTTTGATGAAAGTAAAATTAATATATTGAAGTCCTGAAACTATACTTCAGCTAATTGAAAAAGTCTGAAACTTATTAAAAAATAAATTATCTACTTAAACTTATATAAAATATAAATAAAAATGTAATTTAACAGAGGGCTTATTTCTCTTTGCTGTAAATATTTTATTTTATGTAGTTAATAGTAATTAATATGAAAGTTACCACGTTGTACCTGAACACAAAATGTATAGAATTTACTTCAATAAAGTTTGATTTATGAATCGAACAGAAACAATCTATCAGTTGCAGACCAAAAATTTTTTTGAGGTTGTCCCTGCAATTTGTTAATGAACATGGCGAAATTTAATTTTAAACGATAATTTTAAACGATTTTTTAAACAAAAAATTTTAAACGATTAAGCTCAAACAGTTTTTCTAATGATATTAAAGATATGTTTGTCTTTTCCACAATAAGTTTAAATTTATGCTTCAATGACATGAGGATGCAAAGTTTTTATTATTAATCTAGTATAATTGCATAGTTTTGGCTGCTTCAAATTTCGTAGAAGCATTATTGGAGCTCCGTTGTGTAGTTAGCAGCTTCAGCATTGGTAACTGTATCTATATTTATTAATACATACATGGACCCCGTTGAATACTCTGGCATAGTTTCTGATTAATAAGACTAACTGTCACATTTTTTGGAGTTTCACATAGCCATGTCAAATTTTTATACTGTTCCTGAAATTCGGAAAGACTTATTCAGTCAACTCTTCAATATTTCGTATGGATGTACTGATTGTTGCTCTTTCAATTATGACATTTAAGTCTTCTGTTTCAAAATCGGTAACAGTCGTATTTCTTTATTTTTGAAAGAGTATCTAAATGTAAACTTTTAGATCTGTAACTCCGTTGGTTTTTAAAATAGTCTCGTATGACAGCTTCGCGAACCTGTGATTTAATAGCACGTAAAGTACCATAAGTGTGCAATTCAATAATTTCAGAAATCTATCTTTAAAGCTGTGGAAGTGTTACAAACAAACAAACAAACAAACTTTCCCTTTTATATTAGAGAAGAAAAAGAAAAAGAATGAGGATTGGGAGAATAAATCAAATTTTGCAATGTATTATGGAAGTAGATGTAGGTAAAAGTAAAATGAAGTCAGAAATAATATTAATACATTATGATTAGAAATGATACATATTTATTTTACATTGTTGTTGGTATTTTGAGTTGTAATGTGCATGCCTTTTTAAGCAGCGCCCAAATTTTACTAAATTAGCAATGGCATTATACTAGTATTATTCTAAATAGATTAGTAATTAAAAATTGTTATCTCTTTATATATTATATTCATGCTTCTAAATCTTATAGCTATAAATTTGATTGGTATAAAGCTCTTTTTAAAATAGTGATTAAAAATAAAAGTTTTAAAAAGAAATTTTTGAAACGATATATAAAATATATAAGTTTCAAATAGAAACGGTAACATTAAAAGTCACATTAAAAGGGTTAAATAATTTACAGTAATATTTATGTATTGATAGTTCCTTGTATATAATATTTTTTATTACACAAAACACAATAATAATATTAGAGTAAAATAAGCTTTCTCTAAATATTCATCTTAATATATTTACAAGCTAGGTGGCGCATTCGGTAGAGCGCATGCCTTTCAACCAAAAGGTCCCAGGTTGGATTCCCGAACAAGCAAAAAAATGTTTTATTGGTTTTTCAACCTGGTCTAGTAGCACAACCCCCAAAATCTAGTAGCATATCAAACAAATGATAAAAAAATAATTGAGAGTTTATAATATAATCTAGTAACAAATTAAATAAAATAAAACTTTTCGATTTAAGAAGGCTTAGTTCCTGACAATAGCAGTAGTTTTCCACATTTAATGAGTAGATAAGCCAGTAACTTGTTAAATTAATACTGGTAATATTGTAGATATTGTAGCGTAAAAATTGCAGTGCCATAGCGTACTTAATTAAGAACGAAAAGGTTATTTTACCTAAGTTACTGTCAAGAGTGTAAAACAAAAAAATATATTTATAAAAAAAACGACATGATTGTGATTGCGTGCGTTTGTACATCGATTTAGGTATACCTAAGTCTACATATTCTTAGAGTATACTCATTTCATTTCTATTATTTTGGTAAATGTTGAAAAAATATTTTTTAACTTTGAAATGAAATATTTTTATTTTTAAAGTGACAACCTATATATTTATTTTTTTAAATATAAAGAAAATTTAATTTTTCAAAAAAAGTACACCTTACACATACACCTTAAAAGCGTTTGAAAGTAACTTCATCAAATCGAGATTGGTGGGAGAATGTTTGGAAAAACAGAATGTCTACATAGGGCTCCGAACTAAGGTACAACTGATCTGCATACCAGGTGATAGTGGCTTGACTGGAAATGAGAAGTTCGACAACTAGCCAGAAGATTTATAGACCGGAGCCGGCAGTTGGTAAATCTATTGGTAATATTAAACTATCGATAGAAAACACCCTGAAGAGGATAACAAACATTCTTTGGGAGCGTATTGAAGGTCACAGAGTCTCCAAAATATACACATCAAGAATAATAATTAAATTTCTGCTAACTCCCAATAGAGAAAACTGTAGGAAAATGGTGGGTATATAATGATGGTCATAACCACATGTTTAGACTAGCACTAAGTGACGACCCAACTTGTATGCACTGTCTGGAAGAAGGAGAAACCTGCAAACATATTGTAGGAGAGTGCCTAGATCCTTCAAAGCTGAGACCCAGACTGTTGGAAAGGAACTACACAACGTCAGAAACTTCTGCAGGATAAAACCCACGAACCTATAGGCCTTTATCAAAAGGGTCACTAAGTAAAGAACTAAAAACTTACATGCCGGCCCTGTTATATTTGGACCACCTCCGTAGTCAAAACAAAAAAAAAATTAAAAGAAACAAAAAAACATTTCATCAACAAAATAAAATAAAATTAATAATTTATAAAAACTAAAATAAAATTCATTATTCAAAAAATAAAATTGCATCTTGATTTATAAACATTATGTTTTCAACTCTAAAAGAAAAGTATCATTATTAAATATTTTAGAATATTTTCTTAAGATAATATCTTGGAAAAATATTTTTGATGTTCTTGCATTTTTTTGGCTTTTTTCCTAGAAACAAAAAAATATTTTAAAAATCAAACAAAAATTATTAATTTTGTAATAATATTTATTTCTGTAAAATTCTTAACTTATCTACAAATTTATTATTTTTATCTATTAACCACTGACAATTTCTTCTAATTAAAATTAAAAGTAAAAAATCCAAAATTTGAAGCCTATGCGATTTGCAACTATTGTTGTCTGAACACGAATCAGGGTATATTAAATATTTCCACTCATTTTTTTTATAATAATTTTTTCTTCTTGTGTGAAAGATTTCATTAAAAGTTTTTCCAAAATAATCTATTTGCATACTACAAATATTAAAAAATGTATTCGTTGGGTATTTTATAACTTTCTGTACGTTTTTATAAGTCTTTTCATAAATTAATTGTTCTCGGTAAATTTGTCTTCCTTACAAATATCATATTTAATCTTTTTGTTTATTTTGTGAATTATATATCCAATAAAATAATTCCTTGAATTTGCATCAATCTCGTTATCTAAATTCTCCAATTGGTTGCTGTTGATAAGTTCTTCTGTGTCTTCTTGGTCATCCGGCTCGTAATTTTCGTCAAAATTTAAGAAATTTAACATTCTGCACACGTTTGTATCTTGAAACACTACCAGGATCTGCTCTTTTCATGTTCATAAAACATCTTAGGTGGTATTTGAATTCTCTAACAGATGGATATCTGTTATATCCGCCTTTTCCTCGAATAATATCAATCAAAATTTTATTACGTTTTGATTTAATTTTCTTGGTAAAATATTATAATCTACATCTTCGTAATTATGTAATATTTCTTCTGACATTTCAATAAGAGCGTTAATATTTTGTATTAATCCTTAAACACATCTATTGTTTTTTTTCTACCCTTAGAATTTTTTGTTACTAATTCAATACTTTCTATGTACAATCTCATATTTTTCAAAAACGTTTTTTGTTCTTCGTCATTATTTTTATTAATTGCCATTTCAAAAATACTGGGACCAAATTTATATGTATGAATTGAATAAGTTGTTAATTTTTTCACAGTATTCTGCAGTTGATGCACTACATTCTCTTGTGAGATTCGAAATTTTTTCTAAATTAGCAATTGTACGTATATCAGCTGAAACAGAAGTGCTTAATATTTGTATAGCATATATGATACTCGCTGAATAGGGTTATTTGTCAACTTCGGTAACATTCTAGTTACACTCTTTCCATTTTCTCCCTGGTTTATTTGATAAAATTCCTCTATTACCGACCAGTAATAGTATTTACAGAGCTGCAATATTCAACATTAATATCAGAAATTGTTTTTAATTTGTTATCCATCAAGATATTTCTACTTGATTTTATCAAATGGCACATGCAAAAGAAACAATTTTCTGAACATTCCTACTATAAAGTTTGAATTTTCACCATTGATATTTAAATTGTTATATCTATAACAACTAGCTGACCCGTAATACGCTGCTATGGCCTTGTTTGTAAATAAAAGATATTAAAATTTTATTTTATGTTTAGATATATTTTTTTATTTTATTTTATTGAAAAGGTGAGTTGTATTGAAAATTGCAATCCTTAAATTCGAAACACATAACTACCTGTTGATATCATTAGTATAAGTGGTACCATCACATTTTATTCTTTTTTGAATTTTCCACTTCGAACTGTTACTTTGATGATTTTTAATAGTAAATATAATAAAATTATGTTTCTCTTTAATAATATTTTTGTCGTCTTTATTTTCCTTACATATGCAGCTGACCTGGCGAACGTTCTTTCTCATTAAACTAAAATGTCAACTTAAATTAAATAGATTGTATAAAGGAATTTAAAGATTGTATAAAGGAAATTGTCTAAAAAAAAGAATGGGTAAAAAAATTAATATGACTTCAGTTTTTGTTTGAAAACTCGTGCGGTTATGTCATGACGATCACTTGGAGCTTGGCCTCGTAGTAGTCATTTCTTAATTTCATCCCATTGTGGTTTGCAAGTGAACGTGATGAATAAGTCGGGTCTTCATAATACAAGAACATATGCCATTGCATCCTGAATGTATTCCTGCATGTGACGTGTAATGCAGACATTTCCTATTTCATTGGGATTGAAATTGCCATCAACATTATTATTAATCGCATCTCGCAAATGTATATATTCTTCAGCACTATTGTGTCGGATGAAGCGTAATCGCCCACTTTCTATCTTCGCATACATGTCTACAATGTACTGATGATATAAATGGTGACATTGTAGAATGTGGTTCGTCTTGTTCCTGCGAATCATAATTCTGTATGCATAGAAGTTCATCGCACTCACTTTCTTATTCAATTCTTCACCTTTAAAAACACAATTGTTAATGTGTTTATATTTAGATTTAAAAATTGTATGGTACCTGTTTCTGGATTAGTTTGTTTGATATTGATCTTCTCCTTCCCAAAAAATTAATGAATATTGTAATGAGTCATATGAACGATGTGTATTTTGTATAACTTGAAGATTGTTGTTCCTACGCATAATTCGAATATCTCGGTTTTCAAAGGCATTTCCAACCATAACAACTGCCACTTCATTAATAGTTGGAACATTCAATCTGCGTGCATGTTCTCCAACAGGAACTTTGTCTGCTTTACGAAACACGAATTAAATTTTCTAATTTTTTTTAAAAACAATTTTGAATCCAAACTTTCACCTAATAGCAATGATTGTAATGGTTCCGGTGGTGCATATAATGGTGTTAAAACAACTTTTCCAGCCGCACAGCACATTCCAAGTATCTCATTTTTAAATTTTAAGGCATGGCAATAACCACATTTAAAAGACATTTCCCCAATAGTCACTTTTGATTGAGCACTATAATTAATTTCAGGATCATACACGAAAGCAAGACGGTCAAATGATGATGAAAAGAATCCTCTAGTTACTTGCATTCTCTCTCGATTGGCTAATTGATTCACTTGTCTATTCGGATCAGAAAAACGTTGCTTGGCATTTGTTCGCATAAACTGTAAACGTTCAACTCTTTCCTCAACAGATTCTTGAGAGCGGGATGCAGTCATACAAATCCTTTCAGATTCAGTTTGTTCTAAATGTTGTTCCGGTGTTAGATTTTCCCGGTGGACTCTTAAATTTCGGTTACGTCGATTATATCTATCTATATTTGATTGTCATCTCGGCATTTTTCAACGATCAATGTTAAATGTGTTATTTGCAATTCAAACAATTAAAAATACAAATTAAAAACACTTACACACTGTATAAGTTTAAATTTCTCCAAATTAAATTAACAATAATTTCATACAGTCTAAAATCAATAGTACAAAAATATAAACAAAACAAATTCATTTATCTGATTTGCTGAAGTTTAACTTACGATCAGTTTGACGTGAATTCCGCTTCGATATTTTAATTATTTTACTTATTTTTATTTTCACAAAATCAATATTATATTTAATGAAATGAAAATTAACAACGAATTTCAACAAATGAAAAAAATTTATAATTTTTTAATTTGAGAATTTTATTTTTTGAATAGTAAAGTAAAGGCATGCTAACAATTTTTTTGTTTTAGTGATTTAATTTTTGAGATATTGTTGATTAGTGCTAGGAGTTGTATGGCAGCTATCTGATCCAGTTCAAATTTTAAAAAACAGTAAAAGACATTCTTATTTATTTTTGAGGAAGTATCTAAGCACCAATTTTCAGGTTTTTCATCTTTAGTTTTTGAGATATTCTTGATAGATGCTGTGAGTTGTATGGCAGCTATCTGAACCAGTTCAAATTTTGGAACGAAACATAGCTATGAACCTGCTTACAGACAAATTTAACATATGTTCAAAATATGATATCAATCGGTTTGGTAGTTCTGAAGTTTTGCGGCATCGAACATATGCACCAACGATTTTATATATTAAGATTATTAGATCCTTGGTCACAGACAACTGCTTTTATTAAAATTCCAGATTCGTGGCACTTATCGATAATAGAAACAACAAGTGCTTCTAATTTTTCTTCGTGTTTTCCAAGATGTGGTTGAACCAACATGTCCTACTACATAGCTCCATTATAACAATAATCCCCATATAGTAAAAACTCAAATTTATTTTCCAATTATATTTCCTCTTAGAGTTCCATCTGTGCACACTTCATCTATTAAATCATTCCTCAAACTACATTCAAATTTTGACCTAATACGAATTTCATCAAAAATTCAAACACCCAATTTGTCTTTACTTTCTGTTTCAGTAGCTATAAGTTTAATTCTGAGCACGGTAAATAGTTCTTCATTTATTCCAGGTTGAATTCTACCAATTGGTAACGAAATATGTAATGAAATAACTGTTGGTAGCTGAAATCTAAATCGCCTCTTAGAAATTTATAAAATGATGCAGACTTAACAAATATTCTCAAACAAAACTGTCTTTCATTTTCATCCCATATTGTTTTTTATTTTCGATTTTTTACGACAATGTTTGTGAATATTTTAGAATTTTCTGAGGGAGCTTTTAAAACACTTTTTTTCTTTAAATTTTTTTTTTTTTATTTAATTTACATTTATTTTGATAATAAGTTCTACTTCTACTGTTACTTTTTTTTGTTTTATAAATAATTTCAATTTGATACACTTATTTTTTCACAACTGTGAGGGCCGCTTATATTCTTCACAGTGTTTACAATCTTCTATTTCTATTTTATCCTCAATATTTTCATCTTCCAAATTGACATTTTCATATAAATATTTGGTACTAATAGGTATATACGATGCATTCAACAAATTAAACTCATCATAATCGTGAATATTTAAATTTTCCTCAAAAGTTTTTGACCCACAATAAACTTGAATAACCTCATTCTTATTTTTTTTCGTAACATCTTATCCAATATCTGTTTAATTTTTTTTTTAAATCTCTATATTTATTGATGTCATGGTTTCTTTTATTTCTAGTTTCCTTCTTTTTGCCGCGCCATATGTTTTTTGAGGAAATTGTTTATCTTCACAATTTAATAAAAGACTTGGTTTCAACGCAGTTAAAAGTCTTGTTGAATCACCATAGGATTTTTTTTTACAATCTACTGTAAAATGATTTCTACATACATAATTTATTTTCCACCTTGTATCTGTTCGTCCTATAATACTTACGTAATCCGAAATACTTACCGTTCGTCCTGCAATACTTACTAAAAATTTTCAGTTTCATATTTTGGGAAATTAACAAATTCTTTATTTATGAAACTACACGTGCAGCAAGGAACTACACACTTTTTTATTTTTTCATAATCACTTTTTAGTTTTTAATAACACTATAAACTTAATTAACCAACTTTTACTTTATACTATTAGTGAAGTAGGCTACCGTAGGTATATGAAATTTTTTTCGAAACTTTTGAACAATTTAATACATTTTTCTTTTAGTTTTATATAGCTATTAAATCTTAAATAAAAACAAATAAAATAAAACAACGATAATAAGTGGAATGATCTTTTTTTATTAATTTCTTTTGTTTACAATTTTTTTTATTAGCTTTTAGTATACATAAGTTGTAAATGTAATTTAACGAAACCTTAAAATTATTTTAATTTGCAAAAACAATTATTGAAAGTTACTCAAAATAGCTAATTTGTAAAAACAGTTAACCAACAAATTAAAAGTAAGATTTTCTTAAAATTTTTCTTTTATTTTTGCTTCTTTTTTTTTGCTTACGTAGTTCAGTTCAAAATTATCTCATGTTTAGCAGAAATATTAAAAAAGAACAAAATAAATTAAAATCTCACTGCTTATTTAATAATAATGTGATGAATATATGTATAAATTCAGGAGCATCAGCAAAAAAAAAATTAAACGAATTCGGTATGATCTCATTAGGGCGGAACGGATTATAAATGAAAATCCTTTAGAAAAATATAGTCCTTTTTGCATGTCATTTTATTTTTTTTTCGCTATTATTTTTTTTACTTTTACTTATATTTTATTTTAAAAATTTTCATTATTTATTGAAATTTTCAACTAGATATTTCATTGTGAAAGAGTATTTTAAAACTCTTTCACAATGAAATATCTAATATAATACTATAGTTCTATTTTCTATTGGGTTTGTTGAAAAATAGAAAAAACTAAGAAACCAACCAAAAAAAATTATATTTTACTTTTTATTACTGAACTTTTAATTAGCATAATCGTGAATTTCAAAAATAATATCAGAAAATTAAACAAAATGAAAAAGAATTTCTCTATAGGAGAATAGAGAAATTCAATAGAGAAATTTTTTATTCATTTTTCCTTCATATATTTTTGTCATTCTTTATTACTTAATAAAAAATAAAAAATTTAGTTTTTTTTTTTAATTCTAATTTCTATTATAACGAAAGAGAGTTTAGGTATTCGAAATTTTATTTTTACTTAACTAAAAAAGTTATGACAAAGAATATTTTCCTTCCGTAAATTATTAGCGTTAGAACATTATACATGTCAGGGTTTTTAGCCCTTTATGCTCTCCTCCACATTCAACTAATTCGACCCTTTTGATAAAGGCCACACGCTGGGTGGCGCAGTAGGTAGAGCGCCTGCGTTTCAACCGAAAGGTCCCAGGTTCGATTCCCGATTAAGCAAAACAAAACAAATGCTTTATGGATTTTTCGACCTGGTCCAGTACCCTTTGTCATTGGCAATAGCAGTAGTTTTCCACATTTAATGAGTTGATAAGCCAGTAATTTGTTAAATAAATACTCGAAATATTGTAGATTGTAGTGTAAAATTGCAGTACCGTACTTAATTAAGCACGAAAAGGTGATTCTACCTAAGTTACTGTAGAGTGTAAAAAAACAAAAGGTCAATAGGTTTGTGGGTTTTACCCTGCAGAAGTTTTCTAAGGTTATGTAGTGCGCTTCCAACAATCTGAGTCTCAGCCTTGTAAGAGCTGGGCACTCTTCTACAATATGTGTGGAGGTTTCTTCCTCTTCCAGACAGTGTCTGCAAGTTGGGTCGTCACTTAGTGCTAGTTTACACATGTGCTTATTCATGTGGTTATGACCAGTAAGTATGCCCACCATCTTCCTACATTCTACTCTATTGAGAGTTAGCAGGAAGTTGGTTATTTTGGTGTTTGTTCTTGGTACATATATTTTGGAGAATCTGTGGCCTAAATTACGCTCTCAAACAATGTGTGTTTTCTATCGATAATTTGATATTACCAAAAGATATACCAACTGCCGGTTCCGGGCCATAAATATTTCCCGCCGATGATCTGGCTAGTTCGTCAGTCTTCTGATTTCAGTCAAGCCACTATGACTCGATATCCAGATCAGTTGTACTTTGTTTCGGAGCCCTATGAGCTTCCGAACATTCTCCCGCCAATCAAGATTTGATGAAGTTACTTTCAAGAGCTTTTAAGGCAGCCTGACTGTCACTAAAGATTCTAATGACTTTGTTAGACCATCTTTGCTCTTTTATTATATTTACTGCTGCGTTTTGGGCAAAGACTCCAGCCTGGAAGACCGTGCAGTATTTGCCACGTGGAAACTGGAGCTCAAGTTGTTCTTTTTCAAAGAACACTCCGGCTCCTGCGCCTAGAGCCGTAAGGAACCCGTTAGTGAAAATGTTCAAGGTGTTTGAGGATCTAGCCTGCTCTTCTGAACCACACCAAGCTTCTCTTGTCTGGATTTCTACCTCGTAGAAGAATGTATGTGGGTATATTCAGTTGTATATTCCAGAAAGATAACGATCTGGGGCATATTTTAACATTTATTTGATGATGATTGGTGCGAACATGTATGAGTTATAGAAATAAAATATACCTTTTCAACAGTATACAAATATGGTTCAATCTTGAGGTATTTGGTTTTTTAAGAAAGAAAATAAAGATTGTTTTTTTTTCAAAATTTTCTATTTTGAACTACAATATCTCCATAACGGCAACACCAATCATCATGAAAATAATGTTAAAATATGCTCCAAACCGTTATCTTTCTGGAATATATAACTGAATATGTATATATATCTAATGGATCAACAGATATTACGGTTACTATACAAAAAAATTAAAGCAACAAGAATACTTTCAAATGTCCTTTTCGTCCTTAAAGGATAAGATGCGCCACTGAAGATATCTATTTTTGGAAAACAAGCAATTCCAGCTATGCTTGGGATATGGTCATTAGGTCATACACCGATACAACATCTCCCTCAGAATCCCCGAAAAAATATTAACAAATGTCATTTTTCCAAGCTTTTTCTCTCATATGTTTGAATGTTTTGCACTAACACATTGAAGCAATTCTGTGTCTTGGCTTTGTCCGTTCATAGCTTTCGAAGTACTACTTGGTGTATAGCCTTTCGAAATTTTTTTAGATAGAAAATTAAATCATCTTTAATTATGCGAATATTTTTTCTGAGTTTTTTGTTTCTACTCTGGTATCATGCAAATTTTTAAGAAATGCGTAGTTCATACATATAATAATGTAAGAGCTTCGAAATTCAAAACTATAATACCCTAGCATTATATACAACAGAGGGTAGGATAATAATGTAGGAAATTATATTAAATATTATTAAATAATTTTAATTATTTCTATTTATTATTCATAATTAGGTTCGAACAATGGCAATAGCAATCGATAGTCAAAGAGCTATAATTGGCTGTGATGATGCAAGAGCATTAATATTTGATATGCATTCTGGACGTTTAGTACGCTCATTACCACCAAATCCAGGTGCTGTAACAGCTGTATATGTAACCGATAATGATGATTTTTTAATAACAGTTGGCGGAAATAAAATAACATTTTATTCATTTCGCAATGAGGAAATTTATTTAAATCCATTTTCACATCATCATAAACGTAAACGTTCATTAAAACGTTTACCATCACAGCGTTCAACAAATTCGTCAAAATTACCACCAGTGAGTTGTTTTGATGTATCAAGAGATTCACAATTAGCAGCAATCGCATCTGGAAAATGTGTCCATATTATGCAAATAAATACACCAATTTATCAAACAACTTTTGATGGGCATTATGGTGCAGTTAATTGTGTTAGTTTTTCACCAAATAGTGAATTTGTTGCATCTGGTTCTGAAGACAGAACTGTTCAAATATGGAATTTATCATTACAAATTTCATCAACTGTATTTAAGGTAAATAAATTTAATTTAATTATATCATTCAATTTTTTTGTTTTTTATATAATTCGAAGTTTAACTGCATTACCACAGAGATTTGGCATACACAATTACATACATACATAGTTTTTTTTTCTTAGAATTTTTATGATATATCTACTAATGTAAATGTGAAAAACTATATCTATTGCACAGAGTATAACTGTGCCTTTATAATAGCATAGTTTCACTTTATTTTTAGTGATACCCAAATTTCTCATATATTTTCTATAATTTATTTTATCTCAATGAGAAAGGGTACTCGGCCAGGAAAAACCCATAAAGCATTTTTTTTTTATTTCGTCGGGAATAGAACCAAGAAAGAAAAAATAACCAAAAATAAAGTGAAAAGTTTTCCAATTCAATTTTTTTATTATTATAATAGAAAAACTTTACATTTATCATATTTTTTATTGCTTGTTTTTTGTGTTTTCCATTCTTTTAAAATATAAAAAAAAAATGTTTTTATTCTTCTTTTCATTTTTATTTTTTATATTTCACAGGGTCACAGTGCGGCAATAAATTGCGTTGTTGTACTTATGGATTCTAGACGTGTTATATCGTCGGATCGAGATGGTTATTTATATGTATGGCTTGCTGATTCTGCTACTCTTTTACAAACTGTTCAAGGACCATATAAAAGTTTAGCAGCCACCAATAATATGAAATTTGCAGTAAGTTAAATTTATACATTTTAAAAGCTAAATATATAGGAAGGAAAAAAAATGACATTTATTTTGAGTTTGTTATTTGATTTTGAATTAAAATATATTTTTTAAATGTTTATAAAAAGTTTTTTTTATAAAAATAAAAGTAATATAAAGTCATATTCAAAAATGTAACTATGAAAGTTATTTTTATAAGAATAAATCAAGTAGAATCAGAGCTTGAGAAACCAAATAAAAGAATGTCTACCAAGAGAAAATTTTTGATTGTAAACAAGAAATACCACCTTGAAATATAATTATTTGATTCTACGCGAGTATAACATTTATTAAAAAAATTTAACTGCATATATTATATTTAGATATCAGCTAAAATCGTCGAAAGAAAAATTCAACGAAAAGATGTTTAAAGACTTAAATATCTATGGTTTTAAAACTTCAAAAAATATCAGAAAATTGAATGAAAAATTGAATGGTAAATGGAACAATAATGATGTTGTTAACAATGAATTCTAAATAAAATCACCACTGTGCAAAGGCACAGAGGCCTACTAGTATTTTTATAAAAACTATAACTAAATAATCCTTCAAATCTCTTTTTTTCAACATTTTTTAAACGAATTTAATGGTAATAGAAAACAAAACCTTTGTTCGATTTTACTAATATACTTTTTTTTCTGTTGTACCTATTTTGATTGAGAAAGTAAAAATGTTATTAAAAAAGGATATTTATAAATTGTTTAATTTTTATTTACTTCTTTAATACCATACTTTCTTCCATTGAATTTATTAAAGATTTGTACGAACGGTGATAATAGCTTAAAAATATGGTCTTTGACACGTGAAGATGAAAAATATACAGTATCACATTCAGATGAAATAACTTGTTTTGTGATCACAGTTGATTCATTATATGTGATAACTGGATCACGAGATATGTCATTGAAAGTATGGCAAGCAACTGGCGGCAAATTAGCCCAAGTATTAGTTGGGCATAGTGATGCTGTAACATGTGTTGCTGTATCGGTAACAAATAAAAATCAAGTTATATCTGGATCAAAGGATTATAATTTAATTGTATGGGATATACATACGGGTGAAGAAATGCATACATTAGCAGGGCATTTAGCACAAGTTACGTGTGTTAAAGTATCAGCTGATGGTAAGTTTATATTTTATTTTATTTTTTAAGAAATTTTTTGTTTGCAATTTTTGGTTTTTTGTAATTAGGTACAACAGCAGTATCAGCTAGTGATGATAAAACTTTAATTGTTTGGGAAACAAAACGTGGTTTAGCATTAACATCACTACAAATTCATATACCATTTACTAGGTTTGATATTAGTTTAGAATGCTCACGAATTCTTGTACAATTAATTGATACATATAATATACCAGTTATATGCCTTCATAATACACCGGCAAATTTTATTAAATTACCCACATATTCAGCACCAGCCAGAGATGTTGAAGGTTAATTAAATTATTTGACATACAAATTAATTTTGATTTTTTCAATATTTAAACTTCTAGATTTACGACCACAAGGTCCAAAACGCCAAATGAAACGTTTATTAAAAAAAGAAGTTTCATTGGATACATACACATGGCAAAAGAAATATGGTCATTTAACATCATCTGTAATGATGGCACAAGTTGATGAACGTTTAAAAAGACGTTTTTCAGTTTCAGCTAGTATGGAAGAAATTTCTAAAATAGCTGAAATGAAAACATTAACATCACAAACAAATTTAGGTCCAGAACAAGCTGCATTAGCACAATCACAGCATTTTGATCAATTGGAGGCATTATGGAATAAAAGATCACCACCTCGAAGAAGGCATAATGCTGTATGTGACTAAATAAAAATATATGTCCAATTTTAATATTTTGTTATTTTTTACAGAGCTTATCAAGGCAATCATCATTAGTTGAAGATCGTTTAGAATCATCCGATGAAGATGATTTCCAAGAAGAACGTACAGGTATGTCTAATAATCATCATGATGTTATATTGCGTCATATTACTTATGATGGATATAATAATAAGCAATTATTACAAAAACATATTCGTCCATTTTCCTTATCGCATGTTTACAATTATAATTATAGTAATAATAGTAAAAATAATAATAATAATAATAATAATAGTAATAATAATAACAATAATAACAATAATAATAATCCAAATAATTATAATAACAATACTAAGACGAATATAAATAATAGTAAGAGCAATGTAAACGATGCATGGATTAATTATTATAACTATAATCGTAATAGTTTATTAATTCCATTTAAATGTAGTAATAGTAGCTCACCTAAAGAAAATTTAAAAGATCAACATAAACAAAATACACAATCAATAATTGATATTAACAAAAAATATCAAGAAAATGTGTTTCATAATCATATTAATAATGAATATAATAATGCTGTTCATAATTTGCAACCAGATTTAGTACGTGATTTATTATTTGAACCAAATACAATTAATACAATTAAAACTACAACAACAAAAATATCTAAAACAACAATTGCAACCACAACATCACCATCTAATTTTAGTCATAATTTTAACTCATTCCAATGTAGTAAGTCAATAAAAGAGCGTTATAGCTCAGGTGGTAAAATAAATTATTTAAAAATTAAAGCAAATAAAAGCCATAATGATATTAAAACAATGTTATATAATAATTCTATTGTAAATTATCCATCATCAAGTAAATTATCTGAAAATGTAGTTGCAAATTATGATATAAAATTAAATTATGAAACTAAAATATCACAAGCATCTGTAGAACAATTAAAACAAAATGAAAAATCAAATAAAAATTCAAAACACACAAAAAAAAAACGATCATCTTTATCCAAATCATGTATTTCACAGTAATATAAATCACTACAAAAAATTAAAATAAATTGATACATGTAGTTATATTTTAAAATTTCTAGGCATGTATGCATACTCGCACAAAATAATTACTTAATTCACATGATGCATTATGCAAATCACTCAAATAAAATTAAAACTATCAGAAATGATTTAATGAAATTTCTAATGATTTACCTAATAAGTAAACTCCTGATCTTGTTAATAGATCTATTTCAGTTCACTCATCTGAACAACTATTTTAAAATTAACGTAATCTTGAATCTACATTTGATAATTTAATTCCATTCAAATCTTTCTGTTTTTAATTTTAAAATTTCTTATGCTAAGAAAATTCATTCTATCAATTTATTCTCAAATATTTATATGAAATATTTTAAACATTAAATTTAAATCTCTATACATGAACAAAGTGACACATTTAAATATATTTTTAAGAAGTTGTGGCATGGCACATCTATCCTTGAATGATTCGCGTTTCAATTTGTGCATTTTATACCTTTTTACTTTTATATTCCAAAAAATCACAAATTTGTTTTGTTGTTTAATAGAAGATGTAAAGTAAATTGCTATTTCTTTATTAGAATATGTAGTTCTTTTTCAACCCTACTTTTAATTCACTTCAATAATAATTCTTGTACTACACCCTGAATAGGGTAAATGGAAGAAGAAAACGTTTAATTCGTTGGTAAAAAAACCAATGAACAAATACAAAATGTAGAATTAATTATTCTAAAACCTTACCAATTTATGGTACTTTTTTCTAAATGGCAATTATTTATTTGTACGTGTTGAATTTTAAATTAAAAATTTTATTATTGTTTAATAGAAAAAAAACTTTTGTTTGTTATTATAATAAATTACGTATAATATGTATATGTACAGTGTTATTTTTGTTTTTGTTACTTTAAAAAAATGTATATATAAAAATTTAATTATTATACTTTAAATGTTTTAGTTAGTATGTATTATCAAAAATAGAAAAAAAACACAAAAATTAGAAACTAAATTCAAAAATCTAAAAAAATTCACAAACACTATATACTGCAACATATTGATATATAGCTATATAATTATATATGTACATGAAAAAAATTATTTTTTTTTTAAATTTTGCAATTAATATTAATGGTTATTGTATAGTGTATAATATAACTGTTGTAATATCTGTACGAATAAATTGTTGCGTTGCTTGATTGCAGTCTGTTTAATTTTTAAAATTTAATACAAGAAAAATTTATTTCTGAAAACGTTTTGTTCAAATGCAAAATTATTTAAAAAAATATATGTATAATACTTCACTCATTTTAAACTTTTTTTAAACGATATTAACTACACCTCTGGTTGTTGAAAAAATGAAAAATGTAAAATAAAATGTTTAATGATAACTAATATCAGTGGTATATCGTACATCGTTACAACATAGTTACAAAATTGTTGATGTTTCTCAAAAACATCTATTTTCCGCCTTATACATATATTTTAAAAACTGAAAAATAATAATTCATACTTTTTTAATATATTCATTCGTTAGGTGTTACATTCTAGAATATATTTTAGTCCTATTTTTATCTATTATTCTATATATTGTCCTACTTTTTAATTGCATAATAATGATTTTTTCAAAAAAAAACATTACCAAAAATATTCTTAATATTGTAAACGTCAAATTTACACAAAACAAAAAGCATTAAAAAACCTCAAATATTATTCAAAATTAGATATGTTAAAATGTTTTAAACTTTAATTTCTAATGCCATCAGAATCATTAACACTTACTACTTTACGGTATAAAGTTGTCCGAGTTACCCAATTTTAGGAATACAATTTTAAGTTCCATAATTTTAAGAAAATTACAGTTTACTTTTCAATGGAATCTAAACTATGGTTTGCATTAATAAATATTTTAAAGTTATTTAGTAATATTTTACCCAACTTATTTAACCCTTAAATGCATGATTTTTCACTTTTAGTCTGAAAAATAATTTTTGATTTGTATTTGATGCACAATAAATAAATTTCATTCCACTCAGGCTAATGGTCATTGATCTATCCTAATGTATTACGAAGATCCAACTCACTTTGGATGTTTTATTTTTTTCGCTTCAAGTCTCTTTTGAGACATTAGTGTAAGATAACGGTCTGGAGTATATTTTAACATTTATTTAATGATGATTGGCGCTGCCGTTATGGAGATATTGTAGTTCAAAGTAGAAAAATACCTCAAGATTTTTAAAAAAATCTTTAGAATAACGGTTTATTTTACTTTCATTCCACATAATAAAAATTTAAATATTTTGCCATAAAATATCCTATCTTATAGGAATTTTTTTAAATACGTTTTAACATTATCTAACACAAAAAAATTTTTTAACTAAACCTAAATAATAATGGCAGTTACAACACTTTTAAATTGATGTTCCACATAATATGCCACAGTAATTATACATTTAAGCCTTAAAGGTGTAAATACTTAAGCAGTAAATAAATTTCTATTATAATTGTACCCAATTGAAACACACATTTTATACCACCTTTTAATATCTTTTGAACAGCATAAACAAACATAATAACTATCTAATCTAATCTTATACTATTTAATACTATTTATATAAATTGAGCAAATCATTCTCTGAGTATTCATCTTAATATATATACAAAAAACGACATGACTCTGATTGTGTGCGTTTGTACATCCATTTAGGTATACCTAAGTCTACATAATATTCTTAGAGTGGACTTAGGGTATACTCCTATCATTTCTATTATTTTAGTAAATGTTAAAAAAAACTTTTTTAACTTTGAAATGAAATATTTTCATTTTTAAAGGGACAACCTATATTTTTTAAATATAAAGAAAAGTGAATTGCCTAACAAAATGTAGCTTTAACAAAGGTATTCGCCGAAAAGCCGTTTGGAAGTTATTAGCTGATTTACAATACTACTTCATGTGTTGAAAATAATTTTTTTTTATAATGTTACTTTTTCTGTCATTCAATAGATAGATATTATATTGTATGTATGTTATGTATATAATATTTTACTAATGTGCTGTGCACACATTTTGTACACAAACTGAATTTGCTTATGTAGAAAATAATTGTGTTGTATCAATACCTCTATATCTTCTAGCCTGGCCGCTGGGACAGCAACTTTAAAAATGGGATTTTATTTTCATATAAATTTTATCTTTTGTATAGGGATCTTATTTTACAAAATGAATAACCTGTAATTATGATATAGTGTTATTTTTGAAAAAATATTCAATATTTTTTATCTAAATTAGTAAAATTTACAAAAAATAGAAAAACATTTTCATTTATAATTTTCAATTTAAAAATAAAAAAATTTATTATCCGACATGAAACCTACTTACTTCTATTAAGTTCTAATGAACACTGAAAATAAAACTGGTGGATAGTGTGGTCGTGGTGGGGATACAGTAAAATTTTTGAGACGAAATTAAAATAGCATATAAATTGTTGTTGTTTATTTCTTTTTATCTGAGCAAATCCTTTGATGGTATTTGTATTTAATTTTTGGTATTAAATTTTTCAGAATATTCTTGTTTGCGTTTGTTGGATTTTTCTCAAATTTTATTTTTATTTAAAAAAAAATGTACACAAAACAAAACCAAAATTTAAAAAAAATCGTAATTCGACATATTCCGGAAAAATTATCGTGTAACTTGGCTAGAAGATATAGCGGCTATTGGTTGTATATTTTTATAGAAAAATAAAAATAATTTGTTGGTTAGCAATCAAAATAAAAATATTTTGAATTAAACTTCCTTCAGTAATATTTTTATTTTGGAATTCTGGTAAGTCTGTTATAGATAGGCACTTATTATAAGTACAAGTCTTTTAAAAAAACAAAAATAAAAAAGGCTTCAATAGAGTTAAATTCATATTTTTAGCAACGACCGTAGAACAATATTTTTTTTTTAATATAATAAGTATTTCACTATTCTTAAAAAGAAAACATAAAACGGCAAAATATGTCCATAAGATCAATAAATAATCAGCTTTACGTAATAATATAGTATCCTTAACAAAAGTTAAAAAAAACAACAGGCAAAATAAAAAAGGTAAACTATTAAATTTATATTATTGTTATTAAATATTTTGGTAAAAGAGATATGTTTGTATTCAAACTTATAAATTATAAAATATCTTTCAGCCCAATGTCACTGAACTGATCCATATCCACCCACATTCACTATCCAACCTCACTCAAACAATTTATCTAATTATCTAATATATTCAATTATCAAATCCTAATGTACCAACTATAATGACATAGAACAACATATGTCATGACATATGTTATATTCCGTATATGGAACTTTTCGACATAATTAAGTTAAATCTGACATTTCGTTAAATTTTCGTTGAACATAGAATTCTTATGTTAAATTCCATCCAAACTGAATTCGGGATATGCAATTTATTTTTGTTGTTGTTTTTCTATGAAATATTTTCTTATGTTACTATGTCATTCATTATGGGTCGACATATGCTGTGACAAATATCTATGTCAGCTTCATTAGGTAATTTGACATTTATATGTTTATATATGACATTATGAATATGTTAAAACATGATATTATTATAACTTGAGTAGTTCTGTCAAATTTGGATCTTTGTACCTACCATATATGAAAAAAATACGAATGGCAGCAATGGTCATTATCACAGTAGCAGTCGCTATTTTTGTGATTTTACAGTGATAAATAAAGAATAAAGAATAAGTTTTAAAATTTTTTAAAATGTTTTTTGAAATTTTTTATGTTTAAGTCTTAATAAATAATTAAATTTCATTTCCGAATTGTATTTTTTAAAACGCTGCCGTTTTCTGAAATTATTCAAGTTATCGCGTTACAGATACCAAACAATTTTAGTGTATCTTTGACTATCGCTTATCACAATACAAAGGTGGCAGCCCGTATGTTTTGAAATAGAATTTTATTACGAAAATAAAGCTGTCACTGAACCTTCTTTAAGCTGTACTTGAAAAATGAAAATTGGAAAATAAATAAATGAAAAAAAAAAAAAAACTGGATCACCAGGCCTCTAGTATTTCAATAAATAAAATTAAAAAAATATTATTACAAGCATATTAGAATTATTCTTTAACAAATATTATTGAGTATAGACTGCTAAAACATCTTTTCTTTTTTCTATTTCTACTTTTTGTATGGTTTCTGCTTTACAAACTACCTTTTTATAAACAGAAACTTTAAATTATTTTTAAATATGTATTATACTCTTTACACATTTTCATTATTGATTTAGTATCAAAAAACAGACAATTTACATTTGTGTCAATTAAAAGTATCGATAAAATTATCGATCAATTTAGCGATTAATCGTATTTTTATATTAACAAACAAAAATCGGGTTGCGACATTTTATTATTTTGGCAATAGATTCCATACAATATTATATATAAATAATATGAATAGAAACTAACTGAATTCTGTTCGTAAGAGTATATGTTATATACCTACATACATACATTTAATCAAAATAAAATAATGCCGATACTCAGTATTCAAGAATCAATTCAAACGTTGACAATAAAAAGAAATGTTTTATTGAAATAATTTTGAACATACATATATTTATATATTTTATATTTTATATTCATATAGATAAAACAACATAACATATTTATTTGCATGTTTTATATTTTACTATTACATTTTTTCAATTCTTGTTATTTTTATTATTAATATATTTTTACAATAAATTTTGTATTAATTAAATAATTTAATATTTTATATTAAATATGTAATATTTTTTTTCTATGTATATGTACTAATATATAAGTATTTGGAATTGAAATTTTTTTAATAAAAACAATTATTTTGGGTAATAAAGCACAAAACAAAAAACATAAAAAATTAACTTTAGTTTTTATTTCTTTATTATAATATTTTAGCTTAGACTAACATTACATTACATAACGAAACATGACATAATATTACATAACATAACATAACATAACATAACATAACATAACATAACATAACATAACATAACATAACATAACATAACATAACATAACATAACATAACATAACATAACATAACATAACATAACATAACATAACATAACATAACATAACATAACATAACATAACATAACATAACATAACATAACATTACTTTATTTTAATTTATTCTTATAATGTATTGTTTTTGGAACCCTATAGTTTCATATTTAACAATGAATACCTATAAAATATAACTTTTCATAGTTCAATCAATAAATATGACGTAATTAATAAAATTTTAAAATAACAAAAGTTTATAAAACATATTTTTAAAAGTAATTTCATTAACACTGAACAACTGTTTAACTACTCCTTTATAAAGGTTACTATAAAAGCCTTAATTTTTTATTTATAAAAAGTTGGAGCGAATTCTAATTGTAGTTAATTCTAACTGACCTTTTTATTACAATATCAGTCAGTCAGTTAGATATATACATATAAGCAATCGCCCACCTGAATTATTCACTTCTATAGATAAAACTCTAGTATGTTCTTTAAATAATATAATATACTGAAACGTTGTGAAACGAAAACAAAATGTCAAATCTCATACAAAATTTATATTTTTTTTCGTTGATATTCGCCGTGAAAAGTAGTATTCTTCTATGAGTGAAATCGAAATTTTTTGGATATTAAAATATAAGTGTATCTATTAAAAAGTAGATGACGCGAAGTAAATTCTACAATAATCTTTTTGTAAATTAAATTATGACAATGTTAATAATTTAAATACACAAAACAAGCAAAATAATAAGATATGATAAGAAATAAATTTAAAAATTTTCTTAAAAATACTTTTAATTTTCTTTTTAGAAAAAATGCTAGAACTACTCATTTCATATTTATTTATTTATTTATCATGTGATAAAAGTTTAAGAATATGAATATTTGTTTATTTTTATTTTTTTAAGTTTTAAAAATCAAATGTCATAAAATTTTCAAAACCCTACGACCAAAAATGTTCGCTCTATTAAAAGGTACAGATTTTTTCGTTTTCGTTTCACTGAAGTACTTTAAGTCAAAATTTTTGGTTTTAAAAGATTACGTTGTTTTAATTTTTGCAAGATGTAATGTAAGATATAAAATGTAGTCTGTCAGGTCAAAACAATTAATATAATTATTAATTAATATGTTTCGTGGTCTTTCGTAGATCATTAATTTTCGTTACGTTTTCAAATGCGATATGGCATAAGAGTATCAAAAGATTTACCAATTCCTACAATTACGTACAACACTTAAAAGGCTTCATGTTAATATTTTTGTTGTTTTCCTATGACTCACCAGTTGATTTATTTAATGGAAAGCTATCTTTACCGAGGTGAAAAGTTTAGATTTTTTGATTCGTGTTACTGGTTATTGATTTAATTCACCGAGGTGGAAAGTTTTTAGGACATTATTAGCATATTAATATATTAGCTTAGGTAAGTTGTGCAGTTTTCTTTAGTCGCCTTATTTAAATAAACAACTCTAACAACTTATAAATTAATTCAGATTATCTTAATACCTTTCAATCTAAATAAGTAAGTATGAAATATTATTACTAAAATTAATAATTGTTTGTTTTATTTTTTCATTTATTTAACTGAACATAAATGTCAAATAGAGCCAATATGGAGGAAATTAATTAACTTATTTAGTTTATCGAATTCCACTTGACCACAACGTTTATTACAGAGTTCTTAATTGTAAATCAAAAATACATTTGAGTTAATGTATCACAAGGTTGGGTCTTAGAGCTATTCCTTTGCAATTTGTACACACTAAGATGTTTTATTTGTATCACTGCCATTAAATCACTTCAAACTTTCAATCTGTTTTAGATTATTGAAATTGAAAAATTATGATTAATTCAGATTATAAACTTTTATTATATTTACGTAAAAATTTTCAAATAGCAGAAAATAAAATACTTAAATTGTTATTTAATTTACTTTTTTCTGTAATTTTAATTTGTCAAAAAGAAAATATGATCCTTGATCTTAATAAAATTCAAACGTTAGCCACCCAAATTTGCTGTATTTAGGTTATTAAAACAGAACAAACAAAACATTTGTATTAAAAAAATTTTATACATTAAATTAAAATATTAAATGACTATAAATCAAATCATTTCCGAAATTTTTATAATAATTTATAGTTATTTATTAGATATGTAGATTGTGTAATTTCATAAAGAAGTGTTGTCAAAAACTACTTATATGTACATTTCGTACAAATTTACATAAATTGCTCAAAATTGTGAATAATAGGCAGGTATACGTCATATAACATGGTTGTTTTTGTAATTTGATATGTAAGTGAGAAATCGAGCGTGAAATCTTGTTACTAATTCAATTGGTTTGAATCTTTTTAGTTTTATTGTTTCAACCAGCCGCTGTTATTTTCGGTTATTTGCAATGGCAGCACTAGTTAAAATGCAATACAAGTGACAAATAAAGTGTAAATGTCAAAAAGATGTGTAAGAACGATTATCAAAATATTTAAATTTTAAGTGTAGCTTAAGCGGTTATTTTACCAAGCTTAAGTGTCACTTAAGTATTGTTTTAAGTGCCAACTGGAAAACACAATTTTTGATTTAAGTGTAGCTTAAGTTTCATTTGATAATTAGGTGTTCACCTGAAAACTGGCCCTTAAAGTTTGTTTTACTCGGCGACATACATAATTTCACAGCCGTTGTTTGTTTATTTTTTAGGTTAAATTTAATATATGTTGTCTTTGATATAAGTAGTATTTAACAAACATTATTTTTATCAATGTTGGAATTGGTTGTCCTTCAATTCCGAATTTGTCCTTCAATTTGTAGATTTAGATCTAAATCTTTAATGCTAACTATAATCTTCCGTGACTTTGCCAATATAAGCTATTAAGCTTGAAATGTAGTTGGTTATTTAAACAAAAACATTATAGTTTTTTTTAGCATTTTACATAAATGTAGAACCACTTTTGGATTATTTCGTTTCTAGTAAGATTACGCTATTTCACCACAGAAAAATTATGCTTTCCTCTTAAATGAGAAAAAATAGTAAACGAAATCAAAAATTAGTTTTAAAATATTATACTCTTATTTTGCAGCTAACACATTTAATTTGTTTATTTTATCATTATTTCTCACATCACAAATACATACATACATATATGTTTATTAAAGTTTTAAATGTTTTTTTTAATTTTTTTTCTACTTATCTTTGATTAAAAAATATTTCTTTATTCTATTCGCTTTTTTTAATAAAATTTTAAAAAATAACAATACAAAAATATATCTTAATACTTTAGTGCACTCAAAAACTAGTTCAAGAAGCTCGTTACAACAACCCATATAGAAAGCAAACTGTACCTCCACAACCTTTAGCTTCCAGTAATAAACCAAAAACAAAAACTAAATCAAGAATAAAAATAAATAAAAAAAATTAAATCATCTCTTTAAAACATAAAATTAAAAAATATTAATTAAAAAACCTTTAAAAAAGTAAAGACCAGCTTTTTATGAATATATAATAAATAGTAAATATATTTTTGTGTATATTAGTTTAACTTTTCGTGTATGTCTTAGCTATACTGATTAATAATTTCAAATTAAGACATTTTCCAAAATTTCAACTTTTTTAAAAACTAATTAAAAAAAGGAAATATGTACATATTTGCAAAATTTAATTACTAATTATTAAGTTTACAAAAATATAAAAAACATAACAAAAATTTGAAATTTTTAAGTCTTTTTCTTTTTGTATGAATATTTAATTAAATTTAATGAATTTAAATTTAAAAATTATTTAAACATAAATTAGTTAAAAATTAAATGTGAACTTTAGCACCCAATGAATATAATTACCTAATTTTTATTTTGGTTACATACATATTTTCCGCTAATTACCAAATAAATGTTTTCTAAATTGTATTATTTTATTTATATTAAATATTTATATATATATATGTCCATATAAATAAAAATCGTAAGTATTTTATATAGCTTATATTATATTTTTTAAAGTATTAATTAAAACTAATAAGCAATTTGAATGTAAGTAGCGTTTATTAAGCATTCATTAGTAAATAGTAATTTAACACAAGGAAAAAAGTATTTACTGAAAAAAAAATATTTTATTTAGTTATTAATTTCAAAATATTTTAAATAACATTAATTTTCAATAAATTCAATCATAAATTTTATTTTTCTAAATTATTTTTTTAAGTTAATATTCGTGCTTAAACTGAATTAAAATTGTTACTAATGCACTTAATGCTTAAATTTATCAGGAGTCGGCATTGGCAGGAGTTTACATATTGTATTTTCAATTTATTTCCGACTGACTCCTTGCAATTTATTAGGATTCCTGAATAATAGTTTTTTTAATCTTTTAAATAAGATTACTGAAGTACAATAATTTACAATTTTTAAGTATTTATTTTTTCGTATTACACCATTTTTTATTTACCCAGTATCACCGCATGCACAACAATATATTTTCAACTAAATATTAATTTTCAAAAGCATTATCAATATTGTCACTGATTTTTGTAAAAAAAACCGTTAATAACAGTATAAAAAATGAAAGCATTACTTGAAAATAATATATAACCTTTACAGTCTAAATTTAATACATATGAAACAAAATAAATGGAGTCAATTTGTATTTATAGATTATCGGATGCTTGCGAGACATCCACCCACTACTACGTGATGCTATCGAGATTTTTAACCATTGAATGCATTTGCTATATTTATTGTGCACTTTAATCAGCTCGCTGCATGGTACTTTATCCTACTTTTCTACTTTCATTTATTTAATAAATCAATAATTTAATTCTTTTAATAACTTATCTTTCCTACTTAGGATTTCAAAATAACTAAAGTAAAATAAATGTTAACATTTTCCGTCTTATTCCGAAAATCTGACTTCAAAACTACAGAAAAATAATTTAAACATAATACAAACATAATTTTTACTTTTGAAATAATTTTATTCTAAATAAATTTAGTATTTACTATAATTCTAACAAATTTTTTCAATGATTGGTAGCAAATTTTTAAAACATTTTTCGGGAAAATTTTTAAATGAAATATAAATGGCACAGAAAAAATGTCAAAATCAAAACGAATCTTGAAATTGAATTTGTAAAATTAAATTATTTCTTTAATAAAATTTAAAATATTACACCTTGCCTTTTAAAAATCTCGATTTCGGCCAACTTTCCAATTTTGGCGATTCTTGATCTTAAAAACCTATTTGTGGTCCTTCCTGGAAGTTGAAAATATCACCAATCGATAGAGCACCCTCGATTTAGTTCATAAATTTTTTTAAAAATTTTAAAATAACGGCCCCTTTCCTTCTTAAAAAGATGATACGCATGCTCTATATGAGTATTTTATTATTTACCTATTTACCTATATTTCTGTACAATCTAAAAGAAAATTCAATTAATTTAAAATTTAATTTCTATATACTCGTAGAGTTTTCAAAACAACAAATGGAAACATATATTATGTACCTACATATATGTATATATAATTTTAAATTATATAAATTATATATCTTTAAAGGAAATTTTTAATTATCAGGTTCGACTTATCAACGCTTTCGCAATCGAATTTACTATGTGGAACAAACATGAATAGCCTGCTAGAAGTTTCGCGCAAGCTTTATTCTTTCTCACTTTGATCAATAAGGTAATTTTGAATGGATTTACTAATTTGACTCTTGAATTTTAGTAGATTATACGTGAGTGAAACCCCGTTTTTTGGAATATGCTTCCACATCCGAGAAAATTTTACTAAAAATTTTCATAGTTAGTTTTGAGCCACCTAAGAACTTTCTAAGTCTAGAATGGAATAAAAATGGCATTAAAGTTTTTATTCACCTGAGCAAATGCCTAAACCTATGAGATACATATAAAATAGGGAAAGGGCTCTAACCATAAGACGATTTTAAAATGTTAAAAGTGAAGACTATTAGTTATCGATAAGGATGATAAGTCTTTTAGTGAACGACATAAAGGATAAAGGATATTTATAATTGGCTTATTTTACTTACAAACTAATAAATATTTTTTGGTATATAAAGTTGTTTAAAATTTTTGAAATTAATAATGCTTTTTTAAAAAAATTAAATATAAAACTATTTATCAAAAATCAAAAATTTTAAATCAACAACAAAAAAACTTACATTTTATTTTAGATTATATCATCGAAGAATAAAGAATATATTTCGAGCTTAAAAACAAAAAAAAAATAATAAATTAATTTTTTAAGTAAACACACAATTACAAAATTTAGCAAAACAAATCAACAACATATGCATATACATATTCACTTATATATTTATCAATAGAATAATTTATAAATTTTCAAAATATTATTTATTATAAAGTAAGCAAACAAGCAAACAAAAAAACATAACAATGGTCAACGGCATTTTTTCCTGCAAAAAATCAACAAAAATTTCAAATGTGCAACTTTAAATTTAATATGCATACACACGTTTTAATAAGAACACTCACATCCCCATAATATAATAAATACACTCCCAGCAGAGCAATATAAAATTATTATAAAATAATTTGAAAATTTTTAATTTATTATATGCTTTTTTGTTTTTTTTTTTTATGCACTTAATGACAAATCAACAAACTAATGCTAAATTATAGATAAGAATAAATTGTAGATATTAATATACTAATATATATGTATATACACAGATCAGGGGTCAATATTAAAGGAAATAAGAAATTATTTTTCCTAGTTACAAAATTTTAAAAAAAATTAGATAATTTTTTTGGTGCAGATGTTAACAAAAATTTAAATTTTAAAATAAAATACAAATAAAAAAATTAAGTGTTTAAAATAAAGAAGTCTTCTAAGAAGGAATTTTTGAAATTCAAACACTTTATTGTGAGATGTTTCATCACAACAAAACTAACGAATCTTTCAATAGTAAAATTATCTTATAACAGTAGCGGTTAATATATTTATACGACCGTTATTTCGAATACGTTAAAATTATATTTCACAGTATTAATAAATTATTACAGTATTATAAATTATATTTCACTGTGAACTCTACAGCGATACATTTTTAAATAAACAAAATAGCTTTCCATAAAAAAAAATTTAAAGACTTATGAATCAACAAATTTCAACTCCATGTTAAGGTTTAATACTTGAAATTAACATTTAAATCATTTGCCCTTAATATTGACACTCTGCATAATAATATGAATACAAAGTGATTTATAATTTAAGTAAAATTTAGTTTTGTTAATTGTTTAGTTTTACGAGTATATATAAGATTTCATAATTATGTAAATTTATATTAGTGAATTAATGAATACATAAATTAGAAAATAAAATAAAGTCTGCTTAGATGTAAGTAAGAGTTTAAATTTAAATAAACAAAATTTTTAAATTTTACATTTAAAAGCAAAAATTAACAAATAAAATATATTAAATTTATTTTGATTGACATTTAATGAATTTTTGACGTTTAATTATAAAACAGGTATTTAAAATATAAAAAATCATGGAATTTATGCATTTAAACATTTTCGGATGAAATATGTGAAAAAAAAGTTTAAGTAGCATTATGCGCATTTTGTTAAATTTAAATTTAACAATAATTATTAATTACCTATATATCTGAAGTCAGATAATATAATATTATATAGCATGTAGAACAAAAAAGTAATTTTAAGTACAAAATCTGAAAATAATTATAAACTTATCTATTATAGAGTGTTTTCTTTGTGTTTTTTTTTATTTAGAATAATAATAATTCCTAAGTTTGCTTAAAATACATAAGATTTGCTTTATTAAATTAAAATAAAAAATTATGTAAAATAAATTAAAAATTAGTAAGTATATACATATACATAATATAAAGTATGTATAATAAACATTACAAATATACAAACGTAATTGGATCAAATAAGAAATTAAGGAAAACTTTTATTTCTGTTTTTTTTTTATATAAACATACTTGGTGTTTATATTATACTACTGTAAATAATTTTGACAAATATTATTGAATCGAATTAAACCGAATTATTTTCCCTTGTATTTATAGTCATTTTTTCGCTACAATAATATTGACAATGATAATTACATTTAACCTTACATTAAGTTAACTATTTGCTCTATGTGCAAAAAAACTTTTTTCGACTATCTAATTTGCGTAATATATCCCTCTTCCCGGAGCTAATGCTACAATATGTATATCCAATAAAGTAAATATATTCACTAAAAAAATATGTTTAATAAAAAATATTGAAAATTCTAATTCTTATTAAAAAAACGAATAATATGGATTTGTTTCTATTAATTCTACAATTTATTTTACCTCCCTCATTAATGACGGCTTGCGGGACGGGCTAGTTAAGTAGTATAGTACTATGTAAAATAAGAATAAATTACATTATATTAAACAAAAAAAAAACAATAATATAAAAAAATATTAACAATTTTGAATAAATATATATTAAATTTAACTATTATAAAAACAAAATATTTGCTGTAATTTAGATATCATTGTTTCATTATTTTATCTTTTAATATTTAATACTTACATAAAAATACAAACATTTATTATTGTTAATAATCAAATTTGTTTTTAGTGATGTATCATGTAAAATATTTATGTTTATTATTTATACAATCTTACACAATATATTATAGTTCAGATTTCCCCGTTCTTAGAACTTTAAAAAACAATCAAAAATTTAAATTAGCCAATCTTCAAAATTATAGTTTTAATGTTAAGGTTGACAAAAATAATTTAATTTAAGTGGCCAATTGATAATAAGACTTGTGATTTTGCAAAAGCTTTGCTTTGATGATGTTAATTAGAGGGCTTGATGAAACCGAGGTGGATGATAAGCCCGCACTAATTAGCTTATAAATATATAAATAAATGGTTTTAATTGAAAGAAATTGGGAATACTGTTAATAGTCGAATAACTGTTTTTGAATTCTCTAAGATATGTAATTTTAAAATATAAAATATAAATTAAAAAGTTATTTCAAAAGCATACAAAATAAACCAAATTAATAAAAAGTATAAACTTGGAAAACTTTTTGGAAATGCGACAATACAAAAGCTTTCTTTTTTTTGTAAAAATTTTTATTTTATTCGCAATCTGTATGTTTTAAATCATACAATAATCGAATATAAATTGTTATAATTGTTATTAGCAGAATAAACGTGTGAAATTACCTCCAAGTGAGTTTAATTTCTTTATTATAGGTTGGTTGGCGTTGTACGCTACAGCCTAGTATGTGTTATGCCTCTTGTCATCAGTGTACTTGTCATTATATTTGGGTGATTATCCAGTCCGTCTCGATAATTCCTAATCATCCATCCCATTCCCATCTCAATTTTTAAATCTCTATGAATTAAATTATTTGTCACATACCAAGGCGCTACCATCAACTATTAATCTTACTGCTTTATTCTGGAATCGTGAATGATCTAAATATTGGACTTTTTCGCTGTTCGCCAAATACTAGATTCCATATGTTCAAACAGGCTTAAGTATGGCCTTATATATTAATATTTTGGTATCTAGATCCATCTGGGATTTCCTGCCAATCAGCCAATACATTTTCCTGAACAGCATGTTTAAATGTATTATTTTTGTAAATTGGTGTTTTGTCAGGTTATTCGTCAATCCAGGTGTATACCAAGATATTTAACATCATTGGATTGCGGTATGATGTTGTTATTTAGAAAAACAGGAGGACAAGTGCCTCGTTTCTAGGTGAACGTTGTGTGTTGGTGCGTATGTTTGCAGTTAAAATCTTTTCCACATATAAATCTATTTCCAAACGTGTCGAAAAAATTGATGAATTTGTTTCTATCAATAGAATGCTTTGGTGGACAATGTACCGCTGAGAATACAAATGAGTCTTGACTTATCCAAGCTCTAGCATTAGTTGATTGTAGATAATCCAATGATATTCCATCAGTTCGTGTTTAATAACTCTTTTTATAATAATCGCTATCCCAACATGTGCCTTGTCATCTGGATGATTGGTTTTGTATATTTCATAACCTTTTAGTAGAAGATGAGATTTGCTGGTAAAATAGGTTTCGGATACCAGCATTATGTCGACATTGATTATAGATAAATAAATTTTAAGTTCTTGTGCATTTTGGCACAGACCATTGGCATTCCAGACAACTATTTTAACAGTTTTGCAGTTAATTTAGGCTATTTTAGACACTAGGATTGGTAGAGTGTTAACATAGTTGACATCTGTGTTACAAGGTTTTTCACCATAATTTTTTATTCAATCATGTCATTGGTGTTACTTGTTCCAATTATGTTATTTGAATTACAAGGCTCTTCTTGTGACTGTTTTAAGATGTCAGCAAAACTCTTTTGATAATTTGAGTTGGTATGAATAAAATTGAGCTTTAATACCAGTAAGGTTATCTTATATTTTTTAGTATTCTTGTTAGTTTTTTTATAGGTATTACTTTTGTTCGATTATTTGACACTAGCTTAAAGGTAAATCATTCACAGTGTCTTTTAGATCATCCTTTTATTTTTGAAATTTTCAACACCATAGACAAAAATAGGAGGTGGTCTCGTCCCATAGTCTTTTTCTACCTTAGTGTTTTCTTCATTTTCTTCAGCTTTATTACCTAGATCCAGAAGTGCATATGGATTAGTTTGATTAAAAATCCTGATATTTTTTCTTGTTTACTTGTTGTTTTTGATTCAGAGCTTTCTCTGTTTCATTTTTTATTTTTTACTAAAACGAAATGGATAGTTTTCTTTAAAAAATCTATCTGAGACGTTGTATTAGAATTCATTATCGTGAAGTCATCAAGTTCAGTTTTCTTTTTTATATCAGACTGAAACAAGTTGGCTGTAGATGGAATTTTATTGTTTATTTTTGACAGAACGTTTTTAATTTCTTGGTGTTGGATTTCCAGGTCTTTATATTGTTTCTTTAGTTCCATTATAATTGATTGACTTTCTCTTTCTTCCATATTAATCAATTTTGTGTATACTTTAATCGGAGTTAAAATTTCATTGCTGCTTGAGTTTTGGTTGTTAATGCTTTCAAATTTTACATTAGGATATCTTGCTAGAGGCATATAAATATTATTTACAATTTTTCACCGCAGAAAATGTACTCCTCTAATTAAGAAAACACAACGTCAACACCTTTTTACTTAATAGATGAAGTTGACAGTAAATAATTATTATTGTGCCAAGTACGTACATGACAGTTTTAATTATTTTGTTTCAGTTTACGTGTAATGTTTAAGTGCCGATTATAATCAATTCGATCCGATCCGATTGGATCTAATTCTAAATGTCATTTCGAATAGGTGATTATAATCGTTCAGATACGTTTCAAATATACATAATTCTTTAGAGCTTTTCTAACACACGAGACTTCAAAGTATAATTATAAAATATAATATTAATTACCATCTATTTCAAATTTTTCACTCAAACTTTTCCATATGAACTCTTTTCTTTAACTATTCATATATAATTTATGATGTTTGTTGTATATTTCTGGGAATTTTCTTATTTCTTCTATGAATAACTTTTCTATATTTGATAAATAAAATAATTATATTTATAAAATTGTAATTATACAAAATATTTAGCTATTTGTGTTCTCCATTGTTATTCTTGTTTTGTTATTAATGTTCTTTTCACTATTTTTAGGTTATGCTTTTCGAAAAATTTGAAATTTGCTCAACCTTTCCGGTCCGATTCGATATAATTTTACTAATATAACCGATTATAATGAAATGCCATAAGAGCAAATTTAACAGTTGTTTGAATCGGATCCGATCGAATTCATTATAATCGGCACTTTAGTATTATTTGCTGTTTTCACGTGGCGCGAAATATATTCCGTTTTTTTGTTTAAATTATATTAAAATAAAACACGAAATGTACGCTAATAAACACACGTCTTAACGCGTTTAAATTCCGTACGAAACTGATTTCTAAAAACGAATTTTCACAAACCAGAACGGGCGTCGGGCAATAAGAAAAAGTCACGAGACTTAACTTTTCTTACATGGTTCGTAACTGAACAAAACTTATTAAACATGTAAAAAATTAAAAATTGTCAATCCCTGGATCAAGGTTCTTTAACCATGAACTGAAACCGTGGTTCACTTAAAACTAGAGGAATTCTTTTAGAAAAAATAGAAAAAAGCGGTTAAACTAGCGCCTTGCAATTTTGTAAACAAAAAAATAAATACTCGGAGTACATAAAATGGAACCAAGCGAAGTTAACCATTTCTATTTCACTTTGAGGTTTTTAATCAAGTCTATCAGAAACCAGTAATATCAAAGTAGTTCCTGAATCCAGATACAATGTATCATGATCAAAATGTATCTTTCATCGAAAAAGAAAGATTAGTAACAAACAGAGTACGTGACGTGTTTGACTATTTCGTTTAGGACATTATATAAAAAGCAATATACTTAGATTCTCATACTCTGTTTCAAACCACGTTTGATTCTTTTAATAAATAAAGCTAACAAATTTTTTAGTAATAACAGTTTAATTTATTAAAAATTTATACAAAATATAAAAATAAAAATGATAACAAATTAATTAGAATTATTCTCTCATTCAATGCATAATATATCATATATGAACTGTTTTGAATTTATAAAATCTTACACTTTTTTTTTCTTAGATGGCCCAAAAAAACTAAAAAGTATCTGGTGCTGGTCGACCAAAAAAAAAAATTTCGTGCTTAATTCAGTACGGTACGGCAAGTTTATACTACTATATCTACAATATCAGATTATCTCAAATGTGGGAGGTATGTGAGGTAACATCTATGAGAATTTGCTCGTGGTTTAATAATATTTTCAAAATATAAAGTAAAATTGTATAATTTCAAAATTAGGTGTTATATTTAAAGAACTATTATTAAATAATAGTATCGATAATTCGTTTGATTAACTGCTGACACTTAAAAAAAAAATATATAATCTAAATATGAACTGTGGAATTTGTGATATAAGAATTGGGCTGCAAGACATAAATAAAATTTCTTGTGGAGATTGCAGTATGGTTTTTAATTTTTTGTGCACCAATATTAAGACTGAAGACTTATGGTGGATTTCCTCTTCATGGACGAACGTCCGAACAATTTTATTTTACACTATATTTGAAACACAAATACCATTAAAGAATATTTTAAGATTTCTTCTCAAATGCGAGAAGGATTGACATTTATTATGTAGTCAAAAAAGATTGACGTTTGAAAATATGTTTACATGCGTTCATATTACTTTTATTAAAAAAATTTAAAATTTTGTTAAGAGTAATAATGGATAATAACATTGTAATATTCAAAAAAATAAAATATAGCACTTTGCTTTTATCTTAAAATATAAATAATTTGTTGTAAAATAATCTTATACTAAAAAACAAAAAAATTACACTTCATATCTTTTTCTTAAAAAACATTTGAAATTCTATATGTGAATGCGTTCATTTATAAATCGAGATAGCAATAAATGTTTATCCACTAATTATATATCTATCCTTTTCTTTTACTTCGTCCTGCAGCCAAAAGTTAAAAATATTTTAACTAAGAAATTGGATGAAGAAAATGCCCGGAGAGGATTTTTTGTGTATGAGTTGGTAAAATAAAATTTTTTGATTGGTTAAAAAATTTGTCCGGACGTTCGTCCATTAAGAGAAATTTAGACTTCTACAAAACTTCAGGGAATAAATATAGATGTAATAAATGTAGTAGTAAGAAACGTAAATCATTTCATTCTGACGTATTTTTACAACCATTTTATTCTACGTCTCTCAATACTGGCCAATCTAACAGTTGAACCAAGTCTTATTTAAAAAAGAATGAAGATAGTGCAATTATTTCAATAGAATCATTTGAAGACTTAAATAGTAAACGTTAATACAATCAGATTTTAACAAAATTTCTGATAATAATTTAATAGTAAATTCTTAAATTTTTTTATTAAAAAATATGTTTGACTTCGAAAATGATTTTATTGATGATTGTGATATTTTCAGTAGTATTAATGAAGGTTTTTTTAGAATATTTATAGAAAAGATTGTGAACTGAAAAATAGTTTGTTTATTGTACATCAAAACATTAGAAGCTTGAGGGAAAATTTTAACACGCTTGTTGCTCATTTGGCAATTTTCAAAAAACTACCAGATTTTATTTTTGTGTCTGAAATCTGGATTTTTAAAAATGAAATAGAAAACTATTTATTACTATTAAGCTATAATTTTTGGCAACTACTAATGATAATTATGCGTCTGGTAGAGTGGGTTGTTTCGTTAATTCTAGTTATAACTGTGTGTGTGACCAATATAACTTATTATTGGCAGACAGACGTTTTAAAAATTAATTGTACATTAAAGAACGAACTGAACGAATTGTACATTAAAGAACGATTCAACAAATTTAATATTAAGTCATTTTCTGATGAATTTTTTTTGTTACTTGATAAAATAAAATCAAAAAATCTAGTTATTAAATGTGATTTTAACATTAATTTAATTGAGAATAACTTAGCTGTTTCAGATAACACCAACAGCTTTCTTTGGTCTGATTTCTATTATTAATAAACCGACGAGAAGTTTAAAATTGATTTTGTAAAACTGAATCTGATTTTGAGATTTGAATTTTGGGAAGAGGTCTACAGGGAAACGAATATATCTAATGCTTATGATAAATTCATTGAAATTCTTAACAAATATACTGAATACTCTTACTCTTACTCTTAGAATACTAATACTCTTAGATTAAAAAATAGTTATATAAATCTCAATAAAAAATTAAAAAAAGAGATATATTTATGTAGAAATACATTTTATAAAAATGAGTTCAACAAACGTAAAGGAAAAATCAAAAAGGAATGGGAAGTTGTAAATACTATAATAAAAAATAATTTTCAAAATAAAAAAGTAATTCAACTCAAAGATGATAACTATATCACTTCTGATGCCTTTGATGTAGCTAATATTTTCAATAAGCATTTCGTTAACTTATCAACCAATTTGCTTGTTCAGTCTAAAACTTGTACTTGCTCCTTCTGCAGTAATGTAATATTTGAGGAATTAACAGTTGATGGTCATAGTTTTTTCTTTTCTTACAAAAAACATACGGGCACTAAAGAATTCTCATTTATGTGGTCTAGACCGGATTTCTAATTTCATACTGAAATCAATTTCCTTTAATATTGTTGATATATTATCCTATTTGTTTAATAAAAGTATCTATGATGGTGTATTCCCCGAAAAACTTAAGCATGCTTATGTTGTACCTTTGTTTAAAAAATATGATCCTCTACACAAAAACAAGTATAGACCAATTTCCCTCCTATCTCCTATAGGAAAAGTGTTTGGGAAAATTGTTAAAAACAGAATACTAAGTTTCTTTAAAGGGAAAAGCTTTTTTAGTAACTTTCAATACGGTTTTATGAAGGGAAAATCTACTGAGGATGCTCTTCTTGACTTTGTACTAAGATTTACAAAAATTTAGATGAAAAAAAAAACTGCTGCTCTATTTATAGACATTACGAAGGCATTCGATATGGTTAACGATATGGAATTCAGGTATCAGAGGTTGTTTATTAAAGTGGTTTTCTTCTTACCTTAATAATAGAGATAAAATTGGAAATACAATCAGTAAGCCAGATTTTATTACCACAGAAGTACCACAAGGCAGTGTGCTAGGGCCAATTCTCTTCCTTGTAAAAATTCTTTGCTCAAACTTCCTTTTAAGGGGCAACCTACAGCTTTGCCAATGATATTTGCATTGCTTATGGTACTGATAGCCATATAGATTTTATTTCTGATCTTAATTATGATCTAGACATGCTTAGGAAATGGTTTAACCAGCATGAACTTATTATTAGTGGCAAAACAAAGGTCATGTTTTATAATCTGAAAAAGAAAGGTCATAAAGTAAATCTCATATATCTTTCTCCTGAGTGCAAATCTGTTAAAATTTTTGATAAATCCGTCTGTCAATGATAAAAAAACGTTGTTTTTTGGAAAAATGTAGTTCTAAATGTTTTAATATTGAAGAAGTAAATTCTTAGGGGTTAACTTAGACTCCCAGCTTAAATGGGTTGATCACTGTGTAAATGTAGGAAACTATTGTAGGTCTACTCTGAGAGTAATTTATGAATTGAAAAAACTATGTTCTGTACAAACTATCCAAACAATATACTATAGCCTATTTCAATCCAAAATTCAATACGGCTTAAGTTGTTGGAGTAGTAGTACATATAATAAATTACACCCTATACTAACTGTTCAGAAACACATACTTCGTATTTTATGTAACAAAAATAGATTTGAAAGCAGTCTTCCACTCTTTATCGATTTAAATATCCTTCCGCTAAGGCACTTGTATTGTTACAAAGTTCTCAAAACTTGTTTTATTAGTTTGCAATATACCAATACAATATACGTAATAGCAACAATACAATGTGCCTTGTACCACAGTTTAGAACTACTACTTTGCGTAATTTTTATTTTATATTTTCATGTCGTTTGTTTAATAAATTGCCGTATAATTTTTAAATTTAATGTAATTTGTTTTTATTGTAAAGCGTAAAATATGAAATGAAAAATAATACATAAATTAAAATAAATAAATAATTATTTCGAGCATTGATTTATCAAATTACTGGGTTAGCAACTCATTAAATGTAGAAAACTACTGCTATTGTCTTAAAAAAATAGCTCCATTTTATTTAATTTGTTACCAGAACTCTCAATTATTTTTTGTCATTTATTTTATTTTATAATGACATACTGGACCAGGTCGAAAACCCCATAAAGCATTTTCTTGCTTCATCGAAATCGAACCTGCAACCTGTCGGTTGAAAGGCAAATTATCTACCTACTACGTCACCCAGTGTGTATTAAAAAATTGTAGATCAAACTTATGATCATTATTTTCGAACTGGCATCATTTCATCATAAGAAACTCACATTTAAGCTACAAATTTAAGAGTTTTTGGAATTTTCTTAGATTTGAAAACTGATGTTAGGAAAAATTCGATAAACAGATTGTTAAAATATTTGTAAGTATTTCTATTAACTGCTAAAATGTTGACAATTTATTGATTCCTTCATTGAAGTGAGTGAAACAGCCACAAAGTAATTTCTTTCAAAGTATTCAGTAGAAGCATGCAAAAATGTTTTAAATACTTTATTTAAAAATTGTAATTCAGTAAAACTAATAATCTAGTCCAAGCTTAGCATTTATATTTTTTTTAATTTCTATAGAATAGTGTAGGTATTATTTATTTTAAGCATTAAATTTTAAGGTATTATTTATTTTAAACAATAAAATTTATTTATTCTATATAAAATATGTACATATAAGTACTTATATATTTTTAGAAAATCAAATGGTTTTTAAAAAATTCTGGAAATACACGATATTGTAACATTTTAGATTTTAGATTGATCTATGACTCATTTTAGATTTTATAATTTTGCTAACGTTTCGTTGCTCTAAAATTTAATCACTCAATATGTATTTTCAATATTCATATATGTATATACGATATAATAAAAATTAAAATAATTTTATTAGCATACTATTTTTCTTCTCTTTTTAAGGAAAAAAAAATAATAATAGTAGATATATTTTTTGCAAAATAATATAATTTTAATAATTTTTAATTGTCTTAAAAAAACACAATTATAAATTCAATAACTAGCACCAGGGTTTCCATTTTATTTAAGTTATAATTTAATACGCTGTACACTAATTATATATTAATCATCATCATTGAACTGCAGCCCCCTTGTTGAACATAGGGTGGAAAAAAATACCTTACATCGTCTTCCACTTTCATAATCAACCTCTTCATATCACTTTTTTGCTCTTTAACTTTTGTGGGTTCATACAAAGATATCCAAGTATTAACTTCAAGGTTTTAAGATGAGCATAATAATAATAAAACTTTGGAAAGTTTCCAAATTGAATTTGTTGAACTAACCCCGCTTATTAACTGAAAAAAATTAAATATATTCACTTATTACATCATTAAAATAATTTTAATATTTGTATTCTTCTTTAGAAATAAATTTGCTCCTAAAATCCAATCCTGTAAAAGTCTCAGTTTGGATCACTGTAAAAGACTATAACCGCAGATCACAGTGTTATTGATCGGCTTTATATCAAATCTCCTAAATGTCAATTCTTCTAAAAAAAATGTCAAAAATTTTAAAGAACTTTTCACTAATTTCGTCTTTTGGATATGGATCTTATTTTGCTATATGAATAATCTGTTATTATGATATAGTGTTATTTTTAAAAAAATATTCAATATTTTTTATCCAAATTGATAAAATTTACAATCATAACTTCATTCATAATTTTTCATTTAAAAAAAAAAAAATTATTATCCGCATTTCTATCAAGTTCTAATTAACACTGGAAATAAAACTGGTGGATATACAGTAAAATTTTTGAGACGAAATTAAAATAGCATGTAAATTGTTGTTGTTTATTTTTCTTCATCTGAGCAAAACCTTTGATGGTGTTTGTATTTAATTTTTGGTATTAAATTTTTTAGAAAATACTTGGTTGCGTTAGTTGTGTTTTTCACAAATTTTATTTTTATCAAAAAAAATTTATGCACAAAAAAAAAAAAATTAAAAAAAAATCGTAATTCGATATATTCTGGAAAAGTTATCGTGTGACTTGGCATGAAGATTCTATATAGAGGCATTGTGTACTCATACTTGTATATACAAAATCAGTGTTGTACGCTTTTTGTAGAATATATTACACTATTGCACATAATAGTATACATAATGCACCAAAATTTTGCGAGAGCGTGGGTGCATTCGCACACTTCACTCGTCCCGCGACATGATCTCGAGGGATGGAAGTGTTCGTACCGTGACTTCCCTCGTTCGCAATAGGTTATTATTTAGAACTATTACAATGTATTATGAAGTTCTTTAATTCTTTTTACGTAACTTTTAAAGTTTTAATAAAGTCATAATATGTTTTATAAATTGTATTATTTTATTGTTATACGAGTTTTGTCATTTTTGTTAGAAGTTTTGTTATTTCTAAAAATGAAGTCTTTTGTCATTGACAACACTGTTAACATAAAAACAAACTTTTAGGAGTTTGACATTAGAACATTTGAAATTTACGAGATTTGACGTGGAACCTCATTAACCGCATTGTATAGTAAATATAGCACGGGACCAAGAACTTTTATTGAGAAAGTCCACATTAAATGAGCACTAATTCAGAATACGCATTATTCATAGGGATAGGAAATAGAAAATATAAAATGATCAATAGAGTAAACAAAATAATTAATCATTGAATACAAATAATTTCCATATTTATTTTTCAATTTAACGTCAATTCCTCCCAAATACTAATGAACTTTCGTTGTAAGAAAAAGGTAAGTTCTAATTAAATAAAATAACATTTTAGAAAATAAAGGAATGCAAAAAATAAACTAAAGTTTTTATTTAATTCGGAATGAAAAGTGGATTTACTTTCGTCATTAGACGACTTACAGAAATATTTCACAATAACAACATGTATTATACCTGGTACAACAATTAGTTCAAGTTGAAAACGATTCTACTTCAAATATTTGTTTTTTAATTGTAAGAAATAAAATTTTGAAGAAAAATACATGCTAATAAATTAATTTAATTATTTAATTAATATTTTAAATACCATATATATAACAAAATTTATAAATCATTGATATTAATATAATTTTAATAGGAAGACGAGTATACTATCAGTCCTAAATGAAAAGTTATATAATTACATATTGGAATAACAAATTTTGAACACCCTAAAATTAAATTTTATTTTTATTCATATTTTTATTTTTGCAAGATAAATTAAATACCTTTATTGTTGGTGCTGTAGGAATCAATTTTTCTACACTCATAATGAAAACTTAATATTTGAAAATCCCGTATATTATTGCAATAAATTAAATATACATTATGTACATAAAAAAGCACGAAAGTATTGTAAAGAAGACTTAAATATTTATAAATACAAATTTTAATTAAAAGTACTTGTATGTTAAAAATAAATAAAACAAACATTTAAATCGGCTAAATGAGATAATCATTTATAATATTACAAAAAAAATTTTGAATATTCGAATAAAATTTGATCTTAACATTTTCAATAAGAGGAAAAATCACTTTCAATAAAATATATAAGACAAATTTTAATAAGTCGCAAATATTTTTTGTTTTTAAATTATAAAAATAAAACTGAAATCTAAATTTTTGATTAAAAGAATTTATAAGAAAATTTATAATTAAAAGAAAAAATAAAAAATAAAAAAAAAATAAAATGAATTTATAAATTAATAAAAAACAAAAAACAACTAAAAGGCGGGTAATTCTAAAAAAAAATAAGTAACCCAAATTATTAATAATAAAAATAAAAAATATTAATAAAAAATTATATTAAAAATAAATTGATTAGCGATGAAATCTAATACTTTATTTCATAATTTTTTAATGTCTCAAAGTGATTATGTTTAATTTTTAATTTATATTGAATTACTATTATCTTTTTCATTATATTTCTGCTATAAAATCACTCTAAAATCATTAGATTTAGACTTAAATTAGATTTCCTCACTTAACCCGCATTACAAAAAAAAATATTATGGAAATTCATATGCTTTAAACGATATTTTATATTAGAATTAAGAATTTAATTTAGGAAATTAAATTTTAAATAAATTATTGAAACATTAATTTAATATAATAATGTACGTAAGGTTATGTATATATATATATTTTTTTTTACTTATTTCCATTCAATTTTATGTGTCATGGATTTTGAAGATCTGCAAATACATAATTATGTATGTATTAACATTAAATATTTAATCTAAAACCGTTTACTTACCTAATTTAAGTATATTATATTTAAAAATACAATGATCTAATAGATTTTGTGAACAAAATTTTCATTATTTGTATTTATTTAGCACACAATTAAGCACACAGATACACAGATTACGCAAAAGATACACCATTTTAACTTTACCTATCATACTTTTTCATGGTATGGTTTGTGATATTTGTAGATGATACCTTCTCCTATATACCTATATATAATAATACCTATATTAGGGAAAGCCTCACTTAAAGTCCGGAGTCTGACTCTAGCTAATGCTAGGCAACTGCAAAATAAGCGTTTAAGAATTTCTGTCTCATTTTCATTTTTGCAGCTGCGGCAATGGGGGTTGGATGGATTACTTATTGGCCGAAAAGATTCTTATCGGTCAATGACCCGTTCTGATGGCTACCACTCTTAATATATCAGTACGGGACCAGGCTCAGAGGTTTTTTGTTTTTTTATGGTAAATAACATAAGTTCCGTTTTGTGCAGGACTAGCACTTAGAACACAGCTTGTAGCCGATGTATTGATTCTTCCAAGAGTACGTTCCATGATTTCACTAATCACGAAGAGATAGGAGCCCGATACCAGGACAACTATGTGATCTGCGTACACAACCACTTTGATCTCATCCTTTTCGAGACTTAATAATATTTCATCTAGAACTAATAACCAGAGTAAGGGACTCTCTCTGAGGTAATCCTCTATTTACAGTTCTGGTTAAACTTCATTTTCCCATAATTGCTTGGATGACTCTAGATTCAAACATGGAAACAATCCGCTATCAATAGTAGAAGTATGGATGGCTTCAGTCCAAACATTATTGAAGGCTCTTTTAATGTCTATGAACGTGGCGAAAGTATATTGCTTGTAGTGAATGTTTTTCTCGCACTTCTTTGTGAGGAGCCTTATCAGTAGATCTTACTTTGAAGTAAACATGCTGAGATTTGGATAGGAGTAAGTAATCTAATATTACTCATTTACTTGTTGGGCGTTACAGACTTAGAAGGTCCTGCGTCTACCGCAAAATTGTCCTCCACTGACTTCGGTCACGAGCGGAATCTCTCCAGTTGGTGATTTGAAGTTTTTTCATATTTGCCGAACCACCCAACCAACTAATTCCATATTGCAGTTTAGAATTGAATAGAGCAAAATACACCATTAGCATAACTTTTAATGAATGATACAGATTTAAGTGAAAAATATTTCGCAAAACGTTTTTAAAATATACTTACTTAAATAGCAAGTATATGCAGACCAATTCAGTTTATTATCAAGTAAAACCCCCAAGTACCTACACGTATCTACACTATCAATGTTGAAACAAAGAAATACTGTAAGGGGAAGAGGGGACGAAAGAGTTTAGAGACTGTCTAGGAATTAGAGGAAATTTTGGACAATCAGGAAAATTATGACAAATACTACAATTCTCTAGGAGACCATTTTTAATCCTAAACTGCATAATTTTAGTTTTATTACTTATTCCTTATGAACATAAAACCATTTTCGAATTAGGTTCAAGTCAAAATTTAAATCGCAAAATAAGTCCAGTAGATTATTATCGTTATACGAAAATACAGTGCCATCAGCAAAGGCAGTAGGTATATCCTCGAAACGTTGTTGCAATATTGAATTAATAAAAACAAGAAACAGAATAGGACCTAATACTGAACCTTGGGGTACACCAACCTTGATATTTAGAAGCTTGCTGAACTTTCTATTCAATTTTACTCGTTGCTTCCTATTATTAAGATATGACTCGAACCATTTAAAAATAAAACCTCTAAAAAAAACATTATAAATGTTAGTTAATAATAAATCATGACTCACTGTATCAAATGCTCTTGTGATGTCAATAAATAAACCACTACAGAAATTACCATTGTTAATAGTAATACCACTGTAAATTTCACTTTAAGACTTTATTAGTGCTTCCTCGGTACTTCGTTTTTTACTAAAACCAAATTGTGCATCACTAAAAAATATACTTTTATAAAGAAACTGCAATATTGTGTAGCTTTGTCGAAAGTTTTTATTATTTTTATTAAAATTCTGAGATTAAAAATATAACTTAAAACATCAACAATGTATAGCGAAACCTTCTTCAAAAAGTCATTGGAAAAAGAATCGTTAGGTGCAGAATTAGATATTTTAAGACTCATAATGAGTCTATAAATTTCCAAATGACGTTAATGCTCAAAAAAGAAGCTATGTCTCTGAAAAGACTTCCCACATAAATTAAATACAAAATTGTGAGTTAATAGCAATAACATTATTTACTAGTTGTTCGGAAGTATTTACAAAAAAATTTTTAAAATTATTAGCTAAGATTGATGGATCATATACTATTTGAGAATTAATTTACAAAGAGGAAACCGGAGGTGAACTATGATTATTTAAAATTGAATTTATAATTTTCGATTCAGCTTTACTTTTCCCTCTGTTTTCGCTAAACTGAACTGGAATAATAGTTGTCTTTGCACTGACGTATTTGAACTTTAACCTTTTTACAGAGTTTTTTATAATATAACATTAAGATAGTGTTACTTGGATGTTTTTTAACAGATAGGCATATTTTATTTCTTTTACGAATAAGTTTTAATATAGCATTAGACATCCAATGTTTTATCTTATGTGTTTTATTAGTAAAAGTATGAGTAGACATACAAAATTAAAAATGTTCACTAAGCGTTTTAGAGAAATTAAAATAGACTGCTGAGGAGTCATCGAAGTTATAAACATCTTCCCAAAGCTCAAAAACTACAATATTATTTAATTTAGAATAGTCAATAGGAGTAATTAATAGAAGAAGAATAATGTAAATCAAGTACAGAAGAAGAATTTATAAACTTTAGGAACAACATGCAATTATAGGATATTTTAATATAATCTAATAAAGATATAATCAAGGAAAGTACCAGAAATAAGCCGTGTAGTTCCGGAAACCAAGGAGGTGAACTCAAAAGAATAAAAAAGTAATAAATAATCTGAACTTTCAGAAAGTATATCAATGTTGAAGTCTCCTATCAAAATTATGTTTTTAGATAAATAATATTGCCTAACCTAAAAATAGGTTGTAATTGACAACTTTGTTGTCTTTCTCTATTCTGATTCACAACACAATCTAATTATCTGTTACAACAACACAACATAATTTTTAAGTTGTGTTGTCTGCAAATATAGCTATTCCGATTGACAACAGTTTATGTTTAAGATGTCTGAGACAACTAAAACACAACTAGTTGAGACCAGTTGTGTTGATGTTGTGTTTATATATTGTTAGAATAGGAACTGCATATAACTTCTATTTATAATATAATTTTATTTTAATTGAAGCCTAGCCTTATTTTAGAATGCCTTAGGATTTTTTTTTTAACTTGTCTTTAGTACAATGGCTCATAAGCACGATGCAAACAAGAGGTCCAGCGTCCCAAGTGTCGGGAGTCGGGACCGATGAGCTTGAATTTTTCTTTTTTTTTTAAACTTGTTTTTAGTACAATGGCCTTTAAGCACGTGCAAACAAGAGGTCCGGCGTCCCAAGTGTCGGAACCAAAAACCTAGATTGTTTTTTTTTTTGTTATTAGTACAATGGTCCTTAAATGTGATGAAGACTATAGGTCCGGGGTCCAAGGAATTGGGGCCGAAACTCTATATCACGGGCTTAAATTGTATTTTTCTGGGAAAAGGTTATTAATGATTATTTTAAATAATTTTTAAAAAATGTTTGGGTTGGTCCGACAGTCCACAAGTTTGGACCAAAGGACCTTGAACAAAAAAATCGTCCAAAAATCAAATGGTCTCCTGGTTTGCTCTTTTGGGAAATTTCACAATGGGGCCCCTCTTCCGAGGAGCTGAACGTCATATAGAAAGTTTTCGCAACCATACTGAATGAGAAAATACAACCTTAAATAGAACAAAATAGAAAGGATGAACAGGCAGAATTTCGTCCAAAAGAAGTTGTACAGATTACACCAACACACTTGGGCTGATCATAGAGCCATCTGTGGAATGGCGCTCTCCGGTATATCTCTTGTCCATCGATTTCGACACGGTTCAACGCATTTTTTTTCTTTCTTTTTATGCATAGCCAAAACACTAAGTGAGGACCCTTTATACCGATTGGTACATTTGGCTAGGGTGGGAAAGGGAAATTTGGAAAGGAGGATGGTAAAAGGAAAGGAGGACAATTACGAATTAAGGTGTTAATGTTCGTCTTGAATTTGATTAGCTCATAAATATAAAATTTGTCATGTTTTGGGAACACATAAGATGGAATTTGGTTCCACATTCCGGATGTTGAAGTTATAAACGAATTTCCATAACTTTTCTTTTGCCATCTAGGGACTTCAATGGTCTAGGGATCAGCACATGCTGCTCTTTATGTTTCGCGGGGGAAAAGCTTAAGTGGAGGTAATATAGATTTAATTTCCACTGAGCATGTGCCGATGCCTACGAGATATCTATAAAAAGTGAGAGAGCTCCGACTATACGACGATGTCCAAGAGGAGCAAGATGGGCTGTTACATTTGGGTTATTGGTTAGACGAATAGCCCGTTTTGGACTTTATCCAAATGTTTTAACGCAATACTAGAGGCGCCAGCCCGTTTGTGAGAATTGTACTCCATTTAGGGCGTATGAAAGCTTTATAGATTTTCAAGAGGTCACAGGGGGAGAAGTAAGCCTTGCAGCGGCTAAGAAAACTTAAACATTTGGCTGCGTTATTTGCAACATCAAATATATGATCATTCCAGATCATTTTTCGATTAAGATGCATACCTAATATGCTTAAGCTTTCAAACCACTGAAGTTTATCTTACTGAAACAAAAGAGTAGGATCAAAAATGGAAATTTTTCGGGAGATTGTACAGCTCTGAGTTTTAGAAGTGTTAAACTCGACTCTGTTTTTTAAGCCCCAATTAGCTATTGCGACCAAATCATGGCTGAGGGAACTGGCCATGATATCTCTTTTGGTTGACACAGCGGTGGATGTAGCTTCAGATTTTTTATGAAAATCGTAGGAGGCTACTAGAGTGCTGTCGTTTGCAAAGCTGTGGATTGGATTGAAAGTGGTTTGGAGCAAATCATTTATAAATATAAGGAATAGGGTAGGTGAGAGAACTGATCCTTGGGGAACACCAGCGTTTATTTGGAATTGATTGGATTTAAATCCGTCAACTAAGACTTGAACCGTACGATTCGAAAGAAAACTTTCAATCCATTTGAGAGAAGAGAGACCTAAGACTACTGCGTGACATTTTGCTAATAATGCGCTATGCCGTACTCGATCGAAAGCTTTAAAAATATCTAGAGCCACAATATTTGCTGCACCCGAATTGTGCAAGCAAATATTTAGCTTCTCGTTAAGGTATGTCATTAAATCACCGGTGGATCGGTGGGATCTAAATCCATATTGCCTATCGTGGAGAATACCTTGGCTGTCTAGATATTTGGTCAGCTTTTTGTTTATTAAGATCTCCATCACTTTGAAAAGGATCCATATTATAGCTATATGCCTGTAGTTGGAGGGATCGCTTGGAAACACAAGGACCAATCAAAGCTTGTTAAAAAATTGTTTAGACCATCCCAGTTGGCTCGATTATAATGCCAGATCAATCTTTTCGGATGTACATTTTTGTTGGTCAATGTGCTTGTAAAGAAACTGACATTTACAAGAAAAAGGTCAGATTTTCCAAGTCCAGAATTAACGAAGGTGGAATATTTCTCGGGATGAGAGGTTAGAAATAGGTCTAAGAGATTCATTTTATCGCCAATCCGGTCCGGGGTTCTCGTTGGACTTTTTACAAGTTGAGAAAGGTTGTGTGAATTAGAAAAAAGTTCAACTTGCGTGCCTTCAGGAGTATTGCGACTAGAATGATTGAGCCAGTTGATATTATGGTTTCCCAAAATCGTGTTGATTGTGTCAGATAGATTATCTAATTCCACAATAGTTTCGGGCCCACTTAATTGAGGTTATCTGTCTAGAAAACAGAAGTGGATGATGTGCTTTCCAACATGGATTTTTACCCATATGTAGTGGAACAATGGGTTGGAGCTCTTGAAGTTGTGAAGAGTATTGTAAGCAACATCAGATCGTATATATAGGGCGACCCCTCGATGGGGAACAAAAAGTGGAACTAGTGAATATTTATTAAATTTGAAATTATTATTTTCACTGTTTACTTGGGTTTCACTTAATGCTAAAATTGCTGGTTTTTCAGTATGTAGATGAGCTTCGACATCATGGAAATACGTTGATAAGCCACGAATGTTACAAAAATTGATTTTGAACATGAAAGAACACGATAAAAATGACACTAACAAGAATTTTGTATTATCATACACTATAGTATAAAATACAGTGAACAAAAAACAGTCATTACCTACATTCAACAGTTTTTAGTACCTTATTGGATGCAGGGAATAACTAAATCTTCTTCATTGTAGATTGTCAAACAAACAAAAAATAATCAAAATTTATAGTGCAATAAAATTGGTTAAATATTAAATTGAATGAAAACAAAAAAAAAAAAATTAAAAATAAAATTTTTAAGCATGACAATTAATTACGAAAAAAGAAAGCACAAAAGGAAATCCAAAAATAAAGAGAAAAAAAAATTACATTGCGATACATTAAGAAGAAAAAGAATTCCCGAAAAGTTAATAAGATTAACAGAAGATTTGAGAGTCGGGCAGAGTCGGTCTAGAAATGAACATAGATAAAACCAAGGCCATGAGGATAAATAACACCAGTACATACACCATAACACAGTTGAATATGTGTAAAGCTTCTCTTACCTAGGTAATATTCTAACAACAAACGGAGCTACAGAAGCAGATGTCAACAGCAGACTATGTAAGGTGTGAGACCAGAGCTGTGTTCGGCGAATTAAGCCCAATATGGCCAAATAAAATATAAAAACAAAGATTAGAATATTACAAAGCATGTGTAATGTCAACACCCCTCCCACGAGGAGTAACAGGGGAAAAAAACTAAGTGCTTAATTCCAAAAATAAAAAATTTAACGATTATAATGAAAAATTAAATTAAATAAAATTGAAATGTAACAGAACTTCCCCAACACTTATATACCCAACAATAGTTTGTGAGAGAATAATCTTTATTGATGAAAAGAGAGAATACGGTTTATTTATAATTTTGTAAATATTTAACGGAAAGCTTCTGCTTCACCGTTTACATCAAAATTCAAACTCTGACTGAATAGCTCCTTTTGAATTTAAGCGTGCTATCACAACAAATCACTAAAAAATGCATTATATACAATAATTATGTAATTAACAAATATAAAGGGCATAGCCAAGTATTTTATTATAATTCATATTAATGTTGCGAAACCATATTGAAAACAATAAAGACATCCAATCAAATTACAATAAGCATAATTTGAATGTTTATTATATTGGATCCTTTTTCTTTGTACAAATTATTTTAGATTTCAACAACGGAAATAGGTTCATTATATTTAATTTTCAGGATGTAATGTATTTGCACGAAAATCTTAATTTATATTTTCAAAAGAAAATATAAAAAAATATTTTATTATGGCCTCGGTAGCCAAGTGGTAAGGCACTCGAGTGTACTAATGTAACGGCCAAGGAGCACGGGCTCAAATACAAACCCCGTGAAAACAGAAAAATTTTTCAAATTGTGAATATTACTGAAAAATGTAATTTTCAATACAACCACATCGGCTCAAATATAATTTAATAATTAATAAAGATGTATAACAAATAAAAATAATATAAAATACAAAAATATATACCAAATAATTAATCTAATTTAATAAAAAAAAGTCCCACATTTCGAAACGGAAAAGGACCTATAAAGTTAGCCTGCAGATTTATCTGTAGGGATCAACTGTTAAAATAAATAAATAAATAGTATTTTATTATAGAAGTATAATAAAGATTAGAACGCTGTCAAATGACACTATGACAATATAAATGTCATCTGATAGTTTCCTGTCATTATAAATAAATAAATAAATTAATTTAAATAAATTAAGCATAATAAATATTGGAATACTGTCAAATGACAGTATTAAATGTTTAAAACATTTCTTATACATTTGTCGTGCTGCAAAATTATGTTACGTACTCTTTTGGTAACATCCACTTGAATTTGCTTACTTCCCTGACAATGACATATTGCTTCCTTTGATGATTCATCATCCTTGGCGTCATTTTAATCGACAACCATATCATCTACTTGATTAACTTTGAATTTTTATTTTGTCGTGCCTAACGCCAAACCAAACCTTATAGTATTTTCAAATGCCTCAATGCTTTCTTTATTGATGGACACTACACTAGCCATACTGCTTTTTGTTGGTTCCTCTAATTTTATAACTGACCAGTCACCCATAGGTATCTGAGAGTTTTGACGTTTTAGACATTGGAGAAGCTCTCTTCTGCCTATATTCATTGCCGATAACCATATAGTAGCCCTTGGCCCTCTAGAGATTTCCTTTAGCGTTGATGCGCTTGAGCTTCATGATCAAAGAGATCAAATGCCTTTGAAATCATACTTGATGAACATATGAACTGGAATGCCCATCTAGATAATGCTCTGAAAGCCAGAATAGCACTTTACATTAGGGATTAAACCTTAAAATGGGATTATGGTTATATACCGCAATAGAGAAGCAAACTTTAACCTACTTATCCGCGATTGCAGAAAACGTAAAATCGACATTTTCTCGGATAGGCTTTTCTATACTAGATATTAGTCATACTAGATATTAATTCATATACCAGCAAATCAAAGCTAGTATGCGATTGTTTAGAAATACTCAAAACCCTGATAGAAGCACAAAGTCACAATAACAGGTCATTTTGGCATAGCAGAAAACGAAGCTGCAGATTATCTAGCAAAAAAGGCATCGGATGCGCCTTTGATGATAGGACCAAATCCGTTCTGTAGGATTCCCCTAAGTACAGCTGAGATGCAGTTGAAGGCTTAGGTGGATCAAAAAGCTGAGGTTCATGGAAATCGTCAAGCAAAAATGCTCATGCCAAAATGCTCCCTCAGGAAATCTAAAACTTTTCTAAATTTCAATAGGAAACAGCTAGGTGTGTATCTTTGCAGGGATAATATCAGGCCACAACCTAATAAAGAAATATCTTTTTAAATTGCGGTTGCGGTAATTTACGGGACAGATCCCCTCCCAAAATTATATAATCTAATCTAATCTACTTGAGATAAAAAAAATAATAATTAATTGTTGGAAATTTAAAGAAATATATATAATGTTTTGTTCTGCATCATTAATATATTATAATTTTTCTTAATGCATAATATTTTATGTTCGCGAATTTTCTAAAAAACCTTTTTTAAATAACATAATGTTGGTTAATTTTTGAAGGTAATTTAATCATTTAATGATTCTTTTTAATTAAATATTTCCATAATATTTTTATAAGTGTTTTGTTAGTTATTAAATAATTTTTTTTAAATAATGATAAATTAATATTAAGTTATGAAAATTTTACTAATTAAAAAAGAAAGAAATATAATATTGAATGCCATGACAATCATAATTTTGGCTGTCAAAAATTTTATTACAAAATGTTATTAAATTTTATTAATAAATATTATTATTATAAAAATATGTACGTCAATAAATTCAAAAATTAAAATAGAAATATTGTTTATTATTAATTTAATAAATACATTTGTATGTATGTAATTGCAAAGCAAACCAATATAATACAAAACATAAATTATCAATTGAAATTCATAACAATATTTCACATAATATTAAATCTGATTTCAGAAATATAAAAATGTCAATTTGTATTACATATGTATAACAAAATATAAAATATATTAATATAATAATTGCTGAATTAAACAATCAAATTCAAATTAGGATACAACATACAGTATAAACAAAAATATTAATAAATATTTATATAAAAATAAAATAAATTAATATTGTAGATATAAAAATTTACATATTGTTTTTATATAACTAAGTTTAAAGGTATTTCAAATTAAAATTTAAAAATCATAAAACATTTTAAATAATATTTATAAAATTTATATATATGTATGTATGTATTTAAAAATAAAATACAAAACAAAAAAAAACTGAACACATTTTTTTGATGGAGACTATTAATGATGTTGTCAAAATGTAAGTAAATCTTAAATTTAAAATAAAAATTTCAAAAAAAAAATTAAATTATTTTACTGAGAAGGAGTAAATATATTTTTTTAATGGTAAAATGAGTGAAGACATAGAAATTTGATTTTATGAAATTATTGGTATTTCTATAAACTTTTTAGTTGGGAATAGTGTTGAAACAGTCTCTCTCCATCGTCTACTTCTACTATCTACTGTTAGTCTTTTCAAATGCGATTATGTACTTTCTGTGTTGAGTACTTGTTTCGTCCAAGAATGTTCCTCAAAGTTTTTAGAAGCATATATGAACTTCTGTAACATACAATAATAGAAATTTGTTCATAAAAAAACTGAAATCTAAATCTAAATAATAATTTTATTAACAAGTTAGCAAGCATTTAAAATTTTACATCAGTATTTACATAACATTAATATAACATTTATATTTTAATTTAGGACTTTTGAATTTAGAAATTTGAAATTGAGAAAATTGGGAAAAAAGATTTTATGCGTTACTACGAGAATCATATGAAATACTTGCAGAGGAAATCGAGCAAATGGGAAGTTTTTAGGATCATTGTTTTTGTTTTTAATTTAGAGAGGAAAATATTTGTTGATAATACTGATATTCAAGTGTTTCTTTTAAATCAGGTGTGGCCAAGCCACATCCCGCGGCCCTTTTTCTATTTTGATTTGGCCCGTTGCATGATATTTATTCTCTGTAAAAAAAATGTTGATACAATCTATCACAAAAAAATGTTACTAAAAAAATTTATTTATCGCTCGGTTTAAAAAATAGAAAACCGTTATTTCTCTGTTGGGAAAAAAAAATCTTTATCCGTGCACATTCCCTTTTTCATTCATAAATAGAAAATTTAAATGCATAATCCAAAAATATTAATATAGTAGGAGTGAAGAGAGAACTCCAGTTTCAAATTTAAATGATAAAATATGGTTGTTGGACCTGCGTCTCTTAGTAGATATAACCGAAAAAATTAACCAGCTAAACAAGGAGTTATAGAGGCAAGATAACTTAATTATGGATGCTTGTAATCACATCAAAGCATTCCAAATCAAGCTAATTTTATTTGAGAGCCAATTTAGAAATAGCAATCTTCACCATTTTCCGTCATTAAAAGAACTTAACAGCAGTCAAACTCATAATTTTTCGAAGTACGCTGATGAAGTTGGAAAACTTTAAGCTGATTAAATCGTCGTTTCTGAGAACTTACAAAATATGACAAAACGTTTGAAATATTTTCTTCTCCATTTCAAGTAGACGTTTCCACCATTCCAGAAGCTTCATAGATGGAAATAATTAATTTGCAGTGCAACAATGAGTTGAAACAGATTCATACAACGATATCAAAAGTTGTCTCTTACAACACGTATATATATAACAGAAAAAATATTCTAACTTAAGATTATTTGCTCAAAAAATTGTAAGCCCCTTCGGATCTACTGTTTGTGAAACTTTTTTTAAAAAAATAAAATTTAATAAATCTAAATCTCGCGCTTCATTAACAGCCGCAAATCTTCAAAATCAATTAAGATGTGCAACTACCAAAATTGATGTAGATTTAACATTGAGTGATCGCAAGGAAAAACAAATATCACATTAATAAATATTATATTAAAAGTTGAGTATATACTGAAATAATAAACGGTTTAATAAAAAATGTTCTTGAATACATGCACGTGCCTTAACATAGTGTGGCATCTGCGTGCACTAAAGGCAAATTTCCTCTTAATGGACGAACGTCCGGACAAATTTTTTAACCAATCACAAAATTTTATTTAACCAACATCCTCTCCGGGCATTTTTTTCATCCAATTTCTTAGTTAAAATATTTTTAACTTTTGGCTGAAGGACGAAGTAAAAGAAAAGGATAGATATATAATTAGTGGATAAATATTTATTGCTATCTCGAAATTTATGAATTTTTTAAGAAAGAGATATGAAGTGTAATTTTTTTGTTTTTTTTTTTTTTTAGTATAAGATTATTTTGTTTCTAACAAATTATTTATATTTTAAGATAAAACTAAAGCGCTATATTTTATTTTTTTGAATATTACAATGTTATTATCCATTATTATGGAATTTGTGTTTCAATTATAGTGTAAAATAAAATTGTCCGGACGTTCGTCCATGAACAGGAAATCCACCATAAAACCACCGAATGTTTGTAAAAATTTAATAAAAAAGTAATTCCTGAAAATTTTCGAAATTATAACAAATGCGAAATAAAACTAAAAGTTAAATTCATGAAAAAATATAGTATGATAGAAACTTTCCTAGTAGAATGAGTTCCAATTCTTTTACAAAACATATATATAATAATAACTGATGTTTTTATTTTTACAATTCGAATTTTCCTACGGGATATCACGGCGATATCTTGACACAATTTTCTTTGTTTCCATATCACAATTTTATCGCTTCCATAAGATAACCAAATTTTATTTTCTTTACGTATCACCAATGTTAACCAACCTACGACAGAAGTAACTTTCACCATAAGAGTTTGACATCGCAGGCGATAAAGATATATATACCGAGGGAATTCGAATTCCAACCGATGAAAATAGCTTGTTGGGTTGGAATTGTAATAAGAAGTATTTTTGGTAACTATATAAATGTTTATTTCTTTTAGTATGAAACTTGATTTAGGTATTAGTGATAAACATTCAAAAACATATTCTATAACATTCAAAAATAAAATTCATGATTCTATCTTAGTACAAAGTTTATGCTAGATATAAGTCTGGCAAAACTGTGTATAAGTTGAAGTTTATAAAATTTATATCTCTATAAAAAAAAATAAAAAAAATTGTTCAACGTAATTAAAATCTTTTGGTTTCGCAAGTGTATTTTCAATATCTAGGAGAGTATTTGCAAAGCTTAATGAAAAATCTAAACCGATTGTTATACGAAATAAGGACAATATTGATTTTTTGTTACGGAAATATACAACAAACAATCCAACAACATCTACAACACGCAATCAAAAATTATACCTAAGAAAAATCTATCATGTACGGAGACGATGATTACACCAGTCCTGTTGAGTAGAATTTTAAATTTTCTTAGTTTATCATACACTTTTATTTTTATATTTACTTAATTATATTTTATTACATATAGGTTATTTTTTTACTAATTTAAAATAAATTTCTTAATGAATTATAAGGACATAAATCAATATAACAGATATATAAAAAATCAAAAATTTAACTTAAATTTTTTATGTTTTATCTTTTAATAAAAAAAAACTTTTTTAGTATCCTATTACCGGTCACAAAAATGTGATTTTAAATATTTTCTAAACGGGATTGAAAATATATTGACATCAATGTCAACTTCACTGTGCTTAATAATGTAAATAAAAATACTAATGTGAATTTTTATGATAATAACAACCATCAGCACCTGTTCTTAATATTGCATGCAGGTGTTCATCAGTTATTCTACTGCGATATTTGTTTTTTTATGTAATTTAACTTTGAAAATGTTTGTTCGCAGATATATGTGCTTGCAAAAATTATTCTTTGCAGAAATTTTTTTTGAAACCGGAAAAACAGAGTCTGATAGATTAAAATAAAATGTTTTGAGCTGCGATGGGTCAAAAGTTGATTTTAAAACATCATTGGATTGTAGGTCAATTAACTCCATTTCACAGTAATTGGGAATATCTTCAAATGGGAGCGTGTCATATGCCTGTATTTTCTTTGCCAGTGGTATCGTTTGCATGCTTTTTTGCAATTTGCCTGTTTTTTCATTTGCCTGCTTTTTCATTTTCTTGTTTTTTCATTTGCCTTCATTTTATTTGCTTGGATTTCATTTGCCTGCTTTTCATTTGACTGGATATGATAAATATTCATAATAAAAATTTCATGTATCAAACCTGTATCAATCAACGGATACCACAACTACATCTTCTAGGTGGTGACTGGTGGAAAGTGCCAAATCCAAGAAATTGAGTCGCCTTCAGCAAAAGTAAGTCCGTATCTCGTTTCACAAAGCCCTCGATTTTTTTTAATAACTTTTCTGTAGTACAATGGCGATAGTTACTACGATGCAAAAGAGAGGTCCATCGGTCCGGAAGTCGGGACCGAAGACCTTAAATTTTTTTTTTGTATCAGTACAACAGTCCTTAAATGTGATGAAGACAATAGGTCCGGGGTCCCTGGGGCTATTACAAGCTGTGGGGGTTTGGGAGAGCAGCCCCCGACTTTAAAAATAAAATATTTTTTCTAAAACTGTGCCATTGGCAAAAACAGGGTTCCAATAAATGAGTAGCGGGAGCTTGGCGGCGGCCACCCCCGACTTTCAAAATAATACAATTTTTTTAAAAATAGTTTTTACTAAAACTGTGCCGTATCTGTTTACTTGCCGTCGGCAAAAACAGTGTTTCAATAAATGAGTAGCGAGGGTTTGGGTCAACAACCCCCGTTTTTAAAAATAAAATAATTTTTTTAAAAACATTTTTTTACTAGGACTGTGCTGTGTGCGTTTACTTGCCGTCGGCAAAAACAGGGTTCCAATTGATCAGTAGCGGAGGTTTGGGGGCAGCAGCTACCGACTTCAAAAATAAGATAATTTTATACAGAAAAATACAATTTAAACATGTGATATTAAGTTTCGACCCCTGACCTATTGTCTTCATCACATTAAGGAGCTGTTGTACTTATTCCAAAAAAAATCAAGGTCTTCGGTCCCGACGTCCGGACCGTCGAATCTATCCAAAAAAAAATTTATTGTTTTATAGTACTTAATCATCATCATCATCATCTTATAGCGCTACAGCTCTGGGTGAGCTTTGGTCTTCATCACTATGCTCCTCCAAAAAGGTCGATCTTATGCCGCTTGTCTCCAATTTGGGATTTGTAGGATTTGAGCACCGTTTTTGACGTTGTCTGCCCATCTGCTTCTTGGTTTTCCTCTACCACGGCTGCTATCTGGCTTTCTATTCAGTACCACTGCTTGCTTTCGGCTTTCGCTAATTCGACTTACGTGGCCAGCCCACCTTATTCTTTGGGCCTTTGCAAACCGTACAATGTCCTCACTATCAATCATACTATAGAGCTCGCTGTTGCTTCTGATTACATATTCTCCATTCTGTAATATATTTGGGCCGACTATTTTTCGGAGAATTTTTCTTTCAAATATGCGCAGGCTATTCTCCTCGGCCACGTTCATAGTCCATACCTCACATCCATACGTCATTATGGGTCGTATGAGAGTTTTATATATCGTCATAATATGATTACATATTCTCCATTCTGTAATATATTTGGGCCGACTATTTTTCGGAGAATTTTTCTTTCAAATATGCGCAGGCTATTCTCCTCGGCCACGTTCATAGTCCATACCTCACATCCATACGTCATTATGGGTCGTATGAGAGTTTTATATATCGTCATTTTGGCCTTTCTTGATATTAATTTTGATTGAAGCAACTTTCTGTTTGCATAGTAGCATCTATTTCCGGCCTGCATTTTATTATGAATACAGCATTGCATACTATTATCACTTCTTATTGTTGCTCCGAGGTATGTAAAGGTTGTAACTCCTTCAAAGTTGTACTCTCCAATTGTTATATTCTGAGTATTTCTTATTTGTTCATTTCTTGACATTTTTAGATATTTTGTCTTGTCTTTGCTGATTTTTAAGCCTACTTTTTGTGTCTCCGCTTCTAGTTGTACAAATACTTCTGCCATATATCTGTAATTTGTTGCCATAATTACTATGTCATCCGCATATGCCACTATTTGTGTTGTCATATTGAATATACTGCCTTTCTTTTCTAATTTTCCTATGGCGTAATGTAGTATTAAGTTAAATAATAGTGCGTATAAGGCATCTCCTTGCTATACTCCCGTTTCTATTTTAAATTCACGGGTTATTTGGTTTTGTATTATAATTTTAGCTTTTGATTCATGCATTGTCATTATGACGAGGTTTGATAATTTCTGAGGTATTCCCAAATGTCTTAGAGCTGTTAAAATTATGTCTCTATTTATGCTGTCAAATGCTTGCTTGAAATCTATTAAAAGCATGTCAAGATCTATTTCGTGTTCGTAACATTTCTCCATGCTTTGTTTCATGACAAATATCTGGTCAATCGTTGATCTTTGGCTCCGGAATCCGCATTGGTACTCTCCCAGTATTTCTTCAGCAAAGTAGGCTAATCTGGAGCATATGACATTGGATAATATTTTGTAAGCACAGCTTAATAACGTTATCCCCCTGTAGTTGATGCATGTCATTTTGTCTCCTTTTTGTGAATTGGACAGATTAGCCCCACCTTCCAGTTCTCCGGAATATTTTCTTGCACCCATATTGTACATATTAAGTTATGTATCTTTTTATGCAGAAATTCTCCACCTTTTTTAGAAGTTCAGCTGTTAGCTTATCTTCTCCAGGAGTATTATATTCCAGGAGTATTCTCCAGGAAATATTCATACCAACTATTCATAATGTCGTCATTTTCTGAGAGCGTATTACCTTGTCTATCTTTGCATGCATTTACTTTTGGTTGAAAGCCTGTTGTCTGTTTTTTAATACTATTGTAGAATTTTTTCATGTCACCTTGATAATGTTCGTTTTGTATTTGTTCTATTTTTCTTTTTAGCATTTGTTTTTTCTTAGTTCTACATATTTTATTTGCACATTTTCTTTTTTCTCTATAATTTTCACTATTTGTTCTTGTATCTCTTTGTAGCATTTTTAGTCTAGTAATATTTATCGCTGTTTCGCATTCGGTGTCAAACCATTCTATGTTTCTTTGCTGAGGTATAACACCTACAGTATTTCTGTCCGCTGAACTTATAGCTTCTTCAATTTTTCCCAATTCCCCATTCACATTATATGATTGCTCTTCATTATTTTCTTGTACCGATTCAAGTGTTCTTTGTATGTTGCATTGATATGGCATAACATTCGATTCAGTGTTTAGTTTGTTTGTGTCCCCTTTTATCCTACGGAAACCTCTACTTTTTCCTGCGTTTGATACTTTTTTCTAATATTCACTGTTATTAGAAAGTGATCACTATCGCAATTTGCTCCTCTGCAGGTTTTCACATTTGTTATTATTGACGATCTTCTGGTTGATATTAGTACATGATCTATTTGATTGGCGATGTTATTACTAGGAGCTTTCCATGTAGCTTTGTGTATATTTTTTCTCTCGAATGCCGTGCTTTTTATTTTCATTGATAATGCGCTTGCGAAATTGCATAATCTTTGTCCATTTTGATTTGTTGTTTCATGTAAGGAGAATTTCCCTGCAATTTCATGTATATGTTGTTCTCTGCCTACTTTGGCATTAAAATCTCCTAACAATATTAGTGCATCGTAGGAGCTGACTTTTTCGCATATTTCTCCAAGTTCGTCATAAAAAGCGTCCTTATCTTCATCATCAGCATCTTCTGTGGGCGCGTATGCTGATATTACTGTAATATTATAAAATTTTGCACGGATCCTAATACTACATATTCTATCGCTAATTGGTGTGAATCCTAATATGCACTTCTTCAGATTTTTGCTTACTATGAAACCCGTTCCATACCTCCCTGTTCTTCTTTCAACCCCACTGTAGTACAAGGAGAAGGACGGTTTATTTATCATACCCTTCCCTTTCCATCGGATCTCATTTTACCAGCTTGAAGCATAGTTCTTATGTACCATGTTCCAATTTTTAAATCGTTATTCAAATCATTATCCATAAACGTTTGCCGGGTCGTTATTCTATTTAAATCAGTCCTTATCCGAGGCTCATGTGATGATCTCGTAACAATGTTTGTTTTCCGATGTCCGGTTGTTAGCCGTACGACCAACCCCCAACTAGGACTTAGTACTTATAGTACTTAATAAGAACCTTTTTTCAGAAAAATACAATTTAATCATGTAATATTCAGTATCGATCCCAAATCCTAAGACCCCGGAGCTATTTTTTTCATCACATTTAAGGGCTGTTCTACTGATGCAAAAAAAAAATTTCAAAGTCTTCGGTCCGACTTCCGGATCGATGGACCTCTTGTTTGCATCGTACTAACTATCGCCATTGTACTAAAGAATAATTAGAAAAAAAATTCGAGGGCGTTGTAAAAGCGGACTCGGACCTATTTTTGCTGGAAGCGGCTCAATTTCTTGGATCTGGCATTTTCCAACAGTCACCACCTAGAAGATGTAGTTCTGGTATCCGTTGATTGGTTAAGGCTTGCTACATGAAATTTTTATTATGAATATTTATCATATCCAGTTAAATGAAAAGCAGACAAATAAAATGCAGTCAAATGAAAAGCAGGCAAATGAAATGCAGGCAAATGAAATACAGGCAAATGAAAATACAGGCAAATGAAAAAAGAGGCAAATGAAATGCTGTCAAAAGAAATTCAGGCAAATGAAATACAGGCATATGATATTAACCCCTTCAGATTAATTGCAAATGGATTTTGAAAAAGGTCAATTTTTCATAATTAATTTTTAAATATTTTCATAATTAATTCTTCAATTTCGGTAAATAATTACATCCACTAGAATAGTAATGAAACATGTGAAAATTTAATTTGTGATATAAAAATTTAATAATTGATAATGCAATCTGTTTTAATACACATATTGATAAACGAGACTTATTGGTGCCCTGGTTAAATAAATCTCTAAAGAATTTAATTGAAGTTAAAAATAAATTAAGAACAAAAATAAAATGTTACCCTAATAATCATGATTTGCATGAAAATTTTGTTAGACTGAACAAAGTTGTAAACAAATCCGTAAAAAATGTGTAAAAAAAATTGTTATGATTATCGCCTTAAGGACTGTGGATCTGATCGAAAGAAATTGTGGCAGGTAGTAAATGACTTTACAGGAAGGTAAAAAAAATCGTTAACGGATTCTTTAGTTTTAGGAAATGGTTCTGTTTTATGTGAACCTATTCAAATTGCCGAGGCATTTAATAACTACTTCATTACAGTTGGTTACAATATTTCAAATTCTTTGAACAGAATCGGGCAATTTAATTTGAACTTGTTTAATACTCTAAAAAGTGATTATTCGAATTTCAGTTTTTCTCCAACTAATGATTCAGAAGTACTCAATATTATACTGCAATTCAAAAATAAATTCTGATTTGGCTACGATGGTATACCCAGTGGTGATATTCAGTACGGAGCGGCACGCTCGTACCGGTTGTTAAACTTTTCAAAAGTTTCTGTACCGGTTGTTGCATATGTGTTATGTTTTTGCTTTAACTGAGGATTATTGTTAAAAAAAAATAAATTTCTATTAATAAAAAGAGAGTTTCTCTTTCTAAATACATTTTTCTTTTTATATATTTGACTGTCAATAAAAGTTTAATAGAATAAATATTTTGATGGTTATCTATTACTTTTAATCTGTGTTGGTTGTGATTTAAAGTATGATATTTTTTAATTCATAATTAATTATTAAATATTTGTTTTGCTTCAAACCTAAAAATGAAAATACAAGGTAATTAGTATGACTTTTTAAGCAGATCTAAAAAAAAATAACTAATAACGACGCTGAACTCCAAGCTGCGAATATTTCTAATTCTAATCAAGCGAAACAGGTAGAAGAAAATTATCAAAAAGCTGAAACATCTAGAGATGCTGCAGAAAAATCAATTCAATACGGGGAAAAGTTATTACATTTTTGGAATGAGAAACAATTGACTATTGTTAGCGATGAATATGTGGGATGTGAGTGGTGTTCGAAAGTAGAATCGTTAAATTTGGAAAGTGCTTAACATCTACATATTTCAGTAGAGTGGAAATCATGTTGTGTCAAAGCTCATGGTTTGAACAAAGAAAATTTATAATTGTCAATGAGAAAAAAATTGAAAGAACACAATGAATCAGTTTCACATAAGAAAAGCTGGGGAAATAATAAAAATTAGTGCAAAAAATATAATTTCCAAAACTTTCGATGTGGCTAATGAAATATGTGGCTAATATTTAAACAGCACAGTGAATATTTTTAACTAGCTTTGTAACCCGCCATAAATGACGGAAGCAAAATTAATTCTAGCATTTGTTCCTTCATTAGAGTTTTCATTTCAAGTTTAAGAAAAATACGTATTTGCTTACTAATTTGTCATACCTTTATTTTTGTATTATAACGCTTTTAATTACCATATAAACAGAATATTTGTAGTAAAGTGCAAAATTTTCTATTCCCTAAGGGTCATTTACTCGATCATTTTAGCGACATCCTTTTTGCCAACATTGAAAATTTATCATATAATTCAGAATCAAGTTAATCCTATTAACATTCAATAACATTCGCCGTGTAAGTTTAGCGTCAAAGTTTATAGCGAACAAATAATATTTTATAATGAGCCACAACTTTGAACGAAAACAATTTTAAAAACAAAAATAAATAAAACTGTAAATATGAAAAAACAATAATATTGTAGGTACACATAAAATTTATTTTGATGAATAAAATAAAAACTCGTGTTGGAGAGAAAATTAAAATAAAAAAAATTACTGCAAATAAAAAGGAAATGTATTTTCAAAACTGTTCATAACTTGTGAACCATTGATCGGTTATTTAAAATTTCATTTCATTTCAAAAAATTCATTATCGAACTGTTCATGTTAAAATTCATACTTAATTATTATTTATAACATACATTAAAAAGAAGAACAACAATTAACATGGTTTAACCGATACCTATATGTTATATACCTACCTATTATATTAAAAAAAAATCATCACTCTCTACATCATACATTTCTACACACTTGAAGAAAATAAATATACCTAAAAATTATAAATTTACAAAGATAAGAAATAAAAAATAATAGAACAAAATTTCATTTAATTTCTTTTAAAAATGTATAGGTTGTTATTGTTTTTATGTGTAACTCAGCAGAACCAAAACCTAACCCCATAATACATACTAAATATTACCATATAGATATATATATATATATTAAACAAAAAACAATAAAAAAATAAAATAAAAATAAATAACAGTTTTAAATCTTCATGGCATCAAATTTCTGGCTAGAGTATATACCTATAGTACAGGCTATGCATACGATAGCAAAACTGTGATGCTATCCTATGATCATTATCATAACAACAAAAAAAAAAACAAAAAAAAACAATATGAGACACATATGCATATTGTGTATAATTTTAAGTAATAAGAATAACCTTTAAGTGCACTATGTTTTTTTTTGTGTTAAATGCTGTTTGCCTTTTGGTTATTACACCATATTAAACTATTGATAAAATTTCTATTAGTCGTTATTATTATAAATCAAAAAAATTGTTTGTTTTATTTATATTATTATTATTATTTTTTATTTTTCCTTATTATTTGCGAAGAAGACTAACATTAAATAAAAAAAATATATTTCATGCAATGGTATTTTTTCCTGCAAAGGTTCAGCATGGTAAACAGGGGTTAAAAAGGAACACCAAAGAAATTTGTATACATATTGCAATTTGTATATGTGTTGGAGTATTCCGTCGGACAAACAAACATTCAGATAAATGCAGAATATTATACATATAATACCATCTAATTCATAACTACAAACAATAAGCCATTCAGTGATTTTAAAAAATTAATTGATTTACAGAAAATAAATAATGTGGATTTGGGATTATTACATTCAGAAATAAAAAGCACTATATTTGAGAAACTGATAAATACAGGTTGTAAAATTTCAATTATCATTGATGAAGCTTCAACTATTTTATACAAAAGCCTTTTAGTAGTTTTTTTGAAATTAGAAATTCAATATTACGAAGATAGTGTAACAGTTTTTACCTTAATATCAGTTCTCGAAAAACATGGTTTTAATGAAAAATATTTACATGAAAATCTTATTGGATTTTGCTGCGACGATGCTAGGGTAATGTTAGGAAAATGGCTGGAATTTCTGCCAGATTTAATATAAAAAAATAATGTTGCACCTTTTACAAAGTTTTGTAAGACAAATACTTTATCCATTCAAGTTGTTTTTCAGAAGGTTGTTACTTTGTAAAAGGCAGTCCTAGTTTTATATAGAAAAAATTTTATATAGTTTTACATAAATATTAGCAAGGTTTTATGGGAAAATCTTGAGGTATTTGGCTTTTGAAGAAAGAAAACAAAGATTTTTTTTTTTTTCAAAAATTATTCTACTTTGAATTACAATATATCCATAACGGTAGCACCTATCATCATCAAATATTATGTTCCAAAAAACTGAATATATATATATATATATATATATATCTATTAGATCAACAGATATAACGGTTTATATACAAAAATACCAAAACAGCAAGGATACTTTCAAATATCCTTTTCGTCCTTGAAGGATAAGATGCGCTATTAAAGATATATATTTTTGGAAAACCAGAAACACCAGGTATCCTTGAGATGTAGTCATTAGGTCTTACGCGGATACACCATTTTTCTCAGAAGAGCCAATCATTACATATGTATGAGTAAATATATATATCTACATTTTTTTAAGCATTCCGGCTGTTAAATATTTCGAATATCACGACTGGGTATACCTACCAAAGTTCTGCTTCTATCGACTAAATCTTTTGCACCTGTTGCGATGTTATATAACAAAATGATTCATCATCATCATCATCTTATAGCGCTATAGCATTGGCCTTCATCACTATGCTCCTCCAAAAAAGTCGATCTTGTGCCGCCTGTCTCCAATTTGGGATTTGTAGGGTTTGAGGATCGTTTTTCACGTTTTTCTCTACCACTACCACAGCTGCTATCGGGCTTTCTATTCAGCATCACTGTTTGCTTTCGGCTTTCGTCCATTCGACTTACGTGGCCAGCCCATCTTAGTCTTTGGGCCTTTGCAAACCGTACAATGTCTTCACTATCAATCATACTATTGAGCTCGCTGTTGCTTCTGATTATATATTCTCCATTCTGTAATCTTTTTGGGCCGAGTATTTTTCGGAGAATTTTTCTTTCAAATATGCGCATTCTCCTCGGCCACGTTCACAGTCCACACCTCGCATCCATACGTCACTATGGGTCGTATGAGAGTTTTATATATCGTCATTTTGGCCTTTCTTGATATTAAATTTGATTGAAGCAACTTTCTGTTTGCATAGTCACATCTATTCTTTGGGAGCGTATTGAAGGCCACAGAGTCTCCAAAATATATGTACCATGAACAAACACCAAAATAACCAACTTCCTGCTAACTCTCAATAGAGTAAACTGTAGGAAGATGGTGGGCATACTTACGGGTCATAACCCAATGAATCAGCACATCTGTGGACTAGCACTAAGTGACGATCCAACCTGTAGACACTGTCTGGAAGAGAAAGAAACCTCCACAAATGTTGTAGAAGAGTGCCTAGCTCTTTCAAGGCTGAAACTCAGGTTGTTGGAAACGCACTAAATAACTTCAGTAAGCTTCTACAGGATAAACCCTCAAACATATTGGTCTTTATAATGAATATAACTATGAATACATTAAAAACTAAGATAATAAACTTTAAGACACGTCAAAGAAATATATGTAAAATTCGTGTAGCTTTTTTCAATAACCTTTTACAAGAAGTTGATGAGGTAAAATTCTTGGGTATAGATATTAGATAAGCATTTATCGTGAGGTCCGCATATTAATACTATAAATAGTAAACTAAGTGTTTTTAATAGCGTAATGTTCAAATTTAAAAACAAAATTCCAGTCTCTGTCGAAATAAAAATGTATTACACTCTTGTCTTGACCCAAATTATCTTATGGGCATTTAAAGGCCTCACTTACAGGTGAGTCAGAATAAAATATTAAACAACATATTGAATATGCTTTTGTGGTACAATACTCGTAACTTATACTTATAAAATTCTCCCTGTTAACGGAATATATCAATTTCAACAAATACTAACGACTCATAAAATACTTAATAATATTGGCCATAGTAATATTTCTTCTATACGCAGATTCTCAAATCAATTTAATACTAGAAATAGAAACTATGCTCGTCTGTGCTTAAGTAGAAATTCACTTACCTCCCAAAGAGTTTCTGTTACAGGCAGGCTGATTATTTTATCAGCTAACGAATCATATTATAATTGAAAATTCATTTAAAAATGCTGTCACAAATTACCTACTGTCATTTGATTATTTGGTAAATCTAATTTAATAGAAATTATTTAAAATGATAAAATTATTGTTTTACTATTCTATTTTATTTTATTATGTATTATTCTTATTTCACTTTTGTTTAGCTTATTAATTGAATCCTACTTTCTTAAAGTAGATATTATGTATGTATTACAAATTTTGTTGTAATGAATAAATGAATAAAGTTTCTTTTTTTTTTAAATTATCTTATTATAAAAGTACTATATACATAATATACATTTATTTAAGAATTGCCATGTATTTAAGTTTGCAGAATGCCACACTACTTAACATTTTAATTTTTGGTATTCTTAATAAATTAATTAATAAATTCATATTCATAGGTTTTTCATTATTCAAAAAAGAGCAGTACAAAATTTTATTGAAAGCAATAACAAATTTAGTAAGAAAAAAAAGTGCAAAAGAAAACTTAAAAGGACAAAAAATATAAAGACGAAAAAGACAAAACGATAAAAAAATTAAGTTAACGGACGATAAAATAATATTTTGTTTTAATTGTATCTTAAGATAAAACTTGATTATAAACAGCCTTTATAGTTTCACCTTCAGGAGTAAGAATAAATAAATTATTGGGTGAACCTTCAACAAAAACATAAAGTTGTCCATGAAATAACATGGCGATCTTAAATTCACTCCGCGGAGCACTTAAATCCCTGTGCTTTGTTTGTCGTAATTGAGGATGCTACCCTTACTGGAAATTACAGTCTTTTAAAGCGAAAAAGCAAATATGTCTGAATGAGTGGTATTCGTTGAATAAAAGCTGTTTCACTATGTTCCTTTTCTGTTAAAACGGTCTCTTCAATTATATTTCCCAACACTTTTAAAAACAAAGTCTTACACTGTTGCAAAGTCGTTTAGAGGGTATTTAAGTAAAAGATAATATGGTGGTAATTCAGCCAGATCAATGATAATACAGTTTTAACTTAAGACTAATGTACATATTATCATTGCTACAGTCGCGTATACAATCAATTAAAAGATATATATATTGACTTTCTGATATATTAATATATTACTGTTAAATTTTAGTTTTAAATTTTTTAATTTTTCATCTAAATTTATTTTCAAACAAAAAAGAAAAAAAAATTCTTTTGTTACTTTAATTTTTTTTTTGTATGCTCTTGACAATAACTTAGGTTTAACTAGGTTTAACCTTTTCGTGCTTAACTAAGTTCGAATGTTTCAAATTCGTACAAGTTTAAAAATGTGGAAAATGTTTAAAAATGTGTTTCCACTCATTAAATGTGGAAAACTAATGCTATTGTCAGGAACTAAGCCTTCTTATTTAAGATATCTATTTAGAAGAGCTCCATTTTATTTAGTTTGTTACTAAATTATACTCTCAATTATTTTTTGTCATTTATTTTATTCCAATGACAAAGGGTAACTGGACCGAAAACTGGTCGAAAACCCCATAAAGCATTTATTTTTTAGCAGCTGCTCTACCTACTGCGCCATCCAGCGCAGAATTAGTTCTATACAAAAATTTCATATTTAAATTAACCAACTCAGTGAAATTGAAATTATAAAAAAAAATATGAAACACGTGCAGTATCAAATCATTTATCCAAAATATAAATCAACACTCAAGTCAATCAACAGTCAACACATCACTAAGAAATAGCCAAATCATCCTTCAATTTCATAACTCAATTAACTTAAAAATTACTAACTAAATATCATAAACCAATAAAATCACCTGCCATTGAAATTTCCTAATAATGCAGTTTGAATTGAATATTGCTTTTGTTCTTTTTTCTCTTTCTTTTTGGTTTACCATTTTCCACAAAAAGAAAGCAATTTTTACCTACTTGTCATGCTTAAAAATTTTATTTTTATTTTTTTTTTCATTTCAATTTAATATAATCATAGATATTATATTATAAAATATAGATTGGCAGCTAGAATAAAAATTTTCAGCCACTTTTGGTCAGCTGTTTTTGGAACATCTGAGTTCAAATAATTTAGTTTCTACTGCAAATAATTCCCTTGAAAATGGAAACTTCGTACCATTGTAACAAGAAAAAGTAAAATTGAAAAAAATATAAAATTACAATAATTTTAATAGTTGGATTATTTTTAACGTAAAATCTCAATTAGTTTAAAACAGTGTTCGAAATTTTATTTTAAAAGTGCGAAATTTTTTATTTTTTCAATAACGCTCGCAGAATAATATTTTTATTTTTTAAATATTGCTATCGCTCTTTGTATTAAAAAAGAGAAACTACAAAATACTGTATAAGCCAGCCGATGTAAATTATATTCATATAACAAACATCAGTTTAAAATACAAAAAAACGGAAAAAGAAAATAAGATCACTACATCCTTGAGCATAATTACTTATTTTTTGATTCTCTTTTGTTCTAATTCTTACCAACGTAAAATATAGAGTTCTCTATGCATAAAATGTGTATCCATTTATTTTTTTTATGCCGTTCATTTATTTACGCATAGACTTCGCACGATATAGCAGAAATCACTCGTGTTTAATAAAAAGTTTTGTGGTTAGTAAGTTTTATTTAGGACACATAAATACACGTCCCTCATATACTGCTTCGTTTCCGATATATTCCCTATAGTAAGAAGCATTTAGTGATAAAATTACTAAAAATAAAAAGTTTTGTTATTAAAGAGGTACGTATATATATACCTACATAATACATAATTTTAATAAAAACTATATTATTACTACAAATAAAAAAAATTTAGAAACAGTTACTTAAAAAGATAAAAATGAAGAATTCAAGTGACCTACTATATCAAAATAAATTTGCTAGCCATATGAACAATTCAACTGATTTTTTTTGTTTTTGCTTTTTTATATTTTTTATTTGAGATGAATTTGTTTCTTTGTTTTTTTTTTGGCATATGTACATAGATTCATTCGCAAATACATAATATAAAATATAATAACTGATTTGTTTACTTTTGTTTATTATTTTCATAAGATCTAACTTATGCATAATGTATTTGCTGAATAATAAAATCGGATGTGTACAAAATGTTCAACTGTGTGAACTTATATCAACTTATATATTATATATATTAGAAGTTCATTAAGGAGTAGGAGAATCGAAATAAAATAAAAAGGTGTCTACTGCGCAGGACCTTAAATGCTTGTCAATTATAATTATAGATTTGCTTTTTTTTCTGTATTTTTGAGCTGAGTTTTATTATTATTATTCTTATGAATGAGTCGATAGCAATTTTTAAAAATAAAAATATTATTGTGCGAGCGTTATTGAAAAAATAAAAATTTCGCACTTTTAAAATAAAATTTCGAAAACAAAAACAGTAAAGTGTGATTAGAATTTTAGATACAACTTGTTCTCATCAAAATCAAATGCTAACAGCTTTTGGTGTTTATATGAAGGTACTTTAGAGGCTTTAGGATTTAGGTTATTGGTAAAGTTTATTGGAATTATTTGCGTCAAAGTTTTTATAGTAGCTATTTAAATTAAAACAAATAAAAAAATTTTAATTTCATTGACATTTTATTGAAAAATAAAAATAATCTGAAACTATAATATTAATAAATTCAGTCATAAGTTCCATTATTATCAAATTTTAAGTTAAAATGTATATTTTTTTTCTTACAACAAAAAATTAAGTTCATCACTTTAAATTTTAATTTAGGTAAATAAAATAATACAGCGTTGCAATTAATTGCATTGTATCTGTATGATAACGTTGTGTTTGAAAATATTTTATTTTATAGAAAATTGTTTACTTGATATTGAGAGAAAATTTAATTTTTTTTTAAAAAAATAATAATGTAAAAATAAAAATTTTTAAAATATACTTTTATCGAAAGAAAACTAGTCCCCTAAAAAGTAGGAAATAAAACTAGTGGACAATTTGCACTACAAGTACCATCAGAATTATTTTTTGAGATTTGTAATATATTTTCAAAATTCTTTGTTATATTCTTCGTCATAAATGTTTAAACCAAAAATCTTTTTCATAGGTTTGTTCGTATCATGTTAAAATTTTTGAAATGTTTTTCCAATCAAATTCTTGTACTTCGTAAATTAAAAACGAAATACTTGATATTTGCATACAAGAAACAACAAATTGTGAAAAATTTAAAAGCTGGTTTTCTGACGGTGTATACCGAAATCATCGGAAACATATTATGCTGAAATTTTTAATTTTAGTTTTATTATGAAAAAAATTTACATAGCTTACCGAGATATTAAATAAAGAAAAGTTCGATCAGAAAAAAATAAAATCTGTAGCAATAGAAACAAGAAGTAATAAAAAGTTAAAAATTAAAACTTAAGCAAAAAAATGTTTACAATTTCATTTAGAAATTAAAAGAAAAAAATCCAAATTCATTCGTTTCAAAAAACCATAAAATTAATCAAAATCATAATAACAAAAAAAAAATTTTTTTTGTTGGTTTTCTTTTTGTCTTTATTTGTCAATTAATAATAATAATTGAATAAAACAAAAGAACAACAAAACATTGTTATTGCTTTATCCGACATACACCATACCCTTATAAAATATCAGTAACAACTGAACTGATGATTGATCAATGATAGTGAAAATCAACGAATTAGAATTAAATGGAAGTGGCTATCCATACAAAAAAGTGTCCAATGTTTTGGGTATATTCCTCTCTTTCTTTGGTATTTCCGATTGTCAAAAAACAGAAATAGACGAATATATTCGTTCAATATATTTTCTCTCTTTTTAATGGAAATTATTTTGATAAATAAACAGGATAGTGCTCAGAATTTAATATGCCTCAATTTGTATGTATTTTGACTTAAATTTTTTTTAAAAATATGATGAGTAAAAATATCTAACAATAATGGATAAATTAATCAAAATTTATTATTAATACATATATGAAAAAAATATGAGAAATACAGCGCTTTCTAGTTTTGAATTTTAAAATATTTATTCTTTTTTTTAGATTTTAAATTCTTTTCTATAAGTTTTTTCAACAGATTGATTATAAAATTTTTTACATATTTGATATTTATTATATAAAATTATATAAACTTATTATTGCCGATTGTCTATCCTATACTTATAAATATGTAAATAATATGTTATTAATATATTTGTATCAAAACATTTTCTTTTTTCCACACCACCATTGAGGTAAAGAAATAGGAGCGTTTTTTTTTAAAATGGTTTCCCCAAGAGGCTTATTCCACTTCATTTTACAATATGGACTATGTGCAATCATTTTTTACACTTTTAAAGTTTCTTTTAGAAAATATAGATTAGTGCCCTTTGAAATGGATTAATTTTGTTAGTTTATTTCTTACACTGTTTCTTTCATTATGTAGTTTTAAGGAATAATGTATTCGTGTATTAAAATAAATTTCTGCAATACTTTTTATTAATAAACAAGCAGTTTGAATTCCTTCAATCCATCGTTGTTTCAAACCATCGTCTTTTGGGAAACTAAAACATATATATACATTTTTTAAAATTATATCAAATATATTCAAATATATATATAGTCCAATATATTCAAAATAAATATTTAAAATGATATTCAAAAAAAAAATTTCTTTGTCCGGATATTTAAATTGTCCTAATACTACACTGTTTTGTTTAGAAGTTTTTAAAAATTCAAAAGATGTAAAATATAATACTTAAATATGTAAAGACACGTAATTTTCTTTTTCCAAATGAGACTTACAGCCTGGAATGATACAAATCTTCCTTTTACGTTCCATTTTTCCTTAAAATTTGTAATTTTTTAACAATTTATAATATAAATCAAAAATTTTATTGACTTTTTTTAATATTTATTTGACAATAACAAATTTTATTTTTGCCTACTTCATTGCTAGTGTTCGTACTTTTTGAAAATTTCATATATCCATATATTACACACTACTGCTACATTTTCAATATTTCAGAAACATGAATGATTTTTTTTTTTTCAAATAATTTAACAGCAATACTTTTCTGTGTAATAATAGAATACGGTAATAAAGTAAAAGAAAGTTTAAATTGAAAAAACGTTGTTATTTTTATTAAGATTATATTTTGATACCTTTTATTTTATTCATACTCAAAGATTTTACTAATTTTCTACTTAAAAAAACTATATTGGCCTAACACTGAAAAAATTTTTTTTTTGACAATTGGAAACCAAACAGAAAGAGAAGTACTAAAAAAATATGGACAAAATGTTTGTATTTTTGTATGGGATAGCCACTTCCATTTAATTCTAATTCGTTGGTGAAAATAAAGGTATTTTTTTCTTCTCTCAAATTTTGTCTATTTTCTATCTTTTCTTTTCATATTCATATGCATTGCACATGCATTTTTGGATTTGTAAATGAACGAGAAATTGAGCTATCGTTAATTTTATAATAACATACAAAAATTTTATATGGTCACAATCCCATATATTCTTCTGTATATTATTTTTTTCTGTGGTTTAATATAAAATTTAAATTACCAAAATCTTGTATGCAAACACTATGCGCTCAACCGGAACCTTCGATAGTGTGTGTGTAACAAACCGTGAACAACTTTTTTTACCACCCCATAAATACCGAAAGTAGTCCCGCGAAAATGGTGGTTCGTTAATGTTGTGTTGTGTTTAGTACTAAATAAATGAAAATTACTCTAAAGTAAAAATAAAATGTTAAAAATTATATAATAATTTATGATTATAAAAATTTAATAATTTAATTAAAGCGGTTTGTTACCATTGAATTTAATTTCTTTTAAGTTATTAACAAACGCATTTAAACCTTTTTTTTAAAAATCCAAGTAGGTAAACCTGCACTTCAATTTTTTTCATTTAATTGTACTGTCAACTGTGTGGGTTATATTTTAAAAGCATATGAAAAAATTAAACGAAATAGTGAAGAATAATAAATTATTTATTATGAAACAATTTTCACAATAAATAATTTATTTAATTAATTTTAATATTAGAATTTGAACAAGAAAACTGTTCAAAATGATATTATGTATCATTGTAGTGTTTCAGCTGTTATGTTAGGTAATTATAAGTTCATGCAGCTAAATTTAGAAGAAAACCAAATGAACGAATGAGAATATATTCTTTTTATTTCATTCAAAAACAATAGCAGAACAATATTATCATACTAGTTCAAGAAGATACTAAAAATTGATACTACAAAGTTTTACATAAAAATAAATTTACACATAGGTATGTACATTTATATATATTTTATACTTTAATATTTTTGTATTAATTTAGATAATGCTTGTTCCTGAATATCAAGATGGTAAGAATGATGAAGTTATTGACATATTAGAACCTATAGATTATGATGAACTTGATGTTTGGAGAACAAAACAGAAAGATCGAAAAGCTGGTGGACAAGAAGCCAATGAAGTAAAAACAATCTTACATCCAAAAAATTATTGTAGGTATAAAAGAATTTCGTTCTGATCTACCTTGTTTAATACATCGTCGTGTTCTTCAAGTTATACCATTAACTATTACAGTAATTGTTTTAATAAAAACAATATAGAAAATTTATTAAAGAAATTTATATAATTATAGATTGGAGATTTCATTTTAACACCAGACATATGTATGTATGTGTTGAAAGAAAATCAATATGTATCAGATTTAATTGGTTCATTAAATTGTGGTCGTCTTTACAATCAGTGTATTCAAATGCAAAGGTTTTATGCAAAACCAATTCTCTTAGTTGAATTCGATCAAAATAAACAGGTATTTATAATTCTTGTCATATAAGTTAATGTCATAAGTTATTAACTTACAAATTTATTTTTTTTTTTAATTTATTTTAGAATAAATTTATGTTATCTAGTGTTTCAACAATTTCATCAAATGCAGATGTTGTACAAAGGTTGCAACTTTTAACTTTCCTAAATTATGTTTAATATGGTCACCAAGCCCCTATGCTAATATACAACTATTTGAAGAATTAAAACATGGAAAAAATGAACCAGATAGTAATGCTGCATCTTTACTTGGTGGTGATGGATCTACACAATTTAAAATTGATAAATTCAATTCAAATATATATGATTTTACGTTACGTTTGCCTGTAATAAATTCAAAAATTATTCATAAAATAATGCGAAATGGTGGTAGTTTAAAAGAACTCTTTAAAAAAAATCACAGATAAATTAACAGATCTTTGTGATTCTGAAAGAGATGGTAATAGTAATATAAAAGTAATTTGTAATATGTAATACATTTGTAATATAGTTGTAATTTGTAATTTGTAAAGTTATAAATTTGTTCTAAAAATAAGATAAATTACAATTATTATTTAATAAAATACAAAATCTTTCAATTAATTTTTTAAGCAAATTTTGTATTGTAAAATTTCTTTTATAATTGATTTTTTATAAACAGAAAAGTAATAAATTTATTCTAAAAAAAATGTAGAAACAGGTATAGGATTAATCAAGATTTTCGCAATGTCATCAGAGAATGTTTGATAATTTTTATTAATTTCATTATTTAAAATTTGTATCCAAATATAAATTTCACTTTCACAAGAACTATAAATAAACAAAAATAATTTTAATTTTTGCGAATGGATTAGTGCGGACTAAACCAACTCGCATGGAAAAAGTTATTCACGGCTTGTTACACACACACTATCAAAGGTTCCGGCTCAACAAATCCGGCTAAAAAAAAATAAATTTGTAAGTTAATAATTTATGATATTAACTTATATGACAAGAATTATTTTGATCAAATTCAACTAAGAGAATTGGTTTTGCATAAAACCTTTGCATTTGAATACACTGATTGTAAAGACGACCACAATTTAATGAACCAATTAAATCTGATACATATTGATTTTCTTTCAACACATACATACATATGTCTGGTGTTAAAATGAAATCTCCAATCCATAATTATATAAATTTCTTTAATAAATTTTCTATATTGTTTTTATTAAAACAATTACTGTAATAGTTAATGGTATAACTTGAAGAACACGACGATGTATTAAACAAGGTAGATCAGAACGAAATTCTTTTATACCTACAATAATTTTTTGGATGTAAGATTGTTTTTACTTCATTGGCTTCTTGTCCACCAGCTTTTCGATCTTTCTGTTTTGTTCTCCAAACATCAAGTTCATCATAATCTATAGGTTCTAATATGTCAATAACTTCATCATTCTTACCATCTTGATATTCAGGAACAAGCATTATCTAAATTAATACAAAAATATTAAAGTATAAAATATATATAAATGTACATACCTATGTGTAAATTTATTTTTATGTAAAACTTTGTAGTATCAATTTTTAGTATCTTCTTGAACTAGTATGATAATATTGTTCTGCTATTGTTTTTGAATGAAATAAAAAGAATATATTCTCATTCGTTCATTTGGTTTTCTTCTAAATTTAGCTGCATGAACTTATAATTACCTAACATAACAGCTGAAACACTACAATGATACATAATATCATTTTGAACAGTTTTCTTGTTCAAATTCTAATATTAAAATTAATTAAATAAATTATTTATTGTGAAAATTGTTTCATAATAAATAATTTATTATTCTTCACTATTTCGTTTAATTTTTTCATATGCTTTTAAAATATAACCCACACAGTTGACAGTACAATTAAATGAAAAAAATTGAAGTGCAGGTTTACCTACTTGGATTTTAAAAAAAAAGGTTTAAATGCGTTTGTTAATAACTTAAAAGAAATTAAATTCAATGGTAACAAACTGCTTTAATAGTGTTATTTTTTAAAAAATGTTCAATATTCTTTATCTAAGCTAAAATAAAAATTTACAAAAAATACAAAAACATTTTCATTAATAATTTTCAATTTAAAAAAAAAAATTTTTATTATCCGACGTGCAATCGTCCTATCAAGTTCTAATAAACACTGAAAATAAAACTGGTGGATACTGGATACAGTAAAATTTTTAAGATAAAATTAAAATCGCATGTAAATTATTGTTTATTATTTTTTATCTGAGAAAGACATTTGATGGGGTTTGTATTTTGGTATTACATTTTTTAGAATATTCTTGTTTGTGTTGGTTGAGTTTCTGTCAAATTTTATTTTTATCAAAAAAAAATGTATACACAAAACAAAAAAAATTTAAAAAAAATCGTAATTCGATATAAGTATTCCGAAAAAATCATAGTGTGACTTGGCTAGAAGATATAGAGGCATTGGAGTGACAACAACTTAACATATTTAATTTTAAGGTACCCAAAATAACAAATACAGCACCAAGAAAGTGCTTCAATCATATTTGTTCCTGTTCGTATCGTGTCATATATACAAGTAATAATATAAGAAAGAATAAATGTACAAAGAATAGTGGTTTTTACACGATTATTATTTTTCTGCGGTATTCTTTTTTAAGTTCTCTACGTTACAACAGCTTAGTTTTTATATAGGTATTATTTTGAATATCATATTTTGAGTGTGTGTGTGTTAGTGTATATTAAATTTTGTCAAAAAAAAACCAAATTAAATTTTTATATTTATAATTATTTTAAAATTTAAATTTTTTTAATCTAGTATGTATTTGATTATATGATTTTGACAAATACTTTTAAGGAAAATTAAAATATATGGATAAAACTATATTACACATATATAACCATGTCAATGTATTAGTTTAACAACAACGAGACGCACTTTATTTTTTGCTGAAAAATAAGTCTACAAAAAGAATACGAGTGTAGAGTTTTTCCCTTACGTCTATTACCTCTTTCCTAAAACCAAAAAGAATACAGCAGAAAAATAATACTCGTGTTAAAACCCCCATTTGTGGCATAATATTATCTATACATATATTACAATATATTATATATATAATTTTCTGCATTTATCTGGATGTTTGTAGGTCCGACGGAATACTCCAACACATATACAAATTGCAATATGTTTACAAATTGATTGGTGCTCTTTTTTTAACCTCTGTCTACCATGCTGAACCTTTGCAGGAAAAAATACCATTACATTAAATATATTTTTGTAATTTAATGTTAGTCTTCTTAGCAAATAATAAGGAAAAATAAAAAATAATAATAATAATATAAATAAAACAAACAATTTTTTTGATTTATAATAATAAGGACTAATAGAAATTTTATCAATAGTTTAATATGGTATAAGAACCAAAAGGCAAACAGTATTTAACAAAAAAAAAACATAATGCACTTAAAGGTTATTTTTATTACTTAAAATTATACACAATATGCATATGTGTCTACAAATTTTGTTTTTTTTTGTTGTTATGATGATGATCATAGCATCATAGTTTTGCTACCGTATGCATAGCCTGCATAGTATTATAGGTATATATTATACTCTAGCCAGAAATGTGATGCGATGAAGAGTTAAAATTGTTATTTATTTTTATTTTTTTTGTTTATTGTTTTTTTTTTTAATATATATATATATATATATATATATCTATATGATATATAAATTTATGATCGTATATAATATTTAGTATGTATTATGGGGTTAGGTTTTGGTTCTGCTGATTTACACATAAAAACAATAACTACCTATACATTTTTAAAAGATATTAAATGAAATTTTGTTCTATTATTTTTTATTTCTTATCTTTGTAAATTTATAATTTTTAGGTATATTTATTTTCTTCAAGTGTGTAGAAATGTATGATGTAGAGAGTGATGATTTTTTTTTAATATAATAGGTAGGTATATAACATATAGGTATCGGTTAAACCATGTTAATTGTTGTTCTTCTTTTTAATGTATGTTATAAATAATAATTAAGTATGAATTTTAACATGAACAGTTCGATAATGAATTTTTTGAAATGAAATGAAATTTTAAATAACCGATCAATGGCTCACAAGTTATGAACAGTTTTGTAAATACCTATTTATTTGCAGTAAATTTTTTTATTTTAATTTTTTCTCCAACACGAGTTTTTATTTTATTCATCAAAACAAATATTATGTGTACCTACAATATTATTGTTTTTTTATATTTACAACTTTATTTATTTTTGTTTTTAAAATTGTTTTCGTTCAAAGTTGTGGCTCATTATAAAATATTATTTGTTCGCTATAAACTTTGACGCTAAACTTAAGCAGCGAATTTTATTGAATGTTAACAGGATTAACTTGATTCTAAATTATGCGATAAATTTACAATATTGGCAAAAAGGATGTCGCTAAAATGATCGAATAAATGACCCTTAGGGAATAGAAAATTTTGCACTTTACTACAAATATTCTGTTTATATGGTAATTAAAAGCGTTATAATACAAAAATAAAGGTATGATAAATTAGTAAGCAAATACGTATTTTTCTTAAACTTGAAATGAAAACTTTAATGAAAGAAAGAAATGCTAGAATTTATTTGCTTCCGTCATTTATGGCGGGTTACAAAGCTAGTTCATATATAATTTATTGTTTGTATTACTATTTGTACCATACGTCCATACCATTTACCATGGTTCTTCACGTCTACTATTCTTATTTTTTTTACGTAGTTTTTTTTATGATTTTGTTCTTATTAAAGCTTTTTGTCAGCTAGAGATATGTCGGCTCGAAAATAATTCAATCATTTTTTTATATGGGCATAGGGATCTGTATACAGTTATTTATTTGTGCTTATATGTACAAATAATTATCATACATACATGCATAAATACAAAAATAATATACAAATATCTAAAATTGTCTTGTAATAAAAAAAAAACGAAAAATAAACCTAAAATCCCTTTAAAAAAATTCAAGATCATATTTTTTCATTCATTTTTATCATCATTATTTTTTTTTCATACATTTCTTCCGGAACTACGTAGCCAACCAAAATTCAAAATATGTAATAACAAATTCTTCTGCTGATAAAAAAATTCCCAACTTCAACGTTTCTGTGTTTTTAAAAAAATGCCAGAAATAATAGGACCGATTTGGTACTCATAAAAACGGCCGGAGTTTTTTTTTTTTGTTTTCCTCTCTATCCTTTTGCCTACAAGCTAAAAGTGCAGAAAAAGACTGGAATACAGATATGAAAACCCCCAATTTAATTATTTTTAATAGGTTCTTTTAACTATATCACCAAAGAATATCCATAGTAAGAAGGTTCACTGGAATTTTCACTAACACATTTACAAAAAAAAACCTATTAGTTAAAGAAGCAAAGAACTATTGTAAATATTTTCTTATGTAAAAAGTTGTGAGAAAAAAAGAGTGCGATATAAGCCTTTTAAAAAACAACTTAATTTTTGCAATGTAATTTTAAATAGCCCACGGGAGATTTTTGTTTATTTATTTAGCCCACTAGAGATTTTTCATGTGTACGGTCGTCTGAAATTTTGTGTACGATTTTTTTTAAAAATAAACGTATTCAATTTATTAAGTTGTGAGAATAAAGAAATTTAGAATGATTATTTTTTTTACAGGTGTGTACCTACAAAACATAATATTGGTTTCAAAAAGATTTCTTAAACATCATATTTTCTTTTATTGTCTTATAATGGAAGTAACATTTTCAAACAGATTATAATTCATGTATTTTGATATACAAATTTTTTCAGGTATTGAAACAGGTAGTTAAAAAGCGTACCAAGCATTTTTTTTTATGAAGGACTCGATACATTTTTAGTTTCTTAAAAATTAAATTTTTTATTTTAATTATCGATGAACTAATAATACATATATTATAAGTAATATAATGCGTTTAGGTACCTGTTAACTTAATAAGTAAAAAATTTGAATATTAATAATACGAACATTTCAAATTTGAATAAGTAATGTTTTTTATTGCTGTTTTGAATTTTTATCTCTCTCTCACAATTTAAATTCTTATTACTATGTATTTCTTACAATATTGGAAATCGACTGTAAAAATGGTAACCAACACATTGATAAATTATAAAATTTTATTCCAGTGAACCTTCTTATTAATGGATATTCTTTGATATCACTATTATCAACGAATTAGAATTAAATGGAAGTGGCTATCCCATACAAAAATACAAACATTTTGTCCATATTTTTTTAGTACTTCTCTTTCTGTTTGGTTTCCAATTGTCAAAAAAAAAATTTTTTCAGTGTTAGGCCAATATAGTTTTTTTAAGTAGAAAATTAGTAAAATCTTTGAGTATGAATAAAATAAAAGGTATCAAAATATAATCTTAATAAAAATAACAACGTTTTTTCAATTTAAACTTTCTTTTACTTTATTACCGTATTCTATTATTACACAGAAAAGTATTGCTGTTAAATTATTTGAAAAAAAAAAAATCATTCATGTTTCTGAAATATTGAAAATGTAGCAGTAGTGTGTAATATATGGATATATGAAATTTTCAAAAAGTACGAACACTAGCAATGAAGTAGGCAAAAATAAAATTTGTTATTGTCAAATAAATATTAAAAAAAGTCAATAAAATTTTTGATTTTTATTATAAATTGTTAAAAAATTACAAATTTTAAGGAAAAATGGAACGTAAAAGGAAGATTTGTATCATTCCAGGCTGTAAGTCTCATTTGGAAAAAGAAAATTACGTGTCTTTACATATTTAAGTATTATATTTTACATCTTTTGAATTTTTAAAAACTTCTAAACAAAACAGTGTAGTATTAGGACAGAAATTTTTTTTTTGAATATCATTTTAAATATTTATTTTGAATATATTGGACTATATATATATTTGAATATATTTGATATAATTTTAAAAAATGTATATATATGTTTTAGTTTCCCAAAAGACGATGGTTTGAAACAACGATGGATTGAAGGAATTCAAACTGCTTGTTTATTAATAAAAAGTATTGCAGAAATTTATTTTAATACACGAATACATTATTCCTTAAAACTACATAATGAAAGAAACAGTGTAAGAAATAAACTAACAAAATTAATCCATTTCAAAGGGCACTAATCTATATTTTCTAAAAGAAACTTTAAAAGTGTAAAAAATGATTGCACATAGTCCATATTGTAAAATGAAGTGGAATAAGCCTCTTGGGGAAACCATTTTAAAAAAAACGCTCCTATTTCTTTACCTCAATGGTGGTGTGGAAAAAAGAAAATGTTTTGATACAAATATATTAATAACATATTATTTACATATTTATAAGTATAGGATAGACAATCGGCAATAATAAGTTTATATAATTTTATATAATAAATATCAAATATGTAAAAAATTTTATAATCAATCTGTTGAAAAAACTTATAGAAAAGAATTTAAAATCTAAAAAAAAGAATAAATATTTTAAAATTCAAAACTAGAAAGCGCTGTATTTCTCATATTTTTTTCATATATGTATTAATAATAAATTTTGATTAATTTATCCATTATTGTTAGATATTTTTACTCATCATATTTTTAAAAAAAATTTAAGTCAAAATACATACAAATTGAGGCATATTAAATTCTGAGCACTATCCTGTTTATTTATCAAAATAATTTCCATTAAAAAGAGAAAAAATATATTGAACGAATATATTCGTCTATTTCTGTTTTTTGACAATCGGAAATACCAAAGAAAGAGAGGAATATACCGAAAACATTGGACACTTTTTTGTATGGATAGCCACTTCCATTTAATTCTAATTCGTTGACTATTATTGTTTGTTTCGTTTTCGATTGTTTTCGTTTCGGTATGTGAACAGGAATGAATATGTTGTGGAAATTGAAATTTATTTTGTTTCCCGTTAAATTTCTTTTGTATTATGAGAGCAATTTGTAGTGTTGTTATTTAATTTAGTTTTTAACCGTTTTAGGATTTTTATATTGTGAATTTAATAATAATGAAATTTACAAATATAAAATGTCTACTTTTTTGTATTAGATTTATTACTATTACCATAAAAAAGTAGTATAATAGAAGTCCAGCGTAGAACAAATTTTTCTGGCAATTTTTTTCAATAGCCTGCCTCGCCACTCTCTTGCTTTTTATTTTTTCTCTCGATACTGTTATTATAATTTAGTAAACAAAATTTCTTACTGTAAACTGTTATTTTATTATAAAAGCAAAAATAAAAAATAACATTTTTTAACAATGAGAATATCGTTTTTGTTTTTAATGTTTTGTTATTATTGTGTTTGTGTAATTTGAAATTTTTTTCAATTAATATCTACCAAAATTTCAAATATAGTTATCATTTTTATCGAGTAGTCTTTTAAAAAAACAAATATTTTATTTTCACAATCCATGTAATATTATAAAATAATTTTGTAAATGTTGAATTGTGCGTGTACATATGTATGTATATCTTACATATACTAATTTTGTTTTTGGTCTGAGGACATAGATATCGTACATATTTACTTAGTTACCATACACGTTACCTACCGAACTTACCGTACAGTTTGCATGTAAATTCATACCAACCGTACCTCAAATAAATGATTGTATAGTTTATGAAACTGTTACCTGAAGTACATCCGAAAGAAATAAAGCCAAATGACATTTTCTAACTTTATTTTATATGGGTGTTGAAATAAAGTAAAAATTAAAAAGAAATAAGATTAAAAATCAGTTTATATACTTTTTGGCTTTATTTCAATACCACGTTGGAAATGAAGCCGAAATCATGAACTTTTTACCATTTAAATTTTAACAGATGATAATGATAAATTTGAATTTTAATTGTGTATTTTAGATTTGGATTAAAATCAGGAAATTCCATTTTCCAGATTATTTATAATATTTATACTATATATGCGGTAACAGCTCACGCGCCAGACTTCCCACCGTATGCCCATCCAGCCAGTGTCCTTTAACTTTTTAAAATAATAAAACCAATTATCTGCGGTGTTATGGTTCATTACCGATACGGTAGAAGAGAAGTGAATTAGGAGAGATTTAAGACTTGGAAAATCAGGGTATTCCACTTTTCTAGAATATTCATATGCACGTATATGAGTTACACACAGAATTTGTTTTTATAAATATTTGAATACTTATGTAAATATTTGAAATGGCTTTAATGGTTTTTTTTTTAAAAAAATAAAGACGAAAACTAAAATTATATGATTTCGGTTTTATTTCTTCCGGCTTTATTTCAAGTAACCTATTTACCAAACAAAAAAATATTTTTTCAAAATCCTGATCAAACGTATGTTTTTTTGGATTTTTTGTTTTGTTTTTTTTTATTTTCTATTTTTTTATTTGACGAAATGTTGCTTCCTTTTTAAATTTTGAATAAACAACCAAACCAATACGTTTTGTAAAATAATTCAATAGTGAAAGTCCTAAGATATTTTTTTTTCACATAATTAAAGAAAATTTAATTTCCTTCAAAAAAAATCCTCGAACGGCTATACTGGGACCAGTGCTTCAGAAGTTATGAGCTATTTTGTCCCCACACTTCCTGTTTTTTTGCAGTAATTTTTTTTTATTTTCATTTATTTTTAATACAAGCATTTTTATTTTATTAAAAAAAAAATCAATTAATATGTAGATTAGAAGCATCTTATTATAAGGATAGTTTTTTTTAATTATTTTTCTTTACTTTTGGCAATTACTATAAATTATCTATAGATTATATATATACCGGGTGTTTCAAACCATGCGTATCAGCTTTTAAAGAGGTGAAGGAGCCGTTATTTTGAAAATTTAAAAAAAAAATTATGAAGTAAATCAAGGGTGCTCTACCGATTGGTGATATTTTCAACTTCCAGGAAGAACCACAAATCGGTTTTTTCAAACCAAAAATCGCCGAAATTGGCCGAAATCCAGATTTTCAAATTCGGATTCTATGTCAAAAAATAAGTAACTTTTGTTAAGAAAATTTTTTTTTTGTTTTTTTTTTGTTTTTTTTTTGTTTTTTTTTTTTGTTTTTTTTCCACTTTGTAGGAACCCGAAACTGAGATAAAAAATATGATAAAATGAAAAACAAATTTATTTATAAAAATTATTATCATTAATTCTAGTTTATCAAAAGAAAATATTGAGCATTTTTGTTTTATTGTTATTAATTTTAAAGAAAAATACTAAGAAAACGAAAAAAAATCATTTAACATAATTTTCTTATTTTTTATCGTAGAATCTGAATTTATATTAAAAAGTACATCTTCCCATTTGAAAATCTCCATTTCGGCCAGTTTAAGCGATTTTAGGTCTTAAAAACCGATTTGCGGGCCTTTCCGAAAGTTCAAAATACCACCAATCGATAGAGCACCCTCGATTTAGTTAACAAACTTTTTTTTTAATTTTAAAATAACAAGTTCTTTCTTTCTTAAAAAGCTGATACGCATGCTCTGGACCACCAGGTATATACATAGTCATTGCTTTTGTACTTGATTTGTTTTTTTTTTTCTTATGAACATGCAAAAGTGAAACTGAATTTTTTCTCCCTGTTAGAAGAGTGATAATTTTTTTTCTTTTTTTACCTTATAAAATAAAATAAATAACTTTTAATAATAATATTTGCCAATATTATGTAGTAATAATTAAAAAAACAATGATTTAATAAAATTTGTCTTTTGAATTTTCTTGAAATTATATCATTGAATGTAATCCAAGAACAATTCTTTCGCAATAATAATATGGGGATCAACAAACTTAGAACCTGTACCTGTACCTGAATAGTTATTAATATTACCTTACCAGTATTGTCACCTTTTTAATTTTCATTGCTAGCAACCTAACCTAAATTTGGAATGTACCTTTGTGAAATGTTCTTTTTCATATTAAAGCAAGCGAAATATGTTTGTCACTTAAAAGTAATAATGGAAAATCCGCTACTAAATTTCCACTTCACAAATTTACATGTTTGCGGCCCCTAATCTAAATAAAAAGAAGTTGGAATTTTGAGTTAATGGTTCTTTGACATTATTATTACATTTATAAAATCTAGAGAAGTTGATTTTATAAATGTTAACACTCACTCAATTATAACAACAAAAACAATAATAAAAATAAGCATCCCATATTTTGCTTTGCTTATTTTGTTGTTTTTTCTGATTTTATTTTCTTTATCTATGCATATTATAATAGTATTTATATTTTCAAAATATTTTGTTAGCTGCTATGAAGCCTTCCTTTCCATTTTTGATTTGATTCTCAAATTTTTTAAAACCAAATGGACAAAAATAAAGAATACAGTTTGAAAAAAAAAACCAAATAAATTCCCTACTGGGCTGGTGTTGGTTATTTTATTATTAATTTTACTCAGCAAAATTCTAAGTGGAGAAAAATATAGTTTTTAGTATATACAGTAAGTAAATAGTAATTAGTAAATAGAATTATTATTGAGAGTCACAATATTAACAATTCTAACGGTGTTTTAACGGCGCGGCGAGACGTCCATTATATTATGAATGAATGAAAGGTTGAAAATTGAGAAAATAAACCGAATTTTATTTAATTTATAAAATTTGCTGTAGACTCTAGGTGAAACATTATAAAAATTGATGATGGTGTAATAACCGAAATCGATTAACAATATTTAATAAAATTGTGAAACAGACCTAGAGTTTTAATATGTATTTATTTAATTTTAAATTTCATTTCATTGAATTATGAAAGTAGGTGTATGATGTAGCATTATGATGACATATTCACTTTACATTGCTATTGGTGCTTTGAGTCAATAATTAAAGTAGTAATGTGTGAGACATATTGCGTAATTAAGATATAACGCAAAGTTACTCTGAGATTAAAGAATCTAACTTTTTGTTACATAATGTAATAGTAGGTATAATACCCTCTTTCTCGAAATTACTTGAAGTTAGGTAGATATATTATTTAACAATCTCAAGGTACTTATTCTCAATAAATTAAAATAATGTTATGAAAATAATGACAAACGTAGAAAATTTCTGAATTTGAAAAAAACCACTGTAAGACTGTGCATTTCTAAAAATATTCAAATAAGCGTTACCGTAATTTACCGTTAAAATATTTTATTTATGAGACTATTAAAATTAATAATTAGCTTTAAAAATATTTTTAAACTCTGTTATAATTTCAATATATATGTACATGTATACATATAGAAAACATTGAATACTTTTATAAAATTTTAAAAACAAAATGTGGTTCTATTTGTAAATTTATACATACATCCCCAACAAACCATGAGAATCGTAAAATTATCGCGGAAGTATCCCCTAGAAGAATGTATTTGTTCGTCGCGAATTCATATTTTATTCTTCTACGATTCATTAGTATTATGAAAAGGTTGACATCGCCGAGACAATCGTAAATTGAATCGCATAAGCTTCCCCGAGAAGAAGAAAATACGAATGTTTAGAAGAATAAATAGCGAATGTTAAGAAGAAGATAATATGAGTTCATATATGAAAGAAATGCGAATGTTTAGAAGAATAAAAATAGAATTTTTAGAAGAAGATAACATCTGATCCAGGGACTTATAAACTATAGGGACTATAAAACTGATAGTTTCCAATAAAATTCATCAAAATTTAATTATTAATATTTATTTATTATAAATATTTAAGGTTATTTTATTTTATACATTATACATTTTTATACATTAAAAAATTTTGAAGTTTGTACTTGACACGTGTGATTTAAAAAAATAACTGAAAATATTTTCATATACATATATGAAAAATAGGTTCAAAATGGAGAAAATAAACATTCTTTTAATGAAACGTAATTAATTCGCTTTTAATTCTTCCAGGCAAACATTCGTCTAAAGTTCTTTTATTTCATTCGCCATTTGTTCTTCTAAGAGAACATTTATTTTAATGAAACGTAATTCATTCGCTTTTAATTCTTCCAGGCGAACATTCGCATAAAGTTCACCCGGGGGATTTGTATATGTTTCTGCTTGAAGAACACGTTCTTCCTATGGTTTTTTGAGTCGCTATATGTAATATATCTGTATATTAGAAATCATCACGTGAATGGAATGTGCACAATTATTTGAATTTTTTTAAATTTTATATTTTTTAAAATTATTCAAAAAAAGCAAATAAGTAAAAAAAATATATTTTTGATTTTCAAACATTATAAAATTATATAATTTATTATTATAAATATACATACATATGTACACGCACAATTCAACATTTACAAAATTATTTTATAACATTACATGGATTGTGAAAATAAAATATTTGTTTTTTTAAAAGACTACTCGATAAAAATGATAACTATATTTGAAATTTTGGTAGATATTAATTGAAAAAAATTTCAAATTACACAAACACAATAATAACAAAACATTAAAAACAAAAACGATATTCTCATTGTTAAAAAATGTTATTTTTTATTTTTGCTTTTATAATAAAATAACAGTTTACAGTAAGAAATTTTGTTTACTAAATTATAATAACAGTATCGAGAGAAAAAATAAAAAGCAAGAAAGTGGCAACGGCAAGGCAGACTCTTGAAAAAAATTGCCAGAAAAATTTGTCCTACGCTGGACTTTTATTTCTATTATACTATACTACTTTTTCTTTGCTATTACCTATAGGAAAAAAATTATTGTATTTAATTTTAATATAATTGACTTAATTTAAGGTAATTTGCTTATTATTATTTATTTAAAATTTTATATTAATTTATTGTTACACTACGGTGAATTTTTTTTTTATTTTGGATTTTATTAATATGTAAATGACAATGTTTGTTTCTTCACAACTTATAAATTTTATATTTTTGCTTTGTTATCCATTTTGTCACTTAATAGGTTTTAATAACTTTAATTATTTTAATAATTAATTATTTTAAGAAACAATTATTTTAATAATTGTGTAAGGTTCGTTTTTAATTTCTTCCTTTGCAGAGAAATTTCACAAAGACTGCGACAATTATATTTTATTAATATTTTCAATGAAACCCACAATTTGATTTTTTTATAAAACCATTAATTTTTCTGTGCATCTCTTTTGAATTTGATGATTGCTGTAGAACTGATGCTCTTATTTTTTTATAATATAATTCTAATTAACATACTAACATAGTATACAAACTTAAGTCTAATAGTTTTTACTGTTAATATTTAATAATGTTTTATTTTTAAAACATTATAGTAAAGAAAGGAGGGTGATGTTATATTTTGCATAACTCGCGTTTTTTATTTTTTATTTTGGTAAGTAAAAACACCCATTAATAAAATATTTTATACAATCTGTGAAATTAAAATTAAATTTTTGTACTTAGAAAATTAAAGATGACATTAAAATGCGTTGTGGGTGGATACAAAGCCTCATTGGAAAACAAAGGGGTACACCGATTATTTAAGTTGCAAAAATGCAGAAGATTGGCTAGGAAATGGATCGAGGCCATAAGCAGCGACCATTTCTCAAAACAAATGAAAAATGTAATGGTAAGCAACATAAAAGACAGACTTTGTGAAGATACCTTGTATACAATAATCGAAAATAAAAATTATATTTTTATGGAAGGTACTAATAAATTACAAATCTTTTTGTTCTTTAAAAATAATATAAAAAATAAAATTGATTTGAAATGTTTTAATTTAAAAAATTATGCACAAGAAGTTATTTTATATAACCTTTATACATATTTATTTATAATATTCGTAGGATAGAAAAATGGTTAAAAGCTATTGATAGATGTGATTTAATTAATCAAAAAATATCAATAAAAACAAATACCGCCGAATGATTTTATGATTATATTAGATAAGTTAGAACAAAACTTTATTTGATGGTATATGTTGAAAAAAATTTTGAATAAGTTATTTCAATCTTTAAAATATGATTTTACTTATATTAATTGCTATAATAAATGTGATAAAAGTTATTTTATAAAGCTGTATATTAGAGTAAGAATTTATTATATAATTAAAAATTTCAATAAAAATGTTAAAGAATTTAATATGAAACATAAAATTCTAGTGTAACACAATTATGAAAAATTTTAAATAAAAATTATAAAAACAAAAATTAAATATTTTTGAACATTCTTTTACACAATTATTTTGGAATTTATTTTTTTCTTCGTTAATATTTTGCAATTTCTTTCAGAAAGTTCATTTAGAATAAATATAAAAACAATATAAAATTTATCATAATTCAAAAATATTGATTTTAGTTTAAAATGTTTTGGAACACCCATTTTTCTTTTTCTCACATGAAACTTTCTTAGTACCATCTTTTACTTTTATTTCTTGGCTCTTGGGTGATTTTTAAAATATATAACTTTTTTTTATTTCAAGGACACCAAATTTTCGAAGCAATTGAAAGTAGTGCCACTTCTTATTGTATATATTCTTTGATACTTATTGAATAGATATTGTTTGATTTGGACGAGCCGCGTCTTAATAAACCATATAAGAAGAAAAATCCGGTTTATCACTGCAAAACACTTTTAAAAAGGCTTTTTTGCTTTTTATTTTTGTTTATAACTACTTACCTGTGATAATTATAGTTTCTGTATAAAGTTGGAATTATAACGGATATAAAACCATTTTTTGCAGATTTTTTAGAAAATTGTTTTGTTTGTAAATGATTTTTATGTTTGAGAAGTTCCTACTGGGAAATTTTGGTATTGGGAATTTTTTAAAATATGGGGATTTTGATTTTTTGAACTTACAACCATATTATTTTCATCATAATCATTCAAAAATGAAACTAAAGTGCATAATGTGGTTATAATTACATTATTTTATTAAATTTCTAAGAAAATATCATATCAAAAAACTTTACAAAAATTATATTATTAAAATCTGAAATTGCTTTACTAAATTCATTTTGATGTAATTCTTTAATATCAATAAGACAAAACAAAGAGTTACTAAAATTATCAAGATTAATTTTTACAAAATTTATATTAACATTTGAATTTAGTTTCTTCTTTTTCTTTAACTCAATTACACATTTATCATACATTATGTTCATTTCATTAAAATAATTCATCCAAAATACCTTCAAAATAGACATTGAAAAATGTGTTAAAAAGGTAAAATTATGAAAAATAATTGTATCAATATCCTCATTAGAACTTATATTTTCTAAAATTTCAATGAAAAAGTTCTTTTCTTTCAAACCATAATCATTTCGTGAAAATCCGAAATCGAAATATAAAGTTTTTAATTTATTATTACTTGCAGAGACCAGCTCACAAGACGCAACTAATGATTTTGGTAAAATATTACATAATTTTGGAAAAATTTCTTCGATTTTATTAAGTAAAATTAATAAATGTTTATAGACAAAAACACTACTATATAACTTTTCAACAGGTTTTCCATTAAGATAAGATAATTTTAAAAAAATATCTTTATCTGAAGTTTCCGCCGTTTTTAAAATATTACATTGCTGAAAGTCTTTAAAACTTCGAATATCATTAAATCGATTTCTTAAAATTTCAAATTTTTCGTTTGGTGATATCTTTTTGAAATTACACCGTTCATTATAAGAGCCATAATAATTCTTTGAATGGAATTCATATTCTATTCGAGCATGTCTATTGTATAAAATTGAATATTCTTTTTTAATTACCCTAATATTATATTTTTTTATATAGGCACGAAATATTTTTTGTTTCAAGTTTTTAAATTCGTTATAGTCTAATTTACAAGGATTTTCATAATGGTAAATGTTTGATTCAATTGCACTTATCTGATATTGCATAAACATTCTAGCACAAACTTCGTGTTGCTGTAAAAAATCTATTGGAATGAAATTTTTTTTAAATAAAGATGGGATTTTGACAGTTCTATTATCCAATTGATCTAACATTGAGTTGATACATTCGCTAAAATTTTGAGCTTTAGTATTAAATCCTAGGCATACCACATACATTTCTGAATTTCCACATTTAGATGTTGCTGGCTTAAATACGTTGACTTCCCTACAACAAAAAAATTATATGTACTATGTATACTTTATTATTTCGCCATTTTTTTTTACTTAAAAACACAATTTAATAAATAAATCATGCTGATTGCAGTCAGATCAAAGAATGTAAACATTTTAATGACAAAAGATCCATTTTCTGATAATATCGAAAGAGCAGCAAAAATTTCAGCAAAATGTAAACAAGATACTGTCTCTTCTTGCAATTCTGGTGTTTCCATGCAATCAATTGATCCATCTGCTGTAATCAAATTTATTTCTCCAATATTATTTGCTTTTTTTCTAATATTTTCAATATTTTTTTTATCTTTAATATTTCCTGTAAAGTCTTCACCAAACACCCATCGATCCAAAGTATGTAGAATAAATCTATCATCAATACTCATGCTATTAAGAGGGTTTGATTCATGATAAGGATTTAATGATGATGAAAGCCAATTCCATTTTATTTCTTCAATAGAATATGTTGAATGAAGATAATGATTTAATGCTGCTATAAAAGCACCCGGAGCTTCACATAAGTGCAAGCTATTGATTTTGGAATTAGGAATTAAAGAAAATTGGTTAATACATTCGTAAAATTTGCACCATGCCTGCGTTACAAATTCAGCACCTATTTTCTGTTTAATTCCGTATGTTATATCTCCTGCCGGATTTCGACGTGATGTATGTGCACCCCAAGATTCAATTGGGTAATCATTCAATTTTGATTTAACGGAATTCAAATGTGATTTAAGGTTTTGAAAAGTTTCAACTTGTTCGTTAATTTCATCATCAGGAAATAACTCTGCTCCTCTTGGTAGTAACCATTTCGGTGATTTTGAATACCTAAATTTTTTCTCAAAAAACGAATCGACCGAAAGATTTGAAGTGTCAAAAAACATTTTTAATATATAAATAGAAAATTATTAATTATTAAAAAACAAGAACTAAAAAGTTTATTAAAGGTTCACCAGGGTCCACCAATAAATTATAATATTACTTTCAATTTGGAACGCAACAAATAAATAATAGATATAGGATAAAACACATCCTCTCATATTTCTTGTTGTTGCAGTATTGTCAATGTCAAATGAATCGATCTCGATAATTGTCATGTGATATTTTACAAAAATAAATTACATATGCGTTACGTCAACGTCACTCATTTTTGATAACCGAAATTAAGCCATAACACTTCGCACTTTTTTTTGTTAAAATGGTGCTACAAAGCCCACATAAAAGTGTAAACAAAGCAATTTCTTATATGAGATTTTTCAGTTCATGTAAGAGTTTTGGATGGATTCGAAGTTTTTTTTAAAACTTTTATATTCAAGAATCTAATTGTAATTTTAAAATCTAATTGATTTACTTTAAAAAACTAAATTGAAAATAAAGTGTGTTTAATTCAAAAATCTAATTGCAATTTTAAAAACCTAATTAATTTACTTTAAAAAACTAAATTGGAAATTATTGGAAATTGGAATGTCGGATTTTACTGAAAACAATTCAAGAGCCAGAAAATGCAGAGAAAATAGTATTAGTTTGCGTATCTTTGTATAATTTCATTATATTGGACAAAATATGCAGAATTCAATATTTTCCTTCTCAATTTGTGGGATAGAACTGATTTTGCTGGAATCGAATATCCAGGTATTCCTATACAACTTTCCCCACATGTACATAGATTTGATGAAATTAATGCAACGATGCTTGAAAATAATTTGTGCGAATTGTTTAATGAATAAATAAAAAAATATATTTTTCTAATGTATATTTTGGTTTTATTTAAAATATTTTACATTCATTTCAGTTATATGTATTTACATACTGACATTAATTTTAAAAATACTTACATAATGTCACATTTATTTCAATTATGAAAATGGCTGGAATCAATAAATAAAATCTTTTAAAAAAAAATTATGTAAGTTTTGATAAGTCTATTATATAGTCTTAAGACGACTTAAGGTGGCTTATGTTTTTGTACGACTGTATGATATACGACGACTGACTGATTCATATTAGCTGTGTTTTTTTGGTGTTCTATACATGTTAACTATCGAGGACACCAAAAAAACAATCCGCGTCAAATAATTATTTTTGTTTTTTTTTTAACATTAAAATTTAATAATCAAAAAATATTTATTTTAAAAAAGTTTACACTAAAAAATATTTATACACTACTTAATATATATTAATTATTTACTATCACAGCTTTTAATATCGTCGTCCATTACTTCTTCAATTCTAAAAATCACTTCGCTGATATTTATTTTAAAATGGTTTATGGTACGTTCTCAATCTCTTGATTTTAGAAAATCAAGTAGGTTGTAGGTATTGAAAATCAAGTGGATTTCCATGTTGATTTTCCATACGTTTTTTAAAAACAATTCTGTCAAACAAAATCCAGAATGGTATTGGAGTTTCTCGAAATCATTTCAAAAACATGTAATCCATTTTCAAATCCATCAAATCCCTGTGTTCACATTGTAGTGCAATTGTTTTCTACAAATATTCTTTTTCTCTCGCACTTATGCGTTTTTTCTTTAAAAATCTTTAAAAAGAAAAAACAACAAAAAGATGGTGCAAAATTTTAAAAAATTTCCAATCAAAATTTAGCTGCCTCAAATTGTAACTTACCAACACAAGTAAAACAGCAATAAACTTTTAGCATGTCCACAAGCATGTCAGTCAATTTAAGAAAAATATCAAATCGGCTGGAACAAAGCGGAATAAACAAAATCTTTCATAATTTTGTTCAATACATATTTTAACTATGTATATTATTTTATATTACATATGAATATTAAATTATTATTATTACTACATTATAATATATTATGTTAAAATAACTATTTGCTTTTATTTCAATATATATTGTACATATTTTTAAAAACAAAAGATTTCTAACTACGCAACCATTATATATTATATATATATCTTTACCTGTTATATTTTTACTTGATATTTTATAATAAATATAAGAATAGTATACATTTTTCAATACCTAAATTTAAGAACTAAATTTTAAAATAACATTGTTAAAGAATCCATTTGAATAATGCAGCCAACCCATTTTTTGTTAGTAATTTTATAAATATTTAATTCTTTTTCAATTGAAGTTATATAAGTTTTCTAATATCAATATTATAATAAGTTTTCATTGATATTGCTAAAATACATGCTTCAGTTAGTTTATTTATTTGGTTCAGTTTGTATATTAATTTCGAATGTAAATATATAAAATAATATAAAGATGCACTCGCAATTGAGGCATAATGTAAACGCCGGAAAGTTTTTCAACCCAATTTTTAGCTTTTCAACCAAGTTTGTAGATGACAACTGCGCTAAAATGTGAAGACAGTCAAATGTCTACCAAAGCTCAGAAAAGCTTGAGACGGGTGGGTTCAGTGAAATTAACCGGTGGATCTGAGATCGATTTTGGATCGATGTACTATGATCTGGCCACTGAACGCCAGAATGAAAACGGCAGTGGTGAATTCACCACAAAATTGCCTCAATACTAACGCCATCACCGGAAAATATAATAAATACTTTTAAAAATAAATTAAAATTTAATGATATATTTATTATTATACATAAAATTTATTTATTATAACTCTTAATTTGAGGTTTATTTACATAAATCTTTATCAAGAAGTTCAATTTCTTCACTAATTCAAAAAATAATAGAATTTGTAAGGAGGTACATTTACCACACCGTTCAGTAACCAGATCCATGGATCTGAGGATTTCAGATCCAAAAAAATTGACAACTTAGTTTTTTTACATTGTTACAGGTGGAAGTTATGATGTCACCACCCATCAATTTCAATATATTCCTAGTTGATTTTTTTTCTTATATATACGATTTTCAGCCATTGTTGGTGTTACTGCTAAAAAAAATAAATTTTTAACATATTTAATTTTTACAGGTAATTTACAGTTTTATAGAAAGAAAAGTATAAAAAAATGAACTATTAAATTTAATTTGCTGGAATATTCTTAATACCAATATTGGGCATTGTAAAACCAAAGAATATCCATCAATAAGAAGGTGCACTGGAAGTCAAGATATTTTTACTACTACATTTACAAAAAAAAACCCATAAGTTAAAGAAGCAAAGAAGTAATGTAAATTTTTTCTTATGTTATAAGTTGTGAGAAAGAAAGAACGCGATAAAAATCATTTAAAAAGCAACATAACTTTTGCAATGTAATTTTAAATAATCCAAGGGAAATTTTGGGTTATTTATTTAGCCCATTAGAGATTTTTCATGTGTATGGTTGCCTGAAATTTTAGGTACGAATTTTTTTAAAAATAAACGTATTAAATTTATTAGGGCATCATGAGAATAAAGAAATTTAGAATGATTAGTTTTTTACAGGTATGTACCTACATAACATAATATTGGTTTCAAAAGCATGTTATTTGTTAAACATCATATTATTTTCTTTTATTCTCTTATAAGGGATGTAAAAAATTTTTTTTTATTTTAAACAGATTATCAGCTATATTCTTGAAGACTGACAAACTGACACGAGCAAAAAATAAATCGCTTCACGTCTAAATAAATTTGTAATTCTGGAAGACTTGTGAAACAGTTCGCTATGTTGGTTGCACTTGTTACTTTAAATTACAACTAAGTTTGAAGTTTGTTTTGTAGTTTTATTTGTGTTTTTTCAAAATTTAAAGAAAAAGTTGGAAACAAATATTTTTGTAAAAATTAAAGTAAAAAGAAAGGACTTGAATATATTTTAATTAAAAAAAATTATTTTGTGCTAGATCTACAAAATAAGTGTAAACATAAATAAAAGTTATATATATAAGTTATTAAATATAGCAGAAATATAAAATAAAAGCACTAATCAATTCACTACAATACAAACATATTTTTATTTATACTTACTTTTCTACTCTATCCATTTTTTATATTAAAAATAACTTAAAAAACTAAAAAATAAATGAAAACAAGCTAGTTACTACGAATGCCTTTAATTAAACATCAATCTTAGCGCTTGAATATTTTGAAGTGAGTCAAAATGGCTATCGCTTCGTAGAAAAAGTCTTCGATACCACACACGACCCGTTTGATATTTGTTATCGTGTCAAATTAATAGTATCGTTTCAGCGTCTTGCAAAATAATAAAGCGTCGCGTGATTGTATTCGTATGAAAAGTCTTCAAGAATATGGGTGTATAATTCTGGTATTTCAATATACAAATTTGTTCATGTATTGAAACAGGTATAGTTAAAAAAAATATCAAGCAGTTTTTTTTATGAATGACTCAATCCATTTTTACTTTCTTAAAAATTAAATTGTGTATTTTGATAATCGATGAACTAATAATACATATAAGTAATATAATTAGTTTAGGTACCTGTTAATTTTATAAATAGGTAAAAAAAATTGAATATCAATAATTCGAGCACTTTAAATTTGAATAAATAATGTTTTTTATTACTATGCATTTTTAACAAAAATTTTAAGTAATTTGATAAAAGATACAAATTTTAAAGTTTAAAGCATTTGTAAATTTTGATAACTAAGAGTGAATTTAAAAATATTTATTTGATGCAAAAAAATCGTTCGTTAATTTTTTTCCACTTTGTGTTTTGAATTTTTATCTCTCTCTTACAAATTAAATTCTTATTACTATCTATTTCTTACAATATTGAAAATCGACTGGAAAAAAGATAACCAACACATTGACAAATTATAAAATTTTATTCCAGTGCATCTTTTCTTATTAATAGATATTATTACAACAGGCAGGAGAAATACCAATGTACAGAAGTACATTCATAAAAAAATAGAATGCTACTAGCGTCTTAAGTGGAAGAAAGACTTAAGTTTGACAGTAATAATTTTTATTTGGTAGCTGTAAGTGCTGATAGTTATATGATACCATTAATAAAGCGCTGCACTAAAGTGGAAGAGGTACTAAAAGTGTATTGAAATTGAAATTGAAACATTTAATTTTGAGTGGTAACAGCAATATAACAGCAGATAACAGTTAATACAGTGTAAAAGAATATTATTTAAAATTTAATTTGTTTAAAATTATTTACGTCTATAAAGTATTTTAATATTCAACTTTAACATTAATCCATCTATTGAGAGTGATACTTGAGATTTGTTTTATTCTAAGTCATCAAAAATTAAAAAGATTAGTTTAGATAAGCAGTTGGGGGAAATACCTTTTTAGTTTTTACATACATAAATGTAATCAGATTGCTGGACTAATGAGTAATGACTATTGTTTGAATTGAAAGACATAGAAAAGACAATTGAATTGGATATTTTTAACATAGTTGGAAGTAAAGTTAATAAAATAATGATTTTAAGTTGTGAAATATGTCACGAACTAATAAGTTCGTCAGAAGATGTTAGAGTAACTTCTTGTGGTCATTTATTTCACGCAAATTGTGTATTGCAATGGCTGAACTCTGGGTAAGTTACATAAAAATATGCTTGAGTCTTTTTGTTACATAAAAAATTGAAATACCAACATTAAGCTAACATAAATTTTTTTTTAGTCATCAATCTTGTCCACATTGTCGCCGGATATGTTCAGAAAGAAATTTACTTAGGGTTTTTTTAACGTCAGTTAATGAAGATACTGTGCATTTGGATAAAAATTGTATAGCAACGGAAATAAAAGAGAATCTAGAAATATCGACCGCGTCTTTAAACTCGTTAAAAATAGATTTCGATCAAAAATGTAATGAAAATCAAGAATTACAGTTAAAACTAATTTCTATACAAGAATTTCAAAATAAAGAAATAGAGAAAATAAAAAATGAAAATAATGAGCTTTGTCTCAAACTTGCTTCGGCTTTAGACCATAATACCAAAAAAGAAAAAGAGTTGCAAGAACTTACCGGTAATTTAGTTTCAATAGAACACTCTATCTTGAATTCAACAAACCTTCAAAGTGATTGTGAAAGCAACACACTAAATTTGTTAAATTTAAAATTAGAAAAAAAAGATGAAGAGCTTAACGCAGCAAAAAATGAAATAACTCATTTAAAATGCATCCAAGATGCATTAATTTTACAAAATACAAACAATAAAGGAAAAATTATTAAGTTAATATTAATTATTTAATTATACATAACTTTCAAATAAATAAAATTAAAAAAAAAAACTTTTTATAGCTATGATGATATGAAAGAAAATCAACAGAATAACAATTCGAAAAATTTAAATATGCATAACCATCATTTTCATAGAAGGTATTCATTTTACACATTGACTCAAATTCATTGACAGTTCTTATAATTTACAAATTATTTCAGAAATGGCAATAGAGAATCTGATCCAAAAGAATCGTTGGAAGAAGGTACACATAACACACCAACAAATTTGAATTGGAGAAAACCTACTAGGGTACATGGAAAAAATTCATATCCAAAATATGTCCGTACCCCAAAAATATATCCACATAAAAGTGATATTATGGCAGACTCTTCTTCTCAGTCGACGCACACTTTTACAGATTTAACGACATTTGGTGATGAACCTTGGTAATCAGAAGAGCTCTAAAATTCAAATTGTGTTATTTTACAATGAAATCCAAATGAATATCTTTTTACAATTTATTTCCCATATTTATTTTATATTTTCGATGAATTCCCAATAAAAAATTTCGTTTTAGAATTTTTTTTTATTGCTGTTAATCATCCGCATATTAACTTGAATGAATGTTGGAAAAAAATTCAAAAAATTTTAATTTACAATGAATATACCTAGTAATAAGTCAAACTTAGTAAACTGAAACTAATAATCGTTAATTTAGAATAGCCAATAATAATTGTTTTTCTGGTTTTACAACTTAGTTCTGTGACAAATTGTTCATTAATGAAAGTCCTACATGAGTATCAAATTATATTGTGATTAAATTATATTATGTATACCTTTCTCCATAAATGCTTAAATACACAAAAATATTTATTTATTTTGATATCTAAATTGTTTTTAAATAAAATAAATACCTACTGTATTTATGTGATACAACATACAAATGTTTTAAAAACGCCAACAAAATTTTAAGTCATTTCTACTAATTTTGTATTTCATATTTCGAAAAAAAGGTTAAATTTAAATTAAAAAAATTGATAAATTAATAGACCTTTCGTTTAAAAATTCCTCTAATTCCAGTATTCTTTTTCCTCCAGGATTTTTAATTGTGCTGTTTTCATCAAAATAGGGATACTCATTAAAAAATAAATTATTACTTCTAAATGTTAGCAAAAAAAATAATTTTAACTTCTATGTAACACTTATATAATGAGAGAATTTTAGTTATCTTTGGCAATTTATCACAAATTTAAATGTCAAAAATTATTGTTAATTTATATATTTTATTACAAATTTTTAAAAAGTAAAAAATTTAAATTATTTACATGTGTTCATATGTACATACACATATTTGTACATATACATATACAAAATGTTGAATTTTGGTATATAGCATATTCATTTATTGTTAAAACATTAAAATTTTCAAATATTTGAACATTATTTAAATATATAACCGGAGAATATTTTATTTATGTATACGTTTTAACAAATTTTTGTTATTCATCAAATATTTTGAAATGCTAAAAATCTCAGTTAAATCTTCATAATGGATATTAACTTGTACAACAACCTGTTTCAAAACTAACTTTTCAATTAATATTTATATTATAATAATTTATTTTATAACCATAACTTGAAAGATAAGGATAATCTCATTATTCATATGTAAATTTTTTTTTATATTAAAAAACAGATTTTAAAATGAGTTTTTTGGAGTTCTCTAAATGAAATCAATTATTACGACTTCCATTATGGTGAGTGCTCATTATTGTTACTGACCAGAAATATATTACTTAATCGTTTATTAGTCATTAATTAATTTCGGTTTTTATTTTTAATATAAAAGAAAAGTCCACGATTTAAATTTTATTAGATCTTTATATCTCATAAAAAAGTTGAAGCATTCAAATAATAAAACCAAAAAAAATTCAACAATCACAATATTTCGAATTTTTCAATAACAAATTAATAGTTATAGGCAAATTTAATAGACTGCCCGTAGCATGGCTACGCGTTCACCTTGCCATAGTCTACGGGTCCACTGTTGTTGGAAATGCCATTTTAAGAAATTCGGTTTTCTGAACTATCATTAACATAAATTAATTTAGAGATCTATATTTCTAAAAACGGATTTTCTAGTCATAAGTTTTCAAAATTTTGTTTATTTTATCCCAACGACAAAAGGTATGACCAGGTATGAGGTCTTTCGAATGAAAAGTAATCTATACCAACTGCACCATACAGCGTCTTGGGCCTAAAATTAGCAGTTAAATATGAAACGACATTTTTCCTTTATTATTTACAAGTTACAACTGATTTTTCAATTTGTTTTCTATATAAATATTATTATTTTGCTATAATTTTTGTAAGAAATGATAACAATCGATAACAGTTTTAGACAAGAAATTAAATCGAAGTAAATGATCAATAGAATAGTTGTTTTCACAGAAAATTTTAGTGGTCTTGAATTTAATATTTTTTTTATATAACCCTTGTAATAATCAAAACTATTGTTCTTCGTTACTTTTTCGAGCTTCCATTTTTGGTTTTGTAATTCTTCAACATAGTATATTTTTTCAATTATTTGTTGTATACGTAATTTAACTTTTTCATTATTTAAAATCAATTGGTGAAGTTGTTTTGAAGTGTCATGTTCTTCTTCTAATATATCTACAGTGAACGCGTTCCTTATATTTTGGCAATTTTCAAATTTAAATTGATCTCGTAATACCACTCATGACTCATGGAGTAACATATCTTGTTTTCGTAACGCAAAATGCTGTAATATCGAAGGTTACAATCATTTTTTCATGCTTATTGAATAATTTTCTAATTACACATTCAACTAAACTTTCTTTATCTAATTGTTCCTTTTCTAAAAGTTCAATATCAGAATTATTTTTCAACGGCAAAGTTGATCAACTACTGAATTGCGAATCAGCTTAAAAAATATTTTAAAAATTATCAAATTTATCAAAAGAACATTAAGCAAATGATAATAAATACCATCACAAATATCTTCTATTAATTCTTCCTATATGCCTGTTGAATGTTGAAAATAGATTCATTTTTTGTTTTTAAAAAATTATAAATTTTTAAATAAAATTTACATTTTTTTTATTTTATTATTTGAATTGAATTTCTTCAAAATATGACATGATTTTGTCAATTATTAATAGAGAAATTTAATAGATCAAAAATCTATCTATAATTTATTATTCTATAAAAATAATTAAAAGACAAGTGCTATTTCAATAGTTTTTTAATTACAAAATTCATTCAAATTTTTAAATAAACTTTGTGTTTTTCAAAATACAAATGTCAAAACAATACCGATCCTCAAATTTGTTGAATAGACTGATGAATAATACTATTCCATTATTCCATTGCTATTCCATATAAAAATAAATAAAAAACTTACAAACGCTGTCAATCAATTGTCACTTATTTGTTGTCCAAAAATCGTCATGACAAATATTTGTCAACATTTTGTCGAAAAAATGGTAGCGTTTAGTGAAATTAACCAATGGATCTGAAAACCACAGATCCATGGATCTGTTTATTGAACGGTGTTGTAAATGTACCGGTTAATGTATCGCGGTTAATGAAAATGGATTTGAATTTTTTTTAGATACATTTCATGGATCTGACTTTTTATATGTAAAAACAAGGCCTCCTAAATATTTAGGATGCCTTGGTAAAAACAACAACAACACATTTTATGTTGAGTGTTGTGACATCTATTGTAAGAAAAATTAAATGGGTATTGGTAAGTTGTTAAATTTAAATCGCCATTACTTTTTGAATTAGTGTGAAAATTTAATTTCTTAAGGAAGATTTTTGTACATTAAACTTAAATTAAGAGTTATAAAAAATAAATTATATGTGTGATAATAAATATTATTCCACTCAAATTTAATTTATTTTTAAAAATACTCATTATATTTTCTCGTAATAGCGCTAGTATTGCGGTAAATTTTTGTGGTGAATTGCGTTCAGTGGTCAGATATATGGATCCAAAATGGATTCCAGATCTACCGGTTAATGCTACTGAACCCACCTTATGTATTTCACATCTGACACACTGAATTCAGCGAATTCAGTGTGTCAGCGATTAAATGAGTTTGTCTGTAAATTTTGTTTTAGGAATATCTAATTTAATCTTCTGACATTTCGTATGTGTTTTGAATTTACTATTTATAGGTTATTTGTTGGTGCTTTTTACAATTTTTTTGTTATTAAAGTTGTGTATTTAATTTGCAGTATAAATATTTTTTTAAAAATAGAATAGAACAGAAAAAAAAGGTTTTGCAGGGAATATAAAATTTTTTCTTTATTAAATAAAGTTTTTTTTATATATTTCATCATATTGTAATTTATTGATGACCAAATTAGAAAAATCTTTACCGGAATATCTTTTTAAAGCCATTCTCTACTCAATCATCTTTTTTTCTTTTCTCTTTTTTTTTTATCGCTGAAATTATTAAAGAACAGCACAAAATCAAACCATCTTTTCGATTCATTTTAAATTTATTCAATAAAAGAAATTAATGTACTGATGTACATATATGTACATGTCAGTCAAATGTGAACAGTGAACACTGATCAGAACAGAACACGAAATAGAAAAATCATATGTAAAAATTTATATAAGTATGTGTCAGTGCTTCTGTTTTTTATTCAGCAGTATCAGATGTAAATGTAAAATACATAAGCTGGAAGCATCTTTACAGTCCATGTACAGGTGATATTTGCTGAATTTGCTGAACAAATTCAAAAATAAACAAAAACTTAAATTTTAGCCATAACAATTATAGAAACTAAAAATAACAACATTACCTATAAAATTATAAAAAATCTACGGCAAAATTATTATTGTAATAAAATTTTTTGCATTGCTATATGTAGCTGAATTAAAATTTATTTAACGTTCTTTGAATTTTGTGTCATCAAATGGATAAACGAGGAAATTTTTTAGCAATCGCTTTAATAGACGCATTGGAAGATGAAAATTTTAGTTGTGTTACGAAATTAATTGAAGAGCATAATGCTGATCCAAACTATATTATTGCAGAGAGACAGTTTGCTCCTATTCATTTTTCGTGTGGAATGGAAAATATAGAAATGGCACAAAATATTACAGAATTGTTTCTTAATCATGGTGGTGATCCCAATTTACAAACTCCAGATGATGGGTTAACACCTTTGCATATTGCGGCAATGAGTGGAAGGGAAGCTATTGTGCGAATGCTTTTAGAAAAAGGAGGTAATATAAATATTTTAGATCAAGAAAATAGAACACCACTCCAATATGCAATATTTGATTGCCATTTCGAAGTTTTTGAAACAATTAAAAAATTTATTTTTGAGAAAAAAATTGAAAAAATAACTGAAGTTAATAAAAATAATAAAAATGATTTCGATTCACTGGAAAAGAACCTAAATAATAATCTTTTAATGATAAAAAATATCGATGAAAACAAGTATACACCTAATAAAATTAATTATAATTTTGATATAACTTCTCCATATTACGTTCACATTACACATCGTCGTAAGGATAAATATAAAGCAGAAAAATATTCAGATAAAGACAATGGAATAAAAACTCGTGATAACAATAACGAAGCTGATAAAATCTTAAGTTATAAGCTAGAAGATAATTTAGAAACTAATATAGAAAATCAATCATTATTAACGTCAATGATGAATGAGGATAGTTCTGAAAAAAATTTATTTGAACTTACAGAAGAAAATCTTTGTGATTTTAAATGTAATGAACCTTCAAGAATTTCATTGATTCAGAGCTGGCGAGATAAGGTACAACAATCGCGAAGTCGTCAGTCGATTATTTATCGATATAATAATTTAGAAAATCTCTTAGATGGTATTATATCGGACGAAAATGTTGATTTTACAAATACTTCGGTTGAAGTAATTCTCGAGAAAAAGGTAAGAAAAAAATCCTATGTAAAATTTGACGAGACAGCATTTGGAAGACTTTTAAACACCTTGCGTGTAAACAAAAGTTTAAATAGTGAAACTAGTTTTACGACAGCTTTAGCACCAGAAGAAAATAAAAGATGTTTAAATGAATCAAATTTGATCAAAGCATCGCAAGCTGAACAGTTTTTATATCAGATGGCCGAAAAGTATCAATATATTGACCGTGATGAAGGATTAATATTTTTTGAAGAGAAATTGGCGATGAATACTAATACAAAATTAAAACCTCCTACAACAAATTTAAACACAAGTACTTCAACAGTATCGACACAAGTAACAGTTCCATCTGATTATGATACAGAAGCTTTGAGAGTTGAATTAACTAAATTCGGTGAATTCCCTGGACCAATAACTAAAACTACCAAAAGATTATACACAAAACGTTTAATTAAATATAAAAAGTATCCAGAAAAATTAACGAATGCGCAAACTACCTTGAATAATGAACCAGAATTTCCAAATTATTCTATTGAGCTTTTGAAAACAATTAAAAGTATTGATTGGTATCAGAGAATTTCAGAATACAATAATTTTGAAGAAGAAATGTGTTTACAATTTAAAAATAACCATAAAATTTCAGATAAGAAATGGAGAGGAGGCAATTTAAAACAAAGTTTTATTTACTTTTTAGTAGATCCTAGAATATCACAAAATTTACCAGCTAAAAATAAGTTCTCCAATGAACATGAAATATGGAAACAGTTTTTGCTGTCCATATTTTACGTTGGCAAAGGCAAAAGTGTTCGTCCATATTCACATTTATATGACGCAATGAAAATTCATATGCGTTCAAAAAGACATGATATAAATGATACAGGAGTTTTTGAAAATTTATATATAAGAAAATTTATTAATGCTGATACAAAATCTAAAACACCTAAAAGTCTCTTCCAATCTCAAAAAGCTTTAGTGGAAAATGAAAAGTTAACTAGAATCTTAAATATTTGGAAAGCTGAAACAGGAGTTATATGTTTGCATGTTTTCCATAATATTTTACCAGCAGAAGCGTATACAAGAGAAGCTGCTATTATCGATGCTATGGGATTACAACATTTAACTAATATGAAAAGAGGAGATTATTATGGTCCCGCTAGTGCTTGGACTATGAGAAAACGTAAATGTTTGGGTGTATCTTTACTTTTAAAAGCAATGAAAATTTTTCTTGCTGAAGGAGAATCTCAACTGTTCCCAAGTGACTTAATATAAAAAAAAATAATTAAAAATTGAAATTTATTGTACCTATGTATGTATGTATTTTATCGCATTTTAATTTAATGTTTTATTTTGTAATCAAAATTAGAATTTTGTTGCTTATTTTATTTGTACTGTGATTTTTTTACTTCAAATTATGTTTTTGTGATTACATTTATTGTGACTACAAGTTTACAAGTATATAGACTTAAATTTTTTACAAATATGTAATAAAGTGTAAATAAATATTCTATACAAGAAAATTAACAATTTAAATGTACATATATATTATTTATAAATTTAGCTTTTTTAAACTTTATACCCTTTATATCCTGTCCTTTTCAGTGGAAGTTTTTAATTTTAAATGCAAACTTTTCAATTCAAGTGAAGAATTTGAAATAAATTTCATTGTTAATTTTTAAAATTTACGTCCTTACATTAAAAATTTTCTATACTATACGATTTCAAATAAAAAAGAGTTTCACCATAGGCATAGAGTAATCATATAGTATTATTTCACGAAATCACGTAGAATAAAATTTACTAGGTATTTTTTCAAATATCAAAATTCTGTGTTCACTCAAAAGCATATTACTCAATTTTTGACTGCTTATAAGTTGAGCGTATTTTTTTCCTCATAAATAAAAAAGTTGTGTGTACCTACTAGGCTACTACCATAAAATTTAAGGTTGGCGTAAGGCTGTTACCCGTAAAAATTACATAGTTTTGACAAGCGGCAAGCGTTTAAAGTACTCCGATTTAAGAATTTGCAGTTGGAATGTAAGAACACTATCATCCAGCTGCATCTAGTAAGATTGAAAATATTCTCTCGCAGTAAAAGCAGACATTACTGCGATACAGGAAATCCGATAAAAAGGATTTGCCAATTTTAAAAAAGCGAACGTGCGATATACATATCGCATTATCCATTCTAGTATATTGTAAGTGCACTTTTGTCCATTAGATACGTAACACTGATGTGCATCTCCCGTAAAAATTTCATATCCATACGACATGTCCTTCAAAAGTTATGTCAAAAATATTACATACAATATTCTCTTATTTTTTCAAATCTCCATTTTCTTACATTGTGAGCCGATATAAATGATCGGAGATACTCTGATCCCATAGTTCTGTATGCATACTTACGATATAATATGACTTTTTTATTTTTGCTATTGTATGTGTATGTTACAATATTCTATCTCATATCAAAAATTTGAATTCAATGTCACATGTGATACTAACGCTATATACGTTTGGACAATTTAGGTATCAGGAAATAACAGTTTTTTATTATTATTGTCATTAATAAGTAATTTTTTTGTGAAAAGCGGATTATTTTAAGTTTCTTAAGTAGATAAGTAAAAAAAGTAAAAAAATTAAAGTTATTTAGAAATACATTCTCAACCATACTGAAAAACATGATAAGAAATTGACTAAAATTGTGTCTGGTCGTCGCTCATGCACTAATATCTATTTTTTAACATCTTTCACTAACGAAAATAGTAGAGTGAAAGTATGTAATAAAATGTTCTTAAACACATTGAATATAAGTAGCCAAGTGGTGGAGACTGATTTTACCAAGCTAATGGCTGAGAACGGAAATCTTGAAGGAGATAAAAGAGGCAAACAACTTAGGAAAGTATCTGAAATAGATAAAAAACGGAGACAAAACGTTAAAGATGACATAAATTCATTTGCATCGATCAAAATCTCACTATTTGCGGAAGCAAACAACAAGAAAATATTTCGATAGTGATTTAACTATTGCGAAAATGCACAGACTCTACGAAGTTGAGTGTAAAACACGTAACGATACTGGCAATAATGTAACTTTGAGACAATATAGAGATATTTTCAATAATTGTTTCAATATAGGATTTTATATGCCTAAAAAAGATCAATGTAACAAATGTACAAAATATAATAACATGACGAAAGAAGAACAAGAAAATAATGAAGAAGAATACAATATGCATATTTTTTCCAAGAAGAAAGCACGAGTTCTAAAAGATGAAGATAAAGCAAGAGCTACTGAAGATGATACCGTCATAATTGCGGTCTTCGATTTTCAAAAAATTTTAAACGTTCCTTGTGAAGAGACAAGCATATTTTATTATAAAAGAAAGTTTTGCATATTTAATTTTACTATTTTCGAACTTGCCAGTCTTCAAGGTTTTTGTTTTGATTGGGACGAAACGATCGGAAAAAGAGGTGCTAACGAAGTTGCAAGTTGCCTCTATCAGTATTTAGAAAAACAAACTGAAAAAGGTATAAAAATTTACAATTTTTATTCCGATAACTGCCCAGGGCAAAATAAAAATAGATGTTTGTTTATTTTTTACGCATGGGTTTCGAAAATGTTAAAAATTGGGATAAAACATATATTTCGTGAAAATGGGCACACCCAAAGTGAGGGTTGAGACTTTATGCATTCTTTAATTGAGAAAGATAAAAAACTTAAAAAACTTTACGTTCCATCTCATTTGTATGCTTCTATCCGAAACTGTAAAGTACATGAGCCACATTATAATGTAACTGAAATGACGAATAATGAATTTTTAAATTTTTCAAGCTTTATAAATATGGTATATGTAGACAAAAATGTTCATCATTAACCTTAAGGTGAAATTCAATAACATTAGAATTCTGAAGACTGACAAAAATTATCCGAACAAATTATTTTACAAGTATTCATTTGAATCTGAAACATATTCTTCGATAACTTTATATGATCAAACTAAAGATACTAAACGCAGAAGACGTAAAAAAAAATTACAACTACCTACTGAGGAAGCCAGCTATTTTATATAAGGAGCCTTTGAAAATTTCTTCAGAAAAATACAGTGATCTGGTTGAGCTGTCGAATTACTTGCCAGCCAATTATAGAAGTTTCTACAAAAATTTGTCCCACATAAGCAAAAACCCAAACGAAACCAAAGAAGAAGATTTTGAAGAAGATTCAGATAATAACAATGTGAAATTTAAAAATTATGTACATATTTCTTTAATAAATTTTATTTTTTTTTATTTAAAATATTTTCTTTCAATAAATAATGAAGTTAAAATTAATGCAATATAATTTGTTTGTTTATTTAACTGTTATCATTTAAAAATCAATAAATAAAACAGTTTTAGGTTCTTATTTATTGTCATTTTGGTGGTATTTAAATATTGTAAGTACCTTATAAGCTGGGAAAAACAATATCAGCTCCAAACTAAATTATTGTAAGTAATGCCACATAAAATATAAAATTAAACTTTTGGGCGTAAAAATTGTAAGTATACTTATTGTATTTTATTCAGTTTTTTTTTCAAAATTTCTATGGTAAGTGAACATACAATAGGAGATTTTCGAAAATGTCCGTTCTGTTATATAAGTTTTTCAAATATCTCTATTTGAGCAAGTTATTCAAAAAAAGTTTATAATATTATTTTATTAGAGTCAAAATCTCTTTCATTTGCCGCAATAAGCAAACTTTGGTCTTGTATAATAAGCAGAGAACAAAGCTTAAGGAGTTTTTAAATCTTTAAATCGCTCTCCTGAAAAATGTGATTTTCGAGTTATCATATACTAGAATGGACAGTGCGATATATTACAGGTGCCACGAAAAACATCACATATTTGGATGCGGATTCGTAGTGGAAAAACGACTTAGAGGAAACATTATTGATTTTACACACATTTTACACAAGTCGTATTCCGTATCAGAGGCAAATTCTTCAACATCGGCCTATTATGGGTGCACACACCAACCGACGAAGCGGAGGACTCCACAAAGGATGAATTCTACGACATCCTTAATAAAACATATGGGTCCTGGATACAAAAATCGTGCTTCGAGACTTCAATGCTAAAATAGGCAAGGAAGGAATTTTCGGCAAAACGGTTGGTAACCATAGTCTGCACCTCACCACCACATAATGGATACCGAACAATTGATTTTGCAGCAGCTCGTAATATGGCTATAAGTAGCACAAATTTCGCCCATAAAAAGATACACAAAGCAACCTGACTATTCCCGGATGGACGTACAGCGAATCAAATTGACCACATTATGATTGACGCCCGACATGCTACCAATGTGTCGAATGTACGTACCAATCGAGGAGCTAAATTCTACTCTGACCACTTCAAAGCACGAATATCAAATGTCAAAAAAGGACGCACCAGCCAAAATAGGAAGTTGTAACATTAGAAAACTTCAGTCACCGGAAATAGCCATAGCATACAAGGAGTGTATAGTAGGAGTGAATGAGTGCTATACTCAATACCTATTCTCTACAACACATTCCGTCATCGAAAAATGGATGGAAACAATGCGCAAACATCATCACGATGGCTGCCACACACACCGTGGGTTTTGGATACAACTCGATGAATGTTTGGTAAAGACGGTAGAGAAAAATTAACGTAAAACAAAAGCAGCTCAAGAAGAGTGTAAAGCGAAAGAAGAGACAAGAAAATAATAAGGCGCAAAAAACGTTTATTCGAAAAGTCTCAACTTTTGGATATAGAATTAAACCGAGACAGAGGCGAAATACGGAACTTTTATAAAAAGCCAAGCAGTTTACAGCTGGTTTGAAGTCCCGTACACACGCGCTGAGGAATGATTCGGGAAATTTGTTAACCGATACGCAAGAGATGTTAGAGCCATGGAAACAGCATTTTAAGGATGAATGACGCAAACATAGAAAACGAGATACGCCGCGCCCTAACTCAGTCAACTCCGAAGATACAGATATACCCAGTCCTGCAGAAGTGGAAGCAGCCATCCGAAAATTAAAGAACAACGAAGTTGCTGGACAAGATAACCTGCCACCTGAGTTTTTTAAGGCAGCAGGTGAAGTGATGATTGAATTCATGCATCAAATCATTAAACAAATCTGGATCGATGAGAGCATGTCTGATGACTGGAGTTGATGACACCCTATGTGCTGTGGTGATTGGGAGGCACATTTCTGATTCATTTCGAACGTGCTCCGGATTTCGACAAGGCGATGCGCTGTTATGCAATTTCTTTAATCTGATGTTGGGGTATATAGTGCGACCTTCCGGTTTGAACAAACAGGGCACTATATTTTAAAAATCGGTGCAGCTAATCACGACGAGCAGTTATCGAAGCCTTTACACAAATTGAAGAAAAAGCAGGTAAAGCGGGTCTTCTCATAAATGAGAAAAAAAATACATGCTGTCGACATTTTATTTGTCCAACATCAATTCCACCAATAACATCGATTTTTGAAGTAAGGCGAAGATTTACCCTTGCAAACTGTTGCTACTGGGTAATACAACAAAATCCTATTTTTCAAAATCCCTAACTTTTTTAAGTTCACTAAATTCAAAATCCAAATGCGACAAAATTCAATTTTCACTTTGCCAAATATAAAAAAAATCCAGATAAAATGGGAAACAAATAAAAAGAGAACTAGAAAATTTACAATATTTATATAGAGAGTTAAAACTTCGAATAGAGAAAGTTCTTTAAAAATAATTAAAACCTCTATCTGACAAAAGAGAAAAGATTTTTCATTTTAAAGCGCCATTAATTGTCTGGTTACTAGTTACTAACCTTTTAAACATAAATTATATTAACACATGTGCAACCATAGTCAGTAGTCAGTAACAAATTGGTTATATGAGTAATCGTATGAGTAGAACAATAGAAAATATCAACTTAATAAACCTAAGAAAAATAATGTCTTGTTGAACTGCAACCTGTAAAGTTGGTAAAATATCAACTATCAGTAATAATTAAGAAATTAAAAGTCTACATGCAGGCCGTGACATCTTAGAATTACCTTCGCACGAAAAGAAAGGTATTCAAAATTTAAATGATTGTTATGAATTTTAATAAATTGAAAATAAATCTAGAAGTATAAGAGTAACTATTTTGAAATAGGTTTTGTTTGTTTGAAATAAAAAGTTAATAGACCGCAATTTTTCTTTTTTGTTCTAAAATTTTGATTAACATTTGTTTTGTTAATTACATATATATTGCATTAATATCTTCCATTTTATTTATTTTTAAAGTTTGTATATCAATGTAAGTCAATAAAATAATTAATATCAGTTAAAAATAAACAATTTTTATTTGTTAAAATTAAAAATTTAATTTTAAATTCGAATTTTGTTTTGTTTTTAGATATTTTTTCATTAAAAGCTTGACAGAAACAGACATACCTGCCTACCGTCTGCGAAAACAGGATTTCAATAAATAAGTAGCAGAGGTTTGGACTTTAAAAATAAATTTTGTTTTTTTATTAAAACATGGCTATTTTACTAAAATTTGGATTTTGAAAAATGATATTTTGTCGTATTTGGATTTTGGAATTGTGGATTTAGTCCATTTGACTTTTGGTATTAGGGATTTTATGGCTAATCCTTGCTAATTCGGTTTGTCCAAACTGGGTTCAAAGCTCCTATCCCAAAATACCAAGGCAAAATTATAAAAGGCGCTCCTCGTTCCGGTGCTGCTATATGGTTCTGAATCGTGGATATTACCAAAAGCAAGCGAGCATGCACTTTACATCTTTAAGAGAAAAATTCTTCGTTGCATTTATGGTGTCTAACGAAGGGGTTTGCCAAAGAAGATACAATGCCGAAATATAACAGCTTTACAACGAAATTGACCTAGCTATAAAAAGTCAGTATAAGACGTCTCCTTTGGTTAGACCATGTAGAGCTGATGGATGAAAATGCTTCAGCTAGGATACTCTTCAACTCCAAGCCCCAGGGAACGCGTCGTCGAGGGAGGCCACAACTTCGTTGCACAGATGAAGTATTAGCAGATTTGAAAAAACTTCAAATCACTAACTGTAGAGATTGCGCTCGTTACCGAAATCAGTGGAGGACAATTTTGCGTTAGACCCAGGACTTTCAAGGTCGTTAGCGCCCAACAAGTAAGTAAGTAAACGAGATGACATGTATTTTGATAATACGCCAAATGATCGACCAAGATCTGCACGTTCACGTTTCAGTTGTTCAACTAATAAAGAAAAATAATCTTGAAGATCTGAAATTATTGAAATTAATGAAAAATTTAACACATTAATTATATGAAAATGTGTGCTTTACTTTATTAAAATGTTAAAACAAAGTTTTTTACTCAACGTCCATATCTTCTTCTATTTGAGTGACTTCGGAATGTTGTCTAACAAAACATAGCGTTGGTTTTTGCAAAATATTTGCAACCACTTCTAGCATTTTTTTTTTTGGGAATTCAAGAATTGCTCTGTAACCCCATGATAGATAAAATCTTTAAAAGAAATTCAAATCAAATGACCATTCGAAAACGAAACAAAAATTTATAAGTAGTTAATTTTATTAAAACTTACTCGGATTCATTTGAGGTAATAGATTGAATTTTTTCTCTTTTTAAATAAAGTTGTTTAACGTAAGTTTCGGTAATTACTTTTTTTACTAAAAAAGGAAAATTTTCGTTTGGGTCTTCCAAAGGAATTCTCAATTTCTTTAGATAACTAAACAAGATTTCTAAAACAAATATTTATCAATAAATTTATATTATCAAATAAAAATTTACCTTCATTAACTCTTTCATCTTTCATAAAAATGTATGATAATACTAAAAATAATAAAATATGTTCACGTTTTTGGCTATCTGTATACTCCAATATAGATGAACACCCTAATGTGGAGATAGTAATGTAAGTTTTAGTTGATTTTGTTTCGGGAACTTGATGAACAGCTAAACCATAAAGCTAAAAATTATATAAGTTCAAACTTATTATTTTAATTGTTAAATTTCACCTTCATCATTTTTTTTTTGGCTCTCGAGAAAACTTCATTGAAAAGTCTCGTGTTCCCTCCAACAGCGTTTGAAATAATATCAGCTCTTTTGATTGGTATTTTGGACGATGAATTATTCAAAATTATTTTGACTATTTTTTTAACATATTCATTTTTTAAATAATCTGGAATTTCTAAATCCTCCTCGTCTTCCATTTTGGCACTGTTTGTGGTGTATATGCAAGTATATATTGTATTGTAGCTTGATTGTTAAAAATAGATAGAATAGTTAATTTCCGAAATATTCTACAACTAACTGACAGTTGACACTCATGCACTTACACTTACTTTATCAAAGCCTTGTCTTATTGAAGCCTATTGATTTAAATGCCTTTTCAAATGTCACTTAAGGGCCCACACACAAAGCAATCGGTTACAGCAATTTGCCTAGTTGCACGACAAATTGCTTCGTGTGTGGTAAAGTTGCAGCAACCAACTTCAAGTTGCTGCAACCATTGTACAAAAATCAAATGCGGTTCCATACCCGAAGTAGTCGGTTTGCAGCACCCAGCATGGTGCAACAAGTTAAGCAACCGTTGCTGCAACTCCATTTTTTGATAAAATTTATAGAAAAAATAAGCTTTAAAATTAAAAGTGAAATGTTAGAGATTTAAATATTAGATTATAAATATTACTTACTCCATTATTATTACTTTATTATTTATTTTTAAAGTTACCTTAAATTTAAATTTCCTGTACAATTTTAAAAAAAATGTTAAATATGTTTACAGCTCAAAGTATAAAATTCAACTAAAAAATTAATATTAATTTTCAGCAACTGTACCGTACACGAAGCAACACGTTGCAGCAACCTTGACCACCCCTAAATAGAATCAAAAGGTTTTGATTTTCTTGCAATGGTTACATGTAGCAACTTGAATGTGGTTGCTGCAACTCAACCACACACGAAGCATTTTGTCATGCAACTAGATAAATTGCTGCAACCGATTGCTTCATGTAAGGGCAGCAAAAAAATTTTGATTTTATGTAGGTGTGGTCGGTTGCTGCAACGTGTTGCTTCGTGTATGATACAGTTGCTTAAAATTAGTATTAATTTTTCAGTTGAATTTTATACTTTGCGTTGTAAGCATATTTAACATTATTTATAAAAAAAAATTGTATTTGTACAGGAATATTTTGAACGTACCTCTAAAATAAATAATTAAAAAAACACAGCTAATAAAGTAATAGTGCACAGTGTTGCCGTTCCATAATTTGTCAGGGGAAGTAGTTTTAGAATTTTCAGAGGAGTACCACATACATTTTTTTTACAATTATAAATAAAACAACTTAAATTTTGTGTAGTTTGAAAGTTTATTCAAATTTTTATTTTAAATAAAAAAACAAAATAACATTAAATTCAGAATTTTTCAATATAAAATTAAAAAATATATATTTTAGTATACAATTTATTAGAAAATTAAACGTTGGTATCAAATCAAATTTTAAACAAGCACAGAAAGTTTTAGTAGAAATTTTAGTAGAAATTAAAAATCAAACCTTAAATTAAATTCTAATTCAGTTTTAAAATTTTTTTATAATGCATTCAACTTCATTAATTTAAATAAAGATTTTTCTAAATTAAATATTGCTTTGTAATTCATTACATAACAGCCTTTTTACATTAAAATTAAATAAAATTTAGTATTCAATTTATTAGAAAATAAAACGTTAGTATCAAATCAAATTTTAAAACAACAACCAGAATGAAATATTACAAGCATATTTTAAAAGTATCACAGCAATTGAAGATACTACAACCAGACATATAAAAATGGTATCAAACTAGTACGATACTACTGGGACCTCTGCTACTTGTTTGTAATTCCAATTCATGAATTTAACATGTATACCATTTAATTTAGTTGGACAAAATCTATTACTAAGGTAAATGTAAACTATTTTGGCCTGGAAATGTTATAAAAATATACTATAATAGTAGCTTGACAAAAAACAAATCGAAAAAGCAAATGAATAACATTTTCAATATTTATGATAGTTTTTTAGCAAATTTTGATAAGGTAGCCAAGAACAGGTATCGTTTACTGATAATAATTCTTTGGCAGTCATTAAAGCAGCTACAGTTTCGGTTTCTAAACAGTTTATTTTTTTTTTTATTAAATTTACCTATGAGAAAGTTCTTTCAGCAGTAGCACTACTGTGTGGCAAACATAGTAACGACCCTATAAATTGTTTTACTTGTGGAAACATTTGTTCTCTTAATCCATTTTTCATTTAAAAAATTTTATTCCAAAAACATTCTAAATCAAAAAATCTGTTTTCAAATTTGATAGCATAGCTAAGGTTCTATATTCATCATCTAAAACATTCGGATCTAAACTTTCAGTCAAATTAGGAAATAAACTAATGAAGGATACTAAATTATTAGGATCAAGACCTTGCAACCCAATTAATACTTTATCATTAAAGTTAATTCGTTTAAAAATTTCTCCACAAAATTTTCCGTAGTAAGACAAACAATGTTTTCTGACATCTAAAATATCATAATTAGAAAGACAACCGCATTGAATGGGTAATTCCGACTTTGCTTCAAGGTAAACGTTATTTATATTCTGTAGGCAATTTACTAGAAGAGTTTTCTAAGTTAATTTGATTGAAATTATTGTCATCTATAAACTCTGATTTGATGAAATTGTTCAGGATTGTTTTGGTATAAGTTTTCAGCAGTGGAAGTAAAACATGTATTCGAGGATATTTAAACTGAAATTCTAAAGGAAAGGAGTATAATTTAGTGCATGGGAGTATCGGAGTACCACTAGTTGGAGCGGAGTAAAAATACTCCGATCGGAGTATCTTCGGTAGCACTGGTGCAGTAAGTAATATTTTATAGTTTAATATTTAACTCTCTGTAAATTTAACTTTTAATTTAAAAGCTTATTTTTTCTATAAATTTGATCAAAAAATGGAGTTGCAGCAACGGTTGCTATGCAATAGCTATGTACATACATATATATTCAATCATAGACTTAATAATAATAGACTGGCATCGAGCAAAAATTTTCAGCCAAAAATGAAACAGCTGAGTGTACCATGCATATGATTAGTTTCTTCAACCATTATTCCGGGAAAATATATGAAATTTGGTGTCATTTTTTTCTGTTTAGCGTATATAGAGTAGTATACGAAAAATTTTTAAAAAATTATTATAAATATATTAAAAATATAAAAAAAAAAACATTAAAGAATATTGAAAAATGAGACGTAAATGCTGCATAAAAGGATGTGGAAAAATTGAGAACATTTCTTATCACTTGTAAGTTCAATAATATTTGAAATAATATCTACTTTGAAACTATATAATTTCATATTAATAATTTTTAGATTCCATTCTGATCAATATGTAATAAGTGGATTTATGCGATTCAAAATCTGAATAAGCAGTACGGAAGATTTCTGAATGGAACGTGGGTGTGGGGGACAATTTTAAAGAAGTATGTTTTAAACCAAAATTTTGTTTCGGTCATAACAAATTAAAAATTGACTCTATTCCAATCATCTTTCCAAATATGGATCCATCTGAAACGTAAGTCAAAATTAAATTTTAATTTCTTTTTGTTCCATTATACTAATGTTATGTTATAAAACTATAACATCATTTTATTTATTAAATTTGTAATTAGAATATAGAACATATTTAATGTATATTATTATGTTTTATGTGTAGCTGTAATTTAGAAATTTTGTGTGAAGATAACGAAGAAGTTCAACCTGAATCAGATGAAGACTCTTTAAATAATATAAATAAATCAATTTTGTGTAATAATACTCCACATGCTAGCAAATACAATAAATAAAAAGAATAACATTTTTAAATAAAAACTTAATTTTATTTTAATTTTTCTAGTTAACTAAAATAAACTGCTCTACTCATCTTTGGTTTTTAGTCAAAGTAATTTCAGGAACAGCGTATGTGTACCAAACGTATACAAATTAGAAATTGCTTATGAAAATTTTTGGCTAAGTCTCTAGATAGGAAATCGCATTAGAAGAAAAGAGAAAAAAATATTAGATTGCCAGTTTATTATTAATAAGTCTATGTATTCAATCATATTCGTTCGAATACAAAATTATTGTTTATATAAATGTATGCAAGATTTATAGAATTCTATTATTCTTAATATGAATAACTTTTTGTTGAGATAAAAATTGCATAAAATGTTTTTTTGACAGCTAAGTTGATCCATTTTTTTATTAGTTTTATTTAAACAAAAATCTCAACTCAAGAGATAATAGTCTCCCTCAGATGCCTTAGTGTTATTGTTCATTGCATTTGAAATTATACTGAAATAATTAAACTTGAGGGATCCAACACTTTGGTGGCGACCCGCCATATAAAAAATGTGTATGGCATGAGAATTATTTTTATTTTATGTTCTTTGCCAATGACTATATGCATGTATATATATATGACTTCCAAACCTAAAACAAACCATCTACAATATAAAGGTGTAAACTAAATTGCACCTAATCTTCAATACACTGGTTAGCAATTGCATTATACTAATAAAAAAATAATTTCCATTGTCATTAGAAATATGTACCTACTTTTACTATCTCAATTTTAAATTTATCAAAAATTATTTTAATAAATACGAATTCATTTTCAAAAATATATTATTTTTCAAATAGAATATCAGTCGGTATGTTGATAAATTTTTTTTTATTCCTTTTGAATATTTTTAAAAATAATTTATGTAATAAATCGGTTTTGTTAATTATAAAATTTTTTTGTATCTTTTAAGTCTAAAATCGCTACCTGAAATTATTTAAATATTTTTGTTGTTAATAGTGACCTTTGCTGTTTATTTTTAAAGGAAAACATTAAAAAACGTTCAATTCGAATTTTATATGTGAATTTATTATAGACTGAAATTATAATATATTTTGTTTATAATCAAGCAAAAATATAAAATATTACTAGTAAAATATTTTAATATGTATCTTAAAATATCTTACAGTAAATCCAAAGTGTAAACTTTTTCGTGCAACAAATACTAAAATGCATTAAAAAGCTTTTTTTTATCATTTTTGTTACATATGTATGTATATAGAAAACTTTTCATAAAAGATAATATTTTAATTATATCGTCGCTTGAATATTTTCTTTACCGTATATCACATTTATTTACTTTCAATTTTAATGACAGAAATTAATAAAAATTTTCAACGTGCTCTATATATTTCAAATAATTTTCATTTTTTGAATTTTTTCCTTAAATTTATCTGTAAATGTAGAGAGCATTTTTTATCGTAAATCCAATATGCTAATAAATGATTAATTAATAAAAATTGTAAATTTAAATTTTACGATATACGGTACGGTATACAAATTTTAAATTTTAATTCTAATTTTCCAGTTTTAATATATACGCTTTTAATATATATAATTCTTTAATAAACAAAAAAATAATAAAGTAAAAGATGTTCATTAAAGCGGCTTATCAAAGATTTATCATTAAAGATCATTTCGTTTAATTAGATTATAAAATAATTAAGAAAAGTTTTGGTGGCAAGTACGATAAAAATCTCACATCCAGTTGCACTCAATTTTTGTGTTGCGATAAAGTTAATGTTGAATAAGTTTTATAATTTAATTAAAAATTTAAAGCCGTAAGAACCAGAACAACCTAAAACAAAGAGTAATTAAAGTGTTTCTAACAAAAGATTAAAATATAACTAATTGCAATTAATACTTACTGAGTTAATTATTGTTGTAAAAAATTAACTCTATCTCCAAAATTAAATTATCAAAAAAGAAGCACGTACGATATAGCAATAAACAAGCGACAACACATTAAAAAATTATGCTTCAACCTTCTTTTTCTCTTTCTTCTTTTTTAAAAATGATGGTGTCCTTAAGCCTTTTTTTTTCTTTTTGTCTTTTTTCGGTGAACCCTCTGTTGAAACATCTTCTTTGCTGCTATGTGAAAATGTACTTAAATGTGCACTTTCGGAATTATCTCCATTTTGAGCCCGCTCACCATCACTAAATACCACTTCTGGCTGACTTGGTTTCGGCGCTTGTGATGTTTCTACTTTTAAAACATGTGATTCTGATGCTTCATCTGTTTCTGATTGGCTAAGAGCGGCAGTAGGTTTTTTTGCAGCAGCATTTAATGTTGAACTAAGGGCTTCAGATTCGGAAAAATCTGTATCCGTATATTCTCCATGAACTCTCTTCTTTTCTACAGTTCTTTTGTATTCATTTAATTCATCATCAGTAACATTATCAAATGGATTTTTTGCATATGGAGCTTTATATACTGTTGCGTTGTGTTGATAGCCACGTTGAATAATGCCTTTAGATGCAGCACCCATTAAGACAACATGATCACCAGTTGATGAAACATTTGCATCTTTAATGCGACTGGCTTCTTCCCAAGTGACACCTTCTAAAATTTGTGATTGTGGTCCTGCAGAAATTTTATCCGCTCGACGATTATCTTTAATTTGTTGTTGCAATTTTTTAAATTCTTTTGGATTTGTGCCAGGTGGAACAAATTGTAATGCATTATCAATCCTAACTGCATTTGAATGCGTTGGTGATCCATCAGCGACCCATTTTGTGATCTTTTTTGGATCTGTAGTACCAGTTTCCAATACCTCAACTTTTTGGTAAACGTTTGGGGAATTTAACCATCTTGTACGATCACCTCCCTTCCGTAGATCAGACTTTTTCCAAATACCTTGTCTGTAAAGTTCTTCTTCTTCTAATAAATAACCTAATGATGATACGGCAGGTGGTAATTCCACATCATTTTTGGGTTTTGGCAGTTCTGATTTTACCAATGGATTACGATATATGTGACCAGTGCGGAATCCAGCATTATCAAGCATTCGCATTAACGCTTCATATTCAGCACCACCAACGCGCCATTTTGGCTTTTGGTGAGTATTTCTTTCTATCTTATTATCAGTTTGCTCCTTACCAGTATCATCTCCATATTTTGCTTGTTCATATCCTTCAGGTGGTTTTCGTGATGCATCATATATAGCCTTTCGTGATTCTTCTGGCATTAAGACTAAATTTTCAACACCAACTGGCAGTAATTTTAATTGAATTTCGCAGGCTTGTACAATATTGTAAGCTGCATAAAAAGCTTCTTCAATTGTTTCCCCACAGCAAAGAGCACCATGGTTGTTTAAAAGCAAGACTTTCGAGTTAGGTCCTAAGCTCCGTATTAATTTTTCACGTTCTTCCGGTTCATTTAATGATCCTGTATATGGGTGTGTAGCAATTTCGCCTAAAACAGCCGATTCTTTTGTTAGCGGTAGTAAACCAATTTTGAGCGAAGATACTGCAACAACACTATTACATCCAACATAAATAGCACAACGTATATCTGGGCGACTTGCATGAACAGCTGAATGTAATAAATAATGATTTAAATTAACACCAAAATTTGTTGTACCATGTTCTACAATATTGCCTTGCATATCAATTTTATTTAAAGATGAAGCTGTTATTTCATGATACAATAATCCGAAAGGATTTACCAAAAATAGTTCCTGATCAGCATTTAAGCGGGCAGTTATTTGTGCACCTAATCCTTGTGTAAAGCCATACAAATCCAAAAGACGGAATGTGGCTGCCAATTTACATCTCAAAAGTTTTTCACCCTTTGCATAACCCATTGACTCGACACCTCGAATGTCATTTATTGGGAGAACACAGTTGGAGCTCTTAAATACACTACCGATACGTGACGCAGGTACACCAACTATTTCTGATAATTGTTGCAATAGTCCTGAAGCAGATCCTTCTCTAATTTGACTATCAACTATTCTTTCAAGCTCTTCACGGAACAATTTTGAATTCATTATTGCTTCAACCCGTTTACGTCGCTCCATTTCTCTCATATCTTGTTCAATATCCGCTGGTCTTACTGGATGTTCATCCTCATCGTTTACGGCATCAGATATTCCATTCTGAGGAGGTTGCTCTATTTCCATCATTTTTAGTTAAAAAATTTTGTAATGTTAATTTCAGTTTTAATAACTTAAAAATATATTTAACCCTAATTTAAGATAGGGTTTTCGAATAGTTTTTAATTTTTTTCGCTTATTAGTGATGCTTGATTTAGAAAGAATTCAGAACACTGAGGCAGTATCGCGCACTAAAAATATCTACTTTTTTCTTTTGCCAAATATATGTATTTAAAACTTATTTAGTCAAAATTTAATTTCGGATATTTTTCGGGCTATAAATTTGTATCTAAATATATGAGTGTTGTACGGAAAGCATACGCCCATGTAATTTAATATATTTCCTGAGTCAAACTTTAATTGCACTAAAATGATTTCGTTTTATTTCTTTTTTTTAATTAAATATCGACTGTTTTAAAGTCCACTCGCTCATCCGGAAGATAAATATTTCGCCCTTATTTGTGGAGAAAATTCTGACTTTGTTAATTGAAATCAATCTTCACCACACAAATATTGATTTGGATTGCGTCACGAAGCATACATTAGCACACTTTTAAAGCAAGAATGAATTGTTTTTACATAACTAGCAACATTTACTTTTACAGCAACAATTGATGAATGTTCAGTAAAATTTTTCTTTAAGTAATTTTTAAACGCGTCTTTTGAAAAAATTACACAATTTTACTGATAATTTTTAATATTACTTAACTTACTTTAAAAATTTACAAAAATACACGTAACATTGCATGCATATAAATTGTGAAATTTAATAAATTATTTACCAGTAAGAAATACTGTTTTTATGTTGCTAAAATATTCAGCAACGTAAACAGTTAAAGTTTGTTTGGTAGAGTGTGAAAATTTTATCAGAATTTCTTAAAATTTTGTCAATTAAAAATGATGTCATTCTTCATACCATAATTCACAAATTATATAAATAGAAAGAGCTTTTTTTTAAGTGGTTTATCAAAAATATTTGTGTCTTAATTCAATTGAAAAAGTGAAAATTCAAAAATCAAGCACATATGATATGGATTCATATATGGCTATTGGCTATATGGAATGGATATGAACAATGACCCTCCTATTCCTTTCCTATCAGTATGATAAAACAAAACGGGAACTGTATTCATAAAGTATGTATGTATATTATATTTAAGGATAAGGGGTGATGTGATGGATGACTGATATACATTCCTATATGTAATTTGAAATCACTTATATAATATAATAGTTTTCTTTATTAATTGGTAAGGAATGAATTGAAACGTGCAATAATGTACTACCCAAAGTAAAAATATTTAAATCGAAATCAGACTTTGCGTAATAATCGTGTTTTACCGTAAAAATTTAATCTCAAAAATTGAATTTAAATTAAATTATGTCATTTAGCATTTAAGTACATACTTACAAAATATAGACATGCATGTCAGTGCTAGTTGTAGATATAGATAATGTATAATACATATAATTAAATTAAAAGAATAATTTTGATATGATAATAATAAAAATTGAGATAAGATAGTTTTATATAGGAAACTACCGTAAGATAAGGTACATAGCTTAAAACCGTACCTGTTATGTTGTTCATTTACAATACATGCATGTATGACCAGTTATAGTTTTTAATTCCATTAACAAAATCCTGAAAGCATTCCTACGAAAACTTGTAAAAGGTCTTGAAGAAAAAGAATCCATTCTACACACATTCGTACATGATGGTACATGTTTTTATTTTGGATAGAAAAGAAAACTATCCCGCGGTAGAAGTAGTTTTCGTGATAAGAATTGAACGTCGCAGGCCATAGATATATAAAATACAGATTGGCAGCTAGAATACAAATTTTCAGTCACTTTTGGTCAGCTGTTTTTCATAAATCTGAGTTCAAATAATTTAGTTTCTACTGCAAATAATTCCCTTTAAAATGGAAACTTCGTACCATTGTAATATGAAAAGTGTTAGAGTAAAAAATATATTAAATTACAATAATTTTAATAACTGGATTATTTTTAACGTAAAATCTCAATTAATTTAAAATAATTCTTTTTAAATTTTCTTTTAAAATAATGTCTATGTGTGTATATTCATACAAAATTCCAAATAAAATATAATTAACAAATCAAAAAGTAAAGCTTAAAAAAAATGTTTTGATACGTATAGGGTTGCCAGAAGGGGAAAGTTTAAAAAGAGAGCTTTTTCAGGAAAAAAAAGAGGACAAAAAGAGAAGGGTATAATATAAAATTAATATGTATACAAAAAATTTATACCAAATAAATAATATAATTTAATAAAATAACACGATCTAACACTGTCTATATTTAGACGAATTCTACATTTTTGCCTTTGAAATATTTAATTAATTTCAGATTTAAAGGTTTTTCCTTAAATTCATGGGAGGAAATATTTTTTTCAACGAACATTTTTGACATTTTTGCTCTTTTTCTTTACAAAAATAAGATAAATTCTGTTTAAGAGAAAAAGAGAGCAAAAAGAGATACAAAAGATCCGAACGAAGAAAGAGAGTGAACAAAAATATCGTGTTCAAAAAAGAGTACATGTTCTCTTTAAAAGAGATATTCTGGCAACCCTAGATACGTATATATTTATGTTCTTGATAAGAATTATATAAATAAAATTAATTAAATTGATACATGGGCTGACACAGTTTGATTTGATGGTTTGATGGTTAAACCAAATAATATCCATAATTAATGGATATTCTTTGGTTAAACGTGGTTAAACTAAATAAAATGACAAAGAGTGGGAAAAAGTTCTTTTACTTTATCGTATACATTATTAATTATTTTATAAAACTAAATTCACATAGATTCTATTATTTATACATTCCCGTGAAATTTTATGTCTACTCTACATATTAACATACACATATATTGATAATATTAAAACATATTAGATATGTATACAAATTTATAAGTATTAAAAATAATCGGGGTGGAGAATGCAATTCTCACTGGAAATTGCTACATTTTGCAAAGTTAAAAGGCCAATGTTTAGGAATGAGTGGTATAATGATAAAAACTAACCTAAAAAACAAAAACTAAACATCGGATCCTTTTTTCTATCAAAATAGTCGTTGCAATTACATTGCCCAACACCTTTTTAGCATAAAGTCTTGAGCCATTTTAAAGTTTTGGCGGATCAAAGTTACGTAGTAAAATTGGTGATCTCACTTTAAGTAAAAGACGATTTGATAATCTAGCCCTGCCGAATATCGGATTTTTTTTTTGTTTTTTCATGTATATATTATATAACATACAATTTTTTTTCATAGAAATAAGAAATTTGCATACCACCGTACCTTTATAGTCATGTATTTGTCATTCTATAATCATCATTTTTCTTACGAGTAAAATTTAGCCTTCCTAAATTCCTTATGTAAAAAAAAATAAAATAAAGAAAAAATTTTTTTTTTTAGAAATATTTGTCTTTAATTTAAGCGTACTAAAACTACAAAAATAAACTTTAGAACCGCAGCTTGATATAAGGGTTTCAAAGCAAGTGATGATTGTAAATACGGAAAAAGCAAATCAGCTTAGTGAAAGAAAAAGAAATAATAAAAGAAAAAGATTATAGATTAATAAAAGAAACCAAATTAAAAACACAAAAACAATATAATGACCGTTCCCGTACGCACATCTTGTAAAAACTTATCCAAGTTTTTCCAAGTTTTTACCAGAAGTCGTTCCTGTACTGAGAGTTTTTTCTAAAAACGAGAGATAACATATGTTTTCAACTTCGTTCAACAAAGTTCAACAACATTTTCTCGAATAAGTTTTTGCAAGTAAAATTTTAGGACCGTTCCCGTACTTTTCTGGCAAAAACTTGCAAATGAGAGAAAAGAGAGAACAAAAAAAAAAAAAGAAAAAAAAAGAAAAAAGAGTTAGAAAAACTCTCATCTGCAAGTAAAAGTACTGGAACACAATTCTTGTAAAAACTTGCAGCTGTCAAACAGCTGACAAGCAATCTGACATTCTGAAATTAATTTAATTATAAACAATCATTTTGAATTTCCGGAGGTGTTTTTTTTAAAGAATTGTACATAATTAAATTTAAACGAAATGGCAGCGGAAGATATAAAAAATATATATTACTAAGTAGCGATTCGGATTACATTTTTATTACATTTTTTTAGTGAAAGCGAAACTGAAGAGTTCAGGAATGTAATTCTAAAGCAAGTGCTGTTGGAGAACTTTTTACATAAAAACAAAAGACATTGCATTCGAAACTATTTGGAAGGAATAGTTCCAGGTTATTGTGAAGAGGAATTTGTAAGACATTTTCGTGTAAGCACAAATGTTTTCAAATATTTATATGAAGAACTGCAAACATTTGAAAGTTTTGCAAACCTACGTGCAGATAAAAAATGTAGCTCAGAAAAACATATAGCTGTATTTTTATGGTTTGCGGGTCATGAAGCTTGTTGTTATAGAGACTTAGCTGACGATTTATCCTTATCAAGTGTATCCGTATTATTAAATTAAATTATACATATATTACAATAATAAAGAATTATGAAATTTATCCTCCACTAAATTATATTTTTCATTTTTTTTAATAAATTTCATTTAAAAAACAAAATTTTGCATAACAGATACATATGAGAAATTACAAAAGTAAATAAAAACATAACCTAAAAAATACAACAACAACAAAAACAACAACAAAAATTTAAAGTATAAGTTTTTACAAGTTAAAATTTTACTTGCAAAAACTTATTCGAGAGAATATTGTTGAACTTTGTTGAACGAAGTTGAAAACATATGTTTTCTCTCGTTTTTAGAAAAAACTCTCAGTACAGGAACGACTTCTGGTAAAAACTTGGAAAAACTTGGATAAGTTTTTACAAGATGTGCGTACGGGAATGGTCATTTTAACTTGTAAAAACTTATACTTTAAATTTTTGTTGTTGTATTTTTTAGGTTATGTTTTTATTTACTTTTGTAATTTCTCATATGTGTCTGTTATGCAAAATTTTGTTTTTTAAATGAAATTTAAAAAAAAAAATGAAAAATATAATTTAGTGGAGGATAAATTTCATAATTCTTTATTATTGTAATATATGTATAACTTAATTTAATAATACGGATACACTTAAGGATAAGGATAAATCGTCAGCTAAGTCTCTATAACAGCAAGCTTCATGACCCGCAAACCATAAAAATACAGCTATATGTTTTTCTGAGCTACATTTCTTATCTGCACGTAGATTTGCAAAACTTTCAAATGTTTGCAGTTCTTCATATAAATATTTGAAAACATTTTTGCTTACACGAAAATGTCTTACAAATTCCTCTTCACAATAACCTGGAACTATTTCTTCCAAATAGTTTCGAATGCAATGTCTTTTGTTTTTATGTAAAAAGTTCTCCAACAGCACTTGCTTTAGAATTACAATCCTTAACTCTTCAGTTTCGCTTTCACTAAAAAAATGTAATAAAAATGTAATAAAAATCCGAATCGCTACTTAGTAATATATATTTTTTATATCTTCCGCTGCCATTTCGTTTAAATTTAATTATGTACAATTCTTTAAAAAAAAACACCTCCGGTAATTCAAAATGATTGTTTATAATTAAATTAATTTCAGAATGTCAGATTGCTTGTCAGCTGTTTGACAGCTGCAAGTTTTTACACGAATTACGTTCCAGTACTTTTACTTGCAGATGAGAGTTTTTTTAACTCTTTTTTCTTTTTTTTTTCTCTCTTTTCTCTCATTTGCAAGTTTTTGCCAGAAAAGTACGGGAACGGTCCTATTATTAGTACACAATACACATACATATGTATATTTAACCTTTGTTGAATGCAAAGAATATTTATTAACAAGAATATGCACTCCCAGTTTACGTAAAGCAAAGACAATTTTTAAGAGAACCCAAACCAAGCACAATGTCATTAGTTAAAACAGGAAACATTTACATGTACTTATCGTATACCAAATTTATTATGAGAGGGAAAAGGTACAAAACAGATGTTTGTCTTTTGCTTCATACTGTAAAAAAAACTTTCCGTTCCCATTAGTCTTCTTTGGATTTGTTTGCATTCCCATTATTTATATGAGGCAAGGTGGCAAGAAACCATGATGGAAAGATGAGGCAAGGTTTGTTCTAATTTAGTTTGTTCCCTTATACGATAATTAATTCTGATCTTTTAATATTTCAATATTTGGGTTTTAAACATTATTATTTTCTCATATAGCTATTAAAAATATTAAATTATAATTACATTACAATAATAGGTATAAAATATTATTAACATTTTTGTCAGTAATAATTTGGAGTTATAGACATTATTATTTTTTATTAGTTATATTAAACTATAGTAAACCTAAATATTTATTATATTAGTATGCGATTATAAAATAATACTGAGGACATCTATTTACAAATCACAGATATTAAAGAATATGATAACGCTGTTTTAGTTAGATCTCCTAAAAATCATAGTTGATATAATTTAGAAACAAATATTGTTAAATATTTCATCAACCCACATTTCGAAAGGGAAAAGGACCTCTAAAGTTGGCCTACAGATTTATCTGTAGGATCAACTGTTAAAATAAATAAATAAATAAATTTCAACAAAATTTTTGTCGTAAATTTTTTTTCCAAATCAATATATTAATCTACAAATTTTTTTAAAAATTATTAACTTTTTTTATTTAATTTCAGCCAACTTTTTTTGTTACTCTCTTTTGTTTACTATATTTTTTCTTTTTCTTGCACGTTAAATTCTTATTATCGTCTATTTCTTACAATTTGTAACAAATTTGCATATGGATTTGTGTGCAAACAAATGAATCCATACATGAGTGCATATTCTCTTTATGGATATTCTTTTGGTTGAATGGTTATTGAAAGGGTTATTTTGTTTAATGGATGCAAATTGAAACAAACATATAAATAAAGTCCAAGGCAAGTTAATTAAGGCAAATATAATAATAATTCAATGAGAAATTATGTAATTTGATATGTCTTCGAAGAGATACAATTCTGATAAAATAAAATATGCAATAGTAGTGAAAGAGTAACTTGCAGGCAATCAATGGGCCTAATTAAACGGTGTTGCAATTGCATGATTTCTCTATTTGTCTTTCATTCCCTTCTCTAAAAACTAATGTTTATATGGAGGCATTTCTGTTGCGTCGTGTAGATTTTTTCTTCAAAAAGTTTTGTGCTTCACATGCTTTAAATTCACAAATACATATACACAAACAAAATAAATAAACAAAAATATGAATTGAGTTCAGATTTATTTTTTGTGATAAAGGAACTTAAAAAAAAAAACTATATGATATGTGAATTGGTGGATTTCCTCTTCATGGACGAACGTCCGGACAATTTCATTTTACACTATATTTGAAACACAAATACCACTATAGAAAATTTTATGATTTCCTCTCAATGCCCGAAGGGCACTACATTTGTTATGTAGTCAAAAACGGTTGACGTTTGAAAAATTGTTTACATGCGTTGATATTATTTTTATTAAAATAATTTAAAATTTTGTCAAGAGTAATGGATAATAACATTGTTATATTCGAAAAAATAAAATATAGCGCTTTGCTTTTATATTAAAATATAAATTATTTGTTAGAAAGCAAAATAATCTTATACTAAAAAGCAAAAAACAAAAAAATTACACTTCATATATTTTTCTTAAAAAACATTTGAAATTCTATGTGTGACTGCGTTCATTCATAAATCGAGATAGCAATAAATTTTAATAAAATTTTATCAAATAATTATAGATCTATCCTTTTCTTTTACTTCGTCCTTCAGCCAAAAGTTAAAAATATTTTAACTAAGAAATGAATGAAGAAAATGCCCGAAAGGATTTTTTGTGTATGAGTTGGTAAAATAAAATTTTTTGATTGGTTAAAATATTTGTTCGGACGTTCGTCCATTAAGAGGAAATCCACCTTGAATTTCTTATGTTTTTTCCAGTGTTTGAGTTGATGACAAAAATATTTTTATTTATCACGACGTATTGAATTTTTTTTTGTCATATAGGTATTTTTACAAAAAAATTACAATAATTTAAATATTGTTGATCTAGCAATAAAATAAAAATATTTTGAATTAGAGTTCCTTTGGTAATATTTTTATTTTGTAATTATGGTTAGGGCCCTATTACACATCAATCATTCGTCAATCATTCATCCATATATTGTCAATTTATTGATTGATATTGGCAATATATGGATAAATGATTGATGAAAAGAATGATGTGTAATAGGCACCTTAGATTGTTGTTTTTAAGTTTTTCAAGTTGAATTTCATGTATTTTTAGCAACGATCGTAAAACAATATTTTTGCGTGTTAGTTGTTATATAGTAAGTATTTCTACTCTTATTAAAAAGAAAAACATAAAAAGGCAAAATATAAGATCAATATTTTTTAACAGAAATAAAAAAAAACGTTTTTATGAGAAATTAAATGTTTTCTTGTATTTGATATTTCTAAAAATATTTCTAAAATAAATAATTTGCTTTGTGTAATATCCTTATTATATAAAAAAAAAGTTTAAAAGAAGAAAACAAAAAATAATAACAAAATATTCAAATTCTTTTTTGCATTGGAGAATATGAAATCCGAAATAGAATGCGTGATGTTATCAAGTTGAGAGTAAAATTTTTTTACACTAATCCATAGAAATAATTCAAGGTGTTGACGACTGGGTGCAACAATGTCTAATTAACAAAATTGCAACATCGTCTAATTTATATGACGATTCAGGATTCACGTTTATAATATTATTATGTTTTTTTTTTTTTCGAAATAACGTTTATAATAAAGTGTAAAATGATTGAAAAACAATTATTAAACATAAATATAATACTTCTTTATTTTACATTCTTTTATTAGTTAAAATATATTTCTTATTAATTAGGCAAAATGCAAAATGAACCAATCACAATTATAATCAATGATCGAATGCAGAATTTCTTCTCTCTCCCGTTCAACTGTCAGTTTCTTTATGGTTGCGTTTGTTATCAACTCATTTTGGTTATGTTTTATATATCATGGTTGACAACTCGGCCATCCTGAAAATTGGAATCGTCCTCGATTTCATCGTCTGGTTCCGGGATGCACCACCTCTTGATTTTGTCTGGAGAATAAACTCCAGCATATCGACGTATTTTCCTTGGAGCTCCGGGAATATCTTCAACTAAATAACGATCATTTTCCAGAACCTTTGTTATTACATATGGTCCTTTAAACTTCGGTTGTATTTTCCGTGGCTGTCCCGTACTATTTGGTTCATTCTCCACTACTATTAAATCGTCCACTTCGTATTTTGTTGGTTGCCTATGTTTCTTATCAAATCGTTCTTTCCACATTTGTCGTGCGGCCATGATCTTTTCAGCGGCCTGCTGCCTGACAACTACTAATGGTTGACGATCTTCGTCGGTTATTTCATCATGTAACGCCAATATAATTTTATTTTTCAAGATGTCGCGGGGTTTAAAATCGAATATTATTTCCTGTGGGGTACGACCTGTTGTGGAAGATATCATAGAATTCAGAGACCATTGGATATTTCGTAGTTCTTGATCCCATTTACGTTCATTAATTGTTGAAGAAGCTATAGCTGTCGAGATCGTTCGGTTGACTCGTTCAATTTGGCCATTGGCCCTAGGTGTTCGTACGGCGGTCTTAATATGTTTCATGGAATGCTCTTTACAATATGTTTCAAAATATTTTGCAGTGAATGCCGTTCCTCGGTCAGTGATGATCCGTGCTGGTGTACCGAAATATTCTGTTACTTCGTCTAACACCTTTAATACTGAAGCCGTATTTGTAGACTTAACAGCTCGCAATATTACAAATTTACTAAATGGGTCTGAAATTCCCAACACGTGCATATTCCCCTTACTACTTTTAGGGAACGGTCCCAAGTGATCCAAGTGTATAGTATGAAAAGGTATTGGTTCAATTTCATCGAAATGCATCTCCCCTTCCGTTTTTCCACCCGGCTTCTTATTATAACAGCATTCGACGCAAGCCCTTAAGTATTTTGACACATAATTCCTCATGCGTGGAAACCAATACCATCGTTGAATACGTTCAAGTGTTTTTTCTAAAGCAAGGTGTCCGACGAGATCATGACATTCACGAACTATTCTCCAACGTACCATTTTTGGCACCACCCACCTTTTATTTTGATTGATTTTTTTAAATAAACGTTCATTGTCAATACAATACTCGTTAGCAAGATGTTTATCTACTTTATCTGAACGTAGATTGTCAATTATATTTTTCAAATCAGGATCTTGTATTTGCATAGTTAACAGCCAGTCGAGTCGGGTAACTTCGACTCCCATTATTTTCAGAGAAGCGGTTTCAGGTTCATTAACCACTTTTTCGTTAGGTGCACGGCTCAAGGCATCAACATGAGTCATGCGGCTGCCACTACGATGCTCCAAATTGAAATCAAACTCCTGAAGTCTTAGCCACCACCGTGCAATCCTTGGGATTAATTCTTTTTTTGACATAGTTGTTCTCAAAGATGCGCAATCGGTGACTACAGTAAAACGTTTTCCTAATAAATAGTATTTAAAACGCTCCAACGATTCAACTATCGCTAGAGCCTCCAGTTCGTAGCTATGAAATTTATTTTCACATTCGCTTGTTGTTCGACTAAAGTATGCGACTGGTTTTAAGTATTTCCCGTCTTGTTGTAATAAAATTCCAGCAAGACCGTCTGAACTTGCATCGGTGTGAACTTCATGAATCATTCTTACATCATATGAGGTTAATAATGGTTTACTACACAGAATTTGTTTCAACGTATTGAAAGCTATCTCTTGTTGTTGAGACCAAATAAACTGGCTATCTTTTTTTAATAATTCGTTAATTGGTTTTGAAATTTTAGCAAAATTTTGTACAAATTTTCTAAAATAACTGCATAGTCCTAGAAATTGACGTACTTCTTTGACATTCGTTGGTTGTTTAAATTCTTGTACTGCTTTTACTTTTATCGAGCCAGGTGATATTCCGCTAGGTGAAATATGATGACCCAAGTACTCTATTGTTTGTTGTAAGAAACTGCATTTCGTTAAATTTAATGTTAATTTAAATTCTCTAATTTTATTTAATACTATTTTTAATTTTTGTAACCCTTCTTCCACTGTTGTACTTCCGATTAAAATATCATCCATATAAATTTGGATATCTATATCTATTTCCTTTTTTAATTTATACATAAGTGTTTGAAAGACAGTTGGGGCATTTTTGAGCCCAAACGGCATTCGTTTAAATTCAAATAAACCCTTTGATGTTATAAAGGCTGTGTACTTACGAGATTCTTCTTCTATTGGTATTTGGTAATACCCACTATTTAAGTCAAGACTGGTGAAATAGTTATAAGAACTGGCCACTTGTAATTCTTCCTCGATATTTGGTGTGGGGCAAATTTCTTTTTCAATTTTTAAATTTAATTGTCGATAGTCGATACATAGACGTTCTTCTCCATTTTTTTTCTTTACTAATAATACAGGACTCGAATAATTTGAAGTTGAATGGGTTACTATGTTGTTCTCCATTAATTCGTTTACCTTATCATCGATAATTTCTTTTTTTGCATATGGCACTCGGAATGGTTTTTGTTGTACTGGTTTCTGATCAGTTAATTTGATACTCATCTCGATTTCTTTAGTTAATCCTAGTTGTTTCATATTTTTAGGGAACAATTCATTAAAATTGTTTAATAGTTTGATTAACGATTCTCGTTCTTTTGCGTTCGACGTTCCTTGATTTATTTCATCCTCTTTCACTACACGTTTGACTTCACAGTTAACTTCTTTTTCAGAACATTTATTTTCTATAATTATTTCTCCGTTCTCTCTATAAAATTTTACATCTGGGCGATCTAGCACATCGCGTCCTATTAACAATGGTACGGGCATATATTTACTGTTTACTACATAGACATCTATTCTTAATTTTACGTTATTGATGATTAGTTCGACATTTGACTTTTCAGTTGAGCAATATTCTCCTCCTAGGAATCCAGCGAAGTTGACTTTACAGTTTTTTCGATCAGTTAAACATTTATCAGCATATTCTTTTGCAATCAGCGTAAGAGGACTGCCACAATCTATTTGTCCTACCATTTCGTTATTATTAACCATTACAATCTTATGATAGGGTGTTGATTTTGAATATTCGATAACTCCTACTCGTGAAACATCTGGACATTCACTGGGTTCACCTCGTTTATGCACTCGATTACATTTGGTGCAACGAGATCGACGTTGTGGTGCAGGACAATTTCTGGCGAAATGACCTGACTGGTAACAATTAAAACACTGCGTTGACGTTTTAAATTTTTCTTCCTTCAGTGTTCTTTGTTCGTTGTTGGCATTTTCAGATGTAATCGATTTGAAAGTCGGCTTTTGCTGAAATGTATTCTGTTTTTGTTTTACTTCCCTTATATTTGTGGTTCTAAAACTTTCACACCAAGAGATTCTATCACGCAATTCTGCTATCGTGTCAATACGTTGTCCTTGAAAAGCTGCATATAATTGCTCATCACGCATGCCTAAAATAAAATATTTAACAATGGCATTCTCCTTTAAATTACCCTTATTTCCGAGTCGTGACATCTCCGCGACATATTCCATTAGCGTTTCGTCATTTTTACGTTTTCTTCCTAGCATACCCATATGTATGTCGGCATCGTTTACAATTGGCATATATTTATCTTTAAACTGCTTTACAAAATCACTCCATGATGTACAAAAATCATCTGTACGATCATACCACGCTCTAGCTAATCCTTTGAACTTTGGTCCAATTGAAATTAGGACTAATGGATCTTCCCAACTATAAAATGTTTTAAGTTTTTCTACTCGCTTTAACCATTCTTCTGCCGTTAAACTTTTTTTATCCTCCGGATTGAACTCAGGGAGAATTTCCATTAATTCTCTTGGTCCGAAGGTTAAAAAATTTCCTTGTCCGTTCCAATTCATTACAGGCGTTGATGTATTTATTACTGGTGAGTTGAAGGTGACATTACGTGCCGAATCACTTCCAACATTCTCTACGATCGTTCGTGCTTCACTTCTTATTGACGTAACTGATTCATTTCTATTATCATCAATATTTAATAACCGATTAATTAATGATGACTTATTTCCATTTTGTGATAACTTTAAATTTTTTAGTAGATTTTTTAATTCTTTAACCGTTCGTTTATTTAATTCCTCACGTTCCATTTTTTTTTAAGGTATCAATAATATTTCTGTCTTTTACGTTCTCGATAAATTTAGGTTATCTCGTTTAGCAATTCCCAATTATACGTACACTTTAATACTACCACCATGTGCTTCAATTTTTCATAACCTCAACCTTTTAGTTATGATTTTCGCTTTTGCTTGGATTTATTGATCCCACTTCTGAATTGTAAAATGATTGAAAAACAATTATTAAACATAAATATAATACTTCTTTATTTTACATTCTTTTATTAGTTAAAATATATTTCTTATTAATTAGGCAAAATGCAAAATGAACCAATCACAATTATAATCAATGATCGAATGCAGAATTTCTTCTCTCTCCCGTTCAACTGTCAGTTTCTTTATGGTTGCGTTTGTTATCAACTCATTTTGGTTATGTTTTATATATCATGGTTGACAAAAGTGTATGTACTCGTAAAATATTTAATACAAAATTTTATAAATTGTATTTTGCTTTTATAATTCAGTTCACCTTCACCAAGAAAATGAGACCAATAATCAACACAATTGGAGCACCCACATATAAAATAACAAAGTGGTTATAAACGAAATTCAATGAATTAAGGCCACCAGACGGTCTTTACGTAAAAAATTCTTTAGAATTTGTTGATAAAATAAAAGATCTAAAACTAGAAGACGAGGAAACTCTAATATCATTTGCCGTGGAATCACTATATCCGAACATACCAATCCCAGAAGCTTTACAATCCATAGACGAATTCCGAATACGTTAATTCCGATTTAGACGATGAAAGAGTATATTTATTATGATAAAAATGACAATTTATTATGAAAATTTGTATGACACAAAATCAGTTCCAATTTAGAGGAAAATTTTTAAAAACAACACAAGGTGTAAGCATGGGAAATCCATTATCATGTGTAATTGCAAATACGTTCATTGCAGCTTTGGAAACTAAATAGAAAAACATGAGAAAACTACCGAGAAACTGGATAATATATCTTATCCAGATTCTCGGCAGTTTTTTTATGATGATGTTTTTGCAATAGCAAAATTAACAGATATACCATTAAAATTAGAAACAACTAATAATCAATACCCGACAATTAAATTTACTATAGAATTGGAGAAAAATAAACAGGGGTGGCAGCACGTAACTTGTTACAAACGCTTTTTTTTGCGTCCAACACCAGCGCCACAAATTTTTTTTGGCAGCATGTACTTTGAAACGCTACTTTGGGATTGAAACAAAAAAAAAATTTACGAAAAAATTTTGCAATTTTTTTTTTTTTTTGAGACACCGGATCTCTTGTTTTTATAGTCGGGGGCTACTGACCCTAAACCCCCCTAAACAATTTTTTTGAATATGGGACAGTTTATCGAAAGACATATTGCAAATGGCCTTTTTCGCAAAACTATCTTTGCATAAGTTCTCGTTTCGCAAACTGCACAATTAGCATGACCATACTCTCCACAAAAAGGTTTTTGGCAAACAGAAACTTAACAGAGACTTTATTATAATAGACTTTATTCAAATTACATTTTGACGCACGCGCAAAAATTTATTTTATCTATCTATTAAATTTTTGTTTCCACAATTACGATAGATTCTGCAATTCATAATACGATAGGATAGAGTATCGTTTGTATTGAAAACAGCAAATATAAAAAAACTCTTACGATATACGATAAAGATATACGATAGAATCCGATAAGTTCTCTGTGATAGTACCAACACATTATTTTTCGCATAATCTATCGCATATCGTACTTTTAGCAGCGTTGATAATAGGCATGATTGATGTTTCGTTTGATACATGCCATTTTGATATTTTTTGATGTTTCCTTTATTTAGGATTTCTAATCTACAATAGTTTATAAAATCAAAAAGGTAGTCACACTGTTTGTTTATATTGATATTTCCCCAGATCGTGTGGTGAGCATTGGCATCACATGCTATCAGCAGTTGTTGTTTACTGCGATAGCATGAGTAAATAAGTTCCGTCAGTACTGTAGGGATGTCCTCCGCTGAGTCTCCAGGTAAGTAGGGAGACCATACGATAATCTCTAAACCACCCCCACTTGTTGGTAAATTAATACTTGCCTCAAATTTTTGATATCATACAATATAACACCTGTGACGTCCTTTATTTGGTCTTTAAGAGTGTGTTGCTCTTGTAAAACGGCTATGTTCAGGCTGTCGTGGATGAATGTGTTTATGAACATAATAATAATAATAAATAATAGTAATAAATATAGTCTTTATTTCAACAGAATTACAAAGCTGGTAACAAATTTTGAATGCATACAAATTAAATTGATATTTTGTACAATGTATCCTTAATCAAATTAATAATTAATTTAAATTAAAAATTAGTATTTAAAATAATTCAGATTACATTTTTAACTTATACTAAATAACATTTAATTTATATACTATTAAACAAAAAAACAAACATTTGAATTATGAATTAAGAATTAATAATTGTTCACAAATGTATAGTATATGTATATATATATATATAGTAGAAGATTAATACAATTATTATAAACTACAAATATATATACATATTAGAAAATATAAAAAAAATCAAAAAATCCGTACACAACATATCCTTACATAGTCACTTTTAAGCTTCAAGTTCTGAATGAAATAGTTAGACATTCTATTGCCATAGTGCAAGAGACGAATGTCTTACCTTATTAAAATAACGGTGTAATAAATAGTATTAATGGGGAAAAATAATATAAAATTAGTGTAGAATTATTTGATATAATGTTTTATTTAATTGGAAGAATTAATTTAATTCAATTGTAAAATATGAAAAGATTTGAAGTTTTTAATAAAAATAAAATAAAACATAGGATAGTAGAATGAATTACGATCTGCATAAAAGCCATTAGAAATAACAAAAAAATTAAATAAAAAAATAAGAAATAAGAAAACAGATAAAAAGTGAGTTTAAATTATGGGTATTAATAATGATTCAATTTGTTTTATAAATCTAATTTGTATTCTCTCGGTTCTAAAGGACTCAGGACTAGGACTAACTTATTAAACAGCTAAGGTGCCGTTACAGTAAAAAAGTGACGAAAATGAGATTTTTTAACTTTGGGTACAGCTACAACATTTCTATTATTAACACTATTGAGTTATACATTAACACTGCTGAGGCTGCTTTGGCCCGGTGTAAGTTTATTTGTATACACCTCGGAGCCATTTTTCTTTTTATTAAATATTTAGCTTTGGAGGGATAATGGGTGTTTTCCCGCTTCTGATACGGTCTATCCTCTCCCTGAGGTGATCACCTTCCTGCAACTCGATTGGGAAGTGCTGCGTCGCTTGCTGGGCTTATGTTGCCTGATGGTGCTGAGTCTCGGAGAACGAGATCCTGGCTCGTTCCCTGACTGCTCCTTAGGTGTAGAGGTTACAACTTCACTACTGGATTTGGGCTTTGGAGAACGAGAGCGTGTCTCGTTGCCGTGGCCGGTAGATTTACTTACCTTTCTTGTAATTTCTGTCTTCTTTGGCCCTTATCTTTCTTAACTCTCACTAATACCTTTAAAAAGTTAAGATAAGGTTTGAAGTCTATTATCTTTAGCTATGGAAGAGAAACATTGTTTATGGAGAAAACTGCTACTTGGTTCCCTTCTTTATGTTCATTGAAACTGATTAGTTTCCAGGACTCAGTTTTAAGACCAGGATTTTGTTTTCCCAGCCTTGAGATGAAATTCTCTTTTGCGATTTTGTTTCTCGCACTGATGTTTGCTACACAAATAGTTGATCGGGGTATTTTGTCTCCGTCAACTATTCGTACTTGATGTTTTAGCCCGATTTTTTCAGACTTTTTGAATAGCCAGTTACGTGTGTCTGTATTTCCACACGTTATTGATAACCAACCCGGTCTTTGAGAAACAGTCTCAAATTGCGAGAAAGGTCCATCCTCGGAGACCTCGTCAATCAGGTCGAGAATTAATGACTCGACCTTTTGCATTTGTTCAGAGGATAAAATCCCCTCAGGATGTAATGCATGGATTACAGCAACTTTGGTTCATTTATTGTATATTAACAATATACAATTCATTTATTATGTAATTTTGTAATTTAAGTTTTTAATAATACTTAAAAAAAAAAAATTTTTACATTCTAAATCTAAATATTAATTTTATAGTGACCGTAGCATAAGCTGTCTGGTCTTATAATTTTTTGACTATTAGACATGTTTTTATACCGGGTGTGCCAGAGCATGCGTATCAGATTTTCAAGAGGGGAAGGAGCCGTTATTTTAAAATTTAGAAAAAAGTTTGTTTACTAAATCGAGGTTGCTCTATCGATTGGTGGTATTTTCAACTTTCGGAAAGGATTGCAAATCGGTTTTGATCAAAAACCGTCGAAATTGGCCGAAATCAATATTTTCAAATGCACATACGCATGGTCTGGATCACCCGGTATAATATAATTTCTATTTTCCTAAATTACTAAATTTTATTATTGATTCGTTACCAAATATTTTTTATACATATGTACATTGAATTGTTATTATTTTAAGTTTTTATTTGTCACTTGATAAAAAAAACGAACAGTTTTTGTTGGAAGCTAAATTCAATATATTTTATTTTTTGTAATATTTATAAATGTCATACTCCTTTTTTAAAAGCCTACTTTTGTTAATTAATAATTTTAGATTTTTGTTTTATACAATTGGAACCTTAACATTCCGCCCACCAATTATAATTATTTTTAATTTAATTTAATTACATCTTTGAACTTTTACTTAAACTGTTTGAAACGATGATATGATAAGTATTTACATTTTCTTCATCAATAGGTAACTTACATAGTTTTGTAATGTTACGTTTGATTATGCCATTGACACATTTCACTGAAGCTACTCTTATAAACCCATCGGCTCCTGGATGAATATCGCAAATGCGTCCCAAGCTCCATTTAAGAGGAGGTTTGTTTTCGTCTTTAATCAGTACAAGATCATTGATTTTAATATTATCTTGACGACTTTTCCATTTATTTTTTGTTTGTAGTGATGTAATATATTCATTGGACCAACGCTTCCAAAAATGTTGATTCATTTTTTGAATTAATTGCCATTGCGACAGTCTATTTATCTTCTCTGTTAATAAATTTGGTTCTGGAACAGAAGTTAATGAATCACCAGTTAAAAAATGACCTGGCGTTAATGGATTCAAGTCATTTGGATCACTTGACGCTGATATAGGTCGTGAGTTTAGACACGCTTCAATTTGTGTCAATAGGGTGTACAACTCTTCAAATGTGTACAATTGAGTGCCCATGACACGACGTAAGTGATGTTTGCAAGATTTAATTGCAGCTTCCCAGATGCCTCCCATATGTGGTGATCCAGCTGGAATGAAATGCCATTGAATACCGTTTTCAATTAGCATCTGTGAAATTATTTGATTGTGTTGCATGGAGTTGATTAATTTTGATATTTCTAATATTTCGTTGTTGGCACCAACGAAATTTGTTGCATTGTCACTCCAAATATTTAGGCATTTACCTCTTCTGGCAATGAAACGTCGAAGAGCTGCTAAAAACGCCTCCGTTGTTAAGTTGCTAACCAATTCGATGTGAATGGCCTTTGAAACAAAGCATACAAATAATGCTATATAAGCTTTGGTAGTTTTACGTCCTCTGCCTTTATTTAACAAAATTGTGATTGGACCACCATAATCAACATCACAATTTAAAAATGCCTTGGTTGGATGTATTCTAGTTTCAGGCAACGATCCCATTAATTGCTCTAAATTCATTGATTTTACCTTAAAACATGTTATACACTTTCGAACAATATCCTTTGCAATGTTTTTGCCATTGATTGGCCAATAACGTTGACGAATAACTGCTAATAATGACTGAGCACCAATATGTAATTGTTGTTTGTGATAATATTCGAAAATTAGTCTTGTTAAACGATGCTTCGCTGGTAATAATATTTGATGTTTGGCATCAAATGTTGCATTTAATTTGTGCAAGCGACCGCCCACCCTGAGAATATTATTTGTGTCTAAGAATGGTGTTAATGATAATAACTTGCTTTTAGTTGACAATGTCTGTTTCTTTTTTAACTGGTTTATGTCGACTTTGAATTCCTTTTCTTGAACATATTTTATGAATATATTTAATGCACATTGTAACTCCTTTCTGGAAATGAATCCACTTTGTAATTTTTCTTTTTTTAATTTACTTTTACTGTTTGAAATAAATCGCAAACAGTATGCCATAATTTTTTGAATTTTGAAAATATTTGAAAGTTGATTTAGAATTTCATTTAAAACAATATTTTGATTCTCATTTGCTAGTATTGTAAAGGTTTTCACTGATTTTTGTTCGTTTACAATAAAGTCTTCCTTTGAGTTGATTGCACCTTTGTCAATCTCACTTGTTTCACTGAATTGTGATGGACCGTGCCACCATAGATTGTTATTTATTATGTATGATGCATCAACTCCACGAGATAACATGTCAGCTGGATTTTGGTGAGTTGAAATGTGATGCCAATTTTCTGATGAAATATTTTGCTGAATTTCCACTATTCTATTGGACACAAATGTTTTCCATTTATTTGCATCACCTGCAATCCATGCCAATACAATAGTTGAATCTGTATATGCTGATATTTTGTGTATTGGGATGTGTAGTGATTTGGTAATGGTATTTATCAATCGTGATAATAGTAATGCACTTGATAATTCCAATCTAGGAATTGTTAACGTTGTTAGTGGGGCAACACGAGATTTGGAACACAAAAGATCAGATGCAGTATTTCCATTTGTGTCTGTACTATAAATATATACACACGCTCCATATGCATTTTGTGATGCGTCACAAAATCCCTTTATTTCATAGTGAGTTGGTTGCTCAATATTGATGACTAATCTGTTAACCTTGATTTGTTCCACATTTAGAATTTGATTTTTGTATAAATTCCATTCAGAAAACGTTGCTAAATATGGGGCACTTGCAGTTCCATATGTCACGGTATTTAATTTATATTTTTGAAGCACATCACTTTTAGAATCACGCCAGAAGATGCGTAGAAAATGTTGATCTTCTTCATCTACCAATATTTGCCGGTACATTTTGGCAATATCAGCAACCATAGCTATAGTGTTTATACGAAATCGCAGTGCAATCTGGAATAAGTCTTGTTGAATGTTTGGACCCACCATTAATGTTTCATTTAAAGATAGACCGTTTGATGATTTTGCTGAAGCATCAAACACCACACGCAATTTAGTTGTGGTACTTGACTCTTTCGTTACACAGTGATGTGGTAAATATGCTGACTTTGATGTATTTAAATTGTCAATAATTTGTGTCATGTGATTTAAACTTTTGAATTCCGTCATAAACTGATTATAATCTTGACGTATCTGCTGATTTTTCTCTAATTTGTTTTCGACTGCTAAAAATCTTTTATATGCTATGTCACGTGTATTTCCTATTTTTTCCTTTCCCTCACGAAAGGGTAGTTTTACTATAAATCGACCAGTTGAATCTCTTTGTATTTTTATAAAAATGATCTTCACATTTTTGTTCTTCATTTGTAAACTGTTTCACTTTTGACTCTGTATCTTCAATAGTCCAAAATTTTTGTAATTGATTACTTAATTCAGCTTCTTCTGATGACGAGAATAGGCAAGATGCAAAATATGAATTCTGTGGTTGTTGCTGTTGTGGTAAATCACATTTGCCTGCCACAATCCATCCTAATAACGTCTTTTGTAAAATTGGTAAATTTTCACTTAATTTAATTTGACCAATACACAACCATTTGAAAAACAATTCTGCACCAATTAACATATCTATTTTGTTTGGTATATTAAAAAATGGATCTGCTAATTGAATTGTGTGTGGTATCTTCCATTTCTTTGTATCTGTTAATTGTGTGGGCAATACCCCTGAGATTTTTTTCATTATAATACACTCTATGTTTATTTTAAATTCACCTGCTTGTGATGCAATTGTAATATTAGCTGACTGTGATACTTTTGTAATTGATTGATTAATTCCATTGATATTTGTTGTCTCTTGATTTTTAATAAATTGCACATTGATTCTGTTATAATATTCACTTGTGATGCACTATCCAAAAGTACTCTTGCTGCATGAACTATTCCATCGAAATCACAAATGTTGACTACTGCTGTAGATCGAAATACACTGCTTGAAGTATGTTTGGAAACACCACTTGTCATTACATGTTGTGTTGCATGACCACTCTCATTGTTGCTTTCTGACAACTCATTTATTGATGATTTGTTAAAACTATGATGTAATAAACTGTTGTGTCTTATATTGCACTGTCTACAACCACTTGATTTGCACTGATGAATTTGATGACCTTTTTTAAGGCAGTTAAAACAAAGTTTTAAAGACTTTACTCGATTACTTCTCTCTAGGGTTGATAATGCCAAAAATTTATTGCAATGGTAAATATAATGATTTTCTTCACATATTGGACATTTAATTGATTGTGCTGGTGCTGTAACAAATGTTGAACTTCCACGTATCGGTTTTGAATAATTTTTACTTGAACTGATAACATTAGGTTACTGTGATGGTGATGATGACAATGACTCAAGTATTTGACATCTTTTTTTTAAGAATTGAATTAATTCAGCTAATTTAGGCATCTCTTTTGTTGATAATTGTATTTCCCATTCACGTAAACTATTTTTGTCAAGCCGGGAACATATCATGTGAATGATTAATGTGTCCCAATGTTGAATTGGCTCACCTAGATTTGCTAAAATATTTAATTGTTTTTGTATTTCATCAATTAGCCGATGTAATGCTTCAGATGACTCTTTTTGACTAACTGGGATCTCGAACAACGCTTGCACATGCTTTTTTATTAACAGCATCTTATTTTCAAAACGTTCATTAAGTAATCTCCACGCTACTTCATAATTTTTCTCAGTTATCATGACTGAATCAATTAGACGTAACGCATCACCTCTCAATGATGCTTTTAAATAGTGAAATTTTTCGATTTGTTTTAAGCTAGGGTTTGTATGTATAAGGCTGATGTATGTGTCATGAAATGTTAACCAATTATCACTTCTTCCAGTGAATTCTGGTAACTGTATTAATGGTAGTTTTATTGATGATTTTATTGACATTGCATCCATTTCCACTTTGATTTGTGATTCTGAAGTTTTTAATAGTAGCTTTAATAATTTTGATCTAGTGCTGTAATACTTGTCTTCGAATTCTTCACGTTGTTGTTCGTACGATTCCTCGTCATTTTCTGCACAGTCTAATGTATTCTGCACTGTATTATACTCGTTCCAGCATTGTTCCAGCTTTTCAATTCTCACCGTAATTTCATTTATATCAACATCTTCCACATTCAATTTTGTTTCTGTAAATTTATGAATCCTTGTTATTTTTGCTAAAATACTGCTACACTTTTTTTTTTAGGCTTTTCACTGTTTCCGCCATATTGAGTTTATGTTGTATTTTTGTATTGAAATCCGGTTCGAAGGACCAAAATGAATTGTTATTATTTTAAGTTTTTATTTGGCACTTGATAAAAAAAACGAACAGTTTTTGTTGGAAGCTAAATTCAATATATTTTATTTTTTGTAATATTTATAAATGTCATACTCCTTTTTTAAAAGCCTACTTTTGTTAATTAATAATTTTAGATTTTTGTTTTATACAATTGGAATCTTAACATACATATTTTTTTTTTTTTTTTTTGCTTATTAAATTATACACATAGTTTCATTTTAATATTTCTATACTTAATATAAAATTACTTAATTCATTCCAAATAATCTTAAACCAAAAATTTTTTTTTAATTTAAGAATTTAGTTACATTAAACAGGGTGGTCCGGTGTAGACCAAAAAGTTTTTAAGGAGTGATTCCTTGGAGTATTTTAGGAAAAAAATTGTTCTAGAAGAGGGGTTTATCTTTAAATTTACCTGGGCTACAGAGGATTAAAGAAAATCGGATTAGAAAAATTATGTCTAAAGAATATCAACTACAGCTCAGAAGAAATTGAAACTAGAGCAAAATCTTCTTCATAGCTTTTTTTTTAGAATTAATACACCTAATTAACGGTATTTGTTGAATGAGTATCAGACTAGCCGTTTTTGAATAATAACGGCATAAACTTAAAATTTTGCTTTTAAAAACTGAAAATTTTGTAAAAAACGTTGATTATCTCGAAAAAATTCGCTGTTGTTTTGTTTTTATTGTGTTGATGGGCTACATCATCCCCTACAACTTTTTCATACACAACTTTCATATCAGACTTGCCGTTTTTCGGGTAAAGTCATATAAAATTTCAGTAATATTTGGCTACCTGTGCTTTATAAGAAATTTTTCGAAAATTTACTTATGATTGTCACAGGATTTATGGTGTTGGGCACCTGTTTTATAGTAGCTAACTAGTTTTAAGTTGTTTTATGATGCTCCATGTACATTTCTAATCGTTTTGGCTACGATATAAAAGAATATTGACTTGTGCAACACAATTAGTTGTTAAAAGAATTTGATTGGGATAACTAAAAAAAATCGAATAATAAACCATGTCTTATTCCAACGAAGAATATGCAGATATGCATTTGATTTACGGCTTTTGTAACTGCAGTGGTTTAGCTGCACAACAAGAGTATCGTAGAAGATTTCCGAGGCGGCAAGTTCCATCAGTCTGGACATTTTTAAATCTTGCCAGAAGACTACGAGGGACGGGCAGCTCAAGCATGCCTCGAGTTGAACATGGTTCAACTTTGAGAGAAGCAGATGTAGAAGAACAGATTTTGTGAAAAGTATCTTATGGACTGACGAGGCATATTTCACTAGAGATGGTGTAACTAATTTCCACAACCTGCATACATGGGCCAATGAAAATCCACACACAACAAGGCAGACATCATTTCAACATAGATTCAGTGTAAATGTATGGGCTGGGTTGATGGGCAAACAGGCTAAATAGCGATACATATCTGGAATTTCTTTAAAATGAACTACAACCTCTGCTAGAAGATGTTCCTCTTTCACAACGGGCGACTCATTTTTATCAACATGACGGTGCTCCATGTCACTATGGCCGGCTCGTTACAAATTTTCTGAATAGCGAATATCCTAATCGTTGGATTGGTCGAAACGGACCCATACATTGGCCTACACGATCTCCTGATCTTACAATTATGGATTTCTATGTATTGGGAAACAATAAAAGACATCGTTTATGTTTAAGCCTAAGCTATAAAACATACAAATATGAAATAATATAAATTTTTTAAATACCAAATTAAATATAAATGTATTTTTTTTATATTATGTATTAGTTATTGTAATATTTAATATAGTTATATTTTTAAATAACTCACTTAATTTTAAAACACAAACAAAATTTTAACTCCATTCGATAGCAAAAAACCATTCGAATAAAATATGTTAAAAAATATTCGAAAGTAGTATTACATGGTACGAATATTTAAATTCGGATTCGTATATACGATTTTCGAGTTGCCAAACTTATTTTAACTCGAATTTCGTATTACATAGTACCAATCTTTCGAATACGAAATTCGTTTTACGAAAATCGGAATACGCGGTAGGGGCCCAGTTTTTATTTTTCATACATAGCAGAAGGTAGCCAAATATTACTGAAATTTTATATGACTTTACCTGAAAAACGGCAAGTTTGATATGAAAGTTATGTATGAAAAAGTTGTAGGGGATGATGTAGCGCATCAACACAATAAAAAAAACAATTAGCGAATTTTTTCGAGATAATCAATGTTTTTTACAAAATTTTCAGTTTTTAGAAATAATAAAAAGTAGATTTTCCTAAATATTCAATAATACTAAATTTATTATTACTAAATTTTATAACTACCAGCATTCCAACATTCTTCATTAAATTATTTAGTTTATTTGAATTAAGTTTTAAAGTTTGTGTTCTGATTAGCTTTTAGTTTTTTCCTTTCCTTTCACACTTTATAATATTATTCTTTAATTTTTAATTTTTATTTTTTATTTTTATACCGCAAGTAAGTTTTCGATTTTCCTTTTAAATAAACTGTATGAATTTATATTTTTTAGGTCCTTCGGTAGAGAGCTAAAAATGCTTAAACTGTTGTATACGCAGTTTGCTTTTTGTATATCTGATCTAAGCAATGAAAGATAAAAATTTGAGCGATTCCTAGTGTTATGGCTATGTATGTCTATATTCCGATTGAGTAAAAATGTGTTTTTAATCATATTGTTTGTAATTTTGTATGCAAGATAGTACATTTCACGTTTACATATGTTATTCAAACTTACGTATCGTTCACTATATAATAATTCCGTAGGATATCTTGGTGGAAAGAAATTAATAATTTTATTAGTTTTTCTATGTATCATATTAAAAAGTTACCTGTTTGAGGTATGTACATGTTACCTGTTTGAGGTATGTTTGTGGAGCGTTACTCCAAATGGGATTTAGGTATATAATATTAGAGGATATGTATGAAGAGTATATTGTATAAAGGGTATTGGTATTAATATATTTCCTCAGCCTTCTTAAAATAAAAATGTAAGGAGTGATTTTTTTAATTACATAATCAAGATGTTGTCGCCATTTCATTCTATTGCCAATTAATCCTAGGTAATTGAAAGTTTTTACTATTTCTATGGTTTCATTTTTGTGTGTTTTTACGAAATTATAGTGTTTATTACTGAAAAGCAATATTTTTGTTTGGTAATAACGGACAAGTTAGCCAAAAGACTAAGCATTCCAGAGGCAACAGAAAAAGCAAGTATTATTGGAATTGGAAATAGGCGTTCCGAATCAGGACAACGAATTAATATGGAAGTCGTATCTAGAAGAAGCCAGTTTTGTACAAGAGTTGAGGCGATTAGTCTATCTGCCATAACCAGCAGGCACCCGACCGAATTTGTTAATACCGAGAAAAAACCGGTTTATCGCTGCAAAAAACTTTTAATAATGCTTTTGCTTTTTATCTTTTGTTTGCATTATTTTTGTTTTGCAAAAGCTGTCTGCTAAAATTGTCCGCTGTTAGATGTCCGCTATTAAAAGTTTTTGTCTCCGATTTTTTGCTAGAACTGCTTCATCTGTATAATTACTTATATGTGCTTAAACCTTATCATACCGGATTAAGAAGAACCCAAGATGCTATAATTGACACCATAATTGATTTACATAACGGCAAGATATCACCTCGCCTTTTATACCCAGAGCAGCTAAACAAAAAAGTTATAAATATATTAGAACATTTGCCGATTTATCTCCGTATCCCAGGGTCAAATACCAACGCTAATCAAAATTATATACTGTTGTGCAAGCCTATGGTGGTATACATCAAACTGCGCGTGGTACTAACTAAAGCAGCTATACGAAGCTTATGAATTAAGACTGCGTTAAACAGAATTGAAAGCTCATGTAAAAATTTGTTTAAATATTAGTGCATGTAAATTTGAAAGCCAGCAATACAAATAAACATCCGTACTTCAAAATATAAATTTAGAATCATGTAAAAAATTATTATTTGTGAAAACGAAAGATCACCCTAAAATTTTTAATTTGATATTTTTTGTATAAAGGAAAAAAAATTGTTCAAAATAAAAAAACTAAAAGTATTTTTTAGCTATATTTTATTTATTCACACATATACTTTACAATTGAATTTATTATTTATTATTTAAAGTAACTCATGTATTTCTTATTCGCATGTTTCTGGGAATCCGTGGATCACATAATTCTTCCACAATTCCAATTTAGGTTTCATTTTATTAGAAAAAAATTTATGGTCCTTTTCAATTCGTACATACTTGAAGTCTTTGGAATTCCATATACCAAAATTTATTTTTGTTATGTTTAATTACCCTGCACTTGATAAAAATAATTATGTGATTTTTATAGTGCAATTGTATTATCATCGGTATTGTATTTTAAATACTTTATCTTTTTTTGGTCAATAGCTTCTTTTGAAAAATCATCTTTTGCTGACTGAGGGCATTTTATTTCATAAATACCATTATTTCCAACTAGACCATGAAAATCCAAGAAAATGTAATTCTTAGTCAATAAAAAGCCCACAGTTTTGAATGTTTAAATTAGTCTGCTTTTTAAGTTCTTATATTGTATTTTTTTTTATTTTACATTCCATAAATCATTGTGTTTGTGCATACAACTGAATAGAGCTTGTGTTTGATTATATTATGCGATAGCTAGACTTACTTCGAACTTTACAAATTTAAAATTTGAGGTAGTGATTCCAAAATCTGAGGCAGTGACCATTATATTTCTTAATTCGTACCAATAATTACAACCTTGATCGCGTGTATCAATTCCAATGTTCGCCCTATTTTCAAAATTTGTTCTCAACTTTTCCAGCATTATTTTTTTTCTTTCGTAGAAACACATGTAACATATCTGGTTTTTCACATGTGTCTGCTCTATAACTTTTATCTATACTGAGTGATGTTTAGCTCTTCTTAATCTTTTATTTGGGTTATGTTGCTTCTTTTTTCTTTTTTCTGCTTATGTTTCTTTTAATTATTTTATCTTCTGCGTTTGGAAGAAGCATTTTTGTATTTGTTTCACTCCCATTTATTTCTTTCAAAAACTCTGTAAAAGCCTGCCCAGTATTAAAGACTATCCCAGTCGTTTCCCTCCTACGTATTGACAAATTTTACTATTGAATTGTTCGCAAATATTTGAGTCCATATTAAGTAACAAACTGTTTGAGTTTTGGACTAAATGTTCCACAGCAGTAGTAATTTCTTCAAAGAATAGATTTGAATAGATATCATCAAAGTTACAAAGCTTTCTTCTTACCGCTTACCGCCGCTTAGAAAAACACTCATGATGACCAAAATTGTGATATGTCGCATTTGATATGTCTTTGGCAAGATTTTAATATAGTAGGATAGTGCACTAGTTCTCCAAAAATTCACCGAACTTTTAGTTCCGAAAATCATTCGATCTATGTTTTGAGACAATTTTTTGCCATATTGTATTTTAAATTTTGAATTTGAAGTCGTATATGTTAGTTTACGTCTAAAGTTCCTGTAAAGATGATTTTTACATTCAACTTTACTAACAACAATATTTTCGTAGAAGCAAAGCCCTAGCTATGATAATAAATAATCTTTTATGAGCACTACTGCATAAGTACATAATTAGATAATTTATTTATTTATTTGTAACAATGGGATCTGCAGATAAATCTGCAGTCCAACTACATGTCCTTGTCCCTTTCGAAATGTGGGCCTTTTTTATATATTAATTATTTGGTATATATGGAAATATTATAATTATATTATTTTGTATTTGTTTTATTATATATATGCTTATTCATTTATTAGTTTTATTACATATATGCTTATTAATTATTATATTACATTAGTTAGAACCGATGTGGTTGTATTGAAAATTACTTTCAGTAATTTTCATCATTATGTTACTAAAATTATTAACTAAAAATATGGCCTAAAATATATCAAAATTCGACTTTTATATACTTTACTAAAATTAGTAAAGTCGTTAGTAATGTAGTTCTTTCGCAATTGTTCCTATAATATAATTGGTATTTGTTGTTACAGGAAAAAATTGACTAAAGAAAATTCAACTTTAATAAGTCAGCTTTAGTTAACAAAATATTCTCGCTATCACTTACTTCCTCTTCAAAAATGTTTAGGAACGAATTTTAATAGACAAAAATTGTTTCTAACACATCTAAGGTGAACATAATCAAAAATATATTTAAAAATTACAGAATTTCAAAATAACGTTTTTTATAATAACATTATTATATTTATGAACTGTTAAAATTTATACATCATACCTGAAATAAGTGAACACATACATTATATATATTTCTTTACTTTCAAACCCTAATAAATTGTATTTTGAACATAAAATATCTAATCAGTAGAAATATCATAAGACATCTTTGAATATTTCTTTGGTAAAATAATAAATACAACGATAATAATATTTCAATTTGTATGGTGTATACAACCAAATGTACATTCATTTGTGTTGTTGGTAGAATTCATTGTAAAAAGAAGATTCTAGCTACGTAACTGCCAAAGCTCTGTAGCGAAATTTGTTAAAACTAAAATTTTTCAAGTGTGCGTAAATTGCATATTTTATAAATTTTTATAAAATTAATTGTTTTAAAAAATATTTTATATTTATAATTTTAAAAATAAATAATAAAAATATCTTTACTAAATATAATAAAAAAAATAGGTAACTTTTTAATAAGACAAGACAAAAGTTAAAATGATAAGGGAAATTTGAGTTACAATCCATTTTATAAAACAACATTTAACTAAAAAATTCTCGAAATCTAGAACAATTTTCAAAAATCCGACCACGTAGTTACCTCGGTATATATTTTAAGAAGTTACCCCCAAAATTTCATCCAAATCGGACAAAAAATGTGGATGCCCCGTACTTCAGTTTGCTAAAAAAAATCTCTTAGCCTTAATCCCATTGCCTATAAAACTGAGCAATTCTTTAGCAAGCATTAAAATCTCAGTATTACCTAGTGGTAGGTTTGCAAAGAGAAACGGAATGTAAAAGGCATTATTTTTAAAATAGCAATTAAGTATTTTTATTTAAAAATAACTCATATTAATAAAATAGCAATAAAATAATAATATATCGAATTGCGTTTGAAATGTTCAACCTGAATAAATTATTTTGTCGTTAAATGAAAACTTGCAACATTTTTTGTATATGTTCCCGTGAGAATAACTCTAAGTAAATTTTGCCTAATTTTAGTCTATAAGGAATCAATTGTAATATTAAATTATTATTAATAAATACCATCTTCTGGTAATTAAAATATAAATTAAAACGCTAATTTATAACAACAGGTAAGACAAACAAGATGGTTGTTTTAACATCTTCTACCAAAACTTGAGAGGGTTACTTACAAGTACAAGAATCTGCTCTAACTGAAACATGGTTAACCAGCAATATTGTCTCGCAGGAGTTATTTACCTCATATTTTTTTGTCTATAGAAACTACCCCAGCAATTCTTCCAATTCGTTGCGGAGTCCTCTTAGCGGTTCGCTCAACTTTTCAGACTAACCTATTTCTGTTACTAATACTAGTGGTCCCAATACTAGGGGTTTCGAACTAATTTGTGTTAAATTGACGTTCAGCGTTATATAACGTTCATAAATTGTTAATTATCTTCTAGTATTCCAATCAATGAAAGGTCAATTAAATTTAAAGCGCTGTCTAAAGCCTTATTATGTTTCATTGTGTAATCTTTTTCCTGCAATATTGATGTTCACCATCCACCTCTAGTCGTAGCTTATTGTTATGACACGCTGAGGGAGGAAACTTCCTTTGAAACTTCTTATAAATTCAACTTCCGTAAACCTAATTTTAATCTTCTGAATAACCAATTACAGTTAATCAATTTTTCAGAAGTGTAACTAATTCATTTTAATGAATGTGTTTCACAAATTTTAATATATTTAAAGTATTTATTTGAGTAAAAAACAACACTGATAATTTTTTGATTTAATGTTGTAGTTTTAATTCCCTTTATAAGTTTCCAAAAATAAATGTATAACCAAGATGATTTAAATTAATGACTGAGGTGAGAAGCAAAAAATCCTTTTCTTTTACAAGGGTAAACTGCATAAAAATTGCGCCATTGATTATGTAGTTCAAGCGCAAGAAATTCATCCTAATTTAGTTTTAACAGCCATAATTTTTGCATAAATATTTTCGCCTTAAGGCTGGGTTAAACAGAATTGAAAGCTCAAATTTCATATAAAAATTTGTTTAAATATTACTGCATGTAGAATAACGTAAAAAATTATTCTTTATGAAAACGAAAGATCAACCTAAACTTTTTAATTTGATATTTTTTTGTACAAAGGAAAAAAAAATTTTTCAAAGAAAAAAAACGAAAAGTATTTTTGGCTATAAAACTTATTTACACATATATTTTCATGTTATAAAAGTTTTTTAAAATTTATTATTTTATAAGCAAAGTAACGCATGTATTTCTTATTCGCATGCTTCTGGGGATCCGTGGATCACATAATTCTGGTAAGAAAAAGTTGTTATAAAAATATTCCAATTTTGGTTTCATATTATTAGTAAAAAATTGATGGTCCTTTTCAATTCGTACATACTTGAAGTCTTTTGAATTCAATATACCAAAATTTATTTTTCTTATATTTAATTACCCTGCACTTGATAAAAATAATTATGTGATTTTTTTTAGTGCAATTGTGTTATCATCGGTATTGTATTTTAAATACTTTATCTTTTTTTGGTCAATAGCTTCTTTTAAAAAATCATCTTTTGCTGAGGGCATTTTATTTCACAAATACCATTATTTTCAACTAGACCATCTGGAGTAGCTCTAAGAAAATTTAATTCTTCGTCAATGAAAAGCCCACAGTTTTGAATGTATAAATTAGTATATAATGTATAAATTAGTCTGCCTTTCAAATTCTGATATTGCATTTTTTTCATTTTACATTCCATAAATCATTGTGTTTGTGCATACAACTGAATAGAGCTTGTATTTTATTATATTATGATTAGAGACCCCTATTTATTGATTATAATTTAAGTTAAAGCCAAATTTAATGTTTTTAACAGAACAGGGGTATAAATAGACTGATATTTTTCACTATCAACCAGTAAACAGTAATGTTTTAATAAGAAGCTATTGTTTGTTATGGTTTGAAAACACAAAATAGGTACTTCTTAATTTCTGCCTTTTCTACCTTTTCCCTATATTAAGTCAAAATAATTTAGTTTTTTTAGAAACCTTTTTTTAAACTCTGAAGTCCACCGCTAACTTCTACTAATCAGGTCTTATTTTTAAGTCCAGTATTTCAGCAAAGGACCAAGCAGCAAGAAAGCAGTTGTCTATGCTGTTGTCTATGCTGTTGAAGTTCTAAATATTAAACTCTTTGTATATTATAGGTATAAAGATGATAAAAAATTATTGCCTAGGCATATAAATTTCAGTGAGTTCAGTGTTGTTTTTAATTTTTTTTTTATTAACTTATAAAAGAGCACTGTTGCGTTTAGATAAATAATATTTTTTTCTTTTGTTTTTTTTTAATGTTGACAGAATTATCTTTTCGTGCTTAATTTAATTACGGTACTGTAATTTCTTACTAAAAATTTTTTCCATTATTTTTATTTGGAAAATTTAAAGAAGGTGTTCTAAAAAATTAGTAAATGATTTTAAATGATAAAAAGCTGTTCGATGGAGAGCCTTCTTTTTATAGAAATTTAAATTTCCTTTAATTACATATATATATAAAAATAATAATAATAATGTTGCATTACGCAAAATGAAAAACTTTTGGAATTTATTGAAAAGTTATTGGAATTCAATTCACACATTGGCAAAAAAAAACATGAATTATATTTTTAAAAAAAACAAAAATAATTTTGTTTACACCCTACTACCAACTACTACCTAATAGAATTATACGTGTGGTCGTGGTGTGTTGATTTAGGTAAGCATATGCTGTGTTCTCATTCTTTTTCATTTTAATTTTCATATACGGTAATCTTAAAGAAGGTATAGGTATAGTAGTTTCCATTGTTTTAACTAATGGATATATTTTGTTAAAATACCGCTAGATTTTACTCTTAAAGAGAATACTATAACGTTTCACTTAGTAACTCATATTATTCTAAAATAAATATTTTTCTCCACTTAAATTTTAGTTGTAAAATCTAAGTCACTATCATGAAATAAATAAGATACAAAAAAAATCAGCTAAATTAAATCGTTCATCATTGAAATAAATTTTTATTTGATATGAGAGATTTCAATCTTTAATTATGACAGTTTTTTTTAAGGCTCCTAAAGAAGGATCTAAGTATATGCGTTTTGACTTATTTTTCAGTTAACTGTTAACAGTCCCATTTGAGGAATCATGAAACTTGGGTTCATTTGAATGGATAAAGGTGGAATTATTCAAGACGAAAATAGGAAAACATACCCGGGTATGTAGGTATAGACAGAAGTGTTAAAAAATTTTATAAAAAAAAATATTTAATTGAAAAATAATTTTTTTTATTTACATTTACTGGTGTATTTATTAATTATTATTATAACTATTATTATTATACCTAGATATTCTTTGATATCATATGAATCAAAAACAAAAAAAGAATATATATATACATAAACTGTAAAAACCAAAGTAAAATAAAATTATTTTTTTGTCTTTTCATATTTATAAAGAAAAAAACATGTAAATCGTTTTTTAACGCCTTATCCGTTACAGACACCCTTACTTGCATCAAATTATAAATATTATAAGAAGTAAAAGCAACTTTTTTTTGTTAAATTTTACTTGATATTTGGTAGATAAAACTAAATTATTGAGAGAGGAAGAATATAAATTCAAAAAGGAAACGAAAAATGTTTTTTGCTTTGCAAATGTCGTTTGTTGAATAGAATTCCATTTTAGTTTTTAGAAGTTTTTTATTTTCTCTCATTTTTGGTGAATTGATTGAATAATTTTGAGGTGAAATGTTGACAACTAACTCTATTATAATATATGATAATTAGTATCACTTCGAACTTTACAAATTTTTCCAAAACCTGAGGCAGTGACCATTATATTTCTGAATTCGTACCAATAATTACAATCAGATTGATCGCGTGTATCAATTTTAATATTCGTCCTATTTTCAAAATTTGGTCTCAACTTTTTCAGCATTACTTTCTTTTTTTTTGTAGAAACTCAGATAAGATAACTGGCTTTCCACATGTGTCTGCTTCATAAATTTTATCTACTGAGTAATATTTAGTTCTTCTTAATCTTTTATTTAGCTTTGTTGCTTCTTTTTTCTGGTCATATTTTTTTTAATTATTTTTTCTTCTGCGTTTGAAAGAAGCATTTTTGTATTTCTTTCACTCCCATACATATTTCTTTCAAAAACTCTGTAAATGCCTGCCCAGTATTGAATTGGACAACAGCAGCTGCACATCTACTTGAAGACTGCCCCAGAGAAAAATTTATTCGTTACCCTCCTACGTATTGACAAATTATACTATTGAACTCTTTGCAAATATTTGAGTCTATATTAAGTAACAAACTGTCTGAGTTTTGTACTAAATAATACCCAGCAGTCGTAATTTCTTCAAAGATATCATCAAAGTTACAAAGTTTTCTTCTTCACTCCGCTTACAAAAATACTTGTCACAATTTTCATGATGACCAAATGTGTGATATGGCGCATTTGATATGTCTTTGACAATATTTTAATCTTATTATAGTAGAGTAGTGCACTAGTTCTCCAACGATTCACCGAACTTTTAGTTCCAAAAATCATTCGATCCATGTTTTGAGACAATTTTTTGCCATATTGTATTTGAAGTCGTAGATGTTAGTTTACGTCTAAAGTTTCTGTAAAGATGATTTTTCCATTCAACTTTACTAACAACAATATTTTCGTAGAAGCAAAGCCCTATGATAATAAATAATCTTTTATGAACACTACTGTCTCCATTTCCTACAAATTTGTTATAATTAATTGACAACATACATAGTTAGGTAATTATTAACTAAAAATATGGCCTAAAATACATAAAAATTCGATTGGTAAAGTTGACATATCAACTAAATTTAATAAAGTCGTTAGTAATGTAGTTCTTTCAACTTAAATTCATTTTTTCTAAATCAGCTTCAGTTAACAAAATCTTCTCGCTATACTTTCATTTTTGTCATTTATTTCCTCTTCAAAAATGTTTATGAACGAATTTTAATAGATATTTTAAGAGATAAAAGTTTTAAAAGATAAGGAAAAATATATTTAAAAATTACAGAATTTCAAAAATAACGTTTTTTATAACAGCTGCGTTGTTTTAATGAGCCAGATCTATATAGATCAACAATTTCAAATCTCAAAAATCAAAGAATTTAATCTAATCAAATATCTAATCTAACTTTTTATCGGGATCACTATACAGATTATGGGAAATTTACAAATTCCCCTTTTTATGACAATAATATTTGACAAAATAAAACGTCAAAGTAAATTGTTTATTCATTGAATGTTCAATGTTGATATTTTAATTGAATGAAATAAGCTGAATTTTATTTTGTTTTATATTGTATAATAAATGTTTTTATAGCACAAATTATAAAATAGCCCAATTATAAAATCAGTTCAACCAAATATCAGAATTTAAGTTACATTTGACCGTATTTGAGAATTTATATGGAGAAAAATTCGTTATCAACATCAAGACAAAAAAAATTAGAAAAAACGAAAGATACAACAAAGCAAACAAATTTAAAATTACATACCTACTGAAAAACAATGTAAATTCAAAAATGCATCATCATAAAATTTCATGACGCAAAAAATTTATTTCTAAAATTTCTACTTATTTAAATTTAATAAAATTGATTAGTTAGTTATTAAATTAATCCAATTATTCTAAAATTATAATTAGCAAATGCATCAGGAAATTAGTTTTATCATGCGAGATGTTTATGCATTTTTGAATTTTCCTATTGGCTATCTTATACAATAAAACGTAACAATCCTGCTGCCAACGTTGCTACAACAAAACAAAAAACAAAATAGTAAACAAAGAATTTTCTTTCTCTGCTGCGTTTGCTTATGTACCTACCCGGAACCTTCCATAGTTTGTGTGTAACAAGCCGTGAACAACTTTTTCCATGAGAGTTGGTCTAGTCCGCACTAATACATTCGCAAAAACTAAAATTATTTTTGTTTATTTATAGTTCTTGTGAAAGTAAAATTTATATTTGGATACAAATTTTAAATAATGAAATTATTATTATTAATAATAATTATCAAACATTCTCTGATGACATTGCGAAAATCTTGATTAATCCTGCACCTGTTTCTAAATTTTTTTTAGAATAAATTTATTGCTTCTCTGTTTATAAAAAATCAATTATAAAAGAAATTTTATAATAAAAAATTTGTTTAAAAAATTAATTAAAAATATTATATTTTATTAAATAATTTTAATTTATCTTATTTTGAGAATAAATTTATAAGTACTTTACAAATTACAAATTTCAATTATATTACAAATGTATTACATATTACAAATTACTTTTATATTACTATTACCATCTCTTTCAGAATCACAAAGATCTGTTAATTTATCTGTGATTTTTGGATTTATTACAGGTAAACGTAACGTAAAGTATATATTTGAATTGAATTTATCAATTTTAAATTGTGTAGATTCACCACCACCAAGTTATTTTTTTTTTTTTTTATTTATTTTTTATTTTTAATTTATTTTGATGAAAAACTTTTTAGTATCAATTTTTAGTATCTTAAACTAGTAAGATAAGATTGTTCTTCTATTGTTTTGGAATGAAAAAAATAATAATATATTCTCATTCGTTCATTTGGTTTTCTTCTTAATTTTGCTTCATGAATAACAGCTGAAACAATACAATGATACATAATATCATTTTGAACAGTTTTCTTGTTAAAATTCTAATATTAAAATTAATTAAATAAATTATTTATTATGAAAATTGTTTCATAATAAATAATTTATTATTCTTCACTATTTCGTTTAATTTTTTCATATGCTTTTAAAATATAACCAACACAGTTGACAGTACAATTAAATGAAAAAAATTGAAGTGCAGGTTTACCTAGTCGGATTTTGAAAAAAAGGTTTAAATGCGTTTGTTAATAACTTAAAAGAAATTAAATTCAATGGTAACAAACTGCTTTAATTAAATTATTAAATATTTATAATTATAAATTGTTATATAATTTTTAACATTTTATTTTTACTTTGGAGTCATTTTTATTTATTTAGTACTTAACACAACATAACATTAACGAACCACCATTTTCGCGGGATTACCTTTGGTATTTTAGTGGTGGTAAACAAAAGTTGTTCACGGCTTGTTACACACACATTATCGAGGGTTCCGACCTACCTCATTTTCATTATATAAAAAAAAACAAAAACACAAAATAAAAAAATAAGAACTTAAACCAAAATTTTTTTTTCTCAGTTGCTTCGAAATCGTATCTGTACTGTATATGCATAATAAAAAGACTTCTAATTGTGAATTATGTATGTAGATATGTATATTTTAGAATTGATTTTGAAATTATGTAGCATTATAATATTACCAATGAAATGAAATAATAATAAAGAATATTCAAGTAGAAGAAATTAATAAAAAAAATTAATAATAAGATCAAAAGAAAAAAAACTATAACTGTGTATTTTATTTTTACTTCATATAAAGAAGTTGTTATTGTACATAAAATGTATGTGATATATATTTTATTTTATTTCAGTTTTCAGTCAGCGTCAGGTCAAAATATAGCAGCTAATGATGTATTACCTGCAGCTAATGATGTATAACCATTTTACCCCATAAAAGCTAATCAGATGTTATAAGCTCTGCATAAAATTTAGCAACCAAGTTAACCCAAAATGTTAGATTTATAGATTATTAAAATGTTAGATCTATAGCATTTAGCTGTGGTAGATGGTTATCTAACGAATCGCCAAAGTTTGCCAAATCTAATTGAAGTTCCTTTGAATATGATTTGCAGCAATTATATCGTACAAGAAATTTTGGGAGACACTAGTCTGTAGAAATTTTTGGAGACGATAAAAAATTTAAAAATTACTATTTAATTCTTGTAGATCCACGTTTTAGTGAACAATTAAATAATCTATTAAAGACTAATATACATCGATTTTAAAATCTTTTTGTGCTTATTTTTATTAATCTAAAATAGGTTTTGAATATAAGATCATAATGTTAGATACATATATAACCGTATATCATATTTCATAGTGTACAAATATTAATCTGCTAAAATACAAATGAATGTTGATATTGTAAAATAAAAATTTTTCGACACAAAAAAAATTATTTACACCTAGGTTTTGGTGATGAAGAAGAAGTTTTATCACCAAATTCACCCCTTCGAAAATTTTAAGATAATATTACAGATATTAATTTAAATTTTGAATTTTAATCAATAATAAATACAATAACATAATAAAATGCAAATCAGGAATAAATATGTATAATCTATTTCTACTTCTATCTCCTCAAAATTATTATCTTCCTGTTCGAATGATCTTATAATTTCTAACCTATCTTCGAAGATGTCGTCATCATCTTCTTCAAATTCATCTTCACGGCAAGACCAATTATTCATTGCTTCTTGAATTTCCTCATTTGTTAGAATTTTAATAATTTTTCTAAAGTTATAAATGAATTTATATATAGTTAAAATGGTTCAGGAATCAAGATAAAATATAACTATTATTTTACCTATTTTTGTCTTTTGTTCACTTTAAGTTTATTTTGAGAGATAAAAATAATTAAATAAAAATTTTATTTTACTTAAGTTAAAACTTATTATATTGCACTTCGAAATTCAACTGATGCATTATGTAAAAAATTCTTATGTAACTAGAATCAACAACGCAATTTATTTAGTTACTTACAAAATATAACTAACAACTGTATTCATAAATACATTCATAAATACTCTAAACATTCTCTAAACTTCCTTACACTTGTGAAAACAAAAAAGGGAAAAAATAGGGTTTTACGCAAAAACATTTAAAAACACCTTAAAAAACAAAAACAAAAATTCAAATTCTTGAAATTATTATTTTTAATGTCCTATCTAACGCATAATGTATGTAGCAGTATCATACCTAAAATATCATTTATCTGAAAAGTTTAAAATGGGAATCCTAAATAAATATACAAAATACATAAATCAGAGACAAAAATATGAAAAAACATTTTTTTTAATCTCATTTGTTTCACACATTTTAACTTGAGAAAAACAAAAAAACGATTAAGTATTTCAATACCTAAAAATATAATGTTAAAAGACGCTAAACGTTGCGATAAGTAAGTGATTATAAGTGCGGTTGCAGGCTTTGATAAATAAAAATTCTCTTATTACCACTTAATTCAAGATGCGAACTGCTTAATTTTTAAATGTAAAGTAGCAACGATGAAATTTAAATTTAGTTGCTTGTGAATTGAATTTTAACACAAGTGTGTTGTCATTTATCCGGTACATATCCCTGACACAATTGGAATCGTTTTTAAACTTGTGTTGGCTATACATGAAAATATTCCATCTAAATTTTAATGATTTATTTGAGGTCTAAAACTAAATTAAATTTGATATACATTTACTTGTTTCAACTTTCAATTATAATTTTGGTATTGTATTGTGGTTCAAGTGCTGGTTCCAGTGGTCATGATCATTTCCGTGAATTTATTATTTGCTTTGAAGTGATTTTTTCTATAATAATCAACATCTTGTTTTTATTTTGGTGACATATTTTTCAAGATTCAATTCACCTTTCGTACTAAAACAGCTTTTTTTATTTTTTTTATTTTGCCTCAATTTTGTTGGTTGGGTTTGTGTTGTGTGAATTGAATAATTAATTAAATAGATATTTCAAATAAATATGATTAATAAAAATATGACTAACCTGAAAAACGGCAAGTCTGATATAAAAGTTGTGTATGAAAAAGTTGTATGGGATGATCTAACGCATGATAAAAAAAAAATTAGCGAGTTTTTTCGAGATAATCAAAGTTTGTTTACGAAATTTTCAGTTTTTAAAAGCAAAATTTTAAGTTTGTGCAGCTATTATTCAAAAACGGTAAGTCTGATGCTCATCCAACACAAACCGTTATTTAGGTGTATTAATTTAAAAAAAAAGTTATCGGGAAGATGTCGCTCTAGGTTGAATTCCTTCAGAGCTGCAGTGGATATTGCTTAGAGATAATTTTTCTAACACGATTTTCTTTAGCCCTCTGTAGCCCAGGTTAAATTTAAAGTTAAACCCCTTGTCTAGAACAATTTTTTCCCTAAAATACTCCAAGGATTCACCCCTTAAAATATCTTTGTTCTAAGCCGGACCCTGTATAAAATTTTATAAAAATTTTAAAATTATTTGGTTTTGTAATTAGGCACTTTTTTTCTTTAAAAAACATAAGAATACTATTCAATTGTTTTATTTCTTAAAAATATAAAATAAAAAATCCTATTTTGAATAAGTATTTAACTAATGATTTGACAATTTATTCTTCCTATTGATAAAAAGTTAATTTTTAAGTTAATAACATTTAAGATGTAATAAAACATGGTTTTATTACTTGTATTTTATTAAAGTTTTATAATTTTAAATTAATTAAAACAACGATGGGTCCAGAGGGGAGGATCACTCAATTAATACAATAAATTGACGTAAAATTTCTATAGATTGTATGATAAAACCACATACTATGAAATCATTTTTTCCGTTTTAGTACCAAGGTACCAAGGTACCAAGTAGAATATTTATTACTTCCCCCCCCAGTAAAACTTTCAAATTTAGATGTCCCATTCGTGAGATGAATTATGTTAATAACAAGTGTTGTGTTTTGTTATATTGTGTTGAATTCTTATAATATTAAAATTAAGAGGAAAAGCCAAAAAACTCTTGAATATTTTATTTAAAAAAAGGGTTCAGAAAGAGAGACAAATCCACCAACAAGTGATATAACTTCTGCTAGTTTTAAAAAAAATTAAATGAATTTGGATTAGATGTAACGAAATGTATTGGTATAAGAACTCACGGATGTTCTTAATGATTTCAGATAAGATAGGAGCTGTAAATAAAATTAAAACTCAAGCAACAAATGCGTTTCGATGTTCATGTCTTAATCATTCCATAAATTTATGAATTTCAAAACCTTCTAATGTTTCGAGCAAAAGAAATTCTATTGGTACAATTAAAGAATTTACTTAGTTTTTTAAAATTTGAGGTAAAAGAATGTATATTCTATACAAATATTGCACAAAAAAAATTAAAATATTGTGTGAAACTAGATAGATAGAAAGAATAGAATCGCTTTTAGATTTTTCTTTCGAAATGGCAAATATAATAATGCTTTAGATGAAATTTCAGAGTGGCAACAGTCTCAAACTTCCACTGAAGCTAAAATGTTAGCTAATAATTTATTAAAAGTTGAATTTATTATTTTTTTTTTATATTATAGCCAAAACTTTGGTTGTGAACCTTTAAGTACTTGCGTACCTTTGACTATTTGAAAAAGGAAACAATAGTTAGAGGAAAGGAAAGAAAAAGGAAGAAGAAAAGTTTTGTGGGAAAGAGCGAAAAATGTTGTTAATATTCGTCTTAAGCCTCTGTAAGTCATAAATAAAATATACTTCTCTAATTGGGAATGCTATGATTCGGACCATAAAAGAATTTCCATAACCGAACTTGAACCATCTCGGAATTTTCATTGTGAAAGGGTGGACACTTGATGCCTCTCGTGTTATTCGATGGAATTGCTTGAGAGGAAGAAGAAATGATTTTAATTCCTCGGATCAACTGCCAACATCAAGTAGATATCTATAAAATAGAGTAAGTGTTCCACCAATACGATGATCACCAAGGGGTATAAGGGATGAGTTTACATTTATGTTCACCTATAAGACAAATGGCGCAGTTTCGAACTTTGTCCAAAAAATTTAAAGCAGTTTTTGGTGCACCTGCCCATAAATGTGATATATAGTTGAACTTGGGTCGTATATAGATCGTCGTATATGCTTTATAGATTTTTAAAAGGTCTCAAGATCAAAAATAAGTTTTACGGCACTTTTCGCAATATCGAAAATATGTCCATTCTTCATATGTTCCAGTGCATATTTTGATTCACTCGTATTCCGAGTTCTGTCATCAGCAAAATTATGGATTGGATTGAAAGTTTATTTGAGAAGGTCATTAATGAAAATGAGAAATAGGGTGGGTGAAAGGACGGAGCCTTGTGGAACACCAGCATTGATTTGAAGTTGGTCGGAAAAAGAACCGTCAACTGAACTGAAACTATGATAGATCGATTTAAAAGAAAGCTTTCAATCCATTTAGCAAAGGTTTAACCAAGCCCTATAGCGTTGCATTTTGCTATATGAGCAGAATGCCAAACTCGATATATTCAGAGCTACAACAGTAGCTTCACCAGATTGATGAAGGCTGGTGTTGAGTTTCTCGCAGAACCATGTCATGAGATCACCGGTGAAACGTTGGGCTCGAAAGCCGTATTGAATATCATGAATTATATCTCTACTATCAAGATATTTTTTCAAATTTTGATTGAGATTTCCATCGTTTTTGAAATAATGGAAGTAATAGCTATGGGTCTATAGTTTGAAGAATTGCTTTTGTAACTTTTTTTTAGGAATAAGATAAACTTGGGCAACTTTCCAATAGGACGGGTAAGTTCCTGAAGAAAAGGACAAATGGAATAAGTTGCGCAAAAGTTTAGAAAAAAGTTCAGCTTGTTTGCCTTCGGGACTGTTGTGACTAGAAAAATTAAGCCAGTCTCTGTTATGAATATTGAAGTTTGCCGCCAGAATAATCTCAGACTTCGGATTGGTTTCCAGAATTGAGTTTATCTGGTTAGATAGACTTTCTAAAAGAATATCAGTTTCTAGCTGATTCGCTTGAGGGATCTGTAAATAAAACAGAAGTGAATAATGCGCTTATCGACGTATATTTTCATCCAATTGTATTGATAAATTGGATTGGAGCACTCAAAATTTTGAAGAGTCTTATAAGCTATATCATTTCGTATAAATAAAGCAATCCTTCTATGGGGTATAAAAAGTGGCACAAGCGAATAATTATTGATATTAAAATTAATATCATTATTCACAACTTGTGTTTCACTTAGAGCTAAAATTGCTGGATTTCGAAGCTGTAGATGGCTTTCGACGTAATGGAAATTTGTTGATAGACCTCGTATGTTACAAAAATCTATCTTAAACATCATAACGAACAATTTACAAAGAGAAAAGAAAAAGAAATTAAACTTAACAGAAAGTACCAAAAAAGTATAAAAAAAAAAAAATTAAATTTTCTTTTGGCCCACGTACCACTGACTTATACCACCCCTGCTATGAATGCAACTGAGACCAATATCTACATAACACAGTTTTTAATACCTTATTGGGTGTAGAAATACTGTGCAGAAATACTCAGAAGAAAAAGAAAGCCGGAAAAGAAAAACGAAAAAAAAAAATTATTTTAATATGATTTTTGTTAATTTGATATGAATTGAATCATGATGACGCGTCATGACTTAAGCAATATGTATTTCATTGACGAACAGAGCTCGTATTTCACTGACGAACAGTTATTAGTATTTTTAATTTTGGTATTATTTTTGATTCTAATAATTTTCCGTAAATTTTATTATTGACACTTGTTTTTTAATTTAAATTTTTTTTTTATTTTTATTTTTATTCAATCGATCTTAGTTTTTATTTGTCCATTAATTGTTTAAGTGTTCTTTAACTGTACCGCACTTTTAATTCACATGTATCTAGGTTGAAGTACAGTGGTAAACTGATATTGAAATTCTTGCTTTGAATTGTCAAGTTTTCATTTCTAACTTTGGGTTTGCCTGTAGCAAATTTATTTCAAAAACAGTCATTAGATATAATAAAAGCTAGGTTGGTTATTGATTTATTAATTCAATCAATCAAACATTTAAGTAAAGACGCTGAAAATTAATTTAATTCAATTAACCAAAATGTATCAGCAATATGTGAAAAATTAAATGTTAACATTAGAATTCCAAGAATAGTTAGTAGAAAATGTTCTGCATATTTGCAAATGATTGTTATAGAACAAGTATTTATATTCCTTTGTTGGATGTTGCATCATATATTTACTGATATAAATTATCGCTTTTCTGAAGTACTTACATACTTGCTTGATATAATTTTTTTAATTCCTTAAAATATTATTACCACAAATGCATCTGAAATCAAAAATAATATTTTCAAGATTTCTCAAAGATTTGAGAAACTTTTAGATATAAGTAAAGATATTCTAGAATCTAGAGTACAAACTTTATTCTGAAATCCTTCAACTAAAATTTTTTTTACAAAATTCAAACAATATATTTAGTACAATTAGAAACAATTTTTAATATAAATAAAGAAATCTTACTTTTCATAAAATACTTAGTATGAATATATCTTACATTACCAATAGCATCAGCGGAAAGAAGTTCCTCTACACTAAAACGATTTAAACCATATTTAAGAACCAGAATGAGTAATGAAAGACTAGCCATGTTAAAAATTCATAGGGGATTTCCCATTGATACATAAAAAGTAATCAACGTGTTTGCGCAAGAATTTAACGTACCTAATATAATTTGGAGTCATTAATGTTATATAATTGATTGCATTCCTATTTCATTTCATTACATTACTATTAATTATGTTTTAATTTCATTAATATATAAAATAGGAAAAGTGGTTTTTACACTACTATTAGATTTAAAAGTTTTCCACGACTTTCCACTGACTATAAAAAAAATTTAAATCAACCGAAAAACGAAAAAAAAGAGTTAGTTTAAAAAAGTACCTAATTACAAAACTAAATAATTTTAAATTTTTTATAAAAATTTAAATATGTAATTTTGTCTTATGAAATTTTGTCCAATGTAATTTTTTCATGTAACCATGTTTTATATATCTATGAATTAACCATTATTTTTATTTTATTTTTTAATCTGACTCTCTTGAAGTAAAATTAAGGTTTCTACCTTTTAAATTTCATGATTTCAACCTTCAAATTATTTCCTATACTTTACAGAAAATGGGATATATGATATTTTTACGATTAAAAAGTTTAAATTTTTCAACTTTTTGTGTAAATTATACAGATATGTACTTGTTTCTGTATTCTTTTTTAAATATTTAAATTAAAACTATCGATTAAACAACTAAAAACACTAAGAAAACAACTTTAGAAATTATGTTGAAAATAACATGCACATATAAACCCATTCAAAATATCATCGAATCACAGTAAAAATTTAACAAACATACGCTATAGATGCAAAATTTTTACGGAGTTAAATAATTAAATTAAACTAAAAGTAAAATTGTAGTTTTTAATAGAAACGTTGTTTAGTATGACATCTAATTGGTCAGGTTTCGTAAAAAACTTTCATGATTTCTTTCGACAACAAAAGCAACAGGATTCAGTAGTAAAGGTAAAAAATAAAAAAAAATATTTGAATTGACCATGACATAATTAAGTAGGTAATCTAAAAATATTTTAACTTGTAGTTAACTTGATATTTATATTTATATGAAGTACCTCAAAAAACGATTTGAAATAAATTCCTATTATTTCACTTTGTGATAAGTTTTTGAGATTATGAGAGTATAATAAAATTTAACAAAGTAAAATCAATGGCAATAAATAATTTATTTTAGATATATGGAATAAAAGTCGAGTTTCCTTTCATTAATCATTTGTATTTATTTTGCAAATATCGATATTTCTGAAGCAACTAATTACTTCCTTCATCAGTGCTTTGCGACTATGATTAGTGAAAGGAAACTCGACTTTTATTCCATTAATCTAAATATATCACTAAGAACAAATCTGATTATCAAAAACAATTTATTTTACTTTTTAGGAATATACATTCATTTGTTTTGTTTGCTAAATTTCATTCTAATAAATGTAAATCTACACATAATAATTATGTAATTATAATCACTTTGTTAACCACCAAGAACTTGCTAAGATTTTAATATTTTTGTGGTGTAATTTACCATTCAGCTATTCTTGCTTTTTTACTCTCCACGTCGTTCATCTTGTATATTATATCAATGATGTATTTTAATTAGTTTATAGTCAAAAAGGTTGTAGTCACAATTCTGTTATAGTCAACAATTTTTTTGAAAGAAAGTAATAAACTTACTAAGTTCATACAATCGATGTCGTTTATAGTCAAATTAAAATATAACGCCAATTTTTTCAATAAAACAACATCATCTTTGATTATATAAAATTTACTCAATGGTAAATGTTAAACCATTTGTTTAGCTTACAAATAAAAGTTCGTACAAATTCGTACACGTAAACATTTTAGCAAAGGGAAAAAGTCGAGCTTCAGCTTACGTAAACATAATTTTCTAATAAAAAATTAAAACTATATAGTTCTTATAATAAATGAACTAGGCACCAGACATTAAAATATTATACATTATAAATAAAAAAATATTTAGGAAGAATAACGCTTTTACGGAAAATCACAACTTTTTGTCACTCCTAATTTCAAAATTTGACACAAAAAGCCTAATTCTAAAGTTCTAGCACAAACAAGACTCGAAAACTGTACGTTTAATTAAAATAAAATTAAAAAGATTTTTCGGTTTTTTACCTTACTCCAAAATATTTATATCATAATAAAATTATTCTTTTTCAATGAAATTTGATAAAATAAGTTTTGTTTCTTTTACTAAATTAGATTTATTTTTTCGAAACTACGCATTTGATTGATAATCAAATCTTTTGAAAATTTAGTTTACTGCTTCGATATAAACGTTAAGTTAGTTAGATTTGAAACACAAATAAGGAAATAACTAATTTTATACAGACGCCTCGCCTCGTTTCTAAGAAACAATCCGAGCCAAAAAAATTTACGGACAGAAAACGGCCATATAATTGCAGACTGCCTTTTCAAAATAAAACTAATGAAAACAAAAGAAGCAAAAACCTTTTTCAAAGTTTTCTGCAGCGATAAACCGGTTTTTTCTTTTTCCTTCCGGTGTTGTTGATTTACACGGATGTAAGTATGTGTTTTCTTCTTTATTAAATTTACTGAGTTCGTGTGAGAGAATTTTAATAGCAGACAATATAGTTTCTAAATATGAATTTGTGAATCAGGAACTACAATATTAATATATCATATATAATAATAGTGTACTACTTTATCGTAGAGCCCCAGAGAAAACATATATTTCATAGGCCAAAATACCCCAGAGCGTAAATTATAATATCTCTTATAAATTATAATTTTTCTCTTGAGTTTGTATATCGCAAATTTATGCATAGTAAATTTATTTCTTCAACAACAAAAAAATACCAAAATTGAATTTCAACCGAAAACGGTATTCCGTACTCCGTAGACAGTTCATGATTTGTAATGCGTAACTAATAAATTTTATTCTTATATTACTATTATTTTTAGAATTTTTCTAGATTCTGTGATTCTATCATTGACTCTATTATTGCATGTTTAACTATATACTTATTTCAATAAATATTATTATTATTTAGGTATGTAACTACATGTATTCATATCAGTAAAATATAATTATTTCATTGAACGTACTTATACAATGTACATTATTTTTGGTTATTCTATTTTCATATTAAAATTTCTTAATTCTCTTTTTCTTTATGAATTTCAAATTAAAGTAAGTTGTCTTTTGTTTGTATTGAAAATGTATGCAGTTTGGTTCCATCACAAAGTTATATAAAACAAAATAACATATATGGACAAAAATTCATAAGACAAAATTTTATAGGACAAAATTTCATATTTAAAAAAATTAAATGCTTAAATTTTTATCAATTAATATAAAATGTGGAACAAATTGTCAAAATCTTTAGTTGAATAATAGTTCCTATTCAAAATATGATTTAAAATCATATGATATGATTTTAAAAAAATTAGGTGGTTAATAGTAAGCAAAAGATGACAAATTATTTTATTACATACTGTATAAAATAAAACAGCTTTCGAACCAAACAAAACATTTAGGTTGCATTTATTTTATTTTTACTAAATTGCCACTCAAAAATACGAGTTTAATCTTCTTTTTTGTGGAAAAATAAAATAAAAATTCTAAATTTTATTTTAATAGTAAATTTAAATTTGGAGAACGAAAATTAATATGTTAAAATTCGATTTTAAAATCATTTTTTTATCTTATTTTTATCAACGTTTTTTAAAAGCTTCTTCAAAAAAATACAGCTATCAAGAAAACTAAATGAAATTTTTTCTATTTCATAAATGCCAACGCGTCGGTAAAAAATTGTAGAAAAAGTGATTATTATATTTAATGAAAATAATAGTTAAAATTTCGATATGTTTTAGAAAATTCTTCAAATTGAATATATCTTAAACTCTAAACGAAAATTGTTAATTTAGCTAAAGTTTTACAAAAAAAAAAATAAGAAAAATAAACGTCAAAATCCTCCCTCTGTTTGAATGGATTAGTTAATTTCTCAGCGATACAAGCAATGTAAGAAGTCCGTCCTGATATATTGTTGTTCCTGTTGTGAAGAAAGGAAAAATAAAGTATTTTGAGTTGATGTTATTTGAATTTTATTGACTATATCAAGGCCTCCTAAATAGACAGGCCGCAACATTCAATTCAAAATGGCGTTACTTAGGCCGCAGGGAAATGTAAACAAAGAAATTTCTTATATGAGTATTTTCAGTTTATATAAGAATTTTGGAGTGATTCGAAGTTTTTTTTTACTTTTAATTCAAAAATCAAAAGTAAAATAAATTTGAACAAATTTTTTCAAGCAATCTTTTTTTTTAAATGTTTTATTTATTTTCAACTAATATTTTAAATAATTCGTAAACAAAATTAAATAGAATATTATATTTTTGTCTTATCAATATATGACTGAAGTTTCAGCTCTCGTATTAATTTTTTTGTTTGCATTGTATCTGCTATTTCTAAACAATTTATTTATTCTATTATTAAGTGCTTACTTTAAAATGTGGTTAATTATTGTTAAATTATTGTTACTCATATTATATATGTTTTGTTACTTATATTAGGCTCTTCTGACGGAGATGTTGTATCGGCGTAAGACCTAATGACGATATTCTAAGGAAAGCTGGAATTGCTAGCTTTCCAAAAATATATATCTTTAGTGGTGCATCTTATCCTTTGAGGACGAAAAGTACATTTGAAACTATTCTTGTTGTCTTGATGTTTTTGTATAAAAACCATAATATCTGTTGATCTATTAAATATATATATATTCAGTTATACATTCGAGAACAGTCTGGAGCATCTTTTATTTGATGATGATTGGTGCTGTCGTTATGGAGATATTGTAGGTCAAAGTAGAAAATTTTGGAAAAAAAAAAACGATTTTTTTTTTTCTTAAAAAACTAAATACGTTAAGATTTTAATACAAAACCCCACAATATTTATAGACTGTTAAAAAGGTATATGTAGGAAAGGTATATTTTTTTTTATAACTGATACCTACATACTTTATGTCTACGTCGAGTAGTTTAGAAGATATAAGCATTTATGTAAAAAAAGTTTTTTTTAACCTTTTTCTGTATAAAACTAGGAATGTGCCTTTACGAAATGAATGTGAAAACATGGCCCAGACAATTATCTTTCTAGAATATATAACTGAATATATATATATATCTAATAGATCAACAGATATAACGGTGTTTATATAAAAAATATCAAAACAACAAGGGGTACTTTCAAATGTCCTTTTCGTCCTTAAAGGACAAGATGCGACACTAAAGATATATATTTTTGAAAAGCTAGCAATTCAAGCTATCACTGAGATATAGTCATTAGGTCCTACTCCGACAAGGTCGTCCGTTTTTAAGTCTGTTTTTTAATATTATTACAAAGTAAAAACGAAATGTACACGCTTAAAATGCAAATTATAATTATAAGTTTTAAGTGAATAGTTTTAAGTGAATTCAAAAATTAATAATTGAGCATACTTACCTATTTTATATTTTCATTTACAAAATTTTTTGTCATAATGGAAATTAATAGAAAAAAAATAAAAAATATTTAAAGTTAAAAAGTGAATGTTTAATTAAAAGTTTCTTTCCTTACTAGATTTAAATTGATTTGTTGCACCGCACAAGGTTGGTATTATTACTATTACATCAAGACATCCTAAATTCTAAAAATGATCCTATTTAGGATGCTTTGATTACATACCTATATTTTACTTCTTAAAAATAAAAAAATACAAAACAAAATGTAAGTGAAGAATAGAAAACAGCAAATAAAAAATATTTATAATTTAAATATATATTTAAAAAGAATATATTATCCAGGAACACAACACAATGTTGGCATTATTTCCTATTTTTTAATTTACTTTTTAAACACAAAATACTATTTTTCAATTAATATATTCTTTGAACACTTTTTTGTAAGTAACTTTTTCAAATAAATCAATTAGATTTTTGAATTAAACACACTTTATTTTCAATAGTTTTTTGATATTTTAGTTTTTAAATATTTACTAATGAATTAGATTTTAAATTTGCAATTAAAAGTTTTAAAAAAACCTTAAATCCCTCCAAAACTCATATATGAACTGAAAAATCTCATATAAGAAATTTGTTTTTAATAGAGTTAATAAAATTATTTATAAAGTTACTTTATTTATTACATTATGAACGAAAATAAAATATCTACAGGTCTCAATTTTGTCTTTTTATTAAATAATTTTTGAAGATATATGAACATATCGAAGATTAAGAACATATTTCAAATATGTGCCATTTTTCTACAATGCACATTTTTTGTTATTTATTTATTTAAATTTTTTATTTTCGTGCTAATTTTAGGTAATAACTAAATTTTTTTTTTTTTTTAAATGAATATTCAAAGATTAGATCATAAAAATTTAGAAAAAAATGGTTTAAATATTTTTGTTTGTACTTAATATGCACTTAATATGTTTTATAGATATATAGGTACTTAATCATGCTGTTAGGTAGGTACTTAATATGTTTTTATTTATTTTTAAAATTTTTAAAATTTCTTTAGTATAAAATTTATTTAAAAGACAATGTCAATAATATCCTAATATTGAAAAACGTAAAATTGAGAAGCAAAGGTCAAAATATTTGTATAAAAATGTTCAATGAACTGGTAGAATTTCGAGTAATGTTCAAATATGAGGAAATCCCTTTTAAATAATGAAACGAATACCGAATGAATATTATTACAAAATTCAAGAAAACAATTATAATTGTATAATTTAACAAATTTACCTACAATAATTATATATACATATATAAATTATTAATACAAATATAAATATACACTTAACTAATTAGGTTTTATACTAGCAGATTTAACCGGTGTTGCCCGAGAAATTGTGAAATACTTAGGAGCTTTCTTTGTTTTTGATTTGGAAAGGAAAATATTGTTTGGTGTTTATTTTTTATTAAGCTAACCATTGGTTGGCTGTTGTATGTAGTTGCGTGCCTTATATTCAAGTACTTCATTTAAATATTTTAATATTGTGTAATTTTTTTTTGCGGTAAGGATACATACCGAGGGAGTACGAATTCTAATAATAATATATAATATTCAAACATTAAATTCTTACTTTTATCTTAGTATAAAATTTAGGCTAAATGTAAGTAGTAACATTTTCATTTTTGATACTGTTAATTATTTCGTTTACGTTTTAAAATAATCTGTAACCATAGAGTAATCATATAAATAGAGTATTCACGTAGAATAATATTTGTAAAATTTCTTCTAAAAATCCCGTCGCATTTTTACTCAAAATACGAAAATGTCGTCTCATTTTCACTCAATACCCCAAAAGACTCAAATATAATTATCAAAACTCAATTACTTTTACTCAAAAAATTTTTTTTTATTGAGGAGAATATTTCATACAATGCCTCTAAACTTCTAGCTTATTCACACGATGATTTTTCCGGCATTTTATCGAATTACGATTTCGTTTTAAGTTTTGTTTTTGTTTTGTGTATAAAGTTTTGCCCTCCCAGTGACTAGGCTAGGAGTATAGAGGCATTGTTTCATAATTTGAAGAGTATACACGCAAGTATGTACTTTTGATTTATATGAAGTGTATATCGTATATGTGTTCACCAAAATATATTTACATACCTAATTCAATATAAAAAATCTATATTATAATACACAAAAGCACGATTTTGAAGGCACACTTTCGTGGTTTTTCGTGTGCTTCGTTTTTTTTTTTCATTCAACCAATCGGCGATGATGCAGGCCATGGTGATCAAAATCAATTTTTATTTTATCTATATTATAATACACAAGAGCACGATTTTGAAGGCACACTTTTCGTGGTTTTTCGTGTGCTTCGTTTTTTTTTTTCATTTAATCAATTTTTTTTGCCGATTCTCTTTTGAGTCAAATTCCTTTTATTTATCGCATTTGGTTTTTTGCACTTTTAGTAGGAAAAAAAATTAATTAGTAGGATAATATTATTAATATAGATTTTAATATTCCAAATTTTTGGGAGTTTGATTCTCTACTAACTCAAATTTTTTTTTTATTATTATGTATTATATAATAATTTTTAATATATTATATTATATATAACAGTATTTTTTTTTAAAAAAAAAAGTAATTTTTAATTATTACTCTCTTCTCAATTATTTCAACAAAATACGTAAGCGTTTAGTTTAATATAAATCTAAGCATACAAATTATGTATACTTATTACTTATACATACATGGAATGTATTCACAGTTGACAATTTTGACACTATGATATATCATGTAGATGTTTGCATATAATATATTATACCAATTAGCATTTATCCTACCTATATATTTATACTCAAACAGCTAAAATGTAATATAATTATAATATAATTTGTACTGTATTTTGGTTAGAAAGTCTTATTAGTATATTTGTGAAATGTTATGTATATCGAACCTATGTTAAAATTTTACTGTTCAAATTTATTTTACAGATTTTATACTATTTACTTTTAATAAAAAAAAAACACATCTTAATTTCTGACTAAAATTTTTATTTTTTAAATTTAAAAAGTTTTGAAAAAGTTACTAAAATATCTTACATACATACATTGTATATGTATATTATTATAACTTTATGATAAAACTGACAATTTATTTAAAAAAAAAACTAGGAGCAAAATTATATATTTATTAAAAAGTTCGTACAAGAAAAATAGTGAAATATTAGGTTTATTCAGTAACCTGTTCCAGATAGTTCTATATGAATATGAATAGTCATACGTTTGATAATTTTTTTAATGTCATTGGTCACAGTAATTTGAAAATACATAATTTAAGTATGTTTAATTTATAGATTGAAAAAGTACGGTTCAAATCTGAACCATCTGACAACCGATCTTCATTATTATTTTTTTAAAATGATAGATATTTAAAAGGAGACTAAGCAAAATTATATATTTTTCTAAATTTTTTTAATTTTTAATTATAAAATATAAGCAGTATACGTAAATCATAATTTACAACGTATACTGCTGTTTTCTAAGTAAAATCAATACAAAAATAAAATATAGTATTTACCTACCAAGGATAAATTGAAATGATGGATACAATTCATAATGAAGCTGATTTTCCATTAAACCGTATTGCAAATCTGAGGTATATCTATATGGTTTCATTAGTTGTATTCCTTTTTCAATTTAAATTTATTTCGAAGTAATTCGAAGTACTTCGAAAATACGAAAATGAAATTATTGAATTTTTTTAAAACAATTATTTTGTGACAATTATTTTTTTTTTTAAGAACAAAAATATAATACTTATTAAAATCTACATAAAAATCCATCTGTCGGCAAATGGCAAACTAAAATTTAAGGTACCTCAATAAAAAATAAAATATATTCATTCGCTAAATTGTTAATATTTCAGAAAAAAATGCTATTCAATAAACTGTTCAAGAACGATCTAGAGTAAAAAAATTTGTTGTGTTCAGTAGTTTTGGTTAATTTAACTTTTAAGTTTGGGCAAAAGCCCAAAAGTGCTCTGATCATTTGAGTAGACTGCTTAAAATAGTTCTAAATTGATCTGTTTTGTTCCGAATCTTTTTGTGCAAAAATTTTGTAGGCATATTTTTTTTAATTTGAGCACCTGAATAGTCAAGACAAGAAAATTTTTAACATTTGACATGTTTAAATTATCTGAAAACAATGTATAGAATAATAATATTAATACCAAACCACAAAAAAATAAAAATTGCTCAAAGTTTTAGGTTAATCTTTATAAAATTAACTCTTTTATTTATAAAATAAAAAAAAATATCAGATATAGAATGAAAATTATTTTATAAGAATTTATTAGACATCAATTTCCAGTAAGTCTTTCATATGCAATATCATAATTCATATGCAATATCATAAAATTAATCAATAAATCACAACGTCAAACATTTCAGCGTGTCGGAATTTATCTCCCTCAACCTGCCTTAACCCATGGTCAGCTCTACACAATCCACTGCTCTAAAAATTAAAATTCTAACAGGACCAAGACGGGGGAAAGCTACTGACAACGACACTGTGACTGACAATTTTGCATACCAGGAGGTTGACAATATGACAATGTTGCATACCAGGTTTAGAATACTTCATTTTATCCAATTGCTTCCTATATGATGAATTTTAACATTAACTCATAATAATTGGGAAACAGTACTAACCCATAGGTATGATTAATGGCTTAATAAAATTATCGGCAACTATTTTTTAATAACATTCCGACACATGTTTTCCCAATTAACGAGGCAATCAATTAATTGGTTAATAATATCAATTATGGTAAACGGTTTCGGTGGTTTTAGGGGGTTAGTGTTCCACATAACTAAGTACCTACATGCGCTTAGTATTTTTCGAGGCTTTCACCTTCCCTCGAGAAATAAAAAAATAATAAAAATAAATTAAATCTTACAAAAAAAGTTTGAATTCATCTAGTAGTTTTGATATTTTATTTTAAAATTAATATTAACTTAAAATTTTGAAATTTTTTATTTTTTTGTGGTTTGCAATTAATATTACTATTCAATATATTGTTGTCAGATACTTTCAACGTGTCAAATGTATAATTGTATTAAAATCATTTTTATGTGCCGTTTCACAGAAAAATTCCTTTCTTTTGCTCGGCCGGTTATGTAGCCGGGGGTTTCTTCTAGTATATATAGAATAATGTAAACAAAAAAACACAATTAATCGCAAAGATAATGGATGACATAGTATACATACAATAATAGGTCAATGATAGAATCAAATAATTTAGAAAAAAATTCTAAAAATAATAGCAATAAAAGAATAAAATTTATTAGTTATGCATTACAAATCGTGAACTGTGTACCGAATACCGTTTTTTTCTTTTCTCAGAACTTGTTCGAAAATCGTATTTCTATTTCAGATGAAATAATTTTTAAGAAATAAAAAAAACAGCCAACAACACATGTAAAGAATAAAATGCCCAGTTTTACTTTTTTTGCTTAATTTTTTAAATTTTTTATATATTGTTTGTTTATTTGTATTCATAATTATATTATGTATTCATATGTATATACTATTCATATATTATCTACCTACGGTAAGCAAAAGAAAAGATTAACAAAATCAAAATTGCTGAAAAATTAAAAATACATGTATGTACCTACTTTTCAGTATACTTTTCAATAGAAATCAATTTGAATTATTTTTAATTTTACGAAACCAACATTAATTTTTTTGTCCCTTTCCTCTATAAAGTTTGAAATCACAAATTTCATAAACCACATTGATCAAGTCCAAATTTTTTTTTTTTTTTTTATACGCAGGCTGGTAGGAATCTTCAAAAGACACAGAGAGCCCCGTAGCTTGACATTGTGTGTGAGATTCTTACCCACTAAACCACACCCTTCCTATATTGCGATCTAGCCCTACAGGACTAATGAGCGTTTTTTTCTTGGCTTTATTTTATTTGCCAGTGTAGACTACATCCAGCGATGTCTATCTAACTTTTCCTTTGACGTATTCATCCATAACCTTGAACACCCATCGCACCAGCGACAAAACAACCCGCTCTCCGAACGAATTTATAATTATGGAAGACTTGTGAAAAAGCTCATTTCGTTGGCAGTCAACATAACGAAATTCTGCACAAATCCCGTAAAAACAAATCTATCTAAACGTGGGAGCGGGTCAACCTCCGATCATCTGCGCGACGAGTCCTCAAGAATGTGGGTGATTATTGCTGCTAAAAACTGAAAAGGTTTTACTCTTTTGAGTCGTCTGGCTATACTTCTATTATTCAGGAGATCGACTATCTCCACGTTTACATGCTGCTGAAGCCTTTTTTCGTGACTTCTTTCAAATTTCTGTACTTCCTTATCGACAGATTCTATTTGCAAATCTCTATGTAGGTCATAGTTTCTTATGAACCAGGGCGCGTTCACAATGTTTCTTAGGACCTTATTCTGGAACCTCTGAATAATATCTCTATCACTTTTTTTGCTGCATCCCCATAGCTGGATGCCATATGACCATACTGGTTTCAGTATTTGTTTATAGAGCAGAAGTTTGTTTTGTATTGTTAAGGTAGAATTTTTACCTATGAGCCATTTCATTTTTCTATAGCGGATTTGTAATTCTTCTTTCTTGTTTTTTATGTGAGCTTTCCAGCGAAGTTTCGCATCTAACGTCATACCAAGATATTTGGCAGTATTTAAATGGAGTATTTCTTGACCATTTATATATACTGGTTTATGGTCAATTTTTTTATTTGTGAAATACACATTTACTGACTTAGCTTCATTTAATTTTAGACTCCATCTTTTTGTATAGTCTTGGATTTTTGTTATAGCTCTCTGCAGCTTTTCTGTGGATTCCTTATTATTTTCTCCAACAGCCAGAACCGCTGTATCATCTGCAAACGTCGCAATAATATTATTTTCTAGTGCAGGAAAATCACAAGTGTACAACAGGTACAGTTCCGGACCAAGTACACTTCGTTGAGGAACCCCGGCATTAATTTCTTTAAGATCGGAATATGCTCCTTCCTATTTTATGTAGAAATATCTCTCTGATAGGTAGCTTGCTATGATTTCTGAATGTTCTTTCGGAAGGATTGTTTTCATTTTACAATTCAACCCCTTATGCCACACCTTGTCGTACGCCTGAGCCACATCCAAAAAGATTGCTGAACAGACCTTCTCCTCTAGAGCTTTTTCAATAGTGTTTGTTATTCTGTGTACCTGGTCTATTGTAGCATGTTTTTCTCTAAAACCGAATTGGTGATCCGGTATTATATTCTTTCTTTCAATAATAGGTTTCAGTCTTCTTAGATAAATTTTTTCGAACAGTTTTGACATTATAAGCAGCAGTGAAATTGGTCTATAGGATGATACTTCATTCGGTGGTTTTGCAGCTTTGGGTATCATGATGACTTCGGCGAGGTTCCACAATTTCGGCACATATTTCAGTCTAAATGCAGCATTTATAAGATTCGTTATCTTAATTATTGCCTTTTCTGGTAGTTGCTTTAGAATCTGCCCCGTTATCAAATCATATCCCAGACCTTTTTTAGAATTAGTATTGTTTATTTATTTTTTCACTTCAGCTGGGGTTGTTAATGCGATTTCTTCTTCTTCCTGAACTGATTCTATATTTAGATTTTCATCTTCTTCTTCGTCGTTTGTTTGAAATATGTTTTCTAAGTGTTCCGAAAATAATTTAGCCTTTGCTTTATTAACTTTCTTAATTGGAGGAATTTGTTGTATAGGTCTTTTCAGATTTTTAGCTGTCTTCCAAAGAGAGTAATCAGTGCTTTTATCATTTGTTAATTTTTCTAAATATATATTAATCGATTTGTTTTTCACTTCATTAATTATTCTTCTTAGTTGTTGCTGAGATTATTTAGCCTAGTTTTATCTTGTAGAGCTCTAGTTTGATGCCTTAATTGACTTGTTCCTAAAACAACTTGATTAGTTCTTAAAATTTCTGGTGAATATTTATTTCCTTTTACTCTTTGTTTTAATACTGGAGTATTTTCCCACACACAAGTGCTTAAGAGCTTGTACAAATTTAAACAGGAAACCGTCAACTAACTACTTACATTATTATTCAAATAAATCAGTATATGAAAAAACAAATATAATCAGAATATACAGTTTTATTATCCGTCTCATACGTAACCACATACTTCGTAGTAGTGAACAATTATCTAATTCATTAATTTGCCATCCTTGGTTCGTAGATGACCAATATATCAATTCATGCCTCCTCACAGGCTTTATTCCCTTAGAAGGCTTCATACTTCTGGACAAGAATAATCAAATCGAAAACAACGAGTGTATACCGTTAATTTACCATTTTACAAGGAATGCATGTGACAAAAAATTGCTGATAAATTTAAATAGTATAAATATTAATAATACTGAACGCTTTAAATTCGATATGTATATCCCAAATAGTAATAAGTTGATTAGTAATAAACCATATTTCTGGAAACAATAGGTTAAGTTAGGCTAAGTTAGATAGTATAAGGCTTAGGAAGTAGATTTAAGCTAGCTTTAGTTTAGTTAGTATTAGACTCAAGAAGTAGATTTAAGTTTTAATTATTGTAGATATTGTAGTGTAAAATTGCAGTACCGTACTTAATTAAGCACGAAAAGGTTATTCTACCTAAGTTACTGTCAAGATCATAAAAAAAAAAAAAAAATTATTACAAAATAAATTAAAATTGTTTTTTTTTTTTGTGTTACATAATTTTTTACCAATAACTAAATCATATTATTTTTACTTTAAGAAACTGAATCGTAAGCTATAGTTTTCTAGTTATAGCCCAATATAATATCTAAATCATTACTTATGAACTAAATAATTATTATTAAGTTAAATGGGAGAGCTGCCGCATGTGGCAGTCATGTACATTTTAAGCTAGATATTAAGAAAAATTCATTTTTGTTTTGTTTAGAATTAAATATATGTAAATAATAAGAATAAATAAACAAAACTTAGAAAAAAAAAGTATTAATATTTTGTATTAAAACGTAAGTTAATAGGTCTGAAGTACGTACTTTTAAAATTCAATTCAGCCTCACTGAGTGATAGTATATTATTAACCGTATTTAATCTAAAACGTAGAACGTGTGCATACACATAGTTTTTGCAGAATAACGCCAATTGTTTACGGTTTTATTATTTTATTAAATTTCAATTTTTCAGGGTCTTTTAAAACAATATAAACAGCAAAACAAAAATTTTGTCATATTTGTTTCATATAATATCATAATTTTTACAAATTTACGATAAGACTTATTTTTTCTAAAATTCTTTATCAAATCCATAGCATTATAGAATTTTTTAATACCATGTCAACCTTATAGTACGTTTTCAAGCTCATGTTTATGGATAAACAACTAGCTCATAAACCAGTCAAATGTCAAGTGTTCACAAGGTTTTTTGGAAAACCACCAGCTGTTTATTGTTTATATAAAACTATACTACTGTTTATATAAAAATTTTTTTTGTATTATCTTTGAGTAGAACTTAAGCTATTATAATTGGTCATACGATAAATGAATAAAATAAAAAAAAATATGGAGGATTTAAAAAAAATGATAATATCAGAGAAACAAATAAAATAATTCACATTTTAGTTTATTACCATACCCACTTTACTCACTTCAACATTTAGTTCTGAGAATCTTTCAAAAACGAAATACAAAAATATTCAATTTACAATTATATAAAAAAAATAATCATAATTTTAATTTATTATCTCTTTTTCCATTTGAATTTTTTACTTATATATAAAGCCTTATTATTTATACATTTTTAATATATAAAACTGATTAAATTAAGTGAATTAAAAATAAAAATGCATCTTTTACAATATCCTTTGTTTTAATTCTTCTGTTAACTTTCCATGTAAGTCTTGTAATTTCTCAATCACTTCTATAACTCCATATAATTTTTCTTCACTTTTTCTATTAAAGTTATACAAGATTTTCCAATTAATCGTGCTGATGATAATTGAGAATTTATACTTGATTTTTCGTTTTCTTGATGATCATTAATTGAAGCTAAACTAATTTCACACAAATTCACATAATTTCATCTATTCTTGGTATTTTGATTTCTTTTTGTTTTTGTTTTTTTTTGACAAATGACAAAATGAATTTATGACAAAAAAATCAAGGGTCATGCAAAAAAAAATTTAAAATCGACAAGAAATCGAAATTTCATGGATGGGTTACATGTTTTTGAAGTGGTTTATGATATAAACACCTCGCTACTTGTTTATGATTTTCAGCAAATTTGTATGGGAAAACCACTACGTAAACAACCAGTTTATCATAAACAACATGTTTATCCATAAACATGAGCTTGAAAACGTACTATTATATACACATTTAACATCAACTTTTGTAAATGGCTTGGTAGCTGAATGGTTAGCGTGGTTGCTGTTAATCATTCAGATCCAAGTTCAAATCGTCGTTCAAACAGTTAGTTTTTTTAAAAAAAAAATATTATTAGCATTCATATTCATAAATTACACGCACACACACACACATATATAAATAATAATTAACATGGAATCTATAATTATAATTGACAAGCATTTAAGGTCCTGCGAGTAGACACCTTTTCATTTTATTTCGATTCTCCTACTCCTTAATGAACTTCTAATATACATAATATATAAGACTATATATAAAACAAAAATGCGCGCACACAGTTGAACATTTTGTACTCATATGATTTTATTATTCAGCAAATACATTATGCATAAGTGAGATATTATGAAAATAATAAACAAAAGTAAACAAATCAGTTATTATATTTTATATTATGTACTTGCAAATGAATTTATGCCAAAAAAATATGCCAAAAAAAACAAAGAAACAAATTCATCTCAAATAAAAAATATAAAAAAGCAAAAACAAAAAAAATCAGTTGAATTGTTCATATGACGAGCAAATTTATTTTTATATAGTAGAGTTGGAGTATATATAATTATCCTTATTGAACTTCTAATATAATAGTTGTATATAAAACAATAATGCTCACACAGTTGAAAATTTTTTAATCATATGGTTTTATTATTCACCAAATACATTATTCGTGAGTTCTTATTAAAATAAAAAACAAAAACAAACAAAAATATAAAAAAAACAAAAAAAATACAAAAACAAAAAAAATTCATATGACGGGCAATTTCATCTTTACATAATAGAGTCAAAGTAGCTATCTATAATTATAATTGACAAGCATTTAAGGTCCTGCGCAGTAGACACCTTTTCATCTTTAATGACAAAATTTTTTATTTTTAGTAATTTTATCCACTAAATGCCACTTACTATAGGGAATATATCGGAAACGAAGCAGTATATGAGGGACGTGTATTTATGTGTCCTAAATAAAACTTACTAACCACAAAACTTTTTATTAAACACGAGTGGTTTCTGCTATATCGTGCGAAGTCTATGTCAGTACGTAAATTATTGTTTTTTTAAAAACTTTAAATTTGACTTCAACTTGAAATATAATTACTCAACAGGGGCCACTAGTCATACTTATAATTAACAACTGAGAATATTGAATACCGATGGAATTCCCTATGACGTAATCATCAGATAAGGGTTCCCCAGCTGGTCCAATCAACGTCATAAAGCATGCTGCCAAAGATATAACAATAACAACAATAACAATAACATGATAAGGTCAACGACCTACAGAAAAAAGTGCTTCTCTACCTTGAGATCTTACACAGCCAAGCGTCCACCGTCACCAAAAGAGCTTCTCGACCTTAAGATTCACCAGACGGAATTCCCTATGACGTCTGGGGTTCCCCCAAAAAGTGCTTCAGTACTTTGAGATATTTGAGTGAGCGAGATAGCGATGTCTGGCTAAACCGCCGCCATACCTACTTTTCATTGAAATATTTACCAATATTATTTTTTAAATTATATGAACTATGTATAAGATTTTTAGGAGATTTAACTAAAACAACGTTATCATATTCTTTAAATTCTGTGGTTTGTAAATAGATATTGTCCTCAGTATTATTTTATAATCGTATACTAAATTATCGTAATCGTATCGTATAATAAATATTTAGGTTTACTATAATTTAATATAATTAATAAAAAATAATAATGTTTGTACTCCAAATTATTGCTGACAAAAATGTTAATAATATTTTATATTTTTGTAATGTAATTATAATTTATTATATTTAACAGGTATATAAGAAAATAATAATGTTTAAAACGAAAATATTGAAATAATAAAATATCAGAATTCATCATCGTATGAGGGAACAAACTAAATTTGAACAAAGATTTTTTGCCACCTTACTTCATATAAATAACAGGAATGCAAACAAACAGAAAGAAGAATAATGGGAACGCAAAATTTTTTTACAGTGTAAAGCAAAAGGCAAACATCTGATTCGTACCTTTGTTTTCTCATAATAAATTTGGTATACGATAAGTAAATATAAATTTTAATGATATTTTGCTTGTTTTGGTATTTGTTAAAAATTGTGTTAGGTTAGGTTTACGTAAACTGGGATGCGTATTCTTGTTAATAGATATTCTTTGGTTAACATTATAATTTGATGTATCATGTAGAATTCAGTGATGAGTAACTGGCTTTCGCAAACGGGCCAAAAATGAAAATATAAGTTTTGATCGGGCCGCAATATGGATATCATAGATAACAATAGTTAAGATAATAATAACTTGATAATAGTAACTTAAGCTAATATTTAAAAAAAAAATCTTGGGGTATACATATTATATTAATTTTTTTAATTTCATTTATTTTTCAAACCAAATAATACAATAACAATTAAAATTTTCAAGAAATAAAATAAATAACAAATTTTTGCATCCTTGTTAATAAATATAAACGAAAAAAAATTCTTATTAGAATATAATCCACACAAAATGTTGAAAAAAAGGCACATAGGTATTGACAAAAAGAAATAAAAAATTTTAATGCGAAATTTGATATGACTTATTTTCCACCAATTTTGCAATATTTGCTGGTGTATTGCTAACAAATACTCGCAAGCAATTCTCCAATCTTTCATCGTTGAGGCGATTTCGAGAAGAGTTCTTGATGATTTTCATTTTTGAGAACAACTGCTCGCTAAGATAAGTACTTCCGAAAAGACTGAGCATTTTCCTTGCATGATCAGCCAATTTTGGATACTCCTCAACGGGGAAGTACATTTTATAAAAATCTACGAGACAAACAGTCCGAAACTTATTTTTAAGATCGCTATTGCACCTTAACTCGATAATTTCCATTTGCAATTCATCATGTGAGCTTTCTACATTTATATCAAAAGGTGAAGCGAATATAGCGAAAGAATCTCCATGCTTTCGAAAATCAGTAAAGCGACCATCACATTCTTTCTGATGGTACTGTATTTCTTTGACATATTTTGCCCGTTGTTTCCTTCTTTAATGTTGGAAAGTTAATCGTATTGTTATTTTCAAATTGTTGCTTCCAAATTTTAAGTTTACTCTCAAATACCTTTATTTTTTCAAATGCTTGGTGAATCATATTATTTGTACCTTGAAGACTTATATTTAGCACATTTAAGTGGTGGGTGATATCAACACAGAATGCAAAATCCGATAACCATTCCTGATTGTAAAATTCTGGAAACTCGTACTGTTTCATTTCCAAAAATTGTTGAATTTCGTATTTCAAATTGTAAACCCGTTCAAGCATTTTTCCACGACTTAGCCATCGAACTTCCGTATAAAAAAGAACATCTCCGTACTCCGATTCTTTGAACTGCCTCTTAATCGATGCCTCTCGATCTTATAAAATTAACAACTTTTATAACTTTTGGCATAACATGAGACATTTTTAGTGTTTTAGCACACAAATTTTCTTGGTGAATTATGCAATGACACACAATCAAATCATTTCCCGTTGAATTTTTTATGTCACTAGCAATTAACGAAGAAAGACCTATATTTGGACCAACCATAGCAGGAGCTCTATCTGTTGATATGCCTGAAATCTTTTCATGCGGTACATTTCAACGAGTTAAGATTTTTTTTAATTCTTCATAGATATCTGCTCCCGTGGTAGTTCCTTTCATTAGCATTAAATAAGCCAATTCTTCGGTAAGGTTGAATTTTGCATCAACACCTCTAAGGAACACAGCTTGGGCAGTGTCGCTAACATAAGTGCTTTCATCCAAAGCCAAAGAAATCCATTGTAAACTAGGAATTCTTGCCTCTAAAAATTTTTTAATGTCATCCGCAAGATCATCAATTCTGGAAGCAATGGTAAACCGTGAAAAGCTAATTTTAGAAATTATATCTTTTTTATCTGGAAATGCCACATCAGCAACGGCTTCCAAACATTCTTTAATAAGCTCACCATCGACAAAGGGCTTAATTTTTTTAGCTAATATTTCCGAGAGTACGTAGCTTGCACTAACTGCCGTAACCGATTTTGAAGTAGTGGCTTTAAAAAAGGATTACTGCTGACTAAGATTTTTCTGTAGTTCTGCTAATTTATCTTTGTGTAGCTGTCCTTTAAGGTGACAGAATTTTGTAGAATATTTAGTTTCGTAGTGCCTTTTTATGTTATATTCCTTAAGAACAGCAATTTTTTCGGAACACACCAAACAAATTGCATTGTTGTTTGAATATATGAAAAAATAGTCTTCATTCCACTTGGCTTGAAATACACGATTTTCCTCTGTTATTTTACGCTTTTTAAGCATTTTAGCTGAAGACATTTTCGAAAAGGCTAATAATTTTTTCGCTTATTTGAGTATTATGGAATTTAATTTTTACCACCGACAAATAAATATATTAAGTTTTTATTCAGTTCACTTTCACACAAAAATTACCGGTTAATTATAACCACTCAAATTTAGGAAAAGTACTAAAACTAAATTATAAAAAATCAGTTCTTGAAATTTTTCTCTCGCTCTCATTTGTTTTGCTCAGGAAGAATGTTATGTAAAAAATATAAATTTTGCGAAACTACGAATCATACAATATGTTATATCTATTTTACAAACAAAAAAAATTTAAATGCGTCTCTTTGGCACCAAGTACATGCATAAAAAATATTATGTTAAATTGTTCGGCGGGCCATCAAAAATCGCGGCTCGGGTTGCTCATCTATGATGTAGATGTATGTGTATTATCGTCGTGCTTTATAAAATGTTTGATGATATTAAATTAATATAAGAGATTTTGTGTTAGTTCGATTCGATTCTCTTTTGAGTCAAATTTTTTTATTTGTATTATTTATGGATTATTGCATTTGATTTTTTGGACTTTTAGTACAAAAAAAAATGAATTAGCAGGTTAACATTACTATAGGTTTTAAAGGAAAATTTATTAAGATAAGTATTTCCTTTTAAAATACACGGAATTTATAAGATTTTATATAATTTTACAGATTAACACATTTTAAAGAAAGATCAACATCAATACAACAAAGAGATAACTGAAATGATGTGATATTTTATTGTGTTTATCGATTAAAATTTTATTGTTAAAATTTATTTTACAAATTTTATAATAGTTAATTTTAATAAAAAAGGAAGATTTTTTAATGACTAAAAAGTGAATAATAAAATACACTTTTTGAAAACTTGCTTTTTCCAAGGGTTACACAGTTTTGGTAGCAACTTTAAATGCACTAAAAAGCAGAAAATAAATTAGGTAGTTCAAGGTCTGTTAAAAAATGATATGTGTGTAATTCTAACATTTGATTTCAGGCAGGAGAAAATAATGTTAGATAAAATGTTTGTACGAAAAAAGCAAATATATGAACTTGCCATGAATATTAGCAATGAGCGTCAATAGTGATAACTGCTTAAAGTATCAGCACATCAAAGTCGAGTACAAAACACTGAAGAAGTCTGCAAGTAGTAGACGAAATACGCGTATCTGTATGATAAGCATATCAGTAAAATTAAAAGGAAAATATTCGACTATCAGCACATAGTTTAAATTTATGCTCCTTGCTTTTGTTCATGGCAAGTTCATATATTTGCTTTTTTCGTACAAGCATTATATCATAACTGTGTAACCCTTGGAAAAACTAGTTTTTAAAAAGTTTTTTTTTTTTATTGTAGTAATTTCAGTAAACAGTTTATTCTACCTACATATATAGTTATTATCTCTTTTAACCAAAGCATTTTTTTTATTTTAAGAGTAGTAAAAAATTATATTAGGTTTGTAAATATTGGAAATTTTTGAAGGAGTACTTATTCTTATCGTAATAGATATTCTTTTGTTTAAACAAACGCCATTGAAACACTTTTGAAATTGTCAATTTACTCTTACCCCCAATAACAAATAATGCTATTCTCTAAAAACTATTATTTTTCTTTAACTAAAATTTTGTTTTGTGTACAATTATAACAAAGATGTTAAATATTTTTAAGTTCATAAATAAGAAGGTATGTAGATGTAACCATAGGTACCATCTTTATGTAAAAATGGGGGCCTCCAATGTTGCAAAAAGATTGCAAACTTTAGAGAATACTAGAAGTTGTAGGAACAAATATCAGAGTCTTTGGCAACACTTAGAAGAGGAGCACAAAGACTTCTTCATGTCAACAGATGACATCACTACATACGGCAAACATTGATTGATGCACACTCTTCCAGGGTGAAATCTTTGCTATAGACGTAGCAGTGAATATAATAAAAGAGCAAAGATGCTATAACAAAGTCATTAGAATCTTTAAAATCTTAAAGCTGCCTTAAAAGTTCTTGAAAGTAACTTGATCAAATATAGATTGGTGGGAGAATATTCGGAAGCCCTTAGCTTCATAAGGCTTATAGCTATTTATATATGAAAAAAGCTCTCCGTCGAACAGTTTTTAAAAAGTTATTTAATAAAGAAATTAGTAGGTACATCTCCTTTAAATTTTCCAAAAAGATTTTGTTCGTATGATTTGTTATTCCACATCTCCATCTCCAAATTCAAAGTTATTGTGAATACTGTATATACTACTAGGTACTAATTCGTATGCATGAAACTGTGAAAAATAGTTTTTAAAAAACCTAAATTATTTTGACTCAAAAATAATCCTTTTTGAGGGAAAAGGTAGAAAAGACAGTACCTAAGTAGCTAAGAACTATTTGTGTTTTTTCAAACCTTACCAACTTCAAATTAGTATTTACTGATAATTGGTTGATAGTGTGTGAAAGGCACACATTAATAATATATTTTTAATAATATTATTAATTTGTGTGAAAAGTCTATCTATCCATGCAAATTACTGTTCTATTCAAAATGTAAAATTTGGCTTTAACTTGGATTATAATTAATCAATAGGGGTCGCTATAGTAGATAATATCATTTATTTGTAATTATTTTCATGATTTGTTGTAGTATTTAGTTTCTACATTTTTAAAAAAAAAAACATTGAAATTGGTTTTACCGTTTATTCTCAGTACAATACATCATTCTAAATACATATACTTAATATGTATATGTAAATACATTACAATATGTATATTGTTTTATGTAGCATAAAATATCATTTGTTATATAGATATCCTTTTTTTATTTATTTACGTTATACAATGATAATTTTTTTTCGTGCAACCTAATTTATTATTTTCACTTATTAAATAACAAGACATGTATTTTGTTATATTTTCATAAAATGTTATACAAATGAATAGTCACAGATTTCAATTTTTCTTCTAACATTATTCCTTATTTATTTCTAGTCATTCATGCCAAGATATACATTAGGCACTGTTAAGGTAAGTTTATAGGAATTACTATCACATTTACATACATAAATGTGTAGAGTAAAAATTAAGTACTTACGTATATAAATCTATATTAATTGATTTTTTATTAATAACAAATGTACAGACATGTATTATAGTATTATTGAGTTAAACGTATTCAGATACGTAATAATTCTAAAATTCAAAAAGATTAATAAAACAAATAAATAATACATAGCTACTAACACAGATCATTCAAAAAAGGGGAAATTTATAAAATTGAAAGTTTGTATATTTTATACAAAAACATTTTTTTAATTTGTTTTTTATCGCATTTGAATTAGTAAAGTTTTAGTTCTGCAACATTTAACATAAAATTATGAGTAATTTAAATAAAATTATTAATCCTAATACTAACAATGTTATTAACATTAATAATCATAAAACTACAATTTTAACTTTTCAAAAATCAACAAATGATTTTCAATTGGAATTATTGCAACAACAACAACACCAACAACAACAACAGCAGCAACAAACAGCTACTTTGAGATATTTACCAACGTATCGTGTAGAACCAAAAAAACCAGTCAATAAAGAAGCCGTTGAGAAAATCTTAAAAAAAATTGTAATTAAAACATTTGAAGATTTTCAATATGAATCGAATGCTGCACAAAAATTAGCTAAAACAGTTAGTGAAGAAATTAAATATAATTTCAAAATGTTTGAATTTGATAGGTAAGAAATTTTTTTTTTTTAAACCATTTTTTTATATAAATTCCCACATTATTGATGTTATTCTAGGTTACTTTCTGTGCAATTGTTCTTTAAATTAAGAGCATAATTTTAATAGAGGATTGTGTTAGGTATGTTTGTTTCCTATTGTTTTTACTACGGAGTCGAAATATTAATTTGAAAAAAAAAAATAATCAGAACGGAATAATAAAGAAAAAAAACGGGTCTACTACGTAATTTTGCTTTTTTAAACTTGTTTTTAATATAAAAATCTCTTTTTTTTCTAAATTCTTTTGCAAACATTTTAAAAAGTGATAAAATGTTGTTGCCGTCACTCATAGAAGAGTTCCAATAATATAGGACGGGATTGGTCTTAAAATTTGAGTCGCTCCACAAAATCAAAATTCTCAGATTTTTAAAAAGCCCCAAAAGTAAAATCCAGAGACACAAAATTTTTTATCTTAATTATTTTGATGCATAATCTCTCTGCATACATAAAAGAGGATACACTTTTACAGAATATTTACCTTAATTATTTTTGTGCGTAACCGCCTTTGGATGCAAACCTGCCTTTTCTAGAATATATACCTTTATTTATTTATTTATTTAAACTATAATTTGAGTTTTTCGAAAATAACTAAAAACTTACATTCAAGGATTTTGTTTTTTCAATTTTTTTTTCAATTTTAATTATTAAATAATATTAAAATTATATTTCACTTCAAATAATATTCTTAAAAAATTAAAAAATTAAAAATAAGTTTAAATCTTTCTAAGATTGTTATTTGCTCAGCCATCTTTCTGCATTATACAGAAGTAAATCTCCACACTGTGGATCAACGCTCTCTAGAAGGGATTGGAACAATCGAAGCTTTCGCTCGAATAGAATTGATTATTTTTATAGTTGTCCCCCTAAAAAATTTTCCAGATTCAAGATTTTTCCGTATGATGGTATAATGGTTCCGTCTTTGAAAATTTAAAGCGCCAAATTTAAGTGAAAATCAATCACAACTTTCAAAATCCAGTTTAAGTTTAAGCTGAGATTCAGAATTCACTAGTAAGAATCAAGTAATATATAATATATTTAAATATAAATATATAATAAATATAAATAGATATAAATAGATAGATGATTCAGAACAAAAACATTAGACAGTTTTTGGGTGTATATATATTTTGTTTTATTTTTATTCTGGTTTTTACTTTTCTTTTGTTTTTGTTTGTATGGCAGTCGATTAATGTACATATGTACAATATGCATACAAAATTTTTATTTTCAATTTTAAAGAAGGAAGAAGGATAGTCCTCAAAAACTGCCTCACCCAAAACAAACCAGAATCAATGATTACTCTTGCTCAGCCCAATACTTCACGAAGGTCCTTAAAGGAAATGAAGTGAAAATTCAAGTGACAGACATCAATGACTACCGAGAAACAGTTAAAGGCTTAAAACTAAAGGAAATTCAATTCCATACGTATCAACTGAAACAGGACAAAAGTTTTAGAGTGGTAATCAGAGGTCTACACCCTTCTGTAGAACTAAATCTCATTAAAGACGAAGTTACAAAATTAGATCACGAAGTAATTAACATCTACAACCTCAAACAGCGTAGAGGAGAAAATGAATTTGCAGTACCGATTTTCTTCGTAGATCTTAGCCAAAGGGAAAATAATAAAGATATTTACAAAATACGATATCTGTTACATACACGTATAACTGTAGAAGCTCCAATAAAGAAAAAGGAAATACCTCAATGTACCAAATGCCAGCGTTATGAGCACACTTGGCAATACTGTAACAGGTTGCCTAAATGTGTAAAGTGTGCTGGTGATCATATTACAAAGAATTGCCCAAACAAATACCTAGGGTCTAATGTAAAGTGCACTTTGTGTCTAGGAAACCATCCCGCTAATTACAAGGGTTGTCAACGGTATAAAGAAATAAGAGAACAAAAATTTCCCAGTTTACGTAATAGGCAGCTACCTCAACAAAGTCATAGCGCTGAGGAAGTTAAAGGAACAAGTGATATTCAAACTGTTTTTGGCCATAAATCCTATGCGGAAATATTAAAAAACAAGAGTGAGACGCCACAGCAACCAGCTATCATATCAAACAACAATGCAACTTGAACTATCAGCCCCTTAACCAATTCAAATGAAGTTTTCGAATTAAAAAACATGGTGAAAGAATTAATGTCACAAGTTGGGCCTTTGATTAACCTCGTTAATACACTTCTCCTGAACTTACAAAAAAATAGCTAAACTCCTCAACATAGTCGTCTGGAATGCCAACGGACTGTCAAACCATCAACAAGAACTGTATCATTTTATTATTGATCACCAAATAGACATCTTGTTAATTTCTGAAACCCATTTTACAAACAAAAGTTATTTTAACATAAAAAATTACACCACATATTCCACAAATCATCCTGATGGGACGGCTCATGTTGGTACTGTAATAATCATCAGGAAAAACATACAGCACTATGAACTTCCTAAATATAAATTTAATCATATTCAAGCAACAAGTGTCGTGATAGCTGACTGGAATGGGCCCTTAACTATTTCAGCTATATATTGCCATCCTAAACACAATATCAACAAATCTCAATTTATTGATTATTTTAAAACTCTGGGAAATAGGTTTATTGCCGGTGGAGATTATAATTCTAAACATTCGTTCTGGGGCTCTAGGCTGATCACTCAAAAAGGAAGGCAGCTACTACTAGCCATGCAAGAATTCAACTTGAATTATCTGTCTAATGGACAACCTACATACTGGCCTTCTGATCTTAATAAGACACCGGATCTTTTGGATTTTTGCGTCACGAAAGGTATCTCACCAAAACTATTTACTGTGAAATCAAGCTTCGAACTGTGTTCAGATCATACGCCTATCATTATATCTGCCTCATCCAAAGTAGTAATAACCCAAAACGAACAACGGTTACATACAAGGAAAGCTAACTGGGATAATTATAGAAAGGAAATTGAAATTAAAACTTCTGTAAATATAGGACTGAAAACCCCCCAAGATATCAATGAAGCTATAAAAAACCTAAATATAACCATGATTGAAGCAGCAATGTCATCAACTCCGACGCAAGGAAACATCCGAAAATATGTTATTCCTCCACCTGAAATAAAATCCAAAATCATGGAAAAAAGAAACCTTAGGAAATATTGGCAACAAACTAGATCCCCTGAAATCAAAGCCAAGTTAAACCGTGCAATCAAAGAACTTAAATTTTTGTTAAATAAAACCAGAGAAAGTTCGTTGAAGAATTACCTTGAAAGACTAACATATACCGATCTTAATGACTACTCACTGTGGAAAGCAACAAGAAAACTGAAACGGCCACAACAAATTATACCTCCACTAAGGAAATCAAATGGTAATTGGGCCAGAAGCGATGGTGAGAAAGCAGAGCTTTTTGCATCACATTTACAAAAAGTGTTTGTACCGTATCCACCAGTAATTTCAACCGACGAAAACAACAAGATTGAAAACTACCTTGAAGTGCCTTATCAAATGGATTTACCGATAAAGAAAGTCCGGATAAAGGAAATACAGGAAATTATAAAAAAATCTGTGTCAGATAAGAAGGCTCCTGGGTATGATGGTATCACAGGCAAAATGGTAAAGGAACTTCCGTATTGTAGTATAAAATTCTTAACCCACATTTTTAATGCTATATTAGGAACTAGCTGCTTCCCAGATATCTAGAAAACTGCTCATATCATAATGATAGCTAAACCGGGGAAAGAGCCAAATGAGACTAGTTCATATAGACCAATAAGTATTCTGCCAGTAATATCAAAATTAATCGAAAAACTAATAGCCAAAAGATTGATTAAAATAAATAATGAACGAGATATCGTACCAGCTCATCAGTTTGGCTTTCGTCACAATCACGGGACAATCGACCAAATACATAGAGTAGTGAGCCATATAAATAATTCACTTGTCAAGAAAAAATACTGTTGTGCAGCTTTTCTGGACATTTCGCAAGCCTTCGACAAAGTTTTGCACAAAGGTCTCCTTTACAAGCTTAAAAAACTACTTCCTCACCACTACCATCAACTTTTGTCAACTTATTTATCAAATAGGAGGTTCTTCGTTAAATACAGCGGGGAACAATCGTCACTAAAAGAAATTAAATCTGGGGTTCCTCAGGGCAGCGTCCTTGGCCCACTACTTTACCTGATATTTACAGCGGACCTCCCAACATCGCCGAGGGTACTCACTGCTACCTTTTCTGACGACACAGCGGTCTTAGTGTCTCATACTAATCCGAGATTAGCTTCAGAAGTTCTTCAGAACTATTTATTGAATATACAAAACTGGCTGAAAAAGTGGAGAATAAAGGCCAATGAATCGAAATCCCTTCATATCACCTTTACTAATCGCAAGGGAAATTGCCCCACTGTTCACCTTAACGACATGGAATTGACTCACCTAGAGTCGGTTAAGTACTTAGGTATGCACTTGGATAGACGCCTCACTTGGTAAAGTCAAATCATCAGCAAAAATAAACAACTACGATTAAAATTCAACCAATTAATTTGGCTAATAGGTCGTTTCTCGAATTTATCCCTAGAATGTAAAGTTGCAGTGTACAAAGCTATCATCAGGCCAATCTTGAGCTACGGGTTGGAACTATGGGGAACAACTAGTAACTCCAACATCGAAATAATAGAACGTTTCCAGTCCAAAGTATTAAGGTCTATAGTCAATGCGCCTTTGTATGTCCGAAATGACACAATTAGATCAGATTTAAATATCCCATCTGTTAAACAATTCATTAAAAAGAAAAATACTATGTTCTAAGCTGAAAAATACTATGTTCGACTGGAAAACCATCCAAATTTATTTGCTCCTCAACTCATCAATAATGAACGAACAAGCGAGCGCAGATTAAGACGCTTCAGACCGCTGGATTTATCTACTAGATTCACTTCACCTGAGACTCCATAAATATAAATTGGAATATTAAGTTAAGAATCAATGGATTCTTAACTTAGATTACATGTCAATTACATCACGTCAATTTTAATTCCAACATTATACTCAATATCTTTTATATTTTATGTAGATAGTTGTATAGAATAAAGACAAAAAAAAAAAAGAACAAACAAACCGTCTATCAAAAATGGATTGTTGCCTGTTTTATTTATTCAAAAAATAAAAATAATAAAATTGAAATAGAAATACGGTTTTCAACCAAGTTCTGATAAAAAAGAAAGCGGTATTACGTAGACAGTTCACGATTTGTAATGCATAACTAATAAATTTTATTATTTTATTACTATAATTTTTAGAATTTGTTCTAGAATCTATGATTCTATCATTGACTCTAGTTTAAATACATACTTTTTTCAATACATACAATAGTACCTACATTTGATGTTCTGGCTCATATTTTATAATTATTTAGGAATGTAGCTATGTATATTCATTCATATTATATTCGTTAGCACATAGTTTGTATAGGATTATTGTTTTAAAAAGCAAATTGTTTTGAAGATAAAGTTTAGGTTTAGCTTAAAATTCTTTATATTGTACAAAACTCAATAAGTACAATAAAACAAAAATCTTACAATTTATAATCCAATATACAAAAAACTTACTGTAATTAAATAATTCAATTATGCCTTAAAACTACAGAAAACTAATTTAATATTATTGTAAAATGTACAAAGAGAAATGGTTAGAGGCATTTTTTATTAATAAAAATAGTGTTAAATGCCACATAAAAAAAATGTATTATTAAAATAGAGATTATTGTGGGGTAATAATATATTATTATAATTGAAAATAAAGTAAAAAAAGAATGTAACATTGAAATACTAAGTACATTATAAAAAAATAAAAAAATTAAAGAATCAATTTATATTTAATAATTAGCAAACAATAATTAGCATAAAAGTTCAAAACCAAGACTAGGATGTATAGAGAAGCATACTCAAAAAAAAAATTTAAAAGTAAAAATAAATTATGGAAAAAATGAAACCACTTCAAACTATGATATCTGATAGAACTATTTTATTGCGGAGAATTCTAATAAATTCTGGGAGCTTATTAAATAGTATGCATGACAAGACGGTATAAAAATTACGAAAGTTAGTGGTTCGATAAACTGGAATAGTAACATAGAAGCTACTATTAATTCTTGAATTATAATAACTAGAATTTCTTGAATTTGAATAACCACTACCAATAAAAAAAGATAAAATAAGAGAGCGGGTTGTAATTGTGTAATGTGCCGATCCGCTATATCAAAATTTTAAAATTTGGAAAGCCTGGACCCCGCCGAAGTTCTTTTATGGACCGAAAATCATATATTGATTTATACTTCTCAGAGACATTTTCCATTGATTCAGAACTTGAAATCTTGGTCATAATTTGGCCAACAGTAACATTACTTTGTTTTCGAACCTAGGAGCATCTAGTCTTCACCGAAGCTCTTATTTGCACCTTATTTTGTATTAGAAAAAAAAATTTAAGAATTGGCGAAATATTTTTGTAAGCACTGTATAACTAAGCTTTATACACTTTATATTATGACGTTACATGTTGCCATACTTATAATAGTATATTATTGCTTGGAAAAATACAAAAAAAAGTCCTGTTTACATCAATGTAATAATTTTATTTGTATAGATAAAAATTATTTCAAATAAAATTTAATGAAAAAAAAAGAAAATAAAGGCTTATATTTCGCCAAAAACTCTTTTTGATAATAAAAATAAAACCACAAAACCACCAAAATAGTGAACTCTTATATGCTTATGATTCTAATATTGGCAAATACCTACTCCACTGAACACAGGGACATTGTAGAGATATTGTGTTCTACAAATATTCTTTCTCTTGCGCACTTATGCGTTTTTTCTAGAAAAAGCTTTAAAATAAAAAAAAGAGAATAAGAGAATAATAATTAAAAATCACTTTTTTTATCAAAAAAAATATTGCTTGTGATGGTAAAATCTATGTCGAATTGTTGAGTAGATTTTTTTTTTTAAAATCAAAATTTTTGAATGAAATTTTATTTAGTTTTTAATAGAATTTTCAGTAAAAGTAGATAAAAATTTATATTTTTTTAAATATATTTCATTTTAAAAATATCTCTGCTAACAAATAAGATCCTTCGATTTTAAATATTCCCATAAGGTTTATACACAAATAAGATACATTTTGAAAGTTGCGCTCTGAGTAAGAACGCCTGTAGTAGAGTGCATTGTTACATATGTAAGCAAAGAATATCTATTAATAAGAAGGTTCACTGGAATAAAATTTTATAATTTGTCAATGTGTTGGTTACCATTTTTCCAGTCGATTTCCAAAATTGTAAGAAATAGATAGTAATAAGAATTTTATTTGTGAGAGAGAGATAAAAATTCAAAACACAAAGTGGGAAAAAAATTATCGAACTATTTTTTTTCTATCAAAGAAATATTGTTGTATTTATTTTTGGATATCAAAATTTGCCGATGTGTTACACTTAAAAAATTTTATCTTTTATTAAATACATAGCAATAAAAAACATTATTTATTTAAATTTGAAGTATTCATATTATTAATTTTAAAATTTTTTGGCTATTTATAAAATTACCAAAACGCATTATATTACTTATAATCATTGTGAATTATTTCATTGATTATTAAATGGCAAAAATTAATATTTAAGGAAATAAAAATCATCGAGTCATTCATAAAAAAAAAATCGATGTTATTCTTTTTAACTACCAGTTTCAATACCTAAAAATATTTGTTTGAAATAAAAAAAAATGTTTACTTCCCTTATAAGACAAAAAAAGAAAATAATATGATTTTTAAGATATAATATATTTTTGAAACCAATCTTATTTTATATAAGTACATGTAAAAAATCAATCATTCAAAATTTCATTATTCTCATACCCTAATAAATTTAATACGTTCATTTAAAAAAAAAATCGTACACAAAATTTCAGACGACCCTACACATGAAAAATCTCTAGTGGGCTAAAATTACATTGCAAAAATGAAGATGTTTTTTAAATGGTTTATATCGCATTCTTTCTTTCTCACATATTCTTAAATAAGAAAATATTTACAATAGTTCTTTGGTTCTTTAACTAATGGGTTTTGTTTGTAAATGCGGTAGTAAAAATATCTTGACTTTCCAATAAACCTTCTTGTTGATGGGTATTCTTTGATAAGATGAATAATCAGAGAATGTCAGAAGGAGTATTCTACTCTAAAATTATTATTGTGTGTTGTGTAAAACAATGCATGCAGGCTTTTTAAAAGCAAATCAGATTAGATTAAAATAAATATTGGCTTTTATTTCAATATATGTACATATTTTGAAAAACAAAAGACTTTTGTCTACGTAACCATTTTATATATATTTTTACAGTTAAATTTTTTTAAATGCATTTATACTATTATTATAAAAATATAAGAATATAAATTAATATACATTTTTCAATATCTAAAGACACTTGTCTTTAAAACGAAAATTATATGAAATTAATTGAATATTTTGTTAACCTGACTTTTTAATTTATATTAAAAAAATAATATTACTATTTTTGTATTTTGAATTTTATTATCTTTTTATTAAGTATTTTTATTAATTATTATATGAAATGTAATACTAAATTGTAAACTGTTTGAGCTAAATAGAATAAACAAATAAAATAAAAAAAATAAAAGATAACTAAATTTTATAATAACAATAAAGAATTCATTTTAAATATGAAGCCAAGCCTTTTTTGATAGTAGTTTTGGAAAAATGAATAAATATTTAATTCTTTTTCAAATTGTTAAAATATTTTTCAGTTTTTTATTTGCTTTGTTCAGTTCAGTTTCTATATTAATTTCGAAAACATTTACGCACACATCACATATAAAGATACACTCGCAAGTGAGGTATATTATATAAACGCCGGAGAGCTTTTCAACCAAGTTTTGAGCTTTGCATCCCTGTTTGTAGAAGACAACTGCACTACAGAATTGATTATGAAATTATGTTTAAATTTTCGGATAGTGACGAAATCTTATTTTTGAAAATCTTATTTCTGAAAGTCTTATTTCTGAAAATCTTATTTTTTCAAAATCTTATTTTTTTCTAAAAATCTTATTTTTTTCTCCGAAAATTTTATTTTTTCCTGTAAAATTTTTTTCTCGTCCATATTAATCTTTTTTTGTTGTGAAATTTAAGTTATACACAAAATGGATTTGGTACAACAGCCCTTAAATGTGATGAACACAATAGGACCCTGTCCCAGGATTTGTGGTCGAAACTTAATATCACATGCTTTCATGCGTTTCGTATGCGTTTACTTGTCGCCGGCAAAAACAGGTTTCTAATAAATGAGTAGGGGGGGGTTTGGGGCAGCAGCCCCCGATTTTAAAAATAAAATAATTTTTTTAAATACATTTTTTTACTAAGACTGTGCCGTATGCGTTATTATGTGCTCCTATTTAAAAAAAAAAACAAAAAATACAAAATAAGATTTTGATCAATTAAGATTTAAAAAAGTAAGATTTTCAGAAATAATATTTTCAGAAAATAAGATTTTGAAAAAATAAAATTTTCAGAACTAAGATTTTCAGAAATAAGATTTTCATTAAATAAGATTTTCAAAAATAAGATTTCGACCTCAACCCTTAAATTTTATTAATAATTATTAAATTTTATTAATAATTATTGTAAATAGATTTTATTAATATAAGTTGTTTACATAATTCAAAATTAACGTTTTCTTTTACTTTTTTTTACTAATTTTTTTTATTTCTATGTTAAACTGCATTACTGCATTACAAAACATTACTTTTTTCAAAATAATTTTCTTTTGATTTATTTTCACACTTTTTTAACCAAAACTATTTATGCATCTAAAAATTTATTAATTATGTATCTATTTATGTATCTAAAAAGTAATTTTGTATGGACTCACTTTGCAAAAACAATGGAAAACACTTTCACTCGGATGTTTTTCAGATACATTTAGAATTAGAATAAATGAAACAAAAATAAATCTATTCAAAATTTTATAACTTAATAAAAAAAAATGGAAATTTATATAAAAAAAAGCATTTTATTGAATTTACAAGAGTAAAAGAGTCAAAAGATACTGTCATCAATATTTTCTACATTACACAACAGTGCATTGTTATACATAAGCAAAAAAATATAAAACATTTATTATGAAATGTTTCGAGAACTTGAAGAAATACTAAGTTTAAATAGCTCAATAGGCTTTCGAGACCTTTTGCCCGGTCACCAGAAACTCGAAACAATAAAAAACTGTTTGGTGGAACAAAAGAAGCTAAAAAGGAAGGCCAAAAAACTTCTAAGCAAAGAATTAAAAACTTGCGAAGAAGATAATTGGAAATCCTATAGCGAATCTAGAATAGAATACAAAGGACTGATTCGGAAATCAAAGAAACAATCCTTTGAAAGTTATGCGAAGGCATCGAAGATATTGTAGATGGAGCGGCTTTGTTTAAGGCCCTGAAAACGGACCCAGTATCAAAGTTACACAATCTACAAACATCTGAAGGATCCTACTCAGCATCGAAAGAAGAAACATATAAAGTCCTCTTTTGAACACACTTTCCGAGAAGTAGACTCGAACTCACCTCTAGAGGATACTATCCAGGAAGTCACTAAACCAAATCGTTCGAATTGGTCTGTGGCAAGAAAGATAACATGGCCTGAGGTCTTAGATTGGGCTATCAACTCTTTTGAACCATACAAAGTTCCTGGGTCAGATGCAATCTGGCTTATTATGCTTCAAAAATGTTGGAACAGCATAAGCAAATAGCTCTAAAAAATTCGCACAGCCTACATAGCCTTTGGATATATTCCAAAGATATGGAAATCAGTAAGGGCTGCTTTCAACTCCCTACTAGTTTCAGGCCTATTAGTCTCTCTTTGCGTTTGATAAAATGCATAGGGAAACTGGTGGAAAGGTATATTAGGGATGTATGTTTGATTCAGGGTACCCGTAAACGATAAACAACATACCTATCAGGCAGGTAAGTCTATTGACTCAGTTCTTCAAGAAGTGGTCCTCAATATGTCACTGAAATTCTATTATGTAAGTTTCTTGAGCGCGCCGATAATTCAGATAGAAAATGCGATTATCCCTATTTATTTATAAATTTGTAGTTTTATCTCTTTTCCCAACACTATAATCTGCTTTAAATTTTCTATATTTCAATTCTCACTTCTCCTTTTAATTAAATTAGACTAAAAAAAGGAATTAAAAGAAAGAAAAAAATTATATACAATTATCGCACGTGTATGGCAAACAAAAAAACGTTTTCAAAATGCTACATACTACAATTGCTTATTAAAGAAACTAGCATGTAATTTTTACGAAACTTACACGATTTTTTTTTTTTTCTTTTATGTTCTTGACAGTAACTTAGGTAGAGTCACCTTTTCGTGCTTAATTAAGTACGGTACTGCAATTTTACACTACTATACAATATTACGAGTATTTATTTATCAAATTACTGGCTTATCAACTCATTAAATGTGGAAAAACTACTGCTATTGTCAGAAACTAAGCCTTCTTAAATAGAATAGTTTCATTTTATTTAATTTGATTCACATAAAAATTGCAGGTGATGTCTCAATAGTTGTAGCAAGCTTACATGCATTTCTATTGTGCAGTTTTTATTTTATAAGGCCGCAAAACTTTAAATTCAAATATCTTAAAGTTAATATTTGCTACATACGACAATATATTACCAAAGAAGTATCAAAAATAAGTAAGTAAGAATAATTTCAAATAAAATCAATAAAGAAGATCATCTGAATAATTTTTAAAATTTTCAACTACGGTAAATTTGGGCAACAACGAGGGTGCTGTGCTAATTGAAAAGTAATTTTTATTTTATTGAGAGATATTTTTACAATTCTCTTGTTTTATCTCTTTCTGAAGAACTCCAATCTAATAGTCCAGTTCAATCCAATTCAATTTTATTTAGGCTATATTTTTGTTCTTTTTTCAATGTTTGTTTTTACTGCATGTTTAGTTTTATTACGAAAGAATCAAAGCTGGTCAATGCCTAGTTAATAGTGTATGTATGAATGTATGATGATGATATGATAAATATGAACATAAATTATTAAGGCATTAACAAAAAAAATTTTGGTTAACTTTCATATGCTTTGGCAAAGAATATAAAGAATAAAAAGAAGAGATTATGAAGAAGTCAGAAGAATGATTTAAAGAATAAATAAAATTTCTTCATTTGTGGTTGATGTTGAAGAAATTTTTCTTTTTTTTCTCATAATTTATTTTGATTCTTGATTTAGCAGAAATGCGAAATTATTCAAAATATTTTAATTTAAATTTATCAGGACAGAATTTGTTTATGTTTTATTTTTGTTTTTAGTTTATGCATGTACCTAGGTATAGTTTTTGTAATTACTCTTTAAATAATTTTTGGTAGTTCTAAAAAGTATTTTTAAATTTGTGAACTTCTGAAAAATCTATAAATTAGATTAAATAAATTTACTGTAATTTTTTTGAAATTATACCGGGTGTTCCAGAGCATGCGTATCAGCTTTTTAAGAAGGGAAGGAGCCGTTATTTTAAAATTGAAAAAAACAGTTTGTCAACTAAATCGATGGTGCTTTATCGATTGGTGGTATTTTTAACTTCCGGAAAAAACCGCAAATCGGTTTTTTAAGATCAAAAATCGCCGAAACTGGCCGAAATCGAGATTTTCAAATGGGAAGGGATACTTTTTGATGCAAATCCATATTGTATGACAAAAAAAAGAAAATAACTTCATTAGGTGATTTAATTGCCTTAAAGATTTTGACATTATCAGCATATATGGATACGCTGCTTTATTGTTGTTACGTCATTAATAGATAAAATGAACAGTAATGGTCTTAAGTAACTGCCTTGCTGCCCAACTCCAGAATTGGCATTGTATGAATCATAAATAACTGATCTAAAAAGTACATTATATGTTCGGTCTACTAGGTACGATTGAATCCAATTTATGAATGCTGGTGAAAAATTAAGGTTAGCAAGCTTCTTAGTAATAACATTGTGTGGTAGAATATCAAACGCTTTACTTATATCAGTGTATATTACATCAGTTTGAAAACCAGCTTCCATTGTGTTGAAAAAAGAAGAGCAACAGTCTAGTAACTTATCATTCTACGAAAAGCGAAACGTAAAAACTTTCTTTGAACCACATCAATTCGATTAATGCCAGTCAAAAAATGTGGAGACCACACTTGACTGGCATATTCAAGGGTAGGCCTTACATATGTAACATAAAGATGTTTCGTGAGGCAGGGATCAGAAAATCCTTTAGACCATCGGTTAATGAAACCTAAAGAAGAATTTGCTTTGCTCACTATATTATGTTAACGTAGCTTAAAGATCAGTTTAGAGTCAAGTTTTAACCCAAGGTCTATAATAGAATACGCTCTTGAAAGCAAACAGCCATTTAGTTGGTAGTTGAACCAAACTGTTCGAGCGGAATTTCTCCTAGAAAAGGTAATGAGTTGGCATTTAAAAGTGTTCAATTCAAGTTAATTTTTTGAACACCAAGAAGCGAAATTGTTAATATCGTTTTGTAGACTTAAGCAATCCGATGAGGAAGGTATAGGAGTAAAAAGCTTTGAGTAATCAGCAAAACTAAGAAGTTTAGAAATTATTTTACGCAGTCTTGACGCTTCGGAGGTTTCTTCTTTGCTGCCACAGAAGATTCTCCATGAATTCTTTTTGGCCTTTTTTATTGCAGTTTTGTACGATTTAAGGGAATCGTTATATAGTTTTCAGTCTTGAGCGACTCTAATATTTTTTGCCATATTAAACCTCGTTCTGCTAATTTTCCGAAGGATTTTTATTTCCTCACTTCACCACGGTGATCTAGATTTTCCTTTAGACTTCCTTGTGGGCAGGTGACGGAAAAAGCCTTATTGTAAGAGTTATTTGGAACGACTGCCAGACAGTCCAATTCCGGTAAACCATTAGGAGGTCTGAGAGTCTTTGAGGAGATGTATCAGAGATAGACAAATTGTACTTAGACCAACCGGCTTTTCTAATATTACGGAAGACCAGTGGTTTGGATAAACATTCCTGTAAGTGGAACTCAATGTAGCGGTGATCACAAAATAGCTCACCTCTATAATTAGTGTCCGTGTTTCCCCAGATTTCGTGATGGGCATTAGCATCACATCCAAGGATGAGCCCTGTTTTGGACCTTTCTGCTTCCTGTATCGCACTACCCAAATTTTTCGAAGGTTAACTAGTAATTGACTTTGCTAAGTTCTAGATTGACCACAAATGTATCTGAATCGCTATAGTTAGAGAGCAGAAATATGTTAATATTATTTTTCGCTAAGACACACGATCTGGGTTTACCTGGGCGAATGCCGTTTTTGAGTGATGTAGATTGATCTACAAGAAACGTAGCATGGCACTACATCAACAGACCCGCCTTCTCATTAGTGATGGTGGCATCGATATCCTCTGAGTATAACAAGATCCATCCATCTGCTGGCCTTACGAAGTTTCCTTCACGTCCTGAAGAGATATAGCCTTCTCCGGCTGTATTTCGACGTCGGCCGCTATTTATTAGCCAGGAAGAACAAATGTTTGTTGAATGGTTGTTACATTTATTTCACTACAAGATTGTATTGAAGCACTCTGAGGCATTGCTTCATGACTCTTGTAGATTTTCAGAGTAATCCTTCCAAAACCATAACCAATAACCCCATTAGATTTAGCTATCGGTGCCAGACAGTTCTATGTCTTATGTTACTTAACATCAACATAATGTGTCTGAACTCATCCAGTGACTGGTATTGCCGAGAGTTTGTTCAGGTTTTTGACAACAGGCTTAGCCTGTGTAGCTTCGAGTCGGAACTCTCCCTCGACTTTACCCTTTTGGGTGTGGAATTACCGGAAATTTCCTCCTGAGATCTCTGCCGCTTAGGCACCGTTTCAATTCTCTTAGAGAGATTCTTAGCTTACTCAACAGAATCCTTCTCCGTATCAGTAAGCTTCTCGCCAGCTATATTACTGAGTCGCTTAAGGACCCTGTAGGCTTTATTCTTTCAAAGAAAGTGTTCCTTCTGGATTGAGACTTTTTTGAGATCTCAGAGCTGTAGAGGCTTGGGGCATAGAAGTAATCTGGCCAGGAAGATTGTCATTACTGGGTTCTGATGCTATAGCCATGACGTCCTTGGTGACCGAAGTAAATGTATTATCTTTTTGTGAGCTCGAAGCCATACAAAGAGACGATTCCGACGTTGATGGAACAAACTTCAGTAATTTTGATACCATATAAAATGAAGGTTTTGTAGTAACTTTTTGAGCTGCAAGCCCAGCATTACTGGTCTTGCTGGGTTCTGTAACTGAAGTTGGAGCAGCTCCAATGGCCGAAATTTTTGGTTTGACCTTGATGTTAGGTCGAGTTTTTCGTGAACCTGAGGTTCGTATATTCGAGTCTATACTAGGTATAGAAACTTGACCAGATACGGTCAACTGGCTGGGCTTAGAAGCCAAAGCCATATGGTCACGCATGACCGAAGAAGTTGTGGGAACTTTATTTTTAAGCCCTTCTTCACTTAAGATAGAAGATTTTTTTTATTATTTATATCCATATTTGAACCCACGAGTAAGCGAAGAAAATAAAGTCCACCTATGCAGAGATTCGCATACATAGGTAAGGCTATATAATCCGGAGGTCACCAACTATAGCGGAATCATTAGCGTTTGAGCTAATTTTAATATGAGCTCTCACCCTGGTCGATGGTCAGCACGGTACGTATAACATCTTAATCCAGCCCAATGATTATAAATTGGTTTCAGGTCTCCTCTAGGGACATGCGTTTGATCAAGGAAAAAAACCAAGTTCAAAGCCAGCCAGAGAGTTATGGATCGTACTCAGCTGTCACACCACGACAAGGTTTAACTTTTTAGGAAATCCACCACTATTTAGGAAATAATTTACTGAATCATATATGGTAACGATATTGTTTATAACAATTATAACGATTTTATTATAACACTTTTTGATTTCGTTAAAATTTTTTCTATCAATAGATGTCGACTCGGTCCTCAAGAAAACTGTTATATTTTAGCTTCGATTACAAAATTGTTTACTCTGGATTGGATGTCTTGTGTTATATAGTCATTGGTAAAACCCAATCAAAAAACGTAGATTTAAACGGGGAAGTGAATAATACAATACCAAATACCAATACATTGATGAGCCCAATAAAAGTGACCAAATAATAATTATATTATGAAGTGTAAACAATAAATAAAATAATAATGTAAAAATAAAAAATTTTAAAATATACTTTTATCGAAACCAATTATATTGAGCATCTTGAACTACTCTAAGATAAAACACAAAAGTATATAATGAATCTTGCTGGAATATTGTTAATGGAAATTTGGAAACGCTTTGTGATGTTAAGAGAACCAAGCTTTGTGATGTTCTTTTAATATTCGTTATTTTTTTCAACCGGCAAATATTAAAAACTTCCATTAACAATATTCCAGCAAGATTCATTATATACTTCTATGTTTTATCTTAAAGTAGTTCTAGATGCTCAACATCTACCACTAGTTTTATTTTCTACTTTTTAGGGGGCTAGTTTGGTTTCGATAAAAGTATATTTTAAAATTTTTTATTTTTACATTATTATTTTATTTTATACTTTTTAGTTTTAAATGAAACCTGAAGGTATTATAATTTCAGAAAGAGTCTATAACTGTAAGCTCTCCTGTTTATAACACAATTGGTTTTGAATAGACCTGAGACGTGCTAGGAGTTGTGCGGCAGCAATCCTACACAGTCCACATTTACGAAATAGGTAACAGTCACATTTCTTTATTTATGGAAAAGTATCTAAGTGTAAATGTTCATGTCTGTAACATAATTGGTTTTTGAAATATACCTAAGACGTGCTTGGAGTTGTTCGGCAGCAACCCCAACCAGTCCAGTATTTCTTTATTTGTGAAAGAGTGTCTAAGTGTAAATTTTCATGCCCGTAACCCAATTGCCAAAAGCGGCAGGAACCCGAACCTGTCGTTTGATAGCTTTTTAAAGTACCGTGTCCGGTTGCTTTTTTCATCATGAGTAACTATGCAAAATTTCAGAACTCTATCTTTAAGTTTTTAAAACTAAATTGTTTTTTTTTTCTTTTTGCATTTGGTTTTAATATTTAAAAAAAAATTCCAACCTATCTACCTAAAAAATAAATAAATATATAGGTACCATATAAGTACCAAACAAAGATACTGGTAAGTTAATATAAAAGTATATAAAATAATAGAAATTATAATAATAAGGGCAATAATAATAGATATTATAATAATAGTAGAAATAATAATAATAATAGTAAAAATTATAACAATAATAACAATAATAGAAATAGGGCATATTAATTAGATTAATCTGTAGGTCCACTGTTAAATAAATAAATAAATAGAAATCTTTTTAGAAATAATTAATGGCAGGTGAGGGATGCCATCCAAATTACAAAGAAAGTAGAACAATAAACGAAAAAATCTTTAATATTTACACTCTAAATTTGAATTTTTCTGATTATATTACAACTAGAGACCTGCAGCACCTTCGCACCTTCTACATCGTGATGCCGTAAAGCATCTGCTGTTGTAAGCTTGTTGTAAGTACCTGCTGTTGTAAGCTGACAGAAAACCGTACAGGACAAAAACCATTGCCGTTAATTTAAAATTCTCCACTCAGAGTTCTTGTAAGAATTCAAGCAAAATATGTACCCCTTTCCAAATAAAAAAATTATTATTTATTATTATTTACTTCAACTTAAAGTTCTATTAAATAATAATAACAAACTTTGAACACAAAAATTAATGATTTTATTTTTTTTTTTAATTTATTATTTTTCAATTATTAATTTGTTCAATAAACTATTCTAGAACGATCTAGAGTAGAACACTTTTTTATGCAAATCCAGTTTGAAGAAGTTTAAGTTTAGTGACATTCTGGGGTGATCTTTATTTTCGTAATAAAATTTTGTTACAAGAAATAGGTGCTGCCACCACTCTATTGCGACAAGCGATAGTCAGCCTTGCGATAGTCAAAGATGACACTACAAATTTTTGGTACTCTGTAACGCGATCACCTGAAAAATTGAAGGAAACGGGCAGCATTTTAAAAAATACAATTCGGAAATGAAATTTAATTATTTATTAAAGACTTAAATATAAAAAACATAACATAAATCTTAAAAAATCTTAAAACTGCTTAAAACAACTAAAACTTTTCTTTATTTTTATCATGAGTGACACCAAACTAGCTATCACCCTAAAATCACGAAAAACAGCGACAGCGGCGGTCGCTGCGACAATGACCATATAGAATACTAATTATCGATACGGTACTATAACTATGATATTTGGTTTACTATATTCAGAAAATCAAAATTCCGAAAAAATTCAGATTCTAATTTTTCGCGAATTTTTGCTTGAATTTTGCTAATGTTGCTAAACGGTGCATATGTTGATAAAACTGTTTTTTTTTTTATTATTAAACATTGCGTACAATGATTACACAGTCATACAGTTTAGTTTTATTGTTATTAAGTTGCCAAATTTAAATATTAATAAATTTTTTTTATTTCCCGCTCCATATCAATGAAATCTTAATTTATGGTAGGAAAAATTTTTTTTGAAAAATTTTTCATTTTTTGTGTTATAAACCCCCGCTCCATGTTATTCAAGTCCGAATTTAGCTGACGACTAGAAAAAAAATTGTTTTTTAACTATGTTGTAAAATCAGGACTAACTAATTTTATTTCATACATTCTTAAAATAAGAGAGCCGTCGTGCTCAACTCTTCGATTAGTAGATAAATAATCAAAACACTGTTTGTATAACCAACTTACTTTATTTTAATAAAATGCCTAAAAAGTAAGAATTCTGAATTACTTAATTCTGATTCTCAGAAGTTTGATTTACCGGAATTTTAAATTGTCTGAATTTTGAACTATCTGAATTGTACAAATCGTAATTTTTTTTCCACCTTTGTTTTTTGTAAAATATTGTTAATGGAAGAAAAACGAATTAATTTGAAATGAATGAAAATTTCCCTAGTCCATAGTCTAGATTTTCTTTCTTTTTTGTTGCAATATTCATCATAAATTGTTAAGATATTTAAATATAACAAAATTTGTATATGCACAACAAACTAGCATTAATTTATTCATATAATTATATTTTGTTACAATCATGATAGGCACAGATAACAAAATATGTGATTAAATTTTTTTTCAAAAATTCTTTTCAAAAATTCTTTCATTTTGTATTTTATTACTATACAAACAAATTGTATGTGTATCAATGGCGGCAATTATCTACATTATTTCAAAATAAAACAATTTTTGACAGATGTTTTCGAGACAGTTTATTTTCTGGATGGCATTTCTTCCACGGTACTTGTGCAGCTATTCCTCCGACATCAATCAAATTTTGTAAATATGCCAAAGGTTATCTATTTGTTTTCCTACGTACTATATAGTTATGGGCCATCTGATCCAGTGTATTTACACCACCTTTTGTTTTGTTATAAAACAAATTTATTTCTGATTTATTACTTCTTTCTACAGTATTATTTTTATGTTTAGTGGAAAGTAAAATTACTGCACGATTTGGTTTTGGAACATATGAAACCAAATTGGCATTCTTTCGAAATCCGAAAATATTAGTCTCCGCAGGTCTGTTTTTATTAGGAAGAAAATTTTTGGGAATATATTTTTTATTTTTGCGTAATGTAATGGTCAACAGAAGTTTGACAATAAAAACTCCGCTAATGGCAAACTAGTAAAAAAAATATCAAATGTTACATTCCTATTTGTATAGAACTACGGTTCACACAATCTTTCCAATAATATTCCGAGCTGTGTTCGCACCTTTAGTGAACCCTCTTTTCGTAAATATGGTAAACCATAGAGTGGATAACTAGTGGCATTGTCACATATCCACCACATTTTCATGCCGTACTTATCAGGATTACTCGGTATGTACTGCTTGAACGCTACACGACCTCGAAAAGGAATAAGCTGCTCATCGTTAGTTAAATTTTCTCCAGGTATGTATGTTTTCTTCAAATTTTTATGGAAAATTTCCCAAAGGTCTCGTATTGGAGCCAATTTATCATTGGTTCTACGTTCGGATCTCGTGGTTCGATCATTAAATCTGATAAATCTCTGAATCAGTTTGAAGCGAATTTTACTCATTGCTGCTCGATAAATTGGATTTCCAAAAAGTGGATCCCAAAAATCTAGAATGTTAACTTTACTCTGTTTGTTTGTTCCACATGACAATAAAAGTCCCAAATATGCTTGTACTTCTAACATATCGAGATTTTTCCCACTCTGTTCCTAATAATTTAGAAATTTCGTCGAAAAGTTCATCTTCTGCGGAAACATCACCTATCTGTTCATCTTCCTCTTCCGAATGTGTTCCAATTATTTCTTCTTCGCTTTCTGATGACTTATCAAATGCAGCATTTTCTTCTCCCTCTTCACCATCATCATATGGATTTATTTATTTTCTTCATTTTCACTTTCGTCACTATCCAGAAAAGCTCGACTAATTTCATTTTCAGTTAGTCCTTTTGACATTATTTATTAGATTTTATAAAAGTGTAAAGTCGTCGAAATTATAAAAGTGTAAAGTCGAAAATTCGTCTTTTATGAATTATTCTAAAAAAACTCCAAATTACTAATTTATAAATTTAAAACTTCAAATAAGCTGTTTTCTGATTTCAACCTGCTTATCAATATAATTATTGAAAATGAATCAAAAAATTATTGAAAATGAATAAAAGATGTTTGACATAACACTAGAATAGGGAATACCCTTTTTCTAAAAAATATTTTTATTTATTCGTTGAAATTTTATTCATGTGTCTAATGGACACATTGCGAACTCTTACGTTATAAAATTCAATTACAATAATTCTACCGTTTCAAAAATAATATTATTTTTATTAACTAATTTATTGAACTACTTGAATACAATTAGGTGGCTAATATTTTTTAAATATATCATCAGAAATAATATAAATATATCTCTTTAAAATTCAAAATGTGTCCGATGGACACTTCTGGTCTTCTAAGCGTTAAAGAAATTGGTAATAGGGCCCTGAAAAATTTAAAAATTGGAAGAAAAACTTAACCAAAAACTTAACCTAAAATTATAAATAATAAAAAAAAAATAAACAATATACTAGAAAGGTATCACAATAATCCAACATTAGGTGGACATGTAGGTCAAAAAGCAATTGTTGAAAGGTGCATTTTACTGTTCGGCCCTATGAAAAAGATATTAACGGACAGAGTTCCTGAATATAAAAATCAAATTATGAATGAAATTTTTTCTTTGCTGAATATTGAACATAAGCGACAGCTTACCACCATGAAACTTTAGGAACAATTCAAAGAAACCACGTTACTAATATTAATGATAAAGATAATTGGGATAATTATTTACCTTATTTTACATATTGTCACAATGCTACACCTAATATCAGTTTTCAAGTGAAATATAATCCATTTGAACTGGTATTTGGTAAATAACCAGTAAGCCCTGAATTTATGTTATGTAATAAAATGATCCAGTTTATAACTTTGATAATTATAGTAAAGAGCTAGAATAGAAATTGCAAATTATGAATGCAAAACAATGAATGATAAGAAAATAAATGATAAGATTCTGTTAAAAGAAAATGGACATAAATTAGATCCATTATACATTGGACCATTTATTATAACAAAAATCGAAGGTTCAAATATAAATATAGATACAAGTAATAAAGATACTCTACATAAAAACAGAATTGTCCAATTTATAAATTAAATTGACTAATTAAAATTTATTATATTTTATAAACAAAAATATTTTGTTTAATAGTATTACATTAACAATTTAATTTCAATTTTTCATTATTTTTTAAAGCTAAACAATATAAGATTTATTATTAGATATTATAATATAAAATAAATAGAAAAAGATAATATTCTTATTATTATGTAAGAAATTATATTTCCAAATAGCTTGTATTATTAAGACAATTTTATATATATAATTTTCTGCATTTATCTGGATGTTTGTTTGTCCGACGGAATACTCCAACACATATACAAATTGCATTATGTATACAAATTGCTTTGGTGCTCTTTTTTAACCCCTGTCTATCATGCTGAATTTTTGCAGGAAAAAATACCATTGCATGAAATATATTTTTGTAATTTAATGTCAGTCTTCTTCACAAATAATAAGGAAAAGTAAAAAATAATAATAATAATAATATAAATAAAACAAACAATTTTTTTGATATAATAATAATATATATGATAATAATAAGAACTAATAGAAATTTTATCAATAGTTTAATATGGTATAATAACCAAAAGTAACATATAATAAAAATATTTTTATCTACTTATTTAAGCCAAAGAACATATCATAATAAGAAGTGTTATCTGAATATTTTTCAATTTTTTCGACTTAGGCGCGTAAGGGCGGGTAAGAAAATGAAACGAAAATAAAAATTGAACGGTGTAAAAAAGTATAATTTTATAAAAAAAAAAACAAAAACAAAAAAATATACAGTACCAACACAGAATATCCATTACAAAAACATGCAATCATGTATGTATTCATTTGTTTGCACACAAACCCATATGCAAATTCGCTAAAAACTGTAAGAAATAAACGATAATAAGAATTTAACGTGCAAGAAAAAGAAAAAATATAGTAAACAAAAGAGAGTAACAAAAAAAGTTGGCTGAAATTAAATAAAAAAAAGTTTATAATTTTTAAAAAAATTTGTTGATTAATATATTGATTTGGAAAAAATTTTGGGAAAATATCTATTCCAAAAAAGAACGTCAAAGCTGCAAACAAGACTGCAATAAATAAAACTGAAATTTTTTTTTGTAATAATTTATTATCAGTTATCACATATGCGTTATGCGTAACACTAAAGAATTTATGTTTTACATTAAATTCTTTTACATTTTTATCATGATTTTTTATAAGAGTATAAGTTGTGACTTTAATATATAATTTAGTAAGGAAACTTTAGTCTGATTTATCACAACCCTCATAATCAAAATCATTTTTTAATTTTTCAAATATTTTATATCCCAAATTTTTTTTGACAAAAATTTCGTTGAAATATTTAACAAAATTATTTTCTAAATTATATTTATTTTTTTTTATTTATTTATTTTTTTTTTTTTATTTTTCATTTCATATTTTTCGCTTAACAATAAAAATAAATTACATTAAATTTAAAAATTACATAGTTAAGAGAAAAATATAGGAAGACTCTTTATTTAATTTAAAAAATAGTCACCTTGTTAATTTTTTAAAAGTTAGTTTTGCTTACAAATAAAATACTATTTTCTATTATGAGAGGTAATCACAAATGTATACTACATTAAAAAAAAAAATAATTTAAATTTATATTACAAAAACAAAATATTTTTTTTAAAAATAAACAATTTTAGCAATTAGGTTAAAATTAGGTAAAAAGTTTAAAAATTAAAAAAAAGAGAGAGAAAAAAAAAATTTTGATCTGAGCCTGGTAAATAATAATAGGATAGGAGCAAAGTATATATAAATAATTAAAGTATTATAACAGAAATTGAGTTGAATGTTGAAATTGAAAATGAATCAAAAAATTATTGAAAATGAATAAAAGATGTTTGACATAACACTAGAATAGGGAATACCCTTTTTCTAAAAAATATTTTTATTTATTCGTTGAAATTTTATTCATGTGTCTAATGGACACATTGCGAACTCTTACGTTATAAAATTCAATTACAATAATTCTACCGTTTCAAAAATAATATTATTTTTATTAACTAATTTATTGAACTACTTGAATACAATTAGGTGGCTAATATTTTTTAAATATATCATCAGAAATAATATAAATATATCTCTTTAAAATTCAAAATGTGTCCGATGGACACTTCTGGTCTTCTAAGCGTTAAAGAAATTGGTAATAGGGCCCTGAAAAATTTAAAAATTGGAAGAAAAACTTAACCAAAAACTTAACCTAAAATTATAAATAATAAAAAAAAAATAAACAATATACTAGAAAGGTATCACAATAATCCAACATTAGGTGGACATGTAGGTCAAAAAGCAATTGTTGAAAGGTGCATTTTACTGTTCGGCCCTATGAAAAAGATATTAACGGACAGAGTTCCTGAATATAAAAATCAAATTATGAATGAAATTTTTTCTTTGCTGAATATTGAACATAAGCGACAGCTTACCACCATGAAACTTTAGGAACAATTCAAAGAAACCACGTTACTAATATTAATGATAAAGATAATTGGGATAATTATTTACCTTATTTTACATATTGTCACAATGCTACACCTAATATCAGTTTTCAAGTGAAATATAATCCATTTGAACTGGTATTTGGTAAATAACCAGTAAGCCCTGAATTTATGTTATGTAATAAAATGATCCAGTTTATAACTTTGATAATTATAGTAAAGAGCTAGAATAGAAATTGCAAATTATGAATGCAAAACAATGAATGATAAGAAAATAAATGATAAGATTCTGTTAAAAGAAAATGGACATAAATTAGATCCATTATACATTGGACCATTTATTATAACAAAAATCGAAGGTTCAAATATAAATATAGATACAAGTAATAAAGATACTCTACATAAAAACAGAATTGTCCAATTTATAAATTAAATTGACTAATTAAAATTTATTATATTTTATAAACAAAAATATTTTGTTTAATAGTATTACATTAACAATTTAATTTCAATTTTTCATTATTTTTTAAAGCTAAACAATATAAGATTTATTATTAGATATTATAATATAAAATAAATAGAAAAAGATAATATTCTTATTATTATGTAAGAAATTATATTTCCAAATAGCTTGTATTATTAAGACAATTTTATATATATAATTTTCTGCATTTATCTGGATGTTTGTTTGTCCGACGGAATACTCCAACACATATACAAATTGCATTATGTATACAAATTGCTTTGGTGCTCTTTTTTAACCCCTGTCTATCATGCTGAATTTTTGCAGGAAAAAATACCATTGCATGAAATATATTTTTGTAATTTAATGTCAGTTTTCTTCACAAATAATAAGGAAAAGTAAAAAATAATAATAATAATAATATAAATAAAACAAACAATTTTTTTGATATAATAATAATATATATGATAATAATAAGAACTAATAGAAATTTTATCAATAGTTTAATATGGTATAATAACCAAAAGTAACATATAATAAAAATATTTTTATCTACTTATTTAAGCCAAAGAACATATCATAATAAGAAGTGTTATCTGAATATTTTTCAATTTTTTCGACTTAGGCGCGTAAGGGCGGGTAAGAAAATGAAACGAAAATAAAAATTGAACGGTGTAAAAAAGTATAATTTTATAAAAAAAAAAACAAAAACAAAAAAATATACAGTACCAACACAGAATATCCATTACAAAAACATGCAATCATGTATGTATTCATTTGTTTGCACACAAACCCATATGCAAATTCCCTAAAAACTGTAAGAAATAAACGATAATAAGAATTTAACGTGCAAGAAAAAGAAAAAATATAGTAAACAAAAGAGAGTAACAAAAAAAGTTGGCTGAAATTAAATAAAAAAAAGTTTATAATTTTTAAAAAAATTTGTTGATTAATATATTGATTTGGAAAAAATTTTGGGAAAATATCTATTCCAAAAAAGAACGTCAAAGCTGCAAACAAGACTGCAATAAATAAAACTGAAATTTTTTTTTGTAATAATTTATTATCAGTTATCACATATGCGTTATGCGTAACACTAAAGAATTTATGTTTTACATTAAATTCGTTTACATTTTTATCATGATTTTTTATAAGAGTATAAGTTGTGACTTTAATATATAATTTAGTAAGGAAACTTTAGTCTGATTTATCACAACCCTCATAATCAAAATCATTTTTTAATTTTTCAAATATTTTATATCCCAAATTTTTTTTGACAAAAATTTCGTTGAAATATTTAACAAAATTATTTTCTAAATTATATTTATTTTTTTTTATTTATTTTTTTTTTTTTTTTATTTTTCATTTCATATTTTTCGCTTAACAATAAAAATAAATTACATTAAATTTAAAAATTACATAGTTAAGAGAAAAATATAGGAAGACTCTTTATTTAATTTAAAAAATAGTCACCTTGTTAATTTTTTAAAAGTTAGTTTTGCTTACAAATAAAATACTATTTTCTATTATGAGAGGTAATCACAAATGTATACTACATTAAAAAAAAAAATAATTTAAATTTATATTACAAAAACAAAATATTTTTTTTAAAAATAAACAATTTTAGCAATTAGGTTAAAATTAGGTAAAAAGTTTAAAAATTAAAAAAAAGAGAGAGAAAAAAAAAATTTTGATCTGAGCCTGGTAAATAATAATAGGATAGGAGCAAAGTATATATAAATAATTAAAGTATTATAACAGAAATTGAGAACATTAACTAAGTATATCAAAAAGGGATTCAACGCTACAATATTCTAAACATAATAACCATGATTTTACTTTTTTACAAAAAATATTTAGTAATCTGGGTTTCTTATGTTAAGCGGCAATTTATTAAACAAACGACATGAAAATATAAAATAAAAATTACGCAAAGAAGTAGTTCTAAACTGTGGTACAAGGCACATTGTATTGTTGTTATTGCGTATATTGTATTGGTCTAGGTTTCTAAAACTTAATAAATAACCGTATCTAATATAAACTATCCATAAATTTTTCAGGAGACCTAACTAAAACAGCGTTATCATATTCTTTAAATTTTGTGATTTGTAGATAGATGTTGTTCTCAGTATTATTTTATAATCGTATAACCATATAAGAAGTACTATAATAGAAGTCCAGCGTAGAACAAATTTTTCTGGAAAATTGTTTTTCAATTTTTTTTCTGCACTACACAAAAATACTTATCTAATATTATTGATTACGTTTATTAATATAATTTTTTTTTTTGCAGTGTCATAAAAAATATTTTTTTTATTTACCACCGTCATAATGACGGGCCTTTTGGCTAGTTTTAAATAAAAGCCGAATTAAAATTTAATAAAAAACTAATAAACATTTTAAATGTACAGGTGACCCTCCTCCAACACTCTTTCTGAAAACACGGTTCGGCTTTAACACGTCCAAAAATTTGTGAATAATATAAAAGGGTGATTATAATTATAACATAATTGTAATGGGTAATTATAATTTTAATCATAACACGATCCTTGCAAGAAGCACATGGATGTCGCTATTCAGGATCTTGAATATTTATTAGTTCAATGGGAACTTTACGAAACCGATCCGGTAGAATTGGCATCACAAACTGTAAATGAAATTCTTTATTTTTTATAAATAAAAATAACAATAATTAAACAATAACAAGAAAAAAAGCATTCGCCTAATCATAATTGTTGGATTGAATTGGGATTTTGTTTTAATCTTATATATATATAATAAAAGAAAGCTGTATATTTGTAATCGTTTTCCGCAAGAACTACTGCACCAACTTTAACAAAAATTTATATATAAGCTTTGTTGCTTATGATTTTCAACTTGCAAATGGCCCTAGAACCTGAGTTCAATTTATATGCGTCATTTTATATAAGAAGACTAACATGACAATGAAAATGTTTTTTTTAAATATTGCATAAGCTTTGGCAGACATTTTAATTCACAAAGTTAATTCACGAAAAAGAGGTAACAAAGTTAATTCTGTTGAATGGAAGCAGATAAAAAATAGACACCTCAGAATGAGTGGTAAAGGATATGTGGGATGAAAAATGAAAAATAAAAATGTTAAGCAGGACCAATTAAGGAAATCAAGTATGATTGGCTCATCTTGCAGCTCGAATTACTGTCAGAAGTTCAAAAAAAGGGTGTGGAGACATTACTGAAATTCAGTGATTAGAAAATTTTGAAATATTTTAGGCTAAAATAGAAAGGTTCAGAGAAAAGTCTTGGTTTGCAGCCACGTATTAAATTATCATGCCTCAAAAAAACAGACCGTAAATGAGTTCAGAAAATTAAATAGCTTGTTTTACTTTCTTCCGTCAAACGGTAAAGGTAATATTTAGCTGTATTTTAGTTTATATTTATAATTGCAATAGTATTCAATTTATTGACCAGGTCATAAACTACAAGCTTGTCGTTTTATGTTCCTGAATACGTTGTCACTGGATGATCATACTGTTCAATATTGGGTGAAGAATAGTAAATATTCCATGCACAGTTCTAAGACAATGTACAGCAAAACTAAAATCGATGAAAAAACGATATTTTTAAAAGAGTTTTTGAAAAAATTCCAAAGCTTTCTTCTCATTACTTTCGCACAGACGCAAGAAAATTATTTCTACAACCACAATTTACACGTTATCAATCGCTATACCAATTTTATAAAAATGAATGCGAACGCGGTACGATAGAAATTCTTTAAATAACAAAATTTAGACAAGCATTTAAGTTTGTTCTATTCCTAAAAAAGGTGAGAAAAGCAATTCTTCGAGCTATAGGCCCATATCTATTACTTCCATTATTTCAAAAGCGGTGGAAATCTTAATCAATCAAAAGTTGAAGAAATATCTTGATAGTAGATCAATCTGTAGCTTTTGGTCCAACCTTTTCTAAATGGATTACTTTCTTTTAAATCGATCTATCATAGTTTCAGTTGACGGTTCTTTTTCCGACCAACTTCAAATTAATGCTGGTGTTTCACAAGGATCAGTCCCTTCACCAACCCTATTTCTAATTTTCATTAATGATCTTCTCAAATTAACTTTCAATCCAATCCTACTAATGACAAGAGTGCACTAACAAGAGTACACACTAGGTGCTAATGACAGCACTCTAGTAGCATCATATGATTTTCTTAAAAAAACTAATGCTACAGCTTCTACAGTTAACTTCAAAAGAACAATGATGGCTGGTGCACTCAATCACGACCTAGTCAAAATTGTCGACTGGGGTAGAGCAAACAGAGTTGAGTGGTCTAAACTTTAGAAACCTAAATCATAACGTCGATAATATTTCTAACAACCTAAAAAAATTAAATGAAGTACAAAAAACTTTGAGAGTCCCTTCTTCAACTTCAGTTCAAACAACTTCCTTACTTGAGGAATTACGTGAAGTTGATGCGGCACACCCAGTCGTAACTCAAGCTGCCGAGTTAATACCTCCTCTCCCACCCTCCTTTTTTAATCACGACACCTCTGTACACTCAAGTGAACCGAACTATAACAATAATAATACTTCTTCATTCCATATCCCATCGCTAATATCAGTCCCTCCATCACGAGTCGTATTTATCTCAAGGTTGCATCATGCCTCAACACCGCAACAAGTTATTGATTTTGCTAAAAACAAATTACTATCACACAACATTAGTGATAATTTAAACTTGATAAAATGCAAAAAAATTTCTAGAGCCAACAGTAGCGTCGCTTCTTTTAAAATGTATGTTCCTGATTCTATGTTTAACTTACTATTATCTCCATCAATATGGCCCAGTAACACTTTTGTCAAAGAATTTGTCCAAAGGTCTAAAGCGAATACTGCAGTATTGCCGCCGATTGGAAGTCTTAATAACTTAAAAAACTGAAATGCTTGTCCCTTTATTATCAAAATGTAAGGGGACTTCGTTCTAAGGCTCCTGATGTATTTTTAAACTCTCAAAAACTACCTTTTGATATGTTTATCTTAACTGAAACCAATTTATGCAATAGCTTCTTGAGTACCGAGTACTTTTCCTCTGACTTTAATGTCTTTAGAAAGGATGTGGATTCCGTTTGTGATGCTGTGGGCCGTGGAGTTTTAATTGCAAGTCGAATTGACTACGATTGCTCCTTGTTTCAGATTCCAAATACAGATGATATAGATGTCATCTGTGTCAAAATGAGATTGGAACGTAAGAGTATCTACATTGTGTGCTTTTACGTCCGCCCCACCAGCCCCATTGATGTATATCAGCAGTTCCTAGACGCGGTCGATTATGTTAGTAATTCTGCAGATGGTCTCGACGACATTATTGTTTTTGGTGATTTCACTCTACCTGATTTACAGTGGACCCAATGAGAAGATGAAACACATTATATTGCGGGTAATGTGTCATCTTTAAAAGAAACTGTTTTTGTCGACAGACTTACTGCTTGTGGCCTCCATCAGATCAGTTGGGTAAAAAATAACTTAAATAGACAACTGGATCTGATTTTCTCAAGTAACGCAAACAACTGTCTGGTAGAGACTAGTGAACACACTCTTTCTAAAATCGATCTATACCATCCTCCTTTATCTCTGTTTTTTTCTTTTGATAATGTAGATTCTGAAAATACCTACAAATTCAATTTTCGAAGTGCCGATTTTGACAGACTAAACGAATTACTATCTGAAATTGATTTCAGTACATTGCTTTCAAATAATCTTGATTTAAATAGCTCAATTAGTAATTTTTATTCTATATTATTTAACTGCCTCACGCGGTGTGTTCCAATATCAATTCAAAAAAATTTGTCCTCGGCTCCACCCTGGTACAACAAACATCTTCGAACCCTACGCAATCGAAGAAATAAATTATGGAAAAAATTTCTATCGTCAAGAGATCCAATTGATTATAACCGATATTTTAGTGCGTTCTCCGAATTTTCTGAACTATGTACAAGTCTTTACGATGAGTACATAGTCAAAATGCAATTTGATTTAATATTAGATCCTAAGCGGTTTTGGCATTTTATTAACTCAAAAAAGAAATCGGATGGCTATCCCATGACTTTCAAACACGCAAATAATTCCGTTAACGATTCCAAGGTTATATCAAACCTATTTGCAAACTGCTTTAGTCAAGCCTTCACTGATAATAATTTCGTGCCCGACTCTGACTATTTCAGTTATCTAAGTAACTCTCCTCAAATCACACTAATGTCGATCAATATCGATTATGAAGATGTTCATTACAAAATTAACAAATTAAAGAGTGATTACTCTTCCGGGCCTGATGGTTTACCTCCAATAGTTCTAAAAAAATGCATTGACACGCTAACACAACCCTTAACCATGCTTTTTCAAATGTCCCTCTCTTCAGGAATTTTTCCGAGTATATGGAAAACTTCTTTCATAACTCCGATCCATAAGAAAGGAAGTAAGGCTGAAATAAATAACTATAGGCCCATTGCCAAATTATCTTGTATTCCTAAACTTTTCGAGAGTATTGTATACGACTCTCTCTTTAATTATTGTAAGCCATTATTATCCTGTTTTCAACATGGATTCCTCAAAGGGAAATCCACTACTACTAACCTAACCGAATTAGTCTCTTTTAGTCTCAACTCCATGGAAAAGGGGCTAGATGTGGATTCGATTGCTACCGACTTTAGTCAGGCTTTCGATAAATTGTCCCATAGTGTCATTTTATTTAAACTTCGTGCTCTAGGATTTCTACCTCTCATTATAGATTGGATGAGTTCATACTTATGCAACAGAGTGTATCACGTCCGTTTTAGGTCTAATATTTCAGATCCCTTCACTGCTAAATCGGGTGTCCCACAAGGTAGCCATTTAGGCCCTCTGATCTTTATCTTAACCACAAATGATGTACATAATATTATAAAAAATTCTCACATTCTAGTGTACGCTGACGATATGAAAATATTTAAACAAATCTCATCTCCGCGTGAATCTCATCTTCTTCAGAGTGACGTTAATAATTTCGCTATTTGGTGTTGTAATAATAACCTAGCACTCAACGCTAGCAAATGCCAAAGCATCACCTTTTCCCGTAAAACGGCAATATCAGCGCGTTATTATAGTATTAACGGCGTTATTGTCTCTAATGTCACATCCACTAAAGACTTAGGTATTCTATTAGACACCGAGCTAAATTTCAGATCTCATGTAGATAATATTGTCAGTAGAGCTAATTCAGCTCTTGGGTTTATCAAAAGATGGTCAAAAGAATTTTCCGACCCATATGTCACCAGAGCTTTATATTTGACTATGGTAAGACCATTACTCGAATACGCGTCTCAGGTATGGTCACCTTTTCATCAAGTTCACATAGACAGGATTGAATCTGTTCAACGTAGATTCGTTCGTTTCGCTCTTCGTGGTCTTTCATGGACAGATCCATATAACTTACCCCCTTACAGAGACCGCCTTAAACTTCTAGGTCTGCAAAGTCTCTTTAATCGTCGTGAAGTAGCTGATATTATATTTGTACACCAAATTCTCTCAGGTGCAGTTGACTCGGTTGGTATTTTAGAGCACATTAACTTCAATATTAACTTTCGTTCTCTTAGGCATTCTGCCCTCTTTCGTTTAAAGTTTCATCGCACGGATTATGGAAAGAATGAGCCACTTACAAGAGTGTTGCGTAACGTAAACAATAACTCTAATGTCTTCGATTTTCACATTAGTAAGTCCAAACTAAAGAATCTGCTTTATTCAAACAGGTAATAAGTTTTTGAAGGACATGTAATACATGTAGTATAGGTAGTTGTTCACGTTGAATCAGTAGTACTTCATACTTTTAACCTGTATACATAAGGGTGAATAAATTATGTTAATTTTTGTTAATTTTTATTATTATTCTTTTTATTTTTGTGTCTTTGACTAATTGCGTTTTGCATGTGTTGTATTTTTATATAAGTATTTATTTTTATTATTTTTTCTTTTTTTTTAAATTTCTTTAGTTTATAACTAAATAAATTGACTAATGCTTCTTCGGCATAATTTAAAATCGCGAAATTTTGATTTAGCCTATCTTGACATGTTGGAAGATAGTCTAAAACTATGATATAATTTTTATTTTTTTTTGATTGGAGATTTTAAATTGCTTCAACTTTTGACTTGTGAGCATATTGCTTATTGATTTTTGTTCTTTGATTTGCCTTGACATGTTGGAAGGCAAATCAAAGTTACTAGATTTTTAATTGTTTTTACCTTTTATAGATTTTATTTTTGTTTGTTTTTAGTATTCTATCAATTTATTACTAATTACTAATTTCCTTAATCGTGTTTACTAATTTCCCCCTTTTTTTTGTTTATTTTTTGTTTTGCATGCTTGTTTTAAGCATTTCCTGACCCAATTCTCTCCTTACTAACACATTCTTCATTAAGGGTTATCACGTGCTTGTATTCTTTTTGAATATAATTAAAATATAATATTAAAGTTTAATTAATGAAAGTCCATTGTGAGTATGCTCGTCACAGTATTACATACTGAATAACTTAATTTATTGGAATCTTTCTATGCTTTTAATACGAAGAGTTTTATTCTTCCAAGCACTGTGATGACCTTTTATACGACACTCCTAGTCATATGCTAAATGATAATAATAATGAGAATGGTGACTCCCCGCGTGCGCGGCACGGGAGGGGTAATTGGTCGTTGGGACATTATTATTATTAATGGAAACATTTTTTTTGGTACTTTTAATTTTTGATTTTTTAAGATATTCTAGCCTTTCCTCTAAGAATAAAAACGGAAAATTTTTAACGGTTGTGAATTCAAAATTTTTAATTTTTTGTGTTAAAATTTGAAAAATTTGAGTAATCAATTAACTAGTTAACTCTTAAAACAAAATCAACAGTCAGATTGGCTTTATTACTCAATAAATTAAAAAAAATTTCGATCAGTGTTATTTATTTCATTTATGGCTGCATATGTACTATGACTTAATAATTGAAAAGCTGATTTTACTGACATTTTTTCAAATGTGTTAGAATTAATATGGGTGCTATGAACTTTAGGTAAAATTGTTGAAAGCTAATAATATCATTATTCCAGTTTTCAAAATCGGGTTTTATAAAAGAATTTCTGACAGATTTTATAAGATGCCATATCAAACTAAGCATAATTTTATTTCCATTCCAATCATAAAAAAAGAGTCTACCTTATTGACACCAAGTAATTCATAAGTATTTCGATTTGTACTGCATTAGTCACAAGCAGATGCAACAGTTTTAGAACCAATCTTTGTTAGCTCCTTAAGCTATTTTAGTAGTAAATTGATAAAAAAATCAAAGGTTTTAAAGTTTCTCTTTTCAAATTATTTTTGGATAAATTGTAACCCTATGCGTACTTATAATTTTCATGTAAACCTTGAATCATAAAGAAATGTGCTTCTGTTGCTAGTTTTTGTTTTCTATCCCCATCTAAATCTTCCACACCATCTATACAATCCCTTTTTATACTGTAAGATGTTTCTTTTTCTTTATAAATTATTTCCTTTAGAAATTCATTTATATAAAAAATGATTTTGGTAACTGGTACATTTTATGAAATTATTAACTGAGATATAATTAAGAAAATTGTTTCCAAAGAGAAAAGTGCTCATCAAAAATATTGCCCAAAACTGGAAATACTCATATCAGTCCCAGTACTTTGCAAAAAATCTTAGCTGTTTTAGCTTTTCAATTATTTACATATGCAAATATGCAGCTACGAAAACAAAATAATTATAATTTTAATTTTTCCATATAATAATGAGTAATAAAGTAAACTTACTGTTGTGAGTAATATGTACACTGCTGGTCTTTCTTTAAATTCTTCAAATATTTATACTAAAAATACGTACAAACAACTATTAAAAATTGTCCATATTTGTTCGTAGAGAAAATGTTAGATTATCTTAAAAAATTGAAAGTTCTAAACAAATCCACCTGCACAATAAGATTTTTACAAATATATTACGAATTTGATGAATTTCATTTACAACAACAATATATTTTCAAAGCTGGAGTAAATCATGACAAGCCTTTGGATATTGATATTTAATGCTCTTGTTATGAAAATAATGACAAAGTAGAAAATTCTGAATTTGAAAAATACCATTGTAAAATTGTGCGTTGCAAGCTTTAATTATCTTAAAAATAAATTGTGTGCTTACAAAAAAGCATATTAAATATACTTTTCAATTTACTCTACCGTTAAGATTTTTTTCAAATTTTACAAAAATTAATGATGAGTTTTTCAAATATTTTTAAATTCTGTTATAATTTTAAAATCCATGCGTACATACATATCCACATATTGAAAAAACCAAAAAGAAAGCCTTTTAAAAATAAAAATTTGATTCTATTTGTAAATTTATACATATACGTATATGTATGTATGAATATATATTAGAAATCATTACGTGGAAGAATGTTCACTATTATTTGAATTTTTTGAAATTGTTTTATTTTTGAAAATTATTCAATTAAAACAAGAAAAATATTTTCGTTTCCTAAACATTATAACATTATATTATAATTTTATAATTTATTATTACAAATAATATACATGCACAATATCAACAATTATAAAAATCCTTTTATTACAATGTATATTGAGAGAAAAATAAAAAAAAAATATTCTTAAAAGACTACTCGATAAAAATGCTACCCAATTTGAAATTTTTGTACCTATCAATTAAAAAAAAATTCAAATTACCTATACAAATTCAAATAACAAAAAGTTAAAAACAATAATATTCAAGAACAGTGTAGAGAAACTAAACACATACAAATTATTTATAGAATAAAGTCGTATAAAACGCTCAAAAATTTAAAAATTCAAATTGAATATAGAAAATGCACCAACACATTGAATATACCCCAGAAAATATATATAATGAAGAGAATTTGGAAAAATTGAGCTGAACATTTTCTGTTGTATGAAAATGTCTATCTTTATAGTATTATTAATTAATGGTTTTGGCTATAATATAAAAAAAAATGTATATAATATTTATTTAATTATTTATTTATTTTAACAGTTGATCTTCGGAACGGTCTTTTTAGTAAATTATATGAAATATTTGGTATATATTTTTGTATATTATATATTTTTTTTTATTTTTTTATTAGTTACATTATATATTTATTAATTATTAAATTAAATTTTGACCGAATATGGTTGTATTGAAAATAACATTTTCAGTAATTTTCACCATTTGGAAAAACTTTCGGTTCTCACGGGGTTTGGACCCGTGCTCCTTCGGTAGTTACATTACTACACCCTAGTGCTTTACCACTCGGCTACCGAGGCCACATATATGTAATAATAAATAATATCATTTTAGTGTTTGGATGGAATATAAAAATATTTTTCTTTGCTTATTCTTTTTTTTTTTAATTTTTTTGAAATTAGAAAAAAGTTTTAATACTATTTTCTATACGCATTTTGAAATTATAACAGAGTTATAAATTACTATAACTAATATTTGAAAATTTCATTATTAATTAGACTCATTATTAATTAGAATCATTAACTAGAATTATTAATTAAAAAAAAAACTTTTTTTTACGATTTGAATCGAAATAAAATATATACTATGCGTCATCTTATAAAATCTATAAGAAATTCTTTTATAAAAAATGTTTTTGGTACAGTTACTAGTGTATTAAGAAATTATTAGCTAATATACCATTAAGAAAATTGTTGCGAAAGATGAAAATTGCTCATCAAAAATATTGCTGAAAACTGGAAATACTCATATCAACCCCAGTACCTTACAAAAAACTTCAATTTCCCACCTACTTTAGCTTTTCAATTAATTAGTCATAGTACATATGCAAATGCAGCTATGAAAGCAAAAAATAATTCTGATTTTAATTTTTTTCATACAATGAGTATGAGTAATAAAGTAAGCCCAACTGCTGGTTAATTTAATTCAATTTAATTTATTCTTCAAATATTTATACTAAAATTACGTACAAACAACTATTAAAAATTGTCCATATTTGTTCGTAGAGAAAATGTTAGATTATCTTAAAACATTAAAAGTTCTAAACAAATCCATCTCACAAGAAGTAGGAAATGTTTTTGCAAGTATTACAAGTATGAATTTTTTTTACAACAATATATTTTAAAATTGTGGAATTAATCATGACAAGTTTTCTACATTTTTTATATATATATAAATAATAATTTTATAAATTTGGATAATAATAAAAATAATAATAATATAAATAATAACAATAAAAATAAAATTAAAAGGAAAAGGTGGACAATTGGCATTAAGCTGTTTGCCGAAGGAAAATATTGGAGATTTACGTACCAATTAAAAAAACTATATTTTTTTTGATTTTTAATTGTATTAATAACTCTTAATTTATGTGATGTATTTAATTCTTAATATATAAAAATATATGGTAAAATAATTTGCTGTAGTTATAGTTATATAAGAAATTAGTAAATAAATTAATTGTGACTGTTTTAGTTATAAGTACATTTTAATTTATATGCAAATAATATATCAAAACAATTATTTTTTTTTTAAATTGAACTTAAGTAGGTATATAATTAATCTGTATATAATTTGAATTGTGCTTAAGTATATAAAAATTAGTATATAATTCAATTGTGAATTTTTTAGTATATAATATAATAGTAAATAGTACATAAGTAAATTTTATTTTAAATTCAAAGAATATATGAAAACATTGTGTTTTTTTTCGAAATAATCTTAAGTTTGTAAGTAGTTTGTATATAATTTGAGTTGTGCTTAACTATATAAAAAATTAATATATAATTTGATTGTGGTTTTTTTGACATAGAAATTAATGTATAATTCAATTTTATTTTAAGAGAATAAAAATTTAATAATTAAGTGATTATAAATTGAAGAAAATTTATGAGAAATCGATTTTATATTAATTATAATAATTTTAATGATTAGGTTGTTATAAATTAAGAAAATGAAAATAAAGATTAATGGTATGTTAAAGTATATATAAACAAGATAGATAAAGCTTGTGATTTGAGAATGCATTTTTAAAGTATAAATATAGAAGTTAAATATTAAAAAAATCAATAAAATATTATGAATCCATGATTTTAAGTTCCTTTTTAATGAACTGAATGTCGTTAGCAGTGGAAACTTTATAAACTTTGCTAATCTTATTATTTCTAAGAAAGATTTGATATCTTTTAACCCAAAGAAATTCAAATTTCTGTGAAATCTTGATTTGTTTTGCATCGTTGTAGAGTTTAGCTTGCATTTGTGTAAGGTGATGACGGAAGAAGATTTCCTTGTTTACCTGATTTGTTAAGTTCAACTCAGTCGTGAAAAGGTGCTTATAATTTTGCTTCTTTGTTATCAATTCAGTTTTAGCTGCTTCTGTATTCAGTTCAACTAATAAAAGCATGTTGTTATGATTGTGTTTATTATTCAATTGTGTGATTTTTGCTATGTCTTTTTCGTCAATATTTGCATCAATTTTTTTTGTTATATTTAAGAAATTTATCTATTTGCCTCTATCATATCATTTGGAGTCCAGCCACAACAATATTTTTTTAATATCTTTGCTGTTGAGCTTCGTCTAAAACAAATTCTAATTTATTTATTTTACGTTCTAACAAATCTGATTTTTTATCAGCATCATCCAGTCTTTTCTTTAGCTAAAGTATTTTTTTTATTATTGTTTTCTAATTTGGCACAAATTTTTTTGTCACTTTAATATATGACGGCAACAAAAAAAAATTTTGAAACTTTTTGTTTTTGTTTTTTTATGAGGAAAATAGTTTGTAAGTGGTTTTTTGTGTTTCAACAACAATTTAGCAATTTTAATATAATAATTTTTAAGTATAATATAGTATTTGTACCTCTTTTTAAAATATATTAAATTTTTATTCAAGAATTAGAGCACTAAAAATCGACGACTGAATCGATTTGACCTTTGAGTTAGCAAAAAGTAGTTTACAATATTCATATTAAACATCATTTTAGCTATATTTTGACCTGCCTGAAAATTGAAAAAGAATAAAATATATACCACATATATTTTATTTGCAATAACAACTTCTTTATATGAAGTAAACATAAAATACAGAGTTTTTTTTCTTGTGATTTTACGTTTTTCTTCTACTTAAGTGTGAGCCTTGAATATTCTTTATTGTATTCCTATCCTACATAGTTGCTTACGTTATTTTTTTTTTTTGTTTTTTTTTTTTTTGTTTATATCTCTTAACATAAAAAAGAGAATTGCAAATTTTATTTTTGTTTATTTTCTTTCTTCTAAAATTTCAAACATTGATTTTTATTTAGTGTGTGAATGTATGATGATATTTAGAAATACTATTGCCCCGTATTGGGAATTTTAATATAAAAGCTTTAGAACAAAGCTTTCCATAATTTGTGACATCTTTTTGTAAAATAACCTTTAATACTAGTATGTATCAATGCACTCTACTACAGGCCCTCTTACTCAGAGTGCAACTTTCAAAATGTATCTTATTTGTGTATAAACCTTATGGGAATATTTAAATAAATCGAAGGATCTTATTTGTTAGCAGAGATATTTTTAAAACGAAATATATTTCAAAAAAATATAAATTTTTATCTACTTTTACTGAAAATCCTATTAAAAACTAATTAAAATTTCATTAAAAAATTTGATTTAAAAAAAAAATCTACTGAACAATCGCACATAGATCTTACCATCACAAGCTAAATCAGCAAACTGGATAGGATTCAAAACCATACTAATGAAAAAATTAGAAACTTTTTCTCTCCTTCATCGTTTTTCTCAATTTACATACCAAAAAAGCTTTAACCAAGGTTAAGTTTTGTTGTGATTTCATCAACAAAATGGAATAAAATAAAAAAAAAGATAAATGAAATTTGAGTGTATTGTGCAAACGAAGGCTAAAAAGAGACAGTTTTTGACAGTTTTCGCTTAATTTCGTAAAAAATAGTGAGTAAGAAGGCCTGTAATAGAGTGCATTGTATGTATATAAAAACATATTCAAATCTCAAATTTCAATTAAAAAAATTCAAGTACTCAATGAGAGAGAAATAGGTATAAAGGCCGGTTTTCATGATGAATTTTTAGCTGATAAATTGGAGTTTAGAAAGAGAAGAGTATAGTATACCGTTAATGTGTATGAGGGAGTAAAATTATATTATTTTTATAGTAAATTTTATAGATGATTTGAAATCTAAAATCTATATACATAACCTTAAAATATTCAAAATGTAAACAAAATAAAGGTTATTTAATTTAAGCAATCTTCCTTAGAATTGTTTAAAATTTCGCGAAAGTATATAAACAAAGTAAATAAAGTGAAGAAAAGTGAAATATGATATGATTTTCATCTGTGGAATTTTTATTTGGTTTTTTTAAATTTTAAACTCACTTGTATTTATTATGTTTTTCATTTTTACATAAGTATTAATTAGAATTAAAATATTATTTTTTTATATTATACTACATAATGAATTAAGAAAAAAAATGTACACATACATACATTCTAAAATTCATTCAACAAAAAATTTAAAATATTCATTCAGATAAAAAAAATTAAAGTTACAATTGTAATTAAAAGTAAATTTTTTAAATGTGTTAAATAGTTAGTTTATTTATAAGATAAATAGAATATGTGTAGTTTTAGTATAAATATATTATACCTAAAAGCTAAAATATTATTTTTTATTTACATATGCATTCAAATATTCAATACAAAAAATTAATTTTTGTTATTGTTTTTACTCAAATTCAAAAATTTAAATGTCGTTCCGTATCCATAAAATGTGTTGGTAGTGTGCGATTTTTTTTTGTGTAATTACACATTACTTTATGTTAGTGTTAAAAATATCGGCGATAATTATAGGAAACATATCTTTGCGAAGATATGTTTTTTTAAATATTCTCCGATATTTATGGTGATTCTCCGATATTTATGGCGACTCTCTCGATATTTCTCCCGATATTATTGTCATTCTCCCGATATTTTATCATTGTTTCTCTATCGCACTTATGAAATTTTTGTATCTTCTGCCTATGCTCTAACAATTCGCCGATATATCGGCTACATGAAAACCGGGCATAAATGAAAATGAACCCAATCATACTGAGTAGTGAGTGGGTGTGACTGTGTGAGTGATAATCAAATAATTGATAATATGAATTATGAAAAATGTGATTTGATATTGAATTGGTATTGTATTATATAAATATATATACATGTATACTATATTTTGCATGAGCTTGAATTTATTCTAAATGTTTTCTTCCGTGTTTTGTTAAAATAATTGGGAAGAATTATTTACATTTTTTTTTTTGTTATTATATTATAAAAATTAATATTAGAAATATTTTAATAAAATAACAAAAAAAATATAGAAAAAAAAAAATTTAATAAAAAAAGAATTGAACTCACAGAAGTTTATGATATTAACATGGCACTTTAACCAACTCAGCTAACATCCGATTAAAATTGTTTCACCCAATAGAGGCATAAAATAAAAATTTATTCCTAAAAAGAAAATATGTATACATATATAGGATAAATAATGAATGAGTATTTCTAAAATTATTATAGTGTTTGTGTAAACTAATACATGCAGGCTTTTCAAAAGCAATTTATATAAATAGTAATAGCATAGAAAAAGTAGTATAATAGAAGTCCAGCGTAGAACAAATTTTTCTGCCAATTTTTTTCAATAGCCTGCCTCGCCACTCTCTTGCTTTTTATTTATTCTCTCGATACTGTAATTATAATTTATTAAACAAAATTTCTTACTGTAAACTGTTATTTTATTATAAAAGCAAAAACAAAAAATAATATTTTTTATTAGAAATCAAATAATAATGAGAATATCCTTTTAATTTTTCATTTTTGGTTATTATTGTGTTTGTGTAATTTGAAATTTTTTTCAGTTAATATCTACCAAAATTTCAAATATGGTTATCATTTTTATCGAGTAGTCTTTTAAAAAAACAAATATTTTATTTTTCTCAATCCATGTAATGTTATAAAATAATATTTTATAAATGTTGAATTGTGCGTGTACATATGTATGTATATTTATAATAATAAATAATTTTATAATGTTTGAAAATCAAAAATATATTTTTTTTACTTATTTGAATAATTGTAAAAATATAAAATTTAGAAAAATTCAAATAATGGTGCACGCACATTCATTCACATGATGATTTCTAATATATGGATATGTACATAACTACATACATATTACATATAGCAATGTATGTATAAATTTATAAATTCAAATTTTGTTTTTAAAATATTTTTTTTGAAAAGTATTCAATGTTTTCTATATGTATGCATGAATATACATACATTGGAATAAATTATAACAGATAACAAAAATATTTAAAAAATTAATTATTGTAAACTGTTGTTTTATTATAGAATATTTTTTATTAGAAAATTAGAAATCAATAACAATATATAATGCTGTACATATGTATGTATATCTATACCTTTTTCAGTCAAATTCAGCGTTTTTCCAAACAAATTGAACATTTCGTCAAACAAATTAAACAATTTCTTTTTCAATTTAAACAATTTTTTTTAACCAAATTCAACATTTTTTCAAACAAATAAAAAATTTTTTTTATCAAATTAATTTTTTTTTAAACAAATTAAACATTTTCTCAAACAAATTTAAACAGTTTTTTTATAAGTTTTTTTATTTTATCATTTAATAAATTAGTCATAAGTTTATCATTTAATAAATTAAGTTATCAATTTTAACAGAGATTTGTTTTAGTAAAAATAAATAATTTTTTTAGATTGCAAAATTTAGTTCTTCTCTGAAAATTTTTTTCAAAAAGATAAAAAAAGGAAAAAAAAGTGTCTAATTTGAAAAAGAAATTGTCTAATTTGTTTGGAAAAATGTATAATTTGTTTGAAAAAATGTATAGTAAAAGAGTACATGCTCAATTCATAATCAAGTGGTTATTTAAAAAAATACATGATATTTACTCATCTAAATTTTTATTTCTTTCTCAAATTTTAATAAAAAATTTTAAACTATGGATTGGATAATATAAACAAAACACTAAACCTATTATAGAGTTTCGTGGGCGCAAATTTTACAAATTTTTTCCTTCATTTTCATTGTTTTTTAATATTGATCTGAAGGCAAAGGCACCAAAGATGAATTTGGTTGGTGGAAATTTTTTTATTTTGAACAAACTTTCTCGACCTAAAATTTTATTGATTTGTATGAGTTTTTGTTAAATTTAAAGAACAATCTAGACAGGGTAATTTTTTAAGAACTTTGTTAATACGTAAAGTACAACTCAAAGAAAGATTCAAAAAAAATTTTTGAGTATAATAAGTCAATTGATTAATTAAAAGTATGTATGTATTAACAAAAATATTGCCGAAAATTTAAATTACTCATAATTCATATCAATACCAGTACTTTTCAAAAAATGGCCATTTCCCACCTATTTTTGCTCTTCAATTATTTAGTCATAGTAGGTAAATATGTAAATGCAGCTATGAACGCAACAAATAATTGTGATTTTAATTTTTTTCATATAATAAGTAATAAGATAATCCCAACTGCTGGTTAATTTAATTCAATTTAATTAAATCTTAAAAGTTTTCAAATATTTATACTAAAATAACTATCAAAAATTGTCCATATTTCTTCGTAGAGGAAATGTTAGATTGTCTTATAAAATTAAAAGTTCTAAAAAATCCATCTGCACAACAAGTTGGAAATATTACGAGCATGAATTTTTTATACAACAACAATATATTTTCAAATGGTGTTTGACATTATTGTTAAATTCTCGTTATGAAAATAATGACAAACGTAGAAAATTCTTAATTTGAAAAAAAACCACAGTAAAACTGTGCATTTCTAAGAATATTCAAATAAGCGTTACCGTAATTTACCGTTAAAATATTTTATTTATGAGCTTATCAAAATTAATAATTAGTTTTAAAAATATTTTTAAACTCTGTTATAATTTCAATATATATGTACATATGCATACATATAGAAAACATTGAATACTTTTCAAAAAAAAAAATTTTAAAAACAAAATGTGATTCTATTTGTAAATTTATACATACATTGCTATATGTAATATGTATGTAGTTATGTACATATCCATATATATTAGAAATCATCATGTGAATGAATGTGCACTATTATTTGAATTTTTTTAAATTTTATATTTTTTCAAATTATTCAATCAAAAAAGAAAATAAGTAAAAAAAATATATTTTTGATTTTCAAACATTATAAAATTATATTATAACTAGTTTTGTAACCCGTCATAAATGGCGGAAGCAAAATAAATCATAGTTTCTTTTTTTCTTTCATTAGATTCTTTATTCCGAAATTACAGTACTTATGTTTATATCACTTTTTAATTTTCTAAAACACATAAAAGAAATATTTTTTTTGTAGTCAAAATTTTGCCAATTTTTTTTTTTTTTGTATTTTTCGTAGGCTGGTGTGGATCTTCAGAAAGATGCAATGAGCTCCATAGCTTGACACTGTATGTAGGATTCTTACCTACTAAACCACACTCTTCCTTAAAAAAACAATTTTTTTTTGAGTGAAGTTAGTTACGCACACAATAATGAGAAAAATAAAAGGTATAAGCAGGCATAAGTAGTATAATGTGGTATAATATTATACAATTCAAATATGCTGATACACATGTGTATTATTGTGTGTAATTTCAAGTAATAAGAATAACCTCTGAGTGAATTATGTTTTTTTTGTGTTAAATGCTGTTTGCCTTTTGGTTATTATACCATATTAAACTATTGATTAAATTTCTATTAGTCCTTATTATTATAAATCAAAAAAATTGTTTGTTTTATTTATATTATTATTATTATTGTTTATTTTTCCTTATTATTTGCGAAGAAGACTAACATTAAATTAAAAAAATATAGTTCATGCAATCAATTTTTCCTGCAAAGGTTCAGCATGGTAGACAGGGGTTAAAAAAAAGCACCAAAGCAATTTGTATATATATGCATTTGTATACATATGCAATTTGTATATGTGTTGGAGCGTTCCGCCGAACTTACAAACATCCAGATAAATGCAGAATATTATAAAATTAATATTATAATTATAAATGTACATACATATGTACAATTCAACATTTCAATATTTATAAAATTATTTTATAACATTACATGGATTGAGAAAAATAAAATATTTGTTTTCTTAAAAGGCTTAGAGTACTCGATAAAAATGATAACCATATTTGAAATTTTGGTAGATATTAATTGAAAAAAATTTCAAATTACACAAATCCAATAATAACAAAAAATGAAAAATTAAAAGGATATTCTCATTGTTATTTGATTTCTAATAAAAAATATTATTTTTTGTTTTTGCTTTTATAATAAAATAACAGTTTACTTTACAGTAAGAAATTTTGTTTAATAAATTATAATTACAGTATCGAGAGAATAAATAAAAAGCAAGAGAGTGGTGAGGCAGGCTATTGAAAAAAATTGGCAGAAAAATTTGTTCTACGCTGGACTTCTATTATACTACTCTTTCTATGGTAATAGTATTAGGTAAATTTAATGTGTTGAATATTGCTGTTCCTGTTATTCATCTTGATTTAAAAATAATTGTTGCAAGTTGTTCACATTATATTTATTTATTATTAATAGTAATTTTTTTTATTTGATTCATTATTTCGTGGCTGATTCCATTTTACATTAAACAAAATTTTATTTTTAAATTATTAATTATTATTTGGTAACTTATTAACATAAAATGATTCATCATATAACTTATATATAACTTATATAAATTATAAATTATAGTTTAGATCAATTGTCATGAACGGCTTCATATCAAATACATTTGATCCAATTTCAAAAATATGATTATAACTTAAATTTATAAATTTTAAATAATTTTGTTTATTTATAACTATGTTTTATTTATTTAATGTTTTATATATTATAACCTTCATTTCTAATCCCCCACGACTCACTCCCCGAGCTTCTCCCCACGACCTTCTTCCACTCGCTTATCCACTAGACTCAACTTTTTAATTTTTTTTTTCTTCAACCCAAGCCAACAAAAAAAAGAAATCGACTGTACTTTGTTTTTTTATTCTACAACTACAATATTCTGATACGGTAATATCATCCGATCGTATAGAAGATAAACGTGGTTACTACTGTATAAACACCAACATAGTTGCAGAAACAACATTCAATTTCAGTTTTATTTCTTTCTCTTTTTCTCCTTCTTAAATTTGCATCACGGTCTATGACAAAAATCTATGGACACGTAATGCAAAGAAAAGAAGAGAGAAAAAGAAACTTGTCGACCATTAAACCTTTAGTTAAATAATCAATAAATAGCCAGTAAAATTTATACTAAAAAAATATTAAAATTTTAGCAACCAAAAATAAAAAATATACAAAACGGTGGTGAATACTTATAAAACGGGAATTCTTTGGACGATTTTCGGAATATTTTAAGTTAAGTTTTTCTTGATATTTGGCTCCATTTCGGTTGCAAACTTCCAAATGTTGCTCTTGCTTTTTTTAATCTGTTTTCTACATCTCCTTCAGCCCCACCACTAGTTGCTATGGTACTTCCTAAGTAACAGAATTTGTTCTATTTGTTATTCTTTCAACCTTAGATGTTCTGTGCTAGTGTTATTTCTTCTCATTTCTTTTGTTTTCTCCAGGTTGATTTCTAACCCGATATATTTGGCAAGTTGTTCCAGGCGTTCTAATTTGCTCTGCATGTCGCTGAATTTTTGCGAGAGCCGACGGATCTGCATTATCTGCATTTTGCTGTGTTAGACTCCAAGTTATTCCTCTCTTTTTGACCAAGCTTTTTCTAGTATATTATATAGGACGATTGTGAACATATCTGAAGTGGTGTGAACGAACATCCTTGTTTCGCTTCCGATGTGGTGGTGAAGGAAGCACTGTTTTTCCCTGTGTATTACTGATAGTTCGGCTTTTTCATATAATGCTTAGATTAGGTGGACTATTTTTGCTGGTGTTCCTTTGTCCCTTAGGACTTTCCATATCGCAGTGCACTTGATTGTATCGAAAGCCACCTTGAAGTCAATGAAGAACATGTATAACGGTGTTCTGTACTCAATTGATTTTTCTACTATTATCCGCAGTGTGTTTGCTTGATCGAAGCAGTTTCGGTAAGAACGAAAATCAGACCAATAATATATGGGGCTGTAGTAGTTGAGCTATAGTCTGTATATCCACTTGCAGCAACTCGGCTGGTATGCCATCTTTGCCCGCTGCCTCGTTTTGATCAAAGATGTTTTTATTCACTTTTCGGTAAAGTCCTATAAACTAAATCGAGTAAGCGCTTAAGATACCCATATTAATAAGACTTATAGGCTTATAAAGTTATAGGATTAATTGTCTCGGAATTATAGTCTTATAAGGCTTTTATAAGATACGTTATCGGATGTTATAGTCATTGCAATGTGGTGATGTTTTAATATTATTTAGTTGTTTTAATTAATTTTAAAATCAATGCATACATACATATCCACATATTGAAATAACCAAATAACGCTTTTTAAAAATAAAAATTTGATTCTATTTGTAAATTTATACATATATGTATATGTATGGATGAATATATATTATAAATCATAACGTGAATGAATGTTCACTATTATTTGAATTTTTTGAAATTGTTTTATTTTTGAAAATTATTCAATTAAAAAAAGAAAAATATTTTTGTTTTCTAAACATTATAAAATTATATTATAATTTTATAATGTATTATTACAAATATTATACATGCACAATATCAACAATTATTAAAATCCTTTATTATTACAATGTATTGAGAGAAAAATAAAAAAAAAATTTTTCTTAAAAGACTACTCGATAAAAATGCTATCCAATTTGATATTTTGGTACCCATCAAATCAAAAAAATTCAAATTATACAAATTCAAATAACAAAAAGGTAAAAACAATAATATACAATAAAGAACAGTATAGAGAAACTGAACACATACAAATTATTTAGAGAATAAGTGACATAAACGTTCAAAAATTTAAAAATTTAAATTGAATATAGAAAATGCACTATCACATTGAATATACGGGGGAAAACATATACAATGAAGGGAATATTGAAAAAGAGAGTTGAAAATTTTCTGTTGTTAGTTTTGTTTGAAAATGTCTATCTTTATAATATTAATTTTAATCAATGGTAAGATGTAATAAAACTGTATCGGGACAAAATTACATATGACAATATTTCACATTTAAATTTTTATAGAAAACTTAAAATTATATGGTTTTGTAATTAGGTACTTTTTTTCTTAAACAAAAAGTAAGAATTCTAATTCTTTTATCTCTTAAAAATATAAAACAAAAATCCTATTTTGAATATTTACTATATTTAATAAGGACAATATTATTAAAATACTGACTATTTAATTAAAATATTGATCATTTAATAAAAATTATAATACTTACCAAGTATTAAAATACTGGCCAAATAAATATAAGCTATTTTTATTTAGAATATTCTAAGCAACAATAAAACTAGATATTTAGATTTTTAAATTTATATAATATTTTCTTTTATATTTTTAAAATATGTAAATACTAAGATTCAGAATAATATCAACGGTTACAATTGGCGAAAAATTTTATCAAGGTTACCAATCTTCGTCCAGTTTTTTATGGGATCCAACTAATGATGGTTACGTAAATTTTACATATGATGCATCACAATATTTTGTTGTAGCTACTTTATATTATATATATTATGACTGAATAGTAATAATTATTAAAAATATATTTTTATAAAGAAATTCATTTGTGATGAAAATAAATGTATTACAATGCTCATTAAAAAAAAAACATTAAAACATTATTTAAAATTGAAAGTCTTTGGTTTTATTACAAATAGCTATTATAGAATATCAAGAATATTTTGAAAGAATGTTGACAAAAATTTGTCAATTTCCTTGAAACTTGAAAAGTAAGTATGTAGTAGTATTTAATGTTTATATGACAAAATTATATATGGAAAAAATTTCATATGGGCAAAATTACATATTTAAAAATTCATAAAAAAATTAATATTATTTGGTTTTATAATTAGGTACTTCTTTTCTTAAAAAAAATTTTGTAGAAACTTTGAATTATTCTAAAATGTTGAAACGGTACCCATTCTTCAAAAATTCTACTTATATCACTTTCTAATGCAAACCATCTTGTGAAAGATGTTTTAAAAATTTTATGAAGTTTTACATAAAAATATTGCTGCAGCTCTTTAAAAGTAAAAGTATAGACATTAAAAGCTAGCGTTAAGGAATACATTTTGAAGCTGCAGATGAAGCTAAATGCAAAAAGTGGCACGTACAACCTAAAACATATATACGGGATAGTATACCTGCATGCCACAGCCAAGGATTTGATTCCACTTAAATCGGTGGATTCAACAATTATTATGGAAAATTTTTGATTTTGTAAAATTTCTACAATATGTTGCATGTTTTCAGATAAAATTATAGTTTAAAGATTCTCCACTGCTTTTTTTACCTATTTGCTTTGACAATTTGTGAATCTGTAACAATTGATTTAAAAAAGATAATTAACGGAGATATTAATGTAAATAATAAATTATTTGCAATAATCAACATAATGATTTTTAATTCAGCTTATTTTTTATGAAATTTTTGGTTGATTTTTCATCTTGATCATATTTTTTGCATGAATATCGGATACTTTATATCGTTTCAAAGTCACAATATTATTTACCAACATTTTATAGCAGCACATACAAAAAAGCTTACCTTTTCGTTCTTCAAGCCATTTAAATTTATCTTTCCAACAAGTTCTAAATTTTTGTTCACATTTTGGTTTTTTATCTTTACTGTTTGAACCCTCTGTTTACTTTCATCGTCTATTAATTTGAAACTGAAATATAACAATATTTAGTTAAATTTTGAAATTACCAGAAAAATAAACTTAATAAAATGTTTACCAGTTATCTTACCTTTCATCCAAGTTCTTATTTTGTATTTTATTTCGTTACAAAAACAAAATGGGATTAAATGTAGGTACTTTCTTTGTAAATAAAAATATATGACAAATTTTACTTACTCTTGTGCGGATTTATTTTTATTCATCGGAGGTTCACTTTCTTTTGTTCTTTTCAGATATGTAACAAAATAAAATAATGTTAATATTAATTTATTAACTAGCTTTGTAACCCGCCATAAATGGCGGAAGCAAAATTAATTCTAGCATTTGTTCCTTCATTAGAGTTTTCATTTCAAATTTAAGAAAAATACGTATTTGCTTACTAATTTATTTACCTTTTAATTACCATATAAAAAAAATTTTTGTAGTAAGGTGCAAAATTTTCTACTCCCTAAGGGAGGTTTACTCGATCATTTTAGCGACATTTTATTTTCCATAATTGAAAAATAATTTGATAAAGTTTATTGTTGTGTTATAAAAAGAAGGAAATACGAAATTAGAAAATAATGTATGCGTTCAATGTAAATAAAGGCTGAACAAGTTCTTATATACGCCAGTATTTCGATACGATAAATACATTGATACTTAGAAAAAAATAATAATTATATAATGGAATCATTTTGATTATGATTTTGCACTGCTTTGTTAAAAATATATTTATTCAATATGTTTTTTAAACCAATGTTTTACAAGTATGTATATTGGCACCCTATATTTCTATTGTTATTTCTTCTCAAATTATTTCTTCAAAATTTACTATTTCTATACTTATCAATAGTTTTCTTCCACAAATAGTCACTACTTGAAACTAATTCCATCCATTTTTCATCAAATAGTTAAAAATAACAATAAAAAGTAATAAACTCAAAACTATTTCAAAAATACTGTATAGTTACGTTATAAAACTTAAATAAATAAAATTTCGAATTTCAAAAAGTCTATTTATTATTTATGATTAAATAATGGCAATTAAAAACATTTGCAATCAACTTAATTAAGTAATTTTTTTGTACACTGTTCAAAGTTGAAATTTTAAATGTTAAGCATTAGTACATTACGTGTACATCGCATCGCGTATTTCGGAATATTCAAAATATTTTGACAGAAAATAGATTCAGAAAATAAACTCTTTTATTTAAGTTGAGTACTACATTTAAAAACTATTTTCGTTTTTTATTCATTTAAATTAAAATAACGGGACAAAATTTGTTTTATTAACACATCTTTTACCATTCCCATTATTAATCGCGTAAATTTCGAGTCTATAGCTGAAATAAAATTGTAAACTAAAATTTTTACATATTATTTTACGTATCGCTACTGCAGTATAAATAAAAATAATATCTTTATAAAATTTTTATACAAAAACAAAAACGTTCTGAACTATTTCAAGCTAAATAAACGAAAAAAGAGTGATTTACCTATACGAAAACAAAACCAAAAGTAAATTTAAAGGGCCGTATACTTAAATTTAATTTAACTCAAGTACAGAAAATTTTTTGGTTGTTTTTTTAACCAAACCAGAAAATTTTTCATAAATCTATAACTGCAAATAAACTATTCCAAATATGATGCCCATTTGTATTAAACGATCTTTGGCAGTCTACCCTATTATATTTTTAATAATAAATATGCATAGAAATAACAGCAGCAAAACACACATCTTCATCATCGTAATTCAATTACACAACTCAATGAGATTGAGAATGAGTATGACTATTGGTATTGACTACTATTGAAATTGAACTCATCCAACTGTTTTTTGTCAACTAAAAAATTAATTGTCAAATAAAAATTTGGTAGATATGTTGTGGTTTTTTTTGCTTTTTGCTTTTTGTTAATAAATAAATTTAGTTGTTTTAGTTTCCAGTGGGCATTATCTTGTAATTCTTTATTTATTTATTTACTTATTTCTTCAACAACTATCTAATAATTTATACATTATCTGTTGGATATGGCAAGGTTTTTTTTTGTTTTTGTTTTTATTATTTTGTTTTCCGAGGGAATAGTGGAAATCTCGAAAGACGCCTAAAACTTTAATTCTTTTTTCTAATTTAGTAACTAAATTTTTATAAGATGCCAATTTTTTATCTCTTATAAGGCACTGTGTGCAACTTTCAGTTTGATCTTCATTTTTAAATTCAATGGCATTATTAGAGTAAATAACTTTTTTGTGTTAATTAGGATCTTCTAAAAAGAATGAAGGAACCGCATACAATTTTTTGGAACCTATATATCTATCTTTAAAATGACGTTGACATATAAAGGGATAAATTAAAGCTTTAATATGGTCAGAAGATTGCCAACAAATATTGAGCCATTTTTCATATTGAGCCATTTTCCATTTTTCACATTTTTCATCATTGTGTTACGATGAGTAAAATTGAAGAATTTAACAGATTCAGAATGGGAATTGCAACCGACTATGCAACAATACCGTTTTTTTAAGGCATTTTCAATAATGTAGTATATATTTTATTTGATATTTATTTTTTCTCTCCTACCAAAGACAAAGCAAATTGCCTTAGCTCCCACTAAAAATTTAAATTTTAAAATTACTTCACTTCACTTTGAGTTTTATTGAATAAAAATAACTGCAGATTTAATGCAAGTCCAAAGTACGAATGATGTGTTCTTTAACTTGAGCAAAATAAATTCATATGTTAAACCAATTTTTTTCAAAATAACTATATTTTACCGTTTGCTAATTTTCTCTTGTACCCATATATCACATCTCAAACACAATTAAAAAAAAAAACTAAGTACCTAAATATTGAAAATGAAAAAAAAACACAATTTTTATTAGATTCTTTTCATATAATATTTATTTATTTTTATCATGCAAAAAAAAGTATGTGTTGGTTGGAAACTGCTTATTGGCATCTAAAAGATTTTTTTTATTCTCTCATTTATTTTAACCAATACCAACTAATCCATACAAATTTTTTTTTTCTTTTTAAAAAAAAATATTTTGGTATTGATTGATATTGAGTTGGCATTGATAGTAAATCGGTAATAGTGCGACCCATGAGAACATTTTATTACTAGAAAAATAAATAAGGTTCATAATAAACATCCCGATAATAATATGGATGAAATTTCTATGCTAAATTATTTATTTGTATGAAAAATTTGGGAAATTCCTTATTAAAATATTTGGATCTACTTGGAACCGACTCGAAGAGAATATTATTTTTACATTTATTTTAACCAATACCAACTAATCCATACAAATTTTTTTTTTCTTTTTAAAAAAAAATATTTTGGTATTGATTGATATTGAGTTGGCATTGATAGTAAATCGGTAATAGTGCGACCCATGAGAACATTTTATTACTAGAAAAATAAATAAGGTTCATAATAAACATCCCGATAATAATATGGATGAAATTTCTATGCTAAATTATTTATTTGTATGAAAAATTTGGGAAATTCCTTATTAAAATATTTGGATCTACTTGGAACCGACTCGAAGAGAATATGATTATTGCGTGTTGTATGGACATTAAGGACAGCAACTTACAATGTTGATATTAAACAATTATTATATCATAAGTAGCAAGAAATTTCATACAAATACTGTATGATAACAATATTTAACTTAGATTTTGAGTTATTTTTGCTTTATGTATTTATGACGCCCCGCGTTAAATGACGAGAGTATTCTAACATTACCTAAACAGTTAAATATTAAAATTTGTAAAAAAATATTCAAATAACTCAGATCCAATAACCCGCCATTTTAACTTCAAACTATTTTAATTATGACCCACCACGAAAAAAAGATTTGCACTCGCTGGAGTAGAGTATATAAAAATAAATAAAAAACATAGCAAACAAATAATGCAAATATAGAGGGTTTTCACATCTGTATTCATTTCGTTTCTACCTAACGAAATCCTCGCTTTCACACTATATTGTGTATCAAGTATTCTTTTTGTTTAAACGTATAAAGGTTTTATATGTGTATGTAGATATTTTTCTCATTTGAAATAATTTTCAAAGAGGAAACATGAAAAATAAAACAATAAAAAAATAATAATATAAAAATAAAAAATTTTAAAATATACTTTTATCGAAACCAAACTAGCCCCCTAAAAAGTAGAAAATAAAACTAGTGGTGGATGTTGAGCATCAAGAGCTACTGTAAGATAAAACACAAAAGTATATAATGAATTTTGCTGGAATATTGTTAATAGACATTTTTAATATATGCCGCTTGAAAAAATCACGAATATTAAAAGAACATCACAAAGCGTTCCCAAATTCCCATTAACAATATTTCAGCAAGATTCATTATATACTTTTGTGTTTTATCTTATAGTAGTTCTAGATGCTCAACATCCACCACTAGTTTTATTTTCTACTTTCTAATTGGTTTTCAAATATGACTGAAATGTGCTAGGAGTTGTTCGGCAGCAACCCGAACCAGTCCACATTTTCGAAATCGGTAACAGTCGAATTTCTTTATTTACGAAAAAGAGTCTAAGTGTAAATTTTCATGCTTGTAATACAGAAGGTTTTCAAAAATGCTGAGACGTGCTAACTGCTAAGAGTTGTTCGGCAGCAACCCGATTTTTTTATTTGTGAAAAAGTATCTAAGTGTAAGTTTTCATGCCTATATTACAACTGGTTTTCAAATATGCCTGAGACGTGCTAGGAGTTGTTCGGCAGCAACCCGAACCAGTCCACATTTTCGAAATCGGTAACAGTCGTATTTCTTTATTAATGAAAAAGTATCTAAGTGTAAATTTTCATGCTTGTAATACAATTGGTTTTAAAAAATGCTGATACGTGCTAACTGCTAAGAGTTGTTCGGCCGCAACCCAAACCAGTCCACATTTTCGAAATCGGTAACAGTCGTATTTCTTTATTTGTGAAGGAGTGTCTAAGTATAAATTCTCATGCCGTAACACAATTGGTTTTTGAAATATGCCTGAGACGTACTAGGAGTTGTACGGCAGTAACCCGAACCTGTCATTTGATAGTTTTGTAAAGTACCGTGTCCGGTTGCTTTTTTTATCATGAGTAACTGTGCATTTTTTCAGAACTCTATCTTTAAATTTTCTAAACAAAATTATTTTTTTTCTTTTTGCGTTTGGTTTTAATATTAACAAAATAATTCCAACCTACCTACCAAACATATATATATACATATATACATATAGACACTGGCAAGTTAATATAAAAGTATATAAAATGATGCGCAAGCGCAAAAGGTTTTGTTGAATTCCATATTTTTTGGTTTTGTTTTTTTTTTGCTTTTGTTCTTGAATAAAAGGAGATTATTTTTGAAAGCGGTGTTGTGTATGGTACAACAAGAAAGGTTTTTGTTTTGTTTTTTTTTAATGTTAAATACTAATAGCACAAATAAATAACATATAGTTATTTATTTGTGCTAAGAATATAACATCTTACCATATTATTGTACGAAATCATATTAAATTCAAATTTTCATTTATTCAAAAAAATTGTATTTGTTTTATTATTGTTTTTACTTATGTACAGAAAAAATACATAATTATAAACAAATAGTAATAATATTAAAATAGCTAAAAAAATTTGTTATGTACAAGAAAAAAATAAACCTAAAATCCCTTTACATAAATTTAATAATAACATGTCATTCATTTTTATCATCATTCTTTTTTCCATCACGTATATTCATAGTTAATATTAGAGTGTTAGACTAAATTCTTAAAATTTACAAAATCTAGATAACTATACTCATAATTATATATATTATTCTGCATTTATCTGGATGTCTGTAAGTTCGACGGAACGCTCCAACACATATACAAATGGCATATGTATACAAATGCATATATATACAAATTGCTTTGGTGCTTTTTTTTAACCCCTGTCTACCATGCTGAAACTTTGCAGGAAAAATTGATTGCATGAACTATATTTTTTTAATTTAATGTTAGTCTTCTTCGCAAATAATAAGGAAAAATAAACAATAATAATAATAATATAAATAAAACAAACAATTTTTTTGATTTATAATAATAAGGACTAATAGAAATTTAATCAATAGTTTAATATGGTATAATAACCAAAAGGCAAACAGCATTTAACACAAAAAAAAACATAATTCACTCAAAGGTTATTCTTATTACTTAAAATTATACACAATAATATACATGTGTATCAGCATATTTGTATTGTATAATATTATACATTATACTACTTTATTGCTTATACCTTTTATTTTTGTCATTATTGTGTGCGTAACTCACTTCACTCAAAAAAAATTATTTTTGTTTTTTTTTTGTTTTTTTTCATTATTTGCTTTATCTGTATTCTGTATGTTCTATATGCTCCATTCCAAAAATATTATTTTATTTTCAGTGTTAAGTGTTCACTTTTCACTTCACTGTTCAGGTTCACTGTTCAATCAATAGAACTTGATAGAAGTAGAGTAGGATATTAACTCTACTTCTACGCCGGATAATAAAACATTATGTTTTTTAAATTGAAAATTATTGATGAAAATGTTTTTGTATTTTTTGTAAATTTTACCAATTTAGATACAAAATTTTGAATATATAAATTATGAATATTTTTTAAAAATAACACAATACCATAATAACAGTTTATTCATATAGCAAAATAGGATCCCTATACATTATACAAAAGACAAAATTTATATGAAAATAAGATCCCATTTTTAAATTTGCTCTCCCGGAGACTCAATAACGCTAATACGGTATAATTTATACCAAATGGAACCCAACTAACGAATTATAACTAAATGGAAGTGAGTACGAGTATACCATACAAAAATACAAACATTTTATACAAATTTGTTGGTATGGTACTTCTTTTTCTGTTATATAAAAAAAAAAGATTAGTGTTAGGCCAATATAAACATAAATAAAAATAAATAAAAAGTGATATAAACATAAGTATTGTAATTTCGGAATAAAGAATCTAATGAAAGAAAAAAAGAAACTAGGATTTATTTTGCTTCCGTCATTTATGACGGGTTACAAAGCTGGGATATAATATGTATCTCACATCCTTTTCTTTGATTAAAAATTAAAAAAAAATATTTTAAATGCATTAATATGCATGTTTTAATTTTTTAAATAATAAATATTACCTGCTTTTTAGATTATGTGTAACTGAGATGTTAAATTAATTAACCTGTTAGTTACTACATAATACAAATGCAAATAAGTTAAACCCTTTATTATTTGTACATGAGTATGCACCTAAAACAAAAAAATTTAAGCTGAAAACACATCTACATATTTAATTATCGTATATATCCTGTTCCTGTACAAATTCATATTCAAATTTTTATTTATTTTATTATTATTTAATATTTATACTTAAATATATGTACAAATAACTATTATACATGCAAGCACAAATACTAAAATATTATCCAAATAGCTAAAATTGTCTTGTAATAAAAAAAAAGAAAAACAAAAAACATAAAATCCTTTCAAAAAAATTCATAATCATATTTTTTCATTCATTTTTATCATCATTACTTTTTTTCCATACATTTTCCTCAGAACTACGTATCCAACCAAATAAAAAATTCGCTTTTTTTTTTGTTTTCCTCTCTACCCTTTGGCCTACAAACTACAAGTGCAGAAAACGAAAGGAATACTGATGTGAAAACCCTCATACATTTCTCAATTAAAAATTTCAAGAGAAAATGAAAGCTATTCAAAAATAGCTTTAAAAGCTTTTAAATTTCTGGTTTTTATTTTATTAGGCGATCGGACATCTACTTGTAAATTATCTTTGCTAATACCATAAATTAATAACATATAGAGATATAGATGAGTAAATCGTATGGGAAGTTTTTAACCTATTATTTTTTAAAGCTTTTCAAGTTGGGAAGAATAATTTCACAATACAAATTTCTGATGAGAGAACCATCAAAACAAAGATGATATCAAAGATAATTTATAAATAGATGGGGCAACTTATGGAAAGTTTTGTTATAAAGCTTCCATTTTAAAATTCACCAATACGGGTCTTCATACATTCACACGCTAAATAAAAATCAATGTTGGAAATTTTAGAAGAAAGAGAATAAACAAAAATAAAATTTGCAATTCTCTTTTTTATGTTAAGAGACAATGCACTCTACTACATGTACATGCCTTCTTACTCAGAGCGCAACTTTCAAAATGTATCTTATTTGTGTATAAACCTTATGGGAATATTTAAAATCGAAAGATCTTATTTGTTAGCAGAGATATTTTTAAAATGTTATTTTTTTCTTTCCTTTCACACTTTACTTATAGTATTTATTCTTTAATTTTTAATTTTTATTCCTTATTTTTGTTTTTTATTTTTATACCGCAAGTAAGTTTTCGATTTTCCTTTTAAATAAACTGTATGAATGTATATTTTTTAGGTCGTTCGGTAGAGTGTTAAAAATGCTTAAACTGTATACGCAATTTGCTTTTTGTATATCTGATCTAAGCAATGAAAGATAAAAATTTGAGCGATTCCTAGTGTTATGACTATGTATGTCTATATTCCGATTGAGTAAAAATGTGTGTTTAATCATATTTTTTGTAATTTTGTATACAAGATAGTACATTTCACGTTTACATATGTTATTCAAACTTATGTATCGTTCACTATAAAACGATTCCGTAGGATATCTTCGTGGAAAGAAATTAAAAATTTTAATAGCTTTTTTATATATGACATCCAACCGTTCGAGGTATGTTTGTGGAGCGTTACTCCAAATGGGATTTAAGTATATAATATTAGGATATGTATGAAGAGTATATTGTATTAATATATATCCTCAGCCTTCTTAAAATAAAAATGTAAGGAAAATTTTTTGAATTTGTGAATTTTTGGAATATCTATAAATTATAAAATATTACATTTTTTTTTTTAAATTATATTTTTTCAAACATTATTATGAATAAGAAATAATGAGAGTGAACCACCACTGTTTATGCATTAAAAATATTTAAGTGATAATTATTTGTAATTTTTTATTTTTTTATACTTATCTATTTTTTCTATACTTCAAGAACCAAAATGGTTTTGATTATCCACATTTGATTAAGTTCTTTCGCAATACATAAATTAACTCCTGATGGCAAAGGGAAAGGTGATAGGAAAAGACAACTTATTTTTGTTTTAGTTTTGAGATTTAATCAAGACTCAATTGAAAATGTATTCTCATTGGTTAGATCGAGAATTTCAAATAAAATGAATCCTTTATATGGATTTAACAGTATCAGGTACAGTAACAGTATCAATCAAAAATGGTTCAATACAGGAATCCATTATTATGTTTGATGATGATGATCTTAATTATGACATACCTGTACCTGTAGATGTTTTAAATAATATAATTGAAAAAAATTCCATGAAATACTATGATGGATACGATACATAATTCTTAAAATTTTAATAAAATAAAATGGGAAAATTGTAAGGTCATTTTAACGAAAGATAATCAAAATTATAATCTTAATTCAGAATGGTTCCTGTTCTTTATTAAAATATATTTATTTTACAGCCAACTATTGGTACGATTATTGGAAAAATTTAATTTTTGCCATTGCACAGGGGTAACAAGTCAATGTTTTTTCTATGATAATTCCATTCCAATCCAATTATTTCTCAGTTCTTGTGATCTGTATTTTTATTTTGGCATCATTACAAAATTTAATACTTAATAGAACCAAGCATAAGAATTTTTTATATTCATAAACACAATGTCTCTATATTTAAAAGCCTTGAAACTAATTTTTGCTTCATAAAAAAAGATTTTATTTGTATGGAAAATCTTTGTAAATCTCTGTTTTTCCGTACAAATAAAATCTGTTTTTAACGAAGTAAAAATTAGTTTCGGGGCTTTTTAAATATAGATGCATTAGCGCTGACTATAATAGACTTTGCTTTAAGGTGACTTAAGATGGCTTAAGTTTTTGTACGACTGTTTGAAGTTTCATATTGACAACTATAATGAACTTAACCAATCTTTCGTTAACTTTATGAAACTTTTCGTTAAAACTTTATGGTACGCTCTGGATCGTAGAAAACTTAAACAAACTTAAGCATTGATACACATTTATTTGAAAAAATAATTTAACAGTAAACAAGTGAAAATAAAAAAATGAATATATAGTTTATTAAATGTTTAATGAATAAATAAAAAAAAATAATTTTCTAATGTTTTTGGTTTTATTTAACATATTTTACATTTATTTCAGTTATAACATCATCATCATCATCTTATAGCGCTACAGCTCTGGGTGAGCTTTGGCCTTCATCACTAAGCTCCTCCAAAAAGGTCGATCTTGTGCCGCTTGTCTCCAATTTGGGATTTGTAGGATTTGAGCATCGTTTTTCACGTTTTCTGCCCATCTGCTTCTTGGTCTTCCTCTACCACGGCTGCTATCGGGCTTTCTATTCAGTACCACTGCTTGCTTTCGGCTTTCGCTCATTCGACTTACGTGGCCAGTTAGTCTTTGGGCCTTTGCAAACCGTACAATGTCCTCACTATCAATCATATTATTGAGCTCGCTGTTGCTTCTGATTACATATTCTCCATTCTGTAATATATTTGGGCCGAGTATTTTTCGGAGAATTTTTCTTTCAAATATGCACAGGCTAATGTCCTCGGCCACGTTCATAGTCCATACCTCACATCCATACGTCACTATGGGTCGTATGAGAGTTTTATATATTGTCATTTTGGCCTTTCTTGATATTAATTTTGATTGAAGCAACTTTCTGTTTGCATAGTAGCATCTATTTCCGGCCTGAATTCTATTATGAATACAGCATTGCATACTATTATCACTTCTTATTGTTGCTCCGAGGTATGTCAAGGTTGTAAGTCCTATTTCAGTTATATCATTGATTAATAATACCATAGTAAAAGTAGTATAATAGAAGTCCAGCGTAGAACAAATTTTTCTGCCAATTTTTTCCAATAGCCTGCCTCGCCACTCTCTTGCTTTTTATTTATTCTCTCGATACTGTAATTATAATTTATTAAACAAAATTTCTTACTGTAAACTGTTATTTTATTATAAAAGCAAAAACAAAAAATAATATTTTTTATTAGAAATCAAATGACAATGAGAATATCCTTTTAATTTTTCATTTTTTGTTATTATTGTGTTTGTGTAATTTGAAATTTTTTTCAATTAATATCTACCAAAATTTTATTTATAAATCATTTTTATCCAGTAGCCTAAGCCTTTTAAGAAAACAAATTTTTTATTTTTCTCAATCCATGTAATGTTATAAAATAATTTTATAAATGTTGAAATGTTGAATTGTACATATGTATTTATATTTATAATTATAATATAATTTTATAATGTTTGAAAATCAAAAATATATTTTTTTTACTTATTTTCTTTTTTGATTGAATAATTTTAAAAAATATAAAATTTAAAAAATTCAAATAATATTGCACATTCATTCACGTGATGATGTCTAATATATGGATATATGTACATACATATTACATTATAGCTATGTATGTATAAATTTACAAATAGAGTCACATTTTGTTTTTAAAATTTTTTTTTTGAAAAGTATTCAATGTTTTCTATATGTATGCATATATGTACATATATATTAAAATTATAACAGAGTTTAAAAATATTTTTAAAACTAATTATTAAATTTGATAAACTCATAAATAAAATATTTTAACGGTAAATTACGGTAACGTTTATTATGGAATATTCTTAGAAATGCACAGTTTTACTGTGGTTTTTTTTCAAATTAAGAATTTTCTACGTTTGTCATTATTTTCATAACGAGAATTTAACAATAATGTCAAACACCATTTGAAAATATATTGTTGTTGTATAAAAAATTCATGCTCGTAATATTTCCAACTTGTTGTGCAGATGGATTTTTTAGAACTTTTAATTTTATAAGACAATCTAACATTTCCTCTACGAAGAAATATGGACAATTTTTGATAGTTATTTTAGTATAAATATTTGAAGAATTTTAAGATTTAATTAAATTGAATTAAATTAACCAACAGTTGGGATTATCTTATTACTTATTATATGAAAAAAATTAAAATCACAATTATTTGTTGCGTTCATAGCTGCATTTACATATTTACCTACTATGACTAAATAATTGAAGAGCAAAAATAGGTGGGAAATGGCCATTTTTTTAAAAGTTCTGAGATTGATATGAATTATGAGTATTTTTAATTTTCGGCAATATTTTTGTTAATCCATACATACTCTTAATTAATCAATTGACTTGTTATATTCAAAAAAATTGTTTGAATCTTTCTTTGAGTTGTGCTTTGTGACGTATTAACAAAGTTCTTAAAAAATTACCCTGTCTAGATTGTTCTTTAAATTTAACAAAAACTCATACAAATCAATAAAATTTTAGGTCGAGAAAGTTTGTTCAAAATAAAAAAATTTCCACCAACCAAATTCATCTTTGGTGCCTTTGCCTTCAGATCAATATTAAAAAACAATGAAAATGAATGAAAAAATTTGTAAAATTTGCGCCCACGAAACTCTATAATAGGTTTAGTGTTTTGTTTATATTATCCAATCCATAGTTTAAGATTTTTTATTAAAATTTGAGAAAGAAATAAAAATTTAGATGAGTAAATATCATGTTTTTTTTTCAAATAACGACTTAATTATGAATTGAGCATGTACTATTTTACTATACTTTTTTCAAACAAATTCTACATTTTTCCAAACAAATTAGACAATTTCTTTTTCAAATTAGACACTTTTTTTTTATCTTTTTGAAAAAAATTTTCAGAGAAGAACTAAATTTTGCAATCCAAAAAAATTATTTATTTTTACTAAAACAAATCTCTGTTAAAATTGATAACTCAATTTATTAAATGTAAAATGTATCATTTTACAAAAATAAAAAAACTTATAAAAAAAAACTGTTTAAATTGGTTTGAGAAAATGTTTAATTTGTTTAAAATAAGATTAATTTGATAAAAAAAATTTTTTAATTTGTTTGAAAAAATGTTGAATTTGGTTAAAAAAAATTGTTTAATTTGAAAAAGAAATTGTTTAATTTGTTTGACGAAATGTTCAATTTGTTTGGAAAAACGCTGAATTTGACTGAAAAAGGTATAGATATACATACATATGTACATCATATTGTTATTGATTTCTAATTATCTAATAAAAAATATTCTATAATAAAACAACAGTTTACCATAATTAATTTTTTAAATATTTTTGTTATCTGTTATAATTTATTCCAATGTATATACAGAACACATACATATACATACATACTCATGCATATAGAAAACATTGAATACTTTTCAAAAAAAAAATTTTAAAAACAAAATTTTATTCTATTTGTAAATTTATACATGCATTACTATATGTAATATGTATGTACATACATATATCCATAATTAGAAATCATCACGTGAATGAATGTGCGTGCACTATTGTTTGAATTTTTTTAAATTTTATATTTTTACAATTATTAATTCAAATAAGTAAAAAAAATATATTTTTGATTTTCAAACATTATAAAATTATTTATTATTATAAATATACATACATATGTACACGCACAATTCAACATTTATAAAATATTATTTTATAACATTACATGGATTGAGAAAAATAAAATATTTGTTTTTTTAAAAGACTACTCGATAAAAATGATATCATATTTGAAATTTTGGTAGATATTAATTGAAAAAAATTTCAAATTACACAAACACAATAATAACGAAAAATTAAAAATTAAAAGGATATTCTCATTGTCATTTGATTTCTAATAAAAAATATTGTTTTTTGTTTTTGCTTTTATAGTAAAATAACAGTTTACAGTAAGAAATTTTGTTTAATAAATTATAATTACAGTATCGAGAGAAAAAAATAAAAAGCAAAAGAGTGGCGAGGCAGGCTATTGAAAAAAATTGCCAGAAAAATTTGTTCTACGCTGGGGCTGGACTTCTATTATACTACTTTATCTATGGTATAGGTAATTTGAATTTTTTTTGAATTGATAGGTACAAAAATTTCAAATTGGATAGCCTTTTTATCGAGTAGTCTTTTAAGAAAAAATTTTTTTTTATTTTTCTCTCAATATACATTGTAATAAAATGATTTTTATAATTGTTAATATTGTGCATGTATATTATTTGTAATAATAAATTATAAAATTATAATATAATTTTATAATGTTTAGGAAACGAAAATATTTTTCTTGTTTTAATTGAATAATTTTCAAAAATAAAACAATTTCAAAAAATTCAAATAATAGTGAACATTCATCCACGTTATGATTTCTAATATATATTCATACATACATATACATATATGTATAAATTTACAAATAGAATCAAATTTTTGTTAAAGATGTTTTAAATACAATTATTCAAAATTTTAAATTCAATTCAAATCGGTTTTTAGGTACATACATACTTATATACCTACGTTCAATTATTTCATCTTTAATATTTCATTGTGAATAGCTATTTAAATTTCGTTTTCACATTTTGTGTTAATTTTTTAAAAATAGTAAAATTCACATGTATTGCAATTTGACACTTTTTATGTGCAAAATCTAGCAAAATATCTAATTGCTAACTCTTCAAAATTACTAACTGATTTACTATGTGATTGAACTGTATTTGAAGTTGAAGCCAAAACATTTTCCTTCTCATTTCTTCAGGACAATTTTCAATAAAAAATCTTAATCAGCCAAATCATTGGCATCAATGTCCAAATAATTGTTGTGATCTGTTTCACAATTTGAGGATGTATTTTCGTTATAAATACTCGCCTCGTCTTAGCAAAAATATTCCCAATTTGTTGTGCAGATGGATTTCTGCAATAATCACCGGCAGATCTTATATGAGAAAACATATTTTCTAACGGATCTTGGTTCAGTCTGCGCGTCATCAAGAAATTAATATTCTATCAATTTGATCTTTCGATAAAGATAATACAGCAGTTATTGTTTGAGCCATTCCATTAATGGAAACATTTTTTTTTGTACTTTTAATTTTTGATTTTTTAAGATATTCTAGCAATTCCTCTAAGAATAATAACGTAGAATTTTTAACGGTTGTGAATTCAAAATTTTTAATTTTTTGTGTTAAAATTTAAAGAATTTGAGTAATCAATTAACTAGTTAACTCTTAAAACAAAATCAACAGTCAGATTATCTTTATTACTCAATAAATTAAAAAATTTTCGATCAGTGTTATTTATTGCTTTTATGGCTGCATATGTACTATGACTAAATAATTGAAAAGCTGATTTTGCTGACATTTTTTCAAATGTGTTAGAATTAATATGGGTGTTACGAACTTTAGGTAAAATTGTTGAAAGCTAATAATATCATTATTCCAGTTTTCAAAATCGGTTTTGTAAAAGAATTTCTGACAGATTTTATAAGATGCCATATCAGGTAGGTAGGTAGGTAGGTAGTAGTGGTTGCCGAAAAAACTTCGACACACTTAGACCGGTGAGGTCCATTGTGATACCACGGGAACTTTCCTCGCGTAATATCCTACTAACCAATTTGAGCTCTTAACGAAGCCGCGGAGGTTTCTAATACCAGTGCTTTCAAGATCACCCAGCGAGTTCAGAAAGAAGGCTCCTAAATGGGTTTTCCTTTTATGGTAGAGACCAGGGCAGAAACAGAGTAGATGTTGGACGGTTTCATCCTCCTCCACCTCTCTGCAAGTTCTGCAGAAGTCGTTTGAGGGGAGTCCCAGTCATCTGGCATGTTTACCAATCAGACAATGACCCGTAATGACCCCTACCATAGTGCTAATGTCACATCTTTTCATGGTTAGTAGGTTAAGGGATCGCTTCAGATTCAACATAGGCCAGATTGGCTTGGTGATGTTGCAGTCTGGTCTAGCTGACCATCTGAAGTTTGAAGCTTTTATTGCATCATTTCGAAGCAATATATTACAGGTGGCAAGAGGTGCACCCAGATTGCTCTTTTCCGGAAGGAGTTCTAATATAGTACCCTCTCTAGCAAGTAGATCTGCCATGCAGTTACCCGGAATATCACTGTGTCCTGGCACCCATCGTAATAATATGTTGAACCTATCCGATAGTTCGTCCAAAGAACTGCGACAGGCCAACACGGTTTTTGAGTTGATGGCTACCGATTCCAGTGCTTTAATTGCGGCCTGACTGTCTGTGAGATATTTCTAACAGATAATACGCTGGATCTCAGCCAGTCTGCGGCTTCTTTTATTGCCAATACCTCCGCCTGAAACACACTACAATGTCTTGGTAGGCTGAAGGATAGACTAATATTCAGGTTTTCCGAGTAGACTCCACCCCCCACTCTGTCATTCAATTTTGAACCATCAGTGTAGAGGTGTACGTGTTCCTTGTTTAGAACCGTGCTACTCTTCCAACTTTTCCTAGACGGAATATCGATACGATATGATCTCTCAAAGAAGTACCCTGTAAGAGTCAGATCTAGGTTCTCTGGAATAAATTTCTTGTATTCCATAATAGAAGAGTGGCCAATTAATTGTGGTTTCCACTGGGAATTGGCTTTTAGCCTGATTGCAGTTCTGGATGCCATTTCTTTGCCATGAATATCTAATGGTAAGAGATAAAATGGCGTATCCAGTGCCGCGGAAGGAGTTGTTCTAAGTGCTCCACTTATGCAGATGGAGGCTTATCTTTGAACTTTTACAAGGAGGTTGAGGTTTGTACCAGTGTTGAGTGGCGTCCACCACACCACGACACCATACATTAGTACAGGCCTGACAACTGCTGTATATAGCCAGTGGACAATATGTGGATTCATTCCCCATTTTTTTCCAATAGCTCGTTTGCAAGAGTACAGTGCTGTTGTAGCTTTCTTTACTCTTTCAATTATATTCGGTTTCCAACTTAGCTTCTTGTCTAAGATGAAACCCAAGTACTTAGCTCTATCTTTGATAATTAGTTGGGTGCCGTTAATATAAATAGGGTCTACTGTCGAAAATTTATATTTTCTAGTGAAGAGGACTACATCAGTCTTTTGTGGATTTACTGAGAGTCCACAGTTTATAGTCCATTCAGCCAGTTGACTTAAAGCGCTTTGCATGAGGTCTCTAAGTGTGCTTAGATACTTTCCAGAGACAGCAATAACAATGCCATCCGCATAAGCAATCACTCTGCAGCCTGCCCCTTCTAGTATTAGTAATAATTCATTTACCACCAAGTTGACATTGTTAAAGGCTCCTTCTATGTCCATAAACGCAACCAGAGTATACTCTTTGTAAGCCAATGATTTTTCAATAGTACTAACTAGAGAGTGCAGGGCGGTATCCACCGACTTTCCCTTGTTGTACGCATGCTGTAACGTTGAGAGTCGATTATTATCCATATTACATCGTATATAGATATCAATCAATCTTTTAAGAGTCTTTAGTAAAAAAGAAGACAGGCTAATTGGTCTGAAATCTTTCGAATAGGCGTGGGAATTTTTACCCGCTTTCGGTATGAATACTACTTTAACCTCAGACCAACACTTTGGAATATGGCCTAGATCTCTTAAAAATTGTTTTGAGCCAGGGAAAAGTAGTACTAAAGGAGTGCTGCAATTCAGCTGGATAAATACCATCCGGTCCTGGTGACTTGAATGGTTTGAATCTATTTATAGCCCATTGCAGTTTGGAGCTTGTTACCACTCTCTCCGATAAATCAGAGTGTTGAATACCGCTTTGATTTATCGTAGATTGTGTATTAGAGCCGCCGGGAAAATGAGTTTCTAACAGCAGCTTCAATGATTCTCCACTAGAAGTGATCCATGTGCCATCTGCCTTTAAAAGGTAGCTGGGGATCGCCGAATTAGTGGATAGTATTTTACGGAGCCTTGAAGCTTCGGAGGTTTCTTCTATGTTGCCACAGAAGATTCTCCATGAATTCTTTTTGGCCTTTTTTAGTACAGTTTTGTACGCTTTAAGGGAATCTTTATATAGTTTCCAATCTTGAGCGTCTCTAGTACTTTTTGCGATATTAAACCTTCTTCTACAAGTTTGCCGAAGGATTTTTATTTCCTCGCTCCACCACGGCGGTCTAGTTTTACCTTTAAACTTCCCTATGGGGCAGGTGACGGAAAGAGCCTTATCGTAGGCGTTTTTTGAAAAGACTGCCAGATCGTCCAATTCCGATAAACCATTAGGAGGTCTGAGAGTCTTTGAGGTAAGTGTATCAGAGATAGACAAATTGTACTTAGACCAGTTGGTTTTTCTCGGATTACGGAAGATCGGCGGTCTAGACAAACATTCCTGTAAGTGGAATTCAATATAACGATGGTCAGAGAAGGAATGTTCATTGGACACCCTCCAGTCATTGACTTTATGGATGATAAGGTCTGACGCAAGGGTGATATCCAGAACTTCCTGTCTGATACTATTCACAAAGGTAGGTTCTCTACCTTTGTTGCATATAATGAGGTAAGTATTTAATAAGTAATCAAAAAATAGCTCACTTCTGTAATTAGTGTCCGTGCTTCCCCAGATTTCATGATGAGCATTAGCATCACATCCAAGGATGAGCCCTGTTCTAGATCTTTCTGCTTCCTGTACCGCCCTACCCAGATTTCTCGAAGGTAGTGATCCTTGGTCGTCATGAGCCAGATAAGCTGAGATTAACCAGTAATTGACTTTGCTAAGTTCTAGATTAACCACAACCGTATCTGGATCGCTGTAGCTAGGGAGCAGAAATACGTTAATGTTATTTTTCGCTAAGATACACGATCTGGGTTAACCTTTATCTTTAACATAAATTAGCTTATAATTTGGCGCCCTTAGTCCTTGAACTAGGTTGTTATTAACCCATAGTTCTTGGATAAGGACTATATCTTCTCCACCCTTTTCCAGGCGGATAATAAGACCGGCTGATGCCGTTTTTGAGTGATAGAGGTTGATCTGCAAGAAACGTAGCATGGCACTACATCAGCAGATCTTCCTCCTCATTGGTTATGGTGGTATCGCTGTCCTCTGAATACAACAAGATATCTTCGTCCACACAGAGAGTCGCGATGTCGTCATTTTCCTCCATCTCTTGGGCTTGTGAAGTTTCCTTCACGTCCTGAAGAGCTATAGCCTTTTCCGGCTGGATTTCGATATCGGCCGCTATTTGTTGGGCAGAACAAACGGCCTTTGTTATGTTAGTTTCGCTACAAGTTTTTATTGAAGCAATCTGCCCCATTGCTTCATCACTCTTGTAGACTCTCAGAGTAATCGTTCCGAAGCCAAACCCAATAACCCCATTAGATTTAGTTATGGGTGCCAGACAGTCCTTGTTTAACACCAGCATAATGTGTCTGGACTCATCCTTGGCCTCGTCATATTTACCAATCTTCCAGTTTGCAGTTGGAAGTTTGGGGTTACTAAGTTGTAGCATTCGAAGGACACACTTTTGATCCGACGGTATAGCAGGTATCCAAGCTCTAGCTCTTGGTCGCTCAGGGATTTGGTCCTTGCTAACGACCTCGAGCTTAGCACCTGGCCAAACTTCACCTAATTTGGCGATAGCAATCTTGTATAGGAACAAAGATCTTTCGTCCCCACACGCTATCAACTTTACTCCCTCCGAACAAACTGGCGCATCACCTGGATTTTCTTCCAACACATGAAGGAAGACCCCACTCAAAGCAAGAACGACCTTCTTCCAGTTATCACAGGAGATTTCACCATCATCCGCATTCCTATTGATGACGGCTACTACTAGGTGTTCTTTCAGTACCTCCACAACCGTATACAGGTATTGCCGAGTACAGTATTATAGTTCAACCGTATACAGGTATTGCCGTAACAGGTATTGCCGAGAGTTTGTTCAGATTTTTGACAACAGACTTAGCCTGTAGCTTCGAATCCGAACTCTCCCTCGACTTTACCCTTTTGGGTGTAGAGTTACCCGAAGTTTCCTCCTGAGATCTCTGCCGTTTAGGCAGCGTTTCAATTTTCTTCGTGAGGTTCCTTGCCCACTCGATAGAATCCTTTTCGGTTTCAGTAAGCTTCTCAGCACGTATATTACTGAGTCGCTTCAGGACTCTGTAGGCTTTTCTTCTTTCAAAGAAAGTGTTCCTCTTAGATTGAGACTTGCTGTGAGATCTCAGAGCTGCAGAGGATCGGGCTGGCGTAGCAGTGATATGGTCTAGAAGTTTGCCATTGCTGGGCTCTGACGCCATAGCCGTGACATCCTTCGTGACCGAAGTAAAAGTACAATCTTTTTGTGAGCTCGAAGCCATACAAAAAGATGATATCGAAGTAGGGGGGGTAGCTTCCTGATTTATATGGCCAGGTTTACCATTAATACCGGGCTCTGAGACCATGGCAGTAGCGGTAGACGTGACCGAAGTGGAAGTGGATGGAGATGTCTTTCGTCAGCTTGATGTTATACAAGAGGAAGGTTTTGTGGTAGCTTTTTGAGCTACAAGGCCAGCATTACTGTTCTTGCCGGGTTCTGCAACCGAAGCAGGAGCAGTTCGCTTGGCCGAAAGTTTTGCTTTGACCTTGATGTTAGGTCGAGCTTTGCAAACTATACTAGGTATAGCAACTTGACCAGATACGGTCAACTGGCTGGGGTTAGAAGCCAAAGCCATATGGTCACTCATGACCGAAGAAATTGTGGGAATTTTATTTTTAAGCCCTTCTCCACTTAGGCTAGAAGTTTGTTCTTTTTTTTTATTATTATTATAATTATCCATAATTTGGACCCACGAGTAAGCGAAGAAAATAATGTCCACCTATGCAGAGATTCGCATACATAGGTAAGGCTATATAATCCGGAGGTCACCAGGTATCCGGATACACCGTTCGCGACTGAGCTATTTTTTTGATATGGGCTCTCAGCCTGGTCGATTGTCAGCACGGTTCGTATAACACCTTAATCCAGCCCAATGATTATCCTTTGGTTTCTCGTCTCCCCTAGGGACATGTCTTTGATCATGGAAAACACCAAGTTCAGAGCCAGCCTGAGAGTATCAAACAAAGCATACATTTTATTTCCATTCCAATCTTCAAAAAAAGGGTCTACCTTATAGACACCAAGTAATTCATAAATATTTCGATTTGTACTGCATTAGTCACAAGCAGGTGCAACAGTTTTAAAACCAATCTTTGTTAGCTCTTTAAGATATTTTAATAGTAAATTGATAAAAAAATGAAAGGTTTTAAAGTTTCTCTTTTCAAATTATTTTTGGAAAGTACCCTATGCGTACCCTATGCGTACTTATAATTTTCATGTAAACCTTGAATCATAAAGAAATGTGCTTCTGTTGCTAGTTTTTGTTTTCTATCCTCATCTAAATCTTCAAATCTTCCACACCATCTATACAATCCCTTTTTATACTGTAAGATGTTTCTTTTCCTTTAGAAATTCATTTATATAAAAAATGATTTTGGTAACTGGTACATTTTATGAAATTATTAACTGAGATATAATTAAGAAAATTGTTTCGAAGAGAAAAATGCTCATCAAAAATATTGTCCAAAACTGGAAATACTAATATCAGTCCCAGTACTTTGTAAAAAAATCTTAGCTGTTTTAGCTTTTCAATTAATTACATATGCAAATATGCAGCTACGAAAACAAAATAATTATAACTTTAATTTTTCCATATAATAATGAGTAACAAAGTAAACCTGCTGTTGTGAGTAATATGTAAACTGCTGGGGTTTCTTTAAATTCTTCAAATATTTATACTAAAAATACGTACAAACAACTATAAAAATTGTTCATATTTGTTTGTAGAGAAAATGTTAGATTATCTTAAAAAGTTCTAAACAAATCCACCTACACAATAAGTTGCAAATATTTTTACAAATATATTACGAATTTGATGAATTTTATTTACAACAACAATATATTTTCAAAGCTGGAGTAAATCATGACAAGTCTTTGGATATTGATATTTAATGCTCTTGTTATAAAAATAATGACAAAGTAGAAAATTCTGAATTTGAAAAATACCATTGTAAAATTGTGCGTTGCAAGCTTTAATTATCTTATAAATAATTTGTGTGCTTACTGCAACAAAAAAACATATTAAATATACTTTTCAATTTACTCTACCCTTAAGATTTTTTATACATATATTTTACAAAAACTAATGATGAGTTTTACAAATATTTTTAAATTCTGTTATAATTTTAAAACCCATACGTACATACATATCTACATATTGAAATAACCAAATAGAAAACCTTTTAAAAATAAATTTTGATTCTATTTGTAAATTTATACATATATGTATATGTATGGATGAATATATATTATAAATCATAACGTGAATGAATGTTCACTATTATCTGAATTTTTTGAAATTGTTTTACTGTCGAAAATTATTCAATTAAAAGAAGAAAAATATTTTTGTTTTCTAAACATTATAAAATTATATTATAATTTTATAATTTATTATTACAAATAATATACATGCACAATATCAACAATTATAAAAATCCTTTTATTACAATGTATATTGAGAGAAAAATAACCAAAAAATTTTTCTTAAAAAACTACTCGATAAAAAGGCTATCCAATTTGAAATTTTCAAATTCAAATAACAAAAAGTTAAAAGCAATAATATACATTCAAGAACAGTATAGAGAAACTGAACATATACAAATTATTTAGAGAATAAAGTATAAAACGTTCAAAAATTTAAAAATTCAAATTGAACATAGAAAATGCACTAACACATTGAATATACTGCGGAAAATATATATAATGAAGAGAATTTGGAAAAAGTGAGATGAAATTTTTCTGTTGTATGAAAATGTCTATCTTTATAGTATTATTAATCAATGTATTTATATACTAACATTAATTTTAAAAATATTTACATAATATCACATTTATTTCAATTGTGTGTGTATAATAACATTAATTTTAGGACTAAAATCAATAAAATTTTTTAGTATTTATTGCTTTGGAAATGGCCGGAATCAGAATATAGGTAAAAAAATATAGTTTTTAGTATATACAGTAAGTAAATAGTAATTATTAAATAGAATTATTATTAATTCTAACGGTGTTTTAATGGCGCGGCGAGATGTCCATTATATAAAGTAGGTAACTATATGATGTAGCATTCTGATGACATATTCACTTTACATTGTTATTGGTGCTTTGAGTCAATAATTAAAGTAGTAATTTGTGAGACATATTGCGTAATTAAGAGATAACGCAAAGTTACTCTTAGAGTAAAGAATCTAACTTTTTGTTTTATAATATAATAGTAGGTATAATACCCTCTTTCACGAAATTATTTGAAGTTAGGTAGATATTTTATTTAACAATCTCAAGGTACTTATTCTCTATATAAGTTAAACTTCTTCGGATTAGTATGAGACATTAAGACCGCTGTGTCATCAGCAAAAGTAGCTGGGAGTACTCTCGGTGATGTTCCGCTGTAAATATCAGGTATAGTAGTGGGCCAAGGACGTTGTCCTGAGGAACCCCAGATTTAATTTTTTTAGTATCGATTTTTCCTCGTTGTATTTAACGAAGAACCTCCTATCTGACAAATGGGTTGACAAAAGTTGCTGATAGTGGTGAGGAAGTAGTTTTTTAAGCTTGTAAAGGAGACCTTTTTGCGAAACTTTGTCGAAGGCTTGCGAAATGTCCAGAAAAGCTGCACAACATTATTTTTTAATGTCAAGTGAATTATTTATATGGTTGACTACTCTATGTATTTGCTCAATTGCTCGAATATTTGATTGCAGATCAAAACTTTGTTATAAGTCGAAAGCGTAAATGTTCGCCCAATCAGTCAATATAAATGTTTGTATTTCAGATCCAGTTCTAGTTTTTTTTCTTGACGTGTTCTTTCCATTTAAGCTTTGTGTCAAGCGTCATATCAAGATATTTTAAAAATTTTGATATGGTATGATGACATTGTTTAATCTTACTGGAATGTGCGACACGCTGGGTGGCGCCGTAGGTAGAGCACCTGCCTTTCAACCAAAAGGTCCCAGATTCGATTCCTGATGAAGCAAAAAAAAATAAATAAATGCTTTATGGATTTTTCGACCTGGTCCAGTACCTTTTGTCATTGGGATATAATAAACGGCAAAAAATAGTTGAGAGTATAATCTGGTAACAAATTAAATAAAAATGAAATTACTCTATTTAAGAAGGCTTAGTTCTTGATAATAGCAGTAGTTTTCCACATTTAATGAGTTGAAAAGCCAGAAATTTGTTAAATAAATACTCGAAATATTGTAGACTGTATTATAAAATTTCAGTACCGTACTTAATTAAGCACGAAAAGGTGATTCTACCTCAGTTTCTTTAGAGTGTAAAAAAAAAAAATATTTTATTTGTAAAGTTACCGTCGTGGATTTTGCTTCATTCAGTTTAATTCTCCACCTTTTGCAAATGGAGATTTTGTTATAGGCTTGTTGCAATTTATTTGTAGCTTCATTTATATTTTTTCCGACTGCTATTGTAGCCGTGTCATCTGCAAAAATAGCTACCGTCGCATTTTCTCTCTCTAGTTTATAGTAAATATAGTATGGGGTCCAGTATACTACCTTGTGGTACTACTGCGTGTATATTTTATAGAGCAAAGTAATCTTCTCCTTGTTTAATTTGAAATAATCGATTCGATAAATATGACGACATCAATTCGACATATATTTCGGGGACAAGCGACGTAGCTTGTAGATAAGTCCTTCATGCCATTTTTGTCGAAGGCTTGCGCAGCATCAAGAAACATTGAAGAGCAGATGCATTTTTCGATGACGTCAGCTATTCCATGGACTTGTTCGACAGTTGAATATTGTTTTCTAAAATCCACATTGATGATTTGATATAATATTTCCGGTTTCAATCAGAGGTTGCATTTTTTAAAGAGTAGTTTCTCAAACAACTTAGAGATTACTGGCAACAATGAATTAGATCTGCAGGACTTGGCATCGTTTGGGGATTTTCCTAGCTTATGAACCATGATAACCCCAGCAATTTTCTGTATACTTGGGACAAATTTTTGTTTGAATACTGCATTCATTATTTTAGTTAGAACCGTTAAAGCTTTTGGTTGGAGTTTCTTTAAAATATCAACTGTGATCAAATCGAATCCTGGAGCCTTGTTTGATTTTAAGCTTTTAATTTCTTTTATTATTTCTTTTCTTCTAAAAAGCGTTATTTGCCCATCTACTTGGGTATGTTTACCAGATTTACGTCTATATCAGAATCTATATTATTAGTGTTAAATCTTTCATCGAGGGGATCACGAAAAGTATCGGCTTTTTCCTTTTCCCTATATCCCTTTTTCCGCTACGCACCACTTTTGAATGTTGTTTTCTTTTTCTTTAAAGAAAAAACATTTTACTTTTTATTTAATGTCAATACAATTAATTACAATGCAAGTTACTTATTTGTCTACAGAATGATTATTTTAATTTTTATTTGAAATTGCATGGTTATTCTTATTATTATAAAAATGCAATTTCGTAAAAGCTTAACTTAAATTTGGTGTAATTTGAGCAATGAATTTTGATGGGAAAATAACAATTAAAACTTTTCCAGATTGTGAAATATAAGATTTAGAAATATGATATTTATTAAATTATTTATTTAAATTATATTATTGTGAAATAACAGAAATTGCTGATGTGTCTGTTATTTTTATAGGAAAGGAATTTATTATGTTATTTTTATTAGAGGAAATTGATGAATATATAACTCGACCACGTATGTATGACTTTATGACATTTTCTAAGTGAAGTAAAATGCACGATCGGTTTTTTCAGCTTACTGATTGCTTTCCAAAGTGAATATTTACTTTCTTTTAGTAGCAGATGGATTTTGTAGATAGTTCTACATATCTATTTTTATTAATGGTTTATCAGTAATATATATATGATAAAATTATGTTCAAAGAAATTTTAAATTACTTATGGCTCTACTGATCCATTTTTGTTTTTGCAATAAATAAATTTTATCAAAAAAAAAAAAAAAAAAAAAAACTTACTTATTGTATTTTATTAGATTAAAAATTATTATTAAAGTAGTATTAATCTTTGTTGAAACCCCACAATTAATTTCTTGAAAAAGTAAATTTAAGTAAAATTGAGAATGATTTAAACGACTATACATCATTAGTGTGAATTCACTACTGTATAGTTTAAATTTAATTTGTATATATATAAGAAAATTAAATAAACTTATTTTGAAAAAAAAATTTCTTCTTTCAGTCGCTCTATTCCTCTTTTTAACTCTTGAGACTTGGAGCAAATGTCAGGCTATTGGTTTGGGCAGCCTCTTTTGCAAATGGATTGAGGACTTTCTCTCGAACCGAAGTATACGTGTCGTTGTCGACAGTTTTATGTCCGACAACTATGCAATAAATGCTGGCGTTCCACAAGGCTCTGCCTTATCACCTACCCTTTTCTTGATTTTCATCAACGACCTGCTCTCTTCAACCCTCAATCCAATCCATAGTTTTGTGATGACAGTACATTGGTGGCATCCTACGACTTTTTAATGAAATCAAACGTCACCTCTACCTCAATCAGCTCGAAGAGAAATATAATGACTAGCTCACTTAACCATGATCTAGCAAAAATAGCCGATTGGGGTATCGTAAACAGAGTTGAGTTCAACACGTCCAAAACTCAAAGCTGTTTGATCTCTTGTAAAAGAGATCAACCCGTCCCCACCCTGCGATTTCAAGGAGTAAACTTGCAAAGGTCAGAAAATCTAAATATTTTAGGCATGCAGCTAAACCAAAAAATGCAGTGGAATGAGCATATTTTTGATACAGCTAAAAAGGCTGCCAAATGTTTGGGTTTTCTTTCTCGATGTAAAGCCTACTTTTCTCCAAGAGATCTGGCCAATATCTATAAAGCATATATCCGACCTAAGATGGAGTACAATTCTCACATATGGGCTGGCGCCTCCCTAACTTCACTAGGTTTCCTGGACAAAATCCAAAATCGCGCCTTACGCCTATTTGGCGACCCTGTCGTCCAATTAACCTTTATTCCTCTTAGCACTCGTCGAAATGTTGGAGCTCTCTCCCTTTTTTATAGATATCTTGTTGGAAATGACACTTGTTCTAATGAAATAAAATCACTAATGCCTCCCCTTAAACTATTCCGGCGTAACACTAGGGAGGCTTCAAGTGCACATTTCTACACTGTGGAAATACCTAGGTGGTCTAAAACTGGTTTTGGAAATTCTTTTATTGTAAGAACTGCAAAAATGTGGAACATGCTCCCATCTCGCTTGTTCCCTACCGACAAAAATGCTCCATTATACAATTTGCAACTTTTCAAAAAGAACCTCTTCAGGATCGTCTCCTACTTACCTCCCAATTCTCCTCTATCATCCTTTTTCCCTCCAAATCCTTTTTTTCCTTACCCACACCTACAATAATTTTGTATAAAGGAATCCTTTCCTAGTGTTTGGGTAGCGTGTAAAAAAAAATTAAGGTGCCTATTATGTATTTCGATCGGTTTTGATCGAATCGTTCATCGTTATCGTAAGAATTATTCGATTGAAATTCTGAACGTCATTATGTATTTCGATGAAAATTTTATCGAAAGTGCGTAAAAGTGCTGCCAGTGTTAAATTGATATTTTCGATGAAAAAAATATATGTTTGAATATTTAAATGTCAAATTCAAATTATTTTGTTAAAAAAAGAACGCCAAACAATTTTTCTTAAAAATAAATAAGTGAGAAGTGAAAAAAAGTTAAAATTAATAGAGAAAATGATTTCAGCAGAGCTATATTTTACAAGTTCTGATAGTGATGAAGAGCAAAATCAAAATCGAATTGCAGAACTAAAAAACAAGCGGAGATATATTCGGGATTATTCTAATCCACTGGATTTGGAAGAATATAGGTATGTAAATATAATTTGGTATAAAATATTTTAAATTACTAAAATTTTATTCTAGTTTTATCCAAAATTTTCGATTGAGTAAGATTGCTTTTACGGATTTATAGGAAGAACTAGGGCAAAAATTAAAGCAGCCAATAAGGAATACATCAATCCCAAACATTATTAAATTGGCTAGTGTGTTGAGATTCTGTGCCCATGGTTCATACCAAGGAAGCGTTGGAAACGATTTTCATGTCGGTCTAGCACAACCAACTTTTTCTGTTGTGCTTAAGGAAGTTTTAAATGTTTTCGCTGTTGACTTATGTCCAAAATGGATCAAATTCCATTACACTCCAGAAGAAAAAAGTCGGGCAAAACGTAATTTTTATGATAAAAGTGGAATTCCTGGAATAATTGGAGCAGTAGATGGTACTCATATTAAAATTAGGGCACCAAAGCAAAACGTACAACATTTGTATTATAACAGAAAAGGATTTTTCAGTATTAATGCAATGCTGGTAAGTTTGTATATTATTTTAGTTGTTTACGTTATTGTAATAGTTGTTTTTTTTTAGATTTGTGATCATAATCAAGTAATCCGTTTTATGAGCGCAAAATATCCCGGTGCCACGCATGATTCCTTAATATGGAACATGTCTAATTTAAAGGATTTACTAGAAAAAAATTATCTAGATGGGGAAAGAAATACATGGCTTCTAGGTCGATTTTTATTGTAATTATAATTTTATCTATTTTCTAATTTTTATTTTAACTTTCAGGTGACGCAGGCTACCCTCTGGCTCCTTATTTAATAACACCATTTCGTAATGTGGAACAAAATTCTCAAGAAGCTCACTTCAATAAAAATCATTCTCAAGCCAGGATTATAATTGAAAGAACAATCGGTGTACTAAAAAATAGATTTAGGTGCTTAATTGGAACTAGAGAACTGCATTATAGTCCTGATAAAGCAACACGAATAATAAACATGTGTGTTGCTTTACACAACATTTGTATGAAATACAAAGTTAATTTCGATGAAGAGCTTCGTAGTTTTGAAGAGGACGATTCATCTATTAACGAAAATGAAAGTTCCGGAAATGATAATCCACATTACCAAAATGGGAGCATTGCAAGATAACGTATCTTACGCTCAATGTTTCCGTGAAATTTTTTAAATTTGTTTTATTTTTCTAACAACTAATCTTGAATATATTTAAAAAAAAAATTCAGTTTATTTTACACTTTTACTTTTTAGAGTATGAAATACAAAATTGTCTGGGAAAATGAGCTACATAATTTTTAGGAGGACGATTCATGGACAAATGAGGTACATAGTTTAGAAGAGGACGATTCATGGACCATTGATAATTTTAAATTTGTTTTATTATTTGTAAACTTGAATTTTCTAAATTTATATTTTATTATTTTGTAAACTACCCTTAAATAATTGGAATTTATTGTTTTTATAATAAGTTGCAATTAATGTAATATATTTTTAAATGAAAAAATTTGGAGTTAATGTTTCAGTCTTTTATTAAAATTTTTTAGGTACATATACATCTAATGTAACCAATACAAAAAATATTGATTACGTTACAATGCCTTGTTGGCTTTTGAACTTAAAATTAGAAAATGTTAGTTACATCACAATGTTTTGTTTGCTTTTCAACTTAAAATTAGAAAATGTTAGTTACATCACAATGTTTTGTTGGCTTTTCAACTTAAAATTAGAAAATGTTAGTTACATCATAATGTTTTGTTGGCTTTTCAACTTAAAATTAGAAAATGTTAGTTACATCATAATGTTTTGATGGCTTTTCAACTTAAAAATAAGAAAATGTTAGTTACATCACAAGTTTTGTTGGCTTTTCAACTTAAAATTAGAAAATGTTAGTTACATCACGCCTTACATCATGCCTTGATGGCTTTAAATTAAAACTAAAACATTAAACTAAAACAAAATATTGCCTTCTTGGCTGAAAAACTTATGGTTAGAAAATAAAATAAAATATAAAACGAAAACAAAATATTGAATTGCCTTCTTGGCTAAAAAACATAAAACTATATAAAAAATTTAATTTTTTTCCAACTCCAGTATATCTCTCTTCAGTTTCAGCTTTAAAATCCGATCCTTTCTTTTTTCCTCCATACATTTTTTATGGTATTCGAATTTTTGTTTTTCAAGTTTTAATATGTCCTTTTTTAAATAATAAGATTTTTTTTTAATTTCGTAGAATTCATCAACGCGTTTCACAATCTTATTACTAACTTCTATTAGTTCTTTGAAGTTTTCTTCTTGTGCATTTATTTGATTTTGTAATAGAGTTATTTTTGAAGATTTTTGGTGATCTCTTGATATATTTTTTTTTCTTAATATCGGTGTTTGGCCTGTATTTATAGTTAAGTCTGGCACAAGCATATGATTTGTAGAAGTAGCCGAGATATTTTCTTCTATTAATGGCATAACAGGACTTATTACTGATGTCATAATAGGGCTTATTATTCGGGGTATTTCACTTATTACCGGAATGTTTCTGTTCGGCGATGTAGGAAATAGAAATTCTTCTCGAAAGCTCTCTGGATGATCATCTGGCAATCCATAATCCCTTTCCGGTGGATTTAAGTTTACGTTTAAATTTAATATGTCCAATACATCATTTTCAATAGGTGTTAAGAATTTCAGAGAACTGGGTCCTCCACCAGTCGCTTTAAATTCTTTTTTGTTGTGCATTATTTTTTTCTTTGTGTTGAATTTTAAATCCGTCCATACCTACAGAAAAGTTTTTGTTGAATTTATTTATTTTGTTTTTTTTATTTGTTTAATAAAATTCCTTACCTTTTGCCACTTTTCTGAAGTTTTTGTTGGAGGACCTAAACCATTCAGATCTTTTGTATAGTCTTTCCATTTTCGCTTTAATTCCTCTTTTTCATAGGTTCCTTTTACAAAATTAGTATGACTTCTCATTATTTCAACTAATTTTTTATATTGCCACTTATTCGTAACTTGCCTTTTATCCCTATAAAAATTACTTGAAATATAAAATAATTATCAATAATAAAGTAATTAAAATACTTACATTTTAACTTTTAAATTTATTTTTATTCACAAAAAATATCCCAATCACAAATTTCACCAAGCGTCACTTTATTTTTTTATCCGTTTAATTCAAAATTAAAATAATTTGTACAAAATCGCTCTTTCGATGTCTCTTTCGTGGTAAAATTTTACATCGATAAATTTTAACGATTTCGACGACAATTTCTGAACGATATCGAAATACATAATGGCAATTTTGAATTTTGACAGTTCGTTCGATCAAATCGTAATCGTTATCGAAATACATAATAGGCACCTAAGTAATATTTTTATCAGTTGGATCACGTGTCTGCTGCCACCTTCTTCTAGCTCTCCGTTTTTGCTTTAGCTTTTCTATAATATTTCTAGGTAAGTTATATCCAACTCTTCTGGATTTGCAAATTTTAGTGCTTTTCCATGCAGTATTTTAAATAGCCTCCACAAAATTTCCAGTTCTTCTTTGTTATTTATTGAAATATCCCAATCCATACATTTTTCTAGATTTGATCTGAAATTGCCACTGTTCGTTAGTGGATTGCATAAGGACAGTTTGCTAGCAGCTTTTCTCACTATAGATTCATATCAGCTTAAAAGTACTGCTGAATGATCAGAATCTAAATCAAAGTCCTCCTCGACAGTCAAGAAATTTGCTGATATCCTCTTTGTTTAAATAATTCTATAAGATCAGGAGTTTTGCTTCTATCTGTAGCCCAATATGTTGGCTTGCCAGTGGAGTGAAAGAGACATTTCAGTTCTTAAATAGCCTATCTAAGCTCTCTAATTCGCGTTAATGTTATCCTGGACCCTCAGTCAGCATTTAGATTATTTCCTAGGATAAACCTATCGCCTAATTGTTGAAGCATATATTTAAAGAGTTATTTCTTTATGACATAATTGGGTGGACAGTATATTGCTCCTACCTATCTGGAGGCTTCATTATTGTCATTTTTACCAAACTAAGTTGCATTTCTTCCTAACTAACTTATATTTTCTATCTAACAAACCTGATAATGTTTCAATTCATCTTTAATGATGACTGTGCTCCAATCTTGTTTTGGATTTTCGGGATGAAGTGCGTAATATATTTTATATCAGCCTAACAACAATTAAATTATTTAATTTAAATTATCACTAAAATTAATAAAAAAAACCCAGATTAAAAAATAAAAAAATAAAATATTTTATAGCCACGAATATTCATTTCTTTACAGTTGTGGCATTCAGATATTAGGCAAATGTCAATGTTTTTTAGCATCAATAGGGTTTATAATCCTAATTTTTTGTTAAGAATGCCATTGGCATTCCCAGTTAGGATTTTAATACTATTTTTTATTGTGTTAATGTAGTAACAAAATACTTTTCAGTATCTTCCTTTTTTTCTAAATTATCTAAATTAGATTTGTACTAATTTTTCTAGGTTGGTAGGTAGGTAGAAGTGGCCATTCCACTTACTTCTGGAAAACCAATTAGCACTTAATTGTGCCTTTTTGATACCACGACTCGAGTGACCTATTTGCTATGTTTAGTGTGCAGCTGAGCTTAGTATCAAGTATGATTCCTAAGTATGTGCACTATTAGTGAGTGTGAGTGTTTGACCGTTTAGCTTCGGGAGATCTTAGTTTTTGTGGTAAAGAGCATCATCTCTGTTTTGGCGGAATTAACACTAAGGCCGCAGCTTGTAGCCCATGTACTAATCCTACCAAGACCACGTTCCATGATTTCACTGATCACAGAGAGATAGATCCCCGATACCAGAACAACTACGTCATCTGCATACGCAACCAATTTGATCCCGTCTTTTTCAAGGTTTAGTAATATTTTATCTATGATTAATAACCAGAGTAACAGAGAGATGACACCTCCTTGGGGTGTTCCTCTATTTACAGTTTTGGTTAAACTTGATTGTCCCATATTTGCTTGGATGACTCTCGATTCAAGCATTGATACAATCCACTGTCTAAGGCATGTTTCCACACCTAAGTCGATCATAGAATTTTTAATGGTTTCAGCTCGAACATTATTGAAAGCTCCTTCAATATCTATGAACGTGACTAAAGTATATTGTTTGTAGTGAATGGTTTTTTCTACCTTACGCACTACCTCGTGAAGAGCCGTATCGGTTGATCTTCCTTTGAGGTAGGCATGCTGAGATTTGGATAGACACGTCATGCCCATTTTCGATCTAATGTGGTAATCCAAAATGCGTTCGAGGGTCTTAAGTAAAAAGGACGATAGACTGATCGGTCTCTAGTCCTTGGCAAAATCATGACCTCTCTTGCCCGCCTTGGGAATAAATACTGCACGAAAATGTCTCTATGCTTCGAGTACATGATTATGTGCAATTCAACTTTTGAAGATTGTCACCAACCATGGGACTACTTTATCTTGCAACTTTTAGAGCATAATGGGCAGTATGCCGTCAAGGCCGTGATAATGAATGACAATTCATTAAAGGATGTGGAACGCAGATCATCAGGAATTGCGGATTCGCTAAATTGGTTTCCGCATCCTGGATAGTGTGTGTTTAATAAGAGCTCCAGGGATTCTTCGCTAGACTCCGTCCAAGTACCATCCATTCTTTTAATATAAGAGGAATTGGAATGGACCTTGGATAGTATCTTTCCCAGTCTTGCAGAGTCCCTGGTATTTTCAATTGATTGACAGTAATCCATCCAAGATAGCGTCTTCACTTTTCTAATGGATTTTTTATAGAGTTTTCGGCAATCTTTGTATGGCTGCCAGAATTTGTGTTTGTGGCAAATATTAAAAATTACTCTAGTCATTTTCCTAAGATTAGACAAGTCTTCATTCCACCAAGGAGGGAATGTTTTCTTGCTGTATCTGATTGGACACGAGACTTTGAAAGCAACATTCATTGCTTTCTGGAAAGTTTTAACCTTATGATCAATTTCTAAGGTTGACTGTACTTCCAAGTCAGGTATTTGGCGTAGTTTGGATTGAAATATGAATAAATTTATCCCAGTCAATTCTTTTAGGATTTCTGAATGGTTTTTGAGTTTCGGATTCCAGGTTTATATTATAGGTAATCCATCTATGATCAGAAAAAGAGTTCAGATCCGATACCAACCAGTCATCTATCCTGAGGGTGTTATTGTTTGCTACCATGGTAATGTGGAGAACTTTTTCCCATCCATTAAAGTTTTCCGAGCTTGGAAAAATAAAGGTTGGTTTGTTACCGACATTACCTACATAAAGATTAGTATTTAGAATAAAATCAAAAAGACACTCCCTCGTTCGTTATTTTCCGAACTTCCCAAAGCGAATGTCTTGCATTTGCATCGCAGCCTAACACCAGGTCGGCCTTATTTATGTTGATCATCGATGTAAGCTGTACCACCTCGTTGGGTGGTGCAGATTCATCGTGAGGAATATATACCGATGACACAAATACCGATTTTCCATTTGTAAGCTCTAACTTGACTACTGTCAAATCAGAGGAGCTGAGGCTAGAACAGATAAAAGCATATATGTTTTTCTTAATTAGAATACATGATCTTGGCTTTCCACTGTCTTTTTTGTAGAAGAGGTTATATTATCTGTCGTTTAGACCCAGTACGGCCGAGTCCCTAGCCCAAGGTTCTTGAATCAAGCTGATGTCAATATCTTTCTCACGGAGGAAAATCATCAAATTATCCGAGGCGCACCTAGAGTGCCTAAGTTCTTACTTTGAAAGGCGTGAATATTTTGTTTTCAAATGGCAAGCAAAGTCTTTTTTAAATCAATTTTTATAATAAAACATTAAAGTATATAATATTTTTTTTTACTATTCGATCTAAAAAATACAAAATTTTAATTTCTTCTTAGAACAAAACTCGAAAAAAGTTATATTTTCTCAGTTATTTAGACTTTAAAAATCAGACCCCTATTTTCCCTATGCTACCTGTATAAATAGGGGTCTGGAATCAATATCCTCTCCGCAGTGCCATGACCTTTAATATATGTAATCTTAGGTTGAAACTCAAAAGCAGATTGATGAATCGGTTTAATGCAGCCGCGTGGAATATTATTCTTATTTATCTTACGACCAAACACTTTCATGTATTATTTACTGTCTTTAATTAAATCTTATACATTTGTACCAACTTCTGGTTTTCCGCAAGACATTCATTTCATATGGGGCCGTTGTTATTTTTAAAATACATGTCATATTGATTTCCTCATTTCAAAGGATTGGTTTCATAAAGTATAACTTCCAACAATTTTGTAATCCTTATAGTATAGCTATAGCTATAGCTATAGCTTATAGCTTTTACATTTAAACCTTTATATGATTCTTTAGTTCAGCCTCATATTAAATATGCTTCGCCTATTTGGATCTTGGATGCCATTTTATGTTAAACTGGTTAATAGAATTGAATTCTTTCAAAAAAGAATCTATCTGATTTCGAAATAAAATTAGATAAAATAATAGCTTAGAAAGCAGCCTAGGTAATAAGTCCCTACAATGTCACAGAAGATAATTATCAATTATCCAAGGCGTTAACAAATCGGTATGATAACCAAAGGATGCTAATAAATACAAAACTGAAAATACTATTTTCTCAGCCAATTTACTTGGCGAACACGCACTGTAAACATTAAAAAATTAACAGATACTACAAATGAATGTAAACAAGCATTAATGAACCTGGAAATAGATATAACACATGGGTAGCCCATGTTGATATAATAATGTGCATACATTTTTGAACGTTTGGCTACGGAAATTAAAAATCTCTGCGAAAGAGATATAGGAGCCAGAAAAGAGTTCAATTTTAAAGCATTAGAAGCACTAACCCATAAAGATTAAATTAAAGTGAAAACATCTCAAAGAACCTTCGAAATTAATACTCTCAATACTTGCATGTAATGCATAGGATCACATTCCATCGAATAATGTACACCATTTTTAACGTCAACTCATGAGAAAAAAATAATCAGCAAAAGCTTTGTGTTACAAAGAGTTACATTTGGTACGACATCTACGCCATAATTATTTGCTACCAATTGCTACCTACGAAAGTGACAAACATAATTTAATATCGAACGCAATAAACCAGACTTCTATAAGGATAACTTATTAACAGGCGAAGACAATAAAACAATCGGTAAAATTTCGAGATGAGATAAAACAAGTATCGAAGTGGGCTTCATCTCCGAAAAGCAGAGTTCATTGCAAAATATTTTTCATTAAATCTCGTGTCACCATTCATAATAAAATATGGAAGAAAATATATGTAAGTAATTTAAGATGTAAACAATAATCTGTTAGCGTTTGATCCCAGTAGATAAAAAAGATAATACATAATTGTGTGCGTTTTGTCGTTTTGGTTTCCGGTCACTGTGGCTGGCGACCAGAGTTTGCTTTCTGTTGATCGGTTGTTTGAGGAAGAACAGGTGTACTATGGCTGGTACTCGCTGCCCCTTCTAAAGATGGTTGTGTGAGAGCAGGTGTACTAAGGCTGACACTCTCTGCACTTCCCACAATAGTCTCCTGACTGGAGAGAAGTAGCTCATCCTTTGACAAGGACAAGCTTGCTAATTTAAAGTTAGTTTTGTTTTCTTCTAAATTCATATTTTAATTCCACGAGTTGCGGAGAAAGGAAAAATCACCCGTGGCAGATATCCGGAATACCACGGGAAGGCTAGCTTGAAACTGGAGGTCGCCAGGTATCCAGAGTTCGCATACTAGAGGTTAGTTAACCTAGTAACCATTCATACTTTGGCGCATGCTGTTCCACCGTGTAATTTGGGGATTTTTTTTTCAAGGTTTACTCCTTTAGCGCCGTACTTTAGCCTAGAAGAATCTAGTTACCAGTGACCACCGCGGGGAGGTAGTACGTACACTTGCGAAACCACATTGGAAAACCACTGAAGGACTACCAAGTGATTACTTCTACTTCACCTGTTGCCTAAAACATGACCAGCACAACAAATGAAGTATCCGTACTGTGAACCATAGTCGCCCGATTATTAATTTTTTCTAACATCACTAAATGTTTTCTATTGTTTTCCAAACAATATTATTTTCATTTGATGGAGTACAGTTTTTTCCTGCACATTTTTCCTTGGTGTTTGATGTGTTTCAGTTTTAAATTGATTCGAGGGTTTGATTGAATCACCATATTAGCATATGTAACACCTATCACTATGTTACTTGATCTGGATTTATTTGGCTTTTGTTTTTCCTTAGGTTTCATATTTCTTCTTCGTTGAAGTTCTTTGGCTACAATACATCCACGGTAGTTTGCTGGGTTTGCCTTTTGATAGTTAGAGCATTTTGGTACAGTTGTTTTGGATTTATTGCAATCACCTATACCAGAACCTCGTAATATGCCCGTATCTTTGACATTTTCTGCACTGAGGAATTGATTTGCTCTTCCTTGGAACCTCAATGTTAACTCTTACGTTTTGTATATATCTGATGTCATAAATTTTTTTCTTATGTTCATTGCTGTCAAAGGAGAGCATAAATAATGGAAATGAAACTAATATCTTCCCTTCGTTTTCTTTGATTTTTTGCTTCAGTGGTAAGCATCATGGATGCAAGCCTCTAGCTATCACTTTGATTGGTTTCGTTAGTTTATTTTCGTAAGTATGCCATTAAAATTTATCTGTATTGATTGCTTTTGTTAAATTTCATTGTTGCATTTAAAAACTCCCAAATATAATTATAATATTGTAGTAATGTCTTTTTTGATTTTTGCACATTCAAGAGCTATATATTCAATCCTTCGTAAATTTCTTTTTCATGTGGTGGTGTGGCAAAAAGGCTTTTAAAATAGATATAGATTTATATATATATACAAACATATCTATGAAGAATTTATAAATTATTTATAATCTATTATTTTTATAAAATAATTTATAAATTTAACATATACTTATATGAGGTTTGTAAAAATTCAAATTGAAATTCTTCTCAAAATTTTACTGACATTTTTTTGTGCATGCAGTGTAGCTTATTTTTACAAATTCTTACGCTCTTTCATGAACTTTAACCGAGAGAAAAAAAATTAAGCAATTTTTTCCAAAATCAATTTTCTATTAAAAACAAAAGTAAATTGGTACTTATTTTTGTAGTTATTGATTTAAAAAATTATGAATTTTAATGTTTTCCTAGAAGAAATTTTTAAGAAATGGCTAGTTTGAGAGTTATTAAGGGACTTTAACTGGTACACTATTTTTGTACCATAAGAAAACGTGTAAATAAAAATTTAGAATTTTATTTTTCATACATTTAATAGCTCTTTCAGCATACCAGCATATATTGTATTTAACTATGCATGTTTTATACTATATTTTGGTATGTGATATACTACTTTTGTGTACGAGTTAGGTGTGTTAGTTTTTACTTCTTTTATTGTTTTTTTACATATTATGGTTTGCAGTTGCTTATGTTTTTAATAAAAGCAATGGTCTATATTCTACGCAGAAGAGTGTGGCCATGGTTACCATACGTTTCACCAACAAACTAATTTTGTAGAGGGGATATTTTATAACTCACGAGTCACGAGTCACGAAGTATGGATTGTTCAACCAAAATTTTAGCGGTTGAAGTTGAACCAGCGTCACACACTAACACATAGATAGTAAAAAATACAAATCTGTGAAAAAAGTTTTTATATTCTTTGTGTTTATTGTTTACCAAAATTTATGCGCTTCATTAAAAGTACTTCACTTCAATTTTTATTTTAAAATGAAATTTCTTTCACGCACACATAGATAAGTGACGCTGAATATTTAGTTTAGTGAGATGGAAACCAAAGTCTACATTCAAAGTCAGGACGTGACATTCCCTTACAGAGACTGTATGCGTGAAAAAAGAGTTTTATTTATTTATTTATTTTAACAGTTGATGCTACCGATAAATCTGCAACCAACTTACAGGTCCTTTTCCCTTTCGGAATGTGGACATTTATATAGTAATTATTTGGTATTTGTATATTGTATATTGGTTTTTTATTATTAAAACAAAAACCACGTTAACGAAACGGGAAAAAATTGTTGCCATTTTGATAGATGAAATTCACCTTGATCAAATCTACAATATAAGGCAAATAATATTATGGGAATGTCTGACAACAATCCAACTGAGCCGGCCATAACTATTACGGCTTTCATGATTAAATCAGTGTTTGAAAGTTTGATTCAGAAATCATTCGTCTTATTCCTGTTGTCCATCCGAAAGAGAAATACCTTTCACAACTTACCAAAGGGGTAATTGACACAACAATTAACAACCTGCACTCCTAACTATCTATCGTGATAGTTTTAATATATAAAAAAAAAACATATATTATGAGTTTAATTTTTAAAAATCTGAATTTCCCAAAAAATAACTAAATTACAAACATTATTAAGTTGAACTACTCTAGTTCTAGATTTAATGATATTCAAAAATGATACAATATTTATTTCCAGTAGTGCAGTAAATTTTTACTTTGAAAGGCGTGAATATTTTGTTTTCAAATGGCAAGCAAAGTCTTTTTTTAAATCAATTTTTATAATAAAACATTAAAGTATATAATATTTTTTTTTATTATTCGATCTAAAAAATACAAAATTTTAATTTCTTCTTAGAACAAAACTCGAAAAAAGTTATATTTTCTCAGTTATTTAGACTTTAAAAATCAGACCCCTATTTTCCCTATGCTACCTGTATAAATAGGGGTCTGGAATCAATATCCTCTCCGCAGTGCCATGACCTTTAATATATGTAATCTTAGGTTGAAACTCAAAAGCAGATTGATGAATCGGTTTAATGCAGCCGCGTGGAATATTATTCTTATTTATCTTACGACCAAACACTTTCATGTATTATTTACTGTCTTTAATTAAATCTTATACATTTGTACCAACTTCTGGTTTTCCGCAAGACATTCATTTCATATGGGGCCGTTGTTATTTTTAAAATACATGTCATATTGATTTCCTCATTTCAAAGGATTGGTTTCATAAAGTATAACTTCCAACAATTTTGTAATCCTTATAGTATAAAGGCTTTTACATTTAAACCTTTATATGATTCTTTAGTTCAGCCTCATATTGAATATGCTTCGCCTATTTGGATCTTGGATGCCATTTTATGTTAAACTGGTTAATAGAATTGAATTCTTTCAAAAAAGAATCTATCTGATTTCGAAATAAAATTAGATAAAATAATAGCTTAGAAAGCAGCCTAGGTAATAAGTCCCTATAATGTCACAGAAGATAATTATCAATTATCCAAGGCGTTAACAAATCGGTATGATAACCAAAGGATGCTAATAAATACAAAACTGAAAATACTATTTTCTCAGCCAATTTACTTGGCGAACACGCACTGTAAACATTAAAAAATTAACAGATACTACAAATGAATGTAAACAAGCATTAATGAACCTGGAAATAGATATAACACATGGGTAGCCCATGTTGATATAACAATGTGCATACATTTTTGAACGTTTGGCTACGGAAATTAAAAATCTCTGCGAAAGAGATATAGGAGCCAGAAAAGAGTTCAATTTTAAAGCATTAGAAGCACTAACCCATAAAGATTACATTAAAGTGAAAACATCTCAAAGAACCTTCGAAATTAATACTCTCAATACTTGCATGTAATGCATAGGATCACATTCCATCGAATAATGTACACCATTTTTAACGTCAACTCATGAGAAAAAAATAATCAGCAAAAGCTTATGTGTTACAAAGAGTTACATTTGGTACGACATCTACGCCATATTTATTTGCTACCAATTGCTACCTACGAAAGTGACAAACATAATTTAATATCGAACGCAATAAACCAGACTTCTATAAGGATAACTTATTAACAGGCGAAGACAATAAAACAATCGGTAAAATTTCGAGATGAGATAAAACAAGTATCGAAGTGGGCTTCATCTCCGAAAAGCAGAGTTCATTGCAAATATTTTTCATTAAATCTCGTGTCACCATTCATAATAAAATATGGAAGAAAATATATGTAAGTAATTTAAGATGTAAACAATAATCTGTTAGCGTTTGATCCCAGTAGATAAAAAAAGATAATACATAATTGTGTGCATATGTTTTATTAAAAAAAATACGCGAGGTTAAACGGAACTATTGCCTTTTTATGACAATAATAAAATATAACTGGTACTTTTGGTGTGGTGGTGGTATGCTTAAATTAATAAGTTAACCTTGGCTATAATGTTATATGATGGTATGCTTATTGCTTAGTAATGGTTTGCGATGTAGTAAGTTAAAATGAGTATTGAATTGACTTATTTGAGGGTTTGGTGGCATCGGTATGACATGTTATGTAGTGAGTAGTGGTGGTAACTGGTAAGTAAGGCAAAGAATATCTATTAAGCATTAAGTAATTGTGGAATTGGTAATAGTTTTTTAAAGCCATTCATTGTTTTTATTAATTAGTTTTAGTTAAATTGTTGAATAGTATTGATGTGGGAAGTCGTTTCTATCCGATTCTAAATTGGTTTTCGAATAAAAATAAAATTTCTATACTAAATTGTATGAAGTTAACAAAGTAAATCTACTCTTAACAATAATATACAATATATTCAATACATCTTTATAAAAAAATTAAGTTTTCATTTGTAATATAAACGTGTCTTTTAAAAAAAAACTTTACTCATTTTGTTAACCGAATAACGTTTTTATGAAATTATCATTATTTATATAAGTATAAATGTTTGTATATAAAATATTATATTGTGATTTAACTAAAAAATAGCGTTAAAAACATTTATTTTAGTGGTTTTAATTTTTAAAGTAGGTATATTTTTAAACATTCGAAATTAGATATTTTATGTATTAGAATTAAATCAATAAAATATAACCAAAACTAGTTTTATTTCTATTTATACGTGGGTACCTATGTGTATACCTACCTATGTGTATTCGAAATTAAATATTTTATGTTTAGATTAATAAAATATAACTAAAATTAGTTTTATTTCTACTTACATTTGGGTGCCTAAATTATAAAGAAAATGAGAAAAAAAAATGATTATAAATTAAGTGGTGAATATTCATTTCCAAATACATATATAAATTAATATTAAAAGTATCGTGGAATTCCATTAGATTATCTTGTAATAAATATATTTAATTTTATACAAATATATGACAAAAATTATGTTCAAGCTAAAAAACTTGTTAACACGCTCCATATAAACTTGCATAGTATATGATTATGCAATAAAATCAAAGAAAAATATTTTTTTTTATACAATTTTAAAATAAATAACAGTGTTTTTTTATTTTTTCCAAATTTGTTGACTGTTTTTTTGTATCTTAATAAGAAATTATCGTGATTGTATTATTATTATTTGTTTTTGTAAATGAAGTGTAAAGTCGTAAAGAAGTTGAAATTTTTCATATATTTAAAGAGAAAAATCATATTCGAAATCGAAATTTTTATGCAAGTATTTATTTTATTACACTATCACAATTTCTAGATATAATATTTTAATTTATATTCATTAATATTTGATATTTTCATATATAATTTCTGCTTATACCAAAGAATATTTATTAATAAGAAGGTGCACTGGCTGAAAGTAAAGATCACACATACATATTTTTACTACACCATTTCCAAAAAAAGCACATTAGTTAAAGAAGCAAATATTGAAGTAAATATTTTCTTAAGTTGTGAGAAAGAAAGAGTGCGATATTAATCTTTTAAAAATAGCTTAATTTTTGAAATGTAATTTTAAATAGCCCAAGGAAAATTTTTGTTTTTTTACTTAGTCCACTAGAATTTTTTCATGTGTCATAGCCGCCTGAAATTTTGTGTTCTAAATTTTTTAAAACTTAATATATTAAATTTATTAGGGTCTGAAATAAAAAAATCTGAATCTTTGGTTTCAAAAACAAATGGCCCATATTTCGATAGTCCTCTTATAAAAATGAAAATGACAAATGTCATATTTAAATGATTTTTTGAGATTTCGATAGTCGGGAAAAATGAAATGAAATTTGAAATTTAAATGAGATGATTTTCTTTTTTGAAACCGGCAACACCTTTTGTTTTGGTTATAAAGAAAAAAATTTTATTGCGAAGAAAAAAGTGAAGTAAAAGAAGAAAAATAAGTCAAGAAAAAATTAACTTAAGGAATAAAATTTAAAGTGTTTTATTTAATATAAATTGAATTATCATAAGAAAAAAGTATTAATGTGGTAGTACCTCCTCCAGTAGCTATCTATAATATAGCCTCATTCTGTATTGAAATAATTTAGATGATAGTGAATGGATATGTGAATAATATGCAAATTATAATATTGAATAGAATAGAGTCAATGTATGTGTATTCAACGGGACCGTGTCATATGAACTACATGTTCATCTTCTAGGTGGTGACTGGTGGAAAGTGCCAAGTTCAAGAAATTGAGCAGCCTCCAGCAAAAATAAGTCCGGGTCCGTCTCAAAAAGCCCTCGAAATTGGTTTTTCAAAAAAAAAGAAAAAAAAAGGTCTGTTTAAGGTCTTCGGTCCCGACTTCAGAACTGCGAAGCAATCCGAAAATTTATAATAATTATGAATAACCTTTTACCAGAAAAATACAATTAAAACCGGTGATATAGAGTTTCGGCCCCAATTCCTAGGACCTCGGACCCATTGTCTTCATCACATTTAAGGGTCATTGTACTGATGACAAAAAAAAAATTTAAGGTCTTCGGTCCCGACACTTGGGACCGCTTGTCGTGCCTATGAGCCATTTTACTGAAGACAAGTTAAAAAAAAAAATTTCGAGGGCTTTGTGAGATGGGATCTGAACCTATTTTTGCTGGAGGCTGCTCAATTCCTTGAACTTGCCACTTTCCACCAGTCACCACCTTGAAGATTTCTTTACTTTTTTCATGTCAATTAAAACATAAACTTATAAATTCAAAATAAAATACTTACAATTTTTTTTGTAAATCCATTTTTTCAATTTTAAACAACAAAATTTTTCAAACAAACATAAGCCGTTACTTAAAAATTTCAAAATGACAAAATTTGTCATTTTATCCGATTATATTCATAAAACGCGACTTATAAAACGCGGTATTTCATGGTATTCTATTTAACATAGTATTATAAATAAAAATTTAGATATAATTTTAATATTAAATAATAAATATTTCTAATATGTGTAGGAGATAAAAATGGTTAAATTCTATTGGTAGATGGGGGATTCTGAGGGAGATGTTGTATCGGCGTAAGACCTAATTACCATATTCCAAGGATAACTGAAATTGCAAGCTTTCCACGACTATATATCGTTAGTAGCGCATTTTATTCTTTAAGGACAAAAAGGACATTTGAAAGTATCCTTGTTGCTTTGATGTTTTTGTATAAAAACCGTTATATCTATTAATCTATATCTATATATTCTAGAAAGACAACGGTTTGGAGCATATTTTAACATTCATTTGATGATGATTGGTGATGCCGTTATGGAGATATTGTAGTTCAAATAAAATTTTGGAAAAAAAACATCTTTATTTTCTTTCTCGAAAAATCAAATACCTCAAGATTTTACCATAAAACTCTCCGATATTTATATACTATTGGAAAGGCCTATTTTTTTCTATAACTCCAATAGTTTTTGTTATTTAATTTTTCATAAAAAATATTATTTTTTGTTTTTGATTCTATAATAAAATAACAGTTTACAGTAAGAAATTTTGCTTACTAAATTACAATAAAAGCAATAAAAGTATCGAGCGAGAGAAAAAAATAAAAAGCAAGACAGTGACGAGGCAGGCTATTGAAAAAAATTGGCAGAAAAATTTGTTCTACGCTGGACTTCTAATATGCTACTTTTTCTATGATATCAGCACAGAACAGATAAGTAATTATATACAGGAGTGGCATTCTGTATTGTGATAAACGATAGTCACCCTTGTGACAGTCAAAGATGACACTAAAATTTTTTGGTATTCTGTATTGCGATCACTTCAATAATCTAAGAAAACGGCAGCATTTTAAAAAATACAATTCGGAAATGGCAGCACAAGTGATTTATAAAATATCAAAGTGTCAAAACAATAGAAAACAAAACTAAAGTTTTAAATTTTATTAGTGCAACAAGTGTAATCATAAAGTAAAATTATGAAAATTCATAAACTAAATTTTCGAATTCTAAAAAAAAACTTAAAGTGAAATTCACTAAAACTAATTTAAGAAAATGAAAAAAAAAATTGTGTTCAAATTTGATTAAAATTCATTTGCAAACTTATAGCTAATTAATATAAATATCTATACATGTAATTGCAAACCAAAATAAAATTCAAACTTATTGAAAAAAAATATTAACATATAATCACAGTATTTTTTATTCAGTTCCATTCTTTTTAAATCATTTGCAATTTTAGCGACTTCTACATTTTGAACTGAAAATCCTATCAATAAGCTTATTTCTTATTTGTAAACTTAAAAACTAATAATTTTATTACACAAATTAAAATTAATACAACTTTAACAAAACTTGAAAGATAAAAAACTTAACATAAATCTTAAAAAACAAAACTCCAAAACATAAGAAATCTAATAGGCTTAAATCTTAAAAAACAACCAAACTTTTATTTATTTTTATCATGAGTGGCACCAAATTAGCTGTCTACCTAAAATCACAAAAAAAAAACGACTATCACTGTGACAATCACCATATAGAATACCAATTATAGATATGCGACAGTCGTAGCGTGATTATCACAATACAGAATTCCACCCCAGTTTTCTTAATTTGCAAAGAAAATGAGATAACTATTACGCTGCAAACAAAATCAGCTTTCACAAAATAAGAATAATAAAAAACTGAATTAAAAATGAAAGCTATTGTGCAGCATTGATTTTGCAGGCTGCAAACAGAAAAATATCCTCTCATAATTTTTGAGTAAAATGAAAACATAATAGTTGCGTTTTTTTTAGCTTGCAGACTTGCTCACAACAATTTAAAAATAAAAAAAATTTAGGAGTAAAATATAACCTCAGGATTTCACTATTTAATTTCTGATGTGTAAAATTCAGGTTTTTCTTTGAAAAATCAAAACTTTATTTTAAAATAATAAAGAACAGACTGATGCGTAATTAAAAGAAATTTAAAAATTCTAATTAACGTAAAAAATATTATTTATAAATATGGACGAAATATTCAACAGAAATTATAATACTACCTAACTATCAAAGCTCAATGGCCATCTATTGATTTTTTATTTTGCTATATTTTTTGACAAAAAATTAATATAATCTTATAAGTTTAAAAAAATTCCGCTAGAAGTTTTCGAAATCTCTACCGGAAATATTTTTGTAAGTCCGCAATTTCATCTACACATTTGTATAAGCTGCGGACTTTTTTGCAGATTTAACTACTCATAAGTAGTTGTGACCAAGTCTGCAAGCTAAAAAAAACGCAACTAATTAGTTGTTAGCAAGCCTGCAAGCTAAAAAAACGCAACTAATGTATGTACATACGCAATTGTTCTGTAAGATCTGTTATAAACAAAAAGTGTAAACAAAAAAATGTAAACAAAATTTAATTCAATACATTTTTTTGTTATTTAATAAATAATATTTCAGTGCAGAAAAATATATAAACAAAATAATTTTTAAATAAAATTAATTTTTATTTATATATCCTGAAATTTTCAGTTCAAAAAAAGGAATTTTCGTATATGAATTTGAATTTTAACATTCAACTATATTAGATCATCCGACGCATACTCTCTTTCATTATTTTTCAGCAACTAAAACGGAAGTAAAAAATAAATTCTATTTTTATTTTCTATTGTCAATTTGGTGAATTGTCTTTGGCTTATTGGATATTTCTTTGCAAAGAATTGAAACAATTAAAAATGCTTTTGCGTTCAACTGTGTTGGTGTGGTATTGGTTGGTACAACACAACCAAAGAATATCCATTAAAAGAAGGTTCACTGGAATAAAAATTTTATAATTTATCAATGTGTTGGTTGAAACAATTAAAAATGCTTTTGCGTTCAACTGTGTTGGTGTGGTATTGGTTGGTACAACACAACCAAAGAATATCCATTAAAAGAAGGTTCACTGGAATAAAATTTTATAATTTATCAATGTGTTGGTTACCATTTTTCCAGTCGATTTCCAATATTGTAAGAAATAGATAGTCATAAGAATTTAATTTGTGAAAGAGAGATAAAAATTCAAAATACAAAGTGGAAAAAAATGAACGAACGATTTTTTTGTATGAAAGAAATATCGTATTTACTTTTAGTTTGTTAGTTTATTTCCAAATTATGATGTTTTTCAGCACCGCACACCAAACACTTACCACTTTTTTTAAGCGTTAGAGTTGATTTATTATTAAATATAACATACACTGCTTAATTTTCATATATACTCTTCATTTATTTTTTTCTAAGTAATTTCTTATATACTAATTTTTTGCATATCAATAAAAAATATTATTTATTCAAATTTGAAATGTTCATATTATTAATATTCAACTTTGTTACCTATTTATAAAATTAACAAGTACCTAAATGCATTATATTACTTATAATATAATATGTATTATTAGTTCATTGATGATTAAAATGCAGAATTTAAATTTTCAGAAACTAAAAAGGCATCGAGTCATTCATAAAAAGAAACCGTTTGACATTCTTTTTAACTACCTGTTTCAATACCTGAAAAAATGTGTATATTGAAAATACATGAATGATAATCTGTTTGAAATAAAAAAAAATTTACTTCCCTTATAAGCCAATAAAATAAAATAATATGATATTTAAGAAATAATATATGTTTTGAAATGAATATTATTTTATGTAGGTACCTGGAAAAATTCAATCATTCAAAATTTATTTATTCTCATACCCTAATAAATTTAACACGTTTATTTAAAAAAAAATTCGTACACAAAATTTCAGACGACTGTACACATGAAAAATCTCTAGTAAATAAATAAATAAACAAAAATCTCCCGTGGGCTATTTAAAATTACATTGCAAAAATGAAGTTGTTTTTTAAATGGTTTATATCGCACTCTTTCTTTCTCACAACTTCTTACATAAGAAAATATTTACAATAGTTCCTTGCTTCTTTAACTAATGGGTTTTTTTTTGTAAATGTGTTAGTAAAAATATCTTGACTTCCAGTGAACCTTCTTATTATAGATATTCTTTGGTACAACGACAAATAAAACTGGTTTACCCGAAGAATATCTATTAATAAGGAGGTTCACTGGAATAAAATTTTATAATTTGTCAATTAGTTGGTTACCAATTTTCCAGTCGATTTGCAAAATTGTAAGAAATAGATAGTAATAAGAATTTAATTTGTGAGAGAGATAAAAATTCAAAACACAAAGTGTGAAAAAAATTATCGAACGATTTTTTTTGTATTAAAGAAATATTGTTGTATTTAATCTTAGTTATCAAAATTTGCAAAATGTTTTCAATTTTTGTCAAAGTGCATAACAATAAAAAACATTATTTATTCAAATTTAAAATATTAATATTATTATTGTTCAAATTTTTTACCTATTTATAAAATTATCAAAACACATTAAATTATATACTTATAAACATTGTGAATTATTTCATAGATTATTAAATGGCAAAATTTAATATTTAAGAAAATAAAAATACATCGAATAATTCATAAAAAAACGCTTGGTATTCTTTTTAACTACCGGTTTCAATACCTGAAAAAATTTGTATATTGAAAAAAAATGAACTATAATCTGTTTGAAATAAAAAAAATGTTTACTTCCCTTATAAGGCAATAAAAGGAATTAATATGATGTTTAAGAAATAACATACCTTTTTGAAACCAATATTATGTTTTGTAGGTACACACCTGTAAAAAAAATTATCATTCTAAATTTCTTTATTCTCACACCTTAAACTTTTTAAATGATTTATATCGCGCTCTTTCTTTTTCACAACTTATAACATAAGAAAATATTTACATTAGTTCTTTGCTTCCTTAACTAATGTGTTTTTTTTTGTAAATGTGGTACAAAAAATATCTTGACTTCCAGTGAACCTTCTTATTAATGGATATTCTTTGGTTTAACTTGTGTTTAACAAATGCTTTTTCAATTTCATATGCTGGAGTTGAAAAAAGAACCAAATACAAAAGAATTTTCTTCAATATACCGGTTAGTATTGAGGAATTGGAATAATTCACTGATTTTGTATTTGGCGCACAAGAACTATGAAGAGTTTTTATATAAGAGAATATTGTAAATATTGTATAGCATTTGCGGGTCAAATTGTGGTTTTTGCTAAATATATTCATGTACATATTTGCTAAACCAATTCCAATATTTGCTAAATAAATTTAGTTTTATATAAGTACAGAATTTTGCTAAAGAAATTCAGGTAACTTTAATTTTAATTCAGATTTTTACGAAATAAATTCAGATATTTTTTTTTTTAAATTCAGGAATTGTTATTTTAAGCAAGGTTAAACATATTTTTTTTTAATACAAAATAAAAATTATTCAAAATCACATTTTTTTGTTATCAGTACAATAGCCCTTAAATGTGATGAAGACAATACCCTCAATTTGACTCCCAAATGCTATATATTTCGATATATTTCGTCATATTTGAACACTACTTTAAATTCTACCTGTTCACTGAAAATCTTAAGACGAATATTTTGACCTATGTTTATCAATTTTACGTTTTTTAATATTATAAATTTTATAGTGAATAAATTTTAAAAAAATTTAAAAACAAATAATAACACTGAAATAAATTCATTAAAACTTAAAATCACCAAGAACAACTTTTTTTTTACATATCTTATAGGAGAAAATCTCGAAAGACAATACAAAAGATACGTTTTTAAAAAAATACGTTTCAAAAAGACCCAAATCGGATTGCAGAAAAACATAAGTACTTCATAAAATATCAAAATATTTTTTTATTGCTTAATCCTTTAATTAAACATTGGTTATTCATATATTTACAAAAAACACTGGAAGATACAAAACTTGTTAGGTACCTAAAAACAATAAAATCTAAACAATTTTCTTTTCTGCAGTTTCTTATTTACCTATTTCAAAGATTTGTACATAATTTTTGCACTTTTATTACCTAATATTGGCGCCTAATTACCTAAAATTAAAAAATAAAATTGAAACATGTAGATTATTAAATATTGAATTATCATTCATAATTCAATAAAGCAACCATATAAAAAAAAAACGGTTTATCGTTGCACAAAAATTTTAAAAAAACTTTTTTGTTTTTTATCTTTTGTTTTCATTATTTTTGTTTTGCAAAAGCTGTCTGCTAAAATTGTCCGCTGTTAAATGTCCTCTATTAAAATTTTTTGTCTCGAATTTTTTCTTAGAACTGCTTCATCTGCATAATTACTTATATTCCAACCTGATACGCACAAACGCACGTAAATTCTGCACACCAAAGAATATCTATTAATAAGAAGGTTCACTGGAATAAAATCTTATAATTCGTCAATGTGTTGGTTACCATTTTTCCAGTCGATTTCCAATATTGTAAGAAATAGATAGTAATAAGAATTTAATTTGTGGGAGAAAGATAAAAATTGAAAATACAAAGTGAAAAAAATATGAACGAACGATTTTTTTGTGTGGAAGAAATATTGTACATAGTTAGTTTATTTTCTAATTATGATTTTTTTCAGTACCGCACACCAAACACTTAATACGATGATGTTTTCTTATTTTCAAAACGTTTTTAAAAAATTGTATATAGAATAGTTTTTATAAAATCTTTTTTTTAAGCGTTAGAGTTGATTTATTTTTAAATATAACATACACTGCTCAATATTATTTATTCAAATTTGAAATGTTCATATTATTATATTAAAATTTATAACCTATTTATAAAACTGACAGGTACCTAAATGCATTATATTACTTATAATATATGTCTTATTAGTTCATTGACGATTAAAATGCACAATTTAGTTTTTTAGAAACTAAAAACGTACCGAGTCATTCATAAAAAAAACCGCTTGATATTCTTTTTAACTACAAAAAAATTTTTTAATTTATAAACCAATAAAAGAAAAAAATATGATGTTTAAGAAATAACATATGTTTTTGAAACCAATATTATTTTTTTTATTTATTTAACATTTCATCTCAAGAGAGCACATTCGCTCGTACAGAGTATTTTTGATTCCACTACTTATTACTAAAAATTAAAACTAAAGTAACAACAAAATAATTCAATAATTCAGCACAATTTGTTTTTTTTTAAGTATAATAAATTACTAAATGCGAAGTTTAGATCTTAACATAATTTAAACTATAACGTATAAAACAATTAAATTTGGCTTAAAAAGTATTCATTTAATTTCCTTTTAAATTTACCTGTTATTTTCTTCTTTGAATTCATTTGGTAAACTATTATAACTTTTATATGCTATGTTGTATATTGTATCCTGTCTATTAAACCTAATTCTAGATGAAACTAACCTAATGTTACCTGTACCCCTAGCAGAATAACTGTGAACAAATTTGTTTGAACTATGCTGGACATTGGTATTAATATTCGCAGTAACCATCAAGTTTGTTTTAGTTCTTCTTGATTTGACTCGTCTTGCTTTGATTATAGCCATATAGATTCTTAATAGCTTTGTTTTGGATTTTTAGTATACGCTTAATGTTTTTGTCGAACGTGTTTCCCCATATTTGTATTGAATACATAACAGTACTGTGAAACATGCTATAAAATAGTGACCTTTCTATTAATAATTCGAAAAATTCCACCTATCCTTCTTCCCTTTTGCAGTTGATCCTCTATTTGTTTGTTCCCCCCTTACATCCCCTTGAATCAAGGAGGAGTTTATTAATTTTTTTTAAACTATCCAGAAGTTCTTCTGTGCATGATTTTACTGTCGACGCTGAAATTGTGTCAGCACCATGTGAGTTAGAGTTATTTAGTTAATCCATCAGCCGTGAAGTTTCAATTTGTCAATCAGTTTAAAGTTAAATTTTTTGTGGTTCTAAATCTAGGATAATATATTCTAGGTTTATATTGTTTATGTTCCATATTGTCCATATTCAACCCTACGTCGCAATAAAGTTGGTTAAATTTTTCTACGTTGTAATATTTGTCTTTTTCAGTTAAATCATCATTTTTAAAAAATGGATGGTTTCTTATGTTCGTACTATCCATTAATTTTTTCACATAATTCCAATTTTTCTTTGAATCATTTGTTTGTTATCATATTCTTCCCGCTTTTTTCTTTTCAATGATGTAACTTTATGTAACCAGTACTTATAAGTAGTTTTAAGATATTCAAAGCTTCTATTTTTTTATGAGTTTCTTATACCAATAGTTTTTTAGATTTAACATCTCAATAAATTCTTGGTCAATCCACAGTGAAGCGTATTTTTGATGTATTTAATTTATTTTTTTCACAACGGTAGCCCTGTTAATGATCTCTTGAAACCTAGATGTCAGTTCAGTAGCTATTTTATTTACATCTGTTTCAATGACATTTAAGTTACTTAGGTGCTGTTTGACAATTGAGTAAAATTTGAATTCAAAATAAAATATTTTTGTTATTTCCTTTCGATATTATCATCCCATTCGCATTATATTGATCAAAGAATATCCATAACAAGAATATGTTTAAATGGATGTATATGAATATATACAAATGGATGTACAGAAAACCCCGGTTAACTGCTTTTCCAAAAATGCACGATTTTTAGGTTACTTAACCGAAAAAGGCAATTAACCGAGCTCGGTTAGTTGCTTCAATGGGTACTTATGCAAATTCGGGTAAGTTCCCCATTAGGCAGCTAAACAAAAACGTTTAATATAGACAAAATAATATAGAATTACACCCAAATTATTTTCTATATTGATTAGGAACAGATAATTTTAATTAATTTTATTAAATATGCATATGTAAAATTAATCCATATAAAAAAATAAAAAAATTTAAACAAAATGCATTATTTCATTACAATTACATATCACAAAAAACTTAAAATTTTAATAAACTACATAAATAAAAATACTGTAGCCACAGAACTATCTTCTGATGATAAAAATGAATTTCATCTTGCACAAGTTTTTTTTTCAAACATATTTGAAATTTATTCAAAAAAATTCGTTCTTGTAAAATATATTTTCCTGTCAAGGCACTTAACCGAAAAAACTTTATAAAAAAATACTAAAAGTGTTCAATAATAGAGAGCAGTAAACCAAAATGGGTAGTTATGAGAGGAGTAATAATCCGAATAATTTAATATAAAAATTAAAGAAAATTGTCAATTTGTATTTTAAGGTACTTAAGCGAGTTGTGCACATAACCGAGGAGCACTTAACCGGGGTTGACTGTATTTATTTGTTTGCACACAAATCCATATGCAAATTTGCTAAAAATTGTAAGAACTAGACGATAATAAAAATTTAACGTGCAAGAAAAAGAAAAAATATAGTAAACAAAAGAGAGTAACAAAAAAAGTTGACTGAAATTAAATAAAAAAAAGTTTATAATTTTTAAAAAAAATTTGTTGATTAATATATTGATTTTGAACAAAATTTTGGGAAAATATTTGTTCCAAAAAAGTACTTAAAACTGAAATTTCTTTTATAATAATTTATTATCACATATGCGTCACACTAAACAATTTATGTTTTACATTAAATTCTTTTACACTTTTATTATGATTTTTTATAAGAGTATAAATTTTGACTTTAATATTAGGCGGTAGTAATAATTTATTTCTAAAAATTTGGGCTTGGTCCACTCTGACTGTTTTGTTTCGACTATTTTCAAAAAGTGGCATTACATAATTTTGTTTCGACCATTTTTATTTTGTTTCAATCTTTTCAAAATTGGTACGACATATTTTGGTATTGCGTAAGGTTGAAACACTACTTTTTTTACATTTGATACGACCAAATTTTGGCGATTGAAAAATAGTTTACGCTTTTAAGTAAATTTTTAGAAAAATAATAAATTAATTCATGATTTTTGTTGGAATATTTATTTTAGAAACGCAGAGAAATAAAAATTCCAATAAAATGAAAAATTAAGTAAATTTATAATGATGTTCTGTCAAGAAAAAAAATTTTCAGAATAAAAAAAAAAAAAATGTTGGTATTATTATTAGCTTCTTTTACTTGTATCTAGTTGCAATTTCTTTTAGCTCCATTTTTTTTATTTTAATATTATTTTCTAGCAGTAATTGTTGAAATTTTAACGAAACAAATCAAAAATGGAATTATGTAAAGTGTTTCACTGTTTTTTCGAGCGTTTCAAAATAAATTAACGTTTCAAATTACGTAATGTCAACCAAATTTTGTTTCGACAACATTTTGTTTCGACCGAAATGTTTGAAACAAAGTTACATAATGCCACCCCTGGAACCGCCTCATATATAACTTAATAAAGAAACTTTTGTTTGATTTATCACAACATTCGTAATAAAAATCATTTTTCAATTTTTCAAATATTTTACATTCTAATTTTTTTTTTTTTAAATATTTTTCATTCCGAATCAAGTTGTATGTACAATATATTGTACATAATTTTGTATGTACGAAATATTGTACATTTCAAACCAAGAGCTGCGATTAAATGTTATTAGAAATTTAAGAAATTAAAAATTTAAATAAACAATTGGCTATGGTTTTTATTTGTAAATACGTATTTAGCTGAAATCGTTGTTTCTCTGAAACAGAAATTTATGAGTTATTTCAAGACTCATAAATTGAGGACAATTGTGACATCTGTCAATCTGATAAATTGAGAAAAAAAATGTAAAATATATTGAAAGAGAATTTGCAACAGTTGACGTGGAAGAAGAAGTTTCTGCTTCTGAAAGCCCACTTGAAGCTAAAGATATTTCAGTGGGTACCAATGGTAAAACGTGTTTTCTCTTACACTTCTAATATGTAAATAATTAATAAATACAAATTTAAATTATAAATTATATTGAAGATAATGAAATCGTTCTTGATGATAGCGTAGCTATCGAATTTATTGATGAAACATTATCGTTTACTAAAATGGAAAATATTCAGTGGCGTTGTTCAGTGACAGACTATGTTTTGTGCGGGAAGAGTGGTATTCCGTATAGCTTCCTTTTATATCAAAGTAAAACTTTTTTGAATTCTCTATCAATCGATTTGCGAAAGCACCATTAATTAATGACAAGGAACTTGCTAAAAAAGGTAGAAGTTCAACAGAGTCTGGATTTGACCAACTCCTTAATTCTTAAAAGAAAACCAGTGAAACACAAAAATAGGCCTAAGAGGGGACGGCAATTAAACCTATTTTTGTGTTCCACTTCAGTATCTGTAAACAATTAAGGTTTACAGATACTGAAGTTCGGAAATGACAGATGTTCGATATGATAAAATTGACCATTTCCCACATATTGTGTTGTGAAAAAACGAACCAACTAGATGTAAGATTGTTGGTTGCAAAGGAAGAACTTTTTTTTATTTTGGTAAATGCAAGGTTCACCTTTGTATTTCAAAAAAACAGAAATTGCTTTTGTGATTTTTATCGGCAATAAATAATTATTTTTTTATATATATATTATATATATTTTTTTTAGATATTTGAATTTTTCATTTTTGTTTTATTTATTTTGTTTTTTATTTTTATATGATATGAGTGATAATATGAAATAAAAAGACTTAATTTTGTATTTAATTTTATGGTGTTGTTAAGATTTAAAAACAAAAAAAAATTAATTGAATTATTAAATGGGAAAAATTACTTTTTTATTGCAAAATCACAACCTTTGATTCAGATTGTACAATATACTGTACATCCCCAAAACCCAAACCACTGGAACCAAAATCAAAAAATTAACTTTAATCACTAAATAATACTTTTATCCAATTTCACATTTATGACATATCAATATATTTTTTGCACCAGCTAGAATTAATTCACGAACGAAAGGGTTAATAGAAAAAAAATCGTTCGATAATTTTTTTCCCACTTTGTATTTTAAATTTTTATCTCTCTCTCACAAATTAAATTCCTATTACTTGTAATTTCTTACAATTTTCGAAATCGACTGGAAAAATGGTAACCAGCACATTGACAAATTATAAAATTTTATTCCAGTGCACCTTCTTATTAATGGATATTCTTTGGTTATTTCTAAATAAAAATTTTGAGATATATGTAATTTTAATATTAAATGTTTGTAATTTTTGAAAAATGTTAAATAAAAATTATAAGAACAAAAATCAAATATTTTTGAACATTCTTTTACATAAATATTTTGGAAATTTTTTTTCTTTTGAAACATTTTGCTATTTCTTTCAGAAAGCTCATTTAGCAATATAAAATTTATCGTAATTCAAAAATATTAATTTTAGTTTAACATTTTTGGAACACCCGTTTTTTTTCTTTTTCTGACATGAAACTGTATTAATACCATCTTATTCTCTTAATTCTTGGAAGATTTTTAAAAAATATAATTTTTTTCTATTTCAAAGCCACAAAATTTTTGGAGCAATTGGAAGCAGCGCCACTTCTAATTGTAGATATTCTTTGATGTCAACGGTATAATATAAAATACCAAACACAATTAAAATACGTTAAAACGTAAAATAAATGTTTACCAAAAAAAAAACCATGTCAATGGTTTCACAACAGCGAGAAGCATTTTACTTTAGCTGTAAAAAAAAGTCTACAAAAGAGTACGAGTGTAGAGTATTTTCTTTACGTCTATTACCTCTTTCCTAAAAGCAAAAAGAATATAGCAGAAAAATAATACTCGTGTTAAGAAAACCCGATATTTTTTTTTTGCTATTACCATAGATTAAAAATAACAATTTAATCTATGGTATCCCTCTACCTCTACGCGAAAAAGGAATGCAGATCCACAATCTAGGAATTTATCCCCATCTTATCATCTGAATAATCAAACCAATAATTAACGACCCATAGTTTATATTTGGGTTATATTTTGTGTTTTACTTTGGGCGCATTCTTCCCTGTGTTAATTTTTTGTGTGCGAATTTTTCCAAGTATTGTTTATTCTATGTGCGTATATATTAATTGAGATTTCTTTTCGGGATATTATTTTAGTGCGATTTTTCAGCGTTTACAATTTGCAAGTCCGCACTTTTACTACCCATATCAGTTTATATTAATACCAAATACTAATACAGTAAATCTTTTCTATTATTATTACCCTATTACTATTCCACACACATGACACATGATAAATATACTGGTTAAATTATTGGTTAAATATACTTATTTAGGAAAACAATTATTTAAATACCCAAAGGCCAAAACTGTGATTCATAATCATAATACATATGTATTATTTTTTTAACGATTGAAGTGATTTTAAAATTAACTTTCAGTATTTATGGAAATACGTACATACATACATGTGTACATAATATATTATTTTATAGAATCAAATTAGTGTTTTGTTTAGTCGTGTTTAAGGTTTTTCATTGTAAACGTTCTATACATTTTTTTTAAATTAAATTAAGTAGTATATTTAAAATTTTTTACTCATTTTAAGATAAATTATCGTTTATAATATAAATATTCAATGCAGCTTAAATTAAATTAATAATTAAATAAAGTGATATTGGTATGTAATTAATATTAATTAAAATAAATATTGATATAATAATAATTTTATTAAAATTATTGTTAATATAAAACTATAAGGAAAAATATTATTATAATAGTGCTATTATTCAGATGATATAATGATACGAAAATCGTGGGTTCGAATCCCGCTTGGAGCATAGATATCTTAAAAGGTTTATTTTTATTATATATTCCTCGAAATGAGTTAAGAGTAGTGGTTTTTAGTTTTACTAAAATAAAATAAAGCTATGTTGTTATGAAGTCACAATAGATGTAATTTTATCCATTTAAATTAGTTAATGTTCCAAAAATTCAAAGTGTTTATCCTATAAAACTTGACATTAAAAAAATAATAAATATAAGATACAGTTTGGTGAACAGTTTTTTGGCAATAAAAATAATTTCTTTACTTTGTTTATTTTTTATTCTAACAAATCTTTTTATTATATTTTAAGCTTATGTATAATATAGCTACATATTATTAATTTTTTTGCCTCAATCTTTACATAAACGAATAGTTTATAATGATTATTGATTACTAATATCTACTTGGAATTTCCAATTTATTGAAACGAAAATTTTACCCAAGTATTATAGATATATAGATGTATATACATAAATATGTGCATATACTTATTTACTTAATTTTCTTAATTTATATCTGGTATTACTAATACATAAATGATTTTTTTTTTACATACTTATATGTAACAGAAAATGAAAAAAAAATTGTTGTTAAACCAGTTTTAATAATAAGCTTTATTTATTTATTTACTTACAAGACCTGATGTTAAACCAAACTTCAGATGCCATTAAAAAATAAAAAGTCTAAAATAAAACAAAACAGACGGAAAAATAAACGCACTAACAAACAACACTTGTAAATTCAGAAGTGTTGAATTACGTTCAGATTTGCTATAAAAAGCTATTAAGAAGTTCGAATTTTTTATGTTAATTTAGTTAATTTTTAGCTTTTTCTTTTATTTTTTTTTTTTTTTAATTCAAGATCATTTCCTAAAAAAGAAATTTTAATTCTTTTTTTTATTAAAATTTGTTTCTTGAAAATTTTAAAAATTCAATTTCTTGTCTGGATTACTTTGTGATATACTAGACTGGACTTCTAGCAGTCTAGCACTAGAATACTTTTTAAAAGTACTTTTAATACACATTTCCTAAAATCGGTAGGTAATAGGTATGTTTTGTATGTATACATATATATACATATATAGAATAGATATTATAATTTTTTCAGTACGGAATTGACATTCAACAAATTACAAAAACAAAATTTTAAATACCTGCCAATAAACTAAAAAAAACAATTTAATGTAAATCTTACATTCGTGAGTCGTGATTCGTTGTAGACTTTCAATGTATCATTTAATTTGTTATTCAATTTTCTGACATTTATGTTGCCGTCTAATTTTCTCATTTGAGAAAAAAAGATTGGAAAGAAAAATTGGATTACAAAAATATGGCCTGAACGATTTTTGGCAACTTTTTTGATATTTTAATTTTTTATTTTTCTGACTGAAATTTTTACATTATGAAATATTTTGTTATATTTTGTGTTCCTGAGGTTGTGAATATTCACTGGTTAAACTAAAATATAGTTAAAACAAAAATTTGCAATTACCTACATATTATATTATGAGGACTAAATATACATATTATATTATGAGGAACTCAACAAATAATATTAAAAAATTCAATCTAGATACCGCCAAATTTTTGAAAGAAAAAATTTAACGAAAAAATATTTAATGTGTTAACGTTATTTTGCTATATGAACAACTTGTTATTATGATATAGTGTTATTTTTAACAAAAACATTTTCATTATTAATTTGCCATTTAAAAGAAAAATTTTTATTATCCGACGTAGAACTTACTTCTATCAAGTTCTAATGAACATTGTGAAAATAAAACTGGTCTAGAACTCTGGAGGTGACCTCGTTAACCAAGTGGTAAAGCGCTAGAGTATAGGAATGTAACGACCTGGGGACTCGGGTTCAAACTCCAAAGAAAACCGATGAGAACCGAAAATTTTTTCAAATGTTGAAAATTACTGAAAAAAAATTTCAATACAACCACATCGGTTCTAACTAATATAATATAATAATAATTTACATATAATAAACATATATTATAATAAAACTAATAAAAAATAATATAATATACAATATTTACATACATATACCAAATAATATATATTAAAAAACGCCTACATTTCGAAAGGGAAAACGACCTGTAGTTGGACTGCAGATTTATTTGCAGATCCCACATCCCACGGTTATAAATAAATAAATAAAACTGGTCTGGTGCATACAGTAAAATTTTTAAGACGAAATTAAAATCGCATGTAAATTGTTGTTGTTTATTATTCTTTATCTGAGCAAAACCTTTGATGGTGTTTGTATTGTCTTATATATCAGTATCGCAATATTGTCTTTCCTTCATAAAGTTTTTTGCTGATAAAGGAAGTCTCTACATTCTATGTATTAAATTATGCCATCTGGTTGGATTTTGTTGTGAATGAATCATTTGTTATATATCTTAAAGTATTAGTTAGTTTTCTAAATATATCTATTTCTAAACTATTGTTTTTTCTGCTTATTGATTGAAAGGTATCTGTTTATTCTTTTCTAATTCTACACCAAATTTAATTGTTGGCTATTGATTGTTGATTGTATCTAAAATTTCTGATATACTTACTGACTTACTGACTTGCTGGGTGCTGCAGACCTTGAAAGTCCTGGCGTTTGCATAATTGTGCCTTGGTATTTTGGGATAGAAGCTTTGAACCCAGTTGTTTGGACAAACCGAAGTAGCAACGGTTTGCAAGGGGAATTCTTCGTCTTACTTCAACATCGATGTTATTGGTGGAGTTGATGTTGGTTCCAAAGTAGATAAACTCCTGAACTACATCAAAACTATATGAGCCGATAGTCATGTTCTGTCTTATACGATGTTGTGAGGACATTTTATTTGTCGACAGCATATATTTTGTTTAGTTCTCATTTATGAGAAGACCCGCTTTACCTGCTTCCACTTCAATCTGTGTAAAGGCTTCGATGACTGCTCGTCGTGATATTCCGATAATATCGACGTCATCAGCGAAACCCAGGAGCTGCACCGATTTGTAGAATATAGTACCTTGTGTGTTCACACCGGAACGTCGCACTATATGCTCTAATACGAGATTAAAGAAAATACATAACAGCGCATCGCCTTGTCGAAATCCGGAGCACTTTCGAAATGAATCAGAAATGTAAAACTCTATTTGAGAGATATGATGAAAATAATTCAACATAATTTTTAGGGAGCAAACAACTTAGCTTTTTGATGAGTCCTTCATACAAAACTTTATCAAAAGCTTGGGCTACATCTAGAAATACTGAAGAACAAATTTGTTTATTTTCCAGTGCCCTTTCTATAATGTCTGTTATTCGATGTACTTGATCTATTGTTGAGTGTTTTTGCCTAAACCCAAATTGGTGATTAGGTATTATATTCCTGTTTTCTATGAGGGGTTGAATCCTTCTCAATAGTAATTTTTCAAACAACTTCAATATTGTAGGGAGCACAGATATCGGCCTGTAGGATTTGGTGTCGTTAGCAGGCTTTCCTAGTTTTTGGATCATTGTCTCGGCAACTTTCCATATACTAGGTACGTGTTTAAGCTTAATACAGGCATTCATTATATATACCAAGAGTGTGAGAACTTTGTTGGGTATATTTTTTAGCACATTTGAAGTTATTAAATCAAAACCTGGGGCTTTATTTAATTTTAGGTTTTTTATTTCCTTAATTACTTCTTTTCGACTTATTAAGGGAATATTTAAGTCTTCATGGTTATTTATTTCATTTAGATCAATAACAGTGTTCATTTCATTGGGCTTAAAAATTTCAGCAAGATGATCTGCAAAAGTGTCAGCTTTTTCTTTATCTGTCCTTGCCCATGATCCTTCATTTTTCCTCAGTGGTGCAGAATGCACAATAGACTTCTTCATTTTACTCGTAGCTTTCCATAAAGAATAATTTGTTTCTGCAGGCCAATATGTTGGTTTTCCTGTTGAAAGAAATAAACAACCTGTTTCTCTCAGCGCCTCTCTCAGTTCTTTACTTCGAGTAAGGGTCATCCTGGAGCCCCATTCTAGATGTTTGGCATTGTAGTCACCTCCAAGAATAAATCTTTCACCTAATTTCATTAATAAGCTCTTGAACATATGTTTTTTAATAGCGTGATTGGGCGGGCAGTACAGTGCTCCTACGTTGATATTTTCCTTATTTGTACGGCTGTGAGTTGCATTTCTGTACTTTGTAGGTTAAAATGTTCATGACGAGTAATAAGATCATTGACTATGACCGCACTACGTCTTTTTGGTAGATTGTCAGGGTGCGTTGTATGATATACTTTGTATCCACGGATTACTAAATTGTGCCCCTTTGTTAGATGGGTTTCTGACACGAGACAGACATCTATGTTTCGTAAGTTTAGGAACATTTCCAATTCTTGTTTTTTGTTGTTAATGCCATTCGCATTCCAAGTACATATAGTGATTTTGTCCTTATTCATTATCTAATTGAGTTATGTGGCATATCAGGATACTTAACAGTATACCTACTTTCCAAGTTATCCGATCTTAGTGAGATTCTATCTACCAGACTCATTAGTTTTTCCATTGTTTTTAATATAGTTCCGTGCTGTTCTTTTTCTGAAATCAATTTCATATTTGTTGAACGAGCTCTTCTCGGCATTTGATTGTTTGCATTTGATGAATAAGCTATTCGAGGTGTTTCATCAGCAGTGAAATCTCGATTTTTTGTTATATTTTTATTGCTTTTGTAGACATCCTCATTGTTTTTGCCTTTTGCTATGGCAGAATAAGTTACTCCCTTTATTACTTTCTTTGATATAAATTTTCTTGGTTGTTGCCTTTGAACTAGTTTTGGGTAAACAGAGTTTCTCCTTTTCTGAAGTTCTTTGGCAATAAAACATCCTCTGTAATTTGCTGGATGAGACTCTTGGCAGTTGGAACATTTTGGCTGTGAAGTTTTCAGCTTATCGCATTCTGCTGTTAAATGTTTACCAACACATTTCACACATATAAGCTTCCTATTACAAAATTTCTGCGTATGATTATAACGCTGACATCTTTTGCACTGAGGAATATCTTTGCTTTTTCTCAGAGGTTCAATATAAACTATCATGTTTTGAATATGATTGATTTCGTAAATTTTTTTAATGTCTTCCTTACTATCAAAGGTAAGCATGAAAATTGGTTTAACAGTTACCTGTTTATCATTTTCCTTGACTTTCTTTATCATATTTACTGCATTGATGATATTGAATTGCCTATTATGAAGTTCACTTATTATATCTTCTGGCATGCAAGATTGGTGCAAGCCGCGTGCCATGACTTTTATTGGTCTATTTATTTTGCTTTCATAAGTATGCCATTCGTATTTGGTATAATTGAGATCTTTAGCTAGATTTATCCATTTCCGTCTCCAGATTTATTTTCAGCTGCTTATTATTTAGCATTTTTATTTTATATTTCATATTTTTAGCTTGCAACATTTTATTTAATGGTTTGAAATCATTTATGTTACTTATGATTACAGGCGGAATTTTGGTTTTCCTTTTACTGACAAATTCAGTTGTTTTGGAGTTTTTTTCCTCACAGGTTTTTGTTAAACCAGATGGTGAGGATTCAACTTCAGGTGAAGAAGTAGCTTTTCTTTTTTTATTTGATCTTTTGTTTTTTTTGAGCAGCCAGCCAGTTTCTCTGCTCAATTCATCTTCATCCGTGAAATATTCTTTTTGCTCGATGATTTCATTTGGTGCATTACGTTTTTCTCTTTTTTTCAAAGCTTCGTTTTCTGCTCTTAATGCCGAAATTTCTTTTTTTAGTGACATACATAACGCCCCTATTTCGCTTAGCCTCTTTTGGAGTATATGGTTTTCATTTGGTTCTTTAATATTTTGATTCCGTATATCAATTATTGGGTCGGTCATCCTTGATGGCGACCTTGAAACCCTCGCACTCTTTTTAAAAGGGTTAATCAGCTTATCTAAATTGTTGTTCCCCACTGGCGACTCATCTAGAAGTCTAGTACATTCAGCCAAGCCCTCGCCGGCAGCCGTGGTTTCTGCCGACACTTTGGTAGATATGCCTACCGAGTTTATTTTGTTATTTAGACTATACATTATTATTTGTTTTTATGTTGCATTTTATACCTCCTGCCAGGTGATTTTAACTGCCGCCCCTCTGGGATCAGCCGCAGACCAGGGAGCCGCTTATTTTAGGTCAAACGCTTCTGATTTTTTTTTTTTTTTTTGTGTTTGTGCCGTCACTCACAATTTCAATTACCATAAATCGCGTCCGCGCACGTGCTAATCAAATCGATTTACTTAGATATTGCGCCAAGTGTTCGCATTCACCCGCTCTCGTTAGCCTTACAAGTTACCAGGTGGTACCCGGCAGATAACTATGTTACCTACCTTCGAGGAGGTGAGAGTCGGATTTGATGGCAGAGGTGTAGATGTTTTACCAGATGGCATTTCCTAGTTTTTATGGGAAACATAGGTTAGCATATGTTCCGTTGCCTTTACCACCCTTTTACCACCCTGTTATTTGCACTAAAAAATTTTTACATATATCTCGTTTTGCACCTCATACATCCGAAAATGTAATAGCACAGCTAATCACTGATAAACTTAAGATTAGCAGAAACGATCTGTTTGTCCATAAGTTAGTAAAAAAAGATTATGATATTTCTACACTAAGATATGTAAATTTCAAAGTTGGTATTCCTGAAAACTTCCTACATGTTGCTTTAGATCCAAAAAATTGGCCGTGTGGAGTTCACGTTCGATCAAGCAAATTTCAAAAAACGACCAAAAAATGACAATGACCAACTAATGGTCGAAAGTGAAGCGATAAATCAAATAGAAGCATTGCATAAAAGAAACAGTTTATTTGATCTTCTAATATACTAGCAAAATGTAGGTGAAATGCGTTCAAAATTTCGTGAGTTTTATCTTGCTGTATCCCAGTACAACTACGATGTAATAGTTCTTACTGAAACTTGGTTACACAAAGATATTATGTCTTCTGAACTTTTTCCAAATAACTACTCGGTCTACAGATATGATAGGTGTCCTATAGCAACTGGTTTTAACAGAGGAGGTGGTGTATTGTTGGCAGTCAAATCCACGTTTATCTCCGCTAAAATTAACTCAACTGTTAATGATCCTATTATTGAACAGCTTGCTGTCAAAATCATATTTGGTGAAGACGAAATAACCCAAACTTCAATTCTGGCTGTTAGTTACATACCGCCTAACAGTCCATCGGATGTTTACCTTAAACATGTTAATAACATAGATGAAATTTCTATTCACAATGATCAAAGCCATTTGTGCATCTTAGGAGACTTTAATCTGCCAGATATTAGTTGGAAATGGATGGAAGACGAAAATCTTATGGTTCCGTTTAATTTATTCTCAACGTCAGCTCATATCGTCATTGATCAACTTTTAAGTTTAGATTTGGTTCAAATAAATAAATATCAAAACTTTTTGTATAGACTATTAGATTTAGTATTTTTGAGTAACGATTTATTATTTAATATTTATGAAAATAATTATCCAATTTTAAGTAGCGATATGCATCAGATTGACTAGAAATTGAAATTAAAATTGAAAACTTTGGCAAGAATATATTTTCTAACAATTTTCAATATGATTACAATAATGTTAATTACAATTCATTAAATATATTTTTGGAAAGTGCAAACTGGGACATCATCTTGGAACCGGTTGGCCTGGTCGATAAATATAATGCTTTTATTAATGTGATAAACAATTCGATAGAAATGTTTGTTCCGAAAAAAAAACTGTATTGTCAAATCATCCTAAATGGTTCAACCGTAATTTGTTAAGACTAAAAAATGCTAGAAATAAAGCTCATAAAATATACCGAAAAATAGATCTTGCAGACAAGAAATATTTTGAAAGATTACGAAGGGAATTTGAGTTTTAAAACCGCTTCCTTTATCGTAATTATATGTGGTCCTTGGAGTGTAAAGTAACAAATGATAACAATAGTTTTTGGTCAGTAATAAACAAAAAGAGGAATATAAGTGGTTTTCCTCGACACATGGAATTCGAAAATAAAGTTTCAAGTGATCTGTCTACAAGTTGCTCTCTATTTGCCGATTTTTTTAGGTCAAATTTTGTTACACCTCAAAAAGCCAATGTAAGGAGTAGTTTTGCTAATGTTACTCCAATTGTTGACTTAGGTAATATAATGCTTGAGAAAGACGAGATTTTAGTAGCTCTCAGTAAACTCGATTGGAAAAAAAGCAGTGGCCCCGATGGCATACCACCTATTAGGGAAAAATTGTCCTGCTTTAGCTGTTCCGTTAACAGTAATATTTAACTACTCTCTCAACAGTGGTGATTTTCTCGACTGCTTGAAATTATCCAGGATCACACCAATTCACGAATCCGGCCCAATAAATAATATTAAAAATTATAGACCGATATCTAAATTATTTTGTTTTCGAAAAACATTTGAAGCAACTCTATCGATTTTAGAGATCCATATACGCTTAAAGCGTTATATGTATCTCTGGTAAGACCAATTTTAGAATACGGTGTAATTATTTGGAATCCTTATTACAATATCCACGTATTAAGAATTGAAAAAATTCAAAAAAATTTTACTCGTTTTGCCCTGAGAAGATTTCAACTCACAACAGGAAGACCCTCATATGATGCAAGATGTAAGTTCTTAGGTTTAACAAAATTGTCTAATAGAAGATCTGTTTTCTGTGTTATGTTTGCTCGCGATATTTTGACATCGCATATTGATTCATCAAATTTATTACAGAGTTTCGGTTTAGCTATGCCACCGAGACTACTTAGATCGCAGAACTTGTTGAATACTCAATTTCATAGAACAAATTATAGTAGAAATGAACCGTTTTCAAGGTGTTCCGCTTTGGTTAATGAGTTTTTAGCTGTAAATAATAAGATTGATGTTTTTTTATTAAATAGAACTCAATTTAAAGCAGGTTTAAAAAACTTTGCAGTTATTTCAAGCTTTTACTATTTTTTTACTCTTGCTTTCTAACATCGATTCAGCAAAGGCATAGCAAAAGCTTTTTTTTCGTAATTGTTTTGCTTTCGCTTTGCTGGGCATTTTTATTTCAAAAAGTAATTTGCAGGAAAAGCTTTTTCATTATTTTTTTAAATAGCTACAGCAAAATGAGTTGAATACAGCTAAACAGCATTTGCTGTTGCTTTGAATTACTATTCAGCATTTACAGCACTTTACAATACACTTTTGTTTTACATAGAGTTACTGTCCTTTTTTGTTCCTTGTTCGTTATCTTGTTGTGTTGTGATTTGATTTTGTAAAATATATAATAAATATTAATTTTGTTAACAATAAAAAGTAAAAATGTCACGAAGAAAAACTAATTGTATTTGGAGATATTTTGATGAGAATGTTGATCTTGGTAATACGTCCTGTAAAATATGTAAAGCTATCCTAAAAAAACAATAGAAATTTTAATTTAAAACAGCATATGATAAACATCCACAATTATAATAGAAATCAGTTATCAGAAGGAAACGTTATTAGTATCAATAATCTAAGTAGTAAAACAAAAACAAAAAGTATTAAAATAGAAATAAGTAAAAATGTACTTTTTTTTTTATTTACCACGAAATTTAAATTCATTCAACACAACCACTCTGCATGAATAAATCAGAATACTAATACGCTAATACTATACAATGTATTTGCTTAGAGATTAGAGAAACCAACACAGTATAGCTTTAATAGTTTACTCAGCACAGCAAATAGCTTTTTTTTTACTTTGACTTAAAATATTGAAAAGCATTCAGCAAAATTCTACTATTACTATTATGTTTTGAAAAGCAAAAGCACATGCGTAGTATTTGTATGTGTAAAAAGCATAAAACTATTACTTTACTTCGGTTAAGTTGAAACAGCAAAGCGCAGTAATAGTTTTTTTTTTTAATTTGAAATGCTGTGATAGTCAGCAACAGCAATAATTTAAGTGCTTTTACTATTTCTGCTGTAGTTTTTTAAACCCTGATATAAAGATCTTGCGTTATATAGTGTTAATTATATTTTTGAATAATTTTAAGTACTCTTTTTTTTGTTTTTTCTTATTTTTATATATAGTTTTTTTTTTTTGTTGTTTTGTTGCTAGTCTGTAAGATCTAACTTTGTAAACAAATAAATAAATAAATAAATATAAAATAATGTACCGCAATACCATAGATTTCGAAATTTAAACTGGACGTTCTTATGGAAAACGTATTTTAATACCCAGAATTAATTTGACCTATACTGGCACATTCTTATCATTTTCTATAAGACGAACACAATTTCCAATCATTTTAGCATTTGCTATGACTATTAATAAATCTCAAGGACAAACTTTCGATAAAGTTGGTATTTATCACAACCTATATTTGGTCATGGCCAATTATATGTGGGTGCCAGTAGAACGCGTACATTTGATTGTATTAGTTTTTATCTTAAAGAGCAAATAAATCAAGGGCATCTTATAGAAAATAATAATAACCGGGTTTGTACAAAAAATGTAGTTTATAAAGAAATTTTAAATTAATAAAAACATTAATCGTACTTTTACTTAAATAAAATCAAAAATAAATTGCTTATGTATAAAAAAAAAAGTTAATCCAAATAAAACAAACATTAACATAAAAAAACCTTTTAAGGTCTACAAAATATATTACAGTAAATTATAAAAAATTTTGTATAATTTTTATCAAGCTTCCTCGAATTGCGAGCAATTCTAGTCAATATTTTTATTTTTTTTTAATGGGAAGTGTTATGTAACCACGACTTCTTAAGATCTATTGTACTTCCCCGTTTATCTCAGACTTGTGGATCTATGTCCTTTATAAACCCTATTATTGCTTTGATGTCAATTTCAGAATCAGGACTTTCAGTACCGTACTTAATTAAGCACGAAAAGGTACGAATCAAAGACTTCCATCCTAATTCAGATATAAATATTTGATAGGAGTAAAAACAATAATAAAAATAATTTTTTTGCTAATAAGGAAGTTTAGCTTATTGAGAATAAGTACCGTTAAATTGTTAAATAAGATACGTACCTAACTTAAAGTAATTTCGAGAAAGAGGTGTTATACTATTGTCAAGATCATAAAAAAATAATTTTTTTAGATTTATTCCTAATGTCTTCATAACTCTCATACTTGTTGACAATTTTGCTATTTTTTATAACCTTCTTTGGATTTCAGAGCTTTGCTGCAAAGGTCATTAAACCGACCTGAAGGAATTCCTTTCATACTGTTTATGTTGTTGATGTTTTGAGTTAATAATTAAGCCCTCCAATTTTTCCGGTCACGGGCGGATTCTCTCCAGTTGAAGATGCGAAATTGTTTCATATCTGCCGATACTTCGTCTCTCCAACGAAGGTTTGGTCTGCCCCGACGTCTTATATCTTCGGGTCTGGATTTGAATATTCTCTTGGCTTGAGCATTTCCGTTCATCCGCTCTAGGTGTCCGAGCCACTGCAGTCTCTTGACCTGAATTTTCATGGCTACGTCCACCTCATTGTACAGCTCATATAGTTCGGCATTATACCTTCTCCTCCAGACCCGATCGTCGTTTTCCGGATCATATATCCGACGAAGAATTTTTTCTAACAAGACACCAAGTGTCTTCGGCAGTGTCAATGATTCTGATCCGTAAAGCAAAACCGGGAGTATGAGCGTTTTGTAGATTTGTACTTTGGTGTTTCGAGAAAAAAGCTGTGACCCGAAATGTTTGGACAACCCAAAGCAGTAACGGTTTGCAAGGATTATTCTTCGCCGTACCTCTGCATTGATATCGTTTATGGGACTAACGCTGGTTTCAAGATAGGTAAACTCCTGAACTACCTCGAAATTATATGTGCGGACAGTGATGTTTTGACCAATATGATGTTGAGAGGCCTTTTTATTTGTCGACAACATATATTTTGTCTTATCCTCATTTACTTCAAGACTCATTCGTTTCGCTTTTTCTTCAATTTGGATAAAGGCCTCGACGACGCCCATTGTGATCTGGCGATGACGTCAATGTCGTTTTATTGCCAATCACCACAGCGCATCTTGTGTTTTCAAGGAACATTTTTGACAATCGGATGAGCTTGGCTGATACACCGAATTCCGACATAGCAGCATACAGCTCGCTGCGGTATACGCTATTGTATGCAGACTTAAAATCAATAAATAGGTGTGTATCGATTTGAAACTCATAGGTCTTCTTCAGGATTTGCCTAATTGCGAACATCTGGTCACTTGTTGACTTTCCAGCGTGAAAACCGCATTGATAACTGCCAATAACAGCGTCACAATAGGGCTTCAGACATTCGCACAAAATGTTAGACATGATCTTATATGCGATATTTAAGAGGAATACTCCTCTATAACTTTTACAGGACGTGGCGTCGCCCTTTTTGTAAATGGGGCATATAGAGCTGGTACTGCAGTCATTAGGCATGCTCTCCTCCTTCCGGATGTTGCCCATGATTTGGTGCATGCAGTTAACCAAAAATCGTCTCCAGCTTTAAATAGTTCAGCTGGGAGTTCATCAGGTCCAGCAGCTTTATTGATTTTCAGCTTGCTGATGCCTTGGTCAACAACCTCTACCGTGGCTTGGCTTTTTTGTAGAAATTCCACACTTCGCCTATATTTCTATGAAATTTGATATTTATAAGCAGAGATTTTTCGAAGTCTCATTTTTTTCGCCTGATGAGTTTCTTCTCATCTTTTCTTTTAGCCTTATATTCTTCCTTCGTTGCTCTTGTTTTCCGTTGCAGCGCTTTTTTATACACCTCGTTCTCCTTGTATTAAAATGTTAAACTATTTTTAAGATATTAAATAAAGTGAATTATAGTTTTAAGTTTTTCAATTTAACTTATTTATTATGTATTAAAAAAATATTTAAAACATTGATTTTTTTTAATAAAGAAAATAAACAAATAAAATAAATATTTTTCATTTATAATACTAATGCTAGACCGGCGAATGTTACGCCGGGAATAGCTAGTATATCGTATTTTTGTTTCTTCATTATTTTGGATTCTATCCAACGCAATTCCTGTAACGCAGTTGTGTCAGCTTTATACTTCGTGAGGACATTTTCCAATATGTTAGATGCACCTGGGTTGTGTAATGTTCGAACGTTCCAGGTGCAAATTCTAAAATTAAATTCCTTACGAGTTCCGGGTCTGTTTCCAATCAACCCATCCATATCCGAGACTTGTATTAAGTCTTTCATAACTATATTTTTTTATGGGTTAGGTAGTTAACCTAACGCCAACCTTCAATCTGAGAGGTTTGTTTTTGCGCACTTACAATTTTGGCCTATCGTATAATCGGATGCTCTATAGGACAGTTTCCGGAGTTCACCACGTGAAGGTAATGTAAGCACTTGCTCGGGAACTGGACAGTTACGCATCTGGGTCAGTGGCCGGTTAGATATTACCCTGTCAATCCCAAGCCGGACCATCCAATATACAGAATCATTAAAACAGCAACGATGCTTTCAAAAGTCCTTTTTTTGGTTAAAGGATACGATGTGCCATTAAGGATATATATTTTTGAAAAGCTAAAAACCCCAAGTATCTTTGAATAAAACAATATTTAATTAAATATATACATATTAAAGATAAAATTTCCGACTTATTTGCTAAAAATATGAGTAAATAACTATATTATTAAGAATAAATTACCTTAAAAATAAAAGTAATTCAGTATTTACTATAGCATATATAGCATATTTCTCACATGTTAACAATTCTTAACAATTACTCCAAATAATCATATAAATGTCCATGTATCAATATGATGTTCTCTTCTTCATGGGCGAAAAACCTCCGCCCTGGGCCCCTACCGCGTATTCCGATTTTCGTAAAACGAATTTCGTATTCGAAAGATTGGTAGTAATAGGAAATTCGAGTTAAAATAAGTTTGACAACTCGAAAATCGTATATACGAATCCGAATGTAAATTTTTGTACCATGTAATACTACTTGCGAATATTTTTTAACATATTTTATCCGAATGGTTTTTTGTTATCGAATGGAGGTAAAACTTTGTTTGTTTTAAAATTAAGTGAGTTATTTAAAAATATAATTATACTTAATATTACAATAATAACTAATAATATAAAAAAACTACATTTATATTTAATTTAGTATTTAAAAAAATTTATATTATTCCATATTTGTGTTTTATAGTTTAGGCTTAAACAAAAAACAACACCATCTCAATTTAAAATAATTATGGAGTTTCAAAACGAAATACAAATGCAATGAAATTGATATAGTTTTAATTAAAAAAATAAAAAATAATAAACACACATTTAAAGTATACAAAAACATTACTGACAATTAGAAATTCGGAAACTTACGTTACCAACTTAAATGACGTTTATTTCCTTACGAATTTGATACGCGGTACCAATTAATTTTACATTCGAATCGAAAATTCGGAAAATAGTTCGAAACCGAATTTCATACACGGTAGGCCTGAGCTCTGAATTTTGTAACATAATTTTATTTTATTATCCGAATTTCATACACGGTAGGGGGCCTGTTTTTAAAAAACTGGAGGATCTTGTACAGCTCTACATCAGTTAGATACATCGTAAATAGTTCGGTGACATCGTAAATGTCTTAAAAAAACTAAGTTGTCAATTTTATCGAAAAATAAATTGGCAACATTTTGTAATAAGAGCTTTCTGAGACATTGTGTTTTAATTTATTAGTGATCAATCAAATTGAACATACAGTTTTTATTAACACTAATCAAAAATTTTGTAAACCCAAATACCTGTCAAAATGTCTGACTCAATATAAATATTGTATCAATTGTACCTCTGTTTTGATAGAATCCCGGCTGAATTTCTGACTGTACTGTTGTTTTGGTGATGGTTTTAAAGAATTTAGTTGAAGAAGAAATAAATATTGAATTGGCTAATAACAGTTATTTTAAGAATATCTTATTTATTTCAGATTTAATTCAAAGTATCTATCTAATATACTCATTTACACACGCATATCAAAAATATAAAAATAAAAATGGCAAGTAAAACACTGTTGGCATTTATTATTTTAATAGTATTAAATAAATTAAATTTGATAAATACATATCCAAGTGGTGCTCCAGAATCAGTATGTCAAACAATGTTACCATTTCATGGTGGTGGTATATCCCCTCAAACTACAGCATCACCATTTCGAATAGATATATCGTCATCAATAGTTGGTCAAGGACAAACAATGCGTATTGACATTACTGCAAATCCACCAGAATTAATATTTGAAGGCTTTATGATACAGGCGAGAAATCTTAATCCACCATATCAAGTTATTGGACAATTTACTCAAACACCAGAAAGTGTAGTAAAATTAATGAATTGTAATGGTGTTGCAACATCAGTTACACATTATGATACATCACAAAAGCAAGGACTTACTTTAGAATGGAATGCGCCAGTTGATTTTCTAGGACAAATTATATTTAAGTAGGTTTTAATTAAAATTTTTAAATTTTAAATTTATTTATTTTAATCATTAATATCATTAGTGCAACTGTTGCCCAACAGTACCATCAGTTTTGGACTGGTATACCTTCAGATCCCGTTCAAATTGTAAAACGCGAGTCAGGTCCACCTGGGGTTATTGGAATTTCAAGTACACGTCGACCAGTAACATCAACACCCGAAGTTGTTTATACACCAGAAAAAATTGATGAAGTAAGTAATTTTGAAATACTTCGAGATAATTAAAACTATTTGAATTTTGTTACATTACAGCCGAAAGCAGAAGATCTATTTTATAAAGGATGTGGAAAAATTAAAACATGCTTTGGTTTACCAGATGGTTGTTTGAAAGAAGAAAATTGTCGTGCCTTAGCTTCTATTAATGTTCGTGGTGATATATATGAATTTGAATTGAAATCATCATTAAGTAAGTAATAGATGCCCTAGAGCCACATTTCGTGCCGCCATTAGCAAAAATGGCCTTGTTTGTGCTTGTGTCATACCCAACAAGAGTTGTTTCGTCGGGCATACCTAATCGAAACAGGCAACTGATCGTCATAATTCGCATTCCAGAGATCAGGCCCAAAGGTAGATCGCTTCGCTGGTCCGTGGTAACCACTATAGAACTTCTACTTTCCAGTGTATCAGGTATTAATGCCCGATCCGCCAAATAGTCGTCTACCACTCGAAGGATGTATTCTGGAAATTGGTAATTCTCTTCCAGTGCCCTCATAATATATGCCCATTTGGAGTTAAACAAATTTTTCACATCGAGTGTCACCAGCAGTACCATTCGCCTCGAGATGTGGATATACATTTCTGCCCGCGCTACGGCATTCACCACTTCAATGATGGCGTCCACTGCTAACCTGGCAGCTCTGAACCCATATTGCCTGCCTTATCAACAGATGGATCCTCGGTAGCGGACTGTAACCTCGACTGCAACGAATTCTACAGTATTTTCTCAAGCGTATCCAGCATGCACAATGATCGGTAATAGGAAGGCAACTTGGGTTTCCCTTTCTTTCCCTTGCCAATCAGCACAAGACGTGCTATCTTGGATCATTTTGGAGAAACTCCTGCTGAGAGCCACGCACTGTACATGTTTAGTAAGAGGTCAGGTTTGACTCGTAAGACCCATTTCCAAATCTCTAAATGGATTGTGAATAGTCCACGAGCTATTATTCGTGTTGAGGCTGCAATCGTAGGGTATTTATCGTTTCTAGTCCCACGTTTTTTAGATACAATTTATTAACCCTGACTCCACGGAAATAAACCGTCCCTTAATTTCCGCAGATATCCATTCTTGCTGCTGCTAGCAGCGCTGCGGAATTCCTTTCGGAATTTGTAAACCGCTAGCCAACCGCCTCTTTCCGGTTTATAGCCCGCTGGAATTTGCGTCGAAACCTCAGGTACTCTGCAGGTCTAAAACTTCATATGCTCACCAGTATATAGGTCTCTTTCCGTGCCTAGATCGCCTGCCTGGCGTGAAACTTTCACATGTCGTCCGTCAACACAATCCACATTCCAGAAGGGGTATTCAGCAGGGACCACATGGCAAAACCCTTTTTGGTTAAAGTAAGGATCGCCACTCGTATAATCTACGATCACGTGCTGTACAATCCTGTACTATCAGGGAAAGGGATAGTAAAAGACACATCCGAAATAGCTTTGGTACATGTAGGCCGCCTAACAGTTTGTGTGTTGTCGTTGTTCAGAACGAGTAGTCCCATTCTGGCCGCGATTTCTAACACATATCCCTCATATCATCAGAATTTGGCATTCCTTACTCCAATTTCAAAATCTCGTCACGATCATGCGCTCTTACTGACATCCACCTGGGAATTGTGGATGTCAGTAAGAGCGCCCAAAAGCAAGACACCTAGAGCACCCCTACATATTCATTCTCTTCCGGATAATGCAGCTTATACAACCAATCTATATCGTCCCGATGCGGCTTACCTTGCGTAATCGTCTTGCCTTCAGGTCAACGATTTCAGTTTTTTGTCTCCAATTATTTTCAGCCGTCAGCCCAACTCAAAACCCTATTTCCGAGATGACAGACCGTCTTGCGTCCTTCACTTCCACTTCTATGGTAACGCATTCCAAGCCCGAATCTCAATAAAGCATTTTGTTGCAAGGCTACCGTCTTGTCCCCAATACCATTTCAATCACTTTTCTGAAGCCCTCTCGATTTTGAGTCCCAGAACCAAGTCCTATTAGAAGTCCTCCAGACCAGGAGGCCTCTTTACCTCAGTCCCTGACTCTTCTGGCTTATTTCTTAGTCGGATATCAGCAAGCACTGGTTCCTCGTAGGAGTGTTTGGTCTTATCAGCACCGCTTCGGCTTTTATTCTTATATCGTTGTCCTTCGGCTTTCCCGCAGCAGCCTTGGCTACTGTTTGCTCAGGACAAGCTCTGCATTAGAATTCTGCGGAGGCTTCTTTGATTGAACGTTTATCCACTCTACTGTTTCCCATGATATTTACCAGCTGCCTGTTTGTTTTTTACGTCGAGCCTACAAGGCGAGCTCATGAAGATCAGATTTCCTTTCTCCTCATCCTGTAATATTACCGGTGTTGGCTCCACCGCTTTGCAAATCACCTCCCGTGTTTATATATCGTTACACTATCCTTTAAATCTCTTTGGTGTCTCTCTGATAATAATAATATAATACATATAAATAAAAAAGCACAAATATATAACATTTATAATTTCGTTAGCAATAACGTTAAATTTTGTTACGTTAATTTAACATTTTTGTTCACAGAGGATGTTAAATATGTTGCGGTAGCTATTTCAAGTGATAATAAAATGGGCGAAGACTTAGCATTGGAATGTGTTCAAGAGGGTAATAAAGTTAATGTTTATACCTCATGGCTAACAGGAAATCCAAATTATGCAGCATCTAGATTAGGAGTGGTAAACTATTCTTTAAAAAATAATTAACTATATTATCATCGTGTTTTGTGAAACAACTTCATTTATAAAAATCTTGTTCTGAAGGGTCAATTTCAATTAGTTGACTTAAATTCAACTAGTTGATTCAATTTTTTTCAATTTCAAATTAAATGTTTTTTTGTATTATTAAAAACATTTATTTAGTGCACAAAAAATTTACATTTTTTTAATATTTATAATTTATTTTCGTAATTTTTAATGTTACTACATATTTATTTATTTATTTTATAAATTTTTTGTGTTAATTTTTCTTCATATATTTTTAGTTATTCAGTAAGGAATTTTTTACTGTATTATTTTTTTCGTTAAATAAGTACAAAGAAGCTTCATATGAAGTTCAACGTGAAGAAATTAGATACTCACCATACTTTTTAACTCCTTACGCTCAATGGCAACGACCAAGACAACTTCTACAGAAAAAAACAACAAATTGTCATTGTCTTTGAATTAGATTTGGGTTGGTTGGTTGGTTATTAGGGTGGATATAAGAGTCTGTCCTCCGACTGTCTTATTTCCTTCGCACGCGGCCCGTTGTACCCCCTCTCAGCCATTTCACCTCCGCCTCTCAGCAGACTCCGTTACTGAGCCAATTTATACCTCTTATGAATCTAACAATTTCTGCCGGTTTTTTCTCCGAGAAGTCCTCCCAGTAGTAACCCTCTAAGATATTTGATCTCCTCGTTCTCTGCGTTGGGCATATGCAAAGTACGTGTAGCACCGTTTCCACCTCTTCTCCACATCCTCTGCACATGTTGTTTTCTGTAAGGCCCATTCTGGCCGCGTGTCCTCTGAGCATGAGATGCCCTGTAACTACGCCTACATATAACCTTAGGTTTTATTCAGCGCCAGAATTACTTTTGTTTTTTCCGCATCCGGTATTCCCCAGAAATTCTTTGTCTGAATAGCCCCCTCCGAGCTTCTCCAGGTGTTCAATTGTGTGGTTTTTCCCACTTTATCGTGCTTATTTTCATAGCCTGCATTGTTAGTCCAACCACTAACTCCTCAGACTCATCATTTCTAGCGCCTTCTTTTGCAAGTTTGTCCGCTTTTTCATTTCCTTCTACACCGGAGTGGCCCGGTGTCCAGTAGAGTAAAACTTCATTTGTCACTCCTAAAAAGTTTAGTGCTTCTCTGCAGCAGATAGTCGTTGCTGCCTTCGTTTTTTTGTTATTTATTGCTTTGATGGCTCCTTGGCTATCGCAGCAAAAAATTATGTTTTCTGCGTTTATACCTCTGTTTAGAAGCATTTCTGCTCCTCTTTTAATTGCCATGATTTCACATTGGATGGTCGTGGCATTCTTATTCATTTTTGTTTTTGTTTCTAAGAAAGGATCTGCGCAGTAGATACCAATTCCACAATTCTCACCTTTCTTAGTCCTATCTGTGTATATCTTTATATGGTTTTCGTATACTGCGTCGGTGATTTTACTCTCATCGTTTCGTGGTATTTTTATCTTAAACCTTCTGTCTGGACATTGCTCTACATTACTGTAGTCCCATTGTCCTTCCTCTGTGAAGATTTTTCGGAACTCTTCGCTTACGTTGAGGTCCGTTATTTTCTCATGTGGTGTCTTTCTACTTACGACCATCCACTCTCCTGTTATACGTAAACGTACAGCTGTATCCATTGCTTTACGTTTTGTATGAATTTCTATAGGTGTTATGTTCAGCATTGTCTCTAAGGATCTTGTTGCTGCTGTCTTAGTTGCGCCAGTAATGCCTAAACAGCATTGGCGTTGTATCTGTGTGAGTGTTTTTATGTGTTTTTTCCTCTCCAGAGCGGTCCACCAGATTATCGACCCGTAAGTGACCATAGGTCTTATTATACAGGTGTAAATCCAGTGCACTACTTTTGGAAATAAGCCCCACGTTTTTCCAATTGCACTTCTGCAGAACCAGTAAGTTCTTAGTGCTTTATTTTTCCTTTCCTCTAAGTGTTCGTTCCATTTTAGTCTTATATCTAAAATTATTCCTAAATATTTAACTTTCTGTGATAAGTTAATCCGTGTTCCCCCTATGCTTGGGGTGTTCATATTACTTACTGTCCTTCTTCTATTAAAAAGGCATAGTTCTGTTTTCTCTGGGTTTAGCTTAAGGCCATTTTCTTGTGTCCAAACCGATACGAGATTTATGGCCTCCTGCATTTTATCTCCTAGAACTGAGTCTTTTTTGTTGGTTATGAATTAGATTTAATTTTCATTTTAACGTTGTGAAACATATTTTTGACAAATTCCACAAAGTGGAACTAAATGCTAAATGAAAATGACATTTGGTTGTCAGATTATAATTCATCAGATAGAGAATTATAATTTCGGAAACGAAAATATATCAAATGTAGATAATAAAAAACTTATTACAAGATTCCAAATCCTACACCTAAAAGTTAACATAGGAGTGCCCATAGACAATGCAACTTGTTCGTACAGCTAGTCGTACAACTTGTCGTCAGACTACCCTACCCGTTACAACTTTTCTACAAACAGTTGTACAACCATCAAATTTCTCATTTAGGTTCATTCAGTTAATTGCAATCTATACAATTATATTTTTTGAACAAACATTTAGGATTTTATATTTGATTATAGTTATATGACTAAATTTTCCTATTAAAATCACATTTTACTTAAGTTTCCTTTGTCATTTATTTATTTAGCTATATATATATTTTTTTGGAGACTTGCCTGTTTTTTTAATGTATAGAAGATATATTTTAGCAATTTAAATCTATTTTATTTTTTAAAATATGTAGATAGTTTTTAAAAATTATATGTCGATAGTGTTCAATATTTTATGACAATAAAAACTGAACACACCTATTGATGTGAACATCACTTTTTTTTTTCCAAGTAACTTCGTATTCAATACTTTCCAGTAATCATTAGTACTCGATACTTTTTAACCGATATTTTTAGATTCGTTGACTAAAAACTTTATTAAGTAAAAATGAAAAGTAATTTATTTGTAGTGTTTGAATTTTTTGTACCTATTGTATTTTTTCATCTTTTTCTTTATCTCAGTTCAGTTTGTTAATTAAAAGAAATATATCAAGAGTAAACTTAAAAAATTCATAATACTTAATCTAATTTATATATTAAATATTTTTGTTGTACGTTATTTAACTTAATTTGGCTTTTTCTATATTTTACATTGTTTTTTTATATGTCCGATAAGCAGTACAGTTTTGATCAACAAACTCGGTATTGACTTCACTATCAATCCCGATTACCACTACAGTATTGATCAACGAACTTGGTATCGATAATCTCGATAATGTCGATTACCACAATTTAAAGAATATTTTTTTTGTTGTTGGTACTCTTGTCGATACTTCGAGTTGAAATTTAAACAATACAAAGAGTAACAGTATCAGATATTTTTACAGAAAAGTAGCCGATACTTTTATTCTTGTTCAATACTCGATACTTGTCTTGCTTGAGTAGATACTTTTCGCAGATTACACACACAAACACAATACAATTTGAAAAGTTGTACAACGGTACAACTAGTTGAACAACCAAGTTGGATCATCTATGGTAGCTTAAAAAATGTAGTTTTTAAGTTTTTATGTCACTCACTCAACCTTTGCCCATTTATCGTAAGTTTTAAGGGTCGCAATTGAATAAAATTTAGTATACGCTGGGTGGCGCAGTAGGTAGAGCGCCTGCCTTTCCCAGGTTCGATTCCCGATGAAGCAAAAAAATTATTTATCGGTTTTTCGACCTGGTCCAGTACCCTTTGTCATTGGGATAAAATAAAAAATGACAAAAAATAATTGAGAGTATTATCTGGTAACAACTTAAAATAAAATGGAGCTATTCTATTTAAGAAGCTTAGTTCCTGACAATATTAGTAGATTTCCACATTTAATGAGTTGATAAGCCAGTAATTTGATAAATAAATACTCGAAATATTGTAGATATTGTAGTGTAAAATTGCAGTGCCGTACTTAATTAAGCACGAAAAAGTAATTCTACCTAAGTTACTGTCAAGAACATAAAAAAAAAAAAAAAAAAAAAAAAAAAGATATGATCTTTGAAATCATTTCAATAATTTTTAATTTTCTTAAAATTTTTACCTTTTTTTTAATTTTTAAATAACTTATTCATTTTTGTTCCATAAAAGTTATTGCTGAAGAACATGATAACTTCAGTTAATCAGTTTATACAAAAAAAAAATGTATAATACGCAGTAAAATTTTTGAAGATAGGTTCATGGAAATATCTTTCGTAACATATCATTTTTTTTTGTACTTTTCGGTAAGTGCTGCCTCCATAACTGTATAAGTGAAGTTATATGCTTATGTTAGAAATATTTTCAACGGCAGTTACTAGTTATTCAGTTTTAAATTCATAAATTACTTAATATTATTAAATTTTTTTTTATTTGAAAGAGCTTAAAATTTTATACAAAATGGCATTCATAACTAAAATTCGACAAAATTGCAGTTATGCAGTTATCATCTTTCGTTGTAAAATCACAGAATTAATTTCAATAATTTTATAGCCTCAAACAGCACGTTTAATAACATCATCGTACATTGGTGGTATTATACATTGTAAATTTGAAAAAGAACCAAAGACAACAGTTCAAGTTACAACAATTGACTTAGTTAAAAATCAATATCATTTACTTTTGGCAACTGGTAGTGCTCTTAAAGACACAGGAATTGGTTATCATCAAAATAATCGTTTGGCTACAGGATCACCATTTTCATTCGCAGTTGTACAAGATTTATCTGGTGCTTCAAAAATATTATTACGTATTCATGGCGCTTTCATGACTGCTGCATGGATTGGTTTCACATCACTTGGCATAGCATTAGCAAGATATTTTAAACAAACTTGGGTTGGAACTCAACTGTATGGAAAAGATCAATGGTTTGCTGTGAGTTTTTTAATTTCGTTTCGCTTTAATAAAATTTAAATAAAAATATTGGATTAATGTTAGATAAGAATAATCAAACATATTTATTTTCATATTTTATTACAGTGGCACCGAATTTGTATGATGACGACATGGTCGTTAACTATGGCTGCCTTTATAATTATATTTGTTGAAATTGGTGGTTGGTCAGGTGGAGATAACCCACATGCAATACTTGGTGCTATAACAACAGCTTTATGTTTCTTTCAACCAATTGGTGCGCTCTTCCGTCCAGCACCAAATTCGAAAAATCGTCCAATATTTAACTGGTGCCATTGGTTAGGAGGAAATTTAGCTCATTTATTAGGACGTATGTTTTTTTATTCAATTTTTATTATATTATTTTAATTTTTCTAAATTTATCTTTAATCACTTTTTCAGTTATTACAATATTTTTTGCTGTAAAACTAGCAAAAGCTGAATTACCAGAATGGATGGATTGGATATTAGTATCATATGTTGCATTTCACGTTTGCATGCATTTAATATTCTCAGTAAGTAATCCAAATAATTTTAAATCTGTGAAAAATATAGAAATTACAAAATTATGAAAAGGAAGAATAGTATTTTTTACTTAATTATATTAAATTTGAATTTGTAAATTATTGGCTTAATTACAAAAAAGAAACTACATGCGTAGTACGTAGTAAAAAAGACCGTTATAATATACAGAAACACAAAAGTAGGTTGATCGTATGATAATTAGAATTGAGATGGGACATTTCATATTAAAACAGGCGGAATGATTGGTTACAAAACAATGAAATTGTATGTATGTATTCAAAATAGAATCAAAAAGAAGAGTTGTTGAAGTTTTGACGATTTACAATTTGGAAAGTAGCCCTTTACATCCAGTAGATTATTGTAGATTATTTAAAAAAGGGGAAATTACATGTATGGAGATTTTGAATCGCATGACTTATGACACTTGTGTAAATATGGAACCTGTAGAAGATATTGTTGATGGCACACCACCTTTATTTGATGAAACAAGAAGAAACTTCTCGAGGTGAAGATTCTAATTCAGATAAAGCAAATTAAGATAGTTCAACTAGTATTCTATGCCATGATCGATTCCGAAATATTTTATTATTATTATGCAAATAATTCATGTAATAAATGTATTGTATCTTTACAATCTCTAGCTATATCTGAAAATTTTTCTTTCATTAACAGTCCATATTACAATGCAAATGTTAATGATACAATGCTAGTGTACTCTTGAAGAAAGATGAAATTCTAAAGAATTTATTTAATTTTTCAAATTATTTTAGTTTCACTTAATGTAATTTTAGCAAGTTATCTTTATCTATTATCATTTTGAGACACAAGAATGAAATAACGCTCTAATAAAATGAAATAATGCGACAATAAAAAAATTTAAAATTTGCGGCTTTATTTCAATCCGCCTAAAACAAAAACAACTACACATCTTATGCAGAAAATTTTATAGTTTTATAGTAAATTAAATATGTACCGAAGAATGGAGGAATATCAAACGGTTTCCTGAAAAACAATAAAATAATAACTGTTATAAAAAATTCAAATTCTAATGAAAATGTTGTCGATTAATTAAGACAGTATGTAATGTATTAACGGTCTTTGGTAGCTGGTAAACTTTTGAAGTGTGATAATGTTTTGTTAGTGTGATAATATTTTTCACACTTGTTTGATGTTATACATTATGGAGTATATTTTTGAAATATCGGATATTTTTATTACCGGCAACACTTTTTTAACAATTTTTTGAGTAAATGTATATAAAAATAAGATAATTTTTTTCCACAGATTATTTGGACGTTTTAAAAATGTTTTTCTTGGTGTGGTACGGCTTAGCGTAAAAATATTTTAAGGGGATCCTTGAGAATCCTTGGAGTATTTTGGAAAAAATTGTTCTAACGTTTATCTTTAAATTTAACCTGGGCTACAGACAACGGCAGTTCCTCCTAAGGGGCAGGTTGGGCAGTGCCCTCCCAGTGAAACTAACCCCAATTCTAAAAAACGTTTAATACTTCTTGATTATAAAATCAAACAAAAAAAATGCGTATGCATATGACATAATGTAGAGAATTTGCATTTTAACATAAAGTGTCGAGGTAGAAATATTTTTATTATGTTGAATTACAAATTTAACATATGAACAAATTTCTGATCTGACTGATACGTTTTTTGTAGTGCGTAGTGCACGTACTTTTGTACATGTATAAATCAATACTATCAAATATCAATATCAATTTGTATAACAATATATACAAATACAATATATATTTAGTAGGGCAGATCTTGTCCCCATAAAAAACCACAAACTAAATAACTATACAAACCTTTTTTTCAATTTTACATTAAAAAATGCTTCGAGTCTTACTCCATTGTCTGCAAATAAAAAACATAATGGCATAATGCATACTCTACTCACTTCTTATGTTTTTGATTTTATTTATATATGTATTTCTCGAAATCAAATCAGTTTTTTTTTTTTTTTAAATCATCCAACGCTTTTATATTTAAAAAGCCCCGAAACTAATTTTTGCTTCGTTAAAAAAAGATTTATTTGTATGGAAAAGCGAAGATTTTGAAGAAGTGATTGAATGAATGATTTTTTTTTCAGGTAAAGTCATATAAAATTTCAGTAACCTTAACTAATTTCAGTAATTTTGACTAAAAAATAAGATTGTTACATTACAATATTCAACTATCAGTTATTATTTTTCTTACTAAAGCACACGTTATCCAAATAATAAATATGACTTTACCTGAAAAACAGCAAAATCGTTTTTTTTACAAAATTTTCAGATGTGAAAAGCTAAATTTTAAGTTTGTACAGCTATTATTCAAAAACAGTAAGTCTGATACTCATCCAACAGATACCGTTAATTAGGTGTATTAATTTAAAAAAATAATATTATGAAGATGTTGCTCTAATTTCAATTCCTTCGAAGCTGTAGTGGATATTGCTTAGACATAATTTTTCTAATCGATTTTCTTTAACCCTCTGTAGCCCTGGTTAAATTTAAAAATAGACCCCTAGTCTAGAACAATTTTTCCCTAAAATACTCCAAGGAATCATCCCTTAAAATATTTTTGTTCTAAATCGGACCACCCTGTATAAAATAAATATCCCGAATAGAATTTTAGAAAATTCTTTGCAGCGATCTATTTTTTTCTTATTTTGAGGCATTTCAAATAAATTGTACGGGCATAATGAATCTAAAATTTTCCTTAAATCTTTTATGGCATTTAGAACTTAAAATAAAAACTAATACCATAAGAAAAAACGATAAATAATCTATAAAAATTTTAATTTAGTAGAATTTAAATGAAATCCTAATTTTTGTAAATATTAAATTTATGTTAAATGGTTATATTTTTCAATTAAAATTCCGATTTCTTTTACTAATAATTAATTATTTAGCATTAAAGACAGATTAATATTCTATAAATAAATTAAATTAGATACTCTATTGCTTACAGATAGGTGGTTGTGCATCAGATCGTCATGCGTCAAAACGTATCAATTCATTCCCAATGACTGATATGAATGGTAGAAATAATTCAAAACCAGAAAGAAAAATAGATGCACCAGTAAGTATTCATAAAATAATAATTTTGATAATGTCTACTAAACTAACACTATTTAAATAATATAAATTTTATAACTTTATCGTTAATATTATTTCACTTTTCCAGTTTGCTTCATTCCGGAAATCATTGTTAGGTCTATACATAATAGGATTAATATTGTTAGCAGTTGCATTGATTGTAGTTATCGTACTAGCACCAATTGAGGAATCTGTGGAAAGTCTCAAATCAATAGTTATAGGTGGTAGTAGCTAAGCTAATAGAAAATAGTAAAAAAAGTATAAAAAATTGTATTGATTTTTTGTTATGTATATAAGAAAAAGATTAAGCAAAATTTATGTGTAACAATTTTGCATTTTAAAAAGCATTTGACACAAAACAATATTGTAGAAACTCTTAATTATTTTATAGGAATTAAAAAAAAATTTTTTTTAGTAGTAAGTAACTTTAAAAATAAAATTATAAATAATTTTTATTTATTATTTTTTGTTTGTACTATATAATTTATACATTTAATTTGTATAGGTACTGCATTTGTTTTTAAATTCAAAAGAAAAATCACGATAGTAAATATATAAAGAAAGACAAAAGTAGTTCGATTGTATGAAGATGCTTGAACGGTTGTACGATTATACCATTTTATATTAAAAACCAATGCCTATATATCTTCTAGCCAAGTCACACTATGATTTTTAGTATTCTACGTATAATACTTCTCTACACACGTTTAAACTTGGTAGAATCTTTGTATTAAACATCACTTAGAAAAAATTCTTATAAAAATTATATTATATAATTTATACAGAACGTATACAAACAGAAATAGAAGCGGAAACAAGAATATTTTAAATAAATTTAACGTGATGACCCTTAATGAAGAATCTGTTAGTAAGGAGAGAATTGGGTCAGAAAATGCTTAACACAAGCATGTAAAGCAAAAAAAAGGAGAATTAATAAACACGATTAAGGAAACTAGTAATAAATAGATAGAATACTAAAAACAGAAACAAAAATAAAACCCAAAAACGGAAAACACTTAAAAATCTAATAAAATTGATTTGCTTTCCAACATGTCAAGGAAAATTAAAGAACAAAAATCAATAAGCAATATGCTCACGAGTCAAAAGTTGAAGCACTTTAAAATCTTCAACAATTAAAAATTATAGAGATTTAGCCTATTTTCCAGCATGTTAAGATAGGTTAAATCAAAATTTTGCACTTTTAAATTAAAGAAGCATTAGTCAGTTTATTTAGGATTAAAACTAAAGAAATTTAAAAATATATATATATATGTAGCCATATATACATATAAAATACAATGCATGCAAAACGAAATTAGTCAGACACAAAAATAAAGATAATAATCAACATAATTTGTATACACTATGTATATATTTAAAATATAAAATACTTCAGATTCAACGTAAACAACTACGTATACGACATGTATGATGTATTACATGTCCTTCAAAGACTTATGCCCTGTTTGAATAAAGCAGGAGTGGCAGCACGTAAAACGTTTACGTTCAAAAATCAACGTGAAGTATTTTAACGTCAAAGATTTTTATCACGTTGAAAATTTATTCCGAAAACTCGAAAAAATATTCCGAATGTTCGAAAATTATTTTGACAATCAAATTAACCTATGTAAAACTTCAAGAAACACATATTTTTCAAATTTAATGGAGATTTGAAATAAAAAGAAATGAATTTAAATTTTTTAGAATTTTTTTTTTTTGAATTCTTGTATTTCGCCTTATTATTATCATTTTGAAGAACAAAACTGTTATATAAAAATCGCAAAAATAATAAAAATGATGTGCCCGTTTCAATAAATATAGAATTTATAATAGACTAAAATAAAAAAAAAATGAATAAAATAAATGTAAAACCATTTAGTTGATATTTTATATGATATTTTCAATGAATTAGAATATTTACAATGAACTAATAAATATAGTATTTTATTAAAATAAATTAAAACACGCAATTATTAAGAAATTTAAAAAAAAAATTATTTTATTATCACATAAAAACTGCTTGAATTATCACAGAAATAAAATAATTTTTTTATTGCAAACAAAAATACTTCAATTGTTCCAGAAATAAAACGTTATCAAAAGAAATTAAAAATTACATTACTATAATTATGAAAAACTATAAAATTTAATGTTCTTCAAATTTCAAATTTTATTATAAATATTTAAATTCTATATTTTTATTATTAAAATAACACAAAATTATTAAAAAAAACTAACTTTCCCGTATAAATTTTAGTACACGGTAAGAAAATCATTGACGTTTAAAAATAAACGTATACGTTAAAATCAACGAACGTCAACTTGCTTACATGCTACCGAAAAAATGTATACTTTACGTTTTCGGAATTAAATCAACGTCAACGTTGCTTACATGCTACCAAAAGTGGTAATACGTCTTTTTGACGAACGTGAACAAGTTACGTGCTGCCACTCCAGATTCTTCAGTTTGACTTACTAATGTGAAAATCGAAGACATTAAAGTTATTGTTCAAGTTACGCAGCATTCTAGTAATTGGCTCATTCTTGCCATAATCCGTGCGATGAAAATTTAATCGAAAGAGGGTAGAATGCCTATGAGAACGAAAGTTGATATTGAAGTTTATGTGTTTTAAAATGCCAACCGAGCACCTGAGAGAATTTGGTAAACAAATATATTATCAGCCACTTCACGACAATTAAAGAGACTTTGCAGACCTTGAAGTTTAAGGCGGTCTCTGTAAGGGTATAAGTTATATGGGTCTGTCCATGAAAGATCACGAAGAGCAAAACGAACGAATCTGTTGAACAGATTCAATCCTGCCTATGTGAACTTGGTGAAAAGGAGTCTTGAAAGTTGGCCCGTCTGGAAATAGACATTAAGTTAATTCTGACAGTTCGTTAAACAAACCAAGAATTCTTAAGTTTCATCCAAACCGAACTCGATATATGTAATTTCTTTTTGTTGTTGCTTTTCTAGCAAATATTTTCTTATGTTATTATGTCATATACTTTGAAGAATATCTACATCACCTTCGTTTTGCAATTTGACATTTACATATGTAGTTCTATGTAATTATAGTTAGCGCTTAACTAGTAGTACTTAAATTAACTTAAGTAAATGTCAAACTCATGTAGGCGAAACTAACCGTATTTTTTTTTCCTTACGAAGGTGGCCCTAATATGTCAGAGCCGACATGTAGGCTTTTAGCCCTTTATGCCTTCCTCCACCCCTCAACGTAGTCGACCCTTTTGATAAAGGCCAATAGGTTTGGGGGATTTATCCTACAGAAGTTTTCTGAGGTTACGTAGAGCGTTTTCAACAGCTTGAGTCCCTAAAAGAGCTAGACACTCTCCTACAACTTTCTTCCTCTTCCAGATAGTGTCTACAGGTTGGGTCTCACTTAGTGCTAGTCTACACATATGTTTATTCATGTGGTTATGACCAGTAAGTATGCCCACCATCATTCTGCAGTCTGTCTCTATTGAGAGTTAGCAGGAAGTTGGTTATTTTGGTGTTTGTTCTTGGTGCATATATTTTGGAGACCCTGTGGTCTTCAATACGCTCCCAAAGAATGTTTGCTTCCCTCTTCAGGGTGTTTTCTATCGATAGTGTAATGTTACCAATAGATATACCAACTGCTAGTTCCAGTTCATAAATATTACCCGGCGATGATCTGGCTAGTTCGTCAGCCTTCTTATCAAGTCAAGCCACTATGACCCGGTACCCGGTATAAATGTCAATTCTATTTAGCACCTCCATCAGTTTTTGATGGTTAACCTTATCAAACGCCTTTTCATAATCCACAAAACATAAGAAAGCATCTTCATGAATATCGCTACAATTTTACTAGTACTTGAATATTAAAGAGGGCTTCTTTAGTTCCAGTTCCTTGTTTGAATCCAAATTGGATTCTGCCCATGGACAACTCACAATTTGTGTATATACGATTATGCAACACCTTCAGAAAGATTTTGAGTACATGGCTCATTAAACTTATTAATCGGTGGTCATCGCATTTTTGGCATTATCTTTTTTCGGAAGGGTGACAAATGTTGATTTTAGCCGATCTTGTGGGAAATTTCCGGTATTATAAATATTGTAGAAATTTTTTTGGAGCACAATAAGGTTTTCATCATTGAGCAGTTTAATTATTCCAGACCGAGTCCCGTCTGATCCTATGGCTTTATTATTTTTGGCTGACATCACGGTTTTTTTTATTTCATTTTTGGTTATATGCGTTTCGGATGGTTCTGTAGACATTTCGATATTGTAGACGGGACGAGTAGAATCACAAAACAATTTCTTAATAGAATATATTCCCAGGTTTTAGTTTTTTCATTAATTTCAGTGATTAATTGACTGTTTTCATTAAGAAGTGTGGAGGTATGAAATTTTTTATACACCCCTGCTGTTTCTTTGAGCTTTTTGTGTAGATTGAGGTCATTATTCAGATTTTGTAGTGATGCAGATGTTGAAACTTTTCTAATAGAAGAACTAAAGCGTTTGTTGACCAGAATGTAATCAATTTGATTGCGAAGAATATCTATTCTGCTGTCCTGGGATTACCAGGTGTACAACCTTCGTAGTGGTAAACAAAGCCATGTATTGGTAATTTTAAATCCTTCTTTTTGAACGAATTTTATGAGACGCTCGCCTCTCTCGTTTCTGGAACCTAGAGTAAATGGTTCATCTATTTCATCGACTCTTTCAGTGCCTATTTTAGCATTAAAATCTCCCATTATTATGGTGTATATAACTCAAGATATTTGTTGATACAACTCTTCTATTTCATAATTATGTTTATTAGCAGTGGGCGCATATATTTGTATGATGTTAAGTGCTACAGGCTTTGTATTAATCTGTATCAACATAACTCTGTCAGAATTTGATAGAAATTCGATTATGTGATGTTTTATGTGTTCAGCAACTATAATACCCACGCCATTTTGGTGGTTTGGTGTATCATCCGCTAAGTAATAAAATTTTGCACCGTTCATAGGGCACTCGCCGCGATTCGGCCACCAATTTTCTAGAAAAAAATTCTTTTTTATATTTTGGTTGAATTTAAGAAAAACTTTGAATATTTTATTTTATTTTATTTTTTTTATTTTATTTTTATTTTACTATGTTTAAATCAAACAAGTTACAATAATGAATTTAATCTTACAATAATATTTAATAACAAAAAAAAAAAAATAAAGTAAGAAGAATGCAAGAAAAAAGAACAAATAAAAAATAAAATAATTAGAATAATGAAAATAAAAACGAAACAAAATCATATATAAATTTTAATTTATATAACAAATAAGTAGTGTAATAAAATTAGAACCGGTTTTAATATTTAAAAAAGAAATTAAAATTTATAAAAATAATTTGAATGAAATTTTATTATAATGACAAAATATCAGGACTCTGCAAACGACTGGTATGCTAAATTTGAGTCCAATCATGATATCTGTGTAATAAGAGGAGAAAGAATTGAGATTCAAAAGTATATAAATTACAGAATGAATTAGTCAATTACTTGGTGGGTTAAATCTAATGTTAGAGAATATTTTTAGTACTACAATTTTAAATTAGTGATTAAGAAAGTAGGAAAACAAGACAAAAAAAAAAAAAAAATTTGTGACTAGAAGATGGGTCATATTAAGTTACGAAGAATACAAGCGTTTTTTTAGGGTTTCTTTAGAGAGAGACAAATCAATAACATCTGGTATTTATTCCCCAGAATCATCATTCTATGGATTGGTTCATTCATTCCATAGTTGGTTCGATGAAATGAAAGTACGAAGAAGGGGGAAGAGCGAAAACGCCTGACCATGTTTATTTGAACTAAGTTGGAAATAAAAGGAGAGATAATATCTCCTTTGATTATATCAGTGATGAAAATAACGTCAGCAACTTCACGCCTTTTTTTTAGAGTTTTTTTTTTTTTTTTTTTTTTTTTTTTTGCGTGGATTGGTGGGAATCTTCATAGACACAATGAGCCCCGTAGCTTCCATTGTGTGCCAGATTTTTACTGACTAAACCACACCCCTCCCATTAATACTAGTCCAACGGACTAACCATTAATTTATTTCTATTTTGATTTTCTTAAAGAAAAATTTTACGAAACTCTATCGTATTAAATCTAGTGGCTTAGTTCTTTTAAGCCTTCTGACATCATTTTGATTATCTAGCAATTGAGTGGCCTCAACGTTAACATGTCCCTCCAGACGAGCTATATGCTTTGTTGCATATCTTTTTATTTCATTTTCTATGCAAGGAATTTTTAGATCTCTGTGCAAATCACTGTTGCGAACATACCAGGGGGCATTTACCATGTTGCGCAAGACTTTATTTTGGAATTTTTGTATACAAAGTACATGTGTTTGTTTGGCACATCCCCATATTTGTATGCCGTACAACCATATTGGTTTGAGTATCTGATTATATAACAAAATCTTGTTATGTATAGGTAATTTAGAATTACGACCTAAGAGCCAGTACATTTCTCTATACTTATTTTCAAGCTCAATTTTTTTCTTTTTAACGTGCTCTTTCCATCTAAGTTTGACATCTAATGTCATTCCTAGGTATTTAGCATTGTTTTCTTGGGGTATATTAACCCCATTCAGATTTACCAATGGTGGTTGATTTTCTAATTTTTTATTTGTAAAATTTACATGTACTGATTTTAACTCATTGAGTTTAATTTTCCATTTCTTTGTCCAGAGGTATAGCTTGTCGCTTGCTCTTTGCAATTTAATTGTAGCCTCGTCAATATTTGATCCTACTGCCATCAACGCAGTATCGTCAGCGAATGTAGCTACAGTTATATTTTCCATTTCTGGTAAATCATTGGTGTAGAGCAAATACAGTATGGGACCCAGAATACTACCTTGAGGCACACCCGTTTTAATATCTCTAATAGTAGAATACTCTTCGTCTTGTTTTATTCTGAATAGTCTGTTTTCTAGATATGATGAGAGTATATCTACGTATTGTTTAGGTAACATATTGTTTAGTTTATTTATTAAGCCTCGATGCCATACTTTATCAAAAGCTTGGGCTACATCTAGAAATATGGTAGAGCATACTTTCTTTTCCTCTAAAGCTTTTTCTATTATGTCTGTTATTCTATGAATTTGATCGATTGTCGAGTGCTTAGATCTAAAGCCAAATTGATAATTGGGAATCAGATTACTATTTTCTATGATCGGTCTCATTCGAATCAATAATAGTTTTTCAAATAATTTTGATACTATTGGTAGTAATGATATTGGTCTGTAGGATTTGACCTCATTTATGGGCTTACCTGGCTTTGGTATCATAATTATCTCTGCTATTTTCCACATATTCGGCACATACCTTATTCTTATAGCAGCGTTTATAATGCGTGTTAGCATTGTTATAGCTTTTTTCGGAAGTTCTTTCAGGACTTCCGATGTAATTAGATCAAAACCTGGAGCTTTTTTATCTCTGAGTTTTTTAATTTGTTCAACTATTTCACTCTCTGAAAATGGTGATATAACATTTTCTTGCCAATTATTATTTTCTTCAGTGAGATCATCCGAATCTGTCTCGTCTGGACAAAAAATTTCTTCAAGATGATCTGCGAATGTTTCAGCTTTATTTTTATTATCTCTCGCCCATTCACCGCTTTTCATTCTGATTGGCGGGATTTGAGAGATCGAGGTTTTTGTACTCTTTGTTGCTTTCCACAACGAGTAGTTATTTTCTCTTTTAGCTGATAAATTTTTTATATATTTTTCAAAATTTTCATTTTTAAGATCTTTAATTTTTCTTTTAAGATTCTGAGTTAATCTATTTAGCACAGTTTTGTCTGCCGGATCACGCGATTGTTGCCATCTGCGTCTAGCTCTTCTTTTTATTTTTATCATATTTAATATTTCTCTAGGGTAGTTGAATCTTACCGATTTATATTCACAATTTTTTGTATTATTCCATCCAGCATTTTGAATAATTTTAATAAAATTTTCTACTTCAGAATCTATATCACATTTGGATCTTAGTTTTGTTTTTATGTTTATTTTGTTTTCTATTTCTTGTTTAAAGCTAGCCCAGTCAGTTGTCTTGTTCGTTAGCAGAGGTTTCGACTGTTTCTTAATAACCTTTTCATATAGATTTAGTATGACTGCAGAGTGATCTGAGTCCAAATCATGGTTATCTTCTAGCTTAATATAATTGGGTGAAATTTTTTTTGTTATATAAAAATCAAGCAGATCAGGAGTTTTATTTCTATCAGTTGGCCAATAGGTTGGCTTACCGGTAGATTGGTAAATGCAGCCTTTTTCTTTTATAGCTTTTCTTAGCTCTCTTCCTCTCGTAGAGGTTACTCTAGACCCCCAATCTATGTGCTTGGCGTTGTAGTCACCTCCCAGGATAAATCTATCGCCAAGTAGTTTAAGAATTTCTTCAAACATGTTATTCTTTATGTTGTATTTGGGTGGACAGTATAATGCACCGACACAAAGGCTTTGTTTAACAGACATAATTCGTAGCACGATTATTTGGAATTCATCTATTTCTAGACTAAGTTCCTCGTGGTGCTTAATATCTTTCTTTATTAAAATTGAGCTACCACCTCTGGGTGTATTACTCGGATGGTTTGCGCTGTAGCATGTATAGTCATTTATTTTAAGCGATGACTTATCTGTCATATGTGTTTCTGTCAAGAGACATACATCAATATTTTGTGTTCTCAATAGAATTTCCAAATTATTTTTCTTGTTCAGAATACCATTGGCATTCCACGTGACTATACGAAGTGCGTTCTTAACCATGCCTTGCGGATTTATTTTTTGGTGTATACATATATATTTCATTATGTTTGTTTTCTAATGTGCATAGTCTTGTTGAGATTTCATTCATTGTTTTTATCATATTTTGCATCATCTGCATAATGGTATTTTCAGTCAACTTTTGTGTAGAAACTTTATTTTGTTCTTTCGGGTTTCTTTTTTGACTTAGGTTATTTTGTGTTACCTGTGAATATGATAAGCCTTCTACGACTTTTTTCGACGTAAAAGTTTTAGGTTTCTCTGAAGTTTCAATGCAATTCTGTTTCTGTGCAATAGGTTGCCTAGGTTTTGTCTTTTGTTTTTCTTGTCTATGTTGCATTTGTTTTGGGGCATTTTTTTGTAGCTTCTTTCTTTTTTGCAACTTCTCTAGCCACCTGGCAACCACGATAACTCGCTGGGTGTGCCTCAAGGCAATTAGCACATTTAGGCTTAATATTTTTTTTTTCTTTACAAGAAATTGTTAAGTGGGGACCAGCACATTTAACACACTGAGCTAGACGCTGGCAAAACTTTTGTGTATGGCCAAATCTTTGGCATCTCTTACATTGAGGAATGGTAGTCGTTTTACGAATAGCCTCCATTTTAACCCTCATGTGCTGGATAAATTCAATTTTGAATATTTTGTTTATATCTTCGGAGTTTTCGAATGTTAGCATAAAGAGAGGAAGACGTACCGTAGATTCTTTGTTATTTTCCTTTTTCTTTATTATTTTTTTTAGAGTAGCGAGATGAATTAAGTTTAATCTATGTTCATATGGTGGTAGAATTAAGGGGTCGGACCAGGGGAGGTGACGTAAGCAAATCTTAAAAAGTTTTTTTGAATTGCCTCTATTCGTAGCATATGAACTTCGTAATAGGGAGACCAAACTTGGCTAGCATATTCTAATTGTGGTCTTACAAGACATATGTAAAGGGATTTTAGGATGTATGGATCATTAAATTCTCTTGACCATCGTTTTACAAAACTTAACATAGAATTTGCCTTATTTATGATATTGCTATAATGCAATTTAAATGAGAGTTTATCATCAAAAAAAGTTCTTGAAAGAGTTAACTTTTTCTAATACTTGTCCGTTAAGGAAATAATTAATTAAAAAATAGGTGGTACGTCTATGGTAGCTCATACAGTACATTTTTTGATATTTAAAAAGAGGTTATTAATCTTACACCACATGAAAAAGTTATCTAGATCAGTTTGAAGTAATAGTGAATCATTTGGTGACATCACTTTTTTTTAAATTTTCATATCATCAGCATAGATTTGGACTTCACTGTTTTTAATTACTGATGTAACGTCATTAATGGAGATTATAAATAAAAGGGGACCTAAATGACTTCCTTGAGGAACGCCAGAAGTGGCTTCAAAAGACGACGATGTAGTCGACCTGAAATGTACGCAGTATTTTCTATTAATAAGGTAAGGTTCCACCCAGTTAACAAATGACTTGGGGAATCCTAGTTTTATTAATTTATATAAAATAACACTATGTGGTAACAAATCAAAAGCCTTACTGAAATCAGTATAGATAACGTCAGTTTGAAAGCCTTTCTCCATATTGTTAATAAATGTAGAAGTACATTCAACTAAATTAGTTACTGTGGATTTGTGTTTTACGAATCCATGCTGATTTGGTATAAGGAAGCAAGTACAATGGTGATACATTTGATCAAAAACGATTAATTCAAATAGTTTAGGAATGCAAGATAATTTGGCAACTGGACGATAATTACTTACTTCGTTCTTCTCATTTTTTTTGTGAACAGGTCTAATAAGGCATTTTTCCAGACAGATGGTAAAATTTCTGTAGAAATTGATAGATTGAAGATTTTAGACAGAGCAAAAGATAAAGATCTTGAGCATCTTTTTAGAACGATTTCTGGGACACCGTCCGGACCGGGAGATGTATTAGCACCAAATTTTTTTAAGTGGTCTATAAAGATAGTTTCGCTTATGAGTAAGTAGGATAAAGTGGTTTTCGGGAATTGATCCGTGTGACTAAATTCATGAATATTTACATTAAAAAGAGAAGGAGAATAAGAATTCATAAAAAAGTCACGAAAGTATTGTGAGATAATTTTTGGGTCGTTACTGAGTGTGTTATTAAATTTCATGAAACTTGGGAATTGATCACATTTTCGTTTTATGTTGACAAATTTCCAAAAAAGTTTTGGATTGGTTAAGAGATTAGAAGATGTATTTTGTAGATAAATATTATAACTTTCTTCAACTAACAATTTAAATTGTTCAAAGAGAGCTTAAAATTATTATAATTAATTGGGGTATTAGATTTTATGTAATTTGTCCAAGCCTTATTTTTCTTATTTCTAAGTTTTTTAATTTCTCTAGTAAACTATGGAGGAAAGCGTACACTTTTTTTTTCGTATACAGAGTGAGAACCCTTTGAGTAAAATTTCGTAGAAACAACTGATGGTTGTTTCTATGTTAGAGATACTAAAAATGGGGGAAAAATCATAGGAGTCATAAAAATTATTTAGTTTATCACAATCAGCTTTGCCAAAATTAAATTGAGAGAAAGGTTCATCATTGGGATATTAGCGGAATCAATAAAATACGTGAAGTGAATAGGGGGATGATAAGGGTCAATATTTACAAGTATATCCTGACATTCTGAAATTATTGTGTTATTCCAGTCTGACACAAATATCAAATCTAGCTGACGATTTTGATAGTTACGAACTGAGGATGACTGCTGAAGGCAATTTAAATTAAGGGAGTCTATGAAAATGTACTCTATTTCAACAGATTTAGAAACAGGAAAAATTTCTTGTATTCCGTGTAGAATATGGTGAAACTCGTATGCAGTTGGTAGATTCAAAAAGGAACTTTTTATATATAAATTGATGTACCCAATCAATGTGTGCATCAGGAGGCGACCCTTTTAAGATGAGGGTAGTTGACTGCATGTTTGATGAAATCACATGAACTGATTTACTATGCTTCTTATTAGCTATAGATTTCTGATTTGAAAGTTTAATTTTAGACAATCTATTTTGCCATTCTGAATTAGACCATGTAACTCCAAATTTTTTAACTTTGGGCGATGATATACTAGAATTTTTTGGAAGATCCGGTGTATGATTACTGAAGTCGTTGCTGACTGATGGAATCTCCGATATCTTTTCTTTATCTTTTTTAATGTCGGTGCTTTGAATGCTCTTCGTGATTCTATTAACTTCAGATAGAACTGATAGTTTAAGTGTTTCGATGTCTTCTTTCATAACAAATTTATTTATCGTTGTCTTAAAGGATTCTAAAGCTACTAAGATTTCATTGCACGTACTTGTATTTTTATGGACATTATTTTTCAAACTACTGACGCTGTTAATTAATAGATCAAGACTGGAATTTTTATTAGTTTCCTTAGGCAGTGCGATATGGTTGGAGCTTACTTCATTTTCATCGATTCTTTGGCACAAATGTTGAAATATTTCAGTATTTCTTTCAATAGCTTTCCTAGATTTATTTAGAATTTGGTTTTGTTCATCCCTGATTTTTTCCAGGTCACAAACTCCATGAAAGCGTTGCTGGCACCAGCCATTACATTTTAGGGTATCGGATTTTAAATCAAGATTTGAACAGGTAATTGACGCACATTTGTTAGACATTTTATATCTATAAACTTTTTTGTAAATACATCCTTTTTGACTTTTAAAATTGAAATAAAAATTAAATTTTTTATTGTTTTTTTATTTTTATTTATATATTTGAATTAAAAATAAAATTATTGAATTCTGAATTCAGAAATGTTTTTGTTTATATTATTTTATATTATAATATGAAATTTATATTGGAAATAAGTAACAATATGTGGCAACCCTGTTTTGTAATTAACTGTTATTGTAAAAAACTTTGAGAAACACTGTTTATTTTTAATTCTATTTTTTTGTTATTTAAATTTTGACAGTTTTCATAAAATATAGCAGCAATGTGATTGCCAAAAAGTGCCAAAACTATTTTTCCATTCCCAAATCTTTGCTTTTTTGTTTAATTTATGACAATCCCAGTTTATGGAGTTAATTTATTATTAAATGCATTCAAATTAATTAACCAATCCTTACAATTGTTATTTATTATAACAAATATTTGTTTTTCGGCTCATTCCCCCACATATGCAAAAAAAATATTTAAAACAAGTTTTAGTAAACAAAACAACGGTGGCAAACGTTTATTTAATATGTTATTAAATTAATGATGATTCCAAATTAATTCAATTTATGTAATAATTTAATCGTGTAATTTTTAATTTAATAAAATTTAAGATATTTAGTGAATTAAGGTGTATTCTATATAATATGATTCTAATTAAATCTTTGTACTAATTTTTGTATTGATATTGTACATTAATTTTCTTTGCTCCTATTTTATTCCCCATGATCTTAATTTATAAGCATAAATAAATAATTAAATTTTGAAAACCTTTAACAGCAAAACCAATTCAACATTCAAGTTTTTGTTTTCATTTTTCCTCCTTTCGATTTTTGTTTTGTTTATAATTTTTTGTCGTATAAACACACAAAGACCAAGTGCAAAATATTATAATAATGAAAAAACATTCTTTTTTTTTCACAGAACCATAATAGTGTTAAAGTGATAATTAAAAGTTAACTTGTATTTAGTGTTCACTTTTATATATATATTCATGCACAGTGATTACAATTACAATGTAATATGATAATGAACACATTGCATTGACACAAATGCAAACTAATGATTTATGTCTAACACAGTTGTTATTAATTAAATTTTACATTCAATCCATGTATGTATTGCACTAATTTTTATTTGTATGTTTAAGATCAAATCAAAAATTTCATTGTGGCACACATTATAAATTGCCTATTTAAAGCACCATATCAGCACTATCCAACAAATTATTAATTACTCTCTATTTTTATTTTTTTTATTTTTTTTGTTTTTTTTTTTTTTGTTTTTGTTTATAGATAAAAGTTTTAGTGCACTTACATTTGTAGATTAATGTATGGGTAACTATTTTTTAAATAGTTAGGCAAATTGTAAAACGTTAGTGTGTTGATAATACTGATCATATGATTAATATATAAATCATGCAATTGTGCAATTCAATCGAGAACAATAACACAATAATAACAACAATGTAAAATGTGAGTAATTGGATATGTAGCAATGCACTAATGTATTAAACTGAATTATTTTAATTAATACAACATACCGTCAGGTATTTAATATAGGATTCAATTATAATATAATACCAGTCAAATGAGTGTTTGTAAACAAATCACATATGGTTAATTTCAATTCCACCTCTGTTTTGCATTGCAATTACACCGCCTTTTTACTTTGTTTCAACATATTAGTTATTAAATAATCAAATCAAACATTTCACCAATAAACAAAAATATGAGCACATTTATTTTATAATAATACATATGTATGTACATTATAAAATAAATGTGCTCATTTCTCAAAATTTACTGTTTTGATAAATCGACAACATTTTCAATAGAATATGAATGTGATTATATGAAGTGACTATATATATCTATATATATAACAACTATATTTATGGATAAATTTGTATCTATATATATGTATGCATATGTACTATATTTTGGTATGATAATGTCATAATATATTTACTGCATTAATATCATACATTTCTACATAAATAACCCTTTTAAGCCTACAAAACAAAAATAAAAAAATTTAAGTAAGTATGGGTATAAAATTTGCTAAGAAAAATTTTGTCACAATAATTCTGAATGGTGAATTTTTTCTTATTATTTTTATGTTTTGTTTTTCTTATTCTTCTAAGTACAACTCGATCGCAAAAATCAGTTTACACTTTTGTTCTAGCTTTGATTCTCTATATACAATATAATATTTACTCAATGATTGGTTATTATTTTATTGTTTTTCATGAATTTGGCCTTTTGATATACTTCGATTCTTGGTTACATATTTAATTTACTATGTAAAAAAATTATCGATACATCGCAGATCAAATTTTGTTAATTTATATTAATAATTATTATAAATAATTATTTATTTCATAAAAGTAGATGTAATATAATTTCGAAAACATTACTATTATTAAATCAATCAATTAAAATAACCTTAAATTTACTTATTCTTTTATTCAATTTATACAACTCTCCTAAACATTCATTGGCCACAAACCATTTCCAATAGAACGCTGTGGCAAAAACAACTAGACGAAGCAAAAACAACTAGACGTGGAAATCCGACAGAGGAAATGGCGTTGGATCGAGCATCCTCTGAGGAAACCTGACAAAAGCATCGCAAAACAGTGCTTCGAATGGAATCCTCAGAGTACACGTCGCGTTGGGAAGCCGAAAAAACATGGAGAATATCTGTCTTAGCCGAAGTAAATACCCAGTAAAGAACGTGGCCAAAATTGAAGTGGTTAGCCGCAGATAGGAGCCGATGGAAATATTTTATTTCCATTCTATGCCCCACGGAAGGGGTTACAGGACATTCAGGATGAGTTGGTTATATGCAAACCTATAAGAGTGTACATGACTTTGACATTTACTTAAGTTAACTTTAAGTACGGCTAGTTAGGCGTTATGGGTTTGCATATAATCAACTAGCCGTAGTAGTAGGAAACGAACCTGAACAGGTTCTTTTTGTAAAGTTGCAAATTGTATAATGGAGCATTTTTGTCGGTTGGGAACACATGAGATGGGAGCATGTTCCACATTTTAGTAGTTTTTACAATAAAAGAATTTCCAAAACCAGTCTTAGACCACCTAGGTATTTCCACAGTGTAGAAATGTGCGCTTGAAGGCTCCCTAGTGTTACGCCGGAATAGTTTGAGGGGAGGCATTAGTGATTTTATTTCATTAGAACAAGTGTCATTTCCAACAAGATATCTATAAAAAAGGGAGAGAGCTCCAACATTTCGACGAGTGCTAAGAGGAGTAAAGGTTAACTGGACGATAGGATCGCCAAATCGCAGGAACTAAGCCTTCTTAAATAGAATAGCTTCATTTTTAATTAATTTGTTACCAGATTATACTCTCAATTATTTTTTGCATTTATTTGATCCCAATGACAAAGAGTACTAGACCAGTTCGAAAAATCCATAAAGCATTTTTTTTTTTTTGCTTATTATTTAATTATTTACATACTTCATAACTAATCAATTAAACCTAATGATAATAAAAGGAGATAAATAAAAAAAAAACAATATTAATTAAAATATAGCATATACATATAACTAAAATAACACCAAAAACCAAATTCGATTAATAAGAGAAAATTAAAATATACTTAACAAAATTAAAATAATAATAATTATATTTCCATTCGATTTGTGGATAAAAATCAATATTTAAACAAAAGCAAACGCTATGTAATGTTGTTATTATGCATGTTTATAAGACGTCGCCTCAGTGCTTATTTGTGCCATACGCCACTTTGGTCATTTTGAACCTAACGGTAGTTTCAGGGGTTTCAGAACATGCTCTTTCAGAATCTGTAATCAGATTTCTCATATCTCTCCTAGTTACTGAGATACGCCCTTGTTAGTTTGTTCCATATCCACATTTTTATCGATTTGTAAGTGCAAATTGTGACATACGCCAAATGTTTGGATATAGCCCAGTATTTTCATACATTTGTGAGAAATATTTTTATCCGTGCTTGTTTGGTCCATAACATTCAGTAATTGACATGGATCAAATATTCATTATTATTGAGTTAGATCTAAAATGTTCCACGTTCATATAAATATATAATGTATAAAGTTGGTGTCCTATGGATATGGTACAAATAAGAAATTACAATTATTTCGTTCAACTTTGTGCCACGTGAATACAAGATGCAATAAAAAATCAAAATATCAATGCTTTACGTTAGCATACATGGCAAAAATTAAATTACAACATGATCGAACAAGTTTGTTCCACGTGTATACAAAAACTAAAATTTTAATACATTTCTAATGAACATGGCACACAAATGAAATTAATACTTGTTCGAACAAGTTTGTTCCACGTTTATATTAACTGTAATGAAATTGTTTTGTTTTTATATATAAGAGTTGCATTTTAAGTGTTGATTCAGTCGACTACACACCGTCGATGTAGTATCATTCGCGCATGTGAAATGAATTTTTCAAAAAAAAAATCAAAAAGAATTAGGTACGTTATAAAACTTTTTTTATTATTCAATGTTAAATTAATAGATTTTAAAATTTTAGAATACAATCACAAGTTATGTCATTTGCCTCTCATGATGAATCGCCAATACCTTCTATCTCTTCTGATATATTAAGGTAATTTGTATAATAAAATTCATTTTAAATAATTTTAACAAAAATGTAATATTTTAGACTGGAACGAGAAATTTTTGAAGGTGTAGATTCGGATTCAACATTTAATGAAAACTTAAGAAAAAGTTTAAATTACTCTAGTGTGGTGCAAAATGAAGAAGAAGATCTCAATAGTTTGCTATCATCACGTTCAAACTTTTCAAGTAATTATATACTTATAATACTTAACCATATTTGGAATTTTCTTATATTTATTTTGAATTTTTTTGTAGGTGACGATACTATCAAGGATCCCAGTTTTAAGCCTGGTGATAAGACACAGTATAAAGAAAAATACTACATGATTGGTAAGCAATTACATTAGGGTATTAATTTATTTTACTTAAATTTCAATAATGTAGATTTCAATGAAGGAGATAACGATAATTCACCCAAAACTATACCGATAACAGAATTAAGAGATTTACCATCAAACTCTAGTTTTAATAGTAAGACAATATAATTATTTTTTCTATTTAATTTTTAAAAAACTATTCAACTTTAGATTCAGAAAATTCCTCACCAATACCAAAGGTAACAAAAAAAAGAAAAATTAATCATGAACTCTGGAAACGAAATATTAAAAAGAAATTGCGAGAGTCTGGTAAAGGATATTTAAATTGGAAAAATATTGAAGTTGCACCAAAATCCATTAAACTACCATGCAACCACACTTGTTTTTATCTGTGCACAAAAAACTTCACAGAAAATAATAGAAAAGAAATATTTCAACGATTTTGGAGTGTGTCTGATGAAGAAAAATCAAAATTTTACAATAAATTTATTAAACGAAAAAATGTTTCACGACGCAGGATTCAAGAATCTACAAAAAAATAATTTTCGTACAACTATTTTCTACAAAACCAAGAAAAAAACATAATTCGAGTTTGTAGAACATTTTTCTTAAATACTCTCTCAATATCGAAACAAAGGGTATATTATTGTTTGGAAAACAAAACTGATCAAGAGACAGGAATACCTCTGCCATTTACAAGAGGCAAAAATGTTAAAACTGCTATTCCATTGGAGCAAATAAATGCTGTAAAAGCTCATATTGAAAGTTTCAAGTTGGTTGATTCCCATTATTGCCGATCAACCACACAAAAGATGTATCTTGAAAGTGATTTAAGTGTGGCTAAAATGTATCAACTATATTTGGAAAAAAATGAAAAGCCCGTAAAATTAAGTATGTACCGGAACATATTTAACACACAATACAACATAGCATTTCATAAACCAAGAAAGGACATATGCGATAAATGTTTCTTGTATAGTCAGAAAACACAACCAACTGAGGCTGAAAATTTAATCTATGACAACCACATTAATGAAAAACGCTCATCTAGCTTCTATTACAAAAGTAAATTGAATACTTACAATCTGACTGGTACTGCCATTATGGCCAACAAAAAGAAAATTACTTATTGCGCAATATGGACGGAGGCACATAGTGGACGTGCGGGTAATGACATCGCCAGTGCGCTAGTTAAAATTCTAAACCAGATGTTAAAAGATTTTCCGGAAGTAAGAAATATTACATTGTGGAGTGACTCCTGCATCCCACAAAATAGGAACAAAATTAATACTACTGCACTAAACATATTTTTGCATACAAATGCTAATTTAGATATATTAGTCCAAAAGTTTTCTGAGCCGGGTCATTCTTGTATTCAAGAAGTAGATTGTGTACATTCGGCTATAGATCGTTTTTTTAAAAACGTTGAAATTAACAGTCCACTTCATTTGGTTAAATTATTAAAAAAAATGAATACCAAAAACATCAATCTGCACATTTTGCAAATGACCGAAACTGATTTTAAGAATTTTTCAATTCCTTCAACAAAATTAAATTATTCTCATGTACCATTTCTACAAATAAAAACCTTTTTATACGAAAAAAACAATCCTGGAAATTTTACAATAAAATATAAAACATCGTTCCGTGAAATAGAATTTAAAACTGCCGCCTTAAATATAAAACCATCAAAAAAAAAGTTACCAACCCCTAAAAATTTATATACAAATAGTTTACCAATTTTACAACCCCGTGCAATTGCAACAGAAAAAATTAAAGATATTAAAGGAGTTATTTCCATATATTCCTAAAGAAGATGTAATATATTTTCGTGCATTATTAAAAATGAATAAATAATAAAAGTATAAATTATCTATAACTAATAAGAATAAGAATTCATTTTACTTTAAATTAATATGTTAAAGCTGTGAAAAAAAACCAATTATTTTTTAATTTTAGTATTTTTTTTGTAATTTTAGTTTTTAAAGGCTATGAAGAAAAGCTGTGATTTTATTTATATATACGTATAGGTATAATTATATAATATATTTATAATTAAAAATTAATAAATTTATTTTATTTATAAATTTTGTGTTTTATTCAACCAGAATTTCAGATTAGTATTCGTGTTAAATTGGGACATGTCGTACATAAGCACAAACTAGATTTGGTGCTAATTTGTTCTACATCAAAATTTATTTGTGCCACGTCATACAAAACGAACAAATCGATGAAAAAAAGTGGATATGGAACAAACTGAAATTTTTTCATTTTGATTAATTTTGAAATAACTTTTAATTTTAACACAAGGGCCAACCTAATTAATACAAAATATTGATCTTAGAACTTTAAATAATATATCTTGTTTGTATAAAACAAATCTATCGGCCCAATTTTTTTTTATAAGAGCTTACACTTCAATGTCGATTTACTCGAAAAGTACCTTTTGGCGTATGGCATAAACTAGCATTGAGGCGACGAAGAATAGTTAGAAAAGTGGTAAAAATCCAAAATTGTTTGGTGAGGGGTGACTTCGGTAAAGGGTAAGAAAATCTACCAAAATTTTAAATTTCTTTTTGACGTTTAAATTGTTTTTGACAACGTAATCTTGAGATCGAATATTAATCAAATCAAAAAATATAAATCATACAAATAATAATAAATGTTGGATGCATGTTTATACGGTAGAAAAGTGATAGAAATCTACCAAAATTTTAAATTTCTGGTAGATTTTTGACGTTTACATTTTTTTTCTGGGAACATGGCAGTGTCAAAATATTTTTATTATTTTTTATTCACAAAAAATAAGGAAATTGTTGTTGACAACGTAATTTTCGGATCGAATATTAATCAAATAAAAAACTATAAATTATACAAATAATAATAATGTTGAATTGACACTAGAATAATAATAAAAATTTATTTATTTATTTCTTTGCCAATAATTTCAATTGCGGCCATCTTGATATTTCAATAATCTGACAGCGACAATCGCCGAAATCTACCAGTTTCTTTTTTACGTATGAACATGATGGTAGATTTCTGATTTCTAATCAAATGAAATTTTACCAGGGCCCTTACCGCGTATTCCGATTTTTGTAAAAATCGTATATACGAATCCGAATTTAAATATTTGTACCATGAATGTCGAAAACACAATTACGATGAATGACCAAAATTCGCCCATAGAGACACAATCACGACGAATTATTCGCGACGAATAAATTTTTGTGTTTTGAAATTTCAAAATTTGTTTATAAAAAAAATGAAGGAAAAATTTTAAAAAAATTAATTTAAATAAATTTTTATTTGAATTTGAATTTTGAAATAAATAAATTTTTGTGTTTTTTGAAATTTCAAAATTTGTTTATAAAAAATGGAGGAAAACTATTTAAAATTTTATAAATTTTTTTCATTTGAATTTGAACAATTTTCATGTAATCTTTTTTTTTAAATGTTTTATTGCCAATTAATATTTAAAATAGTTCGTAAATAAAACTAAATATAATATTATATTTTTGTCTTATCAATATATGACTAAAGTTTCAGTTCTCGTATTAATTTTTTGTTTGTATTGTATTTGTTATTTCTGAACAATTTATTTATTCTATTATCAAATGCTCAATGTGGCTTAATAATAATTGTTGTTAAATTATTTTTACTCATATTATATGTTTTGTTACTTATATATATGTCATGTAAAATGTTTGAAAAAAAACCCATTATTTATTGTTTGTTTTAAATATAGTTTTCAATGTAGTCTGAACTACGTAATTAAAATAGGTGTGTAAGTTAACTTTATTTGCAAAAATTTGCAAATGGGAGGAAAAATTACGTGATCATAAAATTCTCCGAGAATAGTTAACATTTTCTCTTTTGCAAACCAAAGTAGACACACGCAAAATTTGCATAAATTTTCCCAAATGTTTTCATGTCAAAAATAATTGATTTTTAGGTTATGAGATTTTTTAAAATTTGAATTAATTTAATAATTTTTTGAAATTTTTTGTAAAATTATTGAATGTTTTTGTTGAAAAAAAATTAAATTAAATAATTTTTCGTGGTTTTGGTCTTTTTGTCGGTAAAAAGTTATATAAATAAGTTTTCAGGTTAGGTATACAACTTTTCATTTATTTTAGGTATACTATCTATTGACATTTAAAACAACAACAACAAATTAACGTGCTCATGTACATGCTCAAAACACAACTTATAATTATAATTTTAAGTGAATTAAAAAATTAGTAACCGTGACTTTCGAAACATCTAAGCATAGTTGAAACACAATGTCTTGTGTTTACATTCGTCAAATCAAAATTGTAACACAATGTGTTGAGTTTATAAACGCCTAAATTATGTATTCGTGACGCCTCGAATGTGCAAATAAGGTATCGAGAATTTGTGAAAGACATTTGTGCGTTCGTAATAATTTGAAAAATTTAAATGTGGCAGGAAATAATCAATTCAGTGAGTGTTTTTATTTTTTTAAAAACAAAAATAACTTTTGTTTCCGTAACTAACTGACATTTTTTAATAGGGAAAAGAAATAAACACACGAAATAAATCTTTTTCTTTCGCTTGATAGAATCAATGCTTGCTAAATTCATGCTTAAATTTTCTGTTTTTAAATGCAAAACAATCATCAAATATAATATTAGTTAATATGTTTGCTATATGTTATTATTCATATTTTTGTCTAATGACATTCAAAAAACAAATGTTCGTAAAATTGCCAAACGTCGTCAAAAGATTGAAAAAGGTGTTCAGTAGATTTTTGTGTTCTAAGTGGTTCTAAAGTGCTTGACAGTTAACTGTTATTGTCCAAAACCGTTCTGTCCGATTCTGTTCTAAGTTTACTGAACACAACTATTGTGATAATAAAAGTTTAACAAAGCGTCTCACAATCGTATTTCTTGACGTTTCGAAACTCACGGTAATTGAGCATACTTACTTATTTTATATTTTCATTTACAAAATTTTTTGTCATAATGGAAATTAATCGAAAAAAAATATTTAAAGTTAAAAATGAATGTTTAATAAAAAAGTTACTAGATTTTCTAGACTTTCCTTACTAGATTTAAACTCATTTGTTGAATTCACATCAAGACATCCTTTACTTCTTAAAAATAAAAAAAAATAAAGTCCACTCATGGAACTGGCGGTAGTAAGTGAAACAACATTTAAATGCAGATTGAGATCGAGGCCAGAGGGTCGATTAGATTAAACAATTTTCATTGTATTCTAAAAAAGATACAATAGGCGTATGGTAATTGAAGTAGGAAACAAAAATTTTTGATTGTAATTTATGTAAATATCGTATAAAGACCGCATCGATCGTTGTTTTACAAACAGTATAAAAAATATTTAAATATAATATATAATATGCATGTAATATATATTTGTTTTTTCTTAAAACGGAGGTGGCCCTAATATGTCAGAGCCGGCATGTAGACTTTTAACCCTTTATGCCCTCCCCTACCCTCAACTTAGTCGACTCTTTGGATAAAGGCGACTAAGGAATAAGAGGTTTTCTGAGGTTACGTAGTACGTTTCTAACAACCTGAGTCTCTTGGAAGAGCTAGGCACTCTGCTACAGCATGTATAGAAGTTTCTACCTCTTCCAGACAGTGCCTGCAGGTTGAGTCGACACTTAGTGCTAGTCTACACATGTGCTTCTTCAAGTGGTTATAACCAGTCAGTATGCTCACTATCTTCCTACAGTCTACTCTATGGTAGAGACTTCAGCCTGGAAGACTGTGCAGTATTTGCCTAGAGGAAACTGGAGCTCAAGTTTTTCTTTTTCAAAGAACACTCCGGCTCACGCGCCTAGATCCGTAAGGGACCAGTTAGTGAAAATGTTCGAAGGTGGTCGAAGACCTAGCCTGCTATTCTGAACCGCGCCAGGTCTCTCTTGTCGGTATTTCTACTTCGTATCTCTTCTTTAGAGATACATTCTTTAGAGTCATGTCATCTGTTGGCATGAAGAACTCTTTCAGTTCCTCTTCTATGTCCTGCCATAGCCTCTGATGTTTGTTCCTACATCTTCTAGTATTCCCTAGAGTTTGAAACCTTCTTGCAACTTTGAGGGCCTCCATTCTTACATAAAGATGGTACCTATGGTTACATCTACATACCATCTTATTTATAAACTTAAAAATATTTAACATCTTTGTTATAATTGTACACAAAAAATTTTAGTTAAAGAAAAATAATAGTTTTTAGAGAATAGCATTATTTATTATTGGGAGTAAGAGTAAATCGACAATTTCAAAGGTGTTTCAACGGCGTTTGTTTAAACAAAAGAATATCTATTACAATAAGAATAAATACTCCTTCAAAAATTTCCAATATTTACAAACCTAATATAATTTTTTACTACTCTTCAAATAAAAAAAATGCGTTGGTTAAAAGAGCTAAATACTATATATAGGTACAATAAACTCGTTACTGAAATTACTACAAATAAAAAAAAAACTTTTTAAAGCTGGCTTTTTCCAAAGGTTACATAGTTTTGGTAGCAACTTTAAATGCACTAAAAAGGAGAAAATAAATTAGGTAGTTCAAGGTCTGTTAAAATATGTTGTGTGTAATTCTAACACTTGACTTCAGGCAGGAAAAAATAATGTTAGATAAAATGTTTGTACGAAAAAAGCAAATATATGAACTTGCCATGAACAAAAGCAAGGAGCGTAAAAATTAAATTAACACAATAATTTTTTAAATGACTTAACTCAATTACCAAAACAAGCAAAATATCATAAGTTAAAAGAGGTAAAATTTACATTTACTTATCGTATACCAAATTTATTATGAGAGAAAAAAGGTACAAAACAGATGTTTGCCTTTTGCTTTAAACTGTAAAAAAATTTTGCGATCCCATTATTTTTCTTTGTAATTGTTTGCGTTCCCATTATTTATATGAGGCAAGGTGGCAAAAAATCTTTGCTCAAATTTAGTTTGTTCCCTCATACGATGGTAAATTCTGATCTTTTATTATATTAATATTTTCGTTTTAAACATTATTATTTTCGTATATAAATATACCTGTTAAAAATATTTAAATGTAATTACATTACAATAATATAAAATATTATTAACATTTTTGTCAGTAATAATTTGGAGTTATTATTTTTCATTAATTATAATTACATTATTATTTTTTATTATATTAAATTATAGTAAACCTAAATATTTATTATTATATAATGGTATACGTTTACAAAATAATACTGGGGACAACATCTATTTACAAATCACAGAATTTAAAGAATATGAGAATGCTGTTTTAGTTAGGTTTCCTAAAAATGTTATGCAAAATTAATATAATTTAGAAAATAATATTGTTAAATATTTCAACGAAAGTTTTGTCGAAAAATTTTGTTCCAAATCAATGTATTAATCAACAAATTTTTTTAAAAATTATAAACTTTTTTTTATTTAATTTCAGCCAACTTTTTTGTTACTCTCTTTTGTTTACTATATTTTTTTAGCAAATTTGCATATGGATTTATGTGCAAACAAATGAATCCATACATAAGTGCATACTGCATATTCTACTTGTGATGGATATTCTTTGATGAGAACTATGAGAAGAGAAGTTGAAATTTTGCCTTGGGTTGGGGCTAGTTTTCAAATAATTCAATTTTACCTTGTGAAGAGACCTAATATGAGTAACAATAATTTAACAATAATTTAGAGTAAGAGTAAACCACATTTTAGATTAAGCACTTGATAATAGAATAAATAAATTGTTTAGAAATAGCAAATACAATACAAGCAAAAAAATTAATACGAGAGCTGAAACTTCAGTCATATATTGATAAGGCAAAAATATTATATTCTAATTAGTTTTACTTAAGAATTCTGTAAAATATTAATTAAAAATAAATAAAACATTTAAAAAAAAAAAGATTACATGAAATAATTTGTTTATATTTATTTTACTTTTGAAACACAAAATACTATTTTCCAATTAATATATTCTTTGAACACTTTTTTGCAAGTAGGTCTTTAATCCAATTAGATTTTTGAATTAAGCACTTTATTTTCAATTTAGTTTTTTCAAGTAAATCAATTAGATTTTGTAAATTGCAATTAGATTTTTGCATTAAGGGCCAGTTTTCATGTGATTACTTAAGTTACACTTAAGTTTAAGTATCATTCGACACTTAAGCTCCACTTAAAAAATATTGAGTTTTCTAGTTAAAACTTAAGTGTTGATTTTCAGCTGTAATTTTCGGTTATTTGCAATGGCAGCACTTATTAAATTAAAGTGTAAATGTCAGAAAGATGTGTAAGAAAGATTATCAAAATATTTCAATTTTAAGTGTTAAGTGTAGCTTACGCGGTCATTTTACCAAGCTTAAGTGTCACTTAAGTATTGTTTTAAGTACCAATTGAAAAACACAATTTTTGATTTAAGTGTCGCTTAAGTTTGATATGATACTTAAATGTTCACCTGAAAACTGGCCCTAAACGTTTTAAAAAAAACTTCGAATCCCTCCAAATTTTTATGTATATGAACTGAAAAATCGTATATAAGAAATTTCTTTGCTTAAATTTTTCTGTAACCTTTTCAGCACCATTTTGAATTGAATGTTGTGGATTGTCTATTTAGAAGGCGTTGACTCAGGGGATTTAATATCCATGCGTTAATGCGACTGAACGAAGCCGTTTGCTTTTTTATGTGTAATAATATTTTCATTGTATTCTAGTTTTTCGCTGTCAAGATTCAAGATTGTTTTCAAGTCAACAGCTTGAGTGAAGTGAAGGAAGACTGTCACGGAAAAGTGTTTTTTTTTTGTATTTGACTTTTACAATAATTTTTTTTTAAATTTAAAAAAAGTCAAAATTTCAATTAAAATATAGAAAAGGTTTTTAAATAAAATGGCTGAAAATAAAGATCAAATTTTAGCTGATTTTCAAGTAAGTATGAATAGTTTTTTAATGTATTTTTAAAAAAAAATATTACAAAGGTTATGATATTGCACCATGACATTGACCACTGACATGACTAAGGAGTTTCAAAATTAAATCATATAAAATTATTAAATTATAAATAATCTTAATCTATTTTTTAGAGTATTACCGCTATAGATGATGTTGGCGAAGCGTTTTCACATTTAGAAGATTGTAACTGGGATTTAATGGTAACTAAATTGAATTAATAACAATGACTTATGCGTCGTAGTGTCTGAAAATCAAATAAGATTAAATTTTCCTTTGTTTATCTTTGTTTATTTTAGACTGCCATACATCGAGTTATGCCTCAAGATACAAGTTCAATAGAACCAATGCTTCAAAATGATTTTTCTAATTCTAGTAGTTCAAATTTAACTCGATGGAGTTCAAGTGGTTTGGAAAACGCATTTGCACCAAGTTAGCGAATTAAATAAATAAATTTATCTAAATTTTATTATTATATTTTTAGTACCATCAACTTCATCAAATTCAAATATTATTGATCTCACATCAGACATCACTCCGCACACGTATAAGAAAGATAATAAAGAAATTATATTTAATATTCATTTTAATCAGCAAGTTTATACGATTACACTCCCGTCAAGTGCTTCTATTGGTATGTTTTGCTTAAAATTTTATGAAATTAACATTATTTAAATTACCTAATATTTGTAGGAGATTTAAAAGATCGAATATTTGCTTTGGCAAAAGTTCCTATTTGTCGACAAGCTATAAGAGGGTGGCCGCCTGCTAAAATTCACGAAGCTCAATTATCTCAAACAGTACTTACTACTTTGGATTTGTCTTATGAAAATGAATTAATATTGATTGATTTAACTGATGAATCTTATGGAGAAAAGTAAATTTATTTAAAAAAAATTTATAATTTGATTATTCTCTATGTAGATTGATAATTATCTCGTAAAAAATTTCTTATAATTTAGCTTTGAAGTTACTAGAAGATTTGTTGAAACATTTACCTTAAATATTATTCAACAACCAGATGAAAAAAAAATATCACTACCATTTCCTGGTGAAAAAACTATATTAGATGTTAAGAATGATATATATTCCATAACAGATATTCCAGTTCGTCATCAAGATTGGGTAAATAATGTGATATGTAATGAAAATTTTTAAGTCAATAATAAATGTTAAAATATGTTTTTAACAGATTGGTTGGCCAATAGGTTCTAATAATGCAACCACATTAGCGGTAAAATATTACACAATTATCAATTTCAATTATCAATATTTATTTATCTTATAATTAACATTATTTTTCTATAGCAATCTGGTATTGAGCTACAACATAATTTAATATTACGTTCATCTGCCAATGATAAACCTAAAAATAATTCTAAACAAAATAGAAGTAATAAGTAAGATTTAAAATTAAGTAATTTTGAAAATAATATAATTTATAGCAAAACTTTATTTTAGTTTTGTAAATATTGATTCAGATAGTTCGGACGAATTTGAGGATGCATCCGATTTTAATGCCGATGATGATTTTTTTTCAGATTCACCTGCTCAACAACGACAAAAACATTTAAGTATATTATATAAATTACATGACAATAATATTCTAAAGTTATTGTATTAATTAAAGCTAATTTAGTTTCAGACAACACAGATGATGAAACGCTGGGTTCTACACAATTTGTTGAAAATTACACACAGCGATATGGTCAACCACATCCAGTATTTTTCCAAGGAAGCTTAGAAAATGCATTAAAAGAAGCGTGCCACAAACCAGCTAGAGATGTAATGAACATTTCTTTAATTGAATTTCTTACTAAAATATGTCTTAAAATATTTATTCTTAACTATTTTAGAGAAAACTATTATCAATTTATTTACATCATGATGATAGTGTTTTAACTAATGTTTTTTGCGATCAATTATTACGTTGTGAAAGTGTTATGCAAACCTTAATGCAAAGTTTTATATTATATGGATGGGATTTAACATATGAAAGCAATAAGAATTTGTAAATTAACTAAATTATTTTTTTAATTGTTAAAAAAAATGTTTTAATTTCCATAGATTCTTGTCGTCGATATCAGCATGTGTCGGAGTTACTGCATCCATTACAGTTAGAAATATTCCTGTTGATAGATTACCCGCTATTATAATTATTGCAAAAAGTAGAAGTACATGTGAAGTATTGTCTGTGATTAATGGTATATATTTTATTTATTTATTTTCTTGTTTAAATTAAACAATTTCTAATTATTAAATTTTAGGTAACGTTGGAGTTGATGATTTACTCTCACGATTAATGGAAACTGTAGAAATGTACTCGGAGCACATTCGGGTTGAAGTTAGAGAAGAAAATGAAAGAGCTGTACGAGAACAAGTAAAATATGAACAAGATGTAGCTTATCAACAAACGTTAGAAGCTGATATGGCTAAAGAAGCTGCAAAAAAACAAAAGGAAATAGTAATGGCTGCAGAACGTAAAAGATTAGAATCCGAAAAGGCTGAACAAGAAGCTAGAAAGGAAATGGTACGGTTGCAGGTATGTAGAAAACTAATATTCTTAAATTAGTTTCATTGTACTTCAATTATTATTTAATAGGCCGAAAATGCATTACCTACAGAACCAATTTCTACGGTTACAGAAAATATCACGAAAATTCGAATAAGAACACCACAAGGAGAAAATTTAGAACGAAAATTTTATGGTCACGATAAATTACAAGTTAGTATATAATTTTGAAATGATTCTATTAATTTATTTAATTTTGTTTTCAGGCTCTATTAAATTACGTAACATCTAAAGGTTTTCCGATTGAAGAATACAAAGTTATATCAGGTTGGCCTCGTAGGGATCTAACAATAATTAATCCTGCAGAAACATTCAAAAATTTAAATTTATTCCCTCAAGAAACTGTGATTCTTGAAGAACGATGATCAGAATATTTTATTACTTTTTTTTTTATTCAGCAAATCAACAAAATGTAACAAGAAAAATCAATTTTATTGATATTTTCGCAGCAAAATAGAATTGCATTTTTATGCATCAAATTACATATATTTTATAATAGTTTTTTTTTTCAAATTAAATCAAAAATATGTTATAATTCAATCATTTCAAGTATGAACGAAATCATGCGAATTATATCGTATGCAAGATTAAATTAGATGTTTTTTTATTTCTTTGTAAAATCTAATTTAATTTAAAATTATGTAACACTGTGTTACATTTATCAGAATATTAAAATTTAAGGATTTATTACAATAAAATCAATCAAATAAAATAAAATTGTATTTAAAATTATAACAATAAAATTAGAATTATGTATATGTAATTTATTAGAGACGGCAATTAGGTATTTTTTTATTTATAAATAATTATGAATGCATTTGCAGAATTGAAATCTATAATAGATATTTTGATTAATGAATACAGCAGAGAGCAGCAGACCAATATCTAAAATATTTCTTCATAACTAAATACGTTCAACAAATTTTTTGAAAGTAAAAGAAAGCTTACCAAAACTCGGATCACTCGGCAATTTCGCCAACCAGTAGGTAAAATTTTATACAAAAAGAAAATAACTCAGTTTTAAATAATAGAGATCGATTGGTTAAAATTTAAGTTTTTTTAGAAAAAACAAAATAATTTAATTCAGTTGTGTAATTAACTAAAATCTAGATAGCAAAGTTTGGGTGTTTGGCAGAGTACTTCAAAACTTAATAATTAGATTAATCCATCGAAAATGGGTAGAAAACAACATTGAAATACATGGTAAAAATAGTATAAATACAAAAAAATAATAAAAACGCTGAAATTATAAATATGTAATTAAAGTAGAAATCAAAAACGAACATCATAACACTTTCTCCCTACCTTTCTATCGATTGACTATAGAGTATAGACAGAGCATTGCCTAATGCCTTGTATATTTATAATGTACAGGCCTGTAGATTAAAAAATTTTAGCAAAAATAATATCCAACGTATGTGTAAATCAAATGGACATTTTTCTTTAAAAAAGATATTATTTCTGCCAAATTGGACTTAATTTAATTTACCAATATGGAAGGGCAGGCAGAACTATTAATAAGTTGAGCCGCATTAAAAAATTTCAATACTTTCATCCATAGTTTTACAAATTAAAAAAATTCATAAGCAAAATTATTCTACATAAACCTTTCACAATGCCTTAATATATTCTCTTCTAGCCAAGTTACACGATGATCTTTCCGGAAGATATCGAATTACGATTTTTTTAAAATTTTGTTTTGTGTATATATTTTTTTTAATAAAAATAAAATTTAGAAAAATACAACTAGCTAAACAAGAATATTCTGAAAAATTTAATACCAAAAATTAAATACAAACCCCATCAAAGGTTTTGTTAAGATAAAAAACGTTCAGTGTTCATTAGAAGTTGATAGAAGTACATTACGAATTTAGATAAAAAATATTGAGGCTAGAAGATGGCCAGGCTAGAAGATGGAGGCATTATCACCACAGGCACCACACACACAAGATATACTCAAAAAAATTTCTAGTTTGTTTGATTTGTATCTAAAATAATAACATTATAAACTAGTTTATATTGTTTTTGTTAGTATTCAGTTTTTATAGAATTCTCAACATCTCAACCTCAACATACCTAAGTACTTAATATCTAGATCTACCCTCTGTTCTCTATTGTTTATAGAAATAAAAAAAAAAAGAAGCAGAACATCAAAAAATAATATGAGAACAGAAAAAATATAAAGAACAAAAACGAAATACGAAAAAATTCGGTTCAATTATTGTTATTGTAATTTATTAGGCGAAAATACTGCAGTGTTGTCGTTTTGGATTTTTACATTACTACAAGTCCGCATTATTACCTATAATTTCCTACATTCCGCAATTAACTCTTTTGAACGTTTCCAGCCATTGCAGCCATTATTGCATGTAAAGTGGTGTTTGTAAGAAATTTCGTTTTTCATTTTTGATTAAAAATATTTATTAAAAAATCCTTTCAACAGTGGCATTACAAAAATACCTGATACAAAATTTTTCATTAATGTCATTTTTGACTTTAAAAATTTCAAACCAAAACTCTTCGATATCATTTTCTTTTTTTTTAATTTCAGAAAAACTCAAATTTATTAACATTCTGCATTCACTCTTTAATTTTTCAACATCCATTTCTTCAACTAGATTTGGAACGACGGACCTAAGTTTTTTGGATCAATGCATGGAACGGTTTTTAGTATATTATCATTTAAATCGAATCGTTTAAAAATTTGTTTCAGTAATTACTTTATTTTAAACAGTCGCTCTTAGTCGCAATTAAATTTTCTTCTTGGATTTGATCTAATAAAAAATACACAAAATATTCTTTATATATCTAAATATCTTTCAATCATTGTGACGGAAGTACAACATCTATGCATTCTTTTTTTAATAAAATTACTCAATAGAGTTTTTAAATATGTTGTCATTGTATACAGAATTGAATGAACTTTTGGTGATTGCGATTGAAATTTGGTACCGTACCTATTTAGTTTAATGGTTATGTTTAGAATATAGGACAAAAATGTGTAAATTTTATTAATATCATTGAGATACCTACCTATTTCTATTTCGAAAAGCTATAGAAATACTGCATTTAAAATTAAAATAAAACGACAGCACTGACAAAATGCAATGTTGGAAAAAATGTAACGATAATATAACCTAAGTAGTACGATACGAATGTCGTCAAGTGAACGAATGAAAATCGAATTAAAATGGTACTAGATTCAATGCTTGATCGTATACAACGCAATCGACAGAGTATTATATTTCAACTGCTTTATGACTGGGGTATGTAAATGTCATTCAAGTCAAGTAAACTTTAAGGTTTTTAAGAGAATAAGAATTTTCATGGACTTATATTAGGACCATTGGGCCCTTTTACACTAGTAAATTTTGTTTTGTACTCACGAGTCACGACGTTCTCACTTTTACACCAATGCCTCTATACTTTACTTTCTAAGCGGTCAACTATAATTTTTTCGGAATTACGATTTCATTATAAAATTTGGTTTTGTGTAGGTATAAATTTTTTTGATAAAAATAAATTTGAGAAAAACAGAAGACAAACAAGAATTGTAAAATTTAATACCAAAAACTGAATTCAAGCACCATCCTTTGATTCAGATAAAAAGTAATTATCAACATGCTATTTTAATATTTTTCTAAAAACATTTACTGTATCAACAAATGTATCTATTCAAAAAATATTATTTTTTTTTCAGGTACCCTCGTTCTCATTGTTGCCCGAATTTACATTAATTGAAAATTCTTAAAAATATTAGCCCTAATTCGACAATAGACGTTGTGATGTATATAGCATATGTATGATTTTTCACTTTGTATTTCATTCGCTTCTCTAAAAATTCATGTTTATGTGGAGACAATTCTGTTGCGTCGTGAAGAAATTTTTTCATCAAAAAATTTTGTGCTTCAAGATTTTCACATATAGGACCGTTCCCGTACTTTTCTGGCAAAAACTTGCAAATGAGAGAAAAGAGAGAAAAAAAAAAAAAAAGAAAAAAGAGTTAAAAAAACTCTCATCTGCAAGTAAAAGTACTGGAACGAAATTCTTGTAAAAACTTGCAACTGTCAAACAGCTGACAACCAATCTGACATTCTGAAATTAATTTAATTATAAACAATCATTTTAAATTTCCGGAGGTGTTTTTTTTAAAGAATTGTACATAATTAAATTTAAAGGAAATGGCAGCGGAAGATATAAAAAATATATATTACTAAGTAGCGATTCGGATTACATAAAAACATAAGACATTGCATTCGAAACTATTTGGAAGAAATAGTTCCAGGTTATTGTGAAGAGGAATTTGTAAGACATTTTCGTGTAAGCAAAAATGTTTTCAAATATTTATATGAAGAACTGCAAACATTTGAAAGTTTTGCAAACCTACGTGCGGATAAAAAATGTAGCTCAGAAAAACATATAGCTGTATTTTTATGGTTTGCGGGTCATGAAGCTTGCTGTTATAGAGACTTAGCTGACGATTTATCCTTATCAAGTGTATCCGTATTATTAAATTAAATTATACATATATTACAATAATAAAGAATTATGAAATTTATCCTCCACTAAATTATATTTTTCATTTTTTTTAATAAATTTTATTTAAAAAACAAAATTTTGCATAACAGACACATATGAGAAATTACAAAAGTAAATAAAAACATAACCTAAAAAATACAACAACAAAAATTTAAAGTATAAGTTTTTACAAGTTAAAATTTTACTTGCAAAAACTTATTCGAGAGAATGTTGTTGAACTTTGTTGAACGAAGTTGAAAACATATGTTTTCTCTCGTTTTTAGAAAAAACTCTCAGTACAGGAACGACTTCTGGTAAAAACTTGGAAAAACTTGGATAAGTTTTTACAAGATGTGCGTACGGGAACGGTCATATTATCACCAAATAGAATGCTGTAATTCACAAATGTATAGACAAAAATATGAATTGAGTTATTGTTTTTTGTGATTGATAAAATATATGAAAAATAATATTCTTACAGTAATTTAAAAAAATATTATATTATATTATATTATTATGGGAATAGAATTTTTTATGTTTTTTCAGGGTTTGATTTGATAACAAAAATATTTTTATTATATACGTGTTCTTCAAGAAGAAACATATACAAATCCCCCGGGTGAACTTTATGCGAATGTTCGCCTGGAAGAATTAAAAGCGAATTAATTACGTTTCATGTTGAAAACACAATCACGACGAATGACGAGTGACGAATGACCAAAATTCGCCCTTAGAGACACAATCACGACGAACTATTCGCGACGAACAAATTTTTGTGTTTTGAAATTTCAAAATTTGTTTATAAAAAAAATGGAGGAAAATTTATAAAAAATTAGTTAAAAAAAAATTTTATTTGAATTTGAATTTTAAAATAAATAAATTTTTGTGTTTTTGAAATTTCAAAATTTGTTTATAAAAAAAATGGAGAAAAATTTTATAAAAATTAATTTAAAAATTTTTTTATTTGAATTTGAATTTTAAAAATATTTATTAAAATAATATATTAAGGGTGGTAAAAGGGTGGTAAAGGCTCTAGACGGAACATATGCTAACCTATGTTTCCGATAAAAACTAGGAAATGCCATCTGGTAAAACATCTACAGCTCTGCCATCAAATCCGACTCTCACCTCCTCGAAGGTAGGTAACATAGTTATCTGCCGGGTACCACCTGGTAACTTGTAAGGCTAACGAGAGCGGGTGACTGCGAACACTTGGCGCAATATCTAAGTAAATCGATTTGGTTAGCACGTGCGCGGACGCGATTTATGGTAATTGAAATTGTGAGTGCCGGCACAAACACAAAAAAAAAAAAAAAAATCCAGAAGCGTTTGACCTAAAATAGGCGGCTCCCTGGTCTGCGGCTGATCCCAGAGGGGCGGCAGTTAAAATCACCTGGCAGGAGGTATAAAATGCAACATAAAAACAAATAATAATGTATAGTCTAAATAACAAAATAAACTCGGTAGGGATATCTACCAAAGTGTCGGCAGAGACCACGGCTGCCGGCGAGGGCTTGGCTGAATGTACCAGACTTTCAGATGAGTCGCCAGTGGGGAACAACAATTTAGAGAAGCTGATTAACCCTTTTAAAAAGAGTGCGAGGGTTCCAAGGTCGCCATCAAGGATGACCGAGCCAATAATTGATATACGGAGTCAAAATAATAAAGAACCAAACGAAAACCATATACTCCAAAAGAGGCTAAGCGAAATAGAGGCATTATGTATGTCACTAAAAAAAGAAATTTCGGCATTAAGAGCAGAAAACGAAGCTTTGAAAAAAAGAGAAAAACGTAATGCACCAAATGAAATCATCGAGCAAAAAGAATATTTCACGGATGAAGATGAATTGAGCAGAGAAACTGACTGGCTGCTCAAAAAAAACAAAAGATCAAATAAAAAAAGAAAAGCTACTTCTTCACCTGAAGTTGAATCGTCACCATCTGGTTTAACAGATTTTTATTATATACGTGTTCTTCAAGAAGAAACATATACAAATCCCCCGGGTGAACTTTATGCGAATGTTCGCCTGGAAGAATTAAAAGCGAATTAATTACGTTTCATGTTGAAAACACAATCACGACGAATGACGAGTGACGAATGACCAAAATTCGCCCTTAGAGACACAATCACGACGAACTATTCGCGACGAACAAATTTTTGTGTTTTGAAATTTCAAAATTTGTTTATAAAAAAAATGGAGGAAAATTTATAAAAAATTAGTTAAAAAAAAATTTTATTTGAATTTGAATTTTAAAATAAATAAATTTTTGTGTTTTTGAAATTTCAAAATTTGTTTATAAAAAAAATGGAGAAAAATTTTATAAAAATTAATTTAAAAATTTTTTTATTTGAATTTGAATTTTAAAAATATTTATTAAAATAATATATTAATAATATATTAAGGGTGGTAAAAGGGTGGTAAAGGCTCTAGACGGAACATATGCTAACCTATGTTTCCGATAAAAACTAGGAAATGCCATCTGGTAAAACATCTACAGCTCTGCCATCAAATCCGACTCTCACCTCCTCGAAGGTAGGTAACATAGTTATCTGCCGGGTACCACCTGGTAACTTGTAAGGCTAACGAGAGCGGGTGACTGCGAACACTTGGCGCAATATCTAAGTAAATCGATTTGGTTAGCACGTGCGCGGACGCGATTTATGGTAATTGAAATTGTGAGTGCCGGCACAAACACAAAAAAAAAAAAAAAATCCAGAAGCGTTTGACCTAAAATAGGCGGCTCCCTGGTCTGCGGCTGATCCCAGAGGGGCGGCAGTTAAAATCACCTGGCAGGAGGTATAAAATGCAACATAAAAACAAATAATAATGTATAGTCTAAATAACAAAATAAACTCGGTAGGGATATCTACCAAAGTGTCGGCAGAGACCACGGCTGCCGGCGAGGGCTTGGCTGAATGTACCAGACTTTCAGATGAGTCGCCAGTGGGGAACAACAATTTAGACAAGCTGATTAACCCTTTTAAAAAGAGTGCGAGGGTTCCAAGGTCGCCATCAAGGATGACCGAGCCAATAATTGATATACGGAGTCAAAATAATAAAGAACCAAACGAAAACCATATACTCCAAAAGAGGCTAAGCGAAATAGAGGCATTATGTATGTCACTAAAAAAAGAAATTTCGGCATTAAGAGCAGAAAACGAAGCTTTGAAAAAAAGAGAAAAACGTAATGCACCAAATGAAATCATCGAGCAAAAAGAATATTTCACGGATGAAGATGAATTGAGCAGAGAAACTGACTGGCTGCTCAAAAAAAACAAAAGATCAAATAAAAAAAGAAAAGCTACTTCTTCACCTGAAGTTGAATCGTCACCATCTGGTTTAACAAAAACCTATGAGGAAAAAAACTCCAAAACAACTGAATTTGTGAGCAAAAGGAAAACCAAAATTCCACCTCTAATCATAAGTAACATAAATGATTTCAAACCATTAAATAAAATGATGCAACCTAAAAATATAAAATATGAAATAAAATTGCTAAACAATAAGCAGCTGAAAATAAATCTGGAGACGGAAATGGATTATAGAAATCTAGCTAAAGATCTCAATTATACCAAATACGAATGGCATACTTATGAAAGCAAAATAAATAGACCAATAAAAGTCATGGCACGCGGCTTGCACCAATCTTGCATGCCAGAAGATATAATAAGTGAGCTTCATAATAGGCAATTCAATATCATCAATGCAGTAAATATGATAAAGAAAGTCAAGGAAAATGATAAACAGGTAACTGTTAAACCAATTTTCATGCTTACCTTTGATAGTAAGGAAGACATTAAAAAAATTTACGAAATCAATCATATTCAAAACATGATAGTTTATATTGAACCTCTGAGAAAAAGCAAAGATATTCCTCAGTGCAAAAGATGTCAGCGTTATAATCATACGCAAAAATTTTGTAATAGGGAGCCTACATGTGTGAAATGTGCTGGTAAACATTTAACAGCAGAATGCGATAAGCTGAAAACTTCACAGCCAAAATGTTCCAACTGCCAAGAGTCTCATCCAGCAAATTACAGAGGATGTCTTATTGCCAAAGGACTTCAGAAAAGGAGAAACTCTGTTTACCCAAAATTAGTTCAAAGGCAACAACCAAGAAAATTTATATCAAAGAAAGTAATAAAGGGAGTAACTTATTCTGCCATAGCAAAAGGCAAAAACAATGAGGATGTCTACAAAAGCAATAAAAATATGAAAAAAAATCGAGATTTCACTGCTGATGAAACACCTAGAATAGCTTATTCATCAAATGCAAATAATCAAACGCCGAGAAGAACTCGTTCGTCAAACAATCAAATTCCGAGAAGAGCTCGTTCAACAAATACGAAATTGATTGCAGAAAAAGAACAGCACGGAACTATATTAAAAACAATGGAAAAACTAATGAGTCTGGTAGATAGAATCTCGCTAAGATTAGATAACTTGGAAAGTAGGTATACTGTTAAGTATCCTGATATGCCACATAACTCAATTAGATAATGAATAAGGACAAAATCACTATATGTACTTGGAATGCGAATGGCATTAACAACAAAAAACAAGAATTGGAAATGTTCCTAAACTTACGAAACATAGATGTCTGTCTCGTGTCAGAAACCCATCTAACAAAGGGGCACAATTTGGTAATTCGTGGATACAAAGTATATCATAAAACGCACCCTGACAATCTACCAAAAGGAGGTAGTGCGGTCATAGTAAATGATCTTATTACCCATCATGAACATTGTAACATACAAAGTACAGAAATGCAACTCACAGCCGTATAAATAAGGTGCACAAAGCAAAATATCAACGTAGGAGCGCTTTACTGCCCGCCCAATCACGCTATTAAAAAACATATGTTCAAGAGCTTATTAATGAAATTAGGTGAAAGATTTATTCTTGGAGGTGACTACAATGCTAAACATCTAGAATGGGGCTCCAGGATGACCCTTACTCGAGGTAAAGAACTGAGAGAGGCGCTGAGAGAAACAGGTTGTTTATTTCTTTCAACAGGAAAACCAACATATTGGCCTGCAGATATAAACAAAACTCCTGATGTGTTAGACTTTTTTATAATGAAAAAAGTATCAACTAATTTCACATCTATAGAAGATAACTATGATCTCAATTCCGACCATTCTGCTGTCGTCCTAAAATTAAATACAACAATAGTGAAAAAATCTTGTAAACCATTTTTAACCAACTCATCTACAGATTGGTTAAGCTTCAAAAAGATTCTGCTAGAAAAAATTAACTTAAGAGTAACATTAGACAATGAGGAACAACTAGAAACTGCTACTGAAAAACTTATGCAAGCTGTCCAGTTTGCAGCTTGGAGTAGTACTAAGACAAAAAAATCAAAAAAAATCAGCCCTAGATATCCGGTGTATATCCTTAACATGGTAAAAGAGAAACGAAAAGCGAGAAGGAGGTGGCAACAAACGCGTGACCCATCCAGCAAAATGGATCTTAATAATAAAAGTCAGGAGCTAAAGAGAGAAATAAAGAAATTAAATGATAGATCTCTGAATTATTACCTAGAAAATTTAACAGCTACTAAAGAAACAAATTATTCTTTATGGAAAGCTACGAGTAAAATGAAGAAGTCTATTGTGCATTCTGCACCACTGAGGAAAAATGATGGCTCATGGGCAAGAAGCGATAAAGAAAAAGCTGACACTTTTGCAGATCATCTCGCTGAAATTTTTAAGCCCAATGAAATGAGCACTGTTATTGATCTAACTGAAATATATAACCATGAAGATATAAATATTCCCTTAATAAGTCGAAAAGAAGTAATTAAGGAAATAAAAAACCTAAAATTAAATAAAGCCCCAGGTTTTGATTTAATAACTTCAAATGTGCTAAAAAATATACCCAACAAAGTTCTCACACTCTTGGTATATATAATGAATGCCTGTATTAAGCTTAAACACGTACCTAGTATATGGAAAGTTGCCGAGATAATAATGATCCAAAAACCAGGAAAGCCTGCTAACGACACCAAATCCTACAGGCCGATATCTTTGCTCCCTACAATATCGAAGTTGTTTGAAAAGTTACTATTGAGAAGGATTCAACCCCTCATAGAAAACAGGAATATAATACCTAATCACCAATTTGGGTTTAGGCAAAAACACTCAACAATAGATCAAGTACATCGAATAACAGACATTATAGAAAGGGCACTGGAAAATAAACAAATTTGTTCTTCAGTATTTCTAGATGTAGCCCAAGCTTTTGATAAAGTTTGGCATGAAGGACTCATCAAAAAGCTAAGTTGTTTGCTCCCTAAAAATTATGTTCAATTATTTTCATCATATCTCTCAAATAGAGTTTTTCGAGTTAAAAATGAGAATGAATACTCCTCTCTAAGAGATATAAAAGCTGGAGTACCGCAAGGTAGTATACTGGGTCCAATTTTATATTTGTTATACACCTGTGATATACCCGATGTAGAAAATATAAAAATAGCAACCTTTGCAGATGACACAGCGTTGATGGCAGTTGGTTCTACTATAGAAGAAGCTACAAGCAAACTGCAAAAAGCTAATGACGAAATTTCCAACTGGTGCAAAAAATGGAAAATTAAATTAAATGAAGCCAAATCTAGTCATGTAAACTTCACCTATAAAAACATAGTAACTCCTCTCTCAGTTAAAATTAATGATGTCGTGATTCCACACGAGAATAAAGCTAAATATCTTGGCATGACCTTGGATGTAAAACTGAAATGGAAAGAGCATGTGAAAATCAAAAAACAAGAACTCCAGTTCAAATATAGAGAAATATACTGGCTGATTGGGCGGAATTCTACGGTCTCGACCTATAACAAAGTTTTGATGTATAATCAAGTATTGAAGCCAGTCTGGGCATACGGTATTCAAATATGGGGATGTGCTAAACAAATCCATATTCAAACTATCCAAACGTTCCAAAATAAGGTACTGCGCAACATAGTCAATGCTCCATGGTATGTTCGCAATGCCGATATTCATCGAGATCTGAAGATCTCATCTATAAAAGATGAAATAATTAAATGCGCTGCACGGCATAAAACTCGTCTGATCCAACATGTCAATACCGAAGCTTCTAGCTTAATTGACAATCAAAACTTTGTGAAGCGACTAAAACGAACAAGACCACTTGAGTTAGGTTAAAACCTTTTATCTATTAAAACCTTATTGGATTTTGGTAGATCAAAGGTATCTATGTTTCTTTGAGTTAAATGTAAATTAATGGTTAGTCTATAAGACTAGTTTTAATGTTGCAATAATGATAGGAGTTTTTAGTGGGTTAAAGTCCCACAGTCCTTCAAACTGCCTTCCCCGGTAATAGGTAGTCCCTGAAGCCTCTTTCGATGATTTACTACTATCTGAAAAAAAAAAAAAAAAATATTTATTAAAACCATTTTGAGCTATTTATGTTGGTATCAATGAATGTCATTCACATTCGCCGACGAGTAAAATAGAAATAGATCTATTTTTTGAACGCGAAATTTTGGTCATTCGTTATTCGTCATGATTTACATATAATCTCATGTATTTGAAAGCAAAAAATTCGTCATTCGTCGTGATTGTGTTTTCGACATCATTAAAAGAATGTTTATTTTTGTTTCTCCACTTTGTATCTATTTTTCATAAATGTATATGAAAATATTTTCAGTTATTTTTTTAAAGCGCACGTGGTAAGTAAAAACTTAAACATTTTTTAATGTATAAAAAAAAATGAAAAATAAAATAACCTCTTTCAGCAGCTGCTAAATGGAGATCAAGGAACTCAACAAAAGCTAACAACACCAGCACCAGTTTTTACTAACAATCTCCCGCCAACTACGGTAGAGGTTGTTGGCCAAGCCATCAGCAAGCTCAAAACAACAAAGCTGCTGGACCTGATGGATTCATATTCTACTGGACTCTGTCCTAGCTGAACTATTGCAAAAGCTGGAGGCGATGTCTTGGTTAAGTACATGCACCAAAACTACAGTGGTTTGGACACTTATAGCGGATGAACAAAAATGCTCCAGCCGAGAGAATCTTCAAATCCAAACCCAAAGATCCAAGACGTCGGGGCAGACTAAACCTTCGTTGGAGAGACAAAGTATTGGCGGATTTAAAACAATTTCGTATTTTCAACTGCAGAGAATCCGTTCAACAAAAATGGAGGACGTTGATGAGTCAGGCCCAGAACCTACATGGTCTGTTGGCCACCTATGTAAGTAAGTAAGTAGCAGAATAAGTTTATTCTATTATATTGATTTTATCCATGTATTGATTTTATTCTTACTAATAACAATTTTTTTTATCTATTTCTATTTATTTTTTTAAGTAACTATCTAACGTTTGGAGGATATTGAATTTTATAGAATTATGAACATGTTAAAAAAAATCAAATTTATAAAGGCAGAAATAGTTAAGTTTATAACTTTGAGATTGGTAGTGAACTTGTGTGTAAGCAATGACAAATGGTCCATGGAACCAACGGAATCTAACCATTTCTTTTTAACATAGTATACAAAACTACGATTATAAACGATAATTTAAAAAAAGTTCATGTTAATTTAGTTTTGACCTGCCACACTACATTTTTTAATTATCATTTATTCTTCGTATTAAAAAAACTTTCGAAATTTTTTCTGTCAAATTAAGTTTTGTGAGTTATCAATAGAAAAATAGAAGAAGTTATAAGAAAAGTGTCATTATTGTTAAAAATGGAAATAGAAAGTGTTAACCAACGAATTAGAATTAAATGAAAGTGGCTATCGATACAAAAAAGTGTCCAATGTTTTGGGTATATTCCTCTCTTTCTTTGGTATTTTTTATTGTCAAAAAACAGAAATAAACGAATATATTCGTTCAATATATTTTCTCTCCTTTTAATGGAAATTATTTTGATAAATAAACAGGATAGTGCTCAGAATTTAATATGCCTCAATTTGTATGTATTTTGACTTAAATTTTTTTTTAAATATGATGAGTTAAAATATCTAACAATAATGGATAAATTAATCAAAATTTATTATTAATAATACATATATGAAAAAAATATGAGAAATACAGCGCTTTCTAGTTTTGTGTTTTAAAATATTTATTCTTTTTTTTAGATTTTAAATTCTTTTCTATAAGGTTTTTCAATAGATTGATTATAAAATTTTTAACATATTAGATATTTATTATATAAAATTATATAAACTTATTATTGCCTTATGATTATATAAATTTTGAAAAATTTTGGAACCTATAAAATTTATAAGAACTTTGGAAATTAAATTATATAACAATTTTGTTTTTTTTAAACTATTCGTTTGTCGAAATAATAATTCGCAAAAGTTACATATATCGACTACATCTTTAGAAGGGTAAGTTAAGTAACCTTCTGTTTTATATGAAATTAATGAATATTCCATTGTATTCATTTCCACGTCACTTGCTATGATTGCAGAAATACATATTGCATCATTTCAATTTTGATTTCAGCTTATATACAACAAAGCCAGCAATATATTCTACAATATATTCAGCACAAGCAGAAAGTGGTTGGAATTCTTCTACATTTTCTTCAAATTCAGATTCATTAAATAAATAAGATGCAATTAATTATTTTATTTTGATATTAAAAAAAAAAATTTCTTTGTCCGGATATTTAAATTATCCTAATACTACACTGTTTTGTTTAGAAGTTTTTAAAAATTCAAAAGATGTAAAATATAATACTTACATATGTAAAGACACGTAATTTTCTTTTTCCAAATGAGACTTACAGCCTGGAATGATACAAATCTTCCTTTTACGTTCTATTTTTCCTTAAAATTTGTAATTTTTTAACAATTTATAATAAAAATCAAAAATTTTATTGACTTTTTTTAATATTTATTTGACAATAAAAAAATTTATTTTTTTCTACTTCATTGCTAGTATTCGTACTTTTTGAAAATTTCATATATCCATATATTACACACTACTGCTACATTTTCAATATTTCAGAAACATGAATGATTTTTTTTTCAAATAATTTAACAGCAATACTTTTCTGTGTAATAATAGAATACGGTAATAAAGTAAAAGAAAGTTTAAATTGAAAAAACATTGTTATTTTTATTAAGATTATATTTTGATACCTTTTATTTTATTCATACTCAAAGATTTTACTAATTTTCTATTTAAAAAAACTATATTGGCCTAACACTAAAAAAATTTTTTTTTTGACATAAAGAAACCAAACAGAAAGAGAAGTACTAAAAAAATATGGACAAAATGATACGATGATACCATAAAGGAAGTATAATAAGAGAAACTATGCGGAACAAATTTTGTGACGATTTTTTTTTGCTTAAAAAATTTTTGAAAATACCCCATACACAGTAGGACCTAGATAAACTCACTTTAAAAATTTGGAATAACTCATTTTAATGTCTTCGTTAACAGAAACTCATACAAAATATTGAACTAAAATTTTTTCTTTTATGCAGGTTCAACTGTATAGATTCTAGCTTTGAGAGAGAGAATCTTAAAATGATTTTAATTCTTGTTGTTTTTTTTTTGTTTTTGCTTTTATATAACATACATATAGTGTAGTAGCGGCAATGAGGTAATGTTGTGTATGTCGTATCAAATACACACTTGTTGGGTAGATGTAGAGTATACCATAATATGAAATGCATGGTGTCGCGACAAAATTTCAAAGACACAATTACATATTTAAAAAAATTAAATCCCAATTTAAGTTTTTATAAAAAATTTGAAATTATTTGGTTTTGTAATGAAGGTACTTTTTTTTCTTAAAAAAAAGTAAGAATACTAAGTGGTTATGTTGAAGTCCGAAGCGGAATATCCCCGAAAAAAATTTCCGACCGGAATACGAAAAATATCAGTATTCTGAAATCCATTCGACTGCCAAGTCTGTGCACAAATCAAATGTTTCGGAATTTTTTTTTTATTTCAAATAAAAAAGGCGTTGACAGTTTAAGTTTTTTTTTATTTATTTTGTAAAAAGTTATAAATTTTTTAATAATTACATAACGTAATATGTACATAAATTAAAAGTAAAACTTATACATTTTTAATTCCATATGTAGGTATATACAAATTAAAATTTAATAGTAATTTTTTGTTACACATTAGATTTTGTTGAAAACGATAAAAGATATTATTCGTTTGAAGCGCTTTTTTAATTTGTAATTTCGACGGACTTCAGCATAACCACCTAATTCTTATATAAAACAATTCTTATAAAAATATAAAACAAAATCATATTTTGAAAGGAATTATTAATCAACTACAGATTTTGACAATTTCTTCCACATTTTATAATGATTAATAAAAATTTAAACATTTAATTGTTTTAAATATGAAATTTTGTCTTTATGAAATTTTGTCCACATGTAATTTTGTCATGGAACCAAAATGTTACATTTTTAATGCAAACACAAACAACTTACTTTAAATTGGAAATTCATAAAGAAAGGAGAATTAAAAAATTTTAATATAGAAATAGAATATTCAAAAATAATGTTCACGTTCATTGTTAATATATTATGATAAGTTAATCTTAATAACCTACACTCTACCTCTACTATGCACTATACACTAAGAAATCAAGGAATACATGCATATATATGAATACGATAGTGTGCAAAATCCTTACTTACTGCAGTGTGGCACAAAAAAGATAAGCACATTGAAGTAATTGAAAACATAAATTAATAAGTTATTTATTTTTTCTAATATTATAATATTGTTAATACTAGTAATATTATAATAAATTTAAGAAATTATTTTTGTTTATTTAATTTTTCATTTTCATTTTTATATTCAAGTTATTTATTTTTATTACATTCAAAGTGTTTATTATTTTATTACACTTCAATTCTGCCTTTTCTCTTTGTTTAAAATATATTTTACAACATAGGTAGGTACATATTATTTGTACATTTGTAAAATTTTATTTAAAGAATTTTAATTTTAGAGCCACATTTTCTAAAACAGGTACATTTTTTTTTTTCAAAACCTATCTAAGTGGTGCCTATGAAATGTTATTTTTCAACGCATAAAAAAGTAATTTAAATAGAATTTTACATTTTATTTGAAATTGAAACAAAACTCCAATTCAATCCAAGAACAAAATCAAAGAATTAGAAATTATAAAAACAGTTTAGACGCTTCCATTAGTGTTATTTTTTATTTTGATGAACAAAAGAAAAAACAACAAAACAAAGTTAAATATTTTATAAATTTTCATCTTTTGAAATGTTCAACATTATTGTACGATACTGTACGAGGTACAAAGGAAATAAAATATTTGTTATTTATATTATGCTTAGGCGAATCCTTTTCTTTTGCATTTGTTTAGTTATTTATAAACAATCAGTTTTACTGTTCGCATAAGGAACTTCATTTACAGTTTCTAATGCTAATTCTACCAGATCGCTTTCGTCACTAATAAATATTGAAAATCCTGAATAGTCACATCCTCAAAACCTTCACCTAGTTGCATGTACATAAATAAAAATATGTAACCGTGTGGCTAGAGGTACGAAGCGTGTTATAAGAGGGTAATTCACAAATTTCTGGACGTGATGGAGGAGGATTACATGTGCATTTAAAATATTTATTAGTTTTTTATTAAACTTCAATCCCGCTTTTATTTAAAATATTCATATATATACCTATTGCAAAATATATATGTACATACACATTTGTGAAATTTTTATTTTAAGAATTTTAATTTTACAGCCACAAATTCAATTCATACCCATATATTTTTTTTTTTATTTTTCAAGACATATCTAAGTTACCTATGATACCTATGAAATGACCCTTCAACGAAATAGTACAAAAATAATTTTTCAATTTATTTTAAAATTTAAATTAATAAAGAATACAAATTCAGTCCAAAAACAAAATCAAAAAATTACAAATTACAAAAACAATTTACACACGGCATTGTTGCAGGTGTTCTTTTGTTTTGCCCAAACACATAAAAATAAAAATTAAATCATTGTATGTGTGAATATAAACGAAACATATTACATTTTTTCTATTGCTCCTTCCTTACTACTTATTTTCTTTTTTTTTGCACACATATCACACGACACACATGTATAAATTATAATGAAGGATTAAGGAATTGCAATATTGTTATCAAGATCATTGAATCCGTATGCGATATACAAAATCAAGAGAAAGATTATAATTTATAAGAGATATTATAATTTACGCTCTGGGGTATTTTGGCATATAAAATATATTTTTTCTCTGGGGTTCTACGGTGAAGTAAAATTTAAGAAATATTGAAAAAATTTTTTTTGTTCCTGATAGTTTCTCTATATTATACTTCCTTTATGATGATACTCACTTCCATTTAATTCTAATTCGTTGGTGTTAACTGAGTAAACACACTGACTTTGTCAACAAAATTAAATTGGTTTAGTTTGTATTTTGTTGGTTTTTCTTTGTATGCATACTTAAAAAACCGTATGAAATGTGTGTGGGTGTTAAGTTGTTTTTTTGTTATTTTATTTTTAATTCTTAATTATCTTTACAATCTTTAATCTAAAAAAGTGTTGTCTAAATAAAGAAAATAAGACCGATTTTTAAAAATCGTACTTCATCGAGTATGATAAAATAAAATTTCGGATTTTTTAAGAATATCCCTAATTTTTTTATTTTGCCAGCGATAAATATCCCTGATTTATTACGTTTACTATTTATTGAATTTTCATATAAAATAATGTCATTTAAAGTTATCTCTTTCTAAAATGCTGATTAAAAAATAAATCGGGCTAGCTAAAATGCTCCTTAAAGCATATATTTCTAATGGTAAAGCAAAATTTATTTATTCGTTTATAACGGGAAATTATTTCACAAAATTTATTGCATTTTGGTTTGGGTCATTTGAATGTTTATCAAATGGATGAAATGATAAAAAAGAATATGGTATTAGGTATAGAAAAGTAAAAACCGATACTGAACAAAATTTTTGCGAACCGTGTACAATTGGAAAGCAGGCACGTTTACCTTTTGCCGAAACAAACAAATAAGATTCAGTCGTATTCATCGGAAGATTTTTCAAGAGCATCTAAAATTTATTTTATTGAAACAAAAAATGAAGTTTATGGCAAACTTAAGGAATTTGTTTGCTATAGCTGAAGCGAAACATCAGTGTAAAATTGCAAAACTGCAAGCAGATAATGGAGGTGAATATATTTCGGATGATTTTAAAAACTATTATAAAAAAAAGGTATTGAACTTAAACGTAAAACACGAGTTGAATTGAAAGTGCACGAACCATGTCGTTGGGTATAGTAATATTGAACGTTGTTTTTGGAATGAAGCAATTCTCACAGCAAATTATATTAAAACACCAGCAGAAATTTGGTTTAATTCTAAACCTGATTTATCTAATTTAAGAATTTTTGGTTCTGTCTGCTATAATCATATACCTGAAAATAAAAGGGGCAAATTAGATGCAAAGTCAAGAGTTATGAAGCATCATCATAATGTTAGGTTATGAAACATCATCTTTTACATATAGTCTCTGGGATATTGAGAACGATAAGTTTTTATTGGGCAGAAATGTTAAATTTAATGAAAATTCTGTGCTTTGCGAAATAAAGTTGCAGATTCAGAGGCAGAGACAATTAAAAAGATATCAACATACAATGATTTTAAAAATAATGATGATTCTTTCAAAGTTAGTAACGATGACGATGATGATATAAAATTCATCAACAAATTCTGTTATTAAAGTAAATTTTGAAAACAGTTATTATAACTAAAAATGTTGATGAAAATACCTATAGAACAAGGGTTGGAAGAAACATTAATCCACCTAAAAGTTATGAAGAATGGGAAATTGGTAAATTTTGTTCTACCGGCTAAACAGTATGTTAAAAGTGATCCATTAAGTTTTGGTGAAGTACAGCAACGTGATGATTGGCCTCAGTGGAAAAAGCGATAAAAGAAGAATATTCGTCGTTAATTAAAAATAATATATAGACTAGTTGTAAGTTACCACTTAATAGAAAAACAATTTCCTGCAAATGTGTATTAAAAGTTAACCCAAGAAACACAAATAGGCTGTAACAACGTCGTACTATTGTTGTCCAAATAACTAGTGGCCGACTACATGACGTTGAAACAACTTTAGGATAACGTCATTATTACGTTATTGGGGACTAATTTTTCAGTCGTATCGTAGTGAAAATAACTATTATCTGACTACTTAACCGACTGTTAAACGAGCAAATTAGAACAAAAGAGATAGATAGATTATTATATGCAGTCATAGACTTAATAATACATAGACTGGCAACCTAATATTTCTTTCTTTTTTCTTCTAATTCGATTTCCTATCTAGAGACTTTCAGCCAAAAATATTCATATGCAATTTCTAATATGTATACGTTTGGTACACGCAGCTGTTATTTTCTGAAATTACTTTGACTAAAAACCAAAGATGAGTAGAGAAGAGTTTTTTCTGTGGTTTCCCCAAGAGGCCTATTCCACTTATACAAGATGAACGACGTGGGGAGTAAAAAAGCAAGAATAGTTGAATAGTAAATTACACAACAAAAATATTGAAATTTTAGCAAGCCAAAAATAAAAATATGCAAAACGGTGGTGAGTACTTAAAATATTTAAATATAAACGACGGTTATTTTCTAGTAGAGCGACATCTATACTCTAAAATAAATTTCAATCCCAGACAATTTTCAAAAAGGCTTCATAAAAATTCTACACTTATAACAAAATGTACAAAAACGAAAAAACAAATAAAAATTTAAAACAAAACAGAAAAACAAAACACACATCATAGCCCATGTTTATACGAGGCAGAAATCTGCCGCAGATCTACCGCAGAAAACTACCGTCATGTTCATACGTAAAAAAAAAACTGGTAGATTTCTGCCATTGTCGCTGTCAGATTATTGAAATATCAAGATGGCCGCAATTGAAATTATTGGCAAAGAAATAAATTTTTATTATTATTCTAGTGTCAATTCAACATTATTATTATTTGTATAATCATTGATTAATAATACTATAAAGATAGACATTTTCATACAACAGAAAATGTTCAGCTCACTTTTTCCATTATATATATTATCTGGAAGATAATCAATGTGTTGGTGCATTTTCTATATTCAATTTGAATTTTTAAATTTTTGAGCGTTTTATACGACTTTATTCTCTAAATAATTTGTATGTGTTTAGTTTCTCTATACTGTTCTTGAATATTATTGTTTTTACCTTTTTGTTATTTGAATTTGTATAGGTAATTTGAATTTTTTTTTAATTGATAGGTACAAAAATTTCAAATTGGATAGCATTTTTATCGAGTAGTCTTTTAAGAATATTTTTTTTTTATTTTTCTCTCAATATACATTGTAATAAAAGGATTTTTATAATTGTTGATATTGTGCATGTATATTATTTGTAATAATAAATTATAAAATTATAATATAATTTTATAATGTTTAGGAAACGAAAATATTTTTCTTGTTTTAATTGAATAATTTTCAAAAATAAAACAATTTCAAAAAATTCAAATAATAGTGAACATTCATCCACGTAATGATTTATAATATATATTCATACATACATATACGTATGTATAAATTTACAAATAGAATCAAATTTTTATTTTTAAAAGGCTTTCTTTTTGATTTTTTCAATATGTGGATATGTATGTACGCATGGATTTTAAAATTATAACAGAATTTAAAAATATTTGAAAAACTCATCATTAATTTTTGTAAAATTTATAAAAAATCTTAACGGTAGATTAAATTGAAAAGTATATTTAATATGTTTTTTTGTAAGCACACAAATTATTTTTAAGATAATTAAAGCTTGCAACGCACAATTTTACAATAGTATTTTTCAAATTCAGAATTTTCTACTTTGTCATTATTTTCATAACAAGAGCATTAAATATCAATATCCAAAGGCTTGTCATGATTTACTCCAGCTTTGAAAATATATTGTTGTTGTAAATGAAATTAATCAAATTCGTAATATATTTGTAAAATTATTTACAACTTATTGTGCAGGTGGATTTGTTTAGAGCTTTTAATTTTTTAAGATAATCTAACATTTTCTATACGAACAAATATGGACAATTTTTAATAGTTGTTTGTACGTATTTTTAGTATAAATATTTGAAGAATTTAAAGAAAGACCAGCAGTGTACATATTACTCACAACAGCAGGTTTACTTTATTACTCATTATTATATGGAAAAATTAAAATTATAATTATTTTGTTTTCGTAGCTGCATATTTGCATATGTAAATAATTGAAAAGCTAAAACAGCTAAGATTTTTTGCAAAGTACTGGGACTGATATGAGTATTTCCAGTTTTGGGCAATCTCAGTTAATAATTTCATAAAATGTACCAGTTACCAAAATCATTTTTTATATAAATGAATTTATAAAGGAAAAGAAACATCTTACAGTATAAAAAGGGATTGTATAGATGGTGTGGAAGATTTAGATGGGGATAGAAAACAAAAGCTGGCAACAGAAGCACATTTCTTTATAACTCAAAGTTTACATGAAAGTTATAAGTACGCATAGGGTTACAATATATCCAAAAATAATTTGAAAAGAGTAACTTTAAAACCTTTCATTTTTTTATCAATTTACTACTAAAATATCTTAAGGAGCTAACAAAGATTGGTTCTAAAACTGTTGCACCTGCTTGTGACTAATGCAGTACAAATCGAAATACTTATGAATTACTTGGTGTCAATAAGGTAGACTCTTTTTTTATGATTGGAATGGAAATAAAATTTATGCTTAGTTTGATATGGCATCTTATAAAATCTGTCAGAAATTCTTTTATAAAACCCGATTTTGAAAACTGGAATAATGATATTATTAGCTTTCAACAATTTTACCTAAAGTTCGTAGCACCCATATTAATTCTAACACATTTGAAAAAATGTCAGTAAAATCAGCTTTTCAATTATTTAGTCATAGTACATATGCAGCCATAAAAGCAATAAATAACACTGATCGAATTTTTTTTAATTTATTGAGTAATATAGCCAATCTGACTGTTGATTTTGTTTTAAGAGTTAACTAGTTAATTGATTATTCAAATTCTTCAAATTTTAACACAAAAAATTAAAAACTTTGAATTCACAACCGTTAAAAATTCTCCGTTTTTATTCTTAGAGGAAAGGCTAGAATATCTTAAAAAATCAAAAATTAAAAGTACCAAAAAAAATGTTTCCATTAATGGAATTGCCCAAAGAATAACTGCTGTATTATCTTTATCAAAAGATCAAATTGATAGAATATTAATTTCTTGATGACGCGCAGACTGAACCAAGATCCGTTAGAAAATATGTTTTCTCATATAAGATCTGCTGGTGATTATTGCAGAAATCCATCTGAACAACAAATTGGGAATATTTTTGCTAAGACGAGGCGAGTATTTATAACGAAAATACATCCTCAAATTGTGAAACAGATCACAACAATTATTTGGACATTGATGCCAATGATTTGGCACATGAAGATTTTATTATTGAAAATTGTCCTGAAGAAATGAGAAGGAAAATGTTTTAGCTTCAACTTCAAATACAGTTCAATCACATAGTAAATCATTTAGTAACTTTGAAGAATTAGCAATTAGATATTTTGCTGGATTTTGCACATAAAAAGTGTCAAACTGCCATACATGTGGATTATACTACTATTTTTAAAAAATTTACACAAAATTTTAAAACGAAATTTAAATAGCTATTCATAATGAAAAATTAGAGATGAAATAATTGAACGTAGGTATATAAGTACGTATGTACCTAAAAACCGATTTGAATTGAATTTAAAATTTAAAATTGTATTTAAAACAACTTTAACAAAAATTTGATTCTATTTGTAAATTTATACATATATGTATATGTATGTATGAATATATATTAGAAATCATTACGTGGATGAATGTTCACTATTATTTGAATTTTTTGAAATTGTTTTATTTTTGAAAATTATTCAATTAAAACAAGAAAAATATTTTCGTTTCCTAAACATTATAAAATTATATTATAATTTTATAATTTATTATTACAAATAATATACATGCACAATATCAACAATTATAAAAATCCTTTTATTACAATGTATATTGAGAGAAAAATAAAAAAAAAATATTCTTAAAAGACTACTCGATAAAAATGCTATCCAATTTGAAATTTTTTTACCTATCAATTAAAAAAAAATTCAAATTACCTATACAAATTCAAATAACAAAAAGTTAAAAACAATAATATTCAAGAACAGTATAGAGAAACTAAACACATACAAATTATTTAGAGAATAAAGTCGTATAAAACGCTCAAAAATTTAAAAATTCAAATTGAATATAGAAAATGCACCAACACATTGATTATCTTCCAGATAATATATATAATGGAAAAAGTGAGCTGAACATTTTCTGTTGTATGAAAATGTCTATCTTTATAGTATTATTAATCAATGGTATAATTTATAATATTTTTTTGTTTTATTGAAAAAATTGGCGTTATATTTTAATGTGACTATTAACGATATCGATTGTATGAACTTATGAAGTTTATTACTTTCTTTCGAAAAAATTGTGGACTATAACAGATTTGTGACTTCAAACGTTTTTGACCATAAACGAATTAAAATACATAAAAAAATATTAAAAGAGATGATGACAGTAAAATTGTTGACTAAAAGCGAATTGTTCCTATAACCAGTAGTGACTATAACCGAGCTTTACTGTAATTGATGCCAAATTGATATCTATAATTTAATAGACAAGCACTTAAGGACCTGGCCAGTAAGCTCCTTCTCATTTTATCTCGCTTCTCTTTAGTGAACTCTTAATATATAAATAATTGCTGTATGTGGTTAAGTCATGAAATCCCTAATGCGAAAATCCAAATGGATCGGCAAACGACAAAACCCAGGATTTCAAAATCCAAATAAACAAAATCCAAATACGACAAAATCTCATTTTTCAAAATCCAAATTTTAGTAAAATACCCAGGTTTTAGTTAAACACGAAATTTATTTTTAAAGTGGGGGGCTGCCGCCCCCAAACCCCTGCTACTTATTTATTGAAACCCTATTTTCGCAGACGGCAGGTAAACGCAGACGGCAAACTTTTTATAAAATATATTTAAAAAAAAAACAAAATTTATTTTTGAAGTCCCGTTAACCCCCGCTACTTATTTATTGACCTGTTTTCTCAAATGGCAGGTAAAAGCAGACCGCAAGATTTTAGAAAAGAAAGCAAAATTTATTTTTAAAGTCGGGCCATGCCGCACCCATATTAATTTACTATTTGAAAAGTACAGTATATTACTCAAAGCGAGACAATAATGATATTTTCACTCGGATTTTTTTATGTTAACTGAATGTTTTAGCTCTGATATTAAGCATTAGTTTTTTTACATATTGAAAAATAAAAACAAATTTTACTGCGTTTCTTTGTTTTTTTCTTTAACATTTAATCACAATTTAAAATTTACGTCGATAGAAATTTAGAAGAAATTTATTTAAAAAAACGTAGTAAGCCAAGCAATCTTTTTTTATTCGCATATTTTATTTATCTCTACATGCCAGTTTTGGTTAATACCTCTTTTTGTTAGTTTAACACGAGAAATCGGAGAATTGGTGTAAAAAATACGTCACCATTGTGAATATGTTATTTTTTCTTAGAAGATTTTTTAAGTCACGTTTGTAAATATGTACCTAAGTATCTTAAAGAGAAAATTTACGTCATGTCGTTGCTTATGTGAGTTTTTTTTTTAAATGCAGTGATATTTTTTTTTTAGAATTTGATTTCAAGGGCAATATTTGGCCTTGTTTTTTAACATAGAATCTCAAAACTTTCCTATGTCACATAGAATCCGAATTTGCATTAAAAAATACCCCTTTTCATTTAAAAATCTTGATTTCGGCCAATTTCGACAATTCCGACAATTTTTGGTCTTAAAAACCGATTTTCGGTCCTTTCCGATAGTTCAAAATACCACCAATCGATAAAGCTTTTTCGACTTAGTTAACAAACTTTTTTTAAAATTTAAAAATATCTGCTCCTTCTCTTAAAAAGCTGATGCATGCTGATACAATTGCATGCTCTGGAACACCTGCCGTCGGGTTCCAATAAATGAGTAACCGGGTTAAGGGGCGGCAGCCTCCGACTTTAAAAAAAAAATAATTCTTTTTCTATAGTTTTTACTAAAACTGCTAAAACTGTGCAGTATGCCTTTACCTGCCGTCGACAAGAACAGGGTTCCAATAAATGAGGAGCATATTAGGGTTGGATTCAAAACCAGAGTTATACAAAAACTTGTTTTCCAGCGTTAGAGTAAAATTTTGGTATAACAGTGAAAATAGTCGAATATTTTCCTTTTAATTTTACTGATATGCTTATCATACAGATACGCGTATTTCGTCTACTACTTGCAGACTTCTTCAGTGTTTTGTACTCGACTGAGGAAAGAAATCTAAAATTGTCTTATTTATTTTATTCGTACAGGTAACAATTTGATGTTTCTCGCAGCTGCATGGTTGTTTATTATCAAATGAATAAGCACAGGTAGGGGGTTGAATAAAAATATTTTTATTTATTTTATTATTGGTATTTAAAATAATTTTTCCGACGTAGGGTGACAGGTAGGGGTGGTGTTATTTGTTTTATTGTATTTCACTAAAAATTTAAATAAAGAAGAATATCCATTGCCTTGGTCTTTATTTAGGAGTGAGTAATTTTTAGTTTTGTAAATTTCGATGCTTTCAGCTGAATCTAGTTTCCTAGAATCTCTAATGTAATTTATCATTACAATGTCTTCTTTCGAAATGCTATGATTCTCCTGGATGATGTGTTCTGCTACTTTGGATCGGAACTCTGTTGAGTTCTTCTTTTTAGCCAGTTCTGCTTCTTTCAGGTGTTCATTCAGTCGCGTTTGCATGTTTCTCCTAGTTTGCCCAATATAAACTTTGTTGCAATGACTGCAAGTTACCTTATATACACCTGATTTTTCCATTTGTTCGATTGGGTCTTTAGTTGAACCTAGAGCAGACTTGAGTTGGTTAGTTCTACTGCTATATACGATATTTAACCCGTGTTTTCTTAATTTCGTTCTGAGTGGGAGAGAAATCTTGCTAAACTCCAATGCTACTCTTCTTATGGGTTGTTGATCAGTGAGTAGGTTAGTGAGGGAATTCCGTTGTAAACTTCTTTTCCGTTTACTAAGTAAGGCCGTGATGGTTTTTTCCGGATATCCGTTTATTCTCGCAATTTCAAATATGTGTTTAGTTTCTTTTACTAAACCTTTTTGGGAGATGGGAAGTGTTAACATTCGATGGATCATGTGGTTGAACGATGCCATCTTATGTTGATAGGAGTGGTTAGAGGTATTCGGGATGACCCTGTCAGTATCTGTAGGTTTCCTGTAAATCTCTAGTTCTAGAGATGTTCCTGTTTTACTTAACAGTAGATCTAAGAATGGTAGTTGGCCTTCTTTTTCTACTTCGACAGTAAACTGTATATTCCTGTGGAGCCCGTTAAGAGTAGTTAAGGTTGATTCTAAGTCCCTTTCCTTTATTACAGCAAAAATATCATCTACGTATCTTTTCCAAAATCTTGGTAACCGTTCTTCTGCTGCTAAATCTGACTCCAATTTAGCCATGAAAATTTTACTGATGAATGGAGAAAGGGGATTTCCCATTGGAGCTCCCTTCAATTGCTTGTAGAAATTTCCTCTAAAGGTGAAATAATTTTCTTCCATGCAAAGCCGGATCAGTTTTATGTACTGTTTTACTTTTGTCCTCCACTGTGGTCCAGTTTCTTGTTGTAGTAACCATTCTTCTACCAGAATAATAGCCTCTTTGACTGGGATACTGGGAAAAAGCGATTTTACGTCAAAAGAGACCATGACTTCGTCTTCGTCAAGTCCTCCCATTGATTTTAATTCTTGAGCAAGTTCCTTAGAGTTTTTCACTGATTGGGTTTCGAACTGCTTATCCATATTACGAAACTCCTCCACTAACCATTTGGCTATTTTATATGTTGGAGACATATCTGCTGTCACAATTTCTCTCATCTCATTCCCTGGTTTGTGAATTTTAGGAAGTCCTTTAATTCTAGGAAGTGCTGGATTGGGGACCTTAAGTTTGTTGACTCCTATTACTTGTCGGTATTCCTTGATAGTGCTGTCTACTCGCTTGATGAACTGTTGAAGAGGATCGTTTCTTAATTTCCTGTAAGGTCCGTTCGTGATCTTCTCCTGCATCCTATTATCGTAATCTTCTTTGTTTAAAATTACCAGTGCGTTGCCTTTATCAGCCTTGACAAAGTATACTGGTTTCGCCTTGATGTCTCTGATGACTTTTTTCTCATTTCTGATTACCTTTTTATTCTCATAGTCAATCGACATTTTTTCTTTAATGACTTTTGCTGTGGTGGCTCTTATAAGCTCCTTTTGTTCTGTTGTAATGGGCAACGTTGGATTGTACGTGTTGATTCCGCTTCCAGAACTGGCTAAAAAGAAGAACTCAACAGAGTTCCGATCCAAAGTAGCAGAACACATCATCCAGGAGAATCATAGCATTTCGAAAGAAGACATTGTAATGATAAATTACATTAGAGATTCTAGGAAACTAGATTCAGCTGAAAGCATCGAAATTTACAAAACTAAAAATGACTCACTCCTAAATAAAGACCAAGGCAATGGATATTCTTCTTTATTTAAATTTTTAGTGAAATACAATAAAACAAATAACACTACCCCTACCTGTCACCCTAACGTCGGAAAAATTATTTTAAATACCAATAATAAAATAAATAAAAATATTTTTATTCAACCCCCTACCTGTGCTAATTCATTGGATAATAAACAACCATGCAGCTGCGAGAAACATCAAATTGTTACCTGTACGAATAAAATAAATAAGACAATTTTAGATTTCTTTCCTCAGTCGAGTACAAAACACTGAAGAAGTCTGCAAGTAGTAGACGAAATACGCGTATCTGTATGATAAGCATATCAGTAAAATTAAAAGGAAAATATTCGACTATTTTCACTGTTATACAGAGTTATACGCTTTTTATAGAATATTATATAGTGTATGTGAGATTTTGAATTAGGAGCATTTTAGATTTGGAGTCACAAATGAGGGTTGGTCCTTTTTCCAGAATATTTATCTTAATTATTTTATGTGTAGCCGCTGTTGGATGCAAAAAGTGGATATATCCCTTTTACAGAGTATTTACCTTAATTATTTTATTATTTCTAGAAAAAGCAGTTATGCAGATTAAAATTCGAAATCCTCAAATTATGTGTTCGTTTTTGGTTTTAGGAAATTTCGTACAACCGTTCTGTCACTTAATGACTCCCAGAACCACAAGAATTTTATTCAAACCCAAAATAACATACAGTACACACATTTAATAATTAATGTTACTTTATATTTCTAATAGCTATACCTAAAACAAAAAGCTTTTTCTAGATAACAATAACTTACAATAACTACTATCACTACGATTAACATTGCCATAATATACTTATGGATTTTGAATTTGTGGATTTTGGCTTTTGAATTTTTGTTTGTGGATTTTCTCACCAACCCATTTTATGAATTGCAACGTGAAATATTGAGTACGCCTTATGTTGTTAGTATGTATCTTTATAAAAATTTTCATATTTTTTTTTCCAATTGAAAATTTTTAATTAAAATGTTTTTGTACTTTTTTGTAAATTTTACCAATACTCTTGTAAGACAACCAGTCGTCGGCAAAAACAACGCTAGAAAACCAATTTTTATAAAAACAAAAAAAAAAATTGTTTCAACTTTATAGAATACCAAAAAACGTGAGACAAAAATTACAAGTTTTATAACAAAATAAAAATGCAAAAAATTGTAACATGTTTGAATCAAGTTATAGAGTGCCACTCCAGCTAAAAGCTCTAACCCACTTTAATTGATAGCTCAGAAATTTGTTTGTATCCACAAATTTTTACATGATGTCTTTGTTTGTTAGTTGCTCTTGCATGAAATAACAAATTAAAAAAATTTTTTTTGGTCGAATCCAGTTATTTTTCAAATTACATTAGTAAATATAAATAACATCCATTAGTAAATTCAACTTTCCCCAGTTTTTCTGATGCTAGATTTCATATACCTAAGTACCTAAACTAAAAAAAAAGAATTATTTAACAAAAAAATATAGCTATAATTAATAATAAAGTATAAGTAGTATGTTTTATAATTATTTTATTTACATATACATATTATATGATATTATTATAATTTTGATACAAAACACTTCTACATTTATAAATTTGAATAATACAAACTGGAATCTATCCAGCGACCACCAGTATAGAAATTAATAACTGTTATTAGAATTAATAATGTATTGGTATTATATAAATGAAAATTTAACAGAGGATTTTTGTTGCAAAAGTTTTTAAAAAATTATCAAAAATTTTAAATTTTTATAAAAATTATTTTTAAATACATATTATATATTTTAATTTTCATAGTTTCAATAAAATTATCACATCCTTAAAACATTGAATTTGTTTCGATTAATTTAAAATTATAGAATATTAAGTAAAATATGTATATAAATATATATATTTTTTTAAAAATATCTTTTGTTATTTAGTATTTTGTAGATTTATTTATTTTTACATAATATTAGAAGGAAGGAAGATTTTAGTTAATTTTTTTTAAAATTATTTTGTCTTCTGTCACTTTTTTTAATATATAATTTATAGAATTTATTACTAACAATAATTTGTAAATATAATTACATATAACAATAATAATAATAATAATATTTAATTTGTTATATTTACAGTCAAGTAAATTTTTTCTTTAAGGAAACCAAAAATATATAATCTTTTTTTAGTTTTTTAATAACAATTATTTTTTAGATATTATACTTTTCTATATTATATTTAAAAATAAATTTTAATTTAAATATAATTATATATATAATTTAAACCATTCTATATTACAATTGTTTTTTTTGTTTTTCTATAAGATTTTGAAACCTCCAAGTGCACATCGTACTTAATTTTTTTAAAAAATATATTTAACTAATATTTTTTTGTTTTTGTATTATTATTTTCAATAATCTTTAACGTCTAACTTAAAAATACAATGTATGACAAGCATTTTACTAAATTAAAATATTCTATTTATTTATTAAAATATAAAAGAAAAATATTCGACTATTTTAAACAATTATACAAAAATTTTACTCTAAAGCTAGAAAACAAGCTTTTATAAAAACTAAAAATCTAGTTTTTTTTTAAAAGAATTTGTTTTGAATTATATTTTTTTTAATAATTTTTTATTGTACACTAATTTATAGTTTTTATTTTATGACTGTTATTTATTTATTTTCAATGTGCTGGTAGTAAATATGTCACTCATCTTCATTTTAAAATTTTTTCCATTTGCAAAATTTTTTCCTTATGTTCACCATTACTATTATTTCTATTTATTTCATCATCATTATGATCATCACATTTATCTTCAGGTGCTGACCACCTTCGTTTACGTGATAAGGAAACATCCGATTCAAATCGTAAATTACGATAATCTAATGTTGATTGATGTTGATGGTGATGTAATGTTGGTGGTGAGACACTACGACATGCTGTGGGTAATGTTGCTGATTTACCTAAACAAAATGGTTGCTGTTGATAATTAATTGGTGGTGGTGAAAATTTAAATTCAATATTTTTTATTGTAGACGGGGCTGTTAATAATTGTTGATCTTGTTGTAGGGAATGGAATGGGGCAGATGGTACTAAATAATGACTATCAGAAAGACTTGAATGTTTTTCTCTTATAAGCTGTAAATTCTGTAAATTTATGTGACGTTGTGACAAATTATGATTACAATGATCGTTAACAATATCACGATTATTACTTCTATTGCCACTATTACATTCTCCGTTTTGTAAAGTCAATGGGGTATGATTAAATGTTGGTGTGGAAGTAGTTATATTTGCTACAATACTGTTAGTACTGCTAGTAACATGTTGCTTTGAGATCAACCTGTCATACGGTGGTGAAGCTTTTACAACATTTTGGTCTGCCTGTTGATGTTGATATTTTTGTTGTTTTTGTAAATTATTCATATCGAAGGATGGTAATTGAGGTGATGTATTACGACAATAACATGATACTTGATTTTGCATGTCCATATCAGATGCACGTGATGTTTCTGATATTGTTGTTGTTGTTAAATTTTGTGGTAATACAGTTGTTACGTCAATTATTGGTGAAGCTGATGGTGAATTTGTTATACAAGAATCTGATGAGCACGAGCTGCTACAAGATGAGTTACTTGGATATTTTCCATTTCTTGATAAAGTTGATAAAGACAATGATGATATTGATGATGTTGTTGGACTTGTTGTTTCAATTAGTGATATACAAACATCACCAACTTGTAAACGTTTACATTTTAATCCATATTGTTTAACAGATATATCCGGATTCCACGATGCCCACCCTTGGCCATAAACAAAAAATGGATGCTCTTGAGATACTTCAATATCGGTCTGGAAATAATAAGAAAAAACAAAACAAGAAAATTTTTCAAATTAAAATTACTATTATAATTTGTTTTTTGTTAATTTTTGGAAACCAAAGTTGATTTTTATACTTAGAAAATTGCTTTTAACAGAATACAAATGAATTGAATGAATTTGTAAAAGACACAAAAAATTTTCATTTAAATTTTTACTATACATATTTATAACATAACATTCCGGTGGTCTAGCATTAAAGAAATATTTTTTCCTTTTCTTTAAAATATTACAGTGAAAACACAGTTTTTTTTCCGTGTTTTTTTTAGACGACAGTAATTCCAAAGACGACAATTAATGATGACTAAAATTTCAGATCGTAAAAAATTTGATTAAATTATGTTTAATCAGAAATTATATACATAGATGGTTCACGTAGAATAAAAAAATTAAGCAGTTTTTGAGTTGATCGTATTAATTTTATTTTTATTCTGGTTTTTGTTTTGTTTTTTTTTTGTTCGATGTATGTACATATGTACAATATGTATACAAAAAGTTTTTTGAAATTTTTTTTTTTTTTTTTTTTTAAATGTAGATATACAATCAAAGGGCATATAATAACAATTTTTCAATTTTTTCAAGTTAATTGCGTACCTACTTAGAACAAAAGAAGAGTACCTAATTGTTATAATTTTTTTGTTGAAAAAAATCATTCAGTTCAAGATTAGATATAAGTAGCTATTTCAATATTTTTTCAAATCAACGGTTCAAAATAAAAATGAAAGTAACTATGTATACTGAAAAGTAGATTTATTTTAAATTTCAAAAATTTTCGAATGGTATAAATATAAACCATATTAAAGGTTGATTTTAGCTAGTCCGATTTATTTTTTAATCAGCATTTTAGAAAGAGATCGTATATTGAGCTTTTACTTAAAGAGAAAAATAGACAGTTGCAGGTAATTTCCCACAAAATTTTTTTTAAAATTTAAAAAATTTTACCATATATGATTTTAGTATTTCATAAAATTGTCTTGGTAAAACACGATTTAGTTTAAATAGTCGAAAGCCTAAGCAACATCTAAGAAGATTGCTGAGCAGACTTTTTTCTTCGAACGCTTTTTCCACTATATTTGTGATCCGATGCACTTGATCAATTGTAGAATGTTTGTTTCTGAATCCAAATGGATGGTTCGGTATCAGATCTGTTTCTTCAATAATCGGGACAAGTCTTTTAAAGAGCAATTTCTCAAATATTTTTGATATAATAGGTAACAACGATATTGATCGATATGATGTTACCTCTGAAGGCGGTTTTCCTTGCTTCGATATTACTATTACTTCTGCAATTGTCCATTGTCTCGGAACATATGTGAATTTAAAACATGCATTAAATATATGTTGTAGCTTTAATAAAGCTAAATCTGGTAGTTCCCGCATGATTTGTCCATTGATGACATCGTAACCTGGTGCTTTTTTGACGCTCAGGTTGTGTCTGTTAATAGTTTTTGTCGCAATGCACATACAAAATTTGATCTAACACCAACAAATTTAGATGAGGCTAAGGCGGCGATTAACTCACTAAAGTCATCGGTTTCCACCGGGCATGATTGCATTTCGACGAAACTAATTAAAGCATTTATAGACAGGCTGGCACCAATCTTAGGCAAATTTAGCAATAAAAATATCGAAACTTATTGTTTTCCTAGTTGTCTTAAAAATACAATTGTTACACCTATTTATAAATCTGGAGACGCTACAAATGCTTTTAATTATAGACCAATATCGGTGTTGTGTGCATTTCCCAAAATATTTGTAAATCATAAAAGAAAGACTGACTTCTTTTATAAAATGTAATAATATCATGCCCTTAGAGCAATACGGTGCATTTAGAGCAATACAGTACGCCTGCCTATCTTTAAATGATTATATAACTAAAAGCACAGATAGTGGTAAATATACTGGTTGTATTTTTATAGATTTGCAAAAAGCATTCGATTGTCTTGATCATGATATCGTTTTACATAAACTATCCTGCTTAAAGTTTACAAACGACCAAATTAACTTTTTTAAAACATATTTAACAGAAAGGTCACAATGTGTCCGCATTGCTAATTTCTTAAGTGAAACAGCAACAATAAAGAAACGTGTACCACAAGACTCTATTCTAGGTCCCGACCTCTTTAAAGTATGCATTGAACATTGACGATCTTTTCCGGCTTAATCTCAATGGCTCTGCTTCGTTTTTTGCAGAGGATGCAGTCATAAAGTACTCTTTAAGCAGTGAATGTGATTTGAAGATTGCGATGTTAGAAGACCTATTAAACATCAAAAAAACAAAAATCTTGTTATTTGAAAATAAATTATTTTCCGATTCAACATTTCTACACAACAACTCACGTATTAATGTAGTGGAAAGTCATAACTATCTAGGCCTCGTAGTAGACTCCAAAATTAAATGGGAAGATCATATTGATCTTGTCTGCAAAAAAATTTCTCCTTATGTTTTTATTCTGCGCAGACTAAAAAAATTTTTCGATAAAAAAAAATGCTTTTTATTATATACTTGTCATATATTTTGTCAAATATCGAAATACTAATGAAAAAATCTATTAAAATAACTCATAATTACCCAATATTGCACTCAACGAGTATGATTTATTCTGATAAGTACCTTAGTTTTGAAAATATATGTAAACGTGAATTGTACATTCTGGGCTTTAAAATTATAAATAATCAAATTAAGCATTGTTTCATTTTGCGAAGATATGTGGATGTGCTAGATAAAGATCAAGGTTTTTTAACAAAAATAAAAAATTCGAAGAAGAAAGCAAAAAATAATAAGAAAATATTCAATTCTTTTTTTTAATTGGAAATATGAAATACGAAATAGCATGCGCGATGTTATCAAGTTCAGAGTAAATTTTTTTTACACTAATAAATAGAAAAAATTCAAAGTATTGACGAATGGATGCAACACTGCGTGCAACAAAGTTTAATACAAAATTGTTGCGCCCGCAATTGTAATTGCAACAGCGTCTAATTAGGCCCAATGGTTTTTATTTCCTTCTCTAAAAACTAATGTTTGTGTGAAGGCAATTCTATTGTTTCGTGGAGAGTTTTTCATCAAAAAATTTTGTGCTTCAATGCTGTAATTTACGAATACATAGACTTAAAGTAAATAAATAGACAAAAATATAAATTGGCCTAAGTACAACAATACCCAAAACAATAATAATATTAGGTACCTACTTATTTTATATTATTACCTATTCCACAATTTTTCTTAATCTAAATATTTATTGAATATTAAACACTTAACTTAAAAAATAAGAATTTGCAGTTGGAATTTAAGAACACTCTCTCATCCAGCTGCATCTAACAAAATTCAAAATATTCTCTCGCAGTATAAAGCAGACATTACTGCAATACAGGTAATCCGATCGAAAGGATCTGGAATGCTAAAAAAACGAACATGCGATATATATTACAGCTGCCACGAAAAACATCACATATTTGGATGCGGATTCGTAGTGGGAAAACGGGTTAGATTGAAAACGTCATTGATTTCATACCTGTAAATGAACGTCTAGTCGTCATCCGTATCAAAGGCAAATTCTACAGTATCAGCCTAATATGTGTGCACGCACCAACCGAAGAAGCGGAGGACTCCACGAAGGATGAATTCTACGACTTCCTGGATAAAACATATAGGTCTTGTCCTGAGTACGCTGCGAAAATCGTGCGGAAGGAGTTTTCGACAAAACGGTTGGTAACCATAGTCTTCACCCCACCACAACAGATAATGGATACTGAACAATTGATTTTGCAGCAGCTCGTAATATGGTTATAAGTAGCACAAATTTGCCCATAAAAATATCCACAAAGCAACTATCTCCGGATGGACGTACAGCGAATCAAATTGACCACATTATTATTGAAGCCCGGCATGCTACCAGTGTGTCGGATGTACGTACCTATCGAGGTGCTAACATCGACTTTGACCACTTCTTAGTCGTAACCCAGCTTAGAGCACGAATATCCAATGTCAAAAAAGGACGCACCAACACGACGCACGGAGCTTTGATAAAAAGCCAAGCAGCTTGCAGCTGGTTTCAAGGCCCGTACACACGCGCTGTCCTCAGCATATTCGGGAAATGATGGTAACCGATACGAAAGAGATATTAGAGATATGGAAACAGCATTTTAAGAACCTGCTGAATGGCGCAAACATAGAAAACACAGATACGCCGCCCCTGTAACTCAGTCAACTCCGAAAATACAGATACACCCAGTCCTGCAGAAGTGGAAGTAGCCATCCGAAAATTAAAGAACAACAAAGCTGTTGGACAAGATAACCTGCCAGCTGAACTTTTTAAGGCAGGAGGTGAAGTGATGATTGAATTCATGCACCAAATCATCAAACAAATCTGGATCGAGGAGAGCATTCCTGATGACTGGAGTTTTAGTTCAATATCTCGATTAGAGTTCCAGTTCAATATGGAATATCCCTATTAAACGTTGCGTATTAAATCCTTTCCAATATTCTGTGCGAACGATTGAATCCCCATTGTGACGCTGTGGAAACTATTGGAAACTAAGTGCGGCTTCCGTCGTGGTAAATCCAGCCACCGACCTGGTGTTCGCATTAAGGCAGATCCTGGAGAAGACCCTCGAATTTCAAATCGAGACGCATCATCTTTTCATCGATTTTAAATCTGCCTATGACAGCATACATTGATCAGTGCTTTACGAATCAATGTCGGAATTTGGTTTCCCAGCCAAGCTTATCCGTTTGTCAAAAATGACCCTGGAAAACACTCGGTGTGCTGTGGTGATTAGAAGGCACATTTCTGATTCATTTCGAACATGCTCCGTATTTGGACAAGGCACAACATCACTGTCGGATCATATAATTTTGAGATAGCTCAGAAGATTTTCTACCTTGGAACCAACACCAACTCCACCAATAACATTGATGTTGAAGTAAGGCGAAGAATTACCCTTGCAAACCGTTGCTAGCAACTGGGTTCAAAGCTCCTATCCCAATATACCAAGGCACAATTATACAAAACGCTCATCCTTCCGGTGCTGCTATATGCTTCTGAATTGTGGACATTACCAAAAGCAAGCGAGCATGCACTTGGTATCTTTGAGAGAAAAATTCTTCGTCGCATTTATGGTCTTGTGTCTGACGAAGGAGTTTCGAGAAGATTTTTTTCTTTTTAAATTGGGAAGTTCTTAGTAACCTCGACCTCTTAAGACCTATTGTAGTTCCCCGTTCATTTCAGAATTGCAGGTCTATGTACTTGATAAACGGTATTATTGCTTTGATGTCAAATTCAGTATCAGGCGATTTGTATCCCGAGATATAGCGAGATATAGCGTCGCAATCAAATAGAATATGGGAGGAGGATTCCTCCCCTTCTAAGCAGAATCTGCATCTGTCTGGGCTCGATCTACCAATCATGAAGACATGTTTGTTGAATGGGCCATGACCTGTGATAAACCATGTCAGCATTCTGATATTGAATCTAGTCTCCCTGATTATCTGATTCAATCTATGAAAATTTAGTTTGAAAAAGAATTTAGCATGCGTAAATCCATGGCAACTATCCCATAGGTTTTGGGTTTCTGTGGATTCCCACTTGGAAACAATTCCTTGTAGGTAGGTGTTTGAACGGACAATACTTGGCTTCATTGCCTTGTATTCCTTCATGTCCAGGAGTCCACATAAGAGTAACTTTGTTTAGCTCGACTAGCTTTATTAAGCTTATGTAATAGCTATAGATAAGTTTGATTTGAAAATTGGGGAAGCCAGAGCTTTTAAAGCAGTTTGGCTATTTGAAATTATGTATATGTTGGCATTTCTGTGCCCCTTTTACTGCACTGTAATACCGATACCTACATGGCATATGTTTCAGCTTGAAAGACAATGGGATATGTGCCAAGTGCCGTGCTAAACCTAAACGTTCGTCGAAATACCCCGGCACCGGTTTTCTAAAATTTTTGAGCCATCAGTATACCATACTGAAGCTCCTGGAGATAAGGCTCTTATTACACCTTCGACTTCTTTTCTTTTGGGTATTAGTGCAGTGAAGTTCCTGCGACAATCATTTGATTTTGCCATATAGTCTGACATTGCAATTGCTTCGGTTCCTAATTTAATTTTCTGCAGGATCATGCTATGTCTTTGTCTTTTGTGTTTGAAATTGTTTCTTAGACGTAGTCTTGTTGCTGTCATTTCTGCCGTTTTAATCAAGTAAAGATGAATCGGTGGGAGTTCCAGAATATTTTCCAGGACTAAAGTAGGGCACGTTCTAAGTACTCCAGTAGCCCCAAGGCATGCCATTCTTTCTATTTTTATAAACTTACCACATGCTTTCGTCTGTTCTATTTTTGGCCACCATACAAATGTCGCGTAAGATATTATAGGTCTTATTATAGACTTGTAGAGCCATACAGTCATCTGTGGAGATAATCCCCATGTTTTTGCAAACATATTTTGACATGCGAAAAACTTCCTGTTAGCTTTTTTGTTTATGTAATCTATGTGAGGATTCCATGACAGTTTACTGTTAAGCATTATTCCTAGGTGCTATGTTTCCTTTATTATTTCGATAGCAACCCCGTCCAATGAAGGCGGTTGGTAGTTTACTTTTCTTCGATATGTGCTTAATTAATGTGGATTAATACTCAGACCCACGTTTTTGCACAATTTATGCACTATTCTTATAGCAAATTGCATTCGTTTCGCAATTGTGCTTTCGAATTTGCCTCTGACTATGTAGACTAGATCGTCAGCGTAACTGATACAGGAGATAACTTCTTTGTTTAGAATGGCCAGTAGTTGGTCCATGACTATTAGCCACAGCAGTGGCGAAATTACACCTCCTTGGGGACATCCCCTTGTTGGTGCTATTGTTAGGTACTTGTTATTTAGTCTTGCTGTTATTCTTCTACTTTTGAGCATGCTAAGTGGCCACTCTATAGTAGTGGAATCAAATTTTTTAGCTACCGCCGCTTGTTGGATTATTATTGTAGTTGGTGCTATCAAATACACCCTGTATATCAAAAAATATGCAAGACAACACCTCATTGTTCCGAAGCGTATATTCGATTTCATTGTAATGCTGTCTCTGTTGATTTCCTTGCTTGATATGCGTGCTGATTCATATTCAAGGGAAATTTCTTAAAAAAGTTGGATTTTATTTGTAATACTTTACATTACTCTACATTATTAATATTGATATTATTTATTTGACAGAACTCGAGCAGGCGATCTCCTCTCTCATTAATGTCTAACCTACCCCATACATGATGCGCGTTGACATCGCAACCTATTAAAAATTTCATGTTCACTTTTTTGCATTCATGAACGAATTCTTGTAGGAGTTTTGGAGGTAGTTCCCTTTCATCACCCGGAAAGTATGTCGAAGCAACATTGACTTTGGTTTTCCCACCGAGTGGTAACTTGATGGTTATTGAGACAGCTGTTATGTCTCTGCTGATAAATTGATTCATATTAAGTCCAGAGCGGCAGAGAATCACCGTTCTGGGTCTTCTTCTCTCGGGTCATATATTAGTTGTCCGGTTCTTAATAACCCTAATACTTTGTGATTATGAGCCCAAGGCTCTTGGATGAAGGCACTGTCCCAGCATCTGCTTATGAATAATTGACTCAATAGAGCAGTAATTGCCTTTGGTCTATGAAGATTTATTTGAAAACAACATAAGTTTTATACGAATACAGTCGTATTTTGCTTAATTTTTTTTTTTTTTTTTAATGCTTTGGTATACCTCGTGTGGGTGTTAGCTCGGGTGTTAGTCGGGTGTTAGTGGGTGTTAGCTCGAGAGAAGAAGATACAATGCCGAACAATACCAGCTGTTCAACGACATGGACCTAGCTAAAAAAAAAGTCACAATAAGACTTCTTCATTGGCTAGGCTATGTAGAGCGTATGGATGAAAATGCTCCGGCTAGGAAACTCTTCAAATCCAAGCCCCAGGGAACGCGTCGTTCTCTTTGTTGGAGAGATGAAGTATCGGCAGATATGAAAAAACTTCAAATCACGAACTGGAGAGATTCCGCTCGAAACCGATATCAGTGGATCAGCGTCAGGCCCGGGACCTTCAAGGTCTGTAGCGCCCAGCAAGTAAGTAAGTAACATAAAAAATATATACACAATTATAACCAAAGATTATTATAGGAAAGAGGGTGTGAAAGGAAAACGAAAGAATTCTACACGTCGACTTGTGTACGCCAGCTGATATACATAAAGCTGCCGATAGACGATCCAACTTGGTCGTACAACTAGTTGTACAACTTTTCAAATTGTATCGTGTGTGGGGCAGTTGTACAACTATTTTGATGGTTGGATAGTTGGTTTGAAAAAAATCAAATAATTTTGATTTTTGTGGACGGAATTTTTGGTTGTCGGTTGATAGTTGTACTGTGTGTAGGGCAGTTGCACAACCAAAATGACTTTTCATGAATTTTTATTTGAAAAGCATATGTTTTGTTTGTGGCATTTTATTGAAAAATATCAATAGGTACGTTCAGTTTTTTATTGTAATAAAATATTGGGCACTATCAACATATAATTTTTAAAACCTATCTACATATTTTGAAAAAATAAAATTAATAAAAACTGCTTAAATATATCTTCTACATATTAAAAAAAAACAGGTAAATCTTCAAAAAATATATATGTAGTTAAATAAATAAATAATGGAAACTTAAGTAAAATGTAATTTTTATAGGAAAACTTAATTATATAACTTTAATCAAATATAAATTCCTAAATTTTTATTCAAATAATATAATTGTATAGATTGCAAATAACTGAATGAACCAAAATGATAAATTTGGGGGTTGTTCAACTGCTGGTTTTAGAAAAAGTTGTAACGTGTGTGATTAGAGTAGTCTGACGAAAAGTTGTACGACTAGTTTTACGACCAAGTTGGATCGTTTATGGGCAGCTTAAGATCGTTCATATTTTTGTTATCTTGTTGGAATATAATTGTATCTTACTTAATGTAATTGTAGCAGTATATGCTGTGCTGATCTGCATATTTGTCATATTTGTTATCTATACATTTTAATGTATATATTATAGTTTAAATATATATTAATGTAAGTCTCGTATAATGTTTCTTTTAATTACAACATACCTTTTCTCTCTTTACTTTCACTTTTCATTCTTATTTTCTTATTTTACCACTATAATTTAAATTTTCCTCAAAGGTTCCCCCTTGGAAATAGTATTGTCATAGTAAGGGAATTATAATTTTCATACATATAAAAAAAAAATTTTAAAAATTAAAATATAATGTCAAAATTAAAACAAATGTATAACATTAGGAATTGTTACCAAACGAATTTCTATGAATAAGAATGAGTATAGTACGTCATTCACTTAAAGCAAAAAAGTGTGCTGCATTTTATGCACGGCACTGTAATTTCTATATTTAAAATAATATATTCGTTTGGTGAGGATGTCTGGTAAATTAGAATAGAATGCATAGCTTATGCTGAATTCGCACTTTGCAGCATGTTTATTTGTTAATAATATGCCGGATAGAATTAATATTGTATACTTCTGATTAAACAGAGTAAAAAGCACGTTGAAGGGAATAAAAACCTCGAATAAATTAAATTAATATTAAGAATAACTGTGTTTTATTTGAAAAAATGGAATAGTAACTCCAAACGGGTTACTACAGGTATATGAATTTATATGAAGGTATATTATATTTGCCTTAATTAACTTGCCTTGAACTTTATATGTTTGTTTCAATTTGCTTCAATTCAACAAAATACCCATTTCAATAACCATTTAACCAAAGTATATCCATAAAAAGAGTATGAACTCTTGTATGTATTCATTTGTTTGCACACAAATTCATATACAAATTTGATAAACATTGTCAGAAATAGACGATAATAAGAATTTTACGTGTAAGAAAAAGAAAAAATATAGTAAACAAAAGAGAGTAACAAAAAAAGTTGGCTGAAATTAAATAAATAAAGTTTATAATTTTGAAAAAAATTTTCGACAAAAATTTCGTTGAAATATTTAACAATATTATTTTCTAAATTGTATCAACTATGTATAAGATTTTTAGGAGATCTAACTATCATATTCTTTAAATTCTGTGATTTGTAAATAGTAATCCTCAGTATTATTTTATAATCGTATACCAATATAATAAAAATTTAGGTTTACTAATATAATTAATAAAAAATAATAATGTTTGTGACTCCAAATTATTACTGACAAAAATATTAATAATATTTTATATTATTGTAATGTAATTATAATTTAATATTTGTAATAGGTATATACGAAAATAATAATGTTTAAAACGAAAATATTAAAATAATAAAAGATCAGAATTAATCCTCGCATAAGGGAACAAACTAAATTAGAACTAAAATTTTTTGCCAACCTGCCTGATATAAATAATGGGAGGAAACGTAAACAAATCCAAAAGAGAATAATGAGAACGCAAAATTATTTTACAGTATAAAGCAAAAGGCAAACATCTGTTTTGTACCTTTTCTCTCTCATAATAAATTTGGTATACGATAAGTAAATGTAAAGTTTACCTTTTTTAACTAATGATATTTTGCTCGGCTTGGTATTTCTTAAAAATTAGGTTTACGTAAAATCGGAGTGTATATTCTTGTTAATATAGATTATAGATATTCTTTGCATTCAACTAAGGTGAAATTTACATATGCGTGTCTACATATAATGGAATATGGATATTTGATAATGTTAAAATTTGGTTTCTCTTTAAATTCACTATAATTATTGACATTTCTATGGTGTAAAGAAGCAAAAAAAGAAAAACAAAAAAGGAATATGTATTAAATAGTGTGCAATACAAATCATTATCATTATATTTCAATCATTTTCTATTATTATTCAATTTCAATTATTTTCAATCATCATTTTCATTATATTTTTTTTGTGTTTTTAATTTGGTTTCTTTTATTATTTCTCTTTCTCTCACTAAGTATATGTACGTAACGTACATGTATCATATAGAGCTTGCATTTCTTACATACATAATCATATGGCTTAGTTTAATTGAAAATAAAATGCAAACATTATTTATGGAAGAAAACAAAATTTGAACCAATCAAGTATCAGTTATCTATCACTCAGTTACAAATTACTCTTCTCGCATGTAAAAAAAGTTCAATTTCGATTTATGCATGTATATATTATACTTTTATATGCCAATTTATGCTTAGGCAGCGTTTACACGTCGGACAAAATCGAATTTTATCGTAGATAAAGTCGGATGAGTGTTTACATTTCAGACTTTTTCTCAGATTTAATCTACGATTTTACGTCAAATATTTTTTGTATTTAACAGGGTTTCTTTTTATAAAGCGCGTAATTTTTTATTGGTGCAAATTTTTTAATACGTAAATTAAAAAGTTCAAAGGTATCTAATCAAAAATCTCCAAAAAAATTTTTAAAATATACCTACCTACATATTTTTATAAACTTTGTTACAGTAATATAAAATATAATTACACATTTGAAGTATGAGCAATAATAACCAAATTGCGTTAGAGTGAATTTTAGTGCCATTTGATTATATGTGTTGTTCTTTGAAAATATATTATTTTTCATTAAAAAAATATTTTCACTAAAAAGTCGAAAATAAAATAAGGAAAAAAATTTTTTTTTTTTAGAAATATTTGCCTTTAATTTAAGCGTACTAAAACTACAAAAATAAACTTTAGAACCGCAGCTTGATATAATGTTTTCATATCAAGTTATGATTGTAATTACGGAAAAAGCAAATTAGCTGAACTTTTTACCAAATCTCTTAATCTCATCTCAAGACTTCCTAGAATTTCGGCTAATTTGCTTTTTCCGTAATTACAATCATAACTTGCTATGAAAACATTATATCAAGCTGCGATTCTAAAGTTTATTTTTGTAGTTTTAGTACGCTTAAATTAAAGGCAAATATTTCTAAAAAAAAAATTTTTTTTTCCATATTTTTTATTTTTCAATTGGATCATTGGATCAAAAAATAGAAATTTTTGGTCGTACACAGGAAGAATATATTTTGTATACTTAAATGATATTTATATATTTTCATATGTATGAATATATACATATGTATCTAGGATCCGAATAATTAATAAAATAGAAAAAAATAGATTGAGTTAAATAGACACCTTATAGTTGAGAAATCACTGTTTTGTATATTTTGTATAAAGCTTTTAATACTGTTGTTTGTAATAAAAAATCTAGAGCATTTATTGCTAATTTTTGGATTCTTTTTCCTCTTCTAAATAGATTGTTGAAAAGTAAGGTTGTAGTTTATTAAGTCAATAAATTTAAAAATATAAATCATCTTTTAATAACTAAATCCTACAAAATTGGTGGCTTAACCGGGATTTGAGATTCTGAAATATAATTAAATATAATTAATAAAATAACATTAATTAAATATAAAAAACTAAAATTAAAAAATAAATTACTTAAAAAGTGGGAAATTAAACTAATTATAACGATTTAATAAATTAAAAGTGAAAAGAAATTATTAGAAAATAGTTGTAATGTAAAAATAAAAACAAGAAATTTTTTTTGAAATACCACATTTTTAAAAAATTAATAAATAATATACATAGTTAAAACTTTAATAAATAATTGAACTGGACTTATTTTAATACAATTATTTAAATTTATTATAATTACTGAATTAAAAAAAAACATTTAAAAGAAAAAACAAAGCAAACAATCAAAGTTATTTCAACAGTAAGTTAAGGTAATAATTAAAATTCACCAGGGGCGGAGAACACTTCTTATAATATTAATAAACAACAATTAAACTATTAAAACGTATTTTTATTCGAGTTAATTTAATATATTTTTTTATATTCACTATATATAATAATTTTATTAAAAAAAAACATTTTTGTCCTATATGTCGGCTAAAAGAGCTAAATAAGCTGACTGTCAAAAAACTACAACAAATATTAAGAAATAAAGGCCTAGCTGTGTGGTACAATACAAAGATCGATTTAGTGCAGCGGTTGTATGATGCACAAGAAAGTTTGGAAGAAGAGCTTGAAATTTCATCGTTAACGCAGTCTACAACTTCATATTCTTCATCTGAAGAAGATTTGCAAGAGATTTCAGAACAAAATCGGTTACGAGGCAACGAAAAATGAAAAGTCAATTAAAGAGCTCGAACGTTTATAAGGTTGAAAGCGAAGTTAAGTTGGGAAAGATGAATTTTCTGTTCAAAGATGTGGAAGATTCGCTTGAAATATTTTCAGGAGAAGGTTGAAAGAATTGCAAAGACTGGTTAAGTGAATTTGAGGAAATTGCAAATGGTTGTTCTTGGAACGATGTACAGAAATATCTTTACGCTAGATGTTTATTAAGAGGTGCAGCTAAATAAGCTACAGAGCCAACGATTGGAATTTAAACGTGGAAGAATTTAAGGACGAACTTAGAGTCAGATTTCAACAATAAACCATCTAGTATTCAATTTCATAGTATGTTGGAAGGTCACAAGAAAAATAATACGGAAAGTTTATTAGAGTACTCGTTTGTAATGAAAAAGATCTCCAATAAAGGACATGTAGTCGAAAAATCGCTTTTAACTTATATTATTCAAGGAATTCCTGACTGTACTTTAGCCAAAACTGTAATATATGAGGCAAGGTCGCTAACATAGTTAAAAGAAAAATTTAAGATCTATGAGAATATGCAAAAATCTAGAAACGAGAACAGAAATCAATATTCAACCAATGTTCAATCTAATCGGAGAATTACGCCTGTAAATCAAGTAACGAGCAGAAGGTGCGGAAACTGCGGTGCCTTAGTAGTCAATAGTGCCCAAACAGAGCTAGAAGTACAAGAAAAGTAACCAGTTTGGACATATATCACCAAACGGTCCAACCAGATAACAAAGTTCCAACAATCCTCAAAATGTAGCATCAGTCAACAGGATTGTTCAGGGTGAAAATCATGTGGAGTTGGAAGTTAATAACAAAAAGCGTTCATTGACAATGGCAGCGATGTTTCATTGATGAAGTTATCGGTCATGAAAAGTTTGGAGAAAAGCTATGATTATCCAGGTATTGTACTAAGTGGGTTTGGAGGGGAAAGAAAACTACCTTAGGTTCATTCGAGACGGAGATTTCATTAGATAAAGAATATTCTATAGTCTTTCATGCCAATCCGGACAATTGGATTTCGACAGATATATTCACGACACTCGATTTAAAAAATGGATTTTTCCTGGATACACTTGGTTCTTAACAACTGATGGCCAATGCGAATTCCTAAAGGTGCCCTTTGGTCTCTGCAACTCTCCCTCAGTCTTCCAACGTTATGTAAATACTGTTTTTCACGACTTGATTCGAAGAGATTGTGCAACTGTCACATTGATTACGTGATCATCCCAACCAGTGATGAAAAGAGCAATTTGGAGAAGCTTAAAATGATCTTAGAGGTGGTAAAGCAAATGGTCTTGTAATTCAATGAGAAAAAGCAAGTTCCTGAAGAAACGTGTAGAATTTTTAGGATATATAGTAGGCGATGGTAATATTCAATCCTCGTTAGAAAAGACCAAAGCCTCGTTAGAACGATAACGCAACTACAAAGTTTCTTAGGTTTGACTGTATTCTTTCGAAATTTGTACCAAACTACTCAAGAATAGCTGCACCGCTTTCAGATTAGCTAAAAAAAGATATTAAGTTTTTCTTTGGCGTTGAGCAAATTCAGGCATTCGAAATGTTGAAAAACACGCTATGCGATGAACCAGTGTTTAAGTTATTTAATGCAGATGTACCACTTCACACTTATCACGTCGACCATTCAGGTCCGCTTCCATCTACGAGTAAAAATTCTAAATACCTTTTTGTCGTTGTAGATGCATCCAGCAAATTTTCTTGGACTTTTGAAGTTTTTCAAAAATTGAATCCGCAGACAGAGGAACCGCTTTCACTTCTAATGCAGCTGCCGATTATTGTACATCTAATTTCATTCAACATATCACCACTATAATAGGTGTACCAAGAAGAAATGGCCAAGTTGAAAGATTGAGCCGTACAATTATAGCTGTATTGACCAAAATGTCTATTGAGAACCCTTTGAGGTGGTATAAGCACGTAGCTAAATTCCACATGTATATAATTTTAATCCAATATACTGTATACATAAAACCTTATCGGTAATTATATTTATTCGTAACAAATTTTTATAGAGAGGTTCCAATCTCAAAGCAAAATTTATTGAAAAAGTTGTCGTCAGTATTTGTATGGATATGATTTATCTGTATATTATTAATTTGTGTTTGTATGCTTCCTATAAAACCTCTTCAACAGTTTAGGAGCCGTTCCTCCCGGATTACAGAATTCTATCTATCGCATCACGGAGTTTGGAAACCCAACTGAACGACTACTAAACTAACAGTAGTTTTTAACTCCAGTAGTAAAACTAGTACAAAAATTAGCCTCAATGATATCCAACTAGACTTGTTTATGCTCATACTTAGATAGAGAATGTATCGGCAGACCTTTTTTGACATATAACCGTCGAACTGAACGGTAGTGTTTAATTTTAGCTCTGCAATTTTAAATTTTTCATATTCTTTTCTTTCCAATAAATAACTTTAAATAAAAAAAATTGGCAATTTGCAAGTACATTTTTCTTCCTGGAAATGAGGAAAATTTCTGAATAAAAAATTTAAAATTTATAATAAATTTAATAATAGAAATCAACGATAATATTGCAATGTAAGAATTTCCTTTTAAGTTTAGCTATATTTTCTTTTTATTTATCTTTTGCCACATGAATTTTTTGTATGAATGTTAAGGATTTTTTCTTTTTAATTTATTTTTTGTTAAAATGAAATTGTTGTTAACAAAATTAGCTTAATCTTATATATTTTCAATATTTTAAAAAAAAAGGCTACTTTAAGCTACTTTTTCTCAAAATTTAGACTACTCATCTCAATAAAAATCACAACCTATATAACAATAAATATATTAATTTCGTTTTTTCCTCTTCATTATGTATGGGATGCTGAGGTGACGCTTTAGTAGCTTTTTTTTCCTTTTTCAATTCAATTTTATTAGTTTATTATATACAATATTTGCTTAAATTTAATATTACAACAAAAATTATAATTAAATTGAAATTGACAAATTCTTTATAAAACTATACAGTAATGGGATGACCATTAGTGTTGTATAATTTATTACTTACAAAAGATTGTGGGGTTAATCTAAAAGTATTTAAAAATATCTCAAAAAAGAAAAGCAGACATTAAAAATTTGTTAATATAAACAGAATTCAATATATCTTCCAATTAACAACACGCTGGGTGGCGCAGTAGGTAAAGCGACTGCCTTTCAACCGAAAGGTCCACGTTCGATTTCCGATGAAGCAAAAAAAAAAATTCTTTATTGGTTTTTCGACCCTGGTCTGGTGTCCTTTGTCATTGGGATATAATAAATGACACAAAATAATTGAGAGTGAAATCGGTAACAAATTAAATAAAAAATGAAATTATGAATGAGTAGCAATAGTTTTTCCGAGTAGAGCAGTAAGTTGCTAAATAATTACTCGAAATATTGTAGATATCGTAGTGTAAAATTGCAGTACCGTACTTAATTAGGTACGAAAAGGTGATTCCTACATAAGTTACTGTCAAGAACGTAAACAAAAAAAAAGAAGTTTATTAGAAAATTTATATAGTGCATTTTAAAAATTTTATTTACTGTATTTGCAAAATGGATAAACAGAGCAACATAAATAGTTAAGTATTTCTTTCCTTATTTTTTTTTTATATAATTCTTCATATTCGCAATTAAAGTAATTTTTTGCAATACTTTTCTTAAATTCAGTTAACTTTACATTTGTGCTGATTCTTTTAATATGCATATCAATGACAAACTTTGGAATCTGGATCATAGCAGATTATAGACCCATTTGAAATCGTTTATCTCTGTGCAATTCTTCTTTTTAATTGAAACTAACAGCGTTACAGTTTTTTTTTAATTAGCTTTGTGGTGAAATATTAGATTGTTTAGCTAATCATTTAAGTAATGCTTTCTATGTCCCTTATAAGAACGGGAAGTTTATTAAAATAAAATAAATGGTGCCAAGTTATCAAAATTTTTTTAGAGTGTGTATTTAAATTTAAAGGGGTATTCATTATATTTTGATTATTTATTTGAAGATTATATATGCTAGACTGTCGTAATTGTAATGTATTTATTTGTTTAAAGAAAATGTTTAAAAATTTACATATGAGCATAGATATATCTTAAGGGGAGGATATTAGCTTCTTGATATAAAGGCTAAACACTAGATAATCTACTTTTACGAAATATTTTTTTCATAATACATTTTTGAGTTATTAGAATGGGTTCTATGGAACTATTATAGGTACCACCCCAACTTGTAATAGCATATTGTAATTTGCTATGAACTAGTGTATAATAAATTTTTAATAAGAGATTTGTTTACACATATGATCTTAAAAGAAAGTAATTTCGACATATATTTATGCAAATTAGCTAGATGGTCCTTCCAGTTTAGTTGCTTATCTATTATTACTCCTAAAAATTTATAATTATCGACCACTTCAGTTTTAAAACAGTTTTCAAAACAAGTATTATATAATAACTGATTGAAATCGCAGTCATGAAGATTAGCAATCCATTTTTTACAATCTGCTGCATGATAAATTAAATCTAAATTTGAATTTTGCGTTTTCTTTAACTTGAAAATAATTAATTTTGTTTTATTGCTTACTAATAATTTGTAGATTTTATACCATGTGCTTAATTAAATTTATATAAAACCCAAGGTTTTCAATAAGAACTCTATTATTCGATTCAATATATGATAAAGTGCAGTCATCCGCAAAAGTTGTGATATTTCCCTTTAGTTGTTAAAAAAATAGAGAGTTTATGTATATAAGAAAAAGTAAAGGGCCTAATACTGAACCTTGCGGAACTCCTATATTAATAGTTTTTTCATCACTAAATACACTGATTATTTTGACTTTTTGTTTTCTATTTGTTAAGTAAGAAGTCATAAAATCGAGTATAAAATCTCCTGTTCCTGCTTTTTCTAACTTTCTGATTAAAATTTTATGCTTAATCATATCAAACGCTTTTGTTATGTCTATAAAAAAAGCTGCTGTATGATTATCTTTATTTAAGCTGGAATATAATTCGCTACATACTTTCAAAATAGCATGATAGCATCTTCAGTACATTTCCCTTCAAAAAACTCAAACTGCTTATCATTAAAAAACTTAGTTTTGATTAAAAAATTTAAAGTAATTTTTTATGAGTTTTTCAAATAATTTAGCCACATAAGGTAGTAGAGATATAGGTCTACAATTTGTTACTCGTATCTTAGCTCCATTTTTATGAAGAGGCAAAATTTCAGCCTGTTTCAATGAAGATGGAGAAATTCCAGAATAAATAGATGAATTAAAAATATGACTTAGTATTACACTTAGAAGAAATTTTATTATTTAAGTTTGAAATACTAGAGACTATTTCATGCGGAGTAATTTTTAAAAAGCCATTCTAATTTCGAATTTCCTTGGTTTTTTTCAAGTTCCTTTAAAAAATACTTAAATCGTATATAATTTGTATTATAATTTACCTTTTTACATAATTTTTTGAAGTGAATTTTTCTTTCTACGTCATTTGGCTCCTTTCTAATTAATATACCTATTCTATTTTTCTGCCTTATTTTTCTTAGAAGCTGATCTGTCATCCATGGCTTTAATTTACTTTACTTATTATTGATTTCGGTATTATTTATGGAACAACTTTTTAAGTGCTTATTTAAAGTAACAATAAAATTGTCATAAGCCACTGATGGATCACTCTCATTAAAAATATTTGACCAAATCTCATTTTCCTATAAAATATTTAGTTTTTGAAAATCGAATGAAACTATTGATTTATTAATTTCTACTCTCTCCTGATTGCTTTCTGAAACCTGATAATTTAAAGAAATCATATTATGATCCATTATACCTAGAATTGAATTTCCTTCGATAAAATTATTTTTTACTTGTCTATTTAATCTTATAAATAAGTGGTCAATGCAAGTACTACTGAAATTTGAGTTGGTATTTCTATAAGTGGTTTAAAACCGTTCGACGCCATCCTAATTAAGTAGTTATATTTTACTCGTATTTGCTTTAAGATATCAATATTAATATCCCCTATTACAATAATTTTTTTATTTTTCTCTGTTCCCAAAATGTCATTCGAATCATTTAAAAATTCTAAGTCACCGTCATCGAACGTTTATTCGCTTATAAACACCAGAAAGTATAAAAGTTAAGTTCGTACGTGCAATTTAATGTTATTATATCAGCAGTATTTATACTTATGAAACTACAAATACTTGAAAAATCATTGCTCGTATAAACTGTTACGCCACTGGACGTAATTATCATTACAATTACAATACAAAAAATTAATATTAAAATTATTTGCTAATTTAAAATTAATTTGCTCCTCGCTATAAATCCATATCTCTGTTAGCATAATAATTAATGGTAGATTATCTAATGATTCGAAATGAATTAAAAACTTATCAAAATTTTTTCTAATGCTACGGATATTTTGATGGATTACAAATACTAGTATTTAAATTAGAAGAAGTTGCTGGGGATAAATCATAAAAACAATTATTCATAGGAACTATACCAAGAATATTTAGACTATAAATTATCTAAACTATTAAAATTTCTTACATATATATGATTTTCCCCTTCAACTTTTTTAAGAAAAATTTTACAATTTTTAATCCAAATAAATTTAATTTTTTTTTCTTTTTTTATAAGTAACTAGCAAAGTTACCCGACGTTGTCCGGGTCGACCACAAAATGAATCGAATTTATTTCAATGAAGTTTGATTTATGAATCGAATTGACAAAAATTGGTTTATCAAAAATATTCTAATATTTTTTTTCACTACGATAAAAAAATATCAACAATACTCCAACTTAAGCTATACTTATATTAAAATTATTTCTTTGTAAACAATATTTTGGTGATCTTTTCTGATGAAGTATAAGCAAATACGCTCCTTGCTGTTGAGGTATTCTTGAAATAAAGAAATTTTCGTTTTTTCCACAATCAATTGGAATTTGTACTTAAATGAAATGAGGATGCCAAGTTCTTATTCTTAATCTAGTACCATAATTTTGGCTTCTTCAAGTTTCGTAGAAGCACTATTGAAGCTACTACTTTTAATTACAATTGATGAGGAACAATAACTTCATTTTCATCGATAACTGTATCTATCGATTTGTACACATGGACCCCCTGGAACACTCTGCAGTATTTTCTGATTAATAAAACGAATCGTCACATTTTTGTGGCTAATTTACATAGCCATGTCATGTAAAAATTTTATACTGATTCCTAAATTCGAAAATACATTTTCAGGAAAATACATTTTTTTTTTATTTTTTATAGAATACCTATGAATAAATTTTCAAGTCTGTAACACAATTTTTTTTTGAAACATTTCTGATAGAGTATGTAAGTGTAAATTTTCATGCCTGTAACACTATTGGTTTTTATTCCTGAGACATACATGCTAAGAGTTGTACGGCAGCAACCCGAACCAGTCCAAATTTTTGAAATCGGTAACTGTCGAATTTCTTTATTTGTGAAAGAGTATCTAAGTGTAAGTTTTTATGCCTGTAACACAATTGGTTTTTGAAATATTCCTGAAACGTACGTGCTAAGAGTTGTACGACAGCAACCTGAACCAGTCCAAATTTTCGAAATCGGTAACAGTCGAATTTCTTTATTTGTGAAAGAGAATCTAAATGTAAGTTTTCATGCCTGTAACACAATTGGTTTTTAAAATATTACTGAAACGTACGTGCTAGGAGTTGTACGACAGCAACCCGAACCAGTCCAAATTTTCGAAATCGGTAACAGTCGAATTTCTTTATTTGTGAAAGAGTATCTAAGTGTAAGTTTTTATGCCTGTAACACAATTGGTTTTTGAAATATTCCTGAAACGTACGTGCTAAGAGTTGTACGACAGCAACCTGAACCAGTCCAAATTTTCGAAATCGGTAACAGTCGAATTTCTTTATTTGTGAAAGAGAATCTAAATGTAAGTTTTCATGCCTGTAACACAATTGGTTTTTGAAATATTACTGAAACGTACGTGCTAGGAGTTGTACGACAGCAACCCGAACCAGTCCAAATTTTCGAAATCGGTAACAGTCGAATTTCTTTATTTGTGAAAGAGTATCTAAGTGTAAGTTTTCATGCCTGTAACACAATTGGTTTTTGAAATAGTCCCGGGACGTACGTGCTGGGAGTTGTACGGCAGCAACCCGAACCAATCCAAATTTTTGAAACCGGTAACAGTCGAATTTCTATATTTGTGAAAAAGTATCTAAGTGTAACTTTTCATGCCTGTAACACAATTGGTTTTTGAAATATTCCTGAAACGTACGTGCTAGGAGTTGTACGGCAGCAACACGAACCAGTCCAAATTTGCGAAATCGGTAACAGTCAAATTTCTTTATTTGTGAAAGAGTATCTAAGTGTAAGTTTTCATGCCTGTAACACAATTGGTTTTTGAAATATTACTGAAACGTACGTGCTAGGAGTTGTATGACAGCAACCCAAACCAGTCCAAATTTTTGAAATCGGTAACAGTCGAATTTCTGTATTTGTGAAATAGTATCTAAGTGTAAGTTTTCATGCCTGTAACACAATTGGTTTTTGAAATAGTCCCGGGACGTACGTGCTGGGAGTTGTACGGCAGCAACCCGAACCAATCCAAATTTTTGAAACCGGTAACAGTCGAATTTCTATATTTGTGAAAAAGTATCTAAGTGTAACTTTTCATGCCTGTAACACAATTGGTTTTTGAAATATTCCTGAAACGTACGTGCTAGGAGTTGTACGGCAGCAACACGAACCAGTCCAAATTTGCGAAATCGGTAACAGTCAAATTTCTTTATTTGTGAAAGAGTATCTAAGTGTAAGTTTTCATGCCTGTAACACAATTGGTTTTTGAAATATTACTGAAACGTACGTGCTAGGAGTTGTACGACAGCAACCCGAACCAGTCCAAATTTTTGAAATCGGTAACAGTCGAATTTCTGTATTTGTGAAATAGTATCTAAGTGTAAGTTTTCATGCCTGTAACACAATTGGTTTTTGAAATAGTCCCGGGACGTACGTGCTGGGAGTTGTACGGCAGCAACACGAACCAGTCCAAATTTGCGAAATCGGTAACAGTCAAATTTCTTTATTTGTGAAAGAGTATCTAAGTGTAAGTTTTCATGCCTGTAACACAATTGGTTTTTGAAATATTACTGAAACGTACGTGCTAGGAGTTGTACGACAGCAACCCAAACCAGTCCAAATTTTTGAAATCGGTAACAGTCGAATTTCTGTATTTGTGAAATAGTATCTAAGTGTAAGTTTTCATGCCTGTAACACAATTGGTTTTTGAAATAGTCCCGGGACGTATGTGCTGGGAGTTGTACGGCAGCAACACGAACCAGTCCAAATTTTTGAAATCGGTAACAGTCGAATTTCTTTATTTGTGAAAGAGTATCTAAGTGTAAGTTTTCATGCCTGTAACACAATTGGTTTTTGAAATAGTCCCGGGACGTACGTGCTGGGAGTTGTACGGCAGCAACCCGAACCAATCCAAATTTTTGAAACCGGTAACAGTCGAATTTCTATATTTGTGAAAAAGTATCTAAGTGTAACTTTTCATGCCTGTAACACAATTGGTTTTTGAAATATTCCTGAAACGTACGTGCTAGGAGTTGTACGGCAGCAACACGAACCAGTCCAAATTTGCGAAATCGGTAACAGTCAAATTTCTTTATTTGTGAAAGAGTATCTAAGTGTAAGTTTTCATGCCTGTAACACAATTGGTTTTTGAAATAGTCCCGGGACGTACGTGCTGGGAGTTGTACGGCAGCAACCCGAACCAATCCAAATTTTTGAAACCGGTAACAGTCGAATTTCTATATTTGTGAAAAAGTATCTAAGTGTAACTTTTCATGCCTGTAACACAATTGGTTTTTGAAATATTCCTGAAACGTACGTGCTAGGAGTTGTACGGCAGCAACACGAACCAGTCCAAATTTTTGAAATCGGTAACAGTCGAATTTCTTTATTTGTGAAAGAGTATCTAAGTGTAAGTTTTCATGCCTGTAACACAATTGGTTTTTGAAATAGTCCCGGGACGTACGTGCTGGGAGTTGTACGGCAGCAACCCGAACCAATCCAAATTTTTGAAACCGGTAACAGTCGAATTTCTATATTTGTGAAAAAGTATCTAAGTGTAACTTTTCATGCCTGTAACACAATTGGTTTTTGAAATATTCCTGAAACGTACGTGCTAGGAGTTGTACGGCAGCAACACGAACCAGTCCAAATTTGCGAAATCGGTAACAGTCAAATTTCTTTATTTGTGAAAGAGTATCTAAGTGTAAGTTTTCATGCCTGTAACACAATTGGTTTTTGAAATATTACTGAAACGTACGTGCTAGGAGTTGTACGACAGCAACCCAAACCAGTCCAAATTTTTGAAATCGGTAACAGTCGAATTTCTGTATTTGTGAAATAGTATCTAAGTGTAAGTTTTCATGCCTGTAACACAATTGGTTTTTGAAATAGTCCCGGGACGTACGTGCTGGGAGTTGTACGGCAGCAACCCGAACCAATCCAAATTTTTGAAACCGGTAACAGTCGAATTTCTATATTTGTGAAAAAGTATCTAAGTGTAACTTTTCATGCCTGTAACACAATTGGTTTTTGAAATATTCCTGAAACGTACGTGCTAGGAGTTGTACGGCAGCAACACGAACCAGTCCAAATTTGCGAAATCGGTAACAGTCAAATTTCTTTATTTGTGAAAGAGTATCTAAGTGTAAGTTTTCATGCCTGTAACACAATTGGTTTTTGAAATATTACTGAAACGTACGTGCTAGGAGTTGTACGACAGCAACCCGAACCAGTCCAAATTTTTGAAATCGGTAACAGTCGAATTTCTGTATTTGTGAAATAGTATCTAAGTGTAAGTTTTCATGCCTGTAACACAATTGGTTTTTGAAATAGTCCCGGGACGTACGTGCTGGGAGTTGTACGGCAGCAACCCGAACCAATCCAAATTTTTGAAACCGGTAACAGTCGAATTTTTATATTTGTGAAAAAGTATCTAAGTGTAACTTTTCATGCCTGTAACACAATTGGTTTTTGAAATATTCCTGAAACGTACGTGCTAGGAGTTGTACGGCAGCAACACGAACCAGTCCAAATTTTTGAAATCGGTAACAGTCGAATTTCTGTATTTGTGAAATAGTATCTAAGTGTAAGTTTTCATGCCTGTAACACAATTGGTTTTTGAAATAGTCCCGGGACGTACGTGCTGGGAGTTGTACGGCAGTAACCTGAACCAGTCCAAATTTTCGAAATCGGTAACAGTCGAATTTCTTTATTTGTGAAAGAGAATCTAAATGTAGATTTTCATATCTGTCACAGACATGGTTTTTAAAATATTCCTGAGTCTTGGTAAGAGTTGTACGGCAGCGACCCGAACCTGTCATCTGATGGCTTTGTAAAGTACCGCGTTATTTGCATACCGGTACCATGAATAACTGTGCAAAATTTCAGAACTCTATCTTTAAAACTGTGGACGTGTATAGCGAACAAACAAACAAACAAACAAATAAACAAACAAACAAACAAACTTTCCCTTTTATAAGTATAGATATAAACTTTGGTTTTTTCTTTTTTTCTACCATTAACGATGCTTTTATCTCCTTGGTGCGAAAATTAATGCGTAAAACATTCCTGCTTTCATTTTCCTTTCTGCTTGGTATCTTTCAGATTTTACAGTACTCTATAATCTATATCATTTTCCTTTACCATGTCCTTCACATTTGAGTTCAATATTTTTACTGCATTAACGTTATTTTTATCCATCATCGGTATGTCACCAACTACATCGTTGACATTGTCTAACGCTTTTTGTTCCATGAAATCAAACTTTTCCTCTAGCACCGCACTTTTTTTTTGGAGGTAACTATTTTCAGATTCAAGCGATAGTATTTTATCCACATATGACTCGTGAATCTTCTCGATTTATCCATCATTTTATAGACGGACTCCAAGCTGATTGCATTAGGTGTCAAACTGCTGTGAGTCATTGTTTCTTTTGTTGTTTTTGGAAATATGGAAATACGAAGATTTACAAAGATTTTCCATACAAATAAAATCTTTTTTTACGAAGCAAAAATTAATTTCGAGGCCTTTTAAATATAGAGGTGCATTGGTCGTTCACTCTTATTATTTTTTATTCATAATAATGTTTGAAAAGATATAATTTCAAAAAAAATTGCAATAAATTTATTTAATCTAATTTATAGATTTTTCAAAAATTTTCAAATAACAAATCAAAAGTACTTTTTAGAACTACCAAAAATTATTTAAAGAGTAATTACAAAATAAATTAAATAAATTAATAAAAAATGAAAAAAAAAAAAATAAAAACAATACCTAGGTACATGCATAAACTAAAAACAAAAATTAAACATAAACAAATCCTGATAAATTGTCCTGATAAATTTCAATTAAAACATTTTGAATAATTTCGCATTTGTATAAAATCAAGAATCAAAATAAATAATGAGAAAAAAAAGAAACATTTCTTCAACGTCAACCACACAACAAATGAAAAAATTTTATTTATTCTTTAAATCATTCTTCTGACTCTCTTCCGATTATCTTCTTTTTATTTTTTATATTCTTTGCCAATACATATGAAAGTTAACCAGAAATTTTGTTGTTTGGTTAATAATTAGGCTTTGACTCTTTTGAAATAAAACAAAAAATGCATTAAAAACCTATTCTTTGTTAAAAACAAACAATAAAAAAAGAACAAAAATATAGCATAAACAAAATTAGGATTGGGATTTGGTTTGGAGTTCTTCAACAAGAGAATTGTTAAAATATTTCTCAATAAAGTAAAAAAAAATAATTTTCAATCAGCACAGCACCCTCGTTGTTGCCCGAATTTATCTTAGTTAAAAATTTTAAAAATTATTCAGATGATACTTCTTACTTTCTATATTCTTTGGTGTACTATATATAGTATATTTTAGTTAATTCTTGGACAACAATTGAAAATGACAAATTTAATTTCTTCGTTAATTCATTTCTTCATTCAATATTCTATTATATTAACTTATTTGGATTATGAAAATGTACATTAAAATGTCTTTTGTTACACTTTTGTTTTGCATTTGTGAAGATGTGTGTATTATATTTTTATATGGGTAAAATTTTAAATTGAAATTTCTAATTGAAAATTAAAAATTTTTGAGAAAATATTTAATTTCACTACGATTCCTGTTAAATATCTATCATTTAAAAAATAATGAAAATCGGTTTACAAATGGCTCCGGTAATTGTTCCGAATTTTTTCCGTTTACAGATTGAATATTATGATTATCTAAAAACAATAATTATGTAAAATTTCATATCATTGATGGCAAAATAAAAGGTCGTAGACGGTCGCTGATAAGTAAGAACTTTATCTCAAAATCGAGTTAGTATATAAACAATTCACTGCAAAACTGTTATGAGCAAATAATTCTTATATTATACATATTTAAATTACATAAATTTTTTGATTTAATTTCAATTTTTCTAAAAACACTTACCTTTGAACGATTTTTATCATAACTAAATGTAATAACAACACTATTTGGCGTATTTGAGATTTTTACTACTGTTGAATCAATTAATTGATGATGTTCAGATTTTTCGGCTGATTGAATAAAATCTTCAGTTCTCATATCTTCAACACGACGTAATAAACCATTTGATAATTCAATATAAGAACCTTTTGTAAAATTATTTGGTGCGATTTGCATATTACTTGAATTCCTAATAAATAATTAATATGATTAAATAAAATATTATTTATTATTTAAGGGTTAAATTAAAAGTTTTAAATAATAAAAATGCCAAACTAAATTTTAATTATAAAAAATTTAAAACGCTTATTAAATTAAAATTAAATGAATGCCGGTATAATTGTGCACCGATATGGTCCCAATATAATATCTATATACACGGCTTAAATCTATTTAAAAATTTGTTTCGAAATTTAATCGTGTGTGAGGTTGTTTCAAAACAGTTTCTTAAACAGTTTTAAAATTTTTTGATTTTTAATGGGCGAAGTCATCAATTTCTGAATATGTGTAAATGCGCATGGTGTAGTTTCGAAACCAAAATGTAAATACAATCAGTTGCTTATGTTTTTTTGTTAGAAGTAGTTTATATTTTTCATAATATGTAACCAATCTTTTAATCATTTAATTTTTTTTTGTGTTATTAATTTCTACAATTACTATTAATGCGATAATATTACTCGTAATTTTTTTAATAATCACCCATATTCTGTTAGACCCATCGTTGACGAGAAGAAAAAATTCATCTCGTCTCGTTTCGCTGAATATGCCTTTCTGTTAGACACTGTAAGCGGCGCGATAGAAAATTTTATTTGTTGGTAGTACTGATCGTTTTTTAGTATCAAAAATAATTATTGGTATATAAACAAAATATGGTTTATAAAATTTTTGGAAAGGATTAGTGGAGCTTAGTTTTAAAATATTTTTTAAATAAAAAATAAATATAAATATATTTGTTTTAAATATTTTTTAGTTTAGTACATAAACAGTAGTAAAACAGTAATAGTAAAGATGGTTTTTTTTTTCAAAAAAAAAAACACAATTTTAATAATAATGCAGAAACAATAATGAAAAATTGTTTATTAATCTTTACTTAATTATTTTATCTATTCAATTTATTTATTTAATTCAATTTTTTGGTAAAAAAACACAAAATACTTTGACGAGATACTCTATCGCTTACAATTTTGAAATGGCTATCTCGTCTCGTCAAAGGTCTAACAGAATACAAAACTATCTCGTCAGAGATATTCTCACGCGATCTCGCGAGATGGGTCTAACAGAATATGGGTGAAAACAACCTACTCTTACAAATAATCCTTTGAAAAAACTTTGTAATTTTGAAAAAGGTTGTTGCTTTGCGGAACATCTTTCTAAAGTTTTTCAGCCATGGAATGTCGAAAGTAACACTGAGGATGCCAAAGAATTAGAAGACGCTTCAAAAATCCACACCTTTTCAAATGGATTTTCTTATAAAAAAAAACAAAGCGTCTGAAATAAAAGATATAATTCTAAACGAAATAAACCCAAAAAAAAGCCCAGGTTATGATTTATTGGCTGGACGTATATTGCATGAACTCCCACTGAAAGGTATAAAATACTTAACACAAATTTATAACGGATTATTAAGAATAAGATACTTTCCCATACAATGGAAAATTTCTGAAGTGATAATGATACGGAAACCTGAGAAAAGTCCTGAAGAAATTATATCACACAGGCCACAAAGCTTACTTCCAGTGCTCTCAAAACTATTTAAATTATTACTTATAACTAGAAGGATGATAAATTGATAATAAATTCATCTGCGTATATAAAAAATAGCTTTGTAACCCGTCATAAATGACGGAAGAAAAATAAATCCTAGTTTCTTTTTTTCTTTCATTAGATTCTTTATTCCGAAATTACAGTACTTACGTTTATATCACTTTTTATTTATTTTTATTTATGCTTATATTGGCCTAACACTAATCTTTTTTTTTTTATATAACAGAAAAAGAAGTACCATACCAACAAATGTGTATAAAATGTTTGTATTTTTGTATGGTATACTCGTACTCACTTCCATTTAGTTATAATTCGTTAGTTGGGTTCCATTTAGTATAAATTATACCGTATCAGCGTTATTGAGTCCTCCGGGAGAGCAAATTTAAAAATGGGATCTTATTTTCATATAAATTTTGTCTTTTGTATAATGTATAGGGATCTTATTTTGCTATATGAATAAACTGTTATTATGGTATTGTGTTATTTTTAAAAAATATTCATAATTTATATATTCAAAATTTTGTATCTAAATTGGTAAAATTTACAAAAAATACAAAAACATTTTCATCAATAATTTTCAATTTAAAAAAAACAATGTTTTATTATCCGGCGTTGAAGTAGAGTTAATTATCCTACTCTACTTCTATCAAGTTCTATTGATTGAACAGTGAACCTGAACAGTGAAGTGAAAAATGAACACTTAACACTGAAAATAAAATAATATTTTTGGAATGGAGCATATAGAACATACAGAATACAGATACAGCAAATAATAAAAAAAAAACAAAAAAAAAAAAAAAAAAAAAAAAAATAATTTTTTTTGAGTGAAGTGAATTACGCACACAATAATGACAAAAATAAAAGGTAGAAGCAATAAAGTAGTATAATGTATAATATTATACAATACAAATATGCTGATACACATGTATATTATTAATAGATGAACATATTCGTTCAATATATTTTCTTTCTTTTTAATGGAAATTATTTTGATTGCTAGTGACTTTTTGAAAATTACATATATTCATATATTACAAACTACTGCTACATTTTCAATATTTCAGAAACATGAATAATTATTGTTTTTTTTTCAAATAATTTAACAACAATACTTTTCTGTGTAATAACAGAATACGGTAATAAAGTAAAAGAAAGTTTAAATTGAAAAAACATTGTTATTTTTATTAAGATTGATTTTGATTCCTTTTATTTTATTCATACACAAAGATTTTACTAATTTTCTATTTAAAAAAACTATATTGGCCTAACACTAATCTTTTTTTTTTATATAACAGAAAAAGAAGTACCATACCAACAAATTTGTATAAAATGTTTGTATTTTTGTATGGTATACTCGTATTCACTTCCATTTAGTTATAATTCGTTAGTTGGGTTCCATTTAGTATAAATTATACCGTATTAGCGTTATTGTGCCCTCTGGGAGAGCAAATTTAAAAATTGGATCTTATTTTCATATAAATTTTGTCTTTTGTATAATGTATAGGGATCTTATTTTGCTATATGAATAAACTGTTATTATGGTATTGTGTTATTTTTAAAAAATATTCATAATTTATATATTCAAAATTTTGTATCTAAATTGGTAAAATTTACAAAAAATACAAAAACATTTACATCAATAATTTTCAATTTAAAAAAAACAATGTTTTATTATCCGGCGTAGAAGTAGAGTTAATTATCCTACTCTACTTCTATCAAGTTCTATTGATTGAACAGTGAACCTGAACAGTGAAGTGAAATGAACATACAGAATAGAACATACAGAATACAGATACAGCAAATAATAAAAAAACAACAAAAAAAAACAAAAAAAAAAACAAAAATAATTTTTTTTGAGTGAAGTGAATTACGCACACAATAATGCCAAAAATAAAAGGTAGAAGCAATAAAGTAGTATAATGTATAGTATTATACAATACAAATATGCTGATACACATGTGTATTATTATGTATAATTTTAAGTAATAAGAATAACCTTTGAGTGAATTATGTTTTTTTTTGTGTTAAATACTGTTTGCCTTTTGGTTATTATACCATATTAAACTATTGATTAAATTTCTATTAGTCCTTCTTATTATAAATCAAAAAAATTGTTTGTTTTATTTATATTATTATTATTATTTATTATTTTTCCTTATTATTTGCGAAGAAGACTAACATTAAATTAAAAAAATATAGTTCATGCAATCAATTTTTCCTGCAAAGGTTCAGCATGGTAGACAGGGGTTAAAAAAAGCACCAAAGCAATTTGTATATATATGCATTTGTATGCATATGCAATTTGTATATGTGTTGGAGCGTTCCGTCGAACTTACAAACATCCAGATAAATGCAGAATAATATATATATAATTCTCAAATTGAAGAAACTTTCAATTTTAATGTTTCTATGTACTAAAAACTACCAGAAATAGAAACTGGTATTATATATAGAAACAAAACAGTTTATTCTTTTTGTTAGGGATTATTGATCGGAAACTAAAATATTGAATTTATCACATGTTTTTATTGTAACTTATAACACAATTGACACTGTATAATATATTATTTGAGTAGTAGTTAATAAACACTTGAACTAATAACACACATTTGATTATTTTTCGAATTTGTCAACCAGCTACTTCCATAGCGAACATTATAGTCCTTCGAATCCGGATATTTTTTGGAATATAATTATTGTTTTGTTTTTGTAAAATTTTGTTCAAAATTGTCGAATGTGTGTTATTGTAATTGGACATCTTTGGTCATTAATTTTAATTTTAACTATTCTGAATTCATAGTGAATTAAAATCTAAGTACAGTGCTCTGGCAGAGATACAAACATTTTATTGATCAAAACACAAAAACTTGTCAAATTTGTAATTGAAATTTACCATATAAGTGTTCTAAAAATTCGGGTTTAAGCTAAAAAACAATTGAACATTTACAAAATACATATTTAACATTCTTCGTTTTTTTGGATTTAAATTCACATTCAACTCCTACACATTAAAAAAAAAAACTTTTTAAATTCAATTATTTGTTTAAAATTCAAAACTAACAAAGAATTTGTCATCCGATTTAAAAACAACATCAATTCAAAGATATAATATATTGTAACCAGGGATGCTTTCCCAAAATTTATCAACCGATTCGCAGTGATATTTTCTTATAATTTTTTTTATTTTTTTAATATTAATATTTCCATCAAAATATTATGGTTTGTCACATTAAAAAGTTGTTGTTTTTGTAATTTTAAATTCAAGAATGATGGAATGGTTATATAAATATAGGAGGTGGAGGAGGTATAGTAATTATGAGAAACATTCAAATACAGTTCAGTTTAATTCTTTATTACAGAAAAGGTATAAATGAGAAAAGAAATGATTGCAAATGCAATTGGTATAAATTGACTATTGAGAGACTCACTACTACATTGATCATTTGTTAAAGGCTAAAATTCAGTTCATCTAAATTTTTCATGTTACTCTAAATAAATCATCTATATAGTATTCTTAATCAATGCTTTTACATACATATATACCTATCTATGGTAACATGATAAAATTTTAAATTTTTTTTATTGTTTTGAAAATTAACTGAAAGATTTCTATAAAGTAAAAAATTAGAATCGCAATGAAAACTAGATAAAATTTTCAAATTGTTTATATAAATTTGCACCAAATCGTAAATAAATTTTATTTAAATAATTTTTTTTTTTTGCCAAAGTAAATAATTTTTTTTTTCGCTTATTTTAATAGCCGGTTCGCACGAACCATAGAATTTACATCTAAAGGTTCGCACAAACCGGTGCGAACCGGTAGGAAATCATCCCTGATTGTAAAATTCTTGGTATATAGCAAAAACGTGCATATTTTCTACATACATATTCCACATAAATACTAAGTGTATCTCAATCGAAAATAATATTTGCATGTCAATATTGAACACAGTGACTCAACATGTTTTTCAGTGCTTCTCAATCAAAAATTTGAATTTATAATTTTGTAATTTTCATTTATTATTAAAAAATTAATATTTTGTTAATTAAATTAAATTTCATTGCAAAAAAAAAAAAACAATCAATTTGAACCTTTTGATTCTCACAAATTATTTCGATTATAAATCATTAAGGTGAAAAATAGTTGACGCGAAATTGAAGTTGCTAAACAAAAAAAGTGGTATTGAAAGAACCAAATTAACAAGATTAAGCACAATATTGAAAAGGCAATAACAAGAAGTTTTCAATTCAAATTAGGGGATTTAGAAGTTCGTTTGGATTCATTAAATCAATCATATTAACTATTGTTCAATTTACAATGAATCCATTGAACTTAATGACACAACTGAAGCGAACATGTAATATATTGAATTTGAAAATTTATTTTTGCAGTTAAAGGCGTTTTTAACGGAAAAAATTCGTAAATTAGCAGTTCGGAATCAATCTTCAACATCAAATCCAGAAAACAATCAAATGACAATAAACTCCATTTTAAAGGAACAAAATGAAATTCTTAAAGCGTTCTCAAACACAAAAAACTCAATAATTAAAAATCTACCATGTGTAAAAATTCCTATTTTTTCAGGTAATTGGAAAGAGTGGCCTTTATCGATCTCTTTACCAGTACTTTTGATAGTAAAGAGCATCTAAGCCCGGCACAAAGGTTTCAAAATTTGAAGGCGTTCTTGAGTGGAGAACCACTTCGCTTGTTGGAGAACTTGTCGATTTCGGATGAAAATTATAATGAAGCTCTTCAAAAACTAAAATTTAGGTATGAAAAATCTAACTTCGTTGCAACATCATATATTGAGCAATTTTTAAACATTTCACCAAATTTGAAACCAAATTTCGAAAACTTAAGAAAATTTTTTGTTGATGCTGATTCAACCATCACAGGATTAAATGCACTTGGTGACAACTATAAAACTAGGGATATTTTTCTGATTGACATTCTTTTACAAAAGCTCGATCTTAATACTAAAAGGGACTGGGCAAAGTTCGTTCAATAGGAAAATATTGAAGTTCCAACGCTAGCATATTGTAATTATCGATGTGAATTTTTGAGCCTGTTAACCAAACATGGAACAAGTTATCAGCTCCTAGTATCATATCAATTTCTTTCCTTTTGAAGAATGTGGGATCAGCAAGGTTTTGTGGGAATTTATTACGAAATTTCTTGTTATCAAAATCAAATGTTGGAATATTAGAAGTTAAATTGTTCATTATAAATGGTTGTACATTTATGTAACGATTATCATATCTTAAAGTGAGTCGAAACGATGTAACATCTCGTGTAAAGGTGGTATTTATAGTTCCAAGACCTGATATAGGATATTTGGCTTTTTGGCGTTTGAGTTCTAAACGATTTTCACATTTTTCCGATATCAAAGATGTCATTGAACCTGAATCAAGTAGAATACGGCAATTTTGAATATTATTGAAACTGTCTCTAACTTGAACTATAGCTGTAGGTAATACAGTATACAAATTTGAATGTGTTAACGAATGATGTACAGTTGTTTGTGGATATGCTGAATTGTTGCTAAGAATATTTGTTGAGCTGTTATTTTCTGAATTTGATTTTGAAGAGTTTACCAAAGTATGGTACAGATTCTACAAGTACATTTTGATGTGCAGGGTTTTGACATATGACTTGCAGAAAAACAATTAAAATAAAGGTGGTTGTCCTTTACGAATTTGCGTTTTAATTCCAATGCCAATTTGATGAATTCAGGACATTTGTATAGTTGATGGTAATCACTATTACATTTTTGCACAATTTTTAATTTTTTTTGAAAATAAATGTTTCGAATTTGAAACTCTTCATTCATCAAACAAATCAAAATCAAATTTTGATTCTAAAAATAATATAAACAACAAATCCTTCCAAAAATCTAACTTAAGAACCTTTCATATTCATCAAAACAAAACTGTTTGTAAAAAATGTAATAGTGATTACCATCAACTATACAAATGTCCTGAATTCATCAAATTGGCATTGGAATTAAAACGCAAATTCGTAAAGGACAACCACCTTTATTTTAATTGTTTTTCTGCAAGTCATATGTCAAAACCCTGCACATCAAAATGTACTTGTAGAATCTGTACCACACTTTGGTACACTCTTCAAAATCAAATTCAGAAAATAACAGCTCAACAAATATTCTTAGCAACAATTCAGCATATCCACAAACAACTGTACATCATTCGTTAACACATTCAAATTTGTATACTGTATTACCTACAGCTATAGTTCAAGTTAGAGACAGTTTCAATAATATTCAAAATTGCCGTATTCTACTTGATTCAGGTTCAATGACATCTTTGATATCGGAAAAATGTGAAAATCGTTTAGAAATCAAACGCCAAAAAGCCAAATATCCTTTATCAGGTCTTGGAACTATAAATACCACCTTTACACGAGATGTTATATCGTTTCGACTCACTTTAAGATATGATAATCGTTACATAAATGTACAACCATTTATAATGAACAATTTAACTTCTAATATTCCGACATTTGATTTTGATAACAAGAAATTTCGTAATAAATTCCCACAAAACCTTGCTGATCCCACATTCTTCAAAAGGAAAGAAATTGATATGATACTAGGAGCTGATAACTTGTTCCATATTTGGTTACCAGGCTCAAAAATTCACATCGATAATTACAATATGCTAGCGTTCGAATCTATTTTCGGCTGGATCACTTCACTTGAAAATTGTAATCAACCGCATTTGAAAACATTTAACACAACAATTGACAAGGAATTTTATCTTCAAAAATTTTGGCTGTTAGAAGAAATTCCCAAGAAATGTCTTCTAACTGAATTGGAAATTCAAGCAGAGGAACACTTTCAACAAAGTACAACTCGAAATTCGTTAGGCAGGTACGTAGTTCGCCTTCCATTTAAAAACTTTCCTCCAACAAACTTGAACGAAACCTTGCAAATTGCAACTAATCGCTTCTTGTATACTGAAAGAAAACTTTCTTTAACATTGAGTTGAAAAAAGAATACTCAAATTTCATCCATGAGTATATCAATTTAAATTATATGGAAAAAATTGATGATGTGAAATTGAATAACACTCAACATCTTTCGTACTTTCCACATCACGCTGTTTTTAAAAATGACAGCACAACATCAAAAATTCGCATCGTTTTCGACGTATCTGCTAAGACAACAACTGGTGATTCACTAAATAATTAACTTCTCGTTGGTCCTACCATCCAAAGGGATTTATTTTCTACCTGCCTCTGCACAAGACAACATCAATATATTTTCTCAGCGGACATTGAAAAAATGTTCCGACAAATCTTGGTACATGAAGATGATCAAGATTTTCAACGTACCTTATGGAGAGATGCGCCGAGCGAACCTATTGAACATTATCGACTCAAAACGGTGACGTATGGCACAGCATGTGCAACATATTTAGCTGTAAAAGCAGTACAACAAGTCGCAATTGATTATCAAGATACACACCCGCTTGCTGCAAGTGTAATTTTAAATGATTTCTACGTAGATAACGTTATAACAGGTACCTCAACAATTGAAGAATTAATTACAACACATAAACAGCTTGTTGAAGCACTCAGCTTTGGTGGCTTTAACTTGCGTAAATTTATGGTTAATAATACAACTTTGCTAAACTTGATACCAGAAAACTTAAAGGAAACATTACCACTCGACCTAATTGATGGTACTCCGCGAAAACTTTTAGGCTTGCAGTGGCATCCTGACAACGATTATTTTACATACAAAGTAAAATTACTCCAAGCTGCAGCAGCTACAAAACGTAAAATTCAGACATTGCAAAAATATTTGATCCACTTGGTTTGCTTTCTCCATCTATTACAATAATGAAACTACTCTAAACGGCTACAAAATTATGGTTGGGATGACGAAATGTACACAAATATCACTGCCAAATGGAAATTGATTCGTGAACAACTAACATTATTCGAAAACTTAACAATTGACCGAAAACTATTTGTTCTACCTTCGACACAGGAATATCATGGTTTCTGTGACGCATCCGAGCGTGCATACTCTGCTATCATATATTCCATATCTCGTTCACTTGATTCTTCCATCAATACAAAAATCGTTTGTGCAAAATCAAAAGTTGCACCGTTAAAGCAAATTTCGTTACCTAGATTGGAACTGATGGGTGCTCTCCTGCATACAAGATTATTCGTTAGCTGCACCGAAGCACTAAAACTACAAAATTGTAAATTTTTCGCTTGGGCTGACTCAAAAATCATACTCGCCTGGCTATCTTCACACCCAAGGAGATGGAAAACCTTTGTCGCTAACCGAACTTCAGAAATTTTAAAAACATTGCCTAGATCTTGCTGGAACCACGTTCCAGTAGCTGAAAATCCAGCAGATCTCAACTCTCGTGGAGTCATGCCCAATGAGTTGTGTTCATCAGAAATTTGGTGGAAAGGACCTAATTTCTTGAAGCTTGAAAAACATCTAGTTAACATTACATTGAAATTATCCACTGTTCAAAATTCCAACATTCAAAAAGAAGAAAGAGAAATCAAACCAATCAAAGTTCACCATGCGAATGTGGAATGTGACAATACCATAAAAAAATTTTGGAACAATTGTTCATCTTGGACAAAAATGTATCGAGTTACAGCTCACTGTCTGCGCTTCATAAATAATTGTAAACTCGATAGAAACAGCAGAAATAAATCTTGGTTAACCGTCACTGAAATTGAACGTGCTAAAATCATTTGTTACAAAACATCAGAAGCAGAAACCTTTTGTCAACAAATAAAAATTTTGAACAAATAAAAATTCCGTATTTGGATGACAATCAAATTTTAAGAGTAGGTGGACGATTAAAGGAAGCTGATTTGCCGTTAAAAACTAAACATCCAGTTATACTACATAGATCAAGTCACATTACACTAGTAATTTGTAATTATTTTCACAAACTCCATTTACACGCAGGAGTAACATTATTGTGGTCATTGCTAAAAAAAGAATTTTTGATCATCGGCTACAGGCAATTAGTAAAGAACATCGTGTTTAGATGTATAAACTGCTTTCGCAAGCGACATATACCACAAATGGGCAATCTTCCAAAGGATCGAGTAACATATGCAAGACCCTTTTCGAAAGTTGGAGTCGACTATGCAGGCCCAATTTTAATAAGATTGATACGCGGAACAAAACCAGTTTTTATAAAATCGTAATTTGTTTGTTTGTCTGTTTTACAGTTAAAGCTTCTGCGCTCGTAGAGGAAAACCAACTGATATCTTCTTTGACAACGGCACAAATTTCGTCGGTGCCAATCGTCAATTAAATGAAATGTACAAACTAATATTATCAGAAGAACACAATCAACTCACAGCTGAACACTTGTCTAAAAATAGCATAAAATGGCACTTCAACCCACTTTCATCTCCACATCGTGGTGGCCTGTGGGAGGCAGGGCTAAAACTCGTGAAAACGCACTTAAAACGTGTCATTTGTGAACACATCTTGACTTATGAAGAATTGTATACACTACTTACCAACATTGAAGCTGTCATCAACCCAAGGCCTTGAATTTTAAATTATGACGACGAAGAACACTTAGCATTAACTCCAGCACACTTTTTGATTACTCAACCATTAGTTTCAATTACAAAACCGTGTCGTTTAAATGAACAAATTTCCTTACTAAACAATTGGGAATTATTGCAAAATCTATCACAAAGCTTTTGGAAGCTATGGTCAAATGATTATTTAATTTCTCTTCATCAAATGCCAAAATGGTGCTCAAAAACAACAAGTTTGAAAGTTGGCGAAATTGTCGTTTTAAAGGATGCAACTCCTCCAACAGGCTGGCTAATTGGTTGTATTCTTGAGTGCTATCCAGGAAAGGATCAACAAGTACACGTCGTAAAGGTAAAACCAACAAAGGGCACATACACCAGGCCAGCTGTCAAAGTTGTTCCATTACCTTATTCTGAAGAAACCTAGTTCTTCAGGGGGTGGCGGTATGTTAGGGATTATTGATCGGAAACTAAAATATTGAATTTATCACATGTTTTGATTTTAACTTATAATACAATTGATACTGTATAATATATTATTTGAGTAGTAGTTAATAAACACTTGAACCAATAACACGCATTTGATTATTTTTAGAATTTGTCAACCAGCTACTTCCATAGCGAACACTTTTCGTTATAAAACATTCTTTAACATTAAAATAAAATAGTTCAAATTATTAATTATTTAAATTATTACTTAAAACTAGAAGGAGGAATAAGAAAAAGCATCATATAGCTAATTCAAAATAGAAATAGTGTTTAATGCTTTAAATTAAAAACATGAATAACTAAATAATAAAAAAATAGTTATTAAAAAAATGAAGCAAGAGAAAAAAAAAACAAAAATATGAATTATATAATATCTATATTATAATAATACACAAGAGTCAGAGTTTGAGCATACCTTTTCCGTGTGTTTTCGTGTGCCTTCGTTCTTTTCTTTCAAACAATGACTATATATATATATATATATATATATATGTAACATGCATATTTATATATGTATAGTCATTGATTTGATTCAAATAAAACAGTTTTTAAATACATTTCATTCATTCAAATAAACAACTTAAACTTCTTATTTCGTCTAAATTATATTTAATTATATTTATATTAAATTTGCAAGTCTGGAAAAAGGTATTAAAATATCTTACATTGTTTCTTATCACTAGCATTGTTCGGGTCCAACACAAAATATATAAAATTTCGAATTTTTAAAATATAATACAGCAAAGTCCCAGCGTCCGCTGCCATGCCCATGTTCACCAAATGGAACTTTTCATGTTACCCAACAATTCACACAAATTGGCAGCGGGGTCAATAAGATAAACTAAATATACCTGCTGTAGTAAAGCAAATCAGACCTATTTGATTTAATCACCTATTTGGTCAAATAACAAAATTTATATAAATAAGTTAGATAGGTCAAAATTTTGTTGCCTGAAGTTTATTAAAAGTGACTAAGCTCGTAATGTATATATAACCCTATGTGTATGTTGCACCTTGTAATTATTGTTACTCCAACGATTCTGTCAGTAAAAATATTTTATTGAACTCCAGTCCAATGATTCTGGAGTTAAAAAAAAATATTTTTTTGGTACTTACTTTCCAGCAACCTACATAAAATTCACCAAGCTCGAAATTCACCATTGAGAATCGGTTCATGCATCCTTGCATCGGTGCATCCTTGCATGTATTTAGGAACGTACTCGAAGTGTAGTTCCATTACACAAAAATAAAAAATTTAAGCTGCTAAGCATCATAATAGATTTTAAAACTTTTAACTTTAATTTATGTCTCGAATTTGATATTTTTAAAAATTTAGAGGTGATTCCGATATAGGAATATGTATATTATCTTCATTTGCTGGATGTATTGTTGCATCTGTTGATCATATTTCAATTTCCATTTCATGGTAAATGACTTCGAGTGTTGACAGAGCGTCAGCGACTTTATTATTTCTGCCAGCTAAATATTCTATATCAAAGTTAAATTCGTCTAATTTAACTTTCTGTCTTTGTAGTTTTGAATTAAGTTCTTTCAAATTATGAAACCACTGTAGGGGCTTGTGATCTGACCTAATAGAAAATTTTCTTCCAAAAAGATATGGCCTAAAGTACTTAAATGCCCAGACAATTGCAAGCAATTCCTTTTCAATTGTCGAATATTTACACTCTTACTTACTTGATCATACTTTTAAGGTTCTGGGCCTGACGATCTCTCAAAATTATGTGTATATGTATATATAATTTTTACACTCATGTTCATTTAATGTGCGTGAAGCAGATGTTTTTCTTGTGTTAAAACTACGCCAATCTTGCAGTTTTTCTAAAGTTTTTCGTAAATAAATAAAATATTCCTCTTTACTTGTACTAAATATTATTATGTCGTCTAAATAGACGTGACAAATTTTTCCTATAAATTCTTTTAAAACAGAATTCATCAAACATTGGAAAGTAGCAGGAGCATTCTTTAATCCAAAAGGCATCTTCACATATCCATAATGACCACCATCTGTACTAAATGTGGTCTTTTTTTTTGTCTTCTTCGACAAATTCAATTTGATGAAAGCCTTAAGCTAAGTCGAGAGTAGTAAAATACATTGCTCAACCTAATTTGTCTAAAATATCCTCAATTTTCGTTTTTTACACGCTAACGCCAAATACTAGGAAAGGAATCCTTTAAACAAAATTGTAGGTATGGGTAAAGAGAAAAGGTAAAGAGGAGTAAGGGTTATCTGGATGGTGGAGTCGCCAATAAGATAAGGTGCGATTTGGCAGCATTCTTATCATAAATATACCTAAAATATTTAGACTTTTAAACCGTGTTGTGTTGTAAATTTTATTTTAAGTGTGACCGTAGTATAGACTGACTGTCTTATAATTTCTGACTGTCTTATTATTTCTGCCAGCTAAATATTCTATATCAAAGTTAAATTCGTCTAATTTAACTTTCTGTCTTTGTAGTTTTGAATTAAGTTCTTTCAAATTATGAAACCACTGTAGGGGCTTGTGATCTGACCTAATAGAAAATTTTCTTCCAAAAAGATATGGCCTAAAGTACTTAAATGCCCAGACAATTGCAAGCAATTCCTTTTCAATTGTCGAATATTTACACTCTTACTTACTTGATGGGCGCTACATACTTTTAAGGTTCTGGGCCTGACGATCTCTCAAAACTATGTATATATGTATATATAATATTTACACTCATGTTCATTTAATGTGCGTGAAGCAGATGTAATGGTTTTCTTGTGTTAAAACTACGCCAATCGCAAAATTGCTAGGATCTGTGGTCCGGATATGCCGGATATACCGATAAAGATTTTATTTGCTTTTGTGTTTTTGAATGGAGAACCTATTAATAGCTTCAATTGTGTTTGGATTAGATTTAATGCCATTTGGGGTTATAATATGTCCAAGAAACTCTGTTTCCTGTTTCATAAATTTTATCAAGGTCAATTTTTACATATACTTCTTGCAGTTTTTCTAAAGTTTTTCGTAAATAAATAAAATATTCCTCTTTACTTGTACTAAATATTATTATGTCTTCTAAATAGACGGACAAATTTTTCCTATAAATTCTTTTAAAACAGAATTCATCAAACATTGGAAAGTAGCAGGAGCATTCTTTAATCCAAAAGGCATCTTCACATACCCATAATGACCACCATCTGTACTAAATGTGGTCTTTTTTTTGTCTTCTTCGACAAATTCAATTTGATGAAAGCCTTTAGCTAAGTCGAGAGTAGTAAAATACATTGCTCAACCTAATTTGTCCAAAATATCCTCAATTTTCGTTTTTTACACGCTAACGCCAAATACTAGGAAAGGAATCATTTAAACAAAATTGTAGGTATGGGTAAAGAGAAAAGGTAAAGAGGAGTAAGGGTTATCTGGATGGTGGAGTCGCCAATAAGATATGGTGCGATTTGGCAGCATTCTTATCATAAATATACCTAAAATATTTAGACTTTTAAACCGTTTTAGGGTTTCTCGTTGGAATCGCAAAGTTAGGTAGTATAGTAAGGTATAGTCTTGTGGAACGCCAACGTTTATTTCATAATAGTTGGACATAAAATTGTCGACAACGACACGTATACTACGACTCGAGAGAAAATCCTCAATCCATGTACAGAAGAGACTGTCCAAGCCAATAGCCTGACATTTGCTCATAAGATATATTTTAAAATGCTCCCCTTTAGATTTGATTGACTTTTTGCAGATATTAAACCATGCTTTATGAATAGTTTTATCCTTAGCATAATTATTTTACTAACGATATCTGCAGAAAAGTCAACGTTTTTCTGACGGAAGCACATCGACCAGTCGAAGTTGCCAATAAATCATTCAGGCCTGCCCAGTCTGCTCTGTCGTAATGCCAGACTAATCTTTTAGGAATAGTTTTTTGACTAGACTAGAACTTGTGGAGAAGCTTTTCTTAACCAGAAAATGATTGGAACCCCAATTGGAGAGCTAACAGATATTCGATATTTTTCTGAGTTTTTTGTTAGGAACAGATCCAAGAGGTGCTCATTTTGATTGGTTTGGTCAGGAATTCTAGTCGAGTTCATAATAAGTTGAGAAAGTTGGAATAAGTGTGAAAATAGTTCATGTTTGTCTTCCGGAGAGTTTTGACAATTCGAGCCAGTTTATCTTTAACTAATAGTGATCTTCAACTAATTGGAAATTACATGAACCTAAACCACTGATATTTCAAAAGTTTATTTTAACATTACTACAATTTGCAGTTTACATTATTACAATTTGCGAGCGGATAGGGGAGTAGGAACAAAATAAATTAGAAGTTTAAATTTAAATTTAATTGGAGTTCAAAAACGAACACCAAACATGAAGTACAAAAAATATGAAACTACTCATGAAATCCTTGAACTAGAAAAAGTGATGGCATGACGAACGAAAGATCCTGGTAAGACAGTTTTGAGGACCTTATCGTACCCAGGGAATACGTACAGGGAATACACGCTGGGTGGCGCAGTAGGTAGAGAAAGGTCCCGGGTTTGATTCCCGATGAAGCAAAAAAAAAAAAATTTGCTTAATTGGTTTTTCGAGCGGGTACCCTTTGTCATTGGGATATAATAAATGACAAAAAATAATTGACAGTATATAATATAATCTCGTAACAAATTAAATAAAATGAAACTATTTTATTTAAGAAGGCTTAGTTCCTGATAGTAATAGTTTTCCACATTTAATGAGTAGATAAGCCAGTAATTTGTTAAAATAAATACTCAAATTATTGTAGATATTGTAGTGTAAAATTTAAGTACCTACTTAATTAAGCACGAAAAGATGATTATACCTAAGTTACTGTCAAGATCATAAAAACAAAAAAGAAAATACTATGTCATATTCACCACTTAGACAACAAAGACAAAAACCTTCTTAAGACATGTATATATTTCTCTCTCACATTTGATGAGACAATAATATTGTTTGGAAGGGAAAAGGAAGGTTGATGACGTGTAAATTACTTTATTGTTGTTTAGTTTGTAATTTACAATTTATAAAAATGATTAGAATATTGGTAAGTTTTTATAAATAATAAGAAGTTAAAGTTAATTAAAAGTTTAAATCACGAAAAAAATAATTAGTTAAATACAAAATTCAAGACAATATTAATTATAAAATTTGGTCGAATCCAAATAGAAGTCGGAGTGAATAAAAATAGAAAAATAATTTAGAAAATAGAAAGAAAAGAAACCAAAAAAAAAAAAAAATATAGATTTCATATTTTTTTTTTTTTTTTGAGTTCAAAAGGTTTATGATGTACAACTTCACACTTTTTTTTACTTCTAGTATTTTTTTTATCAATAATAAATTTGTTTTGTTATTTATTTGTTTTTATCACTGTGATTCCGTTAATTGGAATCTTACCAACTGCGCCAATTATTTGTTCAACAAATAAAATCACTTTTATATTTGAAAGAAAGAAAATTAATCATTATTACTTATTTCAACAAAATTATCTTTGTTAAATATATGATTAGTGTAACCCATATGTTGTACACAAAATTTCAGCACACATAAGAATCTCTAGTGGGCTAAATAAATAAACAAAACTTTCCCGTGGGCTATTTAAAATTACATTGCAAAAAAAAGTTGTTTTTAAAGGATTTATATCGCACTCTTTCTTTCTCACTACTTCTTCCATAAGAAAATATTTACAATAGCTTTTTGCTTCTTTAACTAACGGGTTTTTTTTTTTAAATGCGGTAGTAAAAATATCTTAACTTCCAGTGCATCTTCTTATTAATGGATATTATTTGGTATTATAACATTACTGCATGTATACCTTCTGTATGCATGGGCATGTATAAATCATTATTTCTCACCATATATATTAATCGAATTATTAAATGTATGTTGTCAGTCTTTACTATAATATTAATAAATGAAGTAAATTTAATATGTATAAAATCTAACAATCTTATGCTAAAACCAAAAATATTTAAAGAAAGGTTGGTTTTAAACCTTTACTTGTTGACTTACAATTTCGAACTAACTTTCTCTTTTTCTTACAAAAATTCTTAAAAATACAAAACGTCTATATTTGTTCATTATTTCTGTTCTTACTGCATTGAAAAAAAAGCAAAAAAAAAAAATTAGACATCTAAGAAAATTTTATTTTCTTTTGTTTATTTACAATAATTCTCCTTTTTATTTTTAATTGTTCATTAGACAAACATCAAATCAAGTGTAAAGTAAATTATAAAAAAAACCATACATGTACCTAAATAATATGATTTTTTTTTATGATCTTGACAGTAACTCAGGTTGAATCACCTTTTCGTGCTTAATAAGTACGGTACTGCAATTTTACACTACAATATCTACAATAATTCGAGTATTTATTTTAACAAATTATTGGCTTATCTACTCATTAAATGTGGAAAACTACTACTATTGTCAGGAACTAAGCCTTCTTAAATAGAATAGTTTCATTTTTAATTTAATTTGTTACCAGATTAACTCTCAATTATATTTTGTCATTTATTATATCCCAATGACAAAGGGTACTAGACTAGACCAGCTCGAAAAACCAATGAAGCATTTTTTTTTTTGCTTCATCGGGAATCGAACCCTGGATCTTTCGGTTGAAAGGTAGGCGCTCTTCCTACTGCGCCACCCAGCGTGTTAAAATACAAAAATACCAAAATGATGACTATATTATTATATACATAACTTGATTACCTACCTACTAAATGATTTTTTTTTATGAATAAAATAAAAATACGAGTACAAAAATAAATGAAAATAAAAAAATTTACTGCAAAAAAACAGGAAGTGTAGGGATAAAATTGCTCATAACTTCTGAATTACTGATCGCCGTATAGTTTTTCGAGGTTTTTTTTTTAATGAAATTACATTTTTTTAAATTATACGAAAAAAAATTATTTTAGGACTTTCGCTATTGAATTATAAATTTAAAAAGAATAAAAAATAATAGTATAAAATGTAATTTAATTTATTTAAGAAATACATTGGTTTGTTTAAATAAAAAAAAGTTAAAATGATTTAAATAATCATGACACTGCGGGGCAGATATTGATTTCAGACGCCTATTTAAACAGGTAGCATAGGAAAAATGTGCATGATTTTTTACTCTAAATAACTCAAAAAATATATTTTTTTTTTTGAGTTTTGTTCTAAGAAAAATTAAAATTTTGTGTAATAGTCGAATATTTTATATTTAATTTTGCTGATATGCTTACAGATACGCATATTTCGTCCACTTCTCAGACTTTCGCACACTTCTCAGTGTTTTTCATCATATTTATTCTGTTTATACAGGTATGAATTTTACGCTTTTCGCACCTGGATGGTTGTAGTAGGTAGGTAAGAATATTTTTTCTTATTTCATTGTTGGTATTTGAAATAATATTTCCTACGAAGAGGGGCAGGTGGGGGTGGTGTTATTCGTTCTATTTTATTTAAGTACAAATTTAAATAAAGGAGAAAATATCCGTTACCTTGATCTTTATTTAGGAGTGAGTCATTCTTGGTTTTCTAAATTTCAATGCTTTCAGCTGAATCTATTTTCCTAGAATCTCTAATGTATTTTACCATTTCTATGTCTTCTTTCGAAATAGTGTATTTCCTTTGTATGATGTGTTCTGCCACTTTGGATCTGAATTCTGTTGAATTCTTCTTCTTAGCTGGTTCTGCTTCTTTCAGATGTTCATTCTGTCGTTGTTGCATGTTTCTGCTAGTTTGCCCAATATAAACTTTGTTGCAATGACTGCAAGTAATCTTATATATATCTGATTTTCCCCTTTGTTTGATTGGGTCTTTAGTTGAACCAAGAATAGACTTCAGTTGATTGGTTCTGTTGCTATATACGATATCTAACCCGTGTTTTTTTAATTTCGCTCTGAGTGGGAGAGAAATCTCGCTAAAACCCAATGATACTCTTCTTTTGGGTTATAACGCTAGAAAACAAGTTTTATAAAAACTAAAATTTTGTATTTTTTTGATCGAATAGTAAAAAAAAACATTATGTGCTTTAATGATTTAATTAAATTTACCACACTACTGGAAATAAATATTGTATCATTTTTTAATATGATTAAATCTAGAGGAGTTCAATTTAATAATGTATTTTTTGACAAATTAAAATTTCTCCAAACTAAATTCAGATAATACATAAAAGAAATTTCCAAATAATTTATAATTTCCAAAATAATTTCAAAAATAAATGAAAGTATTAAGTTAAATAAAATTAATAGTTCACCATCAACTTAAAAAATTGTATGGCAAAATATTGTCATGCAGTGTACATGCACTATATCAAAATACGTAACAAATTATTTTTTATCAGCACAATTTTTTTCACTATTTTTCTTTAACGTTAACCAACAATTTTTTAAATTTTAAAATATATTTTACGTAATATTTTTTTATTAAATGAAAGTACAAATTCTAACTTTATTTTGATATTAAATTTATATTTTCTTAAATATTAAATAAAGTGCTTTAAAACTTTGTTTAAACATAAAAATTTATGCCAAATTTATAAAACTACTTCACAGTGCGCTCAAATTGATTGAAAAAAAAAAACAAAATTGAAAATGTTAGGCAAATATCATTTTTCATTCTCATTTATTTTGAAGTATTGTTATGTACTCACGAATGTTATCTTATTTTTGTCTCTTTTTTCACGCATCCAATCTCTGTAAGGGAATTCATGAGTCATGACTTTGAATAAATGTAGACTTAGACAAGACAAGTACAATATTTATGTGAATAAGAATATTCTATACATATCATTATTATATGTGGATATTAATTGCTCAAACAAAGCCGTTAGCCATTATCAAAAACACAAAACAAGAATTTAAAGTGCGAAAACAAAAATAAAACTAAATTTTTTTTTTTTTTTTATTTTTGGAAAAAAAAAACAACGTTTTAATCGTTGTTCAATGCTGTATCCGTCCCAGACCACACTTGCATCAAATATAAGAAGCAAAACCAACTGATTTTCTTTCCTTAAAATTTTACTTGATATTTGGTAAAACAAAATTATTTAAAAAAAAATAATATAATATACAAATTAAATAAATACAAAAAAAAACAAAAAATGTTTTTTATTTTACTGTTTCACCAATGTGGTGAATTGAATTCTAATAATTTACTTTTTAGAAATTTTATTTGTAGGAATTTGAAATTGGAGTTGAAGGAAGCCTTTATAATTGTCTATATAGGTATATATGTAGACTATATAATATTTATGTATAAAACAATAGCTATATAAATATATATATATATATATATAATATATATATAAGTCACTGATATAAATAAGTAATGTACAATAGAAATGCGTTCCTATATAAATTTGAATCTATTCTATTTTATTTGACAATTATTCAAACTTTGAAATTAAGATTTTATATTTTGCGTAATACAACATACATATTAATCTTTTTACTAGGGGCCCCTGTTGAGTAATTATAATGCAATACTTAATAATAAACTATTCAAAAACCAATAGTACAAATCAAGACAAGGTACTCTATGAGTGTGTGGAAAAAAAAGATTTGGAAAGAGAAAGCAAGTAGCAAAATAAATTTAATCCAACGATCCAAGCACAATTTAAAAATATTCAGTTCCAATGAATTTTAGTGAAATCAAACGATAACTTTTCTATCTTACAACTTCTTTAAAGTAGATGTAAATAACAATAATATTTTTGATAATGATACAAAAGCAGACAATATAAATACGTATTTATCTATTACATTGATTTTATTTTTTCTAATAAATATAAATTTAATTTCTATTTCTAATTATTTTTTTAAGTAACTATCTCTAATTATTCTTCTCTATACTTTGATCGTTTGTAGTAATCATATAGTTTAGGTTAAAAATATGTATATATAATATACGTCTTGAATTACAAAAATGTTTTTTTTTAGTAATTTTATCCCATAAATTCCATTTTTATGGAATATGTTGAAACGAAATAGTATATGAGGGAGGATGTTTCCTTAAATTTGGCTTTATCTATAATTATAATTACTCATCAGGGGCCCCTAGTATTTACTAAATTTCACTAGACTTAAAAAATAAATTCAACAAAAAATTTAGCTAGGTACTCCTAATAATTTGTAACAATTTATTTATTCTTCTTGAAAAAAAAAACAATAAAATACTTGAAATGAAAAATTTTTTTAGTTTTTAAAATTAAAATTATAATACCTTACAATATTTTCTTTAATTAAAATTAAAGAAATTAAAAAAAAAATACGAAAATTGAAAAAAATTTATTCATACAAATCTCAGCAAACATAATCCAGATATTATTTCAAATTCAATTTGTTTAACGTTTTATAAAATTTTTTTGACCAAAATAAAAATAAATAACTTAAACAAAAAAATTATTCATAATATCAAATCAAAGAATTTCTAATACCAATACAGTAAAAATATATATGTACATAATATATATACATTATATACTACATATTCATTGATTACTTCAAATTTCAAATTCAGTTTTTTAACTAAACTAACAAAAAAAAAACCCATGTACACAAACTAAAACCTAAAAAGATTAGAATACGTTAAAGACTCAATTAGATATAAAGATGAATTAGAATACGTCTTTATAGCTCCAACCCCATTATCCAATCCAATATATGATGTAATAAATGAAGAGATTCAAGTTCTGCTTATCAACTTAATAATTTTCCGTAATATAAGTCACAAAAGGATTGTAGAAATTAAATATTTAAAGTGTGTGCCTAATAAGAGATTAATTATTAGTTGTGACGGTGTTGGGACAAAATTACATTAGACAAAATCACATAGGACAAAATTATATATGGACAAAATTACATAGAGACAAAATCAATATGGATAAAATTTCATAATTAAAAAATCACTGTACCGTATGCGTTTACCTGCCGTCCGCAAAAACAGGGTTCCAATAAATGAGTAGCGAGGGCTTTTCACTATAAAAACATGAAGTCCGGCGTCCCAAGTGTCAGAACCGAAGACATTGAATGTTTTTTTTTTGTCATCAGTACAATAGTTCTTATATGTAATGAAGACAATAGATCCGAGGTCCAAGAAATTGGGGTCGAAACTCTATATCACGTGTTTAAATTGTCTTTTCTGAAAAAAAGTTACCAATAATCATTATACATAATTTTTTGAACAAAAAAAAAATATGAACTTTTTAAATATGCAATTTTGTCTTATGTAATTTTGTCATGTAACCAATTGTGATATATTTTCCTATATAAATTTCATATACCTTTATTTATGTATATATGAAATTTATAAGTTGACTAATTTGAAATTTCCCTGGTTTGTTTCTTTGAACTAGCCAACTCTAAATGTTTCTAATTGATGACAGCTCAACTTTAATTGCTGTTTGCATACATAAATAAAATTATTTATACATACATATATACGAATTTTTATTAATTTATATATTTTTAATTGATTAAAATGAGTTTTGTATTGCTTATTGTCAATTCAAATGTCATCGAATTGTATTTGCTGTCCAGGGAACAATTATAATGTGTGTTTATCTGGATCTTAATGTTTTGTGGTCAGCGCCAGCAAATAAAATTTCTTACAACTGTCAGATTGTTCAGAAATAGAAATAGGATGTATTAGAAATTACTCACTTACCTATTTATTGAATTTGGTGAACGTCTTTTTAAATCACGATCACATTTTGGTCTAGTTAAAAATCTATGCTTAAGAGATCCTTCTTTACCAGATGGCACTTTAAAACTACCACCACCATTATTATTATCATTATTATTATTATTATTATTATTATTATCATTATTATTATTACTATTATTAATATTATTAGTATTTTTATTATTATTATTATTGTTATCGTTATTATTATTATTATTATTATTATTTGTTGTTAATTTTAATTCATCACCATTTTTATCATATTGATGATGTTGATTGTAAGACGGAGGAGAATATTGTTGGTGTTGTGCATTATTAAGAGCAAGTAAAGTTCTTGGCTGTTCTGCATTATTTATAAAATTTGATTGTGGCACAAAAGAATGTGATGATGATAATTGTTGTTGTTGTAAGTTTGGTGAAGTTTGCTCTTTCGATGGTGATAAATGTAGTGACAGTTGATGTTGCAATGGTGGTTTTGAATTTACCAAGCTTTCATTTAATAAATTTCCATTTGGTGATGTAATTGAATTTGAAGGAGACATTTGTTGGTGTGGTTGTAGTGATGGCAGTGGTATACCAGTAGCAGAAATAGGTGTTGTTAGCGTAATAGCTCCAGTTGGGCTATAAGCAACGGTTGATGATGAATATGGTGAAAACGGTTGTAATTCTGGATGTAGTGAATGTAAAAATGGTGGTTGTCTACTATGAATAACTTGACTGTTACGTCCATTTATAATTGGACGATGACTTGAATAGAGAACTGAAGAGCTATACGCATATATATGTAATTAAAAATAAAAAATATGAAATTATTTTAAATGATGCTCAAATATAATTAAAAAAAAGTTAAATAAGAATTAAAACTTACCCATATAAACCTCCTCTACCTCTTGCATGTAAATTTGGATAATTAAATTGACATGATGCAGCTAATGCTGCTGTTGATGGTGGTGACTGTGAAAATTGTTTTTTTTGTGAATATAAACTTGTTACTATTGTACTTAAACTGCCTTTTGCTACGTTTTCATTTGAAGATAAAATATCAACTCTATTTTTTGAGCTCATTTTAATATCTAAACCAGATTTTGGTGATGTTATGCGCTTATTATTATTAGTTTCTTTATTAAAACCTTTATTATAGAGTGTGTCATTATTATTATTTGTGACAAGATTAACTGGCCCAGTTTGCGGTGGTTCATTTGAATATTTTGGTAAGCTATTTTTGGAACTACTAATATTTAAGAATTCTGAAGATGGTGACGATAATTTATTTTGACCAATTAATGGTATTCCATTACTTCCAATTATGTTAGGATTAATACTATTATTGTTATTTTTATTTAAATTTATATTACAATTATTATTATTATTATTATGGATATTATTCTTATTATTATTATGGTTATTATTCTTATTATTATTATTATTCTTATTATTATCATTCTCATTATTATTGTTATTATTAATATTATCGTTATTTTTATTATTATTAATATTATTATTATTATTATTAATATTATTATTATTACTATTACTATTACTATTTATATTACTATTACTATTACTATTACTATTACTATTACTATTATTATTACTATTACTATTATTATTACTATTACTATTACTATTACTATTACTATTACTATTACTATTACTATTACTATTACTATTATTATTACTATTACTATTACTATTACTATTACTATTACTATTACTATTACTATTACTATTACTATTACTATTACTATTAGTATAATTATAATTATTAGTATTATTATTGCCATTTATTGTACTATTATAACGAGGTTGTTTTGGATGTGGTCTTACAAATTCAGAAATAAACAATGTTGAGGCTGTTGTTTTACTATCAATCATTAAATTATTACCATTATGACTATTATGATGATGATGGTGATGATGATGATTATTATTATTATTATTATTCTTATAATTATTATTATTATTGTTATTGTTATTATTATTATTATTATTGTTGTTATTATTATTATTATTGTTATTGTTATTGTTATTGTTATTGTTATTATTATTATTATTATTATTGTTATTATTATTATTATTATTGTTACTGTTATTATTATTATTATTATTATTATTATCATCATTATTATTATTATTGTAACTAGCATTTGTCGAGTCTTTGATTGGAGGTATTGTCTCAGAAGAAGGCGATTGAGCTGGTGATGAACGTGGTAATATAGATAAAGCTGAACTATTTGAAACAGTTGTAGATATTGAATAAGATGTTGGTGATGATTGTAACAGTGTTGATGTGATGTGTTGATGTGTTGATGTTGACGGATTATGTTGCTGCTGTAATAATCCCATTGATGATGCTACTGCTGATGCTGTTGATGGTATTACAGATGACAATGAAGACAGGTATATATCACTAGGGTGAGTTAAATGATTCAAGTGATTGAAATGATGATGAGAATGAGAGTTTAAGTGTGGATGATCACCTAATAATGGACCATGCCCAGAAATTGTATAGTGATCTAGAGCCATTTGGTTTACTTCAATTCCTTGTGTTGGAGGCATAACTACTACTGCTGCTGCGGCAGCTGCAGCCAATGCAAACGGATTATGATGAACTAATTTATGTTGATGATGTTGATTGTGATGATGATGAAGATTATTATGATGTTGGTGCTGTTCTTGTGCTGCGACTGCGTATGCATTAGTTGCTGATGCAGCTGCTGGGCTAAATGTTTCAACAGCAGACAACATCGGCAAAAAAATCAAGTATTTTTTTCTTATTTTGTACTTTTATTTTTTATTTTTTGTTATTATATAGAGAACAACAAAAATTGCTCTCTATTTTTTGTTGAGATCGTTTTGGTTTGGTTTTTGTTTAAAAAAAATATATAAAATTCAATATTTTTTTTTATTTTATTTAAATTTTCATAATTCAGTTTCGGTTATGGTCTTATTTTTTAAAGGTATTTGGTTTTCCAATTAATTTACATAAATGGGTTGCAACATTTTTATTAAGATTTGTGGAAATACTGAAATAAAAAAGAATAATAATAAATTTATTATCTAACTGTATTTATATTTAATTTTTAATTAATATCAATCGAATAATTTAAAACTGTTAATTTATTTTCTTAGAAATTTTAAAATACTTTTATGTATATAATATCACATTTAATTTATTTACATAATATACATAATGTTTAAAGAAATTAATTGCACATTTTATAGAACTAAATTTTTTTTTTTAGTTGTTTTTAAAATTATGATTATATTTAACAAAATATTTTTTTAATTATTCTAAGATAACTTTTACTTTATTATAAATTCTTTTAAAAAAACTACTCAAGTGTTGCACACATTAACTGATAATAAAAATAAACATTTTTCATTTTTCAGATAGAATCAACAAAACCTTTTATACTGCAACATGGAATGTTGTAGAATGTCAAGTGTGTTTTATACCTTTTTACAATAAAAGGCTATACAATAAGAGGTATCTATATATATGTAATAATAAACATTTTATTATTATTGAAATACCTGTAATGTAACAAGAATCATTTTTTTCTGGCTCTTTGGGTCCTTTTTTTTACAAATAATTGTGTATTGGGATTTGGGAATTTATTAAAGATTGAAAGAGATGAGTAAAAGAATTGTTTTAAGAAACAAAAGTAGACAATAATAAATAACAATAAAAAAAAATCTTCTTTCTATATAACAGGTATTTGAAGTTCTTAAAAATATTTTGAGAAGTTGAGATGACTAGCACCAAACCAGCCCATTAGTGGTGAAAGAAATTGAAGGGAATAAAGAATGATGAGATTTTTTATTCTCTTACAAGAATATACTTTTATATGACATATTTGTACTTACATATATTATATAAATACATATATAGATCTATAAATTTCATGGGATTTTCAAGAAAAATTTTTAATGAGTGCATAACTAGGAGCATCAGGTATAAAAGTGTCATAAAAAATGTACATACATGAATATTATAGTATAGTATTTATATTGAATATAATTTAAAAAAAAAAATGTGCAAATATAACAATCATTATTTTAAACTGTAGATAATCGTATATTATATTAAGAAAATTAATGTTACCAGATTAATGTAGAAGTTAACAAAAAATGTCAGTCGAGGTAATTAATTTGGGAAGTATTGCAAGGTATACAAAAAAGAAAGAAAAATATAGGCAAAAAAAAAACATTTTTGACATGTCAAACAATACACCTCTAAATTGAGTGTTTAGTAGTAGTAGTGCTTTATTTGTAATATTTTAATATTACATTTCTGTTTAACTTAATACTAATATGGTATTCACACTACGAGTGTATAACATGTTATCGAGCTCGGATAACTAATTATAGAAATAGGTGTTCACACTACGGGTAACTAGGTTTCATTTGACTTTTATAGTTTTTTGTTGTTGTTGCTTTATAATAGAAAAATGAAAATTGTTTACAAAAAATAAATATTTTGAGAAGTTGAGATGACTATATGACATTGAGAATATTTTTTCGGCTAGAGTTGATAAAAAAATTACAATATAATCGAAAAAATCTATCTAATTTTCAAAGGCAACCGTTTAATTTTTCGTGTTTTCCTGGAAAACAAGTTATAATTGATAGTTTCATTTACTTACAAAATTTCTATTTATAACACCTTGTATAACTAGTTAATCGCTGATAACTTGTTATAGAGTGTAGTGTGAATAGCATATACGAGATGCAGACAGTATATGTTGTGTTCAGTAAACTGTTCTAGGAGGTTCTAAAACGTTCTAGAGTAAAAATGAACACGTTTTTGTGTTAATTAGTTTCCGTTACTTGTTCTTTTTTGTCCGAAACATTTCTGTTCTGTGTTCATTAGATTGTGCGAAACTGTTCTAAATTGATCTTTTTTGTTCTGAATTTTTTTTGGGCTTTTTTTGTTGTTGTTTTTTCTTTAAATTTTGATAGTTAAACAAAGAAATTTGAGAGTAAACAAAAATTAGTACAAAAAAGTACAAAATGATCACAATAGGTGTTTAGTATATTTTTCTGTTCTAAGTGGTTCTAAAGTGTTTGACAGTTGACTGTCATTGTCCAAAACTGTTCGGTCCGATTCTGTTCTAAATCTCTGAACACAACTATAGACGCTAAAGTAGGCATTGACATTTGTTTGGCTATTTATAAGACCAAATGATAATTTTAACCAAGTGATAAAAATGCAATAAAATTTATACTTTTACATTTTTTTAGTAATTGTTTCAATATTAGCTCTTTTATGTAATTTTATTGTAGAGTAATAAAGCGGAACATTTAATATCATTTTGAGAATTTTTTTTTATGTAACCAGCAATTTTTGAATGTGAGTTTTTACACAATCTTGCCACACAGGTGCGGCATATAAAATTAATCGCCGAAACACAACACATCAATAATATTAATTTGTTCCTTTCGGACAGCTTGGGATTTCTATTTATAAAAGGATATAAGATTCTAACAACTTTATTAACCTTTTCAATGGTTATAACGATATGGTTAGTTTGGGACCAAATATTTAACTGAGTTTAACCTTGAATTGAATTCATCTGTGAAGTTCATTTTTACGTGTTGGTTCGGAAGGTTCCAACTTTTCTTTTTGTAGTAATTTGCAAAGAATGCCAACAGCAACTTGAAAAATTAATCAAGATATTAGTCCAACTTTCATGGGCAGGGTAAATGGCAGTATCGTCAGCCAAAACTGATAAGTAGAAAATTCTTATGCTTGGAATATCTGAGGTTTATGGAATATCTGATATTGCACAGTAATGACACTAACGATAAATCTGTAGGTCAATTTTATAGGTCCTTTTTCGAATTGTGGGCCTTTTTTATTAAATTATATTAATTATTTGGTATATATTTTTGTGTATTATAGGTTTTTCACTTCAAATTTTTTTATTTCAAATTCAATTTTTTTTATTTCAAATTCAATATTTGTATTTTTAAATTTTTGAATTTATTTTTAAATTTTTGAAAGAAAACAAACAAGTATTTTTAAACAAACAAAAATAGATTTTTTGAGCAAAGCAAACTTGAAATAAGTATATTAAATATAACAATTAATGTAATTGTTGCCTAACTACAGCCAATCGTAATTTCATTGCCATATCTACGTAATAATTGTTGCAATCGGCTGGGGTAACAGTTGCCACGGATGTTTCTATTACATTTACCAAATTTATATTAGTTTGTCGTTCCGCCAAAAAATCTCTCGCTGATCATTTTATTATACTTTTTAATTTAAAATACTTTTTCAATTGGACTGAACATCGGTGAATATGGAGAAAGAAAAATTAAAGAATGACTTGTCGAACTAACTTTTACACGCACTTTTAGAGTTTTGTGGATTGTGCAATTGTCCAAAACCAGCCTTACTCCTGTTAGCTTCAGCCAGTTCAACAAATAACTCATAAAGGAATGTAATAAAAATTGTTTGAATTAACAGATGACCATTACAGTTTGACAGTTTTCCTCTTTTCAAGTTGTTAACAGTTTGCCTGTTTGACTATAGTTATTATTCCATGTAAATTCATAGCTGCTATTATTGAAATGAAATCATTTCGCCCTCTTACAGTTGGTACTATGATATGAGCAGCAATAACGAATTGTTATGAGTTAAAGCAGTTTTTTATAATAGATTTTTGATTTATTATAGACATGGCAGTATTTTTATTGATTGACTCAGTTATGGTTTTGCCTTCTTCATAGAATTTTATTAGAATCTGCTTTTTGTCTAAACTAGTTTTACTGTATGGTTCCCTATTGTATCCTCTATGACGTACAACCAAGTTAGATGTAGTTTCTACAATGCTATCATCAGAGGATATTATTAGTCGATAATTCCGTCCATTGGGACTGATCAAAGGACTCGATTCTATGGACGAAGTGTTATTCATTTCTTAGATTATCAAGACTACTGCAAATGCTAAAACTTATTTAAAGGTTGCTTGTTTAAAAAATCTATTTTTGTTTGTATATTTAGTTTGTTTTCTTTCAAAAATTTAAAAATAAAAATAACAAAATTTACAAATATTGAATTTGAAATAAAAAAATTTGAATTTGAAATAAATAAAATTGAATTTGAAATAAAAAAACTTGAATTAGAAGTGAAAAACCTATAGCAGTGTAGAAACTACATCTAACTTAGTTTTACGTCGTAGAGGATGCCATAGGGAACCATACACTAAAACTAGACAAAAAGATGATCCTATTAAAATGCTATGAAGAAGGCGAAACCATAATTGAGTCAATCAATAAAAATACTGCCATGTCTATAATAAATCGTTACAAAAAAGATGATTGTAAATTTGTTAAAAGAAGTCGTGGTGGTAGAAGAAAGGTAAAATTGACAGACGTAATATTAAATGAAATTGAAAAATCAATAGAAGAAAATCTATGCATTATATTAAAAAAAATAAAGATAAAGATATTTGAAACCCAAAATGTTAGTTTATGAACAGGCAGTATTTTTATCGCATTAACAAGTTTAAGAATAACAAAAAGAATGCTACAATAAATTTGGATCGAATGAATAGTATAAGCACAATTGAACAACGGAAAATATATGCAATTAACTTTTCACAAAATGACACGGGATAAAATAGCATTTATTGATTAATCCGGATTTGACTGCAACCTTCGTAGAACTAAGGCTAGATCGAAAATAAATACTGCTGCTCATATCATAGTACCAACTGTAAGAGGACGACATGTTTCAATAATAGCAGCTATGAATTTACACGGAATTATATATAGCCAAATACATAATAGCAAACTCATCTGTTAATTCAAACAATTTTTATTACATTCCTTGATGAGTTATTGGTTAAACTGGCTGAAGCTAACATAACAGATGCATGGCTGGTTTTGAACAATTGCACAATCCACAAAACTCGAGAAGTGCGTGAAAAAGTTAGTTCGACAAGTCATACTTTAATTTTTCTTTTTAAAAGTATTAGCGAGAGATTTTTTGGCGGACCGACAAACTAATATAAATTTGGTAAATGTAATAGTAATAGAAACATCCATGGCAACTGTTACCTCAGCCGATTGCAACAATTATTATGTTGATATGTCAATGAAATTACCATTGGCTGTAGTTGGGAAACCATTACATTAATTGTTACATTTAATATACTTATTTAAAGTTTGTTTTGTTCAAAAAAACTATTTTTGTTTGTTTCGAAATACTTAGTTTGTTTTCTTTCAAAAATTTAAAAATAACAATAACAAAATTTACAAATATTGAATTTGAAATAAAAAAACTTGAATTAGAAGTGAAAAACCTATATATATAGTTATATCATCACCTTCCACTCTTAACATTGAACGCATCGATAATGTGAATACTTCTTTGCGTGAATATCCAATCCAACTGGATTGCGCATTAAATTAACTAAACTTATTTTAAATATTAAACACGAGTTGTTACTCATGTTACAACATTTAATTTTTTTATATTATTCGTTAATACTTAATTTCAAAATTCTAAAACAGAAAGTGTCATCAAAATTTATGATTAATAAATTTATCTGACCTTTCTTTCACAATTAATTTTATTTATTTTCTTTCATTTGTTTACGTTATAATGTAAACAAATGACCCACTTAAATTCGTCTATGTTGCATTTTTGCATATATTTTATTCCGTTCGATCGTTGCACTCGAAAACATATGGTTCAATATAATAAATTAATAATGTCGAAATCTAAGAATACGCATTATTCTTTGATTTATTTTTTTTAAGGTTTTGAAATGTGTAATAATTTTTAGAAGATAAGAATTTATGTATAAATTTGTAACAAATATTATTTTTTTTTGTTTTGTAATTTTAAATTTTGGAATATTTGAATTTTGTAAAAATAAAAAGACAGTTCACTTGTAATTAATAAGCAGATCGATTGATCTAAAATATTATTAAAATTTTTGTTTTCTTGTAAGTTACGCCCTTGACAGTTTCTGGCGCAGTCGGTAGGATCAATTAAAAAGGGTGTCGTTAATTATTAGTTATAAATTAACTAATAAAGTAAAAAAAAAGTTAACAATAAATAAGAAAACAAAAAAGTGAACTCACAAAGAGAGCAAAATTTTAAATTTTTTGTTTTCGAATAAACAATCACTCAATCACTAATTAATTAAAATAATAGTGACTTAAAATAATTAAAAGGAAAATAAGGTATTGCAAAATTTCTTTCTGGAAATAAGACTACAATTATTGCTTAATGTCTTTCTGAGTCTATAAAAAATAATAACTAAAAGAAAACGATTCCTTGTGAACAATAACAATAAAAAAAAAAATAATAAAAAAAAACTTATTTTTTTTTCAACAAAAAGGAAAAGTGTCAAAAGTTACTTGTTGTGAATAAAACAACAACATCACTAATAAAAAAAACAAGTTCGAGTAGAAATTTTTTTTAAGCACACAACCAACGAAATGACAACTAACAACATGGACCAAGCTACAATAGCACTACCTCAACCACCACCACCACCAGCACTACTAAAGTTAACGTTGGACCCATGAAGTGCATAGCTGATCTTCCGGAATTCAACGGTAAGTGCGACGGTAACTTTACAAATTTTTAGAATTAGATGTTATGATCAAAGTAGTCAAATAATATTATTTAATAAAATTAAATCTAAATTAAATGGTAGAGCTAGGGAAATTTTAGAAATAAACAATCATGTTGTAAACTGGTCTGAAATAAAGAAAATTTTGATAGACAATTTCGGTGAAAAAAAAACCACTTTGCAAATTTTCGAAGAATTGCAAAGCGTTAAATTTAATTCCACTAGCATCGATCTTTATTGTCGAATAAAGAATATTTTACGTTGACCAAATAATAAAATTTGGGGGTCTGGTTTGGGATCGACAGGAAACATTTGATCGGTCGCTGACCCAGATGCGCAACTGTCGAGTTCCTATTCAAGTGTTTACATTACCTCCACGTGGTGACCCCTGGGAACTGTTTTACATAGCATTCGCTGGTAAGCAGGCCAAAATTGTAAGTGCGCCAAAATCATCAAATTTTGAGGTTGGCGTAAGGCTTACCCCTCCTTACTCCCTTACTCCCTTACCCGCAAAAATTACATAGTTTTGAGAGACGCAATTGAAGCCTCGGATACGATCGAAATTATTGGAAACAGACCCGGCAAACGTTTAAAGGACTCCGATTTAAGAGTTTGCAGTTGGAATGTAAGAACACTCTATCATCCAGCTGCATCTAGAAAAATTGAAAATATTCTCTCGCAGTATAAATCAGACATTACCGATGTCCAATGGAAAATATCCGAGGAAATCCGATGGAAAGGATCTGGCATGTTAAAAAAACGAACATGCGATATATATTACAGCTGCCACGAAAAACATCACATATTTGGATGCGGATTCGTAGTGGGAAAACGGCTTAGAGGAAACGTCATTGATTTTACACCGGTTAAAGAACGTCTAGTCGTCACCCGTATCAAAGGCAAATTCTTCAACATCAGTCTAATATGTGTACACGCACCAACCGACGAAGCGGAGGACTCCACGAAGGATGAATTCTACGACTTCCTGGATAAAACATATAGGTCTTGTCCTGAGTACGCTGCGAAAATCGTGCTTGGAGACTTCAATGCTAAAATCGGTAAGGAAGGTTGCATAGTCTTCACCCCTCCACCACAGATAATGGATACCGAACAATCGATTTTGCAGCAGCTCGTAATATGGTTATAAGTAGCAAAAATTTCCCCCATAAAAATATCCACAAAGCTACCTGGCTATCTCCGGATGGACGTACAGCGAATCAAATTGACCACATTATGATTGACGTCCGACATGCTACCAGTGTGTGGGATATACGTACCTATTGAAGAGCTAACATCGACTCTGACCACTTCCTAGTTGTAGCCCAGTTCAGAACACGAATATCGAATGTCAAAAAAGGACGCACAAGGAGAAAAATGAGGCCTACAGGAAAGCGCTGCAACGTAAAACAACAGCAGCACAAGAAGAGTATAGAGCGAAAAGAAGAGACGAGAAGAAAGTTTTAAGGCGCAAAAAACGTTCATTCGAAAAGTCTCAACTTTTGGATATATAATCAAACCGAGACAGAGGTGAAGTACGGCGCTTTTATAAAAAAGCCAAGCAGCTTGCAGCTGGTTTAAAGCCCCGTAAACACGCGCTGAGGGATGATTCGGGAAATTTGATAACCCTATGATCTGCCTATGAAAGCATACATCGATCAGTGCTTTACGAATCAATGTCGGAATTTGGTTTCCCAGCCAAACTAATCCGTTTGTCAAAAATGACCCTGAAAAACACCCGGTGTGCTGTGGTGATTGTGAGGCACATTTCTGATTCATTTCGAACGTGCTTCGGATTTGGACAAGGCAATGCGCTGTCCTGTAATTTCTTTAATCTGGTGTTGGAACATATAGTGCGACGTTCCGGTGTAAACACACAGGGCACTATATTTTACAAATCAGTGTAGCTCCTGGGTTTCGCTGATGTCGTCGATATTATTGGAACATCACGACGAGCAGTCATCGAAGCCTTAACACAGATTGAAGAGGAAGCAGGTAAAGCGGGTCTTCTCATAAATGAGAATAAAACAAAATATATGCTGTCGACAAATAAAATGACCTGACAACATCATATAGGACACAACATCACTGTCGGCTCATATAATTTTGAGGTAGTTCAGGAGTTTATCTACCTTGGAACCAACATCAACTACACCAATAATATCGATGTTGAAGTAAGGCAAAGAATTACCCTTGCAAACCGTTGCTACTTCGGTTTGTCCAAACAACTGGGTTCAAAGCTCCTATCCCACAATACCAAAGCACAATTATACAAAACGCTAATCCTTCCGGTGCTGCTATATGGTTCTGAATCGTGGACATTACCAAAAGCTAGCGAGCATGCACTTGGTATCTTTGAGAGAAAAATTCTTCGTCGCATTTATGGTCCTGTGTCTGACGAAGGGGTTTGGAGAAGAAGATACAATGCCGAACTATACCAGCTGTTCAACGACATGGACCTAGCTAAAAAAGATCAGAATAAGACGGCTTCATTGGCTAGGCCATGTAGAGCGTATGGATCAAAGTACTCCGGCTAGGAAACTCTTCGAATCCAAACCCCGAAACCAAAATTAATCCTATAAATATTAAGACTCTAAGTGACACCGTAAAATGTGACAGAAAAATTATTATTGACAGTGTCCTTGAATTCGATTCTGATAATAAAATCGAATTTTTTGAGTTCAATTTCCACGATAAATTCGATGGATTAATAGGAAACAACATACTTCTACCCCTCCAACCATTAATTGATTTTTAAAAAAAAAATCTTGAAATTGAATACAGGAAATGAAATTCCTCTTTACTTCAGTGTAGATGAAGAAATGGATTATCATATTCCTGTACCTATTACAGAATTAAAAAATTTTAAAAACGAAATATTTCAGGGTGAAAATAGTTTGAGAATCGATCACCTCTCAAGGTTCAGTAAAGCTTTTTATCATGAAGGTGATGACCAACCTTCACCCATGGAATTAAACACAAGATCATAATTTGTATGCTTAGATTTTTATTAAACTAAACTCTTTCGTATTTTGTTGAAATAATTGAGAAGAGAGTAATAATTAAAAATTACTTTTTTCTTATTAAAAATATACTGTTATATATAATATAATATATTAAAAATTATTATATAATACATAATAATAAAAAAAAAAATTTGAGTTAATAGATAATCGAACTCACAAAAATTTGTGACATTAAAACCTATATTAATAATATTATCCTACTAATTAATTTTTTTCCCTACTAAAAGTACAAAAAACCAAATGCGTACCATAAAACAAAAATAAAAAAAATTTGACTCAAAAGAGAATCGACAAAAAAAATTGATTGAATGAAAAAAGAAACGAAGCACACGAAAAACTACGAAAAGTTTGCCTTCAAAATCGTGCTCTTGTGTATTATATAATAGATATACTTAATTAGTATTAGATACACGCTGGGTGGCGCAGTAGGTAGGAGTAGCACCTGTCTTTCAATCTACGGCCCCAGGTTCGATTGCCGATGAAACAAAAAAAATACTTTATTGGTTTTTTCGAACTGGTCGAGTACCCTTTGTCATTGGGATAAAATAAATGACAACAAATAATTGAGAATATAATCTGGTAACAAATTAAACAATTAATACTATTCTATTTAAGAAGGCTGAGTTCCTGACAATAGCAGTAGTTTTCCACATTTAATAGGTTATGCTATAGTAATTTGATAAATAAATGCTCGAAATATTGTAGATATTGTAGTATAAACTTGCAGTACCGTACTTGACTAAGCACGAAAAGGGTAGAATTCACCTAAGTTACTGTCATAAAAACAAAAAAAGAAAATTTCACTGCACTGATGTAAATCAGTGGTAGTAAAGTTTGATGCAATTTAAAAAAGTATGCACCAGTTTATTGTAGAGGTTTGTATTAATCAAAAAGGTTTTCATCCTAATTCAGATATAAATATTTAATAGAAGTAAAAACAATAATAAGAATAAATTTATACCTACCTTTGTTAAATAAATATTAAAACTTTAGGTCTGTTTCACAATTTTATTAAATATTTTTAATCGATTTCGCTTAATACACCATTATCAAATTTATTAATGTTTCACCTAGAACCTACAGCATATTTTATAAATTAAATAAAATTTGATTTTTTTTTTTAATTCTCAATCTTTCATTCATTCATAATATAATGGACGTCTCGCCGCGCCGTTAAAACATCGTTAGAATTGTCAATACTGTTACTATCAATAATAATTTTATTTACTAATTACTATTTACTTTCTTTACTAACTCTAACACTAAATCCCATGTTAATTCAAAAACTAAACAACCTAATAATGAAATTATTTTAAAAACTTAGAATAAATGTTACCATTCTGATCTTTCTAAATCATTCAAAAAATATCCTAATTTTATGAGAAACGAAACAATTTTTCCTAAAAATTCCCACAAGAAAAGTAAAAGTAAATCGTGGATCATTGGGAACACTAGTTTCTGTAATCCTCTAATTTCTTCAACCGTTCGTTTAACACAAAATGTCAGTAAGTAATCACAGTAAATATGTTTTATCTCGTAGGGATCATAAAATATATGAAAACGTAAGAGTATATTTAGCGTATCTACATGATAAAGCCAATCACGTGTGTTTGAACGGCAAAACTAATGTCAAAACTCTAATACAACAAGAGGGTCTTCCTACAGATTTTTGTGAACTCCAAAAAATATTTTTTAAATTTCATGAAGCTTTTGGTGCTTCTAGAAACGATGTATTTAAGAAATTAGAAACTTATAGAAATCACCTAAATAAAAAGTTTTTTCGTTAACCCAAATTTAATCCAGTTAACAGATAGCTTTTCTTATCAAAAAATTCCTCAAGTAACTTGTTTATTTTCTATCAAAACGTACGTGAGCACACAAAAACCTCACATGTTTGTCTTAATTCAAATATTCTTAATTTTGATGTTTTCATTCTGACAGAAAGCTGGCTAACACAATCAATTCAATCACTAGAACTATTTGATCTAACTTACTCAGTTTTTAGAAAAGACAGTTTTCAACTTATTTATGTTGATTCAAGTCCGTGCAATATTCCTAAAGGGGGCGGAGTTCTAATAGCAATTAAAAATAATTATAATGCTACAGAGCTTATATATCCGCAGTTTTCAACACTAGAATTAGATGTCGTTAAATCGGAACTACGTAATAAATCTTTTTTTATTTTTTGTTGTTATATTCTACCGAATTCAGTTGTTGATACATACTTAAACTTCAACCTCTCTCTTGATTTAATTTCATCCCAAATAAATTGTCGTGATGAATTGTTAGTATGTGGTGCCATTAACTTACCTAAGTTCTCTTGAGGTCATTATGAGGAAGAGATTTACATAACTCCGATTCAGATTAGTACTGACTCTGAATTTGCATTAATAGATGGTTGTAACTCTAATGGTCTTCAAAAAATTCCCTCAGTCATTAATTGTATCGGCAGGCAACTGGATCTTATTTTTGTAACAGATTGGACTACTTAATGTTTCTTTTAATTATCCCATTATGCTATAGGTTAAAGTTGATAGTTTCCACCCGCCATTTGTCTCTCATATTGGTTTGATAGTGCATCGCCTTACACTGATCTATCCCATATTTTTTAGCCTCTAATCACTTATTTTAATCTGTTGACTTCGATTCGTTAATTAATGGTTGTGACATTAATAAGACCGTTTTCAATTTCTATGAAATCATATTCCAATGGCTAGATTTGTATGTACCCTTGGTCTGCAGTAGAGATCTTATTTCTAGTCTTTGGTTTAATTATGAATTTAAAAAGTTAAGAAATAAAAAGAATAAAGCATGGAAAAATATATGAATGAAAAAACAAATCACAACTATAGTGAATTTGTTAAACTGTTTTAGTACATTCTTACAAACTAAGATTAGATTTCAATTATAATATAGATATCTCATGAATATGAATTCAGAACTAAAGAAAAACCCTAAGTCCCTTTGGAAATTTGTCAATTCGAAACGCAAATCGGATCAATTTCCTGATTCTACTAATTCTCCGCAATCTATTGCTGATCTTTTTAAACCTTATCAGAATTCTCAAATATTTCGATTGATTTTTCTGTTCAAAAAATAAAGGAATATTTGAATAAGTGAAATAGTGATTCTTTCCCTGGACCAGACAATGTACCAGGATTAATTTAAAAAATTGTTCTGATTCTCTTTCCTTACCATTACCGTTATTATTTTAACCGTTAATTTACTTCAGGTATTTTTCCAGATAATTGGAAAAATTCATTTATCCGACAAATTCATAAGAAATATACTAAAAACAATGTCTCAAATTATCGCCCAATTGTAAAACTCTCATGTATTCCCAAACTATTTGAACTGATAGTATTTGATTCAATATATGAGATTTGTAAAAATAATAAAAGAAAATCTATTGTAACTAACTTAATTGAATCTTGTTAAATAATTAATGTAATAATACTTTATAAAACTAAAAATATTACCTATATAAATATCTATATCAATACTCATATATATCATACAACACAATAACCAAATAACATAATAAATAATATTGGACAAACACTAATAATAATTACACAATTGTCAACAACTGACAAAAGTATGTGCCATGACGTACCCAGTAAACATAGTAACGTCAGGCATCTTAACGTCAAAGATGGATAAAATCGCAGCGACAACTTGTAGAAAAATATGGCGTCGTCTTACCACGTAGGCGTAGATAAAGTTATCAAAGTGGTCTTCTACAGTAGGTCAATCCCCTACTTAGACAGTACAAACAGATTAAAACTGAAATTAGACATTGCCTCGGAATTACAAGTGAAAGTAGCAGCTAGAAATCGAGTACGATGGAAATGTCAAGTGGAATACCTATGCTCCCAAGAGGAGTAAGGAGAAAAAAAAAAAACACCGTCTACCATTTTAATTGAATTTTGTGTTTTTTTATGAAAATAAAAAAAATTATTGCAAAAAAACAGGAAGTGTGGGGATAAAACAGCTCATACTTTCTGAAGCACTGACCCCCGTATAGCCATTCGAGGATTGTTTTTTAAGGATTGAAGGAAATTAAGTTTTCTTTAATTTGTGAAAAAAAAATTATCTTATTTTCTTATAGTTTCACTATTGAATTATAAATTTAAAAAGAAATCAAAAATAGTAGCATAAATTTTCATTTAATTTCTTACAAAACGCATTGCTTTGGTTGTTTTCCCAACATTTAAAATGTGCCTACATTTCGTAAAACAAAAAGATAAAAAAAAAAAAAAAATTATAAAAAAAAAAGTTTGGCGAGGATTTTTAAACAATATTTTTTTTTGTTTGGTAAATAGGTTACCTGAAATAAAGCCGAATTGTAATTACGGAAAAAGCAAATTAGCCGAAATTCTAGGAAGTCTTGAGATGAGATTAAGAGATTTGGTAAAAAGTTCGGCAAATTTGCTTTTTCCGTAATTACAATCATAACTTGATATGAAAACATTATATCAAGCTGCGATTCTAAAGTTTATTTTTGTAGTTTTAGTACGCTTAAATTAAAGGCAAATATTTCTAAAAAAAAATTTTTTTTTCCTAATTTTATTTTCGACTTTTTAGTGAAAATATTTAATGAAAAATAATATATTTTCAAAGAACAACACATATAATCAAATGGCACTAAAATTCACTCTAACGCAATTTGGTTATTATTGCTCATACTTCAAATGTGTAATTATATTTTATATTACTGTAACAAAGTTTATAAAAATATGTAGGTAGGTATATTTTAAAAATTTTTTTGGAAATTTTTGATTAGATACCTTTGAACTTTTTAATTTACGTATTAAAAAATTTTCACCAATAAAAAATTACGCGCTTTATAAAAAGAAACCCTGTTAAATACAAAAAATATTTATTAAAAAATCGTAGATTAAATCTGAGAAAAAGTCTGAAATGTAAACAGTCATCCGACTTTATCTACGATAAAATTCGATTTTGTCCGACGTGTAAACGCTGCCTAAGCATAAATTGGCATATAAAAGTATAATATATACATGCATAAATCGAAATTGAACTTTTTTTACATGCGAGAAGAGTAATTTATAACTGAGTGATAGATAACTGATACTTGATTGGTTCAAATTTTGTTTTCTTCCATAAATAATGTTTGCACATTATTTTCAATTAAACTAAGCCATATGATTATGTATGTAACAAATGCAAGCCCTATATGACACATGTACGTTACGTACATATACTTAGTGAGAGAAAGAGAAATAATAAAAGAAAGAGATTAATAAAAGAAACCAAATTAAAAACACAAAAAAAATATAATGAAAATGATGATTGAAAATAATTGAAATTGAATAATAATAGAAAATGATTGAAATATAATGATAATGATTTGTATTGCACACTATTTAATACATATTCCTTTTTTGTTTTTCTTTTTTTGCTTCTTTACACCATAGAAATGTCAATAAATATAGTGAATTTAAAGAGAAACCAAATTTTAACATTATCAAATATCCATATTCCATTATATGTAGACACGCATATATAAATTTCACCTTAGTTGAATGCAAATAATATCTATAATCTATATTAACAAGAATATACACTCCCATTTTACGTAAACCTAATTTTTAAGAAATACCAAACCGAGCAAAATATCATTAGTTAAAAGAGGTAAACTTTACATTTACTTATCGTATACCAAATTTATTATGAGAGAGAAAAGGTACAAAACAGATGTTTGCTTTTTGCTTTATACTGTAAAATAATTTTGCGTTCTCATTATTCTCCTTTGGATTTGTTTACGTTTCCTCACATTATTTATATCAGGCAGGGTGGCAAAAAATGTTAGTTCTAATTTAGTTTGCTCCCTTATGCGAGGATTAATTCTGATCTTTTATTATTTTAATATTTTCGTTTTAAACATTATTATTTTCGTATATACCTATTAAAAATATTAAATTATAATTACATTACAATAATATAAAATATTATTAATATTTTTCTCAGTAATAATTTGGAGTTACAAACATTATTATTTTTTATTAATTATATTAGTAAACCTAAATATTTATTATTTTGGTATACGATTATAAAATAATACTGAGGATTACTATTTACAAATCACAGAATTTAAAGAATGTGATAACGCTGTTTTAGTTAGGTCTCCTAAAAATCTTATGCATAGTTGATACAATTTAGAAAATAATATTGTTAAATATTTCAACGAAATTTTTGTCGAAAATTTTTTTCAAAATTATAAACTTTATTTATTTAATTTCAGCCAACTTTTTTTGTTACTCTCTTTTGTTTACTATATTTTTTCTTTTTCTTACACGTTCTTATTATCGTCTATTTCTGACAATGTTTATCAAATTTGTATATGAATTTGTGTGCAAACAAATGAATACATACGTGAGTTCATACTCTTTTCATGGATATACTTTGGTTAAATGGTTATTGAAATGGGTATTTTGTTGAATTGAAGCAAATTGAAACAAACATATAAAGTCCAAGGCAAGTTAATTAAGGCAAATATAATAATGTATATCTACTTACCTGTTGTATTGAAATATGGCGGTCGGGATGGCGTTTCAAAAAATAATAGTTCTTATTTTGTTAGATAGGTCTTAATCGATAATGTCCTGTGACGAGGAACTATTAAATTCACATTTTTTGTTGATCTACTAGTAGTGACTTTTTCAGAAAGGTTAAAGGTATGATGGCATAAGTTTTAAAAGGATTTTTTCGTAACAACAGTGAATCTTGCTTTCAAAAGTTACTCAATGTAACAAAAAACAAGTTACTCAATGTAACACCTAATATAAGTTAGTTAGTTTAGTTTTAAAATTCTTTATTCTCAAATTTACAATTAAAGTGTTTAACATATTACAAATAGAGAGCGATTAATAAGAGAATAAATAGTTAGTGACACTTTTTATTTAGAAAATAGTGTTAAGCGCCACTTCAATAAAAGTTTACAATTTGAAATTAAATTTTATTGTAGGGTAACAATAAAGTAATAAAAATTAAATATACCAAAACAAATAAAATAATTTCAAACAATACAGCAATTAGGTAATAAAAGTAAATAAAAAAATAAAAAAAAAAAAAAAATAAGTAAACTAAGATAAATAGCATGTGTATAAGTACGTGAAACTATTATATCAAATTATTCACAAACATAATATAAGTTCAATAATTAAAAAATTCAAATACCCAAATATTGAAAAATAAATCATAAAAACAAGTATTAAAAATGAAATGAATGTAATAAAATATTTTAAGTAAAAGCTAATAAAACAAAATTAAATTCACAAATAAAAAAGAAGAAAAAGAAAAAGTTAATAATTCGAGAACAAATTATAATTCACAATATTGTTATACTAAAAACTCTAGAAGAATTTCGATTTCATCATGATTAAAACCCAGAAACAAAGACTTAGTCAAGTTTAAAAAAATATTTTTATTACATAAAATTCTGATTGCGTGTGGAAGTTTGTTAAATAGTCCACCTGAAACTATGGAGTAATAATTTCAGAAATTTGATGTGTGGAAATTAGGAATGTTAACTAACAGGTTATTATTGATTCATAAATTGTGATTACTAGAGATTCTCGAGTTTAAATATCCGCTCCTAATAAAAAACATTTTTAAAGTTTTAAAATAATACAAATGTCTAACAGGTAAGATTTTAAGATTCGAAAATAATTGAAATGTTGGATGGAAGCGGTTCTTGTTACAAATATTTCTGATAACACATTTCTGAAGTATAAGTAGCGGGATATTTTATTATAGTATGATCCCCCCAACAAGCAATACCATACTGTAATTTAGAAAGAAATATTCCATAATAAACCATTTTTAAAGAGTTAGAAGAACATAGTTGTCTAAGGTGATAAAAACTATGTAAAGTAAATCGTAAATACTTTTTTAAAAACAATGAATGATCAGCCCAACTCATATTATTGTCAATAGTAGCATACAAGTATTTAAAGCTAGTCACTACTTGAATTTTGAAACAATTAACACTACAAAAAGAGTCATCACAAAAGAAACGCTGAGTAGCAATGGAAGAACAATTTTCATTGATTAATTTAAATTTACCACGTTCAGACCCATGGAAAATTAAATCTAAATAAGGGTAATCTTGTTGAGACAAACTAAACATCAATTTGGTTTTATTACTAAGAATAGCCTATGCCTATGTTTTGAAGACCAATTTCTTAATGTATTTAGATCGTGATTAATTTCTGTAGCCATATTAAGAAGACTTAACGAAGTATAACAGCCAATATCACCAGCGAAAGCAGTTAGTATACCCTTAAGATTTTGATTAAAAAGAGAGTTAATATAAATTTAAAAAAGAATAAGTCTTAAGACTGACCCTTGTTGTACACCATGCTTAATAAACTGAGGCCTAGTTTTTTTTATCATTAATATGAGTTTACCTTTGTATTCTAAAGTAATTCAGTCAAAAATTTTACCTCTAAATCCAATATTATATAACTGTTTTAAAAGAATTTCATGACTGACCATATCAAAAGCTTTTTTTATGTTGACAAATAGTTCAGCACAAATGTTTTCCAATCCTTTATATGCTATCCTTTATTGATATTTATGTCTATCTAATCCTTTATTGATATTTATGCAAAAATTAAATAGAGCCTCCTCAGTAGATAGTCCTTTTCTGAATCTAAATTGTTCTGAGTTAAAAAACGATTTTTTCTAAATAATCCAAAACCCTATTTTTAACTATTTTTTTAAAATATTTTGGAAATTGAAGAAAGTAGAGAAATTGGTCTATAATTACTAACATCCTTAGGGTTACCTTCCTATCCAAGTTTTAAGGACTCAGGAAAAACTCCAGAATATAAACTCAAATTAAAAATATTTGATAAAATATCTATGATATTAAAGGCAACATTTTTTAAATACATTTGTAATACCGTCTTCACCACAAGAGTTAGAACTATTTAGGGCATTAATAATAAAATCATTAATTAAGGTGGCGAAATCGAACTAAAATATAAACTATTCGTACGAGAAACATCATTAGTAAGCTTGTGACAGCAAGAACATAATATAGAGAGAGGGTTGACCTGGAATAGTGTTCTCAGCTATTGAAGTAAAGTATTTATTGAATAAGTTACCAATTACTGCTTTGTTATTGATGAAGGAATTGATAAAAGATCTATTATTATCAGGAGACTTATTTATGATATTGTTTACAAGGCTACATTAATTTTTTGAATTGCCACTGCATTTTCTAAATTCTTGCATTCAGTGGATATTTATAACATACCATTCGGAGTTTATTTTTCCTTTTTATTTTGTGGAGTAGACTCACACTCATCCAAGGTTTCAATATTTTTTCATTAAATTTTGCTTTAACTTTCCTAGTACATGATCTCATATGTGATTTGTCAAAATTTGTCTATGCAATGGAAGTACTATTTTCTTGATGTACCTCTTCCCTTAACTCAAATCTGAGACTTTCATTTAACTTGACTCTATTTTGACAATAGTTGGTAAGGTAAAGGATTTATTTGCAATATTTTTTATCAAATCCTTTACAAGAATGCCAGTCATGCAATGGTCTGAAATTTGTAACTCCAAATTGGCACTTTCACAAGAATTAACTGAAATATGAGTCAAACGAGTGAAAGGATCTAAATATGTTGCGGAAGTTGGCCTGGTTGGTTGGTGGGTTAATAAAAAAAAAATAAGCCATATTCAGACAACATAGTAAGATAAGAATCAACATCTACATTCAAACTTAAAATATCTAAGTTTAAATCACCTAATATAATAAGGTTACCTGATTTTTCTTTTGAATTTGAAAACTCGTTGAGAAACATTTTAAAATTAAAACTATGACAACCTGTAAATACATAAGAACGTAAATTTGTAGCTGTTAATATCGCAAGTAATTTTTATAATATCAGCAGTCTTACGATTAAAGCTAAAAGTTTCACAGTAATAATTACTTTTAACCAAAACTCCAACTCCACCAGCCAAAAAGAATCATTTGTTGTAGCATAAAAATTATAAGCGGGTATTTTAAAATCATTTTTCTCATAATCATAAATCCACATTTCAGAAACAAAAATAAAATCAGGAAAATTGACAAAGGCTTCAAGGTTTGAAATAAGTAAATCGAAATTATGTCTTAAGTTTCTAATATTCTGATGTACAACAAAAAAAAGAATTAGAATCATATTTGAAAATGTAATCACAATTATTACAATAATTTTATTTAAATTATCAAACGACCTTAAAACGACAACTTGACTATTTTTTTTTTATATACAGTCTCTATACCATAAATATTTATAGTTTTTTTTTTAATTTTTAGATTTTTGGCTTCCCCAAATAGCGCTCTCGTATACTTAGTGAAGGGCTCATTGATATAACTATTAGTGGGTCCGATAGAAGAGTCCTAACCACTAAATAATTTGGTATTTACATTTTTTTTACTGTTTCCTTTAAAACTTTTTTTTGACATCATTATTGTAAAAGAGTACGCAAATTATATTCCTAGAGTTGGAAGTTGATGGTCCTTTATTGGATAAAACCAGAAACTATATAATATTTATAATTTCTGATACAACGTTTTACACATAGCATTTATGAATTTGGTCTTCAGAAATATTAAGGGAAAGTGCTTTAGAAAATATTTTATTAGTGATATCCTTTACGTTTGAATTATGAACATTCGACACACCAGTCATTTCAATAATGTTATTCCTTTGTTTTTGATCAACGCAGTTCAATCTGCTTTCGAGATAATTAATTTTATTTGTTAGCAAAGAGTTTTCGTCTTGTAGAATTTTTATTATACTGAGAAACTCTCTATTAATTTCTTCCAAACTGCTTAACTTATCGTAAATAAGTCGCATCGATAACTCATTGTTATCTGGGAGAATTGACTCAGTAACAGCCATTCCAGACTTAGCTGGCAAATCAACCACTAGTGATGACAGAGTCGTAAATGCAAGGTATATAGACCCTCTCTGAAACGGTTATAGGCACTACATTTATATAAAATTTTAAACATTTTTTCAAAACAAGGGAAGTGCACATTTTTTTTTCACTTGTTTTGAATTTTTATCTCTCTCTCACAAATTAAATTCTTATTACTATATTTCTTACAATATTGGAAATCGAATGGAAAAACGGTAACCAAGACATTGACAAATAATAAAATTTTATTCCAGTGCATCTTTTTATTACTGGATATTCTTTAGTTAAACTCATTGCGCTTAACTCATTTTTTGCAGGAGCATAGAGAAGGCATTGTTACAATATTTAAAGAGTAAAAAAAAATCCGATAACCACAATGATTTACGCGGGCGCAAAGTTATACTGGCATTTACAAGCTAAAATTTCTTCTTTTTGTTTTCTTTTTTTTTATTATAAACATTCTTCAACTTATTATTAAAAATATCACAGGTATATTCTTATAAAATAAAATAATAATTAAATAAGAAATTATCTTGTGTTATAATTTTTTTAAAAAGTTAATAAAATTTCTGTATTAATTAAAGAAAATAATCTGTATTAAATTATGTAAATTTATTGTGCACTTATTATTTTGATTTTTTTTGCATTTATGAAATTTAAGATAGGTACTTTAAAATGTTTACTAATGTTATTATTTAGGTACTTTATATTGTCTGAATTGTTTATTAATAAGAAATTAATATATTAATATGTATTAAAATAGGGAAATAATTATGAAATTACAATATAGCTTAAGCTATTTGTGAAATTAAAGATATATCAAACTTTACACTATTCTTATTATTTACTTTTTATTTTTTATTTATTTTCTTAATAGGTAATTAATTGCAAAATAGCACAACTAAAAATATATTAAGGAGTTAGCTCTATCGTAGTTAATTAAAATTGAAAACATCACTAATGTGATCATATTTAAGCTGGTTTGTGACAAAACGTTAGAAAATTAGCGTTAGAAATTAGTTGCAGCTTTCTTCTTCTATTCACGGTGTATAGAGAATGAGTGTTTTTACATAAAGAATTTAGTTGAAACTTTTATTCAAACTCCTTTCATGTCCGTTTCAAGCCTAAATGAAAGAGGAAGAAGAGGAATAACGATACTCGATAAAAAACGTTGGTTTAGTCGTAAAAATAATATTTTAGCGGCGGAGAAAAAAACAAACAGAATAGCAGCGAGCGACGAGTAAAAAAATGTAATTTAATTTTATATCTTTATTTTCTTTCCATATGAATAACCAGATAAAGTACATACATATGATTATTTTTCATTAAAGATGTGAGCTGGTAAAAGATGGTATTACAAATAAAATTAATAAGTCCGAACAAATTTTTCACAACTACGAAAAACTTGAAATTCTACAATACTCTCTAAAAAAACAAAGAGTATATTTAATTTTAGTCTGCTCTGTCATATTATTGTGGATGTTATTAATGAATTGGGTCAGAAAACGACCCACAAGTAGTAATGTGCCAAAATATCCAAAAAACATACCGATATATCGATCGATACGTATCTAAAAACAATATATCGATACATAGAAAAATCGGAACCAAATATATCGATATATCGATTTAAATACGGAGAATAAAAGTTCTAGATTTTGAGTTGAGGATTGCGATATAGATATGCGATTTCCTGAAAAGCCAATAGTGAAATAAAACCCACAAATTGGTTTTTCATGAATTAATATTTAAAAAAAATTATTTATTTATTTAAATATATTTAACTGAACATATGTAAATGCCCAGCCAAATAATTTGGCCCTTTTCCACTGAGGATATGGGCCATTTTTAAATTAGTTATTTTTTTATTTTTATAGAAATACAAATTTAAATTATTTTAAAACTAATTTTTGTGGTAAAATTTAAAACAAAACGTTTGTTTTATTTCACGGGGCAAAATTAAATTTCTTTATTTGACAGTTAACCATAATGTACATATGTATAACCAGAAATATTGGGTGCGTTTTAGATAATTTATATATTAATGTTAATTCATATTTACTTTATCAACAATTTTATTACTTTTTGTCATAAATATTAGAAAATATTGAATAATGTATTAAATCACTTTTGACTTTTTATCAAACTAACTTTATTTAAAATTATTTTTTTTTATTTTAAAAAGACACGCTAGCCAAGGCAATAATGAAAAATTTAAAACGGATACGAAACGAATGATTTAAAATTTGTGTTTTCTTGTTTCTTTGCTTGATGTTTCTATATCAGTCTTCCGTACTACCACCTAAAATTTGAAACCATTTAAAAATTAACAACATTTATGGCGTAAAAGTATAGTACAGTCCAAACTACAACCCCATGTTCATTTATTTTGCTGTCAAAGTGTCCAAATTTTTTTAAAGCTCAAAAAAATTTTCCAATATTAAAATATCGATTCAATCAAATAATATCGATGTACTCAAATATCGCTAACAAAAATATCGAGTTAAAAAATCCATGTAAATATCGATAATATCGAGAACTCGATACATATTGCACATCACTACCCACAAGCATGCAAAAAAAAGGAGAAGTAGTAAACACGATTAAAAAAATTAATAATAAATAGATAGAATACTGAAAACAAAAATAAAACCCAAACTCTGAAACTCTAAGAATTCTTGGAATGGAAATAAGCCGCAAACTTTCGTGATACTATCACATTTATTTTCTGTCGCGAAAGATGTTGCGAAATGTTTAGGATTCTTAAGCAGATGTAGAAAAAACTTTAATTTATTCGGCCTTAATTTGCATAACACTCGCAAATTTCGAGTACACCATCCGGCAGTATTCTAGAGAGGTACAAAAGCGACCCATAAAATGTATCACTGATGAAAATGTTACACAACACCTAACATTGTTAGGTCCTTTCATTCTTATGTTTCCACAAAGGTACAACTTACAAGTCTTCAGGAGTAAATAAATATTTTTTAAACTGTAATAATAATGTGCAAATATTTAAAATTAATTTTAAAAACAGACCTAGCAAACGCTTAAAGCGACTTGGCTAGCCCGCGGCTCATTGAGAGATAAAAGATTTTAAAAATCAATACATCGTGAAATAATGTCTTGAACATATTACTGCTGTAAATAAGGAAATTAAAAATGTTGAGCTGGAATAGATTTTTTTTTCTTATTTTTATTTTTATTTCATTGTTTAATTAATATATAATAATTTTACACATTTACATATTTTGTTTAATTAATTAACAAATTAACAAATTTAAATAAGTAACTATTTTAATATAATTATAAGAAAGACAGAAGAAAAAAATAAACTTATAAAATTGTATTCAAGAATAATATTAAAGATTAAAATATCAATTAAACTTAAAAATATAATATTAATAATTATAAAATAACGAAAAAAGAAATAATTGTTTATGGCAATTAACAAAATTAAAACAAAAAACAAAATTAAGGCAAAAAGATAATATACTAAATTAAGCAAACAATAAAAATAAAGTTAAAAACACTCTATGCAGTAGCTTGCATGTTGTAACTACACTACAAAAAAAAATATTTGATCAAAATAAAAGATAGAACAATAATAACGAATACACACCGAAAATGAGAGCTTATAACTAAGCCTATTAAAAATAGCCAAAAATAAAAATCAATATGTTATAAAAAAAAAAATGAAGTTTAATTAAATAAAAAAATTCACGTAACTATGCGTACTAAGTCATTTACTTGATCATGATTGAAATTAAAAAGCCAGAGTTTAACCAAACAGAGTAATTTAGAACAATAACAATTGTTAGTGGATGGTAGGTAGGTGGAGATAGTAAATTATAAAACCGAGATGCAATTGCTTGAAATGAGTGTAAAAAATGTTGTACATTATGAGGGGCATGATAGCTAATCTTCTGTTGTTGATTCTCAGATTATACCACTTCTATTAAAGAATACTTTGAGGACTCGGAAGTAAAAAGAGGCTTCAGAGGCAGAATATATAAACATTGAAATAAAGGGAGGCTGGTTTCCCTACGATACGTTTTTAAAATTAGTCTGGTAACATATTTTTCTTGTATTAACAAAGGCTTGAGATAATTATTAAAAGTGCCACCCCAATTAACAATCCCATATTTTAACTCAGAATTAAATAAACCATAGTACACAGAGGTAAGCAGTTTGGAAGAACAGAACTGCTTAAGGGGATAAAGTTGTCTGACAAGTAAATGAAAATACTTATTTAGAATTCGTGTATGAATTGACCAAGCTAACTTAGAATCTATGGTAACACCTAAATATTTTAAGGAACCAATACAATCAACTTTAAAACAATCTGCTTTCAACTTTAAAACAACAATTATACATTCCAATTACATAATTTCTGAATAAGAAGAGAGTTATTATAAGGAAGTGGAAATTTTCTACATTTAGCACAGTGATACAAAATATTATCCTATGGTATGAGAATTATAATATGAGAAAATAGAGCTACCTAAACTGAAATACATAATTTTATTTTATAATCATTTAATAATATTGGATATTGGACAGGCTTACACATTTCATTGCATTATATATCAAGAAAGCTTATGTAGCCAAACACTAAAAATGCATCGTGTAATGAATGTCGTGGTTAAAACTATTAATGGTATTTGTGGTCGTAGACTATTTAATCGTCAATTTCAAGAATATTTGACAAAATAAGTTCATACTACGAAAACGTTATTTATTTTTCTAATATGCGTTGGCAAATGTTTAACAAGATTTTTATATCTGAAAGAAGAAATTAAGGTTTTTATGGATTTTTGTTGAAGAATTGTCAGATGGAATTGGTAATCGGTTGTTAGAATTATGTTTTCTTGTAGACGTGACTGGTCACCTCAGTAGCCTAAATTTTAAGCTTCAGGATGAAAACAAGCTAGTTTCGGAAAGTTGTGGTGAAATTAAATATTTCATGCTCAAATTATATTTGTAGGAAAATCTATTAAGGAGCATTCCATCTATTAAGAAAATCTATTAAGGAGCATCTCATTTTTCTGAATAAATAATATCGGTATATTCTAGGATTTTTTTTAAATATGCTGATTGTTTGAAGAAATTGGAAAAAGCTTTCGATTCAAAATTCAATGAAATTGCTTCATATGATAAACATTTTGAAATATTCAATCATCATCCAATGTTAATCCCATCACCCAGCACAGCATCATTGCTTTGCAAATGGAATTAATTGATAAAATGTCATCCCGAATTAAAAACCATCTCTCCTCAAACAGATGACAAAGTACAGTCTTATGCAAAATTTATTCAAAATTCCAAATATTCAAATTGATATAAAAGTTCTTGGTACTACCGTACTATGCGATTTTTTTTCTCAAAAATGACTTTTACTAAAAACAAATGTCGTGAATCAATTACTAATAAGAATTTGTACAATCAATTACGAATTGCCACATCTGAAATAGAAAATTATATTTACGATGTATCCAAGCAAGTGGAGAAACAAGTTTCCGACTAATGCATTTTTAATATTTGATATTTTTTATATTTAATAATATATAATATTTGAAGAATTTCATTTTTATAAATTATAAATTAATTATAATTTATATATGTAATAAAAAATGCATCAAATCTTACTTACAAAATTCATTTCGTAAATTTTTTTTCGGCAGTATAAAGAAGACATTACTGCGATATAGGAAATTCGATGGAAAGGATCTGGCATGTTAAAAAAACGAACATGCGATATATATTACAGCTCCCACTAAAAATATCACATATTTGGATGCGGGTTCAGTGGATAAATGGCTTAGAGGAAACGTCATTTTGTATCGTAAGATGAAAAGACGATGAATGTTTAGCAAAAACTGTAGAGAAAAATGTGATCTACAGGAAAGCGCTGCAACATAAAACAAAAGAAGTGACGAGAAGAAAATAAGAACGCGCAAAAAGCGTTTATTCGAAAAGTCTCAAACTTTTGGATATAGAACCAAATCGAAACAGAAGCGAAGTACGAAACTTTTATAAAAAAACCAAGCAGATTGCAGCTGGTTTCAAGCCCTGTACACACGCGCTGTAAAATGATTCGGGAAATTTAATAACCAACACGCAAGGAATATTAGAGATAAGAAAGCAGCATTTTAAAAACCTGCTGAATGTTGCAAACATAGAAAACACAGATACGCCGCGCCCTAACTCAGTCAACTCTAAAGATGCAGGTACACCCAGTCCTGCAGAAGTGGAAGCAGCCATCCGAAAATTGAAGAACAACACAGCTGCTGGACCTGGACCTGCCAGCTTAAATTTTTAAGGCAGAAGGTGAAGGGATGATTGGATTCATGCACCAAATCATCAAACAAATCTGAATCGAGGAGGACATGTCTGATGACTGTAGTTTAAGTTCAATATCTGCAATATTCAAAAAGAGCGAATCCATGTCCTGCGCCAACTATAGAGGAATATCCAACTATAGAGGAATATTAAACGTTGCGTATAAGATCCTTTCCAATACTCTGTGTGAACGATTGAAGCCCCATTGTAACTCTGTGTTAGGAAACTATCAGTGCGGCTTCCGTCCTGGTAAATCAACCACGGATCAGGTGTTTGCTTTAAGGCAGATCTTGAAGAAGACCCTCGAGTTTCAAATCGACACGCACCATCTTTTTATCGATTTTAAATCTACATACATCGATCTTACAACAGGGCCTTACGAATCAATATCGGAATTTGGTTTCCCAGTCAAGCTTATTCGTTTGTCAAAAATGATCCTGGAAAACACCCAGTGTGCTGTGGCGAGTGGAAGGCACATTTCTGATTCATTTCGAACGTGCTCCGTATTTCGACAGGGCGATGCGACGTCATGTAATTTCTTCAATCTGGGGTTGGAGCATATAGTGCTACGTTCCGGTGTGAACATACAGGCACTATATTTTACAAATCGGTGCAGTTTCTGGTTTTCGCAGTCATCGCAATCTTTACACAGATTGAATAGGAAGGAGGTAAAGCGGATCTTCTCATAAGTTGGGCACTGCTCTCCCAGTAAAATTATCGAGAATTCTAAAAAAGCTTTTAATACTTCTTAATTATAAAATACAAAACAGAAAAATTCAAATTCCTACACATCCTTTCAAAAAGTTCTGACCCTAGTCATTAGAAAAGTATCGTCACTGAATATGAAGAAAAAAAAAAGAAATCAAGAGTCCAAATTTGCAATTGTATAATAATATTGATATACCGTACACATTTAAAAATGTACACATTTACACATCAAAATTGAATAAATATATATTTATTATTATTCTTCACTTTTTAAATTTGTGAATATATATGTATGTATGTACTGAATAACAAAAATATTATATAAAGGACATTATTTGTTCTGCCCAGCTTGGTACATTAGTTTGTATAATACTAAAATTTTTGGTTATATTTGCTTTCTTAATATAATAAAAAGTATATAAGGGACACTTTTTCAAAATGACCGCACGATAATTGTGTCGTACAAAAGCAAAATGGTATATTTTCCACTTCTTTAAAATTTAGAGTTCCGAATACTGTGTAGTTCAGTGGCGAAACTATAATTTTGGCGCCTCCCAGCAAAATTCACAAATGCGCCCCCTACGCTATTTTATATTGAAAGTTAAAGTAAAAAAAAATATTTTGATTCATTTTTCATTTATTTGTTGATAAGACAAAGTTTTGATTTTAAAAACAAATAGTAGCAAAAACAATAATAAACTAATAACAAAACAAAACGTAAAAAAATAATAGCAAAACAAATTATTGAAATTATAAAATAAAAACGTAACAAAATAAATTCAATAACTCTTATAAATACTTAAAATTAGAATTTTTTTTCTGGATTTTATAGCTGCAAATTTATCAATAATTTCCTTTCGATTTAAATTTTCAGCTTCTGCTTCTATGGAAAGAATTGCCAAAAAACTCAAACGAAAAAAAAAAATAATGTTAAGGCCGTGAGTACTTCCGTGAAAGAGCTTGAAATATATGAATATTTCGTTACTAACATCAATAAAAATTCTTTTATATCTTTTATAAGTACCATCTCATTCTTTAAACAATTCTTTTACTTTAAACAGTTCTACTACTATACGAATTTAAACAATTCTACTACTATACGAAAAGAAAGTTTATAGATTGGTTCAGTTAATGGCGCCGCCGAGGCTTGGAGGCAGATTCAGAACTTAAAGTTAAACATCCCACTTCAAAAGTAAAAGAAAGTTTACCGTTAAATAAAAAAACAAATGCTAAAAGTGGAAAAAACAATGTAAAAAGCAAAAATTTAACTGAAGCAGATGCAGTATTAAGCGGTACTATCTTGTTAAGTGATACATATACTGCAATTGGAGGAAACACTATGCCAACAAATGTATCACATATAGAAAATCAAAATTCTAATGTTTCTCTAATAAGTAACAAAAATGATAAGGGTTGGTCTACAGTAAAAAAGAAAAAGAAACCCACCCTAAATAAATCTGTCATTACGGATACAGGAGATAAAATAGGTGATATTGAAGTTATTTGCACTAAAATTTTACATATATCTCGTTTTGCACCTCATACATCTGAAAATGTAATAAATACTTCCTACATGTTGCTTTAGATCCAAAAAATTGGCCATGTGGAGTTCACCTTCGATTGTTCAATCAAATTTCAAAAAACGACCAAAAAATGATAATGACCAACTAATGGTCGAAAGTGAACCGATAAATCAAATAAAAGCATTGCATAAAAGAAACAGTTTATATGATCTTCAAATATACTACCAAAATGTAGGTGGTATGCGTTCAAAAATTCCTGAGTTTTATGTTGCTGTATCCCAGTACAACTACGATATAATAGTTCTTACTGAAACTTGGTTACACAAAGATATTATGTCTTTTGTACTTTTTCCAAATAACTACTCGGTCTACAGATATGATAGGTGTCCTATAGCAACAGGTTTTAACAGAGGAGGTGGTGTATTGTTGGCAGTCAAATCCACGTTTACTCCGCTAAAATTAACTCAACTGTTAATGATCCTATTATTGAACAGCTTGCTGTCAAAATCATATTTGGTGAAGACGAAACAACCCACATCTTTATGTAAGAATGGAGGCCCTCAAAATTGCAAGAAGGTTGCAAACTCTAGGGAATACTATAGGATGTAGGCACAAACATCAGAGGCTATGGAAGGACTTAGAAGAGGAGCAAAAAGAGTTCTTCATGCCAACAGATGACATAACTACATACGTATCTTTGAAGAAGAGATATGAAGTAGAAATCCGGACAAGAGAGACCTGGCGTGGTTCAGAAGAGCAGGCCAGGTCCTCAAATACCTCGGACATTTTCACTGACGGATCCCTTACGGCTCTAGGCGCGGGACCTGGAGTGTTCTTTGAAAAAGAGCAACTTGAGCTCCAGTTTCCTCTTGGCAAACACTGCACAGTCTTCCAGGCTGAAGTCTTCGCCATAAACGCAGCAGTGAATATAATAAAAGAGCAAAGATGGTCTAACAAAGTCATTAGAATCTTTAGTGACAGTCAGGCTGCCTTAAAAGCTCTTGAAAGTAACATCAGCAAATCTAGATTGGTTGGAGAATGTTCGGAAGCCCTAAACCTCATAGGGCTCCGAAACAAGGTACAACTGATCTGGATACTGGGTCATAGTGGCCTAACTGGAAATGAGAAGGCTGACGAACTAGCCAGATCATTGGCGGGAAACATTTATGGCCCGGAACCAGCAGCTGGTATATCTATTGGTATTATTAAGCTATCAATAGAAAACACCCTGAAAAGGGAAGCAAATATTCTTTGGGAGCGTATGGAAGGCCACAGGGTCTCCAAAATATATGCACCAAGAATAAACACCAAAATAACCAACTTCCTGCCAACTCTCAATAGAGGAGACTGTAGGAAGATGGTGGGCATACTTATTGGTCATAACCACATGAATAAACACATGTGAGAGACTAGCACTAAGTGACGACCCAACCTGTAGACACTGTCTGGAAGAGGAAGAAACCTCCACACACGTTGTAGGAGAGTGCTTAGCTCTTTCAAGGCTGAGACTCAGGCTGCTGGAAACGCACTACATAACCTCAGAAAACTTCTACAGGATAAATCCCCCAAACCTATTGGCCTTTATCAAAAGGGTCGACTAAGTTGAGGGGTGGAGGACGGCATAAAAGGCTGAAAAGCCTACATGCCGGCTCTGACATATTAGGACCACCTCCGTAGAAGAAAAAAAAAAAAATTCAATATATCGAAGCGGTTTATTTAAAAAACAAACTATAAAAACAAACTATAAAAAATAAACTATAACTATAAATACTTCTAGGGGATGAAACAAATTACAAATCTGATTTGGGTAAATTCATCTCAGTATTGAAAAAAGGGGAAAAAAAATAAAACTTGATTTTGCCTTCAATCTTAGAAAATTAATACAAAGTAAAACAAGTTACTATTATAGTATTATTAAAAATAAAACATTTTTTTTATAATTTTTGTATTTTTTATTAATATGAAATAGTTATGTATTTCCAAATAATAAAGTATTTTATTTTTGTGTTTTATTTATTAAACTATTGAAAGTAAATTTTTATTTGATTTAAGTAATTTATATAAAATTTGTGATAAGAAGTTATATTTTTGAATTTAATGTTTTTTACGTTTTTACTTTAAATAAACTATTGAATAATTAAGTACTATAGATTTTTAAAATTAATTTTATAAATAAATAAATTATTTTTGGCTCTTTTACTGCAATTAGGTAGTTTTTCTTCAGTGCGAAATGCATGGTCAAAAAAGGAACCGGGCCATCAAATAACAGGTTTGGGTAGCTACCATACAACTCCTAGCATCTATCAGGAATCTTTCAAAAACCAAAGGTGTTGTGGGCATGAAAACTTACACTTAAATACTCTTTCAAAAATAAAGAATAACGACTCACAGATTTGAACTGGTTCGGGTTGCTGCCGTACAACTCCTAGCATGTCTCAGAAATATTTCAGAAAGCAATTGTGTTACAGGCATGAAAATTTAGACTTAAGTACTCTTTCACAAATAAAGAAATACGACTGTTACTGTATTTCGTATAAATAACATTTGCAATAATCTAATGAATTAATGAAGTCTTAAATGTCAAAAGTGAAATGGTAACGATCAGTACACCCATACAAAGTATTGAAGAATTGACTGAAAAAGTATTTCCAAAAAATGTATATACTAAGAAATTTGATCTCATATAAATTTTTGAAAACAAAATTTTTTTCTACGCGACAGATATTGAGACCCTATTTAGAGGAAAAGAAAAACGGGTGAAAGATTGAAAGTAAACAAAATTTGAGAGAAGAAAAAAATACCTTTATTTTTATTATCAATCAGTTGTTACTGATGTTTTATAAGAGAAGAATGTACGTCGGATAAAGCAACGAATGAAATGTTTTTTGTTATTATGGTTTGGATTAATGATTATCAATGCCTCTGTATTTAAAAAGCCCCGAAACAAATTTCTACTTCGTTAAAAACAGATTTTAGTTGTATGGAAAAACAGAGATTTACAAAGATTATCCATACAAATAAAATCTTTTTTTACGAAGCAAAAATTAGTTTCGGCTTTTTAAATATAGAGGCATTGTGATTATGAATATAAAAAAAAGAACAAAACAAAATTTTGTTCTGACTCATGATTCTATTAAGTATTAAATTTTGTAATGATGCCAAAATAAAAATATAGATCACAAGTACTGAAAAATAATTGGATTGGAATGGAATTATCATAGAAAAAACATTGACTAGTTACCCCTGTGCAATAGCAAAAATTAAATTTTTCCAATAATCGTACCAATAGTCAGCAGTAAAATAAATATATTTTAATAAAGAACAGGAACCATTCTGAATTAAGATTATAATTTTGATTATCTTTCGTCAAAATGTTTCACATTTTATTTTGTTTAAAATTTTAAAAAATATGTAACCACCATACTATTTCATGGAATTCTCTTCAATTATATTATTTAAAATATCTACAGGTACAAGTATGTTATAATTGAGATCATCATCATCAACCATAATAATGGATTCCTGTATTGAATCATTTTTGTCTTGACTGATTGAATCTGCTATAGATAGATCAGCTAAAAGTAAATCAGTAGAGTCTTCTTCACGATTAGCTGAATCTGAATGATCATTTAAAAATCTCATTGTTAACACTTTAGCAATGATGTTGTTAAATTCATATAAAGAGAGATTAATTTTATTTGAAATTTCGATCTGACCAATGAGAATACATTTTCAATTGGGCCTTGATTAGATCTTGAAACTAAAATAATAAATAAGTTGTCCTTTCCTTAAATAATAAATAAGTCACCTTTCCCTTTGCCATCAGGAGTTAATTTATGTATTGCGAAAGAACTTAATCAAATGTGGATAATCAAAACCATTTTGGTTCTTGGACTATAGAAAAAATAGATAAGTATAAAAAAAATAAAAAATTACAAATAATTACCACTTAAATATTTTTAATGCATAAACACTGGTCGTTCGACGTTCAATCTCATTATTTTTTATTCATAGTAATGTTTGAAACAATATAATTTCAAAAGAAAAATAATAATAAATTTTTTTAATCTAATTTACAGATTTTTGAAAAATTCACAAATTCAAAAATTTTCAAATAACAAATCACAATTAATTTTGAGAACTACCAAAAATTATTTAAAAAGTAATTACAAAATGAACTAAATAAATTAATAAAAATGAAAAAAAAAAATAAAAACAATACCTAGGTACATGCATAAACTAAAAACAAAAATAAAACATAAATAAATCCTGATAAATTGTCCTGATAAATTGTCCTGATAAATTTCAATTAAAACATTTTGAATAATTTCGCATTTCTATAAAATCAAGAAGCAAAATAAATAATGATATAAATGAAATTAAAAAAAGAAACATTTCTTCAACGTCAACCACACAACAAATGAAGAAATTTTATTTATTCTTTAAATCATTCTTCTGACTCTCTTCAGATTATCTTCTTTTTATTCTTTATATTCTTTGCCAATGCATATGAAAGTTAACCAACAATTTTTTTGTTTGGTTAATGCCTTAATAATTCATATTCATACTTATCATATTCATATTATACATAACTAGACTTTGACCAGCTTCTTTTGTAATAAAACAATAATACATTAAAAACAAACAATAATAAAAAAAATAAAAGAACAAAAATATAGCATAAACAAAATTGAATTGGAGGATTGGATTGGAGTTCTTCATGAAGAGATAAAACAAGAGAATTGTAAAAATATCTCTCAATAAAGTAAAAATTACTTTGCAATCAGCACAGCACCCTCGTTGTTGCGCGAACTTACCATAGCTGAACATTTTAAAAATTATTCAGATGGTACTTCTTACTTTCTATCTTTTTGGTATTTCTGAATTTAAGGAATCAGTATAAAAATTTTACATGGCTATGTGAAATGGCTATGTTAATTAGCTACAAGAAATGTGACAATTCGTTTTATTAATCAGATAATACTGCATTAAATTCAAATTGATTGTGGAAGAGACGAACAATACTTTATATCAAGAATACGGCAATAGCAAAGAACGTGTTTGTTTATACTACATCATATTAGAATAATTTTGATAAACCAATTTTTTGCAACTCGATTCATAAATCAAACTTCATTGAAGTGAATTCTATACATTCTGTCGACCCGGAGAACGTCGGGTAACTTTGCTAGTGATTATATATAAAATTAATTAGTCATTACATACCAACTATAGGGAGAAGAATTTGCGTTTTAACATGTGTAGAGGTAGAAATGAATATTTTTTATTATTGTTAAATAATTTTTGGTTTTTGTTTCCAAATATGTAATTAAATGTCGGTAAAACAAACTTTAAAAAAAAAATTAAAGCAAATGTGAAGGAGATGCATTTACAAAACAGTTCATAACTTTTAAAAAACTGTTCGGAATATAGTCTCTTTTGAAAGGGAATTTTCTTTAATTATATGTCAAAAAAATATATTTTAAGCCTTTCGCAATTGAATTATTTTTCTAGATGTACATACCTTCGTACATGTACAAATCAATCATTATGGTGAATAGTTATAAATTCACAAATTTTTTTAATTTAAAATATAAATATCAACTACCTATATTGTATAACAATATATATAATATATTGTTTTTGTTTTCTGTGGATTTAGGGGCCCTTAATAATAGTTTAATTTACTATTAAATTATAAAATATTAACAATTTTAATATATTCTTTAACTATCTTTTTCCACTTTGTTTAAAACCCCAAAAAATTGAATTCTTTCAAATTTCAACTTTTGTATGTTATTCACATTAAAAAACCAGCCGGATGAATTTTTCACTTTTTTACTTTTACTGGAGCAAAAGAGTTAGCAGATCTTTTAACACTCTTTCTTATGGTAAATATGAGAACTTTACTTAATACTGGAATAAAAGAGTTAGAAACTTTATATTGACATCATTCTCATTATCATTAACACAAGAAAAAAAAGACAACTACTCAAAACTAAGCAACATTTTTTAAATGTTGCTCAACATTGTTTCTGGTATAGTAAGTGAAACTTGCGATACCGATTTATTCCTTAGACAGGTAAAAAATGAAGTGAAACAAAGTGAATGTTGCGATAGGCATATAAATATTAGATTTTCGAACCAGGTACGAAATTATTAATCATAAAAAATGTTCAAAATACAGTAACAATTTTCCTTCTGAACATGTAACAATTGTGGTCAAATATTAAACGTTTTTTAATTTTGAGCTTTTAAAATGTAGACTTCTTATTATTTATAATAACGAATTGTTCCAAAAATTAAATTCGGTTTCAGAAATATATACATATTTAAATGTATTTTAGATAATAATTTAGAATTTTAAAAGACTAATAAATTGGTTTAATATTATTGAATATATATATTAATATTATTAATATATTGGACTAATAAATTAGTTGTGACCACTCCAGAAGAAAGAATTGAAGTGCAGAATTAGAAAGATGTTTTAGCATGCTTAAAAATTTTAAGACTTATTATTTAAGTATAAAGGGTCAAGATCGCTTAATTCATTACCAGTTCTATCAATAGAAAGGGAATTATTTCAAAAACTACAAATTTTATTAATAATAAAGTTATTGGTTTACACTAAATAATGCATACTAAATAGTGGACCTAAGCGGATAGTGACGAAATCTTATTTTCTGAAAATCTTATTTCTGAAAATCTTATTTCTGAAAATCTTATTTTTTCAAAATCTTATTTTTTGAAAATCTTATTTCTGAAAATCTTATTTTTTTTCTCTGAAAATCTTATTTTTTCCTGTAAAATTTTTTTCTCGTCCACATTAATCCTTTTTTGTTGTGAAATTTAATTGGGTTGGGGTCGAAATCATATTTTCTGAAAATCTTATTTTTTCAAAATCTTATTTTCTGAAAATCTTATTTCTTAAAATCTTATTTTTTCCTGTAAAATTTTGTTCTCGTCCATATTAATCTTTTTTTGTTGTGAAATTTAATTTACACACAAAATGGATTTGATACAACAGCCCCGACTTTAAAAATAAAATAATTTTTTTAAAAAAAATTTTCGGCAAAAACAGGGTTCCAATAAATGAGTAACGGGGGTTTGGGGGCGCACTATCCGAATTTAATTTATACAAAAATTTATAATTTATATAAAATAATTTTTTAAACACATTTTTTTACTAAGACTGTGCTGTATGCGTTATTATGTGCTCCTATTTAGAAAAAAAAACAAAAAATACAAAATAAAATTTTGATCAAATAAGATTTTCAGAAAATAAGATTACGACCCCAACCCGGACCTAAGGCATCACTTGAAAATATATTTGATTGAGCGCTTACTACAGTTCCTTGTTTACGTCGTTGGAGCTGTTTATTGCATTCTAAGTGAAATATTGATTTATTTCCTTTTTCGTACAAAAATTTAAACTACCATTCTTTTCTGTTGTCTGAGGTCATATGTTATGACAAAAAGAATTTTTTGAAACAGCTTGAAGTTAACTAATTATCCCCTTGTTGGTACACTTAATTATATCGGGTGGTCCAAAGCATGCGTATCCGCTTTTTAAGAGGGGAAGGAGAAGACTGGTGAAATTTTCAACTTCAGGGAAGGACCCCAAATTGGTTTTCCAACATCAAAATACACCGAAATTGGCCGAAATCGAGATTTTCAAATAGGAAGGGGTACTTTTTTATGCAAAGGGTTCTACGCCAAAAAATAAGAAACTTTTATAAAGTAAATTTTTTTTTTTGATTTTTTTTTCTTTAAACTTTGTAGGAACCCATTATTTTAAAGAATTTTAAAGAAAAATACTAAAACAAAAAAAATTAGAGCACCCTCGATTTAGTTAACAAACTTCTTTTTAAATTTTAAAATAACAGCTCCTTCTCCGCTTAAAAAGCTGATACGCATGGTCTGGAACAACCGTTATATACTTTTTAGTTATAAGCTGAGATTTCACATTTTCTATTGGAAACTAACTATCATTAAAGTATTAGTATTATTAAATCTGTCAAAAAAAAAATTTAAATAAAAATACATATAAAGACAGAAAAAAACAAATAATATATATATATATATTTTTCTATGTTCTCGACAGTAACTTAATCACGCTTAATTAACTACGGTACTACAAGTTTATAGTACAATATCTACATTATTTCGAGCATTTATTTATCAAATTACTGGCTTATCAACTCATTAAATGTGGAAAACTACTGCTATTGTCAGCAACTAAGCCTTCTTAAATAGAGTAGCTCAATTTTATTTAATTTGCTATCATATTATACTTTCAATTATTTTTTGTCATTTATTTTATCTCAATGACAAAGGGTACTGAATCAGGTCGAAAAACGCATTAAGGATTGTTTTGCTTCATCGGGAACCGAACATGGGACCTTTCGGTTGAAAAACAGGCGCTCTACCTACTGCGCCACCCAGCGTGCAATGATACTTCTTGTCTCAGATACTGAATAGTTTGTCCAATGTTTGTTTACTAAATGGTAAGTCCATGTGAGAGGGACAACTAATAATTTCGTTCATTTCAGATAGTTCAATAGAAATACTTTGGAAAGATAATCAGCGAATGTGTTAGCTATCTCTTGATTACTGTGGTTCCAATCAGCGTTAGGTTTCTATAATGGTTTTTTGTAGTTGTTTAAATTTTTTCGTAGCTGTCCATAAGTTGTATTCTATTGATTGACGTCATCTATTTGGTTACCAATTCATTATATTAAGCCTAGGTTTTTGTACCTAAGTACTGGCTACTTTCCTAATTCTGACAATTCCTCATATTTTGAATTTTATGATATATAATACATATAGAATTATATCTAAGGTAAACGAGAAAGATTCTATTTTATTTTAGGTGATTTTAATCGTCCTTCGATAAACTAAATTTTATTAGTTAGTTAAGTTAAAACTGTTTTTTGTCACGTCAATGTCATGTCACGTCTGAGCTCAGGCAACAGAAAAGAATGATAGCTAAAATGTTTCTAAGAAAAAACAAAATAAATGAAAATAAAATTTTACTGCATTTAGTGCCATTTCACTTTATGTTGCTATTTCATTTTGCGTACTTATGTAATAAAACCCGATTAAGCACAAAAACGTCAAAAACCATTATTTGACCAGGCAAATAATAATAATTTATAAATTTGGTTCTATTAAACAAATGCAGTCATTAATTTAATAATAATGTTTTAAGCATGATTTTATTTTAGTTTTAATTTTTAACATACAATAAACACAATTCAACATAAAAACAATATTATTAAATTTATTAAAAGACGTAATTTTATCAACAAAAATTAAATAAATTGAGCATGCAACGTATAAAACTAATACAAATTGTATCAACCGTCTCCAAGTAATTTTATGATAATAAACAAAATTAAACAGACAAATACATAAATAAATAACTTTGCTACAAAAGATAAATGCACCATGACTTTGCAGCTACAGAAGAATAAGTGTCAAAAATATTATGAGTAATGCTATCGAAGCAACAATTATAAATACAACATTTCTGTTCTTTTTCGAATTTAGCATTTACATCCATTACATCCTTTAGAATTTCTCCGCGCACTTGCAACATTTTTTTCGTTTTTCAATTGCCTAAGCGGTGGATAAATTTCACACAGTTGCAGCAATGAAGTGGAGCTTTTAATTTTCATTTTGATTTTGATTTTGATTTTCAATTTCATTTTCATTTTCATTTTCATTTTCATTTTCATTTTCATTTTAATTTTAATTTTAATTTTAATTTTAATTTTAATTTTAATTTTAATTTTAATATTAATTTTAATTTTAATTTTAATTTTAATTTTAATTTTAATTTTAATTTTAATTTTAATTTTAATTTTAATTTTAATTTTAATTTTAATTTTAATTTTAATTTTCATTTTCATTTTCATTTTCATTTTCATTTTCATTTTCATTTTCATTTTCATTTTCATTTTCATTTTCATTTTCATTTTTATTTTCATTTTCATTTTCATTTTCATTTTCATTTTCATTTTCATTTTCATTTTCATTTTCATTTTCATTTTCATTTTCATTTTACGAAATTTTTTTGTAAAATAATGTTAGTAATATTAAATTAAAGATTTATATAATGCAAATTATGTAAGAAATTTTAAACCTATCGGCTCTAGTCAAAACTTTAGCAATTCAAAGCTCTAGTCGGCTTTAGCGATTATTCCATTCGTCAGAAATTTTTTTGTTTTGTAATGAGCAGTTTTAATGATGATTACAAGGAAATTCATGTTTTACATGCCACAATGAAAAACCATATTAGGAAAATTAAAGCTTCCTAAAAAAATAAATAAAAAAAATAAAACACAGAAACTAAGTTATCAATGAAAAAAGGTGAAAACTGTTTAACACTGAAACAAAACCCCAAACAAAAAAAACTAACAATAAAACAAAAAGAAGAGTAAAAATAAGCAAATTGAAAAGAAAATTTTGACAACCAAAATAAACAAAACTGGAAAGACAAGAGGATGGGTGACAGGTCAGGTTTTTTTGTTATTATTGTTGTCTTGATTCTGTTTTTTGTTTATGTTCAAACAAGTTTTTCAATGCTATAATAGAAGTTTTATTAGAATGAAATGTAAAACTTATATACATATTACTAATAAATAATTTATTCAACTGTTATTTAATAGTGTGTGAGTAATTTACGTAAATTGGCAAATATATTAAGAAAAAAAGTAAATTAAAAATTACATATACATACATCAGTAAAAATTTTCAATTTTGTAAACTTTCGTTTCTTTTGAAAAAATTTCTTCTGTATTTGTGTATAAAGCTTTTAAGGATATTTCTGAATGAAATTGAAATTTATTGAATTGATTTTTTTCAGATGTTTTTTTTCTTACAATTTTTTTTTTTTTAATAAAAGCAAAAAACGTGTTCTTTATGTTAATGCCTATTCTAGCCGGGTTGTTCTTTTAAGTTCAAAATTATATACTTATAGTTATGTATGTAAGTAGTTATTTTGTAATTGTGTATTTGATTATTGCAGAATAACAACTACGGTTATAATAATGATAGAGAAATTATAAGAACTTAATGCGCAAATGTAAATAATTTTTAAATTTAGAGAATTTAAAAGAGAAAAAAGGAAAAAACACTTAAATAAAAGAGAAAATTCAGCTGCCAGTCATTACAACAAACAGCAGTCAAAAACACCAAAAACAAAATTTCTTAATTTTCTAATTTACAACTAAAATTATTGAATAAAAGATTTGATATTCATGTAGAGTTATGCTGAAATATGAATGTGAATGTATGTATGAATCTGTATATTGAAAAACGGTAGATTTTTAGAACTATTTTGAATAAAATAAAAATATATGAAGAGTGATTGTTTTTGTAGAAAAAATAAAAGGATTCAACTTTGAATACACGGTGGGTGGCGCAGTAGGTAGAGCGCCTGCCTTTCAACCGAAAGGTCTCGGTTCCCGATGAAACAAAAAAACAAAAAAAAAGAATATTGAATGATTTAAAAAAAAAACGTGAATTTCTATACTCAATCTATTTTGTTGCTTTTTTTTGTATATTTTCTACTAAAAATACAATCATTACATCTAATAATTTTTGATTTCATTTGGTCATCCATATGAAGGTAAAAACATTTTATATGCTTGTAATGGCTCAATAAATACATAGTATAATACGTTTTGAATTTGAAATATCGATATAAAATTCAAATGTATATTTATACAAATGTCTACATCTCAAAGGAACCTACTTTGGCTATCTACAGACCACAACTTGCAGGGGAATAGCAGTTGGAATAGTGTAGTTCATTGTCGAGATCGTTATGGGTCGAGAAGTAATTTGGTGTAGTGGTAGCAATGAATTGCTGTGGCTGCCTGCCACCTGCTTTAAATAAACTAACTAAGTAAGATATAAACATTGCCATTTTATTTTATACCACAGTGGTGTGAATTTTAAATGAATTATACAGAGATCTGACTTTTATTTGCGAACCACTGTACAGTGTAATACAATTTAAACATCTAACATAAAATAGCTGTAGCCACTTCTTTTTTGGTAGTATAACTTAATGCAACATATCCTAAGGAATTTTAATTTTAACATTATGCTTGCAGTTTCGTAAGATTGCATCATTTTTTCGCCATTTTACCGATTACGTTATAGGTAGGACGGTGGGATTATATGTATAATGGTAGGATGGTAGGATTATAGAAATACAAAAATATATTACATAAATTCTCCTATGCGGTTCAAGTTCCTTTTTCAATATTTTTAAAGGTAATAGCTTCAAAATTTCTAGGGAATCGGAAACTAAATGTTAATGCGACAAAATCGTCAAATACATACATAACGGAAAAAGAAAATAAAATGTTTAATTTCAGTTCAAAGAGGATGAATGAAAATTTTTTCTATATAAGAAAAGAATATGAATGTGTGGGTACATAACAGTATTGAAATATATGTTACATATATATATGTGTGCGGTTATTCTATTAGGCATTTATTTGCATATGCATATATTCATTTACCGTTACTTGAACGTATTCATACACATATAAGTGCTTTTTTTCTATATTTTGGTCTATAAAGGATATCCAGAAGATGAAAAACAAAAAGAAATATCAAAATAGAGAGAAAGGACTGGAAATACAAATGGCGTTTTCATTCTATTTTAAATATTTTTCTTGTTCTTTTTCTTCTTCTTTTGTGTTTTATTATTTCAAGGACAACAACGTATACCAGTACAGTATTACAAAATAACTGATACTGTTTATTAATTTTGAATGTAGAATGTAAAAAACTAAAAGGAAAGGAAAGGACGAAAATAAATGTACTGTGCTTTTTGTTTTAGGTATTTGGCTTTTGATTTATTTTTAGTTCTTCCATATGACTTCTAATTTAATAAAGGAATGTTTGCGTGTCATATTTATAAACCAACTCTTCTATTCTATTTTATATATTTGTTAAAGAATATAATAAATACTATGCAAATATTTTGTAATTATATATTTGGTTCGTTACAAAAATGTTTTGGTAAAGTTTAATGTTCAATTGAAATTGAATATTTCTTTGCCATTAAATGGAAGATATGTTGCCAGTTCCTCCGTCGTACACTTTCTTTTAAATAGAATTGTAAATATTTTTGATCCTTTTTATGCTGTATTATTATCAATTGTAAACATGTTTTAAGTCTTTCGTTTTGTGTATGTTATAAGGTTATCATAAGGTTTTTTTTGTATTTTGTTTAATTGATAATCACTACCACGGTTTAAGGCACACAATTTCCTGGAATAATGTCTTGAAGCTAACAAGCTTAAGGTGGTGTCGCGACATTCAATTTTGATTTGATTTTTAACTAAAATCGAAATATTTCAATTGTCGCTGTCTCGTATATCAATTTTTGTGAATTTTTTCAACTTTTTTTGATTTTGAAATTCAACTAAATTTTTTTAGTTGAATTTTGAATTTCGTTTTGATTTGTTGTGATAAATTTATTGTAATAATGGATAATTTATAAATGAGGAGTTGAATTTCAAAAGACGTAATTTCCACTTTCGACCGAAATACTTTTTTTGATTCAATTTGATGTAAAATCATGAATTACATTAAATTTTCACTTTATTTCTTGCCTAAATAGTTACATTATTTAAAAAAAAAAATAATAGAAAAATAGAAAATAACAAAATATTTGATTCCTTTTCTTAGTCCAAAAACAAATTCTACGAACAGAACGAAATATAGCTACTTATATATATTATGTATTTATTTTACATAATATGTATAGCTATAGCGCCTATTATTACTAAACGAAACAGTAATTATATTATTGAAATAATCTTTACTTTTAAAAGACACAAAACACATAATGGACTTGCATAAGGCAAGTTAATATAATTATAAAAAAAATAAAAAGAAAATCTTGGCCAGACAAATACAAACTAGAACGAGCTAAAAAGTAAATATTATATTGATATAACCATGATTTCAATAATAAAAATAGCCCACAAATTGAAAAGTATAACGAAAAATAAAAAATATAAAAAAAACCTAAAATTTATTGAACACTTACTTATAAACTTATAACTTTTTTAGGTATCTTAAAATTTTTGATTTGAAATGTCAAAAATTGAAAGTTGAAAAGAATTGAATCAATTAGTTGAACTTAATTCAAATAGTTGAAAATTGATTCTCCCAACACCGTGAATTTTTTTAGTTGATTTGAAAAATATCTAAAAAAAATATCTTTCTATTTAAAAACTATTTGGTTCGTAATTCCGTTTGAACTAATTAAAATAAGTGTATTGATTGGATTTGAAAATTAACTTAAGCTGCTGTTTACTAGTCATTGAAATTGAAGATTTCTGGAAAATCCAATTGAACTCAAAATTTCATTTCAAAATCTTTCAAAATTGTAAAACTTGCTTAATTTTTTAATTTCTCCATATTGTCACAAACGTTAAAATTTCGTAGTTTGTTCTAAATAAAATTAAGAAACTATATAATATGGAGAAAAATATCGTCGAGCTAACTGGAAAATAACGTATCTGATATAAAATTCAATATTTTCGTCGTGAAAAACTGTCTGTATCTGTTTTATATTGATTTCCAATTCGTTTGCAAATGATATTACCATGGAAATAGCAAAAAATAACGTATGTGCTTTGCTTTAAAAATCATTTGTGATTGTGATATAACGTATCTTCAAAAAAGTTAATGTTTTTGAGTGTAAAAAAATTAGTATGTTGAATTGAATTGTGAAAAAATCGGTAAATTACAAGGTTTCTATTAATTAAAATTGAACAAAAGTAAGTAAAATGTACTCTAATGATGTTTAAATTTAATTTTTTTTAATTGTATCAATTATAATATTCCTGAATTTCTATACAAGAGTAAAATGAAATAAGGATTACGTTATAATATCATTTAAAAAATTTCATATATATTTTCAGTTTGTAGAATAAGTGAAATCATTGTCGTAAGCTTACAGTTAATGTTTTAAGTTTTTTTGATTTTTTGATTAATTATGGTAAGTTATGTAACAAAAGAGAAACAAATTTTTTTCAATGATTGTTTTCCTGCTTACTTAGAAAATTTCTATTACACTAAAATGTATTCAAGAGGTAGACTCGTGGTTGATAAGATCAAAAAAAGAATGGCATCATCAATAAATTTTTTTTTTTTATTTTTATGATCTTTACAGTAACTTAGGTAGAATCGCCTTTTCGTGCTTAATTAAGTACGGTACTGCAATTTTACACTACAATATCTACAATAATTTGAGTATTTATTTTAACAAATTACTGGCTTATGTACGCATTAAATGTGGAAAACTACTACTATTCGAACCCGGGAGCTTTCGGTTGAAAGGCAGGCGCTCTACCTACTGCACCACCCAGCAAATACAGATTATAGTGTCATATAAGTAACAGAAATTGAGCAATCTGAAATTAATAATAATTTGAATTTCAACAACATAAGTATACTACAATCTTGTGACATTGAAGTGAATATAACTGGAACTATTTTCAAGAAACTATTAATGATCCCGATTATACTATTGAAGAAGAAGATGACTCTGGATATTCTTGGCAGGAAATCCATGCTTCAATGACAGATAAAATTAACCGTACTAGGAAACGTAGGCAAATTTCCTAAAAATCTGAAGGGAAAGATGAAAAAAATAAACGGCTCCGCGAAGTTGGAAAATGTTATACAGTTTGAAGCAGAGGGAAGACCAAAGTGATAGAGGCACAAAGGTGAAAGAGGACCACAAGGAAATGAAAGAAAGTTGGGACCAACTTCTATTTCAAATGTTTGTAAAAAATCGTAAATTCGAAATTGTGACACTTTCCCTAAAAACCGGCGGCTCAAACTTTTTACTAATGTTTGTTTTTTTTTTTTAATTAACAAAATCAGAGTTTGTTAATTCCCTTGTAAAATTAGTTGACACAAAAAGAATATCGAAAACAGAAAATAAATCCTCACGCAGATTGCACACAAAGCAGTATTTCTTGCTTACAAAAGCTGATAAGGTATGTCAAAAATTTTTATTGGATACTTTCGGATTAAAAAAAACTATGTTTAGAAACTGCCTGTTAAAAGGAAAAGATGGTATAGTGATATCCGTAGAAAAGCTTAACGAACGTAAAAGGTTTCAAATGGAGTCTAAGCTCGCTGGTATTCAATGAGAATATTTGCTAAAATTTTCACCTAGTTTGGACAGAGTTCTAACAAACTACATGTCGAACCAGTATTTAGGAATAACAAATAATCCATTTATAATGAATACTTAAAAGGGTGTGAACAATTTTCTGCCAGAAACCCTTTTTCAAACTGCACGTTCTCTAAAATGGTTGAAGAAGAAAACGCGGCATTTCAATAGCCTAAAAAATACCAATGTGATGAATGTTGCAGTTTTAATCCTGGTAATTTATCAGAAGAAGGTTTAAACAAACATATTAGCTTGAAAAAGAGAGCGCATGAAAAAAAAATTGTGATAAACAGTGTCGTGCGAGAGGTGAATGCATAGTATTAAAGCAAGATCTGCGAGCTGTGAAAGTTAGTCCTATGCTAAATGCTTCAGCTTTATATTACAAAACAAAGCTATGCTGCCACAATTTTACAGTGTACAATGCTTTTAGGCTTTTTAGCTTTGATACTTTCGGCCTAATTTTTTGAAGTGTTTTTATTAAATGTATAGCTATTAACATAGATATTAATTTATGACTTTTTACCCTTCTACTAACAGCATGTACCTGGTTCAGTTTATTTATTTTTAAACATTTTAATCAAAGGTGGCGGTGATTTACTAACCCTACTAGATGATGAGTTATTGCACAATTAAATAAAGCAAGCCTTCGTCTAGTAATAGACGTCTGATGTGCTTGCTCTAAGCATAAATCTGACAGTATTAAATTCCCATCATTCAAGATCCTATTGGTTTACTGAGGTCGATGCAGTTTTAAATGCGTCAACTTTTGCTTCATGTGTAATATATTATCTTCAAGATGTTTATCAAGAGGGAGCAATGTTTATCAAGAGCATTTTAAAAATGTTCAGTGTCGAAAAAAATATTATTGTGATACAAAAGTTCCTAGAAAAAGGGCACACTCAGATGGAAGCAGACTCTGTTCATGCAACTATCGAAAAACAAATAAAAATAAACCGATTTACATCTCTAATGATTATTGTGAGTATACATTAAAGGGAGGAAGGGAAAATGTTATCGTTTGACTGTCGAAAATTGCGAGGAAAACTTGATGTATTCATCAATTCGACCATATCGAAAAGTTGAAGATCCTACTATAAATAATATTAAAGAAATCAAATATACACCGGATGGTGAGATTCAAGTCAAGCTTTTGATTCTGATTATTTAAATTTTTTCACAACGTAAAAGACTGAGAAAATCGAGTATTAGTAGACTTGGAGATTTTAAACCAGTTCGTACTTCTCCCATCAAAGTAAAACATCAGAAATGGATTCATCTTCAGTAACTAAAAAATGTTATACCGAAGAACTACCACCCCTTTTATCACAGTATTTCTTTTGAAGAAAAACATTAAAAATGAGATAGAAGGCTTACTATACAATTATATTTTTTTTATTTTATATGATTCAGGGAAATAATATGATTGGTGAATGTTATAACCTATTTTATTTTGAGTATTATATAAATTAATTATGCAATATTGAATAACCTTTTTGCAATTTAAGTTCTACAATATAATGTTTTTTTCCAATAAAATAAAAAAAAATTTAATAAATTTCAAAATGTTTATTTTTATTTACCACAATGTGACTAAACGTAACTTCAAAATTTTTGAACAAACTATTGTTTTGAAAAAACCTATCTAACATAAAATGTGTTCACGTGCTTTTTTTCTAGTTAGTTAGCCTATTTTAAAAATTAAAAGAGCAAAAATTGCCTAGGATGTCTAATTTATTTATTTATTCACCATTTACTTCAAACAGTTTCCAATATTGTAGTTTAATGCCTGATTCACTAATTCAGAACGTATGTTCCGAACCCATGCGCGCGCATATTTTTTGTATAAAAATTTGAATTCTCTCCATTTTCAAAAATGTTCGGAACATTTTTTTCTCTCCGGAACAAAAGTTGATTTAACTTTAACTTTGTGTTCGGAACAATTTTTTTTTGCTGTCATTTTTAATTTTTTTGACATTTCTCACATTACAATTTACAAAGCATAAACAAAAAAAAAAACAAAGAATTCATAAAAATATTGAAAAACCAATATTTACACAATTTTGTATTTATTTTATATATTAACAATTGTTTTATATTAAAAATTATTGTATATTAACAATATTATTTTATTTATTATTAATAATTTTATTTATTTGAATAACAATGATTTGATATATTGAGATTGAAATAAACAAAAATTTTAAAATGAATTCAAATCAAATTCAAATGTTGATGTCTGCTGTTTAATTTTTTTTGTTCGAAACACAATGTTCTGAAGCAATGAATCTCAATCATAAGAATTCTCTTTTAACAAAATTGTTCGGAACAAAATGTTCTGAATCAGTGAACTAAGCATAATTAACAATTTAAATTTATAATATATGTATATCTATTAATTTAATTTTTATTTTGTATTTATTTATTTATTTATTTTAACAGTTGATCCTACAGATAAACCTGTAGGCCAACTTTATAAGTCCTTTTCCCTTCCGAAATGTGGGCCTTTTTATTAAATTATATTAATTATTTGGAATATATTTTTGTATATTATATATTTATATTATTTTTTTTATTAGTTATATTATATCTTTATTAATTATTAAATTATATTTGAACCGATGTGGTTGTATAGAAAATTACATTTTTCAGTCATTTTCACCATTTTTTTATTTTGTTTTTCCTGTTTTTTATATTTTAAATTTTCAATTAAATTTTAATTTTTAAATTATAATTACAATCAAAAGCAATTTTTTAAAATTGATAACAGTTATTATGAAATTAGAAATAAATTAATAACAACAAAAAATTGATGAATAACTCAATGCATTTAAATTCAAATTTACCATAATTTGTTCTGTGAAAAGGAAGGTTAAATCATTTTCTGGGCGAAATTTATTTGTATTTGTTTACGTACTTATTTCATTAGGCAATTCATTAAAAAGTTTGAGACCATTGTATAGAAGCATATTTTTAGTTTATTCTTTTCTAAAAAAATTAACTAAATGAATTAACGTTTCTCAAATTATAATTGTGAATATCCGATACATAAACTAAACGATCTCATAAATAACTGGGATATTTAACTATTTTCATCTTTTGTACAATTATTAATACATTTATTATAATTTTTTGATTAATACTCAGTCATTTCAACACATTTAACATAAATCTATGCGAGGTATATATATCTGCTTACTTACTGACTCTCATAGCCCTGTTCTGCATTTTTTGTAACCTAATTTTATTACTACTACTTGCCATAAATAAAATTGTTGAGCAATATTCAAAATGGGGTTTGATAATTATATTTTAAACTGTAATAGCACTTGAATACGATAATCTATCTCGAATTGTTTTAAAAAAATAAAGTTTTTTAGATATGATTTTACAAATATAATCTACTTATATGTTTTTTAGAGTCTAGGTTTTTATCTACAATTACTCCTAAGTATTTAATTTCATCAACTTTTTCTATTATTTCATTTTTTATTTTAACATTATCATTTGTTTCTCCATTAATAACAATACACTTTGTTTTATCAATATGTAAGCTAAGATTATTCATTCTAAACCAATTATCCTATTAAGTCACTATTTATTTTTTGAATACATTCTTCTATACTAGATCTGCAAAAAGATATATAATAACGCATCATTCGCAAATAAGACTATATATATTAGAATTAGACGAAACACTAAACTCTAAGTCATTAACATAAATTAACGGTAAAACACCAAGAACAGAACCTTGGGGTACACCAAGATCCACATCCACAGTATCAGATAATATCGATTGACAAAAAGTTGTTTCAAATAATATTTTTATTTTTTTATTTTTATTTTATTCATTAATTTATTTCCTATTTACATTTTTTAAGTACATATTTACATTATCTTCTAACTAATTTAGTTTAAATAGGAGAATAGTTAGTGGTATCTTATATTATAAGAATAGTGTTAGATACCACATCAAAATCTAAATTCACCAAATAAAATTCTTTTGTTGTGGGGTGAACAAAATTTTTAAAATAAAATTTTAAAATAAAACACAAAAAGAAAGTCTTATAAAGAAAAAAATCAAGAGTTTCAAGCAATAAACAACAATAAAAAACAATTAAATAGTGTAAATATAAGAAAACATTTCAAAATATATAAAAAAGAAAAATATGTATAAAACAAGTGAAAAGTAAAAAGAGAAAATTTAATTTAAGAGTATTAAAAAAGAAAAAGGCTTATTAAAAAGAAAAGGGTTTATTAAAAAAGAAAAAAGGTTTACGAAGATGAATTAAATGAAAACAATTAGGAGACAGCAATTTTACAAGTCCAAACAGAAATCACTCGTATCAATTTTTAAGTCTTTACATAATTAATTAAAATACATTAATTAATTAATCTACATTATCTAACAAAACTTCAATTCCACGGTGGTCGATATTTTGAAGCCATTTCTTGATATTACTTAGGAACAAATTTTTGTTTCTAATTAGCCTAATACACTCTGGAAGTTTATTAAATAATCTGCATGAGGTTATTGTAAAAAAAAATTCGAAAGTTTGTAGTACGAAATACTGGGACATTAACAAGGAACCTATCATTAATTCTTAGGTTATGAATCGAAGAGCTCCTGCTGTTTAGATACCCTCCTCTAATAAAAAATATTTTCAAGACTTTATAATAATATAAATTACGTACTGGTAGTATTATCAATTGCTTGAACAAATCAAAAATATGAGATAGGTAATTTTTATTGCAAATTTTCCTAACAACCCTCTTTTGCAAAACAATTAGCGGATTAATTCTATTATGGTATGTCCCTCCCCAACAGTTTATACCATTATGCACTTTGGAATGGAAAATACCATAATAAAACGTTTTTAAAACCGATATTGAACAAAATTTGCTCAAGTCGTAAAAACTACGCAAGGTAGAACGTAAATATAGCTTCAGGGACGAAGTGTGCTCAGCCCAACTCAATTTGTTATCAATTGTTACACCTAAGTCCTTGAAATGCTTAACCGTTTCAATTTTAAAGCATTTATTGCTGCAGATACTGTCACAACAATAGGAGTATTGGTTAGTTAGCATAGTTAGCAATTATTATTTACCAATTTATGTTTGTTGCACTCGGGGGCATGAAACATAATGTCGAATTGAGGGAAATTTTGGGAGACGATGCTAAAAAACATAATTTTAGTTTTACTGCTAATGACTAACTTATGTTCAGCAAACCATTTTCTTAACATAATTAAATCTTGATTTATTTCCGTAATCATATTCAATGGATTGACTGAAGCATAAGAATAGCCCAGGTCATCTGCGAAAGCTGTTAGATGGCCACAGTAATATATCTAAATTATCAATAAATATTTTCTTATTTACAAAATAATAATCATTTTTATTATTCATTTCTTTTAGGATATTTTTAATATTATTGATACTATTTGAATGGATTGAAATTTAAAGGTATTAATGTTATCATATTTAATTATACTTTCATATTGAACTGATTTTATCTTGCTATTTATTTCTCTTATACTATTAACGAAGAAATTGTTAAATTTATTAGAAATTAATTTAGGTTCACTATTTTATTATTAAAAACTACTTCATTAATGTCATTAAAATCTCTTTTTAGTTCATATTATTTTATATTACTGACTGATCGCTTTCGTCTGTTATAATTTTGCTCTATTATATTGATAAATTTTTTGTTCCTTTAATAGTCTTAGCTCATTATTATACCATTTAAAATCTTTTTGTTCAATATATCTTTCTATTATAAAATCTTTTATTATACTATGTAAATTATTACTAAACATGTTTGCTTTAAAATTAGTATCCAAAAAATAAGTGGTAGCAATATTGTTAAAAATTATTTTGTTTCTAAATAAACTTTTGTCATAATTTAAAAAGTTCACTTTTCGTTTTTATTTTTCATTTTCTTCTAATATTATTATCACTGTTTCATGATCAAAAATTTTATAACGACTATCTGTTTTTGCTTCTATATTATTAATTTTATTAGTCACAACCCAATCAATTAATGACATACTAATTCTTGTAATTCTTGTATAATCATTTACCACTTGTTTGAACGAATTATCAATTAATATTTCACTAATTTTATTTTTTATATTATTTTCTATTTTCCAGTCTATATTAAAGTATTACTACATTATCTTTTCCAAAAAATTCATCTAATACATCATTAAAATCATCAAACAAATTAGAATCCATTCTTAAATACTTCGATAATCTATACAGGCCACCAAGATAAAATGTCCTATTATTATTACTAACTTCAATTTTCCAATTATTTCTAATATACAATACTCCCCCAGTGTGTCTTGAGGTACTATCAGTTCTGACAAGCTTATATCCTTCAATTTGTATTGCTGAATCTTCATCATACTAAATTAAATGAGTTTCTGTTAAACACAGAAATTCAAAACTATTATTATTTAATTTGCTTATTGAAAATACAACAGTTAGTTTGGGAATCAATTTCGTCAGTGAAATACCATATCCGCAACAACTTTTCTCGAATGCAAAGTATTTAATTGAAGTAGTTTGAGGGGATCTTGGTAAGGAGGCAGGATTATTGGGTTGTACCAGAGAAGATTACGTAAGGAAAATCTAAGAATTTTTTTTTGCATTGACTCTATTCTGTTGATATGAGTGTAGTAGTGTGGTGACCAGACGGGACTAGGACGATGTTTAGCATCTTTCTTATGAATTGGTCGGATAAATGAATTTATCCAATATTGTGGAAAAATTCCTGAAGTAAATGAACGGTTAATTTTTTTTTTTTTTAAATAGTTTTATTCATTTTTCTAATATATAATTAATAATTCCAAAACAAAACTTAAAAATAGAATTTCTTATATTATATAACATAACTTAAAGTATTCATATGACTAACTTATAACTATCTCGCTTTTTTACTTACATTTAATCATAGAGTAATCATATAAATAGAGTATTCACGTAGAACAATTTGTTAATCATTTTCTTCTAAAAATCCCGTTGTTAATCATTTTCTTCTAAAAATTGACTAGCAAATTTTGTTCTATGTGAATACTCTATTTATATGATTACTCTATGATTTAATATTAATTGGATATTATGTACATATTTACATTTGAATTATATAATTTTGGTTATGTTATATTTATTGTTTTTTTTTTTTAAATAACTAACGGGCTAATTTTGGTACAGGAAAAAATTTATTCAGAACAAAAAACCAGTTTTTGAAAAAAAAAATTTTGTAAAACTTAAATACTACACTACACTAACTAACAATAAAAACTTAACTAATAATTAAAAACTAGCTTAATTCTAATTGTTTCCAAAATAGAAGTTGGGAATTTTTTAATTTGTGTTGATTAGGAACATATTTATCAAATGAAAATATATCTGCATCATTCACATCACTTACATTTGTACCTAGTGGTACTTTTTTATTCCAACTATTTTTTTTATAGTCATACTCGCTATTTTCGATATAATTATTTTTATCTAGGAATACAAATCCCTCTGGCGGTATGAATCCCGTATCTAATGACCTTTTAATGTATAGGTCGTTTTCGTAACAAAGGTGGCTTATTAAGGAATTTTCTAGAATTTCGTTGCTCCGTTGGATATGGTTTCGTATGAGATGAATAATAAAATTATAGATTCTGATAATATTGGCCTTTGATTAAACTGCCTCATTAGAATGATATGTGCAGATAGTTTGATGTAGGCTTTCTGTCCGAAATTGTACATGCTCTTAGGCATTTTCGTTCAAATATTCTGACTTTTTCCATCATAGAAGAATTGATGTTAAACCAGATCGGATAACCATAAGTAAATATTGGCCTTATCAGGTTCTTGTGTAAAAGTAGTTTGGCTTTGCTACACAGAATTTTTGAATAAAAAAGATTACGTAATGTTAGAAAAGATAACGTCATTGCTTTTCTTATTTGATTTTTTATATGTTCTTTGAAGTTATAGTTATGGTATTATAAAATATCTACATATATCTACATATTGTCTGGAGCATTTATATAGAATTCTCTCCAATGTAATATTATAATTGACCAAGTTGACAGTGTCACGGAAAAAAACACTCTCGCATTTTTGGTAATTAATTTTAGGTTTCTATCTGACACTGTACTCAACCTGTACTTTATTAAATAGTTTCTGTAAATAGTATTAAGATGTTTTGATATTTTGATTCGCTGTATAGTTCGCTGTTTGGCCGGTTTTTTTTATTGGAACTAGCAATGCCTTTTTCCAATCTTGTGGGACATAACTTACGTTGAAACAATTATTGAATATTATACAATACCTTTCTCTTAGGGAATCAAGGAGTTGCTTTAAAACAATGTTAGGAATGTTATCGATATCAGAAGATTTTTTATTTACTAAGTTATTGAATATTTCTTTAAGATCCTGAATTGTAATGAAATATTTATTTTGAGTTTGGTCTGCCCTTAATTTATTTGCCTTTAGTGTGTTATTGAATTTTATTACCGAAATATTGGAATTTTTATTGTTTTGAATACATGTTTTTCAATTATTTATAGAATTCATGACTTGATTATCATATGGAGAAAATCTTTGGTTTGTTTGGCTATGTACTTGTCAAAGATGAGATCCTATGGTATTTAGAATGTCATTTTCGTTTTCGATGCAGAAGTAATCGTTATCTATTTTTAATTTGTTCTTGTTTATACCAGCTTGTTCAATTTTGAGAATATGACTACGGTGAATTCTTAATTTGTGAATTTTTTCAGGATTAAACGACTTGTATATTTTTTGATTTCGGCAAACATGTTTTTATTGTTTCAAACTTTTATATTAGGCAGTATTTATTAATATTTAATATAAAATTTTGTTTTATTAAGCAATTAATATTCTTTAAAAGGGAATTTATTAAATTTATTGAAGTAGTATTAATGGCATTTAATTTTAATAATTTAAAATTGAAACTTAGTAGTTGGCTCTAACTTTTTTTAATTGGTTGATAACCCGGTTAACATAAATATCAATGCTATTTTTGTTGGAATTTAATAGGGGTATTGATTTTTGCATGGCTTTTTGGATAAAAAAGTTAAATATTTTTTACAAGCGCGTTTATTTCGGTAATTGACAAATTTCTATCATTGGGCATGCTGCTTAGGGATTCATCAAGCTGAATGTCAATGTTAATATGTTGCCGAAATTTGTTCCAGTTCCAGATTTTCCATAAAGGAAGTGTTAATTGTTTGTAGAGGTTATGGTGAATTCATTTTCTCTAAGTGATATTCCAAGTGTAAATAGCTAGACGTTCGCTGTCGTAAATTAGAGTTTCTAATTTGCCAGTATTAGTCGTTTTCAATGTAAGTCTGGCATCGGCTAAAACTAAATCTAGAAACGAGTTTCCCATAGGGTACGAAGGTATTTCGGTGGCGTACAAAGAAGTTTTATATAATATTCGGTTATCTTCAATAATTTTATTGTGCAGTACTTCCCGAGGATTATGGTGAGTATTTCCCCAAGATTGGTGTTTGGCATTTAGATCACCGCAAATAATGTAATGGTTATATAATTCGGAAAGTTTGAAATTTCAAAGAGTTTTATCAGTTCATTGTGGAATGAGTCCTGATGACTCACTGGCACATATATAGATAAAATAATAAGTTTATTATTATTTTCCCCGTTTTGTTTTCACTGCGCACAAACTTCTATACAGCAAAAAGATTTTAAAAGTTCGGTTTGAAGTCTTCGAAATTTTAAACTTTTCCTTTATTGCAGTAAGACTTCCGATTGTAGGTGAAGCTCTATCGTGTCTAATAATATTATATCCTTTAATTTATATACGATTAGTTTTATTTAGTTTCGTCTCAGATAACATTACTACATCCGGATTCTGCTTGTTTAGAAAATCTATTATTGACAACTACTGGTTGTAATATGATATACAAGAGTTGTTATTATTAGATATTATTTTTAATTTACTTTGTCTCAAAGCGTTGTTAAACATTGAAGTTTTCGAATAGAAAATCAGTTCTGTCAGCTTGACTTCTTTTTGTTTCCATTACTTTAAAACTCTGGCCCAAGTTTGATATTATATTTTTTATTTATTTATTTCAATTATTACTGGGATTTAATCCACCAGTGGAATTTGTATTTAAGGTTTTTGTATTAGTATATTTATTTCCAGCTGTAATACTGGCATATGATAAATTAGAACTAGTAAAATTTGACGCTATAGTAATTTTTTTACTGCCTTCGCTACCTGGTTTTCCTTTACTATTTCCAACTTTTACTGTCTACCTTTGAACACTGAGCACTATGCAATAAAGTTGGTCCTTTGCGCTATTTCTCATGATGTCGCATTGATTAGCCAAGTGGTTCCCACCACACTTAACGTATTTCAGCTCCATATTGCAATTATATGCCGAGTGGTTGAACCGCTGGCACCTGGTGCATTGTGCAATAGGCGATTTGTTGAAAAATTCCCCTTTTATAATCTGGTTATCAAGATCTTTTATTTTATATAAGTTGTTGATGTTGCTTTGTGGCCCTATTTGTACTATGTAAATTGGCAGCTTTATATTGCTTGCTAACGGTTTTTTTGTTTGTTAGTCTTAAAACTTTATTAATATTTATTTCTTCAACCGCTTGTACTTGTATTTCTTCTGGCTCATAGTTGTTGTGAAGACCTTTTAATATTACGTTAATTGGTTTTTGGTCTTTTGGTGTGTATGAAAAACATTACACTTCAGCACTCTTTAACGCATTAAATATTTTTTTGGAGTTCTCTGTATTGTTTGCATAAAGCATATGCATTTTATTGGTAGATTTTATTAAAAACTCATTAACTTTGAATTGTATTTTTATCATTTTTTTATGGTAGGGATATCTACTGTTTTTAATATTATTGGCGGAATTTTTTTTTTTTTTTTAAATTAATATTTTCTATATTTTTATTGATAGCGGCATCATTGCTACTTGGGTGTTTTTCAAATGTTTTACTATTGGGTATATTTTACTTAGTTTACTATTTATTGTTTGTGCCGTTTTTTCGTTAATATTATTATTATTATTTTTGTTTAGAACTTGAATAAAATCATTGTTCGAATCTTCATTACTGGGTTCTTCTAATTCCATATCGTTGAGAATATGAAATTGATTAGAATTATTTTGTATTTTATTGTCAATGTTTCTATTTTTGTTATTATTTTTTAATAAATCGCTTAATTTTTTTTTTAATTTGAGTAGTTATTTTTTTTAATAATGAATTGTCTAAAATGAATTCTTTGTATTTTTCTAATTTTTTTTAAATACTTTATCTGTAACTTGTTGTGATTTTGCTTTTCTTGGTAACATTTTGGTGAGAATTTTTTTCACTTTATTTTTATTATTAATTTCTTTTTTTGTTGAGCGATTCTGACCATGTGGTCAAATAACACTAGTGTTTATATGTTATTATATCACAGATATATTTATTTTTAATTTTTAATTTGCTAATTTATTTTGTTTCTTTTTTCTTAATTTATAATAATTTTTAACCTTTTTATACTTAAGGTAAATTTTTTTTTTTGCTAAATTTGTTTCTCCGTGTGAAAACTATATTTTTCAGTCCTTCTACTTTGAAAGATTTTAATAATCTCAATGAACAGTTAAGTAATAACGATAATGGTAAGGGAAAAGAGTCGGAACAATTTTTTAAAATTAATCCTGGTACTTTGTCTGGTTCAGGGAAAGAATCACTGTTTAACTTATAATTGAAATTTTGAACCCACATTGAATCCCGATATCAGCACTTTTTGCGAAATTTTTTGAAGGTGCTTCCCACAGGAGCTATTTTTTGAATGAAAATTCATATCTCAAAAACTACTAGGGAGCTTCCGTTCAAATTTAAGACACAAGTTGAATTTCGATAAAAACGCTTTTTCTTATTAGAAAATTTTGGGGACGTGCATCTTGTTGGAGCTTAGTTTTGGACCAAAATCTTTATCTCAGAAATTAATGGGCTAACGGTTCAAATTTTGTACCCATGTTGCTTCCTGAAAACAAATTCTTTACCAAAGTTTAGGGAACCTGATTCTACATGGCCTACGTGACCAATTTGGTTCAAATTGAATACACGCATCTTATGTTCCGATAAAAAAAACTTTTGGGCTTCAGAAAATTCGAGGAAACACTTACGGCCGAATCTCTTATTTTCTTCTTTATTTTCTTATTGTCAAATCGAAAAGGAATTAACAGAATTTACCTAATTTTGTCTTAAAGTTTTTTTAAATTTGAAAGTGAACAAATCACTTACAACAAAATGTTTGACAAATTGATGTGCTACAAAGGTTTTCCTCTGGTAGAAAGAATATTTCTAGCGTGTTGGAAAACCATCGATCATTGAGACAGGGCAATAAAAAACAAAAAAAAAATCTTATTAGACCGGCATGCCGAAACGGTTTAACGAAATTCAATAAAAATTTATTTTTCGTCTTTTTAAATACCATGGAAGCTCCTCTTAAAATTGCACACAATTCTTTTGCAACAATTTTTTTACAGATAGACTTGTCGGAAAGGGTTAATGGATCGGAACCTAAACAATCCAGTGATCTTCTATGCCAAGAAACAATATTTCTACAAAGTTTCAAGTCAATTGGTCACAGTGCTTAGACACAGTGCTGGGTTAACGGACTACAGATAATAAATATCTGTATTTACTTCCGCTTCAAATATATATGAAGTGGACTAGGAGTTGTATCATATACCTACCCGAACCAGTCAAAATTTTTAAAACTGGTAAAAATCGTATGTTTATTTTTGAAATGTTACCTTATGGGAATTTGAAGTTGAATGGCAGCTACCCGGACACAGTCAGAATTTTGGAAAACAACATATTACGGGTTCGATTCCAAGTAACAAAATACCATCCTGTAAAGTTTGCTTCAAATGGGTCCATGTGTCTCGAAGGAGTTTTGACACAAAGTTACATACATGCACACATTATTCTTTATAAAAAAATTTATGGGTGCATTTCAGATCTGTAACACTCTCGGTTTTTGAAAAAAAAATTATGGTTGCTATGTAGCATCTATCCGAACCAGGCAATTTAAAAAAAGGTAAAAGACATGTTTGCTTTATATCAAGAACCCACCGAATCAAAAAAGTTCGGGTATGTAGCGTCCTTGGTGTTTGAAATTTTTCATGGGCCCTAGGAATTGTAGGGCAACTACCGGAACCAGTCTGAATTTCAAAAAAAGATTAAATTGGTGCTAGAAGTTGCAGTTACCCGAACCTATCCAAATTTCGGAAAACGGTTACGGACATATTTGTTAATTTTTTATAAAGTTTCGACGTACAAATTTTCAGGTTTGTTACTTGTTTAGTGTTTGAAATATTCTTAATGAGTTCTAGGAGTTTAGTTGCATCACAGCTATCCGAACATATTATCGGACACATCATCGGACCGCATTATAAAGTACTGCGTTACTGTCCGAACATATCATCGGACAGTATTATAAAGTACTGTGTTAATTATATTTTCATGCATAACTTTGCATAACTTTGCAAAATTTCATACTTTTCATAAATTTCATACTTAAAACTATGGACATATAAAGCAAACATAAATAAAACAAAAAAAAAAACAGATTTCCTTTTTTTAGTTAAGTATATTAAAAAAAAAAAAAATATGTACCTAAGTATTTCATTTTTTAATTTTTTGATAATTTTCATAATAATTGTAAAAGATTTTAGTAATAAATGGATTTTTTTTTTGTTGAATTTCTTTTTTAATTCTTTTTCTTTTTAGATTGTTGAAAGGAGAAAAGAAATTTCAAACTAATTTCGAAATGATAATAGATAAATTAGAGTGACATGTTACCTATTCTTTTATCTATTATCTATATGTTTTAATTTTTTTTGCTTATAAATAACAATACGTAAATTCTTTAATTTAGTAAGTAGAAAAATACCATTTGAGAAATTTTTATTTATTTTACCAAATCTGAGTTTCACAACTACCTGGAGCAACAATGAAAATTGTCGCCATATTTTTCTATAAAATGTATGACGTTAGGAAAGTTTATCCTGAGAACGAATAAAATATTAAATTTAGAGATTTTTTGTTTGGCATAACTAGGTACTAGGTAACTAGGTACTAGGTAACTAGGTACTAGGTAACTAGGTACTAGGTAACTAGGAACTTCACTAGTGGTGAACTAAGTAAATGTTGTGGTAAAATGCTGCTTTGTAAACACAGGGAAAATCTTGTTTTAACAAAAAAAAAATAACGGGTTTCATTCACCATTGAAATCATCGTATTTTTTGTTTTATCGTCTACAGTTTCTGCATACAGAAACTTGTAATTTTGTAAATTATGTTTAATTATACACATCCATATGTTATATATAATACACGAACATATGTATATATTATATTAATTTAAATTGTGGGTCGATTGAATTAGTTGGGGTTGGTTGTTTGATTCAACATATAATTTATTTGTTGTAAATTGGTTTTAGTACAGTACAATGTAGTAAAAAAAAAAGTATACATATGTATGTATATGTATAACTAATCCAAATAATATTAACATAATAACAAAAAAATAATGTAGCGTATTTTCGCGGTTGATTGCATTGACATAAAAACCTTCATGTTGACCTTGTTAATGACCTTATTTATTTTTATTACACCAGTAGTATAAACGAGAATATTTTTGACAATTATTATTATTATTTTTTTTTGTTTTTACGTTTTCCTTTATGTTTTCTTTTTGTTTAATTTAATTATCATTCAAAGTTTGAAATGGAAAAGTAACAGGATTTTTTTTATCTATTTTATTTTTAGATTTTTTTATGGTGATTGCATAACAGCTAGGTATACGAGTAAATTATAATTTCATTTGAATTCACTGATAAATAAATTATAATAAAGGGTCTGTTATTAAATATTATAAACTATAAATTTTCGTTAAAACTATTACAATAAATTGTTTCACTTTTAAAGTTTCTTCATTATATTTTAACGTTTCCTAAATCTTGATTGAATTATTTAAAACCCTGAGAGATAATTAAATATTTAAAAATTCTTTAAATAACTTTTTTTAATTTGACATAAAAATACTAAGGTGAATAATTTGAGATTTCTCTTTTGACAGTACTTAAAAGTAACTGCAAATTGATTCACAAATTTTTTGTGCAATATTCATTTACATAATATAAAGTATAAAAAGTATAAAAATAGAAATAGGTACCTGACTTTATGAAGTTGTACATAAGTTTACAACACTCAAATTAAATTAATAGAGAATAGAGAATTTATTAATATGAGGTTTATTGTGTGGAATATAAAATTCTTAAATGAATAATTTAAGTTGAATATTTTTAATTACATATTTTACATTTCTAATTATATTTTCTGTTAATATTTCAATTACATAGGTATGTATATATTTAACATTAGGTATAAATAAAATAATAAATCAAATCAAATATAATTTTACCTAATTAAATATTACGCATCATATTTTTTCATTGATAATATTTTAGTTTTTACTGTTTAAGCTAATAGCTCTGGAAGGTATTGCTTTTATCATAATTTTAATTATGGTAAATAAGGAAATAATAATAATGTTATTGTTAGTAAGTACATATTAAATCTAATAATAATAATAATACAAGTTTCTTGATTAATTTCAAAATATTCATTTTTATTTTAAAACCTTTTTTATTTGCAAATATTTGTAAATTTGATTTATTTCTGAATTTATTACATATTCAATATTTTCATTCAAACTTGTATTTGATTGACTATTCACACATTCGATTTTTATTTTTTATTCATAAAATTTTGAAATAAAAAAGCACACAAATTTTTATCCAATATTGTTATACAAAAATATCTTTTTATAATTTTCCAAAATTAAACTTTTTCCTTTATTTTTAGAATTTTATATCTTTTCTTAATTTTTTAAGATAATAATAATGTAGCAAGCAAGTCATAACAAGAAATATTTTATTTATTTTTTTTTTTTTATATTTTCCGCACCACATTAAGTTAACATATTGAACCAGCATCGAAAAGCTTTTGACTGACAAGAATTTAAAAAAAGAAAACAAAAAATACTCATAAGTTTTACTTCTTCCGTTTTTCTATTATTGTTTTTGTTGTTGTTTTTATTTCTACGTTTGTAGGCTTGTTTATAACGGCGTTTACATTTCTAATAATGAATCATGAGTATAATAGAAACTGTTATAAATGTTGAAGAAAAAGAAAAACGATAATATCAAAGAAAATTAAAATAAATTAGATTAAAAAAGGATAGAAACAAAAATATAACAACCCACTCTGCAATCTAAAGGAATTAAAGCAACATTTTTTGAAAAATATGTAATACATTCAAAAAATGTTATTTATTTTTAATTACAATCCTCATCGTGTTAGAATAGCTTCTAAGAGTACTAGATAAAACCAATGGCTTAAGACTTGGTCAATAGAGGTAAATGAAATAAAGTTATTGCACGAAACTAAAAGATTTTAAACATGTTCAACAACAAATCTAAACAACGCAAAATTTATCTACGAACTTTATGTAGATCGTAACTAGAATGATATGAAAAGCACAACATAAATTTTAAAAAATTGAAAATTAAATTCAATAAAATGTAAATTGTATGAATCACTGGACTTATTGTTTTATTACTTGTAATAAAACAATTCTGTGGTTTTATGACAAAAGATGATAACTGCATTTTTGGCATTTCTTGTAAATCGCAATTGAATAAAATTTAGTATAGAATTTGCTATACTTTTCTAGTTATTTTTGATTTTTAAAAAATATTTTTAATGAAATTCTTTTGAAAATCTTTAAAAAGATATGATCTTTGAAATCATTTCAATAATTTTTTAATTTTGGTAAAATGTTTACCTTTTCTTTTAATTTTTAAATAACTTATTCATTTTTGTTACATAAAAGTTATTGCTGAAGAACATGATAACTTCAGTTATACAGTTTATACAAAAAAAAAATGTGTATAATACCCAGTAAAATTTTTTAAGATACATGGAAATGCAAAACTGTATATCTTAACATATCTTTTTTTTTTGTACTTTTCGGTAAGTGTTGCCTCCATAACTGCCTAAGTGAAGTTATATGCTTATGTAAAATTTACAACGGCAGTTGTTAGTTATTCAGTTTTGAGTTTATAAATTACTCAATATTATTAAATTTTTTTTATTTGAAAGAGCTTAAAATTTTATATATATAAAATGGCATTCATAACTAAAATTCGACAAAATTGCAGTTATCACCTTTCGTTGTAAAACCACAGAATTGTAATTTCCTATCGTCACTTTATTTATTTTAATTCGTCTACAAAGTTAAATTTTACAGACTAGCAACAAAAAAACAAAAAAAAATCAAACTATATATAAAAATAAGAAAAAAACAAAAAAGAGTACTTAAAATTATTCAAAAATATAATTAACACTATACTATAACCAACTATAACGCAAGATCTTTAAATTGAGTTCTATTTAATAAAAAAACATCAATATTATTATTTACAGCTAAAAATTCATTTAGTATACCGGAACACCTTGAAACCGGTTAAATTCTACTAATTAGTACAATAAAATTGAGTATTCAACAATTTCTGCGATCTTAGTAGGCTCGGTGGTATTGCTAAGTCGAAACTCTGTAATAAATTAGATGAATCAATATGCGATGTCAAAAAATCGCGAGCAAACATAACACAGAAAACAGATCTTCTATTAGACAGCTTTGTTATTCTTAACAGGGCGAAACGAGTAAACTTTTTTTGAATTTTTTCAATTCTTAATACGTGGATATTGTAATAAGGATTCCAAATAATTACACCGTATTCTAAAATTGATCTTACCAGAGATACATATAACGCTTTAAGCGTATATGGATCTCTAAAATCGATAGAGTTGCTTCAAATGTTTTTCGAAAACAAAATAATTTAGATATCGGTCTATAATTTTTAATATTATTTATTGGGCCGGATTCGTGAATTGGTGTGATCCTGGATAATTTCCAGCCATCAAGAAAATCCATCCTGTTGAGAGAGCAGTTAAATATTATTGTTAACGGAACAGCTAATGCAGAACAATTTTTCCCTAAAATAAGTGGAATGTCATCGGGGCCACTGCTGTTGTTCCCATTTAGTTTAGTAAGAGCTACTAAAATTTCGTTTTTCTCAAGTATTATATTACCTAAGTAAAAAATTGGAGTAACATTAGCAAAACTATTTCTTACATCGGCTTGTGTTGAGGTGTAACAAAATTTGTCGAGGAAAACCACTTATATTCCTCTTTTTGTTTATTACTGACCAAAAACTATTGCTATAATTTCTAACTTTACACTCCAAAGCCCACATATAATTACGATAAAGGAAGCGGTTAAAAACTCCAATTCCCTTAGTAATCTTTCAAAATGTTTCTTGTCTGCAAGAAGATCTGTTTTTCGGTACATTTTATGAGCTTTATTTTATGAGTTTTTAGTCTTAACAAATTGCAGTTGAACAATTTAGTATTATTTGACAATACAGTTTTTTTTTCGGAACAAACATTTCTGTCGAATTCGACATTAATAAAGGCATTATATATATCGAGTAGCCACACTAAACTATAGTGCAACAAACTTTTTCACACTTTTAAAAAAAATTTCTAAAATAATTATTTCAAACGACAATCAAATATCAATCATATTTCAAAACATCCGTATAAACCTTTTACAAGAATTGAAATACATAGTACATATTAAATCAATTAACTTTCTTTCTTTTTATCTTTGTAAACGAGACAAAAATGGGTAAATAAAAATAAAAGTTAATAAAAAAAAAATACATGAGCAATAATGTTGATAGAACACAACAATAACTAAAGTTAACAATAACAGTAACCAATGTGCATACCAATATTCGCAAAGAAGGACCAGAATGAAAATGACAATATGTAATTAAAAGTAAATGAGTAACAACTACAACAAAAACAAACAAAATTCAAATAAAAATTTAATCGAAAAGGAAAATTAAAATTTCTAGACTCGGAAAATCGTAGAGTAAATTCTAAAAAAAAAAATTTACAAATGCAACATTTTATTTTTTACTACTAATAGTGTAGAATGAGAAGAACAAAAACAAAATCAGTATGGATACGAAAACAAAAAAGGTATAAAAATAAAAGGAAGGATAAGAAAGAATCGGTATAATATACTAGTAGTAGCGCATGAGCATATCACCACACAAAGTAATTACCACCAGACTATTAATAGCACATAAATGTTAAAAAATGTAAGAAAAATTAAATAAAAATAAAAATCTTAAAATAAAGACAATATATAAAAGCCTTTGCTTTTTTTTATATATTTATTTTCTTTTGTTGTACTGTTGTTGGTCTGTAGGTATTATTATTCTTTGTCAGTATCCTAACCTGTAAAATGTAAAATTTTCTTAAATAATAATATATAAATAATATGTAAATGAATATCAATTATACAATTGTAATAACATGAATATAAAATACGAGCTTTTATACATATTCATATATAAATAGCGTTATGTCCATCGTGAATAAATAATATGATTTTTAGGAGTATGAAATTTATACCCATGCACAAATAACGGTTAAGTTAAATAATACCGTGTTTCGACTTGTGTACCTGTTTATATAACGATTTATAGGAGTATGGAAAGATTTTTAATGTACATATAATAATATTTATATATAAATGTGTAGTATATATACATATTATAGGATGTGTACCTATATCCAAATACAAATATGTAGTTAAATGTGTATAAAACTAATTGAAGTGATTTTTATTTTTGAATATGATGAATGTCGAATATCCGAAGGATGGAAATTTTTTTAAAAATAAATAACATTTCTAGGACAAGTTAGTATGAATACAAGTATACATATTATGTTGTATACTAGCATTGTATGTTACCCGACATTGTCCGGGTTGAGCACAAAATGTATAGAATTTACTTCAATGAGGTTTAATTTATGAATCGAATTAAAAAAAATTGGTTTATCAAAAATATTCTAATATTTTTTTCACTACGATAACAAATCAACAATACTACAACTCAACTTAAACTATACTTATATTGAAATTATTTCTTTTTATTTTTTTTTGATGAAGTATAAACAAACCCATACGTTCTACATGTCCTAGAGAGTATGGATGAAAATGCTCCGTCCGGCTAGGAAACTCTTCGAATCCAAGCTCAAGGGAACGCGTTGTCGAGGCCGGATTTTTTTTTTGTTTTATTAAGAAATATTTTTTTTATTATTATGTATTATATTATTAAATTTTATAATATAATATAATTAATAAAAAAAAAACAATATTTTTTTAATAAAAAAAAGGAATTTTTAATTATTATTCTCTTCTCAATTTTTTCAACAAATTGATTAGTTTGAAATAAATCTAAGCATACAAATTATATATACTTATTACTTATCCATACATGGAATGTATTCACAGTTGACAGTTTTGACAAAGAATATCTATAATAAGAAGGTTCACTGGAATAAAATTTTATAATTTGTCAATGTGTTGGTCACCATTTTTCCAGTCGATTTCCAATATTGTAAGAAATAGATAGTCATAAGAATTTAATTTGTGAAAGAGAGATAAAAATTCAAAATACAAAGTGGAAAAAAAATGAACGAACAATTTTTTTGTATGAAAGATATATTGTCTTTATTTGTAGTTAGTTAGTTTAATTCCAAATTAAAATTTGTTTCAGCACCGCACACCAAACACTTAACAAGATGATGTTTTCTCAATTTCGAAACATTTTTAAAAAGTTGTGTATAGAATAGTTTTTATAAAAACTTTTTTTAAGCGTTAGAGTTGATTTATTTTTAAATATAACATACTGCTTAATTTTGATATATAATCTGCATTTTTTTTTTCTAAGTACTTTCTTATATACTAATTTTTTTTTAAAAATGCATATCAATAAAAAATATTATTTATTCAAATTTGATATGTTCATATTATTAATATTCAACTTTGTTACCTATTTATAAAATTAACAGGTATCTAAATGCATTATATTACTTATAATATAATATGTATTATTAGTTCATTGATGATTAAAATGCACAATTTAATTTTTCAGAAACTAAAAAGGCATCGGATTATTCATAAAAAAACAAACCGCTTGATATTCTTTTTAACTACCTATTTCAATACCTGAAAAACTGTATATTGAAAATACATGAATGATAAAAAATATACTTCCCTTATAAGCCAATAAAATAAAATAATATGATATTTAAGAAATAACATATGTTTTTGAAACGAATATTATTTTATATAGGGATCTGTAAAAATTAATCATTCAAAATTTATTTATTCTCATTCCCTTATAAATTTAATACGTTTATTCTAAAAAAAATTCGTACACAAAATTTCAGACGACTGTACACATGAAAAATCTCTAGTGGGCTAAATAAATAAACAAAAATCTCCCGTGGGCTATTTAAAATTACATTGCAAAAATCAAGTGGTTTTTTAAATGGTTTATATCGCACTCTTTCTTTCTCACAACTTCTTACATAAGAAAATATTTACAATAGTTCTTTGCTTCTTTAACTAATGGTTTTTGTTTTGTAAATGGGTTTGTGAAAATATCTTTGACTTCCAGTGAACCTTCTTATTATAGATATTCTTTGGTTTTGACACTATGATTTATCATGTAGATGTATGTATATAATATATATTATGCCAATTAGCATTTAGCCTACCTATATATGTATACTAAAACCAAAGAATATCCATAATAAGAAGGTTCACTCGAAGTCACGATATTTTTACAAACACATTTACAAAAATAAACCATTAGTTAAGGAAGCAAAAAACTATTGTAAATATTTTCTTATGTAAGAAGTTGTGAGAAAGAAAGAGTGCGATATAAACCATTTAAAAAACCACTTAATTTTTGCAATGTAATTTTAAATAGCCCACGGGAGATTTTTGTTTATTTATTTATCCCACTAGAGATTTTTCATGTGTACAGTCGTCTGAAATTTTGTGTACGAATTTTTTTAAAAATAAACGTATTAAATTTATAAGGGAATGAGAATAAATAAATTTTGAATGATTAATTTTTACAGATCCCTATATAAAATAATATTCGTTTCAAAAACATATGTTATTTCTTAAATATCATATTATTTTATTTTATTGGCTTATAAGGGAAGTATATTTTTTATCATTCATGTATTTTCAATATACAGTTTTTCAGGTATTGAAATATGTAGTTAAAAAGAATATCAAGCGGTTTGTTTTTTTATGAATAATCCGATGCCTTTTTAGTTTCTGAAAAATTAAATTGTGCATTTTAATCATCAATGAACTAATAATACATATTATATTATAAGTAATATAATGCATTTAGATACCTGTTAATTTTATAAATAGGTAACAAAGTTGAATATTAATAATATGAACATATCAAATTTGAATAAATAATATTTTTTATTGATATGCATTTTTAAAAAAAAATTAGTATATAAGAAAGTACTTAGAAAAAAAAAATGCAGATTATATATCAAAATTAAGCAGTGTATGTTATATTTAAAAATAAATCAACTCTAACGCTTAAAAAAAGTTTTTATAAAAACTATTCTATACACAATTTTTTAAAAATGTTTCGAAATTTAGAAAACATCATCTTGTTCAGTGTTTGGTGTGCGGTGCTGAAACAAATTTTAATTTGGAATTAAACTAACTAACTAAAAATAAAGACAATATTTTTTTCATACAAAAAAAATTTTCCACTTTATATTTTGAATTTTTATCTCTCTCTCACAAATTAAATTCTTATGACTATCTATTTCTTACAATATTGGAAATCGACTGGAAAAATGGTGACCAACACATTGAAAAATTATAAAATTTTATTCCAGTGAACCTTCTTATTATGGATATTCTTTGCTAAAACAGCTAAAATGTAGGTACAATAAATATATGTAATATAAATTGTACTGTATTTTTGTAAGGAAATCTTATTAGTATTTGGTGAAATGTTATGTATATCGAACCGAATGTTATGTTAAAATTTTATTGTTCAAATTTATTTTACAGATTTTATAATATTTAATTTTAATAAAAAAGAAACATATTTTAATTGATGATCAAAAGTAAATAATACAAAAAAAGTTTTAAATTTGTACCTTTCTTTTATTTAAATAAACAATAAAATAAACTTTTCATTTCGTTTAAATTATATCTTATATTATATTACACAAGGAAGGCCATGTGGGGAATATCTTATATTATAATACACAAGATGAACGACGTGGTGAGTAAAGAAGCAAGAATAATTGAATAGTAAATTATTTACACCACAAAAATATTAAAATTTTAGAAGTTCTTGGTGCTGAATACTTAAAACATTTCAAATATTTACACCAAATAGTGACGGTTTTTTCCAAGTTGAGCGCAATCTATACTCTAAAAGAAATTTCAATTACGGGAAATTTTGAAAAAAGCTTCATAAAAATTCTGTCATTTTAAATAAACACACAAACTTATAGAAAAAGGTACAAAAACATAAACAAAAATTGAAAACAAAACAGAAAAACAAAAATCAGATCAGATCAGATCTTCAAAAATTATATAATTTTTTTTTTTTTTTTTTTTTTTTTTTTTTCCAGATAGTAGTAAATCATCGAAAGAGGCTTCAGGGACTACCTATTACCGGGGAAGGCAGTTTGAAGGACTGTGGGACTTTAACCCACTAAAAACTCCTATCATTATTGCAACATTAAAACTAGTCTTATAGACTAACCATTAATTTACATTTAACTCAAAGAAACATAGATACCTTTGATCTACCAAAATCCAATAAGGTTTTAATAGATAAAAGGTTTTAACCTAACTCAAGTGGTCTTGTTCGTTTTAGTCGCTTCACAAAGTTTTGATTGTCAATTAAGCTAGAAGCTTCGGTATTGACATGTTGGATCAGACGAGTTTTATGCCGTGCAGCGCATTTAATTATTTCGTCTTTTATAGATGAGATCTTCAGATCTCGATGAATATCGGCATTGCGAACATACCATGGAGCATTGACTATGTTGCGCAGTACCTTATTTTGGAACGTTTGGATAGTTTGAATATGGATTTGTTTAGCACATCCCCATATTTGAATACCGTATGCCCAGACTGGCTTCAATATTTGATTATACATCAAAACTTTGTTATAGGTCGAGACCGTAGAATTCCGCCCAATCAGCCAGTATATGTCTCTATATTTGAACTGGAGTTCTTGTTTTTTGATTTTCACATGCTCTTTCCATTTCAGTTTTGCATCCAAGGTCATGCCAAGATATTTAGCTTTATTCTCGTATGGAATCACGACATCATTAATTTTAACTGAGAGAGGAGTTACTATGTTTTTATAGGTGAAGTTTACATGACTAGATTTGGCTTCATTTAATTTAATTTTCCATTTTTTGCACCAGTTGGAAATATCGTCATTAGCTTTTTGCAGTTTGTTTGTAGCTTCTTCTATAGTAGAACCAACTGCCATCAACGCTGTGTCATCTGCAAAGGTTGCTATTTTTATATTTTCTACATCGGGTATATCACAGGTGTATAACAAATATAAAATTGGACCCAGTATACTACCTTGCGGTACTCCAGCTTTTATATCTCTTAGAGAGGAGTATTCATTCTCATTTTTAACTCGAAAAACTCTATTTGAGAGATATGATGAAAATAATTGAACATAATTTTTAGGGAGCAAACAACTTAGCTTTTTGATGAGTCCTTCATGCCAAACTTTATCAAAAGCTTGGGCTACATCTAGAAATACTGAAGAACAAATTTGTTTATTTTCCAGTGCCCTTTCTATAATGTCTGTTATTCGATGTACTTGATCTATTGTTGAGTGTTTTTGCCTAAACCCAAATTGGTGATTAGGTATTATATTCCTGTTTTCTATGAGGGGTTGAATCCTTCTCAATAGTAACTTTTCAAACAACTTCGATATTGTAGGGAGCAAAGATATCGGCCTGTAGGATTTGGTGTCGTTAGCAGGCTTTCCTGGTTTTTGGATCATTATTATCTCGGCAACTTTCCATATACTAGGTACGTGTTTAAGCTTAATACAGGCATTCATTATATATACCAAGAGTGTGAGAACTTTGTTGGGTATATTTTTTAGCACATTTGAAGTTATTAAATCAAAACCTGGGGCTTTATTTAATTTTAGGTTTTTTATTTCCTTAATTACTTCTTTTCGACTTATTAAGGGAATATTTATATCTTCATGGTTATATATTTCAGTTAGATCAATAACAGTGTTCATTTCATTGGGCTTAAAAATTTCAGCGAGATGATCTGCAAAAGTGTCAGCTTTTTCTTTATCGCTTCTTGCCCATGAGCCATCATTTTTCCTCAGTGGTGCAGAATGCACAATAGACTTCTTCATTTTACTCGTAGCTTTCCATAAAGAATAATTTGTTTCTTTAGTAGCTGTTAAATTTTCTAGGTAATAATTCAGAGATCTATCATTTAATCTCTTTATTTCTCTCTTTAGCTCCTGACTTTTATTATTAAGATCCGTTTTGCTGGATGGGTCACGCGTTTGTTGCCACCTCCTTCTCGCTTTTCGTTTCTCTTTTACCATGTTAAGGATATACACCGGATATCTAGTAATTAATTACCGGATTAACACCGGAATTATATAATAAAATAGTTTTATTTCATTTGCTTCTCCTATCATTAAAAACATATATGCAGTAAAACACGGTTATTGTCATTCGCTAAATTTCAGTAATATTTCTGACTATAAGCGTTTTGTTACTATAGGAGTAGTCAAATAAAAATTGCGTCTTTATAAACAAAATCAAATTCAATCACATATTTTCCGTATAACAATTTTAAACTTTATTTTATTCATTAATATCAATTCTGTTATGTAATCACAAAATATACATATTTGTAATAAAGAACAGAAAAAAACTATATATATATATATCAGTTTTTTAATAAAATAATTCATTGTTGACCTATTACTATAACAGAATCATGACTACAAACGTTTTTGACTATAAACGAATTAAAATACATCGATCTACTACGTTGAGAGTAATGGGATTTTAATGTGTTAATTTAATTTTAAATGATAAAAAGTTTATGATTTCGGCTTTATATCAAATGTGGTATTGAAATTAAGCCAAAAAAGTATAAACTGATTTTTAATCATATTTCTTTTTAATTTTGACTTTATTTCAACACTGATATAATATAAAGTAAGAAAATGTCATTTGGCTTTATTTCTTTCGGATTTACTTCAGATAAAATTTTCATAAATTATATAATCATCTATTTGATGATACTGTTGGTATGAATTTACATATAAACTAAGTACGATAGGTAACGTGCATGGTAACTAAGGAAACATGTGCGGTATCTATGTCCTCAAACCAAAAACAAAAATAGTATATATAAAATATATTCTACAGTGGTAGGCAAAATTAATTACACACTCAATAAATTTTAACATTTTTTTTTTGCTTTTTTTTCTAAGGCTGGAATTTACAAATGTGTTAAAAAAAATTTTGGGAATCAATTTCAAAATGTGTTCTTAATTTAAATTTAAATTTTCGGCTGAAAAAAATCTCAAATGACTCAGGTAGTAACAGGTTTCTCTTGCTATGTCATCCGGCAAAAGTAATTACACATTTGGTTTCATACGGCATAATTAATTACGCATTATTGCATTTTGATCTATTGAAGTGAATAAGTGCATTTTTTGATAGCGTTTAATTAATTTTTCTTTTTGAATTTTTATTCTAATATTTAAAAGTGACGAAGTGCAGCTCTTAATAGTGTTTCAAATAATTTTATTCTGTTAAAATTGCTGATTCATTTCTCATCCATAATACGTAAGACAAACGAATTAAATATTGAAAACCGCGCCGAAGTTGTTGCTTAACACTAGCTCGATTGCTAGCAGAAATTTATGGAATTTCATTTAAAGCTATTTAGAATCTTGTAAAGAAAAAAGAGGAATACGATAGCTTGAAAAACAGGGAAAGATCTAGTAGGAATGAAGTTGTTACTAAGAGACCGAAAGAAGGCTATTATACAAATTGTTAAGTAATTAAAAAGAAAATCTTGATATAAGCCCAGTTAAAATTGCTTTTGGGTCAGCAAAAATTATTGGAACAAAATGGGGAGTGAACGAGCAATACGAAGAATGGGTGCGTAAAGTAGTAAATATTTTACCATCAAATTTTTCAAAACGTGAGACTTTTGCTCAAGAATATGTTAATGAGTCATTGGAGTACTGATATAACGTAATGTGGACAGAGGAAAGTTAATTTACATTCCACGGAAGCTCTTGGAAAAAAAATACATTCATCTTCCAAAAGAGTTAAGGTATAAAGTGGTTTAATCATTTGATTCCTATGGCGATGGAAGTGTTATGTCTTGGGGATGCATTTACTACTATGGCGGTGGAGCTTTGTTTCTAACAGATGCAACATTATTTCAATGTGGATATATTAATATATTAAATAAACATGCTTTCACTTAAGCAAGCAGAATATTTTCTGATGATAATTGCTGTTTCCAGCGAGATGCTTCATTTAGTAGAGGTTGCGTTGTAAAACGATTTCTTGAAGGTGTCAAACTGAACATTCTAACTGGGTCACCGAAGAGCCCTGACTTAAATGTTATAGAGAACATCTGCGCATTTATGAAACAAATCGCATTTATGAAACAATGAAACGGAAACATATCGATAAAAGCAGAAAAAAGCTGAAAGGATTGAAGAAATACTGAATATTTAGATAAAAATACCTACAGAATTAATTAAAAATTTAAGAACTTCAATATGAAAGTAGTTGCAAGCTGTTATTGATGCACAGGGTGGAATAACTAAACATTAATAATGTAAAAATACTAAAACAAAACTATTTAACTGTAAACAACTTTTTTATTCAAAAATTAGCAATAGTTCTTTAGTTTTACCTGTTGTGTAATTAATTATACCGTATGAAATCAAATGTGTAATTACTTTTGCCGAGTGACATAGCAAAAGAAACATGTTACTACCTGAGTCATTTGAGATTTTTTTCAGCCGAAAATTTATATTTAAATTAAGAACACTTTGTGAAATTGATTCCCAAAGTTTTTTTCCAGGTTCGATTTCCGATGAAGGAAAAAAACAAAAAATTGTTTTAGGTAGAATCACAGAAAAAAAAATATCTATTTGACCTAAACACTCATTTGATTTTCCGAATTTAACCGAAATATATGTAGTTATCTTTATTAAAAACAAGTATACTTATATTATTATCATAATAAGATTTTTCATAAGGTTTATATACCAAATTAGGCCCGCCTCCTGTTTAAAGTTTTTCTCTAAATTTTTCGGCTTGTTCCAGAAGAAGAAAATTAGTATAATTAGTTACATGTATAAAAATTCAAAAAACACATATTTAGTTACAGGATTTACTCTTTTCTTTTAAAATTCAAAATTGAGAGTATAATCTAGTAACAAATTAAATAAAACGGAGTTATTCTATTTAAGAAGGCTTAGTTTTCGACAATACCAGTAGTTTTTCACATTTAACGAGTTGATAAGCTATTAATTTGATAAATAAAATGCTTGAAATATTGTGGATATTGTAGTATAGGCTGGCAGACATTAAGCACGAAAAGGTAATTCTACCTAAGTTTCTCAAGAGCATAAAAAAAAAAACAAATTCATTTTTTTCACATGAATATGAATGTACATATTTGTATGATTGGTAATTTACTTTCTAATTAACTATTTCTAGTGTAACATCTTGCCTAAAGCTAGTAAAAGCAATACGTATATGACAAAATAAGTGATACATTATAATTACACACAAATTTACAAAAAAAATTATTGAAGTAAACTATGAATTTAAATTATGTAAAAAAAATATTTTCGTCCAAATATCTAATAACAATGCATCACTTGTCATATGGCGCAAGTCAATTCATTTTTTTCATTGATTTCGATTCAAAATATAATACAGTTTTAATAGAAAATTTATAAATCAATAAGTACTTGGTACTTGCATATAGATTTGCTTACTTCCTTTTTTTTAATTTAAGCAAAAAAAGAAAGCAAAATTGTAACAAGAAATTACTTTTTACTCTAAAATCAAAATTTTCCTTCGTATCAATGCACGCCTTTAATAAAAATTATTATAATATCCTAACCCAATATCAAAGTAAGAATAAAGCGCAGTTATATCTATTTCTATGTTTTCTTTATGTGTCCATTTTTCTATATACTATATTTAATATTGCATTAAATGTTATTCTATAAAGAAGATTGTTTGTATACGTATGTATATGTAAGTTTGTGTCAGAACTCCTTCAAGACGTATGAACCTATTTCAAGGATGGTACTTTGTTACTTGGAATCGAACCCGTGATTTGGTGTTTTCCAAAATACTGGCTGGTTCAGGTAGCTCTCATACAGCTCCGAGTACCCGTCAAAAATATTTCAAAAACCAAAAGTGTTACAAAGCTAAATATTTGTACTGAGGTACCTCTCAAAAATAAATAAATTTGGTTTTTACTTTTTTTCAAAATTTTGACTGCACCCGGAAAAAGTATTTCAAAAATCAAAGATGTTACAGCATTTAGCAATATACAGAATATAAATTTAACCTTTGTTTTTTAGTGAATTCCGTTAACCCGTTTCGGCACGTCGGTCTACGGATTTTTCATTTTGTTGCACCATCAAACACTGTGACTGATTGACTTTGAACTTTATAGAAATATTGTTTCTTGGCATTGAAGGTCACTGGTTTGTTTGGGTTCCGATCCATGAACCCCTTCCGACACATCGATATTTTTAAAATTTTGTTGCAAAAAACTTGTATTCAATTTTAAGAGAAGTTTCTATGGCGTTAAAAAAGGCTAAAAACAGTTTTTTATTGAATTCCGTTAGCTCGTTTCGACATTTTTTTTTTTATTTATTTATTTATCTTAAAAGAGCCCAATTGCTCGTACAGAGAATAGTTACTTCATTGTTTTAAGAAATAATGTACTAGTTACTACTAATTTTAATTCAGTGCAAAATACTAAAACTAACCTAATCTATAATATAGTCTACTAATTATAAATCTTTATATTTTATTTTATTTTTTTTTTTCCTTCATTTCATACTTAGTTCAAAATACATTAATTACTTTAACCTAAACTCCTCCTATAGCTATGCAAATTCACTTATTTTCACTTAAAATGTTCTTCTGACATACTAATTTAAATTATCACAAATCTCGTTTGTTTTTTTTTTTATAATTTATCTATTAAATTTTTTTTTAATTTAGTTTTAATGATCGATTGACATGCTGGTCTAATAAGTTTGTTTTCGTTTGTTACTGTCTCAATGCCTTGATCGATGGTTTTCAAACACGGTAGAAATATTATTTCTACCAGAGGAGTTCATTGGAAAGTCGTTCGGGCATATCTATTTGTCAAAAATATTATTGTAAATAATTGTATATCAAAGGAGGAAGCTATAATTCAAAAAAAAATTAAGGACAAATTTCGTTCAATTTTGTTAATTCCTTTTCGGCTTGACAATAAAAAAATAAAAAAGAAAATAAGAGCTACGGCGGGATGTGTTCACTCAAATTTTGGGACCCCCAAAAATTTTGTACATATTTCAAATTTTAAACAAAAATAAAATAAGTAAAAATATTTTTAAAAACTTTCTTTTTGAACGGATGCCACAAATTTTTCATAGCAACATAAGCTGCAGTAAAATAGTGAAACTAAATAAGCTAAATTCAAGCTCCCTTAGAAAATGCTATATGGTCATCTAATCTCAAGCATCAAGAAAGAATGTTAGTTAAAGAAGAAATAGCTTTTAATAGCAAAAAAGGAAATAAATTAACTTGCTAAGACTAAAAGTAAGGTGCGCAAATCTACATTCTAAGCTTTTTAAACATTAATCAGTACTGGTACTAATCAAATAAATGATCTAATAATACTTACCATGCTATCAGCAACAGTACATGAAAACAAGTCAATCGATATAGTATCAGTCAGTACTATATTTTAGATGTCGAAGAAGTACAATTTTTCCACCACCATTTTACTATTTGTACCATTTTTTCTTAAACCCACTTGATTCGGCTGGATTACCACTACTTCGTTTTTTACTTAAAGTGGGATCAGCAATTATTTCACTATGTAACTTCAATCCACACAAAGCTTTGCAGCTTCACAAGGTTTTGTATTAAGAATATGTTGGGAAATGCAATTGAAGCGATCATTTTAACAGGGACAAGATGGAATAGTTTTTATTAAATGATTGCAATTTCCAGTCAGATTTACGTTCTCAATTACGATCAACAAGGTACAGGGACAGTTTATTAAGTACTTTAGATTGGATTTAAGATCGCCATGTTTCCCCCATGGCTTTATGTTTCTTGCTCAAGGGTGGGTTTACCGAATAATTTATTTATTCTTGTTTCTGAAGGTGTAACTAAAAATGTAGTTTATAATCAAGTTTTATTTTAGATACAGTTAAAACAAAATATTATTTTATCGTCCGTTAATTTAATTGGTTTATCGTTTTGTCTCTTGTCTATCTGCTTTTTGTGCTTTTAAATTTTCTTTTCCACTTTTATCTTCTTACTAAATTTGTTGTTGCTTTCAATAAAATTTTCTTTAATAATTTACTGTACCAAAAATTAAAATGTTACTAAGTATTTACATCTAGCATAAGTTTTATACTAAGATAAAATTAAGAATTGAATGTTTGAATATTAGAGAAATAAAAATGTTTATTACTGATACCTAAAACATATTTCATACTAACATCTATTAAACAATTATGTAGTTGTCAAAAATACTTCTTATTACAATTCCAACACAAAAAGCACTTTTAATTTTATCTTCAGCGATATCAATTCGTATTCGTTCGGTATGTATTGCCGTACCGCGACGGTAAATGTCAAAACAGTCTCGTAAGTAATTTCTGTTAGACCTTTGACGAAACGCGATAGTCATTTTTTATCTCGTCAAAAATTGTAAGCGATAGAGTATCTCGCCAAAGTATTTTGTGTTTTTTATCGAAAAATTAATTAAATAAATAAATTTAATAGATAAAATAGTTAAATAAAGATTAATAAACAATTTTTCATTATTTTTTTTGCATTATTATTGAAATTGTGTTTTTGTTTTGGAAAAAAACCATCTTTACTATTACTGTTTTACTACTGTTTATGTACGAAACTATAAAATATTTAAAACATAAATGTATTTATATATTTATTTTTTATTTAAAAAATATTTTAAAACTAAACCCCACTAATACTTTCCAAAAATTTTATAAACCCTATTTTGTTAATATACCAATAATTTTTTTGACAGTAAAAAATTATCAGTGCTACCAACAAATAAAATACATGTCTAACAGAAATGCATATTCAGCGAGACGAGACGAGATCAATTTTTTCTTCTCGTCAACGATGCGTCTAAGAGAATACGGGTGATAATGTGATATTATAATATAACTACTAATACTAACTAATAATATTACTCTTGATATAAATCAAAAGTGCATACGTATGCAAAATACATTTTCAAATTATGTAATATTCTCCTCAATAAATACAAAATTTGAGTAAAAATTATAGAGTTTTGATTAAAAATGGGACTGCATTTTAAGAAGGAAATTATTACAAATTTATAATCTAAGTAGTTATATTAGATATGTTTTCTTTATGCCGAAATCAATTTTTATCCCTGATAACGCATTTTTATTTATATAACTTACTATGTACCACTTTTTTTTAAATAAGATTGTTCAGGCCAAGTAATAAATGTAAACGTTAAGGCTTTTGCGGTCAATACTTAATAATTCAATAAACAAGTTATTATAAAATGAAAAATAAACCGGTTGAGCAAGAATATTTTGATTTAAAAAGTTTACTTAAATAGTTTGGTTTATCTAGTGCTGAGCTGTTTTCCACTACTATAAATAAAATGAGTAAACCTAATCTCTGACGTTCGTTAATCGAATATATTTTTTTGTCTTTGATCTCTACAACTAACTATCTTAACCATAAACAAAGATATTGAGTACAATATTTGAGAGTAATTGACACGTTTCTAAAGAAATAGTCCAAGAACTCTTAGCCTAACCTAAGTTAAAATTTTGGCTATTTATGCCTTATGGTTATTTGGTAATATAATTGGATATGGCACATGTAATAATTTCATATAACTAGTTAGTTACATACATATTTTAATTAACTAGTAACACAAACATTATATATTATGTATATATGTAGCAAAATATTTAATTATTTATCATCTAAACTTACATTCAATTAATTGGAAATAGTTTATAATATCCTCTTCATTTTGACGTCAAAACTAATTATTTTTATTAAAAAATAATTTTTTTTTTCTTGTATTAATCCAAATAATTCCGGTATTTTGATTCAGCATTGAATGTAATTTTCTTATAAAAATTTCTTTAAATTTAAACAATTATTAATATATTTTTGTGTGATTAAAATAAAAATTTATTTTTTAAATTATATGCAATTTTATTCATTAATTAATATTTAATAAAATATCTACATGTACATAGGTATTGATTAATTTATAATTAATTTTTTTTTATCGACTTGATTGAATTAATAAAATTGACACATCATTTTAATATTATTTTCTATAACTAGGTACCCAGGTACTAAGTAATTTATAGACACTATTGTTTATTTATTTTTAAAAATTATTATATTTTAAATTTACTGCCATATAAATTATAATAAATAAACAATATTTATTATTTATATTCATAATAAATTTTAAAGAATATTTACGAAATATTTTTGAATAACTATTAATAATATATGGATGAGATCTTAATAAATTCATCTAATTACAATAATACTAATATATAGTATTAAAAGCAAATAAAAAAAATAAAGAAAGCACACATAAAAAAAACTTATTAAAATCTAATTAAATCAATAAAATTTAAAAAACAAACTTTTGAAACCAACAAGAGAAAAAAAATAGTGCACAACTTAATGCAACAACAATAATATGATTCACTACCACTCACTATACGCTAGAATAAAGACTGATTCTGTTTTGTATAACAACAAACTCCATAACACTTACTGGTGGAGTATCAGTCTGTGTCTGACCTAACCTGAGTGCTGAGTGATAATATGATATTATATTAGTGAATGGTGTGATTGTGGTGATATCTGAACAAGAATATCTAACATGATCATATGCTGGCTGAATATGCAATGCACCGTTCATGTATACATATATTCACTTGCTTGCACACAAACACATATGAAAATTTGCTGAAAATTGTAATAAAACGACGATAATAAGATATTAATAAGAATATCAACGTCCAAGAAAAAATAAAAATATAGTAAACAAAAGAGAGTAACAAAAAAAGTTGGCTGAAATTAAATAAAAAAATAATTTTTATAATTTTTAAAAAAGTTTGTTGATTAATATATTGATTTAGAAAAATTTTTGGGAAAATATCTATTCCAAAAAAGAACGTCAAAGCTGCAAACAAGACTGCACAAAATAAAACTGAGATTTTTTAAAAACAATTTTGGGTAACTAATAAACCAATGACCAATACTAAACAATTTACATTAAATTCTTTTAGAGTTTTATTATGATTTTTTATAAGAGTATAAATTGTGACTTTAATATATAACTTAATAAGGAAACTTTAGTCTGATTTATCACAACACTCATAATCAAAATCATTTTTTAATTTTTCAAATATTTTACATCCCAAATTTTTTTTGACAAAAATTTCATTGAAATATTTAACAAAATTATTTTCTAAATTATATAAACTATCCATAAAATTTTTAGAGGACCTAACTAAAACAGCGTTATCATAATTTTTAAATTCTATGTATTGTAAATAGATGTTGTCCTCAGTATTAATTTCTAAAGTGCAGTTATGATGTGCTCTATATCTTCTCAATAACCAGCCGTCCAAATAATAAAAGCCTTATATAATAATAAATTGGTATACGATAAGTAAATGTTGTAAATTTTACATCTTTTAACTAATGATGGTTCAGGTTCAGACTAAAGAATATCTATTAAATAAATCTTATATTAAATAATAAATTTTTTTCAAATAAATATATTATTAATCAACAATTTTTTTAAAAATTATGAATTTTTTTTATTTAATTTCCAACTAAAGCCAACTTTTTTTACTACTCTCTTTTTCTTACTATACTTTTTCTTTTTCTTGAAAAACACGTATATTTTTAATTCTTTTGATTCTTATTATCGTCGATTTCTTACAATTTTCAGCTAATTTGCATATGTGTTTGTGTTCAAGCAACCCAGTTGGAAATCGAGTAGTGATTGGTCATTGGTTTATTAGTTACCCAAAATTAGTTTTCGAACTACTTCCAAAGTAATTATTTACAGAACTAATGAACAAACCATTAGAAGTTGTTGTATATTTAGTTTATTAAGAACAAAAAATATCCTTTGGAATATCTACAATAAGAAGAGGCACTGCTTCCAATTGCTCACAAAATTTTGTGGCCTTGCAATGGAAAAAAAATTATTTTTTAAAAATTTTCCAAAAATTAAAAGAAAAAGATGGTGGTAAGAAAGTTTCATGTGAGAAAAAGACAAAAAACGGGTGTTTCAAAAATGTTAAACTAAAATTAATATTTTTGAATTATGATAAATTTTATATTGCTAAATGAACTTTTTGGAAGCAATTGCAAAATGTTTACCAAGAAAAAATTAAATTCCAAAATATTTGTGTAAAATACTGTTCAAAAATATTTGAATTTTTTTTATAATTTTTATTTAACATTTTTCATAAATGTGATTTAATCAGAATTTTATGTTTCGTATTGAATGCTTTAACATTTTTATTGAAATTTTTAGTTATATAATAAATTCTTACTCTAATATACAGTTTTATATGTATATATATAACTTTTATCACATTTTAAAGATTGATAGGGGGCTAGTTTGGTTTCGATAATAAAAGTATATTTTAAAATTTTTTTTTTTTTTTATTATTATTTTATTTACACTAGTATCACAGATAAATAATTATATACAGATCCCTTAATTCGCCAAAAGGAAATGAGACAGCTTTCACAAAATAAGAATAATAAAAAACAAAATTAAAAATGAAAGCTATTGTGCAGAGTTGATTTTGCAGGCTGCCAACAGAAAAATATCCTAAATTATGAAAGTTTTTGAATTAAAATGAAAACATAACGTATACACATACGCAAAACTTCTGTGAGCATCTGTTATAAACAAAAAAAAAAGTGTAAACAAAAAAATGTAAACAAAATTTAATTCAATACATTTTTTTGTTATTTAATAAATAATATTTCAGTACAGAAAAATATATAAATAAATTGTCAATTTGGTGAATTCTTTGTAAAGAACTGAAACAAAATTGCTTTTGCGTACAACTGTGTTGGTGTGGTATTGGTTGGGTACGTTGGGGTTGGTACAACAATAAATAAAACTGGTTTAACTTGTTAAAATGCTTTTTCCATTTCATATGCTGGAGTTGAAAAAAGAAACAAATACAAAAAAATTTTCTTTCTTTTAAAAAAAAAATTATGCTTTATTGTATTTGTTTGATTCATATTCATTTTGAGAATATATCGGTTAGTATTGAGGAATTGCAATAGTTTGCTGATTTTGTATTTGTCGCACAAGAACTATGAAGAGTTTTTATTTAATGCAACTGTGTAATGAAATATAAGTTCAACTTATAATATGTACATATATACATTAAAACCTAAATAGTTGAGTTTTAATTTGCATTATTAATTTATATATATATACGTACATATATTTAATTGTTGATAGGTAGATTTGTTAAATTAAATAATTATTCTTATTTGTTTTTAAATTATTTAATAATATTCAGTACCTCTATCTTGTAAAACAATATTTGGCATATAAATATTTTTCTTTTAGAAAAATACCTGAAACAATAAAATACTGTAAATAGGAATTAGCCATTTTAATGTACATGACCTATGTTTACCAATTTTACGTTTTTCAATATTATAAATTTTATAGTTAATAAATTTAAAAAAAAATTAAAAGCAAATCTGTGGTTTTACAACGAAAGATGATAACTACAATTTTGTCGAAGTTTACTTATGAATGCCACTTTATATAAAATTTTAAGCTCTTTCAAAAAAAAATTTTTTTTAATAATATTAAATAATTTATGAATTAAAAACTGATTAACTAACAACATTCGTTGTAAATTTTTCTAACATAAGCATATAATTTCAATTATGCAGTTATATAGGCAACACTTACCAAAAGGTTGAATATTTTCCTTTTAATTTTACTGATATGCTTATCATACAGTACGCATATTTCGTCTACTACTTGCAGCTTTCTTCCGTGTTGACTAATATTTTACTCTAACGCTAGGAAAACAAGTTTTTATAAATACTAGTGCCCGTCACGCAATTTCGTAAATTTACGATTCGTATTATTTTGGCTCTTTAATAACGCTAGTTTGCTACACTTCATATTAAAAACCAAAAAAGTTTGCTACACTTTCATACAAAAGCTTTATAAACGAACGAATGATAAAATACGAAATCGTAAATGTACGAAAGAAAAATAAGAAGCCTCTGAGCTATTTAATTTTCATTTCGTATCTTCGTATTGTTGACAGTTAATGTCAAATATAAATAATAAACAAAAACAAATATTTTATTTATATCAATAACAAAATATTAATCAAATTAATTTTTTCTTAACAAACTTAAACATGCAAAATTAAAAATAAATTTAAATTTAAATTTAAATGTGTAAGTGAAATTTTTATAAAAAAGAAAAATAAAAAATAAATTAAAATAAACATTTGTATTTACTTTTGAAATGTTTTCTAAAAGCATGGATTCAGCTGTTATTACAATATGAAAAATACAAAATTTACAAATTTACTCTTCACGCAAAATTGACATTCGTAAATTTACGAAATACGAAGATACGAAATGCGTGACGAGCGCTACTATTTTTAGTTTTATCTACCTCACAAAAATTTATATTTAGAAATTGTCCGCTATTACAATTCTCGCATACAAGCTCACCAAATTTAATTTAATGATTTAATAAAAGAAGAAAACACATACATTCGTGTAAGTTAACAATAAAGAATAAACCATATAAAAAGAAAAAACCGGTTTATCGCTGCAAAAAACTTTTAAAAATATTTTTGTGTTTTAACTTTTGTTTTCATTATTTTTGTTTTGCAAAAGCTGTCTGCTAAAATTGTCCGCTGTTAGATGTCAGCCAATGCACTCTACTACAGGCCTTCTTACTCACTATTTTTTACGAAATTAAGAGAAAACTGTCAAAAATTGTCTCTTTTTAGCCTTCGTTTGTACAATACACTCAAATTTTATTTATTTTTTTTTCTTTTATTCCATTTTGTTGATGAAATTACAACAACACTTAACCTTGGTTAAAGCTTTTTTAGTATGTAAATTGAGAAAAAAGATGAAGGAAAGAAAAAATTTCTAATTTTTTCATTAATATGGTTTTGAATCCTCTCTAGTTTGCTGCTTTAGCTTGTGATGGTGGTGCTATGTCGGATTGTTAAGTAGATTTTTTTTTTAAATCAAATTTTTGAATGAAATTTTAATTAATTTTTAAAAGTAGATAAAAATTTATATTTTTTGAAATATATTTTATTTTAAAAATATCTCTGCTAACAAATAAGATCCTTCGATTTTAAATATTCCCATAAGGTTTATATACAAATAAGATACATTTTGAAAGTTGCGCTTTGAGTATGAAGGCCCGCTATTAAAATTTTTTGTCTCGGATTTTTTGTTAGAACTGCTTCATCTGTATAATTACTTATTTGTGCTAGTATTTTTGGCGTTTTCTGTTTTTTTAGTTTGTAGTGTGTTTGTGTTGGCAAGACGAAAAGAAAAAAAAATTCCGTCCATCCTTTTTTTGAACGGTTATCATTCCTATATGTAGTTTTTTACAAATGCATAGAAATATTAAAATTGAGAGTTTTTTCGTTTTTTTTCAGTTTGAGAATTTTTTATCCGCAAGCAACGCAAGGCGCAGATGAATTTATTATTTTATTATTACATTTACATTGAAATTGAATTTTGGCTGGCTTTGGCTATGTTGTTTCGGAAGAAATGTATGAAAATACACAATGAAAAAGACAATGATGATAAAACTGAATAAAAAAAAATGATGATTGATTATTTGAAGGTATTTTAGGTTTATTTTTTTTCTTTTATATTACAAGAAAATTTGAGCTATTTGGATATTACTTCAGTATTTACTATTTATTTATAATTATGGATTATTTTTTGTACATAAGTATAAACAATAATAAAATAAATAAAAATTTTAATATGATTTTATACGGCAATAATAGTAATAAAAAGGAAGGTATGCAATATTTAAAAAAAGAACAAAAACATTTGCTGTGTAACACCGCTTTTTTTAGAATTGTTTGTCTTTAATTTAAGCTAAAACTACAAAAATAAACTTTAGAATTGTAGCTTGGTATGAAATTTTCATAGAAGTGATGAATGTAATTACAGAAAATGCAAAAGTGTAAAAATTATAACTTTATAATTTAACACCAAAATCTTACAAATTATATAGTTTACAACTAATCGGAAATGTAAATTTCCAATATTGGGTTCATTGACCTAGACAATAAACTGTTTATTAAATTCAATTTTCATTCCAACTCTCTGCCAATTTCATAATCAGTTTCAATAATATCACTAGCCAAGTTGTCTGTATCACCTCCGGTACTACTAAATGTACCTTCTTCCCAATCACTACCAATATACAAATCCTGCATATTCTCAAATCAGAGATAGATTCATTTCCTTCAATTTTTAGTTCGTCTTTAAGCAAACGATTAGAAGGAATCGATTTCAATTCTTGATTTGAATCACACGCCGAACATGTAGCCCAGAATGTATGATTATCATTATTATTACCAATTAAGTTATAATTATTCACACTAGTAGTTGCGCTAGATTTTTTACTTATATCAAACATTGACCAATTTTCCAATTTCAATATTTATTTCTTGTTGGTTATTGTTATTAGCACCTGCCACAGCTGCTTTAGCTGCTTTGAATTGTAAATAAAAGACCCATCAAATTTCTCATAATTGTCAGTGCTAGTTGAACTTCTATTTTCCTCCTCAAAATAGTAATAATTTGAGACATTATCACTTTCTGATTCACTTATAAATTGATTATGATAGTTTTGATCATTAATATTTTGGCTATGTACATATTTTATATAAAATTTGTAGATTTTTCGTATGCTAATAGTTATGTTTTGTAAATAGTATTTATACTAATAAAATTTAATGAAAAAAAATTATTAAAAAAAAAAGACTAATAATTTATTTTTCAATTGTAAATTTCTCATTTTTATGTTTATAAATTTTTGGTTAAATTATTATTATTATTTTTATAAGATCGTTATTCGATTTAAAAAGAATAAACATTTGCAATAAAAATTTAACATTCAAAAGCAACTGAGCAAAAATCATTTCTTTTACTATAAGTGTATTTTAAATTAGATCAGAAAATGGTACACTTATATAAATTACTCTACCATGATCGGTACACTGCTTATTTTTCTTACTTGCATATATACATATAAGATTAACAGCTAGATGCATTGCAATTTATATAGATTACAGAGTGCAGCAGAGTATGAAAGAAAAAATTTATAAGCGAAAAGTAATATCTAGATACAATAAAAAAAAAAGTTAAACAAAAACTTATCAGAAACAAATGGAAGAATTCTATAATCACGTGCATGAAAAACCACTCTAGCCAAAATAAAAAAGAAGAAAAAATGTTAAAAATGCTGTGTGTTTGTATAGTGTTCAAACGTATTCGATAGATGCGAGTAACGTAGCTCTTCTTTTGTGTAATATGAGAGCTTGTAACGTAAGTTTTGTGTAACAGGTTTCTTATTTTGTTTTCTCTTTTTAGTTGTTTTTTTTTAGTTGTATATTTTATTTTTTATATTGAATTTAAAATATATATGAGATTCATGAAATTAATGTACATTTCACAGTTCTTATTAGTTTTGTAACGCCATATCGATTCAAGAAATTTTCAGATTACTCACAATAAATTGTATATGAATGTGTTTGAAACTGTATCTGAATTTTAATTCAATAAAAAGTTATTAAATTTGTGATATAGAAGATAGGGTGAACGTATTTATTCACGACGACGATTATCCTAACCATAAGCACATAAAATATCTATAGATGAAAGAGAAGAAAAATAATTTGAAAAAACCTTATAATATGAAATTACAATATCGAAGGACTAACAAAATTTATATCTGATCATTGCATATAGTATAGAACACTGTATGTATATGTAATGTAGACTGTAATACTACATACAAAAAATGCTGCATGAAATTAAAACTATTAGACTATGATAACTGTATATAAAAAATAAATCAGTTTTCATTCAATTAGATCAAAAACACCTAAAAAGTTTTGAAATTAGACTGCACAAAAAATATTTGGATGTAGGTGATTCGGTAAAATATATAAGAAGAAACAATGATGAACTAAGTTTAAGATTAGCCATATATTAAGTCAAACTGAATAGTACTTGGCATTACAAAAATTTCTTAACGAAAATCCACCACTAAATAGAGCAATAGGAAGGGCAGAAAAAACGATAGAAATTTTCATGCAATAATTTTAATTTCGTCAGAAGAATTACCCAGTAGATATTCATAAAACAAAGTCCTCATAATACATTTCGACGATGACTTAATCATTATTACTTGTTTTGTATCATTTATATTACTAATATTAGTAATAATATTGATATACGGTGTTTGTATTTTTTCTAAGTACCAGAGGGTATAATGTACCCTTCTTCAGATGTAAGTAATACCATAAAGGAATTATAATTCCTTTATGGTAATACTCAAATCCTGGTATATAAAGAGAAGATTGGAAGCCGTTAAAGTATTTTATTCTTGTCGAATATATCACAGCATTTGTTGCTGCTCCAAGTTTTAATTATGTCATAGATGCCTGAGACAACTTTTGTTTAATAGTTTTATTTTATGTTATTAATAAAAAAAGTTATATTTCTTTTTTTGGTTTTTTTGTTTTGTTATTCTCATTTTGTATACTCTCTGTATTTCTTCTTTTATTCTTTTTAATACATTTTTACCTATTTTAATTTTAATTTACTGTTTTTTTTTCTTTTTCAAAGAATTACCTGTAGAGGTCTTCACATAAAGCCATGGATATAAATTCATTATATACCTGTTTATTTTATATACAATAATATTATTTATGTACGTAAATAAATACATCTATCTGAGGTATAGAATAATGAAAGCAATAAATTTATTATAAAAATGAGACGAAAAATAAGAGAGTAATTTTAGATGATCATAATATTTATACAAAAAATAGGTAAAAACATAATAAACAAGAAAACGTAATAAAAAATTTAAATAAAAATATTTTAATCTATAAATAAACACGTGAATAAATATGTACGTATATTTGGATGTAATAATGTAAAAAAATAAAATAAAAAAAAGTAAAATAAAAGCAAAAAAAATTCATACATAAATTTATTTTTCTAAAGAATATTACATTGATTAAGTGAAGAACTTTTATAAAGAAGTTACTATTAAAGGTAAAACTCGTACTTACTTATACTTACTAAAATCGTACTTACTGGAAATAATATACGAAAGTTACTGGTTCTATATCGCAATCCAACAGATAAATTATTTTGAATTAATTGAAAATTAGAAAACAAAATGTGGCGAGAAAAAGTTGGTCATATTTTCGAAAATTTTATGTATAATATGTAAGTAGCTTCAATAACTTTTCAGTTAGCTTAGTTGTAGGAAAATTCATTATAATGAAGAGATTCAGAATTTCGTACCAATGAGAAACTCATATGATAAGTCCTGAACTATTTCATAATTCTTATTCTTGTTTTATAATTTATCTACGATTCCCTTAACATGTGTATTACTGTATTATTGAAATATTTGAAGAAGTTATCTACCTTTCCAGGACATTGCCCATGCAGCTCGTTTCAAATGCTAGGTTTTGGAATGCAGAATGCAAATAAAAGTTTTTTTAAAAATTCATTGACATTTCTTCATGATGACAATCGTCATCGACTTCGTTTAACCATGCAGACTTTGATTTTTTTTATGCTCTTGACAGTAACTTAGGTAGAATCACCTTTTCGTGCTTAATTAAGTACGGTACTGCAAATTAATACTACAATATCTACAATATTTCGAGCATTTATTTATCAAATTACTGGCTTAACTTATTAAATGTGGAAAGCTACTGCTATTGTCAGGAACTAAGCCTTCTTAAATAGAATAGTATTCATTTGTTTAATTTTTGTCATTTATTTTATCCAAATGACAAAGGGTACTGGACTAGGTCGAAAACCCCATTAAGCAATTTTTTACTTCATCGGGGATCAAACCTGAAACTTTTCGGTTGCAAGTCTACTTCGCCACCCAGCGTGTTACCAAACGTACACACAGCAAAGATAAATTAAATTTTTCAAGTTATTTTTGAATTGTGGAAAGTCATAGCATAAGCATTGATATGTAAATAAGTTGTTTCATAAAGTAAATATAATAAATAAAGTAAATATAGTTACATTAGTAAATATACTTTATGTAACGCATACGGTTGAAAAAATTTCTATTTTGTTTCATAATATTGAAACTTTTAAATAAAATATTTCCATTTTGTGTCATTCAAAATATTATTATTATATCCACATAAATAAAGAAAATTTAATTTTGTAAAACAAGTTCCAAGGTTCTCCGTCGAACAGTTCCTTAAATTTTAATTTATTAATCTACTTAGAGCACCCACCTTACGTTCTTCAGAAAAATTTTTACATATTCATATGATTTTGTTTAAAAAACAAATCAGTTATTATTATTACTTACAATGAACCTACCTATGTACATAATGTCAAAAAAACAAATTTATCAAATAAAAAATAAAACAACAATAAAAACAAAAAAAGCAGTTGAATTCTTCGTGTAATAATATGACCGGCAAGGCAATTTATATAATAGAGTACGTTATCTAATATCTACAAGGGTAATTAATTATAATTCTGAATTATAAATGTTGAGCAATTATAATTCAAGCACATTAACGTTAAGTTTTATTTGTGTAAAAATAAATTTCTTGATACAGGTTTCTTTTTATCAGAAAATCGAATGTTAAATGTACCGAAAGATGACAGGGACTGAACAGAAACTTTTTGCAAATGAACTTTCTTTTTGTAAAATTTTGCTGTCAAAATTTTTCTGTTGTTTCAAACTACAAGCAATTGTTTCGCATTTAAATAAAAAGTACTGACAAAAAGACCAAAACCAAGAAAAATTATTTAATTCGAATTTTAAAAAAAATTTCATAACCTAAAAAATAGTTTCATTCTATCTTATATTTTTTTTATTTTTTTGCGATTCGCTATTAATATTACTTAATATTACTACTTCAGATACTTCCAAATCAACATGTTTAATTTTATGAAAAATCATTATTTATTGTGCCGTTTCACAGAAAAATTCCTTTTTTTTTTGCCCGGGTCGGGTATATACCCGGGAGTTTCTTCTAGTAAAAATATATTTTTTTTATGTAACAGTTTTCATTTTCGGTAACTGAGCAATCTAACTTATGCTCAAATCCCTGTACGATTTATTTGCTCAAGTGTAGCATTTTTCATTTAATTATTGAATATAGCAATAGAAAAGAAAAGCATTGTATATTTTGTAAAAAATCAAATATTAAAATTTGCGGAACAATTAATTTCTTCACAATGTTCCAGCAATTGCTTGAAGATTTATATCCACGTTTTTTTTATTAAATTTAACTGAAATTACAAGATAGCAAGACTGAAATATAATTCAAATAGATTTATTTGTTTGTACATTTCAATCAAAATTTAATCTAAGAACTTTCGTTTAAATTTAAATATTGAGTGTAAGATATAATAACGTAAGAACCTACTGAAATGTTATTATTTATTTTAAATCATTCACTCAATTGCAGTCCCAATATATTATTTACTGTTTTATCAAATTAGTACAAATTGTACAGACGTACATAAATAGAAAATTAAACTTATTACAGTCATCCAATACAGAACTTTTACTAAAATAACTTCATTACACATTTCCTTTTTTTGCAATATTTTTTTGGCCTATTAAATTTATACGATCAGAAATAAGTGAATATGTGTAAAAATAGATTTTTTCTTTTTTTTAAATTGTTTTGTGATAAAAAAAATACTCGTACTAGTAAGTCTTGTCTCGCCATTAATTTTTTTCTCGTAATTTTCTTGTTCTTCTAATTTTTTTCTTTTTTTATTGTTGAATTTGTAATTTTACTCCATGACGTGGTGCTGCACTTTATATCATGCTGATAAAAGAATAATGTTGTGATTTTTAAATTGCATTGTTTCTAAGAAGTAAAAATAATTTTTTTTTTACTACAAAGTAAACAGCATCAACTTGAAGAGAATTACTTCGAAACAACGTTTAATTTAAGGACCACCTCCGACTGTAGCGTTGTAAAAGAAATAGAGAAAGAAGAAAATATACCAGTATCAGTGGGTTATTAAATATAAATATATCAGTAAAATCGGTCTCTGTCATTTTTAATGAAAGAATAAAAAAAAAAATTTATTTACGAAAATTAATTGCAATAAATAAATAATTTTAATGTTTAACTTTTTTAATTATACAGCTATGTCAAGCACCAATTAGGGTATTAACATTTTTGGACACTCAGACGATTAAGAAAAAAACTTCATTAGAAGAACTTTATTACTATATTTACATGCTTTACTAATCATAAAAACGAAGCTAGAATATTGTGCAACCAAGTGCGTATCCTATTATCTTGACTTAAAAAAAACAATTTTGCTGATCCACTCATCGAAATGCCCAAGCAAATTAAGTGAAACAGCACAATAAAATGATTTTTAATAAAACTAAACATTTGACATGTTGAAAGCATCTGACAACAATATAGAATAGTAATATTAATAGGAAACCAAAAAAATAAATAAAAAATGTTCAAAGTTTTAAGTTAATATCTGTAAAAAAATATAAAAAAAAATATCAGATAGAATGAAACTTTTTATATAAGATTTAATTTTTTTTTATTATTTTTTTATTTTTCGAGGGAAGGTGAATATTTATATGTTCGAATTTATTAAAAATCATTCATGTGCCGTTTCACAGAAAAATTTCTATTTTTTGGCACGGCCGGGTATTTATCCGGGGATCTTCTGGTATGTATAATATGTACATATAACCATCAAATAAAATATCAAATCAAATATCCGCTATTTATTTATATTTTTAAAAAAAAATTTATAATTAATAGGTATTTTTAATTTAAAATATTGATATTTAAAATAAATGTTAAAATGTGTTGCTTGGCCAAATAAAAATTCCTTATGAAAATGAAATAAGAACTACTTATATAATTCTGGTATACCAGTTTGGAGTGCATTTTCTTGACTTGATATTCAAGTCACAAGTGCTCAAATTAGAAAAGATATATACCATATAGGAAATATAAATAGAGAAATCACACAGAGCAAAAATTTTAATGACTTTTTTTAGCTTGAAAAAATTTTAAAAATACCCCATACGCAGTTAGACCTACATAAAATCACATTAAAATGTTGTAATTCGTCATTTTAACATCTTCGTTAAATCGTTAACTAATTTTTTATTTAATGCAGGTTCAACTGTATAGTTTCTAGCTTCTAAAGAGAAAATCTTTCAAATAATTTTAATTGTTTTCTTGCTTTTATATAATATAGCAAAAAGAGCCGTGGTAAGTAAAAAAAAATAATTTTTTTGTGACACTGCAAAAAAAAAAGTTGGTATTAATAAACGTAATCAAATATTGGATAAATATTTTTGTATGGTGTAAAAATGTAATATATTTATTTTTTTGTTGAAGTACTTTAAGTTTTGGTTTCTATTTGCCGATAGATGAATTTTTATGAAGATTTTAATAAATATTATATTTTTTTTTCTTATAAAAAAATGATTGTCACAATATAATTGTTTTGAAAAATTCAATCATTCCATTTTCGAAGTACATACTTTAAATTTAAAAAGGAATACAACTAATGAAATCATATAAACCTTAGGTTTGCTATACGGTTTGTGAAAATCAGCTTCATATGAATTGTATTCCATCATTTATAGAATATAAATACTGAATTCTATTTTTGTATTAATTTTTCTTGAAAATTAAAAAAATTCGAAGAAATATGTAATTTTGCTTAGTCTACTTTTAAATATCTATTTAAAAAAATAATAATAAAAATCGGTTGTTAGATGGTTCAGATTTGAACCATACTTATTTTTTAATTTATAAATCTTATATATATATATTACAATATCGACGACGTGGAAAGTATAAAATCAAAAACAGTTGAATAGTAAATTACATCACAAAAATATTAAAATTTTAGCAAGTTCTTGTGGTGAATTCTTAAAACATTTAAAATAGTTCGATATTTGAACTTATAGTACAAAAACGAAAACACAAACAAAAATTGAAAAAACAAAAACAAAAATCAGATCATAATCTTTAAAATGATATAATACCTAAATGTTACTTCATTTGCTTCTGCTATTTAAAAAAAAATATATACAGTACAACACAATTATAGTCATTCGTTAAATTTCAGTAATATTTGTGACAATAACCCTTTTTGTGACTATAGACGTACGCGTAATGGGAAAAAAATTGCATCTTTATAAACAAAATTCAAATAAAATATCTTTCGTATAACAATTTTAATAGTGGAAATAGTCGGTAGTGAAAATATTGATACACGTATTTCATCTACTACTTGCAGACTTCTTTAGTGTTTTTAGGAAAATATTCGACTATTTTCACTATTATACAAAAAATTTTACTGTAACGCTAGAAAACAAGTTTTTATAAAAACTAACAATTTTAAACTTTATTTTATTCATAAATAGCAATTCTGTTATGTAATCACAAAATATACATATTTGTAATAAAGAACAGAAAAAGACAAAATTATATAAATAAGTTTTTTAATAAAATAATTCACTATTGACTTATTTTTTGTTTTATTGAAAAAATTGGCGTTATATTTTAATGTGACTATAAACGACATCGATTGTATGAACTTATGAAGTTCATTATTTTCTTTCAAAAAAATTATTGACTACAACAGAATTGTGACTACAAACGTTTTTGAATATAAACGAATTAAAATACATCTATAATTATAATTGACAAGCATTTAAGAACCTGCGTAGTAGACACTTTTTCATTTTTTACAGTATTGGACTTGTTGCCACCGCACAACAAGTGTCTCGAAACATATGCAAAATCGCAATTTTTTGACGTTTAGGATTTTTTTTAAACTAGTAGATTCCTCGTACTTTTACAATTTTTATATAAGAAATTTCTCATCTCACTCTAAACAATTTTTTTTTATAAATTTGAAGCCAGTGTCATACGAGTATAAAGTAAAACTTGTTCACTTTTTTTCGTATGCTTATGACTTAACGAATAATTTTGAAAAGACAACAAATGATGGTTATATTATGACGGATATTTGATTTTTTTTTTACTTATAACCAAAACTTAAATTATAAACCTTTCAGTACTTGCGTTTGGAAAGAATAGTTAAAGGAAAGAAAAGGAAAAGAAAGAAGAAAAGTTCTGTGGAAAAGAGCGAACAATGTCTTAAATTTTTGCAAATAATAAATAAAAAAACATTCTCTCAGTGGGAATACTTCGATTGAAACGCAATTCCACATTCGAGATGTCCTTACTATAAAATAATTTCCATAAGCATAACAATCTAGAAATTTCCACTGCGAAAGGGTGGGCATTTGGTGCTTCTCGTGTTATGTGATAGATTTGTTTGAGAGGAGGAAGTCATTTTAATTCCTCGAAACAAATACCAACACCAAGTACATAGCTATCAAACAGACTAAGGGCTATTTTTTCGTATCTCAGTTTAACTATTAGTTAACGCAAACTGAAAGTAAAACTGTCGGTTTTCACAAAATTCGTTTTTTCAACTTACAGTAAAGTTTTTACAGGCAGTTTTACTGTTTCTTCAGTATTGATTTACTAAAACATCGGATCATCGGATTAGAAAACCATTGTACCTAATTTTTAATTAAGAAATATTATATGTAAATAATAAGTATTTGTAATTTTTTGAAAAATTTTCATTGAAAAAGAGTTTATAAAGATTGAAAATGTTGAGATCTGTTAATTAATTCTGATTCTGCAGATGGAGGTCGAGTCAGAAAACAAAGACAATATAAAATAAAACCAAATTTTTTCGTTACTTTGGATCAGGAAGAATTTTTTAAAAGGTTTCGTCTCTCAAGAAATTCCGTTCATCATATGTTGGGACTAATAATAAATGACAGTGAACCAAAAGTTTGAAGGTATTTCGTGTATTATATTTATATTCATAATTACGCTTGACAAATTATGGTTTTATGGTAATTATTCTTTTTATTTTATTAGAAATGTGGTAATTACTTTAATACAAATCCTACTACTGAGACTAAGATTGTATGCAGCAGGTAGCATGCTAATAAGCTTGGCTGATTTTATTGGTGTATCAATATCATCTGCTTCACTGATTGTGAAAAGAATTAGTATACCTATAACTAAATTAGCACTAGCTTATTATAATTATAACGTTACTGACTGCAGAAGAAATTTCATCTACAAACTTAGAATTTTTCAGAATAACTAGATTTCTAAAAGTTATTGGCGCAATAGACTGTCATCATGTCAGGATACAGTCCCCCGGTTGGCCCAATGCTGAAATATACCGAAACCGAAAAGGATATTTTTAATTAAATGTACAAGCCGTCGTTAATTCCAATTTAGAAATAATTGACAATGTCAGCCGTTGGCCAAGATCTGCTCTGCTCTTAGATCGTTTAATTCCAATTGATTTTGTAATTTCAAATACTATCGTAATAACGAGGATATATAGTTCCAAAGATAATATGAGAAGAACAACTAACAGTGACAGTAGCAATAGAGATCAGTTTTGATAAGAGAATAGTTTTCAACGTAACTGAAACAAAGTAATTAATACCCTTTGATAATTTTTTATAACATTTTTTTGGACTTTAATATAACCAATTTTCAAAATTTATTCATTAATTTGTAATTCAAAAATTAATTAAAAATTCATGTACTTCATATATAAAAAAAAATTAAATTACTTTCATTTTCATAATTCGTTTAAATGAAATTAAACATAAAATCACATTTTATTTCAGTATTACATATCATATTTCTAATTTCACAGCGCATTAAGAATAATTTCTTCTTCATCTGCTCAATGGCCCACATCTCTTAAAGAAAAGGACCAAAAAGTTTTGCATACATATTTATATGTATGGATAATAAAATTCAATTCAATTCATCTGCTCAATTTTAATTTCAGTTTACTGTGATTGTAAAGTTAACTGAAAGTTTCATTACCAATACTTTTACTGGAAGAAGAAAAAATGGGCCTTAGGTATTTTTTTGATGATAAACTTTCATTTAAACCATACTTTAATAGAATAATTAACAAGGCAAATTCTATGTTAGGGTTCATAAAGAGATGGTCTAAAGAATTTAACGATCCATATAGAATTAAATCATTATTTACAGCGCTCGTTCGTCCTCACCTTGAATACGCTAGTCCCGTCTGGTCACCTTACTACTACACTCATATCAACAGAATAGACTCAATTCAAAAAAAAATTCTTAGATTTACCTTACGTAATCTTCTTTGGTCTAACCCAAAAATCCTGCCTCCTTACCAAGATCGCCTCAAACCACTTCAATTAAATACTTTGCACTCGAGAAGAGTTGTTGCGGATAGTTTATTTATAATAACTTGCTTTTATCTAGGTGTCAATGTTATTTATTTATTCTATTGGGGATGTAGGGATCAAAATTAATTTTTAGTTCATGTCTGTATTTTGGTGAAAAAATTTTAATCGGTTGTTAGCTCAGTTTGTTAAGCGTCATGTTAATATCACAAAGTCTGTGAGTTCGCTTCTCCTTTCAGTCAAACTATTATTATTTTTTTATTTTTTTTTTTATTTTTATTTTATAAAATTCATAATATATTATTTATATATTTTATTTTTTATAATATATTATATTATATAACCTATAATTATAATTGACAAGCATTTAAGGTCCTGCGCAGTAGACACCTTTTTATTTTATTTCGATTCTCCTACTCCTTAATGAACTTCTAATATATATAATATATAAGATTGTATATAAAACAAAAATGCGCACACAGTTGAAAATTTTGTAACCATATGATTTTATTATTCAGCAAATACATTATGCATAAGTGAGATCTTATGAAAGTAATAAACAAAAGCAAACAATACAGTTATTATAATTTATATTATATACTTTCAAATGAATCTATTTACATATGCCAAATAAAAACAATGAAATAAATTCATTTCAAATAAAAAATATAAAAAAGCAAAAACAAAAAAAATCAGTTGAATTGTTCATATGACTAGCAAATTCTTTTTTATATAGTAGAGTTAGAGTATATATAATTATCCTTATTGAACTTCTAATATAATAGTTGTACAAAAATGCTCACAACAATAATGCTCACACAGTTGAACATTTTTTAATCATATGGTTTTATTATTCACCAAATACATTATTCGTGAGTTCTTATTAAAATAAAAAACAAAAACAAACAAAAAGACAAAAACAAAAACAAATACAAAAACAAAAAAAATGATATTACGGGCAATTTCATCTTTACATAATAGAGTCAAAGTAGCTATCTATAATAATAATTGACAAGCATTTAAAGTCTTGCGCAGTATACACCTTTTTATTTTATTTCGATTCTCCTACTCCTTAATGAACTTCTAATATATATAATATTATATAAGATTGTATATAAAACAAAAATGCGCACACAGTTGAAAATTTTTTACTCATATGATTTTATTATTCAGCAAATACATTATGTATAGTGAGTTCTTATTAAAGTAAAAAACAGAAACAAACAAATCAGTTATTATAATTTACATATGGACTTGCAAATGAATCTATATACATATGCCAAAAAAAAAACAAAAAAACAAATTCATTTAAAATAAAAAATAAAAACAACAAAAAAACAAATCACTTGAATTCTTCATTTTTATCTTTTTAAGTAAGTGTTTCTAAATTTTGGTTATTTGTAGTAATAATATAGTTTTTATTAAAATTATGTATTATGTAGGTATATATATACATACCTCTTTAATGACAAAACTTTTATTTTTAGTAATTTTATCACTAAATGCCACTTACTATAGGGAATATATCGGAAACGAAGCAGTATATGAGGAACGTGTATTTATGTGTCCTAAATAAAACTTACTAACCACAAAACTTTTTATTAAAAACGAGTGGTTTCTGCTATATCGTGCGAAGTCTATGTCAGTATTACTGTTTTTTTTAAAGATTTTAAATTTGATTTCAACTTGAAATATAATTACTCAACAGGGGCCCCTAGTTATAATATATTATAATTAATAAAAGTAATTTTTAATCATTATAATTATATGCCAAATTATTGCAACGAAAAACGGAAACTAGAATAAATCTAAGCAATTCTAGTATACAATAATTATGTATACTTATTAGTATTAGCATGTATTACTTATACAATGTATTGAGAGTTGTTGACAGTGCAGTTGACACTATATTGATGTATCATGTAAATGTATGTATATTACATATGTTCTAATTATTACCCAACCAATATTATATACTCAAGCGGCTAAAATTTATACTTATAAAAGGGAAACTTTGTTTGGTTGTTCTCTATACAGGCCCACAGTTTTAAAAATAAAGAAATACGACTTCTACAGTTTCAAAAATTTGGACTGGTTCGGGTTGCTACCGCACAACTCCTAGCACGTCACAGAATTAAACACAGAAATTCATGCCAAGTTCATATATTTGCTTTTTTCGTACAAACACTTTATCTAACGTTATATCAAAGACCGTTAATATATAAAGATACACAAAAGTAGTTTGATCGTATAAAGATTAGAGTTGAGATGGGACATTTTTACGATCTTACTATTTCATATTAAAACATAAACAAGCACACCCCATTAAAGAAACAAGAATTAAAAAACAAACATATATAATATATAATGCCAAACCAATGCTATTACCAAAATATAGTGTACTCTATATTATGCTGTGCAAATTATAAATATGTATTGGCTGTACACAGTATACAGATGCATATATAGTTGTTATAAATATAATATAACAAATTAGAATTTTATTTTCTGTTCTTTTTTATTCTCTTATCTGTTTTTCAATTCTTTCAAAAGTTTCGTTTTTATATTTTGGTTGAATTGAATGAAAAAGTGTGAATTGTTGAATGTAGGTATAGGTACATATAAAATAAATGTGCTAATTTCACAAGAGATATTGGGTGTATTCATAAATGCTGCAAACTGACAACAAGTTTGCCACCAGTTGGCGTACTTTAAATAATGAACACAAACTCTACTTATAATCTACATTTATCTGACAATTCTGCAAAATTTCTGTTCATTTAACATTTCTTCTCTTTTAAACGACGCGTGAACAAAAAAGAAACAATTTATATATTAAAAAATTAGTAATTTTTTTGTGAACTTATATTTTTTAAAATGAATAAAAATTTAGTAACAATACTTTTACAAGCTATAATAGAGACAAATAGTGAAAGTGATACTAGTTTACAACGTAAACAAAAAACAATTATTAAAAGAAGGAATATAATAATTCTAAATTTATTAAAAAAAATTAAAAGAATGCCTAAAGTTAATAAATTTGTAAAAACTATTAGAGAATTTCCGGATGAGGTATTTAGAAGTCAATTTAAAAAGAAAAAAGGCACTTTTATAGTAAGTATTTGAATTACTTTAATTATAAATTAAAAGCCAAAATGTCGTACTTATGAAATTATTATAGAAGCTGCAAAATAAACTTAGGCCATTTTGGAAAAAATATAAAAAAGGGCGTCCTAAATTAAATTTGCAAATATCATTATATTCAACTGTCTGGAGATTAGCTACTGGCTGTACATTCAGAGAAATATCAAATCTATTAGTATGGGATCGGCCTTTAATTCTTATATATATGTTATCAGAACTCTTTTTAAGATGAAAAACGATTTTATCAAATGGCCCGTAAATGAAAACGACCAACAAAAATGCATTGAAGGCTTTTTGAATCTTCGCAAAAATCCAATACATTTTGTAGTGGGTTGTGTTGATGGTTGTCACATTCCAATTCAGGCTCCAAAAGAAGATGCTGTCAGCTATTTCAATAGGAAACAGTTTCATTCGGTTTTACTTCAGGTGATTTTTTATTAATTTTTTTTATAACGAAATTTTTTTATTTCATTTTTTGTTTAATCTTTTTAGGGAGTTTGCGACAGCTCAATGCAGTTTATCGATGTATTTTTTGGATATCCCGGTAGTTGCCACGATGCTTTCGTTTGGGAGAACAGTCCTCTTGGGAAAGATTTGGCAACTGGAAAAAGAAATTTGATAAAGGATGGTTTTTTATTAGGGGATTCTGCATATCCATTATCTAAATATTTAATTGTTTCTTACCGAGATAATGGATTTTTAACAGAAAGTCAAAAAAAATTTAATTTCGTTCACAGCTCGACGAGAGTTATTATTGAACAAGCATATGATAGACTTAAGAATATGTTTAGAATCCTTAAATATATTGATTTAAAAAATATTAAATATGTAAAGTTTACTGTATTGTCGTGCATTGTGTTACATAATCACATAATACAAACAGAAGGTGCTACTGTGGAAATAAATGAAAACTTGAATGTTCTTTCAGTACCAGCAGATGTACCAGCAGATGAAAGTGCAGATGATGCTAAAGCTATACGTGATAGATTAGCGATGTTATTTTGTAGTTAACCATTTTTTTCAATATTAATAATAAAGTTAATTTATATTTTCTTTTATATACATAAGTATTTCAACATTATAAACTTATTTACAGATTTAAAAAATAAAATAAAAAACAAATTCAAATTCAATATTATAAAATGTATAGTTTATATTTTCTTTTATATAAGTAATACAAAATTACAAAATTATTTACAGATTTAAAAAATAAAATAAAAAACAAATTCAAATTCAATATTATAAAATGTATAGTTTATATTTTCTTTTATATAAGTAATACAAAATTACAAAATTATTTACAGATTTAAAAAATAAAATAAGAAACAAATTCAAATTCAATATTATAAAATGTATAGTTTATATTTTCTTTTATATAAGTAATACAAAATTACAAAATTATTTACAGATTTAAAAAATAAAATAAAAAACAAATTCAAATTTAAGAATTTAAGATAAATGTAAGATAACACTTAAAACATATATCAATATTCATTAAAAATAAAAACTTTATATACTTTTAAAAACTTCAGTCTTTTCTTAAAATATAATTTCTTACTTAATACTAGATAAATATTCTTAATACTAATTAAATATCAAGCTTTAAAAAATAAAAGCAGTTCATAATCTTAAAATATTAAATGATAAAATAGAATTCTAACTCTAAGTATTCTTGATGTCTAAAATTTATGAATAAAAATATTCTAAAAAAAACAATGATTATAAAATTAGCATGAAAATCACCTTTCGTTCTCTTTTTCTGCTTCGCTTTTTAAAAGACTTAAAATTTCTTTAGACTCACTGATTTCGTCTTCACTAACATCACTACCTGCATGTTCCAGTGATGTTGATGCAATTAATTCTCTAGGCAGATCGATACTATGGCGTGTGCCATAAACTTCATCGAAGAGCTCAAACCACTCCCACGCGGTTACATCTCTTCCACTATCTTAATTTTTTTTCTTTATCCGCCTATAAGTGGCCCAAAGGTTGAAAAATTTCTTCATTATTTCCTCTCTTGTAATAAACAAATTTGTATTTTCCTTCATTTTGATCAAAATTTTTCCCCATAAAACGTTTTTTTTATATTTTTCACCTTAGGTGCCTATTATGTATTTCGATAACGATTACGATTTGATCGAACGAAATGTCAAAATGCAAAATTGCCATTATGTATTACGATATCATTCAGAAATTGTCGACGAAATCGATAAAATTTATCGATGTAAAATTTTACCACGAAAGAGACATCGAAAGAGAGATTTTGTACAAATTATTTCAATTTTGAATTGAAAGGATAAAATAAAAGAGATACAAATATATTTTATTTATATTGGACACTTGGTGTTTTGTTTTATATTTATGATATTTTTTGAAATAAAAATAATTTTAAAAGTTGAAATGAAAGTAGGTATTTTACTTTATTCTTCATAATAATCTTTTATTGAAATAAATTTTAATAGGAATGAAAGGCCTGTTACAAATAGACTGCAATATGAAAAGTCAGTGTAAATAATGAGACACCATTATAAATTTTCCAAAGAGGTACCAGGATATCTTGCACTCACAAAACCAATTACCTGATTATGATCACATATCTAAAAACAAAAACTGTTATAATAATGTAAATTAATTACAATAAAGTATCAGAATTGCATTAATGCTAAAAAATCCCTTTCTACTATAACATAAATGTTGTACGTTTTGCTTCGGTGATTTAATTTGAATAAGCTTTCCATCTACTGCTCCAATTATTTCAGTAATTCTGCTTTAATCATAAAAATAATGTTTGCCTGACTTTTTTCTTCTAGTGCGTAATGGAATTTGATTCATTTTGCACATAATTATAAACTGCAAATACATATAAAACTTCTTTAAGAACAAAAAAAAATTAGCTGTGCTAGTCCGACATGGAAATCATTTCCTACGTTGAAAATCATTTGCTTGGTACAAACCGCACAGAATCTTAATACACTAACCAATTTAATTATATTTGAAATCGACGTATTACTTATTGGCTATTTCAATTTTTGCCCTAATTTAATAGTTTTGATAATGTAGATAATAACTCATCAAATTTATGTTTAAATAACATACGTATAATCTTCCAAATCTAGTGGATTAGAATAATCCCGAATATATGTTCGCTTGTTTTTTAATTCTGCAATTTAATAGCGTTTTTCAGCACTATCAGAAATTGAAAAATTTAACTCTGCTCAAATCATTTTATTTATAAAAACTTATAATTTTATAATTATATTTTATTTAAACACTTCAACTTATTTTCAACTTAAAAATTTTAAATATAACATTATTGTTTTGTTTTTTTTTTCGTATAATAATTTGAATTTGACAGTTAAAGAATGAAACATATGTCATTTTCATCGTAGATTTGAATTTTACAATGGCAGCATTTTTAAACACTTTCGATCAAATTTTCATCGAAATACATAATGACACTAACGATCACAATCGAATAACTTTAACGATAACGATGAACGATTCGATTAATTTCGATCGAAATACATAATAGGCACGTTAAAATCGTTTTCCATAGCAAGTCTAGTGGAAATTAACAATTTTAAAAGTGGTGATGACCATTTGGTTATAGCAAGACTAATTTCGGAATCACTACTCCTATAAATAATAAATTTTTTATTTCAAGTTTTTCTAATATATTAAAACTTAATATGGAATACTTACATTTTTAAAATAATAAATTTATTTAAGGTGGTTATGATGAAGTTCGTCGGAATGTGAAATTCCGATTACATTCCGAATTTGGTATGCTGAAGTCAGAAAGTATTCCGCAGTCTGCAAATGTAATTATTTATCCGAAATTTTGTATGATGAAGTTCGTCGGAACGGAAAATAATTTGAAAATTGTACGCCAGAATTTCTCATTCGGAAGTATTAGAATGGTTCGGAAATGAATTATAAAGCATACAATTTTTGTATTTAGAATATTAGGAGAAGTAGAAAATGTAATAATAGTTTTTTTTTCAATTTCTTTTTCATTTGTAAAAATATTTTTTTTTATTTAGGAATAAAAAAGCGCTTCAAAAGAATAATATATTTTATTGTTTTTAATATTATAACATAATATGTATATATATTAAAAACGATACATATATATTTTACATTCTTTAGAGAATTTTAAATTTTCTCTGATGTAACAAAAAATTACTATTATTTTAATTTATATATTATATATTATTATTTATATATATACATACTACATATATAATTAAGAAAGTTGTAACTTTTACTTTTAATTTATGTATGCATATTGTATATATACATTTATGTCATATACATTATCTATTAAAAAATTTTTACAAAATAAATAAAAAAAAAGAAAATAAAAATGTTTGAAATGAATATGAAAACAAAAAAAAAATCTTCCGAAACATATGATTTTGATTTCTGCACAGACTTTGCAGTCGAAGGGACTTCAGCATACCAATTCTTTCGTATTCGGATCGGAATTTTTTTTCGGAGAAATTCCGCTTCGGACTTCATCATAACCACCTAAATAACAAAAAAAAACTAAACCACTACAAAAACAAAGAAAAGTAGTTCAAAAAGTTTTACGCATACTAAAATTTTATTCTGTCAAGTTGACGCCCAGTAGACTTTGAGTCTGCATTTATGTACAACGTTCAGAAAATCTGCAAACGTGTTCATAAATTCAGAATATGCAGATTGATGCAGGTTTGCATTTATGAAAATAAGGATTGTCTTGATATCTCGCCAACATTCATTCAATCAATAGAATATAAATTTTTTATAATGGTTATTATCTTATTGTTTTTGATAAATCTGACGTTTTGATATAGTACCTCGATTCTTGGGTATATATTTATTTTACTATAAAAAATTTAATAATACACTACAGTTCAAATTTTGTAATTTGTATCACATATTTATATTATTAATTATTATAAATTACTATTTATTTCATAAAAGCAGATAGGAACTAATAAAATAATATTAATAAATAGTACCTCCTACAATTTAAAACATTACTATTATTAAAATCCTTCAGTCAAAATAACCTTAAATTTACTTATTCATTTATTCAATTTATGCAACTCAGATTAACGTCAACACAATTCTTTTGCATTATATGATTTCTTTTTCATGATTTGGAGTTATTCTGAGGATATGCACATTTTTGTTTTATATTTTGTTTTTACATTTGTTGCATAATCAAATTATTTGTTTATTTATCGCTAAATCCTCTTCATATGTAACATTTAGAAAGATGGTTTGTTGTTGTTATCTTTACTAATTGTTATTAATTTATTATAAAGAGTTCAAAATTAATAAGGTGGTTATTGGAGGGGTTTCATTTCAGTTATTGCAAGTGATTATTCAGTTCAGTTGTTGTAAAAAAAAAAAAAAAAAAATTATGAAACTATGAAATTATGTAAAAACAAAATAAAAAACAAAAATGTACATTTGAAAAATTATGAATTTATCTATTGTCCTTGAAAAACTTAAATAATGAACAATTTCAGTTTTAATAAAATTAATAATAATAACAATAATAATATTAATAATAATAATAATAATGATAATAATAATAATAATAAAAAATAATAATTATTAATTATAAAAGTTTTTCAAGTACAATAGATAAATAAATTCACAATAACTGAACTGAATAATCACTTGCAATAACTGAAATGAAACCCCTACATTCAACAATTCACACTTTTCATTCAATTCAACCAAAATATAAAAAAAAAACTTTTGCAAGAAGAATTGAAAAACCGATAAGTGAATAAAAAAGAACAGAAAATAAAATTCTAATTTAATATATAATAGGACCGTTCCCGTACTTTTCTGGTAAAAACTTGCAAATGAGAGAAAAGAGAGAAAAAAAAAAAAAAAGAAAAAAGAGTTAAAAAAACTGTCATCTGCAAGTAAAAGTACTGGAACGCAATTCTTGTAAAAACTTGCAGCTGTCAAACAGCTGACAAGCAATCTGACATTCTGAAATTAATTTAATTATAAACAATCATTTTGAATTTCCGGAGGTGTTTTTTTTAAAGAATTGTACATAATTAAATTTAAACGAAATGGCAGCGGAAGATATAAAAAATATATATTACTAAGTAGCGATTCGGATTACATTTTTATTACATTTTTTTAGTGAAAGCGAAACTGAAGAGTTCAGGAATGTAATTCTAAAGCAAGTGCGGTTGGAGAACTTTTTACATAAAAACAAAAGACATTGCATTCGAAACTATTTGGAAGAAATAGTTCCAGGTTATTGTGAAGAGGAATTTGTAAGACATTTTCGTGTAAGCACAAATGTTTTCAAATATTTATATGAAGAACTGCAAACATTTGAAAGTTTTGCAAACCTACGTGCAGATAAAAAATGTAGCTCAGAAAAACATATAGCTGTATTTTTATGGTTTGCGGGTCATGAAGCTTGCTATTATAGAGACTTAGCTGACGATTTATCCTTATCAAGTGTATCCGTATTATTAAATTAAATTATACATATATTACAATAATAAAGAATTATGAAATTTATCCTCCACTAAATTATATTTTTCATTTTTTTTAATAAATTTCATTTAAAAAACAAAATTTTGCATAACAGACACATATGAGAAATTACAAAAGTAAATAAAAACATAACCTAAAAAATACAACAACAACAAAAACAACAACAAAAATTTAAAGTATAAGTTTTTACAAGTTAAAATTTTACTTGCAAAAACTTATTCGAGAGAATGTTGTTGAATTTTGTTGAACGAAGTTGAAAACATATGTTTTCTCTCGTTTTTAGAAAAAACTCTCAGTACAGGAACGACTTCTGGTAAAAACTTGGAAAAGCTTGGATAAGTTTTTACAAGATGTGCGTACGGGAACGGTCATAATATTATATTTATAACAACTATATATGGATCTGTATACCAGTGTGTATACTGTGTACAGCCAATACATATTTATAATTTGCACAGCATAATATAGAGTACACTATATTTTGGTAATAGCTTTGGTTTGGCACTATATATTATAATATATGTTTTTTTCTTAAATTCTTGTTTCTTTAATGGTGTGTGCTTGTTTATGTTTTAATATGAAATAGAAAGATCGTAAAAATGTCCCATCTCAACTCTAATCTTGGTACGATCAAACTACTTTTGTGTAACTTTATTATATGTAACTCTTGTATGTGTAACTCTTCGAAAAAGCAAGCTTTAAAATTTTTTTTTCTTTCTTTTTTATTAAACAATTCATTGGCGAAATGAATTCCCAAACTATAAAAGGCATAATCAATAAGCAGATTAATATTAGTATCTGATTTCGTTCAGAAAATTTTTTTAACTTTTCTTTTCACAGAATAAATTATAGTAAATTTGAACCCATAAATAGAATGTTAATGGCAGTTAACCAATATAAAAATAATATAGACTTTTCTTTCAGTAAAACCAGGTTAAAGAAAACCTTATTCCAAATCTTTTCTTAGTCCTACTAATGACTAATCCTATTTATATATGTAGTCACTAATTCACTAATTATACTTAATTGGTTTCTATGAATTTATTGTTTTCCACTTTTTATTTATTTTTTTTTTTATTGAATCGAATTTAAATTCATTGAGTTAGCATCATTTTTTTTTTGTTTATATTAATTAATTTCGAAGTTCATAATGATTGTTATAAATTTTAATAATTTGATTTTTATTGTAATTATAATTTAAGAATTAAAATTTAATTGAAAATCTAAATAAAAGAAGGATAAAAACAAATTAAAAATATTAAATTAAAATATATTATAAATTTAAATTGTTAATAACTACACTATTTTAAAGCGTTTGAACTAAATGATGAATAAATAAATAATTTATTAAGTAACAAAAAAATGTATTGAATTGTATGAACTATAATAGTCATATGATATCATTAAATTTTTGATTATGTTGAATAATAGTTTATATTTGAAACTTTTTCTTACATTACTGTTTTTTCTTTTTTAGTTAAAAAATCGGTATTCAGCATGTGTGAGATTTGTCCTAATATGCTTACCATCTAGTCCCCCTAAACAATTAGGTACACTAGTTGTCGATAGAAATTTTGCACTATTTATAACAAGTTTTGCTTGGTAGAGGGCTTATATAAAACTCATGTAACTCACACTTTAATATTTTACATGTTTTTGGGATAATTGATCCTGACGTTTGCAAATCCGCACGAAACTTCATAGACAATGTGTACATACTACATCCATGTTCAAGAAAACTAAATAACTCAAATAAAACATAAGTAAAAGAAATTAATAAAAATATTTACATTTACAATCTTTAATGCTATGAATAATCTTTTTTCAGCATTGACATAAAATTGACCATGTGACAAACAGTCATTTTAAAGATTTTACCCAAATACTTGTAGCGATTTATTTATTGTCATTGCAAATGCTAAACGAACTGAAAATTGAATACCTTTAAATTGCATATCTGGAGTGGCATTATGTAACTTTGTTTCAAACATTTCGGTCGAAACAAAATGTTGTCGAAACAAAATTTGGATGACATTACGTAATTTTAAACGTCAAATTATTTGAAAACGCTCGAAAAAAAGTGAAACACTTTACATAATTACATTTTTGATTTGTGTCGTTAAAATTTCAACAATTACTGCTACAAAATAATATTGAAAAAAATAATTTAAAAAAATTGAAACTAAAAGAAATTGCAACTAGATACAAGTAAAAGAAGCTAATAATAATAGCAAAATTTCTTTTTTTTTTATTCTGAAAATGTTTTTTGTTGAAAGAAAATCATTATAAACTTACTTAATTTTTTATTTTATTGGAATTTTTATTTCTGTGCGTTTCTACAATAAATATTCCATTAAAAATCATGTATTAATTTATTTTTTTCTTAGGCTGCAGTTATAGCGATCAGTAAAATGAATACGTAAAATTTTTGTTTTCGATTTTAAAACCGCCGTAGACACAAAATTTCAGTAAAAAGTTATAGGAATGCTAAAGAATGTTTCCACAAACAAATTCTGTTCAAAATGTTAACATTTTAAATTAAAATTTGAATAAAAAGGCATTTTATCATTTTGCGGATACGTATTTTTTTTTTCTGAACAAAACAAATAAAATAAACAAAATTATTTCAATGAAGCACATTTCACTTTTTCACTGTTTCATTAATTCATTTGTATTTTATTGAAATTATGCTTCATTTTTTTACTGTTTCATTTCATCAGACAAAAAAATTCCGATGCAATCTAACCTTAATTTACATTTATTAAGTTTTGTTTGTTGGTTTTCGTTTTTGCATTTCAAAGTGCTTCAATGTATTAACTTCGCAAATGTAATAGTAATAGTAATATTAATAAAACTCCAATTTTTCATTTAACTATGAAAACAACTATTACTGTATTCTTTATTATTTCAAATTCGAAACAAGAAAACGTTACGAAATGACAACAAATTTTACGGAAGCAATTTTACTGATCGCTATAACTGCAGCCTTAAAACTTACCTAAATGCGTCAACTATTTTTCATTCAGTATTATTTTGATGCCCTTTATATAGGCGACCTAAGGCATCACTTGAAAATATATTTGATTGAGCGCTTATAAATTTTTTACACAAAAACGTAGACAGAAAAAAAACAAATAATATTTAGGTATTCATTATTTATTTACACTAAACATTTACTTTATATTATTTTTGAACTCAAATATCAGTGTGTGATAACTTAAACGAAATAAAGTATAACACATGAACAATATTAGAACTAATACCTATCAATTTCTTACAATATTGATAATATTTCAAAAAATTTTGATAAAAAACTTAGAATTCATGTATTTGGGCGAAATGGTTTTTTAATTACTGAAAAATATCATTATGTAATTTCATTTGAGTAAACACTGAATTAACATAAACTAACTAAGTTTATAATAAATTAATATTGAATAACAAAATAAATATTGGTTTAATGTTAGTTATTCAATTAGAATACGTACAATGCCGTTTTGTTCAACCAAAGATAATATAATTACTATAAGCAGTTTAATATACCTTTTCAGATTGTTAAATTAACTTTCTCAATAAATTGTCCGCCTAAGCTTATGCAATATTTAACAAACATTCGCATGTATATAATTATTTATGACGTAATATTCTTTTAATATAAAATTACATATATAAATAATATTAAACTCTGGTTCTAGGGCCATCTGCTGTTTCAAACTCGACATAAACCATTCTCATAAGCCATAAAGCTAAAGCTTACATATAAATTTTTGTCAAAATTGGTGCAATAGTTCTTCCGGAAAATGTTTACAAACACAGCTTTCTTTTATTATATAAATATAAGATAAGATTATATTATTTCTATAACCGTGTCCATAAGCTTTAAATTTTTTACTTCGATTCCATTCATTATTATATTTCTAAGGATACACGCTTCTATTTTCAACAGTTTGCATATAATAAAGTAAACATCACAATTTGATTTCTATAAATAAATTTTGTTTTAATAACACTTACATTATTATTTTCATTTCATGTAAACTTTTTCATTTAAAGCTATTTCAAAATGTTTTACAAACTATATTTGATTACATCTTCTAAAACGTGTTGTTTCATTCAAATAAAATATATGTACATATATTTATTTTTATTTTGGACATTATACCGATCAATTAAAAACTAAATACACAAGAATTATTATTTTATTTATTCTACAAAAATTTCAGAAATCAGTCAATTTGGAAAATTAACAGTCATATTTACAACAAATAAACACAAATTAACAAAATATGTATGTTAATTTAACTACATATTTTCAATGACTAAATCTAGCAAAATTTTTATTTCTACCTATACTTTTATTTTCTTTTTTAAATCCATTAAAGGAAAATAATTTTATCAATAAAAATAATAAACTTTCATTTCAATATTACAAACAAAATTTTTAATCAATTATGCTATTAGAAAAAAAAGTCAAAATGAAGGTTGCAAATGGTATCAAAATTTTATAAAAGTAATAATTAAACCTATCAATATCAATTATTGTTATTCAACTATCAGTTTAAAATATTTTTGTTTCCATATTTTGTCAATTTCGTTTCAATTTCTTCATTATCTAGAGGTAAATCATCAAGACCATCATGTATTGTATCAGTTTTTGGTATTCTTTCATTATTTGGTTGTAATTTTTTCTGTTGTTCTTCTAATTCAATTACTAATTGTTTCAAATTACTGCTATCTTCTGGTGTTATTGGACTATCAGTGCGTGGCGTATGAGTTAAACTATGTGACCTTGTGTTACTATCTAATTTTAATGGCAATGATAGTTCAACATCTGAATCCATTTCATTTTCTGATAATGATAGTGAACCACCTCCACGTTTATTACGTATTTCATTTTTTGAACCCTAAAAAAAATAAAAAACATGTTTTTAAAAATATAAATCAAAACATTTTTTTTTATTATTTTCTGTACTAACTAAAATTCCAGTTACATGAAATGATGGTTCTGAAATATAACCATCTAAATCATCATCTTCGCTATACATTTGTGATTGAGTTTGATTTGATTCAGCTTCATTTACTTTATAAATAACTTGAGCTAAATCAACAAATGTATATTCAAATAATGAAAATGGATCTTTTCGTGGTGGTTCTTTAATAAACCATTTATTAAAACGTGATAATCGTCCATCTTTTGCCATTGTTTCAAATAAATTTTTACCATGAACATAACCAACATCACGTATTTCATTGAAACTACTGAATGCTAACGTTTTGTACTTATCAATTGGTGGTCGAACATATTCACAATAATCTGAACGTTTTACCTCCTAAATTAAATACATATGTACTTATATATAAAATATTTTTACTTTAAGTTCTAAATTATTTATATTAACCTCTAACTGTCTAACACATGATACGTAAGCTAATCTAGATTGTATATCTGGTAAATTTGGCACTTTAACTGGTGATGTAAATGGATTCCATCTTTTATATAAAAGCCACCATCCAGATAAATCATCACCATAATTTGTTAAATCAGTATCATCAGCTGAACCAACATCTATTGCAATAATATGGGCTGCACCCAATGATTTCATTACATCAGCTTGAAACCCAAAAAAAAAAAGCATTGATAATTTGTGAAATATTGTATTAATTCAAATTATATTTTAAATAATTTACCAAAAAAAAAACAAATAAATACATATACAAAAATTAAAATTAATATTTTCATTTATTTAAAACAATTTTCTTTTCGGAAACCTTAAGAAAACTGGAATTATTAGCAGAGAAAACGACTCCATACATTTAAACAATTTTTGAGAAAGCAAAAATGATAAAAATAGTAATAATATAAAAACTTTCAACAAACACAAAAATTTGCTACGTAAGTTATTATAACCTTAAATAAAATTTTTCATAATTATTTTTTATTGATATTAATGTTTAAATAAAAAAATTTTTTTTTTTAATATTTACGCAGTCGCTTAGTTTTATTATATTGTGTTAGAATTTAATACATTTTTTTTAAAGATTTCTCTATATTTTATGGTTACTATTAAATAAGAACCGAAGCCCGGAAACCAAATTAATCAATTTAAAATACATTTTACGTGAACGTGATATGAATACATTGAATGTACCGGGTGTGTCACGCCATGCATATAAACTTTTTTAAAGAGGAAGGTTTCGTTATTTTAAAATTTTAAAAAAGATTTATTAACTAAATCGAAAGTGCTCTAATGATCGGTGATATTTTCAATTTCCAGAAAGGACTTAATATAAGTTTTTTGAACTGGAAATTGAACGTAATCGAAATTTTCAAGTTACTTCAAACACGTTTTCACATTTGAAAATTTCGATTACCATTCGATGAATTTTTGGTTTAAAAACCCACTTCCAGCTCTTTCCGGAAGGTGAAAATATCAACAACCGATAGAACGCTCTCGATTTAGTTAATAAATAACGACTCCTTCCCCTCTAAAAAAAAACTGTATGTATATTATTTATATTATTTAACTTATATTAGAAACCTCAAAATTCTAAATTTAACCAATTAAATTTTAAATTATTAAATACCTATGTATCTAATATTACATTGTAGTTATTCATTAAAAATTCTCTTAAATTCATCAATGATCAGCAATTCTCTTAAAAATTATAAATACAAAAATTGTACTCACTTCTTATTTTTGATAAGAGAAAATAAAAAAATGAAAAAAATACACCACCACCAATCACCATCCCATTTACAAAAAAATAAAGAATATAAGATAGTAAATCTACATAAAAGAATATCGATAAATTACAATCAGAAGAAAAACTCTTAATTTACGTAAAATAATGCAATTTTTTACATACATCACAATGAAATATTTCCATTAGTTAAAACAAGTAAAAACTACTATACCTTCTTTCAGATTGCCTAATGAAAATTAAAATGAGAAAGAAAGAGAACACAGCATATGCTTACCTAAATTTTTATATACAACTTTTTATATGCGTACTTTCGTCCAAAGGATGGGTTAAAATTCCATCTTTTTTTACATATTTTGGCGTATTCATATTTAAAAAATATTTTAATTAGAAAATAAAACAAAAGAATATCTATTAATAAGAAGGTTCACTGGAATAAAATTTTATGATTTGTCAATGTGTTGGTTACCATTTTACCAGTCGATTTCCAAAATTGTAAGAAATAGATAGTAACAAGAATTTAATTTGTGAGAGAGAGATAAAAATTCAAAACACAAAGTGGGAAAAAAATTATCGAACAATTTTTTTTTGTATTAAAGAAATATTGCTTTTAATTTTTGTCAAAATGAATAATAATAAAAAACATTATTTGTTCAAATTTGAAATATTAATATTATTATTGTTCAAATTTTTTACCTATTTATAAAATTACCAAAACACATTATGTATTACTTACAATCATTGTGAATTATTTCATTGATTATTAAATCGCAAAATTTAATGCATCGAGTTATTCATAAAAAAACGCTTGGTATTTTTTTTAACTACCTGCTTCAATACCTGAAAACATTTTTATATTGAAAATACATGAATTGTAATCTGTTTGAAATAAAAAAAAAATGTTTACTTCCCTTATAAGAAAATAATATGATGTTTAAGAAATAACATGTATTTTTGAAACCAATATTATGTTTTGTAGATACCCTTAAAAATCAATCATTCAAAATTTCATTATTCTCATACCCTAATAAATTTAATACGTTTCTTTTTAAAAAATTTCGAACACAAAATTTCAGACGACCGTACACATAAAAAATCTCTAGTGGGCTATTTAAAATTACATTGCAAAATATACATATTTACAACAGTTCTTTGCTTCTTTAACTAAGGGGTTTTATTTTGTAAACGGGGTAGTAAAAATATCTTGACTTCCAGTGAACCTTCTTATTAATGGATATTCTTTGATATAACTTTCAAAAAAGGTTTCCAAAATTTTCATACTAAAATTCCACTATAAAAAGCTTATAAAATATAAAATGTACTGCACTAACACATTGAAGCAATTTTATGTCTCGGCCTGTTAATTAGTGTTAGTCCTAATTAGGGTTTTCACATCTGTATTCCTGTCGTTTCTACCTAACGAAATCCTCGCTTTCACACTATATTTTGTATCAAGTATTCCTTTTGTGTAAACGAATAAAGGTTTTACATGAGTTAGTAGATATTTTTTTTGAAAAAGTTTTCAAAGAGGAAACATGAAAAATAAAAATTATGCGCAAAAGGTTTTGTTCAATTCCATATTTTTTGGTTTTGTTTTTTTTTTTTTTGTTCTTGAATAAAAGGAGATTATTTTTGAGTATAAGCGGTGTATGGTACAACAAGAAAGGTTTTTTTTTTATATTGTTACATATACTAATAGTACAAATAAATAACATATAGTTATTTATTTGTGCTAATAATATGACATCTTACCATCTTATTGTACGAAATCATATTAAATTAAAATTTTCATTTATTCAAAAAAAATTGTATTTGTTTTATTATTGTTTTTACTTATGTACAAAAAAAATACATAATTATAAACAAATAGTAATAATATTAAAGTAGCTAAAAAAAATTGATGGCAGATAGAATGTTATACTGTCGCCGATAGTCACGAATTGAAAGACTATCTGACGCATCATTAGCTTTAATTAATTGCAAAAAAGTTCGTCTCAGATTATAAAGTTTAATCGCAGCAATGACGTCTCATTTTCATAACAAAACCATTACCTCGCATTTCAAAAATTTGATAATAAAAACTTTGCCAGGCAATTGCGGAATCGCGCAATTAAAAACCGCGCAGTTGGAAGGATTACTGTATAACCAAATAATAGTTTTTCAAACTAAGTCTATATTATTCAAAAAAAGAAAACAATTTTTTGTATTTTTGACCAAACAGATGTTGCAATTAAAATTAATTTAACTAAATTTAATGCTAATAAATTTTAATTATTTAAAAAGGAAAAAACTTATTATTAGATAATATTTTTATTTATTTATTTTTTATTTACTTATTTATTAATCAATTTGTGCATATACATGAGACGACAAGTCTCTACAATTGTATACAAAGTATATAAAAAGTTACTGACACTTCAATTTAAAGAAACGGGAGAAAAAAGAAAAAAAAATAATAATTTTATAAAATGTAAATTCTTATAAAAGTTAAAAGTAAGTAATAAAAAAACAAAAAAAAAAGATAACAATTACAATAAAGTCAATAGTTACAACAACTCAATAATATCAATAAACTCAATGTTCAATCAATTAATTCATTAATTCAGCCAATTTCTCTCTTTCGTTCAGCTATATTCACTTAATGTGGCTAATCTTTTTTCTCAAAGTACCTCCAACAGAGTTCCAAGAATTTAGAAGTACAAAGTTCAGATCTGATAACATTCGGCAAAGAATTCTACAAAGTAACAACTCTAACAAAGAGTGACAAGTGTCTTAGTTGCCCAGAATAATTAAGTTTATATTTCGCGCAGATCTTTCGAAAGCTAGTTTTTTTCTACAAGTACAAAGGTGTATTTTAACATAAAATTATTTTTATGAAATAGATGTATTTTGCAGGTAGTTTTCAAATGTACAGCCAAAAAACTAACTTAGAAACATCACTAACACTGTCCAACCTACGACGATTAGTTACAAAGCGGGTGCAAGCATTGAAGAATATCTTTAATCTGGATAGTTTCCCTACAGTCATACCAGCATAGACTGCATCACAGTACATAAAATGTGGAAGGATTAAAGATACCACTAATCTCTTTTTAACCCACTCACTCATGTAATAAGAGAACTTTCAAAACCTACGAAGCTTAAAAAAGACACGAAATTTTTTTAGAAATTGCATTTATATGATTGTTCCATGAAAAAGTCTTATTAAGAACAACACCCAGATTTTTTGCAGAATTTACATACTGTACCACTATATTATTTAATTCATTGCAAGATTCGTTGTTAAAATTCACGCAAATAAATAATCATGGCCATCGTTTTGGATGAATTTAATATTAGTCCATTTATCCAAGCCCAGAAAGCAACAGCGTCGAGATCATCATTCATTTTCGCGACAGATTTGTGAATATCAGCAACTGGACCACTAATATAGAGTTCGGCATCATCTGCATACAATCTACAAGGGGAATCCGGCAAACAACGGGGTAAATCATTAACAAATAGACTGAATAGAGCGGGCCCAATATAGAACCTTGAGGTACGCCACACTGAACTGGTAAAGGATTTTGAGTTAACACCATTTAAAAATATAAATTGTGTTCTGCGAGTTAAGTAACTATTTATAAGCGTAATAGCAAAAGAGTTAAAATTAAAAACGGAATTAAGTTTTAAACATAGCAGGTTATGGTTGACGCAATCAAAGCCTTTACTAAAATCAAGCAGAAGTAGAATAATCGCATGTTTCTTATCTATTTCATTGTAAATGTTGTCAGTAATCTCAAGAAGTGCAGACGTAGTGCTGTGTTGTTTACGAAAACCTGATTGAAATTCGTAAAGCAAGTTATTAGCACCTAGGTAGTAATTTATTTGTGCATAAAATAACCGTTAAAAGGACTTCGAAATATCTGACAATATGCTAATAGGTCTGAGATCATCAATTGAAAGATTCGCTTTTTTTGGGAACAGGAATAACTTTGGCATTTTTCCATGCAATTGGCTACGAACCACTATTTAGAATAAAATTAAATATATGTGTTAAGAAAGGAAGTACAACAGAAATAATTAATTTGATAAATCATAATGGGATTAAATCAGGTCCAATTTCATTAGATTTGAACTGAAAAATAGCATTTAATACTTCATCCATAAATACATTACGGAGAGAAAAAGTGTTAGACAAGAAAACACTTTCCATATTTAGTTGAAACGAAAAAGTATTAGTAGACGAGGTTAAGAATTTATTATTTAGCTCATTTCCATTAAAAAAGCTTTTCAGGTTGTCCTTTTGGTTTTCTTTTCCAATACCAAGCTTAAACGCATTGCACCAGAAAGTTTTAGAAGAAAAACGGGGATCAAGGGGATTTCGAAATAAACTATTTTTTCACTTGTCTGATGCGTAGGTTTACATTATTCCTGAGTATGTTCAAGGAAGTTCTATCATTATAATTTTTAGTGCGCTTCCATACTTCATAAGCAGCATCTCGGTCGTTAGCTAGGTTAACAATTTCAGGATGGAAGTACGGAATGAAGTCAGCACGTGGAGAGAAGTGACTTAAAGGAACATATTGATCAAACAGAGTAAGAACTAATTTGTTGAACAAATCGATTTTATGATTAATAGCATAGATAGTATGCCCCGGTAATTTAAGGCAGAATGAAGTAGTCTGGGAATATTACAATTCTTGTAATCCATGTAAGTATTTCTTTCTTTTGGTATTGCAATAGGAATTTTATATGACAGGTATATCATATCATGATAGGAAGAACTCGGAATGGTAACCTGCCTAAACTTCTAATTAATGATTTTGATGAGATGTTAAAAATAGTGCAATAAAGACGAGCGAGATTCCCCAAACCATGTTGGTACTGTCTTGTTAACTATATTCAGAGAATAATTTTTAGTAATTTGGATAAAAACGTCTTTAAGAAAATGACTGCAGTCAAGTAGATCAATATTGAAGTCTCCACCAATAACTATAGATTCGTAGTTACCTCCGAAATTGTTCAGCACTTTTTGTAATGGTACAAATTTAAATGTTGTAGGATGTGGAAAGTATACAGTTCCTAAGAGAATAGCATCCTTATTACATTTCAGCTCAAAAAATATAAATTCAATATCATCAAGTTCAACAGAATTAGTCAAGACCTTAACGGGAAGGCCACACTTAACATATATTGCAACTCCACCTCCTCGAATTAATCTACCAGAGTTATATTTAAGTAAATTATTGTTATTAAGAGCAGCTTTTAGTACAATGTTGGGAGTAAATGAATCAGAGCTATCAGTATGTGAATGTGAATAATTGCGATAATTAGCCATAGTCAATAATAGTAAAAAAAGTTTGTTTAACCAAGGAACTCAAGAATACTACAAGAAAAAAGCCATTATAAAAGCAGTCCTCGTAGGTTTTATTAAAGATGGCGAACTAGTATTACTAGAAGATGATATGGAGCGAAGGTTCATTTGTTTATCCATTTTTGAAAATGTATTATAAGTAGGATAAAGCAGCAACTAAATTAATTAACTCACTGGGAATTAGGAAATAATGAAACTAAGCAATTTTCAGTAGATTATAAAAATAGACTAAATAGCCAAAACTTCTATCCTTTTTTGATTTTTTATTACGATAATTTTAAAATCATTTTATTTTATTTTATTAAGAATTTTTTCCAACTCTTGGTCATTTTATTTAGTTTAACATGAAACTGTATCAGCCCATGTATAAATTTAATTAACTATGTTTATATAATTCTTATCAAGAACATAAATATCGTAACAAAACATCTTTACTTTTTGATTTCTAACTTAATGTACAATTTCTAAAATATACATGTTTTTAAAAGAAAATTTAAAAAGAATTATTTTAAATTAATTGAGATTTTAAGTTAAAAATAATCCAATTATTAAAATTATTGTAATTTTATATTTCTTTTACTCTAAAACTTTTCATATTACATTGGTGCGAAGTTTCCATTTTCAAAGGAATTATTTGCAGTAGAAACTAAATTATTTGAACTCAAATTTTTCAATAATAGCTGACCAAAAGCCGCTAAAAATTTTTATTCTAACTGCCAATCTATATTTTATATATCTATGGTTCAAGAGATATGCAAAGCTATTTGTGATTTTGTCATTTTGTAGTGCTTTTTTAATTTTTGTTGAAATTTGATATGTTTTTCATCATTAATATCTTAATTGAGAATATGTTAAATATAAATTATCATAATATTCTAATATAAATTAGATGTTAAGAGTTTTCGGTTTATTTTTATCTGAAAAGTGAGAACATGTGAAATTGACACTTTAAATTGATAAATGCTGCGTTTTATTTCGCGGAACGCCATTCGTTAAAACGTACGGCGATTATACGTCGTACGTCGTACGCTCTTATTTAGGTTGAGCAATAAGTCGTGACGAGCGCGTGCATACTGATTGTATTAATATTAATACATAATCTCAGCCACAATTTTTTTTATTTATTTTGTTTTCCAATTTTCTTTTTCTTCTATGAATTCTCTTATTAATTTATTGTTAAATTTTTTTTGTTTGTTTATTACCGTAAATTTCTCATTGTTCTAACCTGCAGTGAATCTTTCTGAGACTATTTCTACACTCAATAAGATATTAAAAACTATTGACTGTTGTGTGTAATTATTGGTCTCAGTTGCATTCATTGCAGGGTGGTAAGTAAGTGGTAACGTGGGCAAAAAAATGACGTGAAATACAAGTTGTGAAAAATGATATTAATTCTAATATCAATAATTATTCGCTTGTGCCACTTTTTATACACCATAGAGGGATTGCTTTGTATATACGAAATGATGTAGCTTATAAGACACTTCAAAATTTTGAGGGTTCCAATCAAATTTATCAATATAATTGTATGAAAATACACGTCGAGAACAGCATCACTCGCTTCTGTTTTATTTACAGATCGCCTCAAGCGAATCAGCTAGAAACTCATATGCTTATAGGAAGTCTATCCAACCAGATAAACTCATTTCTGGTAACCAATACCGAATCTGAGATTATTCTGACGGGAGACTTTAATATGCTGAAGTTATGCTGAAGTTCTTATACTGAAGTTCTCAAAAATAAGAGTGAAAAAAATGAAGTAGTTGAAAAGAGTAAAGTTGTGTAGATAAAGTATTGGTAAAATCAGTAAAACCAAAAACAAAAATGGTAAGAGTAAAACAAAAGCTGAAATAATAAAAATGTAAATGTGTGTGATTTGGAAGTAGACATTGGCAGCCTATATGAGAGAAAAAAGGTACAGTGTCGATGTGTTGTTCTAATGAAAAATCAGCAGAAACATTAGAAGAGGAAATTAAAAAGAAAATGAGTAATAATTATGAAGTGGTTAAGCCAAAACTACATTTGTCTAAAATTCTGATTTGTGATATAGAAGAAAATTTGAAAGTTGAGAAGTAAGTAAAGTAAAGAAGAAAATTATAGAGAAAAAAAGACTTATGATTGGTTGGAGTTATTGTGTATCGTACGAAAAAGTAAATGTCCTTAGATGTTTTAAATGTTTAGGATACAATCATAAATCAAATCTATGCAAAGAAGAACGGAGATGTGTTAAATGCGATAGGATATTACCGAACATAACAAAGAGGAATGTAAGGAAAAAAAAGATAAATGTATTAATTGTTTAAAAATGTAAAATTAATGTAAAAATTTGTTTAAATATTAGTGCTTGTAAATTTGAAAGCTATAAAGCTACTTTTAATTTTTACACTATCTGGATGATCAGTTTACTTGAAGTTATATACCACTATAGTAAAAATTTAAATGTGAATAAAAAGAAGCAATACAAATAAACATCACGAAAACGAAAGATCACCCTAAAATTTTTAGTTTGATGGTTTTTTGTATAAAGGAAAAAAATTGTTCGAAGGAAAAAAAAGAAAAGTATTTTTTGGATATATTACATTTATTTACGAATATATTTTAATGCTATAAAAATATAAAATTTATTTAATTTTAAAACTTATTATTTTGCAAGTAAAGTAGCTCATGTGTTTCTTATTCAGATGTTTCTGGGAATCCGTGGATCACATAATTCTCGCAATAAGAAGTTGTGGTAAAAATATTCCAATTTAGGTTTCATTTTGTTAGTAAAAAATTGATCGTCCTTTTAATTCGTACATACTTGAAGTCTTTTGAATTCCATATACCAAAATTTATTTTTGTTATGTTTACTTACCCTGCACTTGATAAAAATAATTATGTGATTGTTACAGTGCAATTGTATTATCATCAGTATTTTATTTTAAATACTTTACATTTTTTTGGCCAATAGCTTCTTTTGAAAAATCATCTTTTGCTGACTGAGGGCATTTTATTTCATAAATTCCAACTAGACCATTTGGAGTAACTCCAAGAAAATGTAATTCTTAGTCAATAAAAAGCCCACAGTTTTGAATGTTTAAATTAGTTTGCTTTTCAAGTTCTTATATTGTATTTTTTTTATTTTACATTCCATAAATCATGGTGTTTGTGCATACAACTGAATAGAGCTTGTATTTGATTATATTATGATAACTAGAATTACTTCGAACTTTACAAATTTAAAATCTGAGGCAGTCACCATTATATTTCTTAATTCGTACCAATAATTGCAACCAGATTGATCGCGTCTATCAATTTCAATGTTCGCCCTATTTTCAAAACTTGTTCTCAGCATTATTTTTTTTCTTTTGTAGAAACACAGGTAACATATCTGGTTTTTCACATGTGTCTGCTCTATAATTTTTATCAACTGGGTGACGTTTAGCTCTTCTTAATCTTTTATTTGGCTTATGTTGCTTCTTTTATCTGATTATTGTATATTTCTTATCTGGTATATGGTATATTTCTTTTAATCGTTTTCTCTTCTGCGTTTGGAAGAAGCATTTTTGTATTTCTTTCACTCCCATTTATTTCTTTCAAAAAGTCTGTAAAAGCCTGCCCAGTATTGAATTGGTCAACAGCAGCTGCACATCTACTTGGAGACTGCCCCGGAGAAAAATTTATACGGTTCCTCCCTACGTATTGACAAATTTTACTATTGAACTGTTGACAAATATTAAACAAAAAACAAAAAAAAAGTGGAAATGTTAAGGAAAATTTGAGTTATAATCCATTTTATAAAATAACATTTAACTAAAAAATTCTCGAAATCTAGGACAATTTTTAAAAATCAGGCCACGAAGTTACCTCGGTAAAATTTCATCAAAATCGGGTAAAAAATGTGAATGCCCCGTGCTTCAGTTTGCAAAAACAGTTAAAAAAAACACAAAAATTAAGGATTCAATAGATTTTTTAAGCCCTTTAAATTCCTAAATTTAAAAATGAATCCACGTAGTTACCTCTGTATCGCAATAAAGAACTTATATCGAAAGTTTAACCCAAATCGGACAAAAAATGTGCAGGTCCCGTACTTCAGTTTGCAAAAAAAAATTTCTTTAACCCAGCCTTAACGATGAAGAAATAGATGTAGAACATAATGTATTTAATATACAACATTTTCATAATGGTTGGTTGAGAATGTACAGATCTCCATGTTATCTACATATTGACTCAGATTTTTTCAATATTTTCTAAAATTTTGTCGAAGAATTAGCTGATTATAATTCAGATGTTGTAATTATAGGAGACTTTAATAGTAATTGGTTAGTTAATGATAATCAAAAATAGAAGATGAAAAAAACTACAGATAACAACCATATAAACAAATTGTTAGTGATTACACTAGAATTATAAAAGATTCAAAAACATTAATAGATTGGGTTTTAACAAATAAATTTAATAATATAAGTGCTAACATAGACAATAATTTAAAAATAACTGATCATGAATCTATTAGAATATCTATATATCTACCACTTTTATATATTAATAATGAAAATAAAAAACTTAAATTTTTTAAATATAATAGAGATAAATTCATAGTAAAAATTTGTAGAAGTGATATAATTACAATGTATTTCAGTTTGCAATACTAAAGCAGAATTATTTAGTTCAAATTTATTTAATATTACATATGAATTTATTATTGAAAAAAATTTTGAAACCAGTGAATTAATGAAATAATATTTGAAGATGAAAAGTGTGATAATAATTTAAAAATCGCAAATAAATTTAACTCGTACTTTGTACAAAGCATAAAAGACATCTATATAAAATTATTCGACGGTGTCAGTATGTACCGTTATAATTTTTTGTTTTAAAGAGAAATCTTTTAAAGAGTTTTTGTTTTATGCATACATTTTGTTTTTAACATATATGAAGAAGAGAATTTGCAATCAAATTGGAAGAGATTTTTTTCTTTCTATCTTACACCTCATCAAGAATGCCTTTAATATAGGAGAAAAAAAAGCTCAAACTTTACTCAATTGATATAAATATAATTTAAAAACAACTTAATTTTTGCAATGTAATTTTAAATAGCCCACGGGAAAAGAGGTGTGTATGGTCGTCTGAAATTTTGTGTTCGAATTTTTTTTAAAATTAACGTACTAAATTTATTAGGGTATGAGAGTAAAGAAATTTTGAATGATTGATTTTTACAGGTACGTACCTACATAACATAATATTGGTTTTAAAAACATATGTTATTTCTTAAACATCATATTATTTTATTTTATTGTCTTATAAGGGAAGTAAAAATTTTTTTTTATTTCAAATAAATTATAATTGATGTATTTTCAGTATATAAATTTTTTCAGGTATTGAACCAGGTAGTTAATATAATCAATGACAATTTATTAATTATTAATAATATTAGAATTTATAAATAGGAAGGAAATTTGAATATTAATAATGTGAATATTTCAAATTTGAATAAATATTGTTTATTATTGCTATACATTTTTAAGTGTAACACATCTGTAAATTTTGAAAACTAAGAATAAATACAACAATATTTCTTTAAGACAAAACAAATCGTTCGATCATTTTTTTTCCACTTTGTGTTTTGAATTTTTATCTCTCTCTCACAAATTAAACTCTTATTACTATACATTTTTTACAATTTTGGAAATCGACTAGAAAAATGGTAACCAACACATTCACAAATTATAAAATTTTATTCCAGTGTATATTCTTATTAACGGATATATTCTTTGATAGCAGAGCAGATGCGTGTGCAAGTTTTAATCAAAGAATTCTAACATTAGCGGATTTTTTTATTTGTAAATAAAAAACAACAGCTATATTAGTTTACTTTAGTTTTAATATTTTAGTGTTTTTTAATTTAAAAAAAAATATTGTAGTCTTTTTTTATTTTAAAATAGAAAAACAGTAGTTTTTAATTTTTTTGGTTCTCCTAATTTCTAAAAAAAAACATAACACTTATTCATATATGTAATAAAATACCCTTATTTACATCTGTATTCTATATATATATTTTTTTATATGGCCAAAATAATGGGATAAACACCCTAGCTGTTTTCGCAGAATTTTAACCAGTTAGTATAGCAATAGAATAAAATAAAGTATAAAGAAAATAAATAAATAACATATACGGAAAATAAGAAGAGAATAGATGAGAAATAGAAATAGAAAAGAAATAGTAGCACAGGTTTACAGACAACTTAACAGAAATTGATTCACTCGTTTTTTGAAAACTTCCAAGTTGTATTTTTGGGGGAACACATGAGGTGGTAGAGTGCTCCATAGTTTAGAAAAGTAACGGTTAACGAAAGAATTTTCTGTATTTCACAGTTCTGGTTCGAAGAGGCTATACTACAAATTTGTGGGAAAGGGCTGCTCTGCGAGTATTTCGTTGGAATAGTTTTATTTTTGGCATAATACTTTTAATTTCGTCAGAACAATTACCGAATAGATATTTATAAAACAGAGTGGCTGCTCCTACATTTCGACGGTGACTCAGCGATATTAGGTGCTGTGTAACATCTCCATCATTAATAATTTTGATGGCTCGCTTTTTTACTTTATCTAAGTACTGGAGGGTCTGTTGGGTGCACCGCCCCAAATATGGTAGTTATACTCAAGTCGTGGTCGAATGTATGCCTTATATATTAGAAGAAGGTTGGATGGTGTAAAATATTTTTTACTTCTGCTTAAGAACCCCAAACATTTCGCGACATCTTTTGCAATTGCAAGAAAAGTGGTTGTGCCACGAATGTGTGTTGTTTATCTCCATTCCAAGAATTCTTAAGGTTTCGGAGTTTTCAATATTTACATTATCGAAAAGAATATTTGGTAATGAAGGACTTTGCTTTGTTGTTATTAGGCAGCTCTGGGTTTTTGAAGCATTAAATTTTACCCTATTTACACTTCCCCAGGCTTGAATTTTTTGAAGGTCGCTGTTTAGAGCTCAAGAGATGTTATTTCGTTTGAACAATTTGTATTAAACGGTTTGAAAGGAAACTTTCAATCCACGTATTGAGTAAATTCCCTAAACCAATTGCTTCTAGTTTTTTTAGTAATGCTGCGTGGCAAACGCGATCAAAAGCTTTGGAGATATCTAGAGCGACAACTTTTGCTTCACCGTATTTTTCTATCCATTGGTGCCATTTTTCAGTCAAAAAGGTCAAAAGATCACCAGTTGAAGTTTTTGACCTAAAACCATATTGGCAATCGCAATCGCAATCGTTTAGAAGGTTTTGCCTTCTAGATATGTTTTTAACTGAAAGTAATTATAGTCTCCATAACCTTTGATATTACTGATGTTAAAGCATCTATACTGTTTGATGTTGTAGCAGTTTTATATTTTAAGACAAAAAAAAAGTATTGGAACTACACCATGCGCTTTTAAGAGACGCTAGTTTCCCTGCTTTTGCGATGCTGACCAGCTTTTGCGATGACCATCAACAAAGCCCAAGGTCAAACTCTCAATAAGGTTGGTCTTTTACTTGATACACCAGTTTTTTCACATAGACAACAATATGTCGGGATGTTGCGCACTAGGAATAGAAATCATTTGAAAATTGTAACCGAAGAGAATAGAACTGTTAGAAATATAGTTTTTAATGAAATATTAGTTGATTAAATATTTCAATCTATCAATCCAATTAATCAATCAAACTAATTTAACTAAAATATTATTGATAGGGGAATTTTCGATTTTGATTATTTATGTATTTGATTTGATAATGTAGTACAACCTAGAATGTTCTAATTTTGATTTTTCACTATACATAACGGCAGGAAAAAGTTACCTAGTAACAGGTATTTAACTAGTTAATAATAATATTCCATTAATTACTTATATTAATTAAATTGAAGATGTGTGCTGTTGTTTTAAATTTAAAACTTTAAATTTAAGTGAACTAAAAAAATTTTTACATTCTATGTATATAAAGAGACAAAAGTTCCATTAACGCTAAAATGTTCAAAGATTCATTTGACTTAATTGGTCAAAATATGTTGTCAATAATAAATGAGTTTGGTTATATAACACTCTGCCGGTACAGACGCAAAAGAAATTTGTTCTTCAAAAGTTCTTTTTAATTTTGTAAACTTAAACTAAAACTTCACAATAAACCAATATTCAATATTTAAAACCCAAAAAAAAAAAAAAAAAGTGTCTAATTAATTCGGTGTTAAGTGAAATTAAAGTACAAAAAAAAAAAAATAAAAATCAAAACACAAATTAAGTTTAATATTAATTGGAACATAAAAATAAAACTAGAAAATTTTAAGCAAAAAAAAAAAAACAAAAAAAAAAAAAAAACTAAAAATAAAAAATTAATCAAAATTTAAAACACTAACGATCAAATACGCGCCCAACTAAATGAAAATATAATAATTATAAAAATTAAAATAAATTACAAGATAATACAAAAAGACGCCATCAGCCATTATAATGAAGATAAGCACCAACACCTATTAATTAGTTACTAACATTTGCATTAACATCTCTTCTTTATTATTAGTACTAATAAACTAAATATATTTACTTTCTATTTCTCTTAAAATACTATCAAAAATATATAAATATTAAATATTAAATTAACAATGTAAACGTAACAATGTAAATTTTACAGTAAATGTTTGTGTCTGTAATATTGTATTGAATTCGATTTTCGTTGTTGCTGCGTACCATATACTATTGTACGTAGGAATGACTCAAGTCGGGTTCAATGCAAATTATTAAGGCAGCATGTGTGTTATGTATCCTTTGTATCTATTTATCTATTTATCTTTTTATAATTTTTTTGTTTTTTTTGTTTACTTAACTTACTTTATTTATTTATTCTTGTCGTTCTCTTCTTTTGTTTCACTTATGCTTGATCGCTTCTTAGTACATTTATGCAAGAACAATTCCATCTTGATTTTGCAAATATAAGAGGTTTAGAATTAAATTATTTCGGAGTTTACGTTCATCTTTCCACTGAAAATCCAGTTGTTTTAGCTCTAAATGAAACTCAAGTGTTTGCAAACGCAGACGCTAACAGGTTTAGCGTAACGGGTTACAAACTTGAGTCTTTTTTTAGCCCTCGTAGAGGGATTGCCTTGTATGTCCGCAATGATGTGGCTTACCAAATTCTGAATAAATATAATAATAGCTCCAATCCGGAATTCAACTACATTTGGGTAAAATTTCTTATAGGAAGCCATATCATACACTTTTGTTTTTTGTATAGAAGTCCAAGTATTTCGAACAATGACTCTACTATAGAATTTGATAAATTATCAGATTCTATTAATAGCATTCTTCAGGACTATCCTCAAACAGAAATCACAATTGCGGGTGATTTTAATGTCCACAACAAAAATTGGCTTCAATACTCAGCACAAACTACGTCAGAAGGTAGATATGTAGAGCTTTTCAGCTCCCTTCACCAATTAACTCAATTGGTAAAAGAACCTACTCGTATTCCAGATTGTTCAACCCATAGTGCTTATACTCTGGACTTATTTGTAACATCACATCCGGAAAAATATAGCATTTCTGTAAATAGTCCTATAGGCAACTCTGACCACTGCCTTATTAACTCGCGCTTCATAGCTTCTAATTCCACCAATCAGAAAATTCCTCCCAAACGAAAAATATGGCAATTCAATAAAGCCAATTGGGATGGTTTAAACAGTTTCTTCAAAAATTTTGATTGGAATATTATCTTTCATCACAGAAATGTTAATCTCACTGCAAATGCATTAACTAGTACTATAGTTTTCGGAATGCAGCTTTTCATTCCGAATAAACTTAAGAGTGCTAAACCAACTCAAAAATATAATTGGTTCAATAACATATGCAAGCAAGCAGTCAAAAACAAAAAAAAATCTTTCTACTCCTACAAGAACATACCGAGTGAAAGCAACCGGATAACTTATAAACAGGCTAGTAAAAGCTGTAAACGAGTATTAAAACAGCCAAAATTCCAATATGATAGTCGCCTAAGACAACAAATTATTCACTACCCAAAAGGTAGTAAAAATTTTTGGTCGTTTGCTAAAATAGTTAAACAAAACTTTTCATCATCAGCAACACCTCCGCTGATTGATAACAATGCTGTTATTTCAGATCCCGAACTCAAGGCAGACCTGCTTGCAAAAATTTTCGCAGGAAACTCTACATTACCAGCAACAACAGCAACTCCACCTGCCTTTGAACCAACTGAATGCTCACTTAAAAGAGTTTACTTCCGTCCTCGAGTTGTTGCAAAAGTTCTAAAGGATCTGAATTCCAACAAATCTACCGGGCCTGACAACATCCCTACATTAGTACTAAAAAATTGTGCAAACACCCTAGCCAGACCGCTGAGCAAACTTTTCCACAAATCATATGTTTCTGGTATTTACCCATCCTCATGGAAAATAGCTCATGTCCAGCCAATCCCAAAAAAGGGTGACCGTAGAAATCCCTCAAACTACCGGCCAATTGCTTTAACATCAGTAATATCAAAGGTCATGGAGACTATAATTAACTTCCAGTTAAAAACATATCTAGAAAGCAATCACCTTCTAAGCGATTGCCAATATGGTTTTAGGCCAAAAACTTCAACTGGTGATCTTTTGACCTTTTTGACTGAAAAATGGCACCAATGCATAGAAAAATACGGTGAAGCTAAAGTTATCGCTCTAGATATCTCCAAAGCTTTTGATCGCGTTTGGCACGCAGCATTACTAAAAAAACTAGAAGCAATTGATCTAGGAAACTTACTCAATACGTGGATTGAAAGTTTCCTTTCAAACCGTTCAATACAAATTGTTTTGGATGGGTTTATGTCCCAAAAATTCAATATCAATGCTGGTGTCCCTCAAGGCTCAGTTCTTTCTCCAACATTATTTATAATCTTTATAAATGATCTCCTATCCACGTCTTCAAATCATATACATAGCTTTGCTGATGATAGCACCCTTGATTCCTTGTATTTTTTTGAGAAAGCTGCTGAAGTGACCCAGACTTCGGTAAATAGAGAACGAAATAACATCTCTCGAGCTCTAAACAGCGATCTCCAAAAAATTCAAGCCTGGGGAAGTGTAAATAGGGTAAAATTTAACGCTTCAAAAACCCAGAGCTACCTAATATCAACAAAGCAAAGGCCTTCATTACCAAACATCCTTTTCGATAATGTAAATATTGAAAACTCCGAAACCTTAAGAATTCTTGGAATGGAGATAAACAACAAACTTTCATGGCAGGACCATATTTTTGCAATTGCAAAAGATGCCGCGAAATGTTTGGGATTCTTAAGCAGAAGTAAAAAATATTTTACATCATCCAACCTTCTTCTAATATATAAGGCATACATTCGACCACGACTTGAGTATAACTCACATATTTGGGGCGGTGCACCCAACAGTACCCTCCAGTACTTAGATAAAGTACAAAAGCGAGTCATCAAAATTATTAATGGAACAGCCAAAAAAACTAATATTGAAATATTACAACGCTTCCAAAATAAGGTACTGCGAGCTTTAGTTGATGCACCTTGGTTTGTGCCAAATTACATAATACACAATGATTTGCAAGTGTCGACGGTCCAAGACGAAATTCACCGACACAGCCAGAGATATCGTGCTAGATTAAATAGGCATCCCAATGTAATAGCAAGTACACTTATGAATATTACACAACATACAAGATTACAACGAAATACACCAGGAGATCTGTAGAAATTTCTTGACATTATTATCAATATATTTTTTATTATAAATTAAGAAATTACTTTTATTGGATTGTAATTTCACATGTCTATTATTAACTAAGTCAGTCAAAAACATATTCACTTATTGTATTATTTTTAATTAACATACAGATTGTGAATAAAAAAAAAAAAAAAAAAAAAAAAAAAATTATTAATGATGGAGATGTTACACAACACCTAACATCGCTGAGTCACCGTCGAAATGTAGGAGCAGCCACTCTGTTTTATAAATATCTATTGGGTAATTGTTCTGACGAAATTAAAAGTATTATGCCAAAAATAAAACCATTCCAACGAAATACTCGCAGAGCAGCCCTTTCCCACAAATTTGTAGTCGAGCCTCTTCGAACCATAACTGTGAAATACAAAAATTCTTTCGTTAACCGAACCTCTAAACTATGGAACACTCTACCACCTTATGTGTTCCCCCAAAAATACAACTTGGAAGTTTTCAAAAAAAGAGTGAATCAATTTCTGTTAAGTTGTCTGTAAACCTGTGTTACTATTTCTATTTCTCATCTATTCTCTTCTTATTTCTTATTCCGTTTATGTTATTATTTATTTCCCTTGTACTTTCTTTTATTCTATTACTATTACTAACTGGTTAAAATTCTGCGAAAGCAGCTAGGGTGTTTATCCCATTATTTTGGCCATTACAAAAAAAAAAAAACAAAAAAAAAAGTTACTATTAACTGGTGTAAATAACCGGATAACCGGATAAATGGACGGAATCAATAGTTAATCCTATTCCAAAGGTAAAAAATTCAAAAAATTCCTGTGATTTTCGTTCAATAAATTCAATTATAACTGAGGCAAAATTACCTGAAAAGATAATTAACATGCAACTAGAAGAGTACTTTGAAGCAAATAATTTAATATCAGAACACCAATCGGGCTTTAGAAAGATGCATAGTTGCGAGTCACTTATAAATCTAGTCATAACAAGTTGGAAAATATGATGGAAAGGTAATAATTGTAGTTTTTTTAGATTTAAAAAGAGCTTTCGAAACCATTGATCGTTCCATACTCTTGAAAAAACTGGAAAGATATGTTGTAAGTGGAGTAGAGTTAGAATGGTTTCGGTCGTCAAATAGTAGAAAACAGAGAACTAAATTCAACGATACTACTTCAGAAACTGTTGATGTAAAAATGGGAGTTCCTCAAGGTTCCATCTTGGGTGTACTACTATTCCTAATATACATTAATGAGTTGGAAGAAGTTATAAATTTTGTAAAATTGGTTATATTTGCGGATGATGGCCTCTTGTATATTACTGCTGATAGTACATTAAAATGTATAACGAAAATGAATGACGATCTAAAACATTTAAGTATGTGGTTTAAAATTAATAAATTAGAGTTAAATGTATCCAAAACAAAAGGTATGATTTTAAATAGCATAGTGAAAGAAGAGGCGTGTTCGTAGTTGCAGTAAAACATGCGTCGGTGTCTTGCAGATTTTTTTCTCAGTTACTATGAACAAAAAAACTTGCGCAGGCGCGCAGAAAATTGTTTAGCAGTCATTCTTGTTAATAGAAGCAACACAATTCGTTTATATAGTTATGTTATATTATTTATAATTACATTATTATTTATTTTTATATATATTACTTATATATTAAAATATATTAAAATTATTATATATTTTTTTTCAATATATTTTTTTATTATATTTATATTTATATATTATTATTATAAACACATTTATTTTATTTTAATAATTAATTTGCGCAACCAAAAACATTTTTTGTTCGTAGTTTCATATCGTCAAAAATTCTGCGCAGATAAAAAGCAGGCGCTTGAGTTCATAGTAATCGGTGTCGCGTTAGCGTCGGGCAGATTGTGTAGATATTTTAGTGCACCTGCTTTAGAATATTTTTTAAAGTGCATGTCATTTAACATTTAATAAATAAGAATGTCGTGAGAGATGGTAAAATAATAGAAATGATCGATGAAATCAAATACTTAGGAGTAATTATAGACAAAAAATTAAAATTAAAAAATCACATTGATTATTTTTTATAAAAACTTGTTTTCTTATTGTCAAACAATGAAATGATAGATAGAATGCAAAAACTTCAAAATAAGGTGATGTGATGAGGATAATCTTAAGAGTCCATAAGTATACCTCAGCTAGTTTTATGTTAGAAACTTTAAAGTGATTAAAAGCAGATCAAAAAATTAAATTTAATGTCTTAGTAACAGTTTTTAAAATAAAAAATAAAAATTATCCTCAGTATTTATGTGACAGATTAGTATATATAATAATGAAATTCACCATTATAATTCTGTGGTTTTACAACGAAAGATGATAACTGCAATTTTGTCGAATTTTAGTTATGAATGCCATTTTATATAAAATTTTAAGCTCTTTTAAATAAAAAAAAAAATTTAATAATATTAAGTAATTTATGAATTCAAAACTGAATAACTAACAACTGCCGTTGAAAATATTTCTAACATAAGTATATAACTTCACTTATGCAGTTATGGAGACAACACTTACCGAAGAGTACAAAACAAAAAAAAAATGATATGTCAAGATATTTTCATGTATCTTAAAAAATTTTACTGCGTATTATATACATTTTTTTTTTGTATAAACTTAATAATTGAAGTTATCATGTTCTTCAGCAATAACTTTTATGTAACAAAAATAAATAAGTTATTTAAAAATTAAAAAAAAGGTAAAAATTTTACGAAAATTAAAAAATTATTAAAATGATTTCAAAGATCATAGCTTTTTAAAGATTTTCAAAAGAATTTCATTAAAAATATTTTTTAAAAATCAAAAATAACTAGAAAAGTATAGCAAATTCTATACTAAATTTTATTCAATTGCGATTTACAAGAAATGCCAAAAATGCAGTTATCATCTTTCGTTGTAAAACCACAGAATTTAAGAAATATTTTTAGTTTTAGGTTAGACTTTTTTAGAAACGAAAAAACAAAGAACATGTACAACGGTTTAAAGTTATTTAATGAATTGCCTAGTTATTTAAGAAATAAAAATAATTTAAATCGATTTAAGCGTTTATTAGTAGTTTACGTAAAAAGAAATTTGTAAAAATAATAACTTTTATCTAAAAAACACTATAATCTTTCAAATGTATAATAATTGAAAAATTGGTGGGCGTAGTTTTAAGTTATATCTCAGAGGCAAAAATTAAATCATTTTACTGGCAAAATGGAGATGTTACTTATGTTAGTGATATTACAGAAGCCACTGGTAAGGGACGAAATTTAATTGCCACCAATAACTTTGTGAAAATATTCAGATCCAAAATATATAGAGGCATATAATACTGGGATATAAAATATAAAATATTCAGAGGCCAAGATACTGGGATAAGCACCCATCGCAGAATTTTAGCCATATAAAGATGAAGGAAAAAAAAGAAGGATAGTAAGGAATAATAAAAAGGAAAACGCTACGGAAAAAAATTAGAATAGAATTTATTTATTACCCTGAAACAAAATTTACGGACACGTTAAAAGATATTTACATAATCTTCTCTTGAAAACTTCTAAGTTAAGTCAGTCAAACGTAATTGAATTCTGGGTTGGAGTTATTATGTTTATTCATAATATAATATTTATTCAGGTAATCCAAGCAACAGCCAAACGTTATTTAAACACGTGTTTATTCGAATGCGTATTTCTTCTTTTTTTTCTATAATCAAAGAGTATTTATTAACAAGAATATTCACTCCCAATTTATATAAACCTAACAAAATTTTTATCAAATACCAAAACAAACAAAACATCATTAGTTAAAAGAGGTTACATTTACTTATCGTATACGAAATTTAATATGAGAGAGAAAAGGTACAGAACAGATGTTTGCCTTTTGTTTGGCACTGTAAAAAAATTTTGCGTTCCCATTATTCTTCTCTGTATTTATTTGCGTTTCCATTATTTATATGAAGCAAGGTATCAAAAAGTTTTGTTCAAATTTAGTTTGTTCCCTTACATGATGATTAGTATTTGAATATCTCCAGACCGCCGTACTTTGGAAATGCAACATACAGTTGCCCATCTAAATAAACTAAAAAGTGCTGCGTTATTTATTGATACTAAAAAAGCATTTGATACTGTGGATCATAAAATCCTATTAGACAAAATGTATAAAGCTGGCTTTCGAGGTCATTTTTTTGATTTACTTTCTTCGTATTTAACGGGTCGAACAACTCAGAAAGTTAGAATTAATGACACCATCAGTGATCTTAAAAGTATTTCTTTGGGTGTACCTCAAGGATCTGTTCTGAGTCCTACATTATTTTTAATCTTCTTTAATTCTGTTCTTCTTCAAATATTTAAGGGTTGTTTAACTGCCTTTGCTGATGATGTTGGTCTATCGTACAATAATAAGTCATTTTTTGAAAATGTGTGTAATATTAATCAATACTTGGAACTACTACGTCGCTGGTTTTGTTGTCACAAATTATTATTAAGTGTATAAGTGATAAAACAAAAATTATTTATTTCAGTTTAGGTAGCTCTGTTCCTATGAATGATAATATTTTGTATCACTGTGCTAAATGTAGAAAATTTCCTCTTCCTCATAATAACTCTCTTTTTACTAAGAAATTATGTAATTTTAACGAAATGTATAATTGTTCCGCAGGTTGTTTTTAAGTTGATTTGGTTGATTCATTCAAATATTTAGGTATTAAAATAGATTCTAAGTTAGATTGATCAATTCATACACGAATTTTAAATGTAATTTCAAAAGTATTTTCATTTAGTTGTCAGACAATTTTATCACCTTAAGCAGTTCTGTTCTTCCAAACTGCTTACGTCTGTATACTATGGTTTATTTAATTCTAAGTTACAATATGGAATTGGTAATTGGGCTGGTACTTTTAATAATTATCTTAAACCTTTGTTAATACAACAAAAATGTGTTATCAGACTAATTTAAAAAAAGCATTGTAGGGAAAGCAGCTTCCTTTTGTTTTAATGTTTGAATATTCTACCTCTGAAGCATCTTTTTTACTTCCGAGTCCTCAAAGAATTCTTTAATAGAAGTGGTTACTTACGAAGTAGGTATTCTGAAATATATAATCTGAGAATCAACAACAGAAGATTAGCTATCATATCCCCTCATAATGTATAACAGTTTTTACGCTCATTTCTAGCAATTGCACCTCGGCTTTATAATTTACTACCTCCACCTTTAACTAACAATTGTTATGGTTCTAAATTACTCAGTTTGGTTAAACTCTGGCTTTTTAATTTCAATCATGATCAAGTAAATGACTTAGTACGCATAGTTACGTAAATTCTTGTATTTAATTAAACTTAATTGTTTTTTTTTATAAGGTATTGAATTTTATTTTTAGTTATTTTTAATAGATTTAGTTATTTTCGGTTTTATTCGTTATTATTGTTCTATCTTTTATTTTGTCAAAATATTTTTTTTTTACTACACTCGCTACTGCATGCTTCTGCATAAAGTTTTCTTTTTTCGTTATTTTATAATTCTTAATATTATAACTATAAGTTTAATTGATATTTTAATCTTGAACACAATTTTATAAGTTTCTTTTTTTTTCTGTCTTTCTTATAATTATATTAAAATAATTACTTACTTAAATTTGTTAATTTGTTAATTAATTAAACAAAATATGTAAATGTGTAAAATCTAATGTGTAAATCTAAATGTGTAATATCTCTAATTATATATTAATTAAACAATGAAATAAAAATAAAAATATAAATAAATACTTGTATTCTTGTATAAATACTGTTTCAGACAAATAAACTCCTTCTTTTTCCAATGCTCGATCTTGCGACTTATTTTTGGTCATAGAAAATGCCAATTTAACAGGGAATTGTCAACGTCTAAGAATAAATGACAGTTCTGTGGTCTATTCTAGGAATAAATACAGTTTCACCTATAGCTTGCCAAGGACTTCCGGACGATTATTACATTTAATTTTAAAGCTTTTACAGCTAATCGAGTCCCATTGCAGAGGCCGTGTTTGATATTTAGGTTTCTCAGTAGTACTATTATACTACCAACTTTCAAATTAAGTTTGTGTGGAGGCATTCCATTTGAACAGCAGTCGCTTAAGAACTCTACAGAAATTCACTGCATCATTTTCACCGCAATCATCAATGGGATCGGTAATAAGATAAGTTATTAGATTTTCCTCCAAAAAGTTTAAAATTCATTCGATAATTGTATCAACATCAGAATTTTCGGGCAAAATATTGCCTTTTTTGAATAGTTAGCAAAATTTCCCACATTTATACTATCTCTAAAAATTTCTTTTACGATACAATTATTGCAAATCATATTCGAAGAAATATCGATTAGATTTGGCAAACTTTGTTTATTCGTTAGATAACCATCTATCACAGCTAAATGCTGGATCTACAGATCTAACATTTTGGGTTAACTTGGTTGCTATATTTTATGCAAGAGTTTATAACATCTGATTGGCTTTTGTGGGTTCAGAATTTGGGTAAAGTTTGGCGGAAATCTCCACCTAGAATTATGAGCTTTCCACCAAAATGTATAGATTGAGGCAAAAAGTTCATACCATAAATAAAAAGTTCATAGATAAATTTCATTCTATTGCCAGTTAGTTATATTAGCCCTTTTTTATTCTGGAATTATACATATATAATAATATTAATTCTAGTAAATCTAAATCTTTGTTATATTTATTTTATAACGATTATAAAATAATATTATTGAATATTTAATTTATAAAATCTAGTTTTAATTATTTCGTGTAATTTTTTTAGCTTTACCTGTTGAAGATTCAATAACACATGCTTTATCCATGTTTTATCCTATCCATGTCTTTCTTGCTAATTTTTACAACCCACAAAGAAGCATACAAGTGTGAAATATCTTGAATTGGACGAAGGTTTAGAAATAGATTATTATTTTATTATTTTACCTACTACATAAATTAGCAGATCGGAAGAAGCGAAAACCATAACTTGAAATATGAAAAGAAATATGTTTATGATATTACGCTATGAAAAGAAATAGATTTGAAGATATATTTAGTAAGTTACCTGCATGTGATAGCAGATTAGACAAATAATGCAAAAAAAAAACTTTTTTTTCAAAACTCAATCAAGAATTTCTAAAATATACTGCTATAGAAACTGCTTGAGGAATCTACATTTAATTTCTAAATATAACGTAGATACAAATTAGGAAAAAAAAACCAAAAACAATGTTTCCTTTTACAGCAGTTTATATGCCCAAAGGGTGTCCGATCGAGCTGAAACCCACATATTTCAAAGGGCTGATTTTAAATCATTTGCAACCAATTTCAAGTCGGTTCATAAATTGTGAAAATTGTGAACAAAAATAGTTCTGGGCATTAGAGATATCTAAATTTTTAATAATTCTGGGCATATATGGGTTAAAATTAAAATGCACAACTAGTATTTAAACTTCTAATTATTATTTTAATATTATAAAACGCAGATTAATAGATTAAATACTTCTCTTCAAAATTGATAAATTATATTTAGGTCAATTTTTTCCAGGAATAATATCTTTTGCAAGGAAAAGTCTCCATTTGATTTACACATAAATGGATATTATTTTTAACAAAGAACATTGTAATTGCCTAAAGATAATGAAAGATATATTTTTAAAATATTTTTTTTATAGATGATGCAATAATATATATTTATTGAAACTTTGTAGTTTATTTATTATAAAAATACACTATTTTGCTGATAAATAATTTTATTAAATCATTATTTCAGTCATATTTCGTAACCATCACGACGAGCTATTCGTTAATCGTTACTGCTTTTTTAACATATGGATATTATTTATAAAAATATTATTTTACCTCAATAATTTAAATTTTTTTTTTAAAGAAAAATAATTTAAAAAATATATATTTATTATATAATAAATTTATAATTAAATAATAAATAATTAAATATAAATTTGTGAAATAAAAAATTTGCACATGAACTAAAAACTACTTTATTTCTTCATTATTGTAAAATAAGAAATTTAATTATATATAAAAATAATTATCTTTGCAATTTATGTTGGTATCACTTAATGTCATTTGCATTCGTCGTCCAGTCAAATAGAAATAGATCTATTTTTTGAACGCGAAATTTTGATCACTCGTCATTCGCCGTGATTTACATAATATAATCTCATGTATTTGAACGACAAAAATTCGTCACTTGTTGTGATTGCGATTATATAGATTATTTCATTAATTTGTAACAATAAAAGTTTTTTAATTTCATTTTTTAAACCTTTGCAAAAAAAAAATTTTTTTTTAAAAATACTTATTTTTTTTTTCTTTATTACTTTTTATCTTTATTTCAATGTTGAAAGCCTACGGCAAAAATGCGGTAAACTTTAGAAGTCTTAAATATTGACAATGTCAATCGAGTAGATTTTCATGAAAACGAAAATTTACTTTTTTCTACATTAAAAAAAAAGTCTATTCCCAGTAGACTTTCATATTTGTTTTATTTTGTAACAATTTTAACAATCTACCGGTCTGTATGAAATACACTATACAATGATTACCGCATTTGATATTGAAAATAACGAGATTTAATAAAATGCAGTCATTAGTCAGTCTTGACTTGACTAGAAAACAAACATCTTCTAATTTAATAAAAGCTCTTATATTTGTTGATCGAAAGGTGTGTACAAGAAAGTATTAGAAAAAGGTAACAAGCAGTGAAAATACCAATGTACAGATGCAGAGGCAATTGAAAATACAGATACAATTGTGAAATTTTTGTGTTGCCTATTTTCGCTTTTGTTATCGCTCCATCAAGATTTGTTTGGTATAAACAATTCTAGAAACTGACTGAACATACATAAACATTTTTGAATGAATCAGAATGAATCCGAAACTGAATAATTTACCTTAATAAAATTTCTGCCATAAATTGTTAAACAGATTTAAACTAATATTTATTTTTTGCTATATACATAATAATTTAAAATAAATTTTTAAAGTTTCATTTAATGAAAACTTCTTTAAAAAAAAAAATAATAAAAACATGCCAAAAATACAACCAAAAAAATAAAGGACATCAAAAACCTCTTGGAGTAAATTTTACAAAATTAGAAAAAGAAAAAACAACCAAACTAAATATTATAAATTAGAAAACGCAAAATTAAAAAAAAAAATAATAAAAATAAAAAAAACGAACAAATTTTACCTGGTACATTATTTGTGTAACAACCATCAATTAAAAGATGACCATCCCGATAATCACACATAGGAGGGAATACACCAGCTACTGACATACTTGAACGTACATATCGCCATAGGCACCCTATAGAGTTGTTATATTTTTTGGATTTCTTTTTTAATTTTTTATTTTTTTCGTTTTGCAAAAATTTTTTTTTGCAAAAATTTTATTATTTTTTATTTTATATTTAAATTTTTCAAAAAAAAATGTACATACAAAAAAATTTTGTTTTTGGTTTTTTGTTCGAAAAGCACAAGTTCTGAGTTTTTTACACCATTTATAATATATATATTACATATTATCATTGATTAAGAATACTTTATATATAGGTATTTTTGGATTTTGAATTCACGGTCCTTTTTAAGAAAATTTTTGGATTATATTAAATATATTAGTGAATTCAATTTATAAAATTTTATTTTTTTAATTTCGTTTTTAAATTATTATTATATATTTGAACTTTTTATTTTTATATTGTAACATAATCATTAATATTCTTGAATGTGTTTTTGTTTTTGATTTTTTATTATTTGTATTTGTATCATTCTAAATTTTTTTGAATTGATAGGGTATTTTCACACTAGTACTCCAGTCGTTTTCTGGACTTTTTTGTAGGCAAAAGGGTTGAGAGAAAAAAAAAAGAATTTTCTTCTTGTCCTTTTTTGGAATACCAAATCATTCCTATTTCTGGTAGTTTCTTTTACAAATTCATAGAAATATTAAAATTGAGAGTTTTTTCAGTTTGAGAATTTGTTTATCTGCAGATGAATTTATTACTTTGTTATATATTGTGTTAGCTACACAGTTTAGGTAGAAATATATGAAAATACATGATAAAAAAAATGATGATGATAAAACTAAATGAAAAAATATGATGATTGAATATTTGAAGACATTTTAGGTTTATTTTTCTTCTTTTATATTACAAAACATATTTAGCTATTTGGATATTACTTAAGTGTTTTTTATTTATTTATAATTATGGATTATTTTTTGTACATAAGTATAAAAAATAATAAAATAAATAAAAATTTTAATATGATTTTGTATAGCAATAACAGGATAACGGTAATAAGTAGGAATGTATGTAATATTTAAAAAAAAACAAATATTTCTTGTGTAACACCGCTTATTCTCAAAAATATTATAATTTTTTTTCTACAAGAAAATAAAAAAAAAACATATAAGAAATTTAAAATCTTTTGTGGAATCAATGTTTTTGTATTCTCTTTAAAAATAATTTCAAATGAGAAAAATATTTACTAAAAAATAAAAAAAAGGGCCTATAGATAGCTACGAAAATATCAAATATGAATATAATTTTTATCGAACAGACTTTTAGAAACAAAATATTTTATATTTTTTTCTCAATACATGTAATAAAAGAATTTTATAAATGTTCAATTGTGCCTTCACATAAATTTGTAATAAACCTCTGTACTAGCAGAGGTACCGGCTGTTGCCCGAGAACATGAAAATTTTTTATGAGCTTTCTTTGTTTTTAATTCGGAAAGGAAAATTTTATTTTATGTTTCATTTTTATCAAGCTAACCATGGGTTTAACTGTTATCGATAGTTGCGTGAATTGAACTGACGAAATAAGAAAATATTGCCTTTTATTCAGCCGTTTCTTTCTAATTTATTAATAATCCATATGTATTTTTGTTTTTACGATAAAAATACATACCGCGGAAAAATAATTCGTATCGTTGAAGGTAAAAACTGCTTCTTGGGTTGGAATTGTAATTAGAAGTATTTTTGACAATGATATCATAGAGTAATCATATAAGTAGAGTATTCACGTAGAACAAAATTTGCTAGTCACTTTTTCAAATATCAAAATTCTGTGTTTACTCAAAATAATATTACTCAATTTTTAACTGCTTATAAGATGAGCGCAATGTATTTTGTACTCATAAATAAAAAGATTTTGTGTACCTACTACTTATGAACATATTTATTTGTTATTATGCTGCCAACAGTGTCAACAATATAAAAGTTGTATGTATAGGTACTCAAAATTGTATAGTTATATGCGAATGTGCATGCTAGCTACAGTATATACATACTTCTTTATTTCGCTGCTCGCATTTCTACTTTACTTATGTGATAAAAATTAAAAATTACACAATGTGTATAAAAAAAACTATACATGCATTTAAAGTCCTTTCAATAGACCACAAATAATATTACAAATCAAAGTATTGAATTTTTTTTTAGAAATTGAAAGAATTCAAGATTATTGCTGGATTTGTTGTTATTTTGCTTTAATTTTTAAAATTGGAAGAATTAATATTTTTATTTGGACTTGGTCAATGTGATTTATGAAATTTGTGATTTCAAATTTTATAGAAGAAAGGGACAAAAAAATTAATGTTGGTTTTGTAAAATTAAAAATAATTCAAATTAATTTCTATTGGAAAGTATACGGTACCTACATGTATTTTTAAATTTTCAGCAATTTTGGTTTTGTTAATTTTGTCTGTTTCCTACCGTAGATAATAATATGAATAGTATATATATGAATACATAATATAATTATGAATACAAACAAACAAACAAGCTATCAAAATTTAAAAAAATAAAACTGGACATTTTATTCTTTATATGGATTGTTGGCTGTTTTTATTTCTTCAGAAATTATTTCATCTGAAATAGAAATACGATTTTTAACCAACTTCTGAGAAAAGAAAACAAAACGGTATTCCGTACAAACTTCACGATTTGTAATGCATTACTAATAAATTTTATTCTTTTATTAGCATTATTTTTAAAAAAAATTTCTGGATTATGTGATGCTATCATTGACCTATTATTGTATGGATACAATTTCATTCATTATCTTTGCGATTAATTGTGTTTTTTTGTTTACATTTTTCTATATACATATATTTTTTGTATTGAATTAGATATGCAAATGTATGGTGAACACATATGCGATATTAAGATATACACTCTTCATATAAATCAAAAGTACATAGGTATGTAAATACTTTTCAAATTATCAAACAATGCCTCTATACTCCTAGCCTAGTCACTGGGAGAGCAAAACTTTATACACAAAACTAAAAAAAAACTTAAAACGAAATCGTAATTCGATAAAATTCCGAAAAAATCATTCTGTGAATAGGCTAGAAGTATAGTGGCATTGTATGAAATATTCTTCTCAATAAAAAAAAATTTTGAGTAAAAATAATTGAGTTTCGAAAATTATATTTGAGTTTTTTGGGGTATTGAGTAAAAATGGGACGGCATTTTCGTGTTTTGAGTAAAAATGGGACGGCATTTTTAGAAGAAAATGATTAACAAATATTGTTCTACGTGAATACTCTACTTATATGATTACTCTATGATGATATATTTATTTTTTTTATGTTAATATGAAACTTGTACCTAAATTAGTAATATACATTTTTATTTCTATAACATACAAATATCAAATTCTTACTTCTACTTTAGTATAAAACTTACGATAGATGGAATAATACTTTGTTTTATTTGTATCTTAAGATAAAACTTGATTATAACATTTTTAGTTTAACCTTCAGGAGCAAGAATAAATTAGTGTACCCTTGAGCAAGCAACATATAGTCCATGAGAGAAACATGGGATCTCAAATCCACCTCACAATACTTGATAGAGTGTCCCTGTGTCTTGTTAAATGTGATTGAGAACGCAAGTCTCACTGAAAATTGTACTATTTTAAGCTAGCTGAAAAGGCAAATCTGTCGGAATGAGTGGTATTCGTGGAACAAAAACTGTTTTATCTTGTACCTTACGATTAAAATGATAGCTTCAATTACATTTCTCAACGTCTTCTTAACACAAAGCCTTAACAAGCAGCCAAAGCCGTTGCAAAATTTTAAATACAAAGTTTCAAATGTTTTATGTGCCGTTGCAGAATTAAATTGGTTAAAAATGTATTACCTGTTCCACCAGAAGCATCAAGCAAAATTATACCACCTTGTTGCTTTGTTAGTATGCTTTTTCTGATCTTAATATAGAAGTGACTTTTTATTCGCGATGTATGTACGCAGCTCTTCGACGTTTCAATCTATGTAAAGAACGTTTGTTGGTTTCTTACTGGTGTAGGTGGGCCGAGTTGAAACAATATTTTCATGATCATGGCCACACATTTGTCTTTCGGAATAATTAAAGCCTTGTTGAAAATGTCCGGCCCAAACATAATTTCTAGCAAGGAGCAAGGATTGCAAATTAACACTCTATGCTTTTTAAACCTTCATATGAACTAGTCTTAGCAAGTTAATTTATTCTCTTTTTTACCTACAAAAATTTTAACTACCATTCTTTTTTGCCGCTTGAGGTCAGATGCTATAACCATATTGAATTGAGCTTGAATTTAGCATGTTTATTTTGCCCTTTTTAGTGTAGTTAATATTGCTACTGAAAATTTGTGATAGCCGTTCAAAAAGCATGTTTTTTTTAAATTTCTTTTTAAATTTATTTATTTTTGTTTAATTTTTGAATTTCATGTTAGGAGTTGCTTGACAGCTACCCGAACCGGTCAAAATTTTGAAAAAATGGTAAGAAGCATATTTATTTATTTTTGAGAGAGTACCTGTGTACATATTTTCAGCTCTCTAGCAGCTTTGGTTTTCGAAATATTCTGGATGGGTTCTAGGATAATTTTGTCCATATGTAATTTTGCCTTATGTAATTTTGTCTAGATAGTCATTTTTTAAGCAAGTTAATTATAAAATAATTCTATAATGTTTAAAAAAGAAAAAATTTTTTTTTTATCAACTTATTCTTTTTTTTTAATTGAAGAATTTTAAAAAATAAACAATTTAAAAAAAAATCAAATAGCAGTTTACATTCATTCGTGTAATGATCTCTAATATATAAATGTACATTTCTTTCAATGTATATGCATATATATATTGTTATTATATAGTTTCCTGCATTTATCTGGATGTTTAACGGAACGGTTCATTACATATACAAACTACTTTGGTCAGTTTTTTTTAACATAAATCAAATATATTTCGGTACATAGAGTGAAGCGTGTTAAATATAATAAATAATAAGAATTTAAAAAAAAAACAAATAAAATTTTGGGGATATAATGGTACTTTTTCTTAAATTTTTGGGGACATAATGGTAAAATAACTATTTAAGACGATTGTGAGTATGAACATAAAAGAAATATATTTCAGTACCTAATGTTTTCGTTTAAAGTTGTAGCTTATTGTCAAATATTACTTGTTCAATATTCTATTTATGTGTGCTAGTTAATTATAATTAAGGTTTCCTCAGACCGGCGCGATTTTTTTATGCGGAAGCGGCGTGGCAAAAATTCGCTAAATCCACTTACATGAACACACCGAAACTTAAAAACTCGTTATGAAAAATGCTCATCAAAAATATTGCCGAAAATTTTAAATACTAACATCAATCCAGTACATTTCAAAAAACGTCATTTTCCCAGCTATTTTAGTATTTTAAATATCTTTAAACTCTGCCATTATTTCATAATATATATATAGCATAGGCATACATTAAATTAAAATAACAATATTTAAAACTTCTTTTAAAAAAAAAAAATTTAGTAAAAGGAAATGTTTGTAAATTTATATACATAGGAATGTACATCGATATATAAGAAATAATCACGTGAATGAATGTGCACTATTATACGATTTTTTTTTTTATTTATTTCCATTAAAAAGGAATAAGTGACGAAGAGCACGGGTTCAAGCCCCGTGGGAGAAGACCTTTTTTTCAAATGGTGAAAATTAATGAAAAATGTAAATTTCAATACAACCAGATCGATTCTAATGTAATATAATAATTAAAAACTAATACAAATAATATAATATATAATATGCTAAAATATCTAAACAATTACTATAATTTATTATTTAATAAAGGGCCACAGGGTTTATTATTTCGAAAGGGAAAAGGAACTAAGTATAAGATTTATCTTTTTTTTTTCAAATCCTGTGTTCACGTCTAATTGCAATTGGAATTAACAAATTCTTTTTTCAATTTCGCGCTTATGGATTTCTATCAGAAAAAGTTCCAAAACACTTTTGTTTTGGTTTATTTTTTTAGTAATTTTAAATATTTTTGTTTTTTTTTCTAGTGTTTTTGTATTTTTTCACATACTTATATAATATTTTTTTTTAAACTTCTAAACGTAAAAAATAAAAGCCGATTTTGAACCGATGGAAAAAAATTGGAATGATAAAATAGGCCTGTATGTAAACTTTTATTTGCAAAAATTTGCAAATGAGAGGAAAAATCACATGATCATAAAATCCTGCGAGAATAGTTAAAATGTTATAAAAAAATATAAATACAAAAAAAGACATACGCAAAATTTGCATAAATTTTTCCAAATTTTTTCATGTCAAAAATAACCGATTTTTAGGTTATGAGATTTTTTAAAATTTGAATTAATTTAGTAATTTTCTAAAATTTTTTGTAAAATTATTGAATGTTTTTGTTTAAAAAAATTAAATTAAATAATTTTTCGTGGTTTTGGTCTTTTTGTCGGTAAAAAGTTATAAATAAATTTTCAGGTTAGGTATACAACTTTTTATATGAAAAATATTCTACTGACATTTAAAACAACAACAAAAATTTGACAGTAAATTTTTACAAATTTTTGAAAATAGAAATTTCATTTGCAAAAATTTATTTAAAAAAGAGCCCTGACGTCACGTCACGTTTTAAACACAAAATTATATTAATTTTCTCAAACATTATGTAAATTTATATAAATTTGCGAGTTAACCCACAAACCTAATTTATGCACGTATATGAAGATGTAATTGCCAGTGATGATATAATCTAAGCGCTGAGAGTTTTCGCTATAGGTTTGTTGATTGCAATAATTGCAATTAGATGGAAACACAGCCCAACATCATAAAATTACATTATATCATATAAATATATATGTACACGCGGCGTGTACAATTCAACAATTATAAAATTCTTTCATTACCTGTATTGAGATTGGGAAAAATGAAATAATCTTTTTCTTAAAAGTCAACTCGATAAAAATTATATTTGAAATTTTCGTAGCTATCAATTCAAAAAAATTTCGAATGATACAAAAAGAAATAACAAAAAATACATTAAAAAACAATAATGATAATATATATTATATAGTAATATAAATATTCAAATTTCAAATAATTATAAAAAAATATGTATAAATAAGAAATTAAAAATATAAAATTTTATAAATTGAGAGACTCACTAATAATAAAAATAATAAATACATTCAATATAATCACGATTTTTTAAAAAAGAACCATAAATTTAGTCCAAAAAGGTTGTACATATTCTAAAATAGGTGTATTAGGAAATCTATATAGTCTTAATCAATGATATTATGTATTTATGTAATAATATTTTTCATTCATTTTTTTTAATTTCATTAACCAAAAGAAAATTTTAATAATTAAATCATTCAAAAACAGCTTCCAACGAAAATGTAAAAATTTTGTAGAAAAGTCCAAGATATTCATTCCAACAACATTAGATAAAATAAAGAAACATATGATAATTCAAATTTAAATAAAATACTTTCATTAACTGATATGTGGCTTAAGTAAGAATATCTTAATTATAATACCCAAATAAATTGTAAATTTCTAGTCAATGTTTTTTGCTAATTTCTAAAAAAATTGTTCTTGTTGTTTTATTGATCTTCATCCTTTTAGATGATGTTAGTTTTAGAAATAAATTTTCTCTCCCAAAAAAAAAAAAAAATAAAAGGAACTATTTCATTTGAAATTTTATTTCAATCCTTTCTTTTGTAATTATAAATCTTATGAGAGGAAATAATAAGCGACTACGTAAATATTTGTAAATATATGTGTATATGTATACGATAGAATACTATGTATGCAGAACTTTTTTATACAATTGTATCTATCCTTTTTGAATTTTTGATGATGATCCAAACTTTTAAGTTTTGTGTACATATGTGTAAAAAGATTTTTGTTATAACAACATTAATATTTGAATATTTTTAATGAAAACATGAATGACTGAACATAACAATTAAAGTAAATAAATCAAAAATTCAAATTACAAAAAACAAAAAAAAATAATCCACACAAACACCATGCACTTTATATCATGCGGATCACTGTCATTAAAATCAAATAGTGAATCAATACTTGTTAGTACTATTTTTAATAATATTAAATTATAATATGTATGTACTGTACATAATAATTATATTTCATTATTTTTGAATATATTTAATATTTATATAATTTTAAATTTCCTGCCAATTGAAACTGTAACAAAAACTTTAAAAGAAAAATTAATATTATTATGTATTTAAATTAAATACTCTTGACATTTTCTATACTTAACTATTGGAGAATAAATAACAAATAATTGTATTATTCTTAATAAATAATTTAGTATATAATAAACATTTTATCAATCGTTACAATCAAACTGAGACACCAAAACTTTAAAGGTACATTATATGATGTTTAAACTATAAAAATTAAAAGGTCCAAGCCAAATACAAGGGGAGGGTGAAAAATATGAAATAATTTAATGTTTTCTTATTTATTTTTAATCGACAACAAAAGTTTATTAAGCGGCACTATTTTTAATAAAGTTGGCATGTTATTTTTAAAGTGGCATGAATGAACATAAGATAGAAATAAAACTTCAGAAAATATAATGAGAAAAAAAAATTAATTGTGAAAACAAGAGAGCTCCGGAACTATAATAATAGCTGGTAGTTAAGCTTCAAACTCAAGAGGTAAGGGGCAGCTCCGCAAAAATTTTTATTATTTTTATTTTTGGTTGAGTGTAAAATAAGTAGAAGTCAAATGTCGCTTTTATTCCCACTATTTAATTGAAACTCTTTTTATAGACGTCAGGTGACAACAAAAAAACAAGGTTTTTGAAACAAATAACAAACAAATTGTAAACCAATTTCTTTTACCCAAACTTTGGCTTTTACCAATAATATCTACCTATTTCAAATAGTGCCACATTAATAAAATAGTGCCCAAGTATATTATTTTTTATCGAATCAACAATCCTATCAAAATTTATTGACTGAATTTTATTAAATCGATAGCTACTTACATACAATTTCAAATTTTTTATTAATTTGGGTGAAAAAGAGTAATCAAAATATTTTGAAGAAAATGTACAACATATACAAAACAATTTACTTGAAAATATTGAATATGGCGTTTTAGGACAATTAGTTATGTTAATTTTATAAGAAAATGAAAATCTGTATTAAAGTTTATAAAGCATTTCGAGTTTTGAACCAAATTATAAGATGTTCTTCAATTAAACTATACTTTTTTGAAATAAACTTTTTAAATTTAAATAATTAAAATATCACTTATAAAATTTTTAAAAATAATCGTCATATGCCCCCTACTGTTTGGATTTTAGAGAGAAGATTTTAACGGTGTTTTTACAACGTTTACGTAAATGCCACAAACTCAATATTCTTAATAAATGTGTATACGATAACTTGTGTAAACTATTTGTTATATAGTTTAAATTAATTAATTTTATTAATTTCCGAAAAATATTCATATATAAAATACATTATGCCTCAATCATTTAATACATTGGTATATTTACTATTTACAATATTTGCAAAAAATTTTGTTAAACATCACCATCAACAAAATACAAATACAATATGCATATTTATTAGTTACAAAAATAAACAATAAAATTTACAAAACTTTCATTTTGTAATAAATAATACCCATTAAAAATAAATATTATATAAAGAAGAAATATGAATATTAAAAAAAAAGATAAATAGATAATTTATTATATAATAATTAGTAGAAGTTTAAATAAAAATATTTAATTTGATTACCTGGTAAATTATTGACATATCCTCCATCAAGCAAATGATGACCATCTTTGGGATCACATAATGGTGGCATATAACCGCTCAAAGACATAGAAGCTCTCACGTATCGCCATAGTGAGCCTTATATTTATGTCAATTTATTTAATATTTATTTATTTACTTATTAAATTTATTAAATTATGATAATATATTTATATATAAAGTATATATATATATATATATATATATATATATTATATATATATATCTATACTTTTTGTATATAAATATACTTTATATATAATATTAATGGAGTTGAATAAATTTGCAAATAACAAAAAAATTATATAAAATACAAGATCTCAAGTAATAATTTAAAAACAATTTAAAGTTTTTTTTAGTACATACATATATAGACAAAAAATTTGTCAAATAGTCAAACTAATTTTTTATAATTGTTGAAAATAGTCGAATATTTCTCTTTTAATTTTACTGATGGTTATCATACAGATACGCGTATTTCAATTACCAGTTGCAGACTGGGGACATCTAAAATTGTCTTATTTATTTTTACTGAACAGGTAACAATTCGCCCTTTTTCGCTGCTGGTTGGTTTACTTTCCGATAAAGTAGCTCAGGTAGAGGGTTGATTAATTATAATAAGGGTCTTCGCGTAAAGGTGCATCTTAGTCTTTCATGGTAGGATCATATGATCGTAGGAAATTTTGGACAAAAATTGTCAAAAAATCCTTCGTGTATTAAATAAATTTCCTATACTTAAATAACCTACACTAAAATATCCTATACCTCAACCCTATTGCAATTATTTACTGTAGGATATTTTTGAAGTTTGTTTTTCAGTACTCTGCATATTAAATTCGGAGTTTTAAGGTAGATTTTAATTGACCAATATTTAAAATTTTAAAAATTTCATTGGCTCTAAAAATGGGAGATAGCTTATTGAATTTTTGTATAAGAAAAATAGATCGCTGCAAAAAATTCTATTTGAGAAATTTTTTTTATACACATAAGAACAACAATTCAACCGTCAAAACCATCTGTTGAAAAAAAATATTTTTTTTATATACATTTCTCAAAAAATTGCTAAAGTGTGGCCGACATAAAGAAACTATCCCCGATATTTTAAAAATATACTTCATTAAAGTATAATATCCCAAATTTTTTGAAAATATCCCCGATAAATGATTCGACATCCTATTCCCATCCGACGAATGACGAGTTCTTGTCGTACGCATTGAACTCTCATATAAAATAATGTCATTTCATGTTATCTCCCTTTTTAGAGCCGATAAAATTTTTTAGATTCTAAATATTGTTCAACGAAAATCCAGCTTAAACATAAATTGATATTGAAAAATCAAAATAAAAGTATATTCAATGGGAAAGCGAAAGAAATGTTATTAGAAAATTATTTAAATTAAAAATGTATCTTTTTTTTCTTCTATTACCCTGCGTGGGAGCATAGTGCCTCTTAATTTATGTATTTTTATTTCTAAAATATTAAATTTTTCTCTTTGCTTATAAAGCCAATTTGTTAATAAATTTAAATGTGTTGAATTGTAAATTAGTAATTAATTTTAATTTTATTTTATTAGTACTGAATAATCGATTTTTTAATATACTTGTTTAAGTTACACACTCTGTACAAGCTTTTTAATACCTCTTTTGAGATAAAAATTAAATAAATAATAAAATAAAATAAATTACCAATAAACATTTTTTAAAATATATCAATAATCATTTCTATCATCTGAAGTTTTATAATTAGTTATTTTCTTTCCAACAGGTCGTTCATGTAACGTAGGATTTTCAGATTTAATTTTCCTACGATGCAACTTTATGTGAAGACCCGTATTGTTGTTGTTCGTAATACTATTTATCTTGCTATTATGTTTAGCATAGTTTTAACTTAATAGTGCCAGATGTCTGGTTTTATTGGTTATATTAAACTTAAACAATGAAAAATATCCATTGATTTTATATATTTTGATGCTTTCAGTTGAGTCTAATTTCTGATACTCCGATACTTGTTTGGAAGTACTATGATTCTGTTCTGCTACTTCTGTTCTCATTAATTCGCAACACCACTCTTTTTTTGGGCGATTGATCAGTGAGTATGGTGGTGTGTTGAGAGACTTTCGCTGCAAAATTCTTTTGCGTTCGGTGAGTAAGTTAGTGATGTTTTTTTGCCTATAGGTATAGGCTAACGGCATATTGGAGATTAGGAGTTTAAATCAATATCCAGAAAAAACATCACTAACTTACTCACCGAACGCAAAAGAATTTTGCAGCGAAAGTCTCTCAACACAGTCAGTGCAATCTAGAAGAGGTCCTAATGTCGAAAATTGCCCTTTGTTTATATAGTACGCTCAAAAAATTTTTATTATTATTTTTTAATTTTGTCATTTTATTAAAGAAATTACAACACTTTATCATGGTAAAGCTTTTTTAGTATTTAAATTGAGAAAGAAAAATAACTTAAATTGTTTCATTCAGTTTGCTGTTATGGCTTTAGATGATTTTAGATAGTTCAATGCACATTTTTTAAAAATCAAACTTTAATTAGCTTCTATCATAGAGTGATCATATAAGTAGAGTATTCACGTAGAACAATATTTGTTAATCATTTTCTTCTAAAAATCCCGTTCCATTTTTACTCAAAACACGAAAATGCCGTCCCATTTTCACTCAATACCCCAAAACACTCAAATATAATTTTCGAAACTCAATTATTTTTACTCAAAATTTTTTATTTATTGAGGAGAACATTTCATACAATGCCTCTATATTTCTAGCCTATTCAGAGAATGATTTTTCCGAAATTTTATTGAATTACGATTTCGTTTTAAGTTTTGTTTTAGTGTTGTGTATAAAGTTTTGTTTTAGTGTTGTGTTGTTGTGTATAAAGTTTTGCCAAAGAATATCTATAATAAGAAGGTTCACTGGAAGTCAAAGATATTTTCACAAACACATTTACAAAAAAAAAACAATTAGTTAAAGAAGCAAAGAACTATTGTAAATATTTTCTTATGTAAGAAGTTGTGAGAAAGAAAGAGTGCGATATAAACCATTTAAAAAACCACTTCATTTTTGCAATGTAATTTTAAATAGCCCACGGGAGATTTTTGTTTATTTATTTAGCCCACTAGAGATTTTCCATGTGTACAGTCGTCTGAAATTTTGTGTACGAATTTTTTTTAAAATAAACGTATTAAATTTATAAGGGTAGGAGAATAAATAAATTTTGAATGATTAATTTTTTACAGATCCCTATATAAAATAATATTCGTTTCAAAAACATATGTTATTTCTTAAATATCATATTATTTTATTTTATTGGCTTATAAGGGAAGTATATTTTTTATCATTCATGTATTTTCAATATACACAGTTTTTCAGGTATTGAAACAGGTAGTTAAAAAGAATATCAAGCGGTGTTTTTTTATGAATAATCCGATGCCTTTTTAGTTTCTGAAAAACTAAATTGTGCATTTTAATCATCAATGAACTAATAATACATATTATATTATAAGTAATATAATGCATTTAGGTACCTGTTAATTTTATAAATATGTAACAAAGTTGAATATTAATAATATGAACATTTCAAATTTGAATAAATAATATTTTTTATTGATATGCATTTTTAAAAAAAAATAGTATATAAGAAAGTACTTAGAAAAAAAAATGCAGATTTTATATGAAAATTAAACAGTGTATGTTATATTTAAAAATAAATCAACTCTAACGCTTAAAAAAAGTTTTTATAAAAACTATTCTATACACAATTTTTTAAAAATGTTTCGAAATTGAGAAAACATCATCTTGTTAAGTGTTTGCTGTGCGGGGCTAAAACAAATTTTAATTTGGAATTAAACTAACTAACTAAAAATAAAGACAATATTTCTTTCATACAAAAAAATTGTTCGTTCATTTTTTTTCCACTTTGTATTTTGAATTTTTATCTCTCTCTCACAAATTAAATTCTTATGACTATCTATTTCTTACAATATTGGAAATTGACTGGAAAAATGCTGACCAACCCATTGACAAATTATAAAATTTTATTCCAGTGAACCTTCTTATTATGGATATTCTTTGGTTTTGCTCTCCCAGTGACTAGGCTAGGAGTATAGAGGCATTGTTTGATAATTTGAATAAGATACGTATACACATGCGTATGCACTTTTGATTTATATGAAGAGTGTATATCGTATATGTGTTCACCATATATTTACATATTATCTAATTCAATATACAAAATGTATATAGAAAAATGTAAACAAAAAAACACAATTAATCGCAAAGATAATGAATGATATAGGCCCATATTTTGATAGTCATTTCACACTCATTTTTTATGAAAAACAAATTTTGCGATTTCGATAGACGGAAAAAATGACAAAAATCATAAAAAATGAAAACAAGCCTATTTTGATAGTCGGGTTTTATGAATATATTCGGATAAAATGACAAATTTTGTCATTTTGAAATTGTTAAGTGACGGGTATGTTTGTTTGAAAACTTTTGTTGTTTAAAATTTAAAAAATGGATTTACAAAAAAAATTGTAAGTATTTTATTTTAAATTTGTGGACATGAAAAAAGTAAAGAAATCTTCGAGATGGTGACTGGTGGAAAAAGCCAAGTTCAAGAAATTGAGCAGCCTCAAGCAAAAATAGGTGCGGGTTCCACCTCACAAAGCCCTCGAATTTTTTTTTTTTTTTTTTTTTTAGCTTGTCTTCAGCAAAATGGCTCATAGGCACGATGCAAACAAGCGGTCCCAAGTGTCGGGACCGAAGACCTTAAATTTTTTTTTTTTTTTAAATTTTTTTTTGTCATCAGTACAATGACCCTTAAATGTGATGAAAACAATAGGTCCGAGGTCCTAAGAATTGGGGCCGAAACTCTATATCACCGGTTTAAATTGTATTTTTCTGAGAAAAGGTTATTAATAATTATTATAAATAATTTTTAAAAAAATTTCGGATTGGTCCGACAGTTCGGAAGTCGGAACCAAAGGACCTTGAACAAAAACAAAAATTTTTTTTTATACTTATCTTGATGCGTAATGAACATTATTGACATTTTGGTTTTTGGACAATTTTTTTGTTCAAGGTCTACGGTCCCGACTTCTGAACCGCGGAACAATCTGAAAATTTTTCAAAAATTATTCATAATAATTATTAATAACTTCTTCCCAGAAAAATAAAATTTAAACTGGTGATATAGAGTTTCGGCCCCAATTCCTAGGACCTCGGACCTATTGTCTTCATCACATTTAAGGCTCTTTGTACTGATGACAAAAAAAAATTAAAAAAAAAAAAAAAAATTTAAGGTCTTCGGTCCCGACACTTGGGACCGCTTGTTTGCATCGTGCCTATGAGCCATTTTATTGAAGAAAAGTTTAAAAAAAAAAAATTTCGAGGGCTTTGTGAAGTGGGACCCGGACCTATTTTGGCTAGAGGCTGCTCAATTTCTTGAGCTCGGCACTTTCCACCAGTCACCACCTAGAAGATGTAGTTCATATGACACGATCCCGTTGAATACACACACATTGGCTCTACTCTATTCAATATTAATTTGCATATTAAACAAACCTTTTGGACATATTTTTTTTCTTTTTTTCTTCGCAATAAATTTTTTTTCTTTATTAATTATATCCAAGACACGTCAAAACAAAAAGTGTTGCCCGTTTCAAAACAAAAATCATCTCATTTAAATTTCAAATTTCATTTCATTTTTCCCGACTATCGAAATCTCAAAAAATCATTTAAATGATATGACATTTGTCATTTTCATTTTTATGAGATGACTATCAAAATATGGGCCATAGTTTACATACAATAATAGGTCAATGATAGAATAACATAATCCAGAAAATTTTTTTAAAAATAATGGTAATAAAAGAATAAAATTTATTAGTTATACATTACAAATCGTGAACTGTGTACCGAATACTGTTTTTTTTTCTTTTCTCAGAACTTGTTCGAAAATCGTATTTCTATTTCAGATGAAATAATTTTTGAAGAAATAAAAACAGCCAACAATCCATATAAGGAATAAAATGTCCAGTTTTACTTTTTTTACTTACTTTTTTAAATTTGATATATTGTTGGTTTGTTTGTATTCATAATTATATTATGTATTCATATATAACTATATACTATTCATATTATTTATCTACGGTAAGAAACAGACCAAATTAACAAAATCGAAATTGCTGAAAATTTAAAAATACATGTAGGTACCTACTTTTCAGTATACTTTCCAATAGAAATTAATTTGAATTATTTTTAATTTTACAAAACCAACATTAATTTTTTTGTCCCTTTCCTCTATAAAGTTTGAAATCACAAATTTCATAAATCACATTGACCAAGTCCAAATAAAAATATTAATTCTACAAACTTTAAAAATTAAAGCAAAATAACAACAAATACAGCAATAATCTTGAATTCTTTCAAAAAGAAATTCAATCTTTTAATTTGTAATATTATTTCTGGTCCATTGAAAGGATTTTAAATGAATGTGTAGTTTTTTATACACACATTGTGTAATTTTTAATTTTTATCACATAAGTAAAGTAGAAATGCGAACAGCGAAATAAAGAAGTATGTATATACTCTAGCATGCACATTCGAATATATACATTTTGAGTACCTATCCATACAACTTTTATATGGTTGACACTGTTGGCAGCATAATTACAAGTAAATATATTCATAGGTAGTAGGTACACAATTTTTTTTATTTATGAGTACAAAATCCATTGCGCTCAACTTAGCATTTAAAAATTGAGTAATATTATTTTGAGTAAACACAGTATTTTGTATTAAGTGACTAGCAAATTTTGTTCTACGTAAAGACTCTACTTATATGATTACTCTATGCTTCTATTAAGATTTTCAGTTAAGGTAGCTAAAATTATATATTTTTAAAATATATGTCATCTCTGCTAACAAATAAAATCCTCTAATTAGAAATGTTTATACAAACGGAGTACAGGGTTTATACAAAAATAATATATATATATATATATATATTAAAAGCTACCTGAGTAAGTGGGTCTGTAGTAGACAAGTGGTCTCTTTTACTAAATATTTCAGGGAGATGGGAATAGGTAACATTCGATAGATCGTGTGATTGAAAGATACCATCTTATGTTGATAGAAGTGGTTCAGTATACGTAGGTCTCCTGTAGATGTCTAGTTCTAGGGATCTTATTTTTCTGGTTCACTAGTCTAAGACTAAGAACGGTAGTTGAGCTTTTATTTCTACCATGACTCTGAACTGCATATTCTTGTAAAGTATGTAAAGTGCACAGTATTGGTTCTAACATTTCTTCTTTTGTTATTGCTATAATGTTATTCTCATATCTCTTCAAAAATCTTAGTAATCGTCCTCCTGCTGTCTAATCTGACTCTAATCTGGCCATGAAAATTTCACGGAGAGATTATTTTCAACAATTAAACAAATTTTACTATAACGGAATAAACTTTTCTAAATACCAACTTTTCATAATATTCAAATTAATATTTTGAAGATTGTTTATTGACTTTATATTTAAAGTCACGTTTTGCTCCCAACGTACAAAAAATATATATGTATATATTTTCAATAAGAAACAAAATAAAAGTATTTTGAAAATTTTGAAATTATTCAGTTTTTCATATTATAATAAAAAAATAACTTTGCAATCAAAATGAAAAAAATTCTATTAAAAAAAAATGAATGGTAAAAAAATGAAATGTATAATTTTATATAAAATAGAAAATATCGATTGGACGATCATTATGCAAAAAATATTAACTTTAACCAAAAACCACATTTTTTAATTTAAAATAAAAATTATGTAAAATGAATGATGTAAAATAATAATAACAGCATTTATATTATTTTTTATTATACATATTATGTTTATATATTATATATATTCATTATAAAAACATGTTGATTATTTCTGCTTTAATCAAAAGAAAGGATGCAGAATTTGTAGAAATTTTCTTTTCATGAAAAATCAATACAAAAAAAAAGAAAAACAATGTAAAAATCTCAGAACGCGTTTTTTTTTTATTCATATACCATTTTCTAATTATTAATCATCTTACTGCCAATTAGAAATTTGAAAATAATAATTTAAAAAAATAGTGTAAATTGCTTATTTTTCAATTTATTTTGTTATTTTAAATGTTTAGAATAGTGAGAAGTAATGGTTAACTCATAAAATATTTATAAATTCTAAATATTAATTTAAATACTGAATTAAGTGAGCCTTTAAAATTAAATTAACCAATTTACAAATACATTTCTCAGTAGTGATAATTTCTTATTAAAACAAAAAATTACAATTTTTGAAAAAAATTCAGTTCTGAAAAGCTTTTGAATTTGAAAAATAAGTATTATTATTAATAAATTTAATGGTAAATATCATGTGAACTAGAAATACAAGAATAATAAAACCAGTGAATATTTATATTCAAAACTATCTTGATTTAAAAAAATTTGACATGATAATTGCCAATTATAATTTAAATACTTTTTGATACTTAAGCCAAGCAACTAAAATAAAATAAAAGACACGAAAGATAATAAAATGGATTAACCAAACTCTTACCATTTGTATGAATTCTTTGACAACTAGCTGAAATATCAGTTGTTAATGTAAAATATGGTATCCATAAGTCTTCAATATAAACTTCACCGAATGTATCTCGTATTGTTTTATTAAATTCACGTCCGGAAAACATTGATGTTATTGGATACGTTAAATCTAAAATTTGACGAAACCATTGGGTCATTTTCTAAAAATATAAAAAAAGAAATTTTATATAGAAATTTATGTGAAAATAATTTTTCTAAGTATTTTAAGTACATTGATTATGATTACATTTTAGAATTTGATTAAGAATACTGTATAAATAGACATCTTAAAATTTGATTTAGAATACTAGACATTTTATAAAAAAATATTTTTGAACTAAATTTACGGTCCTTTTTAACGTTTTGACTAGTACTAGCACAATTGTAACCATGGACTAGTAAAGAGACATTTATTTAATGAAATACATTTTTTTTGTTAGAATATTAATTGAATAATATCAAATATATTATAAAATATAATTAGTTATTAAGTAGAGAAAATGAATGAATTTGAAGTGAAGTGAAACATCATAAATTAATAATTTACAGATAAATGGTATCCATACAAAAAATGACAACTTTTTAAATAAATTTTGCTTTACGATTGGAGTACACAGTATATTTGATATTAAAATTATATATGCATATAGTCGAACGCTCCCCATGCTTACTTACACGTTTTAATTATTTAAATAAATTTTATCCCAAAATTATTCCTTGACTTAGTTAGACCTTTCATAAAAGAAATAATATGAATAATATCAATGCCTCTATATCTTCCAGTCTGGCCTTTGGGAGAGCAACTTTAAAAATGGGATCTTATTTTTATATAAATTTTGTCTTTTTTATAGGGATCTTATTTTACTATAAGAATAACCTGTTATTATGATATAGTGTTATTTTTAAAAAAATATTCAATATTTTTTATCTAAATTGGTGAAATTTACAAAAAATACAAAAATATTTTCATTCATAATTTTCAATTTAAAAACAAAAAAAAATTATTATCCGATGTGAAACATATTTCTATCAAGTTCTAAAAATAAGACACTAAAAATAAGACTGGTGGATACAGGGCTGGCATTATGTAACTTTGTTTCAAACATTTCGGTCGAAACAAAATTTGGATGATATTATGTAATTTGAAGTGTTAATTTATTTTGAAACGCTTGAAAAAAAGTGAAATACTTTACATAATTCCATTTTTGATTTGTTTCGTTAAAATTTCAACAATTACGGCTACAAAATAATATTGAAAAAAATTGCAACTAAAAGAAATTGCAACTAGATATAAGTAAAAGAAGCTAATAATAGTTCAAACATTTTTTTTTTTTTTTATTCTGAAGATGTTTCTTCTTGAAAGAAAATCATTATAAATTTACTTAATTTTTCATTTCATTGTAATTTTTATTTCTGTGCGTTTCTAAAATAAATATTCCAATAAAGATCATGTATTAATTTTTTTTTTAAAACTTACCTAAAAGCGTCAACTATTTTTCAATCGCCAAAGTTTGGTCGTATCAAACGCCAAAAAAGTAGCGTTTCAACCTTACACAATACCAAAATATGTCGTACCAATTTTGAAAAGATTAAACAAAATAAAAATGGTCGAAACAAAATTATGCAAAGCCACCTTTTGAAAAGAGTCGAAACAAAACGACGTTTCAAATTGGACAATACCACCCCTGGATACAGTAAAATTTTTGAGACGAAATTAAAATAGCATGTAAGTTGTTGTTGTTTATTTTTTTTTATCTGAGATCTGAGCAAAACCTTTGATGGTGTTTGTATTTAATTTTTGTGTTACTTGTATTTTTCTCAAATTTTGTTTTTATTAAAAAAAATGTATAAACAAAACAAAAACAAAAGTTAAAAAAAAATCGTAATTCGATATATTCCAGAAAAATCATCGTGTAACTTGGCTAAAAGAAATAGAGCCATTGATAATATGATAGATTTGTCATAGAGGTTAAAGAGATAGTAGATCGCGCGGTAATTGGCTGTGTTATATATATTGAACTGCAATAATTTTAGCAATGCACTCTACTACAGGCCTTTTTACTCAGAATACAACTCTCAAAATGTATATAATTTGTGTATAAACCTTATGGGGATATTTAAAAACGAAAGATCTTATTTGTTAGCAGAGATATTTTTAAAATGAAATATATTCCAAAAAATATAAATTTTTATCTACTTTTACTGAAAATCCTATTAAAAACTAATTATCATTCGAAAATTTGGTTTTAAAAAAAAAATTTACTCAACAATCCGACATAGATCTTACCATCATCACAAGCTACAGCAGCAAACTGGAGAAAATTATGAAATTATATTTCTTATGTTTTTTTTTATGTAAGGTAAACTAAAAAAAATTAAATGCTTTGAAGGCTTACAAAATTTTAAAAGCTTTTTACTTAAATGTGAACAAAAATATTTATTTAATTAGTTTAATAAATGCAATTTAATTTGATTTCATATAAAAATTAAATTATATTTCAAAGGTAATATTTAAGTTACAACAACAACAAAAAAATGAGACATAAAAAAATTAATATCAAATAGAGCAAGCTAAATAATTTTGCATAAAACTAAATTAATGAGTTCAATGCGAAATTTTAACATTTGATAAGTAATAATAATGATAGATTAAGATAAGTAATTTTAAAACTATATACATACATAATATATATATATAATATCTGATAATATATTCATAATATATACGAGACATATTCTAAACATTTTGATTCAAGTAAATAACAAAATAATAATAGGGATTTTTTGTATCACAGACTATTTCACAGAATTTATCAATCAATAAAGAAAAAATAAAATTAGAAATAGATAAATTAGTTTTTGAATGTAGTTTTTTTCTTAAATTGGAATTATCTTTTATTATTTTATTATTTAAATTTTTGGTAAGATTGTTTAAGAGAACATTTGAAAAAACTGCGAAAACTTTAGCAAAGTTATTAATTATAAGTTGACAACATTCGAAAAATTAAACGAAAATCTTATCTTAGATCACTTAAATATAGAAGAAAAGACATCAATATTAGAAATATGTAAAGAACACAACCACATGTTTTTTTAAAAGGAAATAAGTTGTCTACTACTATAGCTACAACACACATCGATCCTTCCAAACTCTCTTTAAATACTCGTCCTTATAGATTAGCCCAAATTCATAACTCCGAAATAAATACACAAGTGGAGGAGATGCTCAACGACGGCGTGATACGACCAAGCTGCAGCCAGAACTCCCCATTATTAGTTGTACCTAAAAAATCAGGTTTAGATGGGAAAAAGAAGTGGCGGGTAGTTGTCGATTTTCGTAAATTGAACGAGTTCACAATACCTGACGCCTATCTTCTTCCAAACATCGAAGATATTTTAAGACAACTTGGCAATTCAAGGTACTTTAGCACGATAAATTTGGCCAGTGGCTTTCACCAGATAGAGGTGCATGAAGTCGACAAGACTAAAACAGCGTTCTAACACCCATGGTCATTTCGAGTTTAACCGAATGCCTTTCGGATTGCGAAATGCATCACCAACTTTTCAGCGACTTATGAATATAGTACTCACCGGTTCACAGGGCATAAAATGCCTAGTCTATTTTGATGACATAGTCATCTATGCAAAAAAAACTTACAAGGCCATATCAAAAAGCTGGTAGAAGTGTTGGAAGCTTTACAAAATTTTAATTTAAAACTACAACCAGAACATTGTAAACTTCTTCATAAAGAGGTCATGTACATGGGCCATATAATTCCCGAAAAAGGTATCAAGCCTGACCCTAATAAAATACAAGCGGTACAAAGCATTGTACCACAAAAAACGGCTGAACAGGTAAAATCATTTTTAGGGTTGGTAGGGTACTACAGGAAATTCATCAAAAACTTTGCAAAGTATGCAAGTCCATTCAATAAATTGTTAAAAAAAAAAGATACCGTATTCGATGGGAATGCTTTCTGTGACGAATCTTTCACATTCATTACCAAATTCAAACTCGATGAATTAGCATCAAACCCAAATATTATCAAGTTAAGAGATCCAACTGAAATAAAGCGAATCATCTATGAATTTCATGATGCACCTTTAGGAGGGTATCAGGGTATAAAAAAAACTGTCAATCGAATAAAAGCAAAGTACAGGTGGAAAGGACATCGAAAAACATATTAAAGCCTGTAACTCCTGTCAAAAAACTAAAACTTATAATAAAGCAAGAATATCAATGGTAATTACCACAACCTCCAAAAGACCATTCGAAAAAAATTCTCGAGATATAGTGGAACCACTACCAATTTCAGAAAGCAATAACAAATATTTACTTACTTTCCAAGATGATTTAACACGTTCCATATAAGCAATCCCCATATCAAGGTAGCCGACATTTTAACAGATCATATGTACGCAATACTCGGAACACCGAAATTTGTCCTAATGGGCCAGGGAAGTGACTTTTTAAGCAATCTATTCAAAAATGTGTTCAAATTATTGAAAATGAACAAAATCCAAACTAGTGTTTACCATCCCCAAAGCAATGGTGCCTTAGAACGTTAAATAAAGAAACACATTTTTAAAATGAATCTATTAGACTAACTTGTGCTGAATATGCGAAATAGAGGAAGAATCTATTGAACATCTGCTCTGTGAATGCGAAGGACTAACTCGCAGCAGACTTCGCCATTTGGGAACAGCGTTTCCCGAACAATGGGAGCTACCCAGCATACCACTGAAGAACATCCTGAGTGTTATCACAAAATCAGGTATTCTTAATTATTCAAACACTAGTTACAATAACTTATAAAACGTTAAATTGCAGCCTTTTATTTACATTCAAGCATTTTAAATTATCCAGCATTTCAGCCACTCTTGTCGTCCGCATCTTAGTATTATTCTCATGCCCTTATTCTGCAATACTTGTAGTCTATTAATATTTACCGAACTACGTATATTATATAGTATTGAAGAACAATACTCATAATGTGGCAAGGTAAGAGAGTTATATATTAACATTGCACATTTTTTCGATATTTTTTTTTTATTCTAGCTAGAAAACCAATCTTCTTAGCTATTTTGGAACTTATTTTATCCGCATGTACGTTAAATCTAGGTTTATTATCAATAACAACACCCAAGTACTTAAATTCCTTCACCCATTCAATCAGTTCATTATTTATGTTTAGACTAATATTTGTATTTGTATTCCTTGAGTTTAAACACATAGTCTTGGTCTTGCATATATTCAATTTAAGTTTATTTTTAGCAATACCAATCTTATAAATAAGTGTATCATTTTCAAATCAATCAATTTCAAATCATTAAATTTTTGCCAGACAATAAATTACAAAACCCCACTTGAGTTCAAATAATTATTTCAAAACCACTTAAACAGAAATTATGATAAAACCCATATGAAGTGTCAAATGTGCATTTTGGTAATTTCATTTTAGGTCAAGAAAATATAAATTACATTGTTAAGATTACAAAATATTTTCTTTCTAAAAAATTACAAATAAAAAAATTATTATGAATTTGTTTAACAAGCAAATTCTTTAGATTATTTAGAACAATTATGTTTTTTTGTTTTTATCTTTAAGAATTTTGTTAAAGTAATTTTGTTAAAAGTAAAAGTTAAGTTAGTTCAATTTTGTGAGTTTTTGAAGAAAGGTTTAATAAAAATAACTTTTCCTTTCCTATTTTTAAATAAAAATAATTAATTTGAATGTGTTTTATTTGTTTTATTAACCGTATTTCTTGAATAAAAAATTATATATATAATGTAATGAATATATGAATATAACTGTATATATAAATTTATAATAAAAAACTCTATATTCATTCATAACTTTGCTCAATATATGATAATTAGTACATTTATGTTAAATATTATTTTGATTTGTAAAATTATGCTGACTAACATAAATATTATGAAATTTATTATAGTATTATTCTGAGTTCAAATGCACTAAAAAAAATTGTTATTCAAATTAAATAATTCATGTAAGACAATGAATTTTGTTTAGTAAAATACTTATTATAAAATTAATTTAATTTATTATATACTTAATAAGCATATTTTTATTAAATTTATTATTTTTAATTGTGAATAATTAAACTAAGATTTATATAAAATTTGTATAAAAGTATTTGCAAGTGTATAATCTTTATAGAGCCATACGCTCAAAGATTATATTCAGAACAGAATTCTAAGAATTGTTTGATACGCCATACGCTTTAAACATTCTTACGAGGTAAAATATAGCCTTACCCAAGCAATTCGCTTGAAAGCTATAATGTCATCTAATTTCTGTCTAATATTTTATAAATTTACATACTTTTCGCGTTGTTTAATAGCACATGACGCCAAATTTTGTTAATCTGTTGGAACAACACAACATAATCCGGGCAACTTTAGAATTAATAAAAATACGGACAGTTTTGTAATTTTTGCAGTGTTGGATATCATACATACTGGATGTTTTCGTTTATTCATTCCGAATATTCGGAATATTCAGAATATGTCAAAAAGCGTTTTTTATTCATTCGGAGTATTCCAAATATTCTGTTCTATATTTTTTTATTTATCGCATATTTCGAACGTATTCTTTTTATTCCATCTCAGAGTTGGAATAAACAGAATAAAATTACGGAATGACAGTTCACTTCTATCATTCTATACAGTAATAACAATTTGACTACCTATATTTTATTTTAGTTTGAAAAATTGAAAATATTGGTTAAGTAAAAAAATATTATGAATAGTTGTATAAATAAAATATTAATGTTTATATAAAATTAGTAGTTGTATTTATTATTCAGAAAATAAAATTTTTTAAAAGTTTTTATTGTTTTTTTTTCAAGGAATGAGTCTATATGGTTATAATAACTATTATAACTTATATTAACTATATTAACTAATGTACACAAATAGTAAAAAATAGTAAAAACTTGTATTCACAAAAATTTATGAATAAATAAAAAAACAACCAATGACAGTTTCTAATGTTTATTCTTTTTATTCTATTCTGTTCGTTTGTTCTATTTGTTCGGAATAACTATTATAACTTATATTAACTATATTAACTAATGTACACAAATAGTAAAAAATAGTAAAAACTTGTATTCACAAAAATTTATAAATAAATAAAAAAACAACCAATGACAGTTTCTGATGTTTATTATTTTTATTCTATTCTGTTCGTTTGTTCTATTTGTTCGGAATATTCTATCGAGACGTCATCAAGTATTCTATTCTTTCCATTCCTTCTTTAGAATGAACAAACGAAATCACACACTATGTACAAATACATAGCTACAAAAATTCAAATATAAATGACATAATATGTTATGTACGAAATATGTTTCTCATATTTCTATTAACAACATAGTACTAGCACCTATACATAATTAAAATTGATCTAAAAAAACTTTTCACGACTTATCCGTTTAAAAGCACAACTTGCTTAAGTGCACAAATTTGCCTGTTATCTTCGAAGTGCTCTTAAGCGAGTTCGACTGTACCATATTACTATTCATACTATACAAAAAGTTTATTAAAATAAAATGCAACAAAGCAATTAACTCGAAAAATCAAACTCTAGAGTAACGAACTATAACAAAAAAAAAATATAGTATCAAAAAAAAAAGAAAAAATAAATATAAATATATATAATAAACATAATAAATTTTATTTATACTACGAAAGGTATACTAAGCATACAAAATGCATCTTTAATTAAAAAAAAAAAAAAATAACAAAAATTTCAATTCAAATTTCATGTTACTAATTTACAAAAAAAAAAATTAAAAAAAAATTTTGTACAATACCTATGAAACTTTAAATGAAAAAAGAAAAAAATTATAAAATAAATAATGACCCATACTATATATTTTTTTTTTTTGTATCTTCTTGACAGTAACTTAGGTAGAATCACCTTGTCGTGCTTAATTAAGTACGGTACTGCAAGTTTACACTAAAATATCTACAAATATTTCGAGTATTTATTTAACAAATTACTGGCTTATCAACTCATTAAATGTGGAAAACTAGTACTATTGTCAGGAACTAAGCCTTCTTAATTTTCTTTATCTTAATTTTAAATTGTTACCAGATTATACTCTCAATTATTTTTTGTCATTTATTTGATCCCAATGACAAAGGGTACTGGACCAGATCGAAAAGCCCATAAAGAAGTTTTTTTTTTTTTACTTCATTGGGAATCGAATCTGGGACCCTGGAACCTGGGCAAGCACTCTACCTACTGTGCCTAATATTTAAAAATTTCTATGTACAGCAACCGTACAACATAAAAAAAAAGAAATTAAAAAAAAAATATATAAAATCAATAAAAATAAACACACAAATGAGACTAAAAGAAAATCTCATTTATTTGAACGAGTAATGACGGTACGATCGAACAAAAACAAATCCAATTTTCTTTCTTACAAGGGGGGAGGATGTTATGAAGCACCTTGTCCATAATCGTTTTTATAAAATATCTTTAAATAATAAACAGTTTCAAATTCTAATTCTTACGAAACTTTTTATTTAGTACTTTCTTTCACAAAATAAATATTATATTTTAAATATTGTCAAGTGCACATAAATTACGCACTTGACAATATTTCACAATTACACAATTTAATATTATTATGTACGCATTCATGTTACACAAAAAAATACCACACACAATTGTTTGCATTCATATTGCAAAAGATTTTAAAATAAAAATGAATACATGTGGTGACGATCAAATTACAAAGCATTGACCAATAACGTCACCAAATGTATTCATTAATTTGGTTCGATCGGGCATTAACAAAATTTAGAACATTCAATCTGGAAAAATTACTAAAGTTGTGCGGTTGCTTTCAAAAATCATCAAAATAAAGAAATAAAATAACTTTAAAAGAAATTCGTGAGTTTTATTAAAAAATAACCCAGTTAGCATTTATAACAATTTGCATATGTAATCAATTGAAATGTTAAAATAGCTAAAACTTTTTGCAGAGTACTGGGCTGGGACTGATATGAGTATTTCCGATTTTGGACAATATTTTTGATGAGCATTTTTCTCTTTATAGCAACATAAATAAAATTATATTATTTTAAAGATTGAAATAACTCATATTAAAAAATTTTTTTATATACTTATATAATCAAAGTATCTTATCTAATATGTATAATCATAAAATCATTCGGCGGTATTTGTTTTTATTGATATTTTTTATCAATTAAATCACATCTATCAATAGCTTTTAACCATTTTTGTCTCCTACAAATATTACAAATATATAATATTAAGATTACATAATATCTAAATTTTATCTAGATTCTGTTTTAAATTCTATTTTAAATAGAACACCATGGAATATAATTTAATAAAATTAAATATAAACGTTCAATACACAATCCTTCGGTAACTGATGGAATTTTAATGCGTTATTACAATCTGCCTTTTTCAAACTACACACTAGACATTTGTAATAATGTTTACCCATTTCACAAAATTTTATATTTTCTACAATATAATAAATATCTCTTTCATATTAATAAACTAAATTTCGTTCTTTATTTGCACTAATTTCGAATCAACTTAACAACTTAAAGTAAACCCGCTAATAAAAACCTATATAAAATTAGATTAGGTAGTAGGTACAACAACAAAAATGTAAACAAATAAGAAATACACCCGCCTTTTAATTTACATGGTGAAAAGTTCACTTCTGAAAATTGTGTACCTGCTCTTACTTGTAATAATTCCCGTAAAGAGTTTTGAGAAAACTACAAAGTTTTGGTTTTAAATTAAACTCGTACAAATGGTTCAAGTCGTACCTAAGCGATCGTACACAATACACTCAAAATGGTAAAAAGTAAAAGGTGAATTATGGTGTACCACAGGGCAGTATCTTGGGGCCACTAATATTTAACCTATATATATTGAAGGTATTGAGCAAACTGGAATAAATGCAAAAATGTTCTTGTTTGCGTGCGGATGACATGTGCTTCGTTCTCCAAGATAATTGAAATCATTGCATTAAAAAAAATTAATTAATTATTTTTTTTTTTTTATTTTTAAATTTAATGTTGTTTACGATTTGATATTGTATTTAATGTTTTTTTTTTTTTAATTGAATTTAAATTGGTATAATTAATTTATTTTGAATGTATTAAGTATAATTAAATGAATCTTTTCCTTCTTTTTCTTTTTTACTATTATATTTAAATGTTAGTAACTATTCTATTAATGTACTTTGTAAAGACTTATCGTCTTAATATGCACAAATTAATAAATAAATACTCAAAATTGCTAAAGTTAACTGGAAAATATAATGAATGATGAAATTGACAAAATAAAAGTTTGGATGGCGACACAAAAATTAACTACCAATATCAATAAAACCAAGTACATGATAATTAGTTCATCGGCACCAGCACTAGATATATTGCTGGTAAAAAATTAAAGCATGTAACAGAACTTAAATATTTGGGTGTTTTGATAGATTCTAAATTGAAATAGAGCAGATACACAAATTTACTTGGCAAGAAACTGTCATCAATTGCTGGGTTATTTAGTAAAATTGGTTATCTTTTACCAAATGAAACTTAAAAAAAGTGTATATTATGATCTCTTTCATAGCCACATACAAAAAATAAAATTTAATTTTTGTACAAAATACAAAATATATACATTTTTATTTAGATTAAGAACATATTGTAACTGTTTGAATTAAACATGTAATAAATAAATAAAAAAATTAAGCTATGACATCGAGTTCAAACTCCAAAAAATTAATTTATTAATTACAAATCATTCAAAACAAGGCCTTAACAAATTTATATAATTATGATGAAAAAAGAAAAAAATAAGTAATTAAAAGGGAAAAAAAGAATAATATTAAAAGAAAAATAAAACAAAATAACAAATAAAGTAGTTAAAATTCTTCAACGTGTCTATGAAGGGTTGTTACACATAAAGTAAGGGTTCAAATAATATTTACCACCAAACAATAGAACCTTTGTTTTCGCTACGTGTACGAGTGATAGATAATTTCTCAACCAGTCTCAGTAGCTATGGTAGCTATTATGACTTTGACATAAAAGTTCAAATTTCAAATTTAAAAAATAAATTTAGATTCCTGTTTTAGAAATAAATTATGAAAATACACATAATGTACATAGTAAGTATAGTATATTATTATAAACGCAATAATATGACTTTTTTAAATTTATAGTGAAGAAAGTTTTAATTTCATTAAATAAAATAGTTAAATTCATTAAACAAAAATATGCTGTATCACTTACAATTAGAATCATGAAGTTATAGCTTACAAGTTAACAAATTTGTTGTATCACTTTATATTAGAATCATGAACTTGTAGCTAGTTTTTGACGGGTAAAAGATATCACACTCTTCCAGCAATTTTTCTTTGATCAACATTTTCTTTTGCTTTATTTTAATAGCTTCTTGTTGTAGTTTTCGCTTTTTTTCTCTACCCAATATTTTCTTGTCTTTGCAGCCTCTTTGTCCTTTTACAATTTCTTTTAGTTGGCACATCTTTTTAAATATTGAGTTTGATCTGACACATTGATATTAATTTCTGTAAGAATTTTACAGAATATATACATATGTAAGTTTTTCTTTTCTATGAAAAATCTTGAAGCAATTGCTACTGTCATTTCCGCTGAAATTGACTCCAGTGAAATATTTCGGCTATTAAGTTGTGTTTGATTTTCTTGTGTACTGTTATCCAAGATTATTTGATTTTCTTGCTGTTGTATTTCAAGTCTATAAAATATTTTGAACCAAATAATCCATCAATTATTCATTTACACAAATTCTCATGTTTAATAACACTTTCTATGTGTACGAATCACAAACTCAAAATTAACAAAACTCGCTCAATATGTTATAACACTAACATGGAGTATGATTTTAGCATGAATAGTCTAACAACAGTTTTTTTTAACTAATCCTTATTCTATTATAATGTAAGCTTTTTTTCTTTAAATTATACTTACAGTCAGTCCAAACCTAAAGTTAAAACAAAGATCTTCATAAACATACTTTTCAATCCTATATAATCCCAATTTTATTTTATCTTTTGCCATGTACTTCCGTCTTTTATTGGAGGATCCAAATTGTTTTACTTTTTAGCATATTCTTCTCACAAAAGTTTAGAATCTTCACCTTTTATAAACTGAAACCAGTATGATCACTTTACTGAAATCAGTATAATCACTTTACTGAAACCAGTATGATCATATGGCATCCAGGTATGGGGATGCATCAAAAAAGTAATAGAGTATTTATTCAGAAGTTCCAGAATAAGGTCCTAAAAAACATTGTAAACGCGCCCTGGTTCATCAGAAACTATGACCTACATAGAGAATCTGTCGATAAGGAAATACAGAAATTTGCAAGAAGTCACGAAAAGGCTTTAGCACCATGTAAATGTAGAGGTAGTCGAGCTCCTGGACAATAAAAATAAAGCCAGACGGCTCAAAAGAGTAAAACCTTTTGAGTTAGTGCAGCAAAAATCACCCAGATTCTTGAGGACTCGTCGCGCTGGTGATCGGAGGTTGACCCGCTCCCACGTTTAGATAGATTTGTTTTTACGGGATTTGGGAAGAATTCCGTTATGTTGACTGCTAACGAAACGAGGGTTTTCACAAGTCTTCCATAATTATAAATTCGTTTGGAGAGCTGGTTGGTTTTTCGTCGCTGATGCGATGGGTCTTCAAGGTTATGAATGGATACGTCAAAGGAAAAGTTAGAAAGACAACGCTGGATGTAGTCTATATTGAAAAATGAAATAAAGCCAAGAAAAAATTGCTCATTAGTCCTGTAGGACTAGATCGCAATATAGGAAGGGTGTGATTTAGTAGGTAAGAATCCTACACACAATGTCAAGCTACGGGGCTCATTGTGTCTTTTGAAGATTCCCACCAGCCTGCGTAGAAAAAAAAAACAAAAACCCAGTTAGTGTTAGTTTTGGTTGAGTATATTGTATTGTTGATTTTGATTTCGCAGTTTTTTAAAATGAATTAGTAGTGAACCTTTAATTTGTTGTGATGCTGAATAACAGGTTGTGCTTATGCTGGTTTCTGGTAGATTAATGAGGACGATATAGTTTAGCTCTGGTCTTTCTAAATTTTAATTTATTTCTTTGTTATGAAGTTCGCAAGTTGCAGGTTTGTTATTGATTAATTTGCCGATGCATTTTGAATTATTTACTTTCTCTGAGTACCCATTGTCTTGGCAATAATATGTTCTTTCTATTTGTGGACACTTTTGCTCATAGAATTGAATATTATCATTGTTCAATATTAAGAATGATTTTATTGGAATTATTTTGTTATTTTCTATTGGGAGGTTAATAATGTGGAATAACGAATATTTTTCGGGAGGAGTAACTACAGGAATTTGTACATTAAATATAATATTTGTATTATTGTAATAAGCTTGCAATTCCAGAAGTTCGTATAAATTTTCATTTGATTTTATTGTAATGTTTTGATTTTCAAATATTATATGAATTTCTTTAATCTCTTGTAAATTTAGTATATGTTCAGATATAATTTTTATTTTTGCAAGAATAATTGCTTCACTAATGTCATCGAGATGATTTTATAAATAAATATTTAAAATTAGAATCAAAAGATTTGACTGCATTTGTAAGTCGATCTTCAAATTGGTTAAAATTTGCATTATTTGAATTTGTTGAATATTAATATGATTAGTTATATTCTCGAATCTTTCAATCATTTTATTATTAAAATGGTTTTGTTTATGTATTCCAGATAATAAAGTGTTTTTGTTAGACATAATGGTATCTATTTCTTTATTTAATTTTTCAGCATCGTAAGCGTAAATAGACCCGTTTTATGTCTAACTTTGGCTATTAATTCATTGTATTTGAATTTTAAATTTTAAACTTTTTGCTTTGGTATTGTGCTGGAGAGTTGAAGTTTTTGAGTTGATTCGAGAGTTTTAATTGAATGTTCTAAACTATTTATGTTTTCACCGTATTGGTCAAGTTTTATTGTATGAAGAAGGTTATTGTGTCCGATTACAAGTCTGGTTGTACCTAATTTTATTTTGGATTTATTGATCTTTTGATTGTTGCATGTAATGGCGGTGACTTTATTATTTTTTTTAATTTTAATTCTTAAACCTATGTACTATTTTCTTTTCTGTAAAATACTTCATCTTCGACCAATTCCGCGTGATCTTGTCGATTTTTATTAATTTTTTCTATGTTTTTATTTTTGATATTTTCTAAATTAGATTTAATTTTTGGGAATTTAAAATTTCTTCTACATTACTTAGAAGTTCAAAGAGAAGACGCCAAAATGTGGTAATTCCATCGAAATGTGGTAAGTCTTTAATAGCGTTAGGGATTCACAGAGAGTTGAAAATGTCCATAGTTGTAAATGTCGGTGTTGTATTAATATTTTGAATGCTACGTTGGTTGGAGATACTTCTTTCGATTTAATAATTCGAAAATGCAACTAGGTGAATCCGGATATTCCGAAAAGTCGTTAGTTTCACGAACTATTATTATCGCAAATGGGTTTTATTACAATATTGTTTTCTTTACTTTTTTTAATAATATTTCTTATATTTATAGGATCAGGATAAGGTTTTTGGTTTTTTGGCATTGAACAAATAATAATATAAAATGACTTACATAAAAAGATACTGCATTCATGTTTTATCATGGTTCAGGTGCTTGTAAGTTGAAACTTCTCGAGACTTTTAGTGGATTAGCACAAATTCGTTTTTCACAAGTAATCAATAAAAGTTTTGCTTCACTCTATTCACTAAAAGTTTACTTTCACAAGTTATTTTATTTTGATTTTTTTTTTTTTTAATTTTGTTCGATGTTAATTATTATCCTTAAATAGGTTTAATTTTAGTTATCGAATGTTAATAAATAAATTATTAATTTTTTTATATTATTTCATTAAAAAATTGATGGTTGCACTTTGATTATACCTATTTTAATTAGTGTTATTTTAATTTTAATTAGTTTTTGCTTTTATTAACTTTCACTATTTTATTAAAATTTATTAATTTTATATAAGGAATTTTATTAATTCCATTCGCTAATTTAATATTTTATTCCGATTTGCCGTCGAAATTGTTTTTCTTCTTTTTCAATAAGCCGTTAAAAAGTTTTGAAAGTTTAAATTATGTAGCGATAAACAGTCGCTAAACTTTTAGACCGTATTCATATTGAATTATACTAATTTACACTAAAGCTAGGCACCTCTCCCACCGTTAGTTTCGACTGCGCCAGTTATAATTCCATTTAATGTGGAATATAAAAAAAACAAATTAATTATTTTAAAAGACTTTATTCTTATTCTGCTCGATCTAGGTACAAATCAAATATTAAATTTATTCATTCTTATTATTCTTAATCAAAACATTATACAATTAAGTGTGTTTTCAATAATTTGGAAAAACAGGAAATTATGCAATTAGTTAGTGTATTAAACTTTTATGATATTGAATTACAATTTTAAAGTTAAGAAGAAATGCTTAATTTACTATAATTTAAAGTGTGAGAAATCCAATGTAGGGAAATAATGTAAATGAAATAATATGCATATAACTTATTATGATGTATGTGGAGGTGATTTCGTAACTCACGCGAAATAAGTATCTACGTGACGTCACGTTAAAAAAATAATAAAATTATTTTAATTGCCTTATTGGTTGAATGTAATGGTTGAATGTACAAAAATTATTCTTATTATTTAAATATTACAAGTATATAGGAATAATCATATTTCGTTAAAAAGTTATGAAATAGAATATTTAGTTTAATTTTATTTTTATTTTATTTAGTTTATTTTATTTTATTTTATTTACTCAAACTTCTACATTCATTACATTATTTTTTTTTTTTTTTGTTTTACAATATAACATAATATATTCAATTTACAAATTAAAATTATATCTAACTTAGAACTAGTTAAAATACATTGAAATAAATTGCACACATATTTTAATTACTACAGATTACTTATATAATTTAAGTTTTTGAATCTATAGTATATGTTTTTATTACCAATTAGTAACATTCTATGAAATGGCTCATAATTGCCATAATTGGTACTATGGAAACTTAGTGTAAAGAAGTTTGTATTTCGTAGGCGAGTATTTGAATTAATGTTGATGTTATTCAAAATCTGAGGAGAAGCAATGTTTCCTTTAATAATTTCAGTAAGAAAAATAACATCCGCCACTTCTCGTCTTAATTTCAAAGTTTTCAAAGGAATTAAGTTCAACCTATGTTCACATGGAGGCAAAATTAATGGATTTGACGTATGGAAGTTACGCAAAACAAATCTTAAAATTCTTTGCACTGTTTCAATCCTAATGATATGAACATCATAGAAAGGTGACCAAACTTGACTGGTATACTACAAATTTGGTCTCACGAGACTAGAATACAAAAATTTGAAAACATAGGGATCGTTAAATTCCTTTGACCAACGTTTAACAAAACCTAGCCTAGAATGTATTATTTTAGTATGTATTTTTAATGGAAAATATGGAAATCAGAAGTGTTATTATGTGCAAAAATGAAAATATTTCGTTCGAAATAATAGGGATCTTAATATTGAAAATTATATTTGTATGATTGTAATAGACTTGTAATTCTAACAATTCATAATTATTTTCATCTGAATTTAACTACATGTTTTGATTTTTGAAAAATTGAGTGAATTGATTTCTTTATGATTTAAAATTTGTTTTGAGATGAAATTAAGTTTCGGAAGAATGACTGCTTCGGTGATGTTACTTAAGTTGTTACTTAGAAGATGAATGTTATAATGAATTTGTTGTATATATTGAATTTATTATTTTCATATTGGATATTATTTTTAACTCGTTCTTGTAAATGAATGAAGGAATTCATGATTGTTTCTTGTTGTTCAACAATACGATTAGAACATTCTCGAAACGTTTGATCATATTTTTAGTTAAAGAATTTTGATTATTTATATATAGAATTTCTTCGTTTTTTGTTAAACTGTTGTTTTCTTCGTTTAACTTTAGGGCGTCATTTGCGTCCATGTTTTTTTTTACGTTCTTGACAGTAACTTAGGTAGAATCACCTTTTCGTCCTTAATTAAGTACGGTACTGCAATTTTACACTACGATATCTACAATATTTCGAGTATTTATTTTTAACAAATTTCTGGCTCTACTCATTAGATGCGGAAAATTACTGCTATTGTCAGGAACTAAGCCTTCTTAAATAGAATAATTTTATTTTATTTAATTTGTGGTAATATGTTACCAGATTATACTTTCAATTATTTTTTGTCATTTATTATATCCCAATGACAAAGGGTACTAGACCAGGTCGAAAAACCAATAAAGCATTTTTTTTTATTTTTGCTTCAACGGGAATCGAACCTGGAACTTTTCGTTTGAAAGGCAGGCTTTACCTACTGCACCACCTAGCATGTAATACTTTTAACCAGTGTCTGCAAATAACTCAATTTTTTAATGTAAAAAATCAATGATTTTATTCGATTAAAATAAAGTACCCTTACCCATATGATTAATGTTATTAAAATAAAAGTACCCATTTCTCCTAACTAATCTTGACAAATCCCCACCCATTAACTTTTCAAATTCATCTTTGGTTAAAATTCTCCATTGCTTTGATGATTTTTATTTTTTCCTGTCAGTCGAAAACACAAATAAGCAAATTTCATTTTAATCGAAAAAAAAGTAAATATAATTTTTTAATTGGGCTATTTCAAAGCATATTTACTTGAGAATTTGCAACGAAGTAGCACTAATAGGTTATATATGGTAATATGTTACATAGTTTCCGAGAACTACATAGTATTTAAAATTTCATTTCATTTCAAAAAATTAATTTGACAAGTTCATACAACCGATCAAAATACATAAATATTTACAGAGAAAAACAAACTATAATATTAAAAAAAAAAAAAATTTATAAAAAAAATCATGTTGTGCGAATGTATGTTTACATTTTTAGAATATTTTTTCGAGATTTTTGTTTTTTTTTTTATTGAAATATTTCAAATAATCATGAAAATTTTGAAGAAAATAAATTGCACAGTTCATAAATACATATATATAATAATGTGAGAGCTTCGAAATTCAAAACTATAATACTCTAGCATTACACCAAGCCATTTTTATGTTTTATTTTTTTCTGAATTATTTTTTAAATAAATTATGCATGTAGGTAGGCATATAGAAAAACAAATTCTTATTTTTTTGAATATATAATATGTATTGTGATTTATGCTATAAATAACGGATATAGGAATATATATATATATATATAATATATACGAACTAGCTTCTTGAACAATTTATTTTATTAAAATGTTTTTAATAATTTTATCTATTTTAAAATAATTATTATTTCAGCTATTTTAATTTGTCCACTAATTTGTTTTTCAAATGTTTTTCCAATTTTCCAAAAAAAAAATTCGAAAAACTAAATCGTCAATTTACTTTTCATAAACGTCAATGACAAATGCAAGTAATTGCAAGGATCATTGACACTAAAATCAAATGCAAAAATCATCAACAAAAAAGTAGCTTTATCACAGATCATGACTCATTTAACAAGCATCTGTTCAAGATTGATATTAATCAATCCCTGTTGTTAATTCTTCGCTTGGAAGGATATACTTCAGAACAAGAGCTGTAGTAAAAGCCTTGAAGAATCTTGATATAAAAAAATCTACCGGTCCCGATGGTATACCTGCGATTGTGCTGCGACACATTGCCTTCGCCATTTCTAAACCTCTCCGCAACTTATTCTATTTGTCCTTTTCTTCAGGAACTTACCCGTCCTATTGGAAAGTTTCCCAAGTTTATCCTATTCCTAAAAAAGTAGACAAAAGCAATCCTTCGAACTATAGGCCCATAGCTATTACTTCCATTATTTCCAAAACGATGGAAATCTTAATCAATCAAAAGTTGAAGAAATATCTTGATAGTAGAGGTATAATTCATGATAGTCAATACGGCTTTCGAGCTCAGCGTTCCACCGGTGATCTCATGACATGCCTCTGCGAAAAGCTTAACACCAGTCTTCATCAATCTGGTGAAGCTGCTGTTGTAGCTCTGGATATATCTAAGGCTGTTGATCGAGTCTGGCATTCTGCTCTTATAGCAAAATGCAATGCTGTAGGCCTCGGTCCAACCTTTTCTAAATGGATTGAATGCTTTCTCTTAAATCGATTTATCATAGTTTCAGTTGACGGTAGTTTTTCCGACCAACTTCAAATCAATGCTGGTGTTCCACAAGGCTCCGTCCTTTGACCCACCCTATTTCTCATTTTCATTAATGACCTTCTCAAATTAACTTTCAATCCAATCCATAGTTTTGTTGATGACAGCACTCTAGTAGCATCATATGATTTTCTTAAAACAAATAATGCTACAGCTTCAGCAGTCAACTCCAAAAGAACAATGATGGCTGGTGCACTCAATCACGACCTAGCCAAAATTGTCGACTGGGGTAGAGCAAACAGAGTCGAGTTTAACACTTCAAAAACTCAAAGCTGTCTTGTTAGTAACAAGCTAACAACATTCGAACCGATTCTCCGGCTTCAAAATGAAGTTATTCAGCGACTCAAAGACTTGATCATTCTCGGGATACGCGTGAATCAAAATATGCACTGGAATGAGCATATTTTCGATATTGCAAAAAGCGCCGCCAAATGTTTGGACTTTTTAAGTCGCTGCGAAGCTCATTTTTCATCTCGAGACCTCTTAAAAATCTATAAAGCATATATACGACCCAAGCTCGAGTATAACTCACATTTATGGGCAGGTGCACCAAAAACTGCTTTAAATTTTTTGGACAAAGTTCAAAACCGCGCCATTCGTCTTATAGGCGACATAAACGTGACCTCATCCCTTATACCACTTGGTCATCGTCGTATTGTTGGAGCACTTTCTCTATTTGATAGATATCTACTTGGTGTTGGCACTTGTTCCGAGGAACTAAAGTCACTTCTTCCTCCTCTAAAGCAATTCTGTCGCATAACACGAGAGGCATCAAGTGCACACCCTTTCACAGTGGAAATTCCGAGATGGTTTAAGTCCGGCTATGGAAATTCTTTTATAGTAAGAACATCTCGATTGTGGAATCGCGTCCCAATCGAAGCATTCCCAATGAGAGAAGGATTTTTTATTTATGATTTACAGAGATTTAGACGAATATTAACAACATTGTTCGCTCTTTCCCACAAAACTTTTCTTCTTCTTTTTCTTTCCTTTCCTTTAACTATCCTTTCCTTTTTAAATGGTCAACGGTACCACCAGCAAATGCTAAAAGGTTCAAAACCTAAGTTTTGGCTATAATATAAAAACAAAAAAAAAAAAAAAAAAAATGTGTAAACTTTGATATGAATATTAGATTGAAGAAAATTATAAGACTATTTTTTGAAATATTGCTTCAATACTTTAGTGGATCGTTTGCTAATATAAATAGATGTATAACAAAAATTAATGATGATCTTCATGCAATATTTATTTTGGTCCGGAAATAATGGCCTAAGATTAAATGAATCGAAACCACATGCAATGATCATATTATTTAGATTCACAAAGAGAGCTACTATTTGAAATATGATGCTGAACTATATTCGTTGTAAATCAGAACAAAAATTTTGTTGAGCTCTGCAGAAAATACTTTAAGCATCAGGCGTAAAGTAATTGAATCGATATTGAATCTAATTTCAATTAAATTTTAATTTTCCTAATTTTTCTTTTTAATTTTACTTTTAGTTTGCTTTTTAATTGGTCTGTATGTTAACTCGAAAATTTATGCAAATTTATTCAAATTCCTGTATGTTTACTTTTTTATTTGCTCTTTACAAATTTTTGAGAAATTTAAGAGAATTTTATGTTTAAAACGTGACTTCAGAAGCAATGAATTTTCTATTTGTAAAAATTTGTAAAAATTTACTGTCAATTTTTTGCTGTTGTTTTAAATGTCAATATACCTAAAATAAATGAAAAGTTGTATACCTAACTTGAAAACTTATTTATATAACTTTTTACCGACAAAAAGACCAAAACCACGGAAAATGATTTAATTTAATTTTTTTCAAAAAAAACATTCAATAATTTTACAAAAAATTTCAGAAATTTACTAAATTAATTCAAATTTAAAATAATCTCATAACCTAAAAATCACTTAATTTTTGACATAAAAAAATTTGGATAAATTCATGCAAATTTTGCGTTTGTCTACTTTTGTTTGCAAAAGAGAACATTTTAACTATTCTCGCAGAATCTTATGGTCACGTGGTTTTTCCTCTCATTTGCAAATTTTTACAAATAAAAGTAAACGTACAGACCTAATATAAGTAAATATACTTTTTCCCGTCTTTTATTAAATTCCTTAAATGTTTTAATTTTTTTTCTCTTTTTGTGTTTTATAAGTTTCTCTTATTTTTGGTTAGTTTTAAATTATAAAGTTTTTTATTTATCTTTTTATAATTTTAAAATTTTTATTTGATTTTTGTTTTATTTTTTTTGTTTCTAAATTTATCTAATAAGTAAATGTTTTTTTTTCACTATAACTTTATGTATGTCTAAACCAAATTAAACTAATTAGAACTCCTTAATATCTATCAATCATTTGTACTCCCAAGATGGAATATAATTCACACATTTGGGCTGGCGCTTCTCTTACAGCCTTAGGCTACCTTGACCGCGTTCAAAATCGAGTCATTCGTCTAATTGGTGACCCAAATGTAATTTCATCCCTAGCTTGTTTTGGACATCGACGTGTTTTTGGAGCACTTTCCCTGTTTTATAGATACATACTTCGTAGTTGTGGACACATGCTCATGCTGACCCCTACACTGTGGAAATCCGAAGATGGCATTAGGTAGGTTATGGAAGTTCGTTCATAGTTCGCACTTCCAAAATGTGGAATCATATTCTTTCTCAGGGTTACCAACTCTGGAACGATTCAGATCAGAAGAAATTATGTTTAGACCCGAAGATTTTATTTAAAACAAAAATAAATATAAATCGAATACAAAACGAAAAATAGTTATTTAATAGTAATAAATCAATAAAACATAAAAAAGAAAGTAGGAACTTCATATATCTATTAATTAATTAAATTAATATCATTAATTCTTGAAATTATATTTTGTACTTTTTAATCAACATTTGAATTTTGTTCTGGTGCTTTTAAATACATAAAAAAAATTTCACATTTCATATAAAATTTTATTCTTGTACATTATTTAGCTTTAGTAAGCGCTATTCTCATTTTGTTTCTATCATCTGCCCAAACAGAATTCATTATTGGAAAAAATCCGTTCTACAAATACATTACTTACCGGAATACTTAAAACTTTCGACACAATTTTTTTTATTTCGATAATTCCATCAGTTAACTGAAATATTTTTATACTTCACTTTTTAATTTTCTTCAATTCTTATATTTGGAAGAATTTCGTTTAAAGCAATCATCTCATCATTTATTTTATCTTTTTCAACTTTTAAATTTAATACTTCACAAATTTTTAAAATTGAATTAAGGGTAAGTTAACGTTTTAGATTTAAACATGCCAAATATTTAAAAGGACTATCTTCAAAGCTATAAAATGTAGAAATGTATTCTAGTGTCATGTTTGTGTACAGGCAGCAATGAATTTCTTTTGTTCGTAAGCTCTTTGTTTAGGTAAAGATTTTTGTGCTGTAACTCCAAAGAATTTATACATTTTATTTTTTATTTTATTTTTTTTAAATTTACTTTTAAGGATGTCATTTATATCATGCAATTCCGTTGCCGTAACATTTGGGTTTTCTAATAATGACGTAAAATAAATATACATTCCCGGAATTGAAGACACATTCAAGTCATCCTCCAATATTACTCGATCAATGGCTTTTGAGATATCGAGAGCTACAACCTCAAATTCACCGGTACAATGAATGCTGGTATTAAGCTTAACGAAGAGAGAAGTTAAAAGATCGCCTGTTGACTTTTGGCTTCTAAAGCCGTATTGGCGATCATTTAAAATACGCGAACTATTAAGGTATCTCAATAGCCTTTTGTTTATTATGATTTCCATTATTTTGGAAAGAATTGAAGTAATGGCGATTGGTCTGTAGTTGGAAGGGTCGCTTTTGTCACCTTTTTTGGGAATTGGGGAAACATGCGCAATCTTCCACTGACTGGGGTATTTACCAGTCGAGAATGAAAGTGAGAAAAGATTTCGCAGAAGTTTCGAAATGGGAAAGGCGATATGTTTAAGAACCATGGCTGGAATTCCATCGGTGCCAGTGACTTTCTGATATTCAGATTCTTCAGCACTTTCACTACAGCTCGAGTCCTAAAGTATATCCTATGAAGAATTTCAACCTTAGTAGGGTCAACATGACGGAGTACTAGTGGTATTCGTGTTGTAGGGGGAAGTGTGGAATTTTCTGCAAATAATTTTGCAAATAAATTAGCTTTATCAAGTGAATCTGAAATGATAGAGTTGTCGGAAGCAATCAGCGGTGGGAAGGATGCTCCACAAAAGTTATTTTTAACACTTTTTGCAAAGGTCCAAAAGGAGCGATTGCAATGAGGGAGATCAATTATCTTCTGTCTCAACCTTTGGTTGTAGAGAAACTTTTGCTAATTGATAATTCTCTTGCAGTTGTTTCTAGCAACTTTATAGTCGGCAAGTGAAGATTCCGATACATTTCCCTTATACTTTTTAAAGTACTCCTCTTTAAAATTGATTGCCTTTTTGCAGGTGTCATTAAACCATGCTTTGGGTTTCGGCTTAAAGGCTTTAAATGAGCTAGGAATGAATAGTTTCATCCCTAGTATAATTATTTTACTAATGGCATCTGCAGAAAAGTCAATATTTTTGTGACGGAAGCGCATCGACCAGTCGAAGTTGTCCAAAAAATCATTCAGGCCTACCCAGTCTGCTCTGTCGTAGTGCCAGACTGATCTCTTGGGAATATTTTTGAGACCGGTCAATGAACTTGTGGAGAAGCTTGTCTTAACAAGACAATGATCAGAACCACCAATTGGAGAGCTAACAGAAATATTGTATTTCCCTGGGTTTGTTGTTCGGAACAAATTCAAGAGGTGCTCGTTTTGATTGGCTTGGCCAGGAATTCTAGTCGGGTTCATAACAAGTTGGGAAAGTTGGAAAAGGTTTGAGAATAGCTCAACTTGTTTGCCTTCCGGAGAGTTGTGACTTGAAAAATTGAGCCAGTTTCGGTTATGAATATTGAAATCCCCTGGGACGACTGTCTTGCATTCTGGATTTTTTCCCAGAATTTTATTAATATCGTCTGATAGGTTCTCAATAACCATAGCTGTTTCTAGCTCGTTGGCTTGGGGAGATTTGTAAATAAAACAGAAAAAAATTGTGGTATTTTCAACACGGAGTTTTGCCCAAAGATAATGAAAAATTGGGTTGGAGCTTTTCATATCGTGAAGGGTGTTGAAAGCTACATCAGAACGTACGTATAAAGAGACACCTCGGTGTGGAATAAAAAGTGAAACTAAAGTATAGCCATTGATATTAAAATTAATATCATCGAAATATCGGAATATCTGGTAGGAAAAAGTAAATTACAAATTAGTTCAAAAATTCAGTTTAAAAATAAATTCAGTTCAAAAATACACACCAAACATGATATACCAAAAAACAAAAAAAAAAAAAAAAACAAAAAAAAAACAAAAATGAAATTCAAAAATACATAAACACATAAATACATATGTGCATATGAAATGCCTGAACTAGAAAAAGTGGTGGGCATGACAAACGAATTTCCTGGTAAGACAGTTTTTAGTACCTTATCGTACACAGGAAATACGAAACGTACTCACCACAAAAACAGCAAAGACAAAAACCTTCTTAACACATATATGTTACTTGCTCACACTTGGTGAAAAAACAATAATGTTTTAGGGAAAAGGAAGTTGGATAGCATGTAAATTACTTTATTGTTGTTTAGGTTGAAATTTACAATTTAAAAAAAAAAGAATACAAAACATTATAGAAAATTGGTTAGAAATTAAATAGGATAATAAAAAAAAAAAAAAAAGTTTAAATTAATTAATAGTTTAAGCAAAAATTTAAATATTTAAGAACAAAGTTTATGACAATACTAATTGTAAAATTATGCTTAATAAATTATAAAAATAAGAATCATAAATAATAAGTGATTAAAATTTTAAAGAAATTTATAAAATAGAAAGAGAAAGAAAAAAAAAATTGGTGATAATAATATAAAAAAAAGATAATTAAAAAAGTAAAAACAAAAGATTTTAGGATTAATACAAAAATATAGTGAAATTTAAAAGTAAATATATAAAGAAATTTAATAAATTAGAAGTTGTTATATAAAAATAAGATAAAACAAAAATAAATAAACAAGTTTTATAATTGGACAGGAACAACTCATCCATATTTGGCTGGTAATATAATGTTGTCTCATCAGCTGGTACGGTATGTCCATTCGGCATTTATCATCTTACTTGTATTATTCGGCTTCCGTCCTGGTAAATCAACCACCGGCCAGGTGTTCGCATTAAGGCAATCTGGAGAAGACCCTCGAATTTCAAATCGGTACGCACCATCTTTTTACTGATTTTAAATCTGCCTATGACAGCATACATCGATCAGTGATTTACTAATGTCGGAATTTAGTTTCCCAGCCAAGCTTATCTTTACCTTTGTTTACCTTTGTTTATCTACGTTTGTCAAAAATGACCTGGAAAACACCCGGTGTGCTGTGGTGATTGGGAGATGTACCATATTGGAATTCTGGTGTACCACAAGATAGCCTCCTTGGTCCTTTAGTTTTTATAATCTCTATTAATGATGTAGTTTCCATCATCAAACTCCGGCACCCTTAAATCGTATTTTAGTTTTTGGCACCCTTAAATCGTTATATATTTCTCATGTACGCTCTAATTTGAAATACGCGAGTCAAATTTGATCTACTCACTACCAAAGCCATATAAATAGAATTGAATCAATTCAAAATAAATTACTTATATTAGCACTCCGTAACTTACCATGGTTCAATACTTTTTTTCTTTAACTTTTTTTCTTCTTACATTGATAGATTAAAACTTTTAAATATGAACATATTTCTTAATGAAGAAATTCACTTGGCTCTCCTTAAAACTTTTATTAATTCATATTTAAATACTAACACTCGTTTCTGTAATCCTAATATTTTGAACAGTATATTTCACAGACCTAATTATGGGAAAAATTAACCTCTTAATAGAATGTTTATAACCAATAATAATAACAAAGGTGAATTGATCTCTCACTTTCTAAAGAATTAATCAAAAAATCTTTGCTTCACCACTATTTTTATATATTAAGTTCCACTAACATACTTTTTTTTCTTTAATACTATTTTTATATATGTATAACCATTTGTTTTTTGGATAAATAATAATTGTAAAACCTAAATAATAAATATTTTTACGTAATTGTGAATTTTAACTAAATTTAGTATAAATTACATACAAAGAAAAAAAAATTGAATCTTTGTACAAATACAAAATAATATATAAATTTTTATTTAGATTAAGAACATATTGTAACTGTGTGAATTAAACAAGAAATAAATAAATAAAAACTATCCAGCAAATATTTTAATTTTTAGTTTACATTAATAATTACCCAAACAAATTAGTGGCCAACCCGAAGACTTGAAGTTACCACTCCAAATCGGTAGTTTTCGGGTGTCTAGTTGGTAACTCTGTTCATTCTGATATGCTTCCACATTCAACTTATAATTTGCAAAAGTTTAAAGAAAATATTAATACCTTTATTCTTCAACTTCCTAATACTAATCTATCTCCCTTTTTTTCTTCCTAATTTATCATATCCTATCCTATCCCAACCAAGCGGCACGTAAATGCTAAAGCTATTTATAAAAAGAAAAAAAATTTAATATTGAATGTTGGAATTGTAAAATAAAGAGACTAACGGTCTTATGTACAATTTATAAAAAATATTAAACAAGTAATAACTACTACAGTAAGCGAGTACAACTGTATCAATGGCGTCCTGATTATGCGTTGACAAAAATATATAAAATATTTTTTTTCCAGAGGCCTTCTCGATGAAAATTATATCCATATTTGGAATGTTGATAGCTATCAATTCAAAAAAAAATTCAAATGATACAAATACAAATACATAACAAAAATCAAAAACAAAATCATATTCAAGAACAATAATGGCAATATTATAGCAATATGAATATTCTAATTTTAAATACAAAATTATAAAAATTATGTATAAATAAGAAATTAAAGATATCAAAATTTTACAAATTGAGAGACTCACAAATACATTCAATAGAATCCACAAAATCTAAGAAAGCACCATGAATTTAGTCCAAAAATGTTGTATTCTAAAATGTCTGTCTACATGATATTCTTAAGCAATGCTATTATTTACCTTACACCATTCACGGGCTTTTTGTGTTACTGTTGTTATATTTCTTTCAGAACACCAAAGGGCTCCCATAAATGCTCCAATACTTACACCACCAACCATGTCTACTGGTATTCCAGCTTCTTGTATAGCTTTCAGCATTCCAACATGAGCAGCGCCACGTGCTCCACCACCACCTAAAACCAATCCTACGGAATTACCACTTAACCAACGTGCCAAACGAGAAAAATCTGAATGCATATTAGGTTCAGACATTACAACTCGACTATATAAATCGTTCTATAATATAATAGAAATAAATAAAAAAAAACATTTCATAAATTTACAAAAATTCTTACAATTCTATATTGACTTTTTCTAGTAAACATTCTTTTTGGACACTGAATATGATGATGATTTGTTACCCAAGGACGCATATTTAACCATTGTATAGTGCCAACAGGCCTCTCATTTGAAGCTTCATGATACAGAAGCACTAATTCTTTTTGTGTACGCAAAGCTAATCTATCGATTTCACGTTCAAATTTACCAACATTTGGTGCACGATCTGCCATACCAACAATTATAATAACATCAGTTTGTCTCATACAGCGATGTGTCCATGGTGTTAATGAAGAATCACATTGGTACAACGTGATAATATTACGATCCTCTTGTTGAGCTAACCATGATGTTAAACGATAATCATTACTTGGTTCTAAAAATGACGGACCTAATGAATTACGAACAGTTTCAGATGTTAATCTTAATGTTGGTCCAATAGCACACAATGAATGATATAGTTCATATGTAAATGCTGTTAATGGTACATCATCATTAACTGGTACTAAAGCTACAGTCGAAAATTTATGTGTAATTTGATTTGCATCCAATGGACTTCCAAAACGTGTTTGCATGCCCAACATTCTATGACTTAATAATGACATTAATCTAGATGCTACTGCAGGATAACGTACTTTAATTGCATTAAATAAACCCACTGGTAGTTTTGCTAATTCTGAATCACGTACAGCCATCACCGTTGTTGTACGAAACGTTTCGGTTATCATTTCAACAATACCAACTAAATCTCCTTTACCGTATTCACCTACAATTTCTTTTTTACCACTTGAATGTGTTGTAACAGAGCGCATACGACCACATAAAACAATATAAGTACTATCTGGAGTTTCATCTTGACGATATACCGCTCGACCAGATTCAAGGAATATCCAATCTATAGCAAAATCACACTGACGTACTAAGGGTGATAGACGTCGAACAACAGTACTGGCTAAATCTAAAATTATATTTGGTCTTTCGCCCATAACACTAAAATTAAAAGAAAAAAATGTTTAATTTCAATATATTTTAGTTTCATTTGAATTTACTTATAGACAGCAGTACGTCGCATAAAAGCAACGCGAGTGTGATGTTTTGCACGAATCGTATATGAACTAGCTTCTCCTGTTAAAATAGCTAATGCTCCAATAATTTCTCCAGGATGGACATTGTGAATAAACATCTAAAAAAATATTTTACCTTTGAATTTATATTACAATTTTTTTTTTCTCCTTACCTCTCTACCATTTGTTTTCTTATTGTTGTTTTTAGAAATCTCTTCACTCCATTGTAGAACAGAAAGACTTCCACTTAACACATACCAGAGACAAACATTCTAAAATATTTAAAAAAAAATCAATTAAACAAATAACATAAGAAAATAGCAAATTATTAAAGCTTTACATCAATTGTTCCTTCATCAATTAGAGTAACACCAGGTTGTAATTCTTCAACTTCAACATTTCCATCCAATAAAGAACGATCATCTTCACTTAAGCCTAATTGATTCAAAAAACCTTCAACTGCAAATTTATAAACCAATTTTGCATCAGCATTTTCATTACTTATACAGGCTAAGGCATTTCGTGCTGCATTATGAGAATCAGTTAAATCTTGAAGCATATCTGGTTGAATTGTATCAGTTGATAAGCTATGTTCCAAATATACTTCAGAATGTTTACGTTTATGACCCGGTGATGCTTTTAAATTATTCATTGCCATTCCAAATGAAGAAACTTGCTTAATTCTCATGTAATTTTGCACAAGCTCTGAATGTAAACCTAAGTAATTTCTCAAAGCTGTAAAAGTTACACGTTGAAGTCTCATCATTACTACTTGAATAATTCGAATCATAATATCTGGATGTGTGTTAAAAACTTCCTGAAATGCTCTCATTGGTAAACGAATTACTTTTGATGGTTGCACAGCTCTGGCAGCAACACTTTTAAAAAAACTTGTATTTTCTGTTAAAACATCAATAAAACTTAATAGTGAAGTTATTGCTTCACCTTTACGTACTGTTTTGAGCAATGTTACACTACCATCCAAATTACTAATGTAAACATCAATTGCTCCAGATTGAACAATAAACACGCTGTCATCTTGATCGGAAACTTTAAATAAAAATTCTGAAGTTTGTAAATTTATAATTTCAGTTCTTTTACACAACTCTATAAAAATGGGTTTCTCAAAATGACCAAAAATACGAATACCCTGTAATAAACATAATGCATCTGGTGGGACACGATCGCTTCCTTCTGCAGTTTCTTCTAAATATTCTGGTGGAGGTTCAACAGTCTTTAATTCCATGGGATCATCACGTTTTAATTGTAAAATTTTCCGAGCAAATCCTTTTATTGCTGCTCTTTTTCTCCCCTGACCGCCATAAACTTGTCCAGAAACATTTTTTACTTTTCTTAACATTCTACGACCATAAAATATCATTTTATCTCGTTTTCTAAAACGTAATCTCATTTCGTTGCGATCCAAAGATTGTGCCATTAATGTCCGTGTTCTTATAGTCCATCTTCGATACAAAAGTAGTCCAATAAAAACTGATACTATTAAAATTCCAATTACAGCATATATCATTACCTAAAATAAAAAAATAGTAAAAAAAAATATTTATTAGATATGGCAAAAATTTATTTATTTTATTTAACTTCCTATCAAATGTCCAAAGTCTTTTTGATATTCAATAAAAATGTAAACAATTTGATTAAACCCGAAATAAAAATATATACATATCGCTCACTTGCGGCAAGACCGTCATAACCCCAAATTTGTCATTTTTGATCGGAGTATGACTTATGAATGAGTAGTACAAAATATTCTTTTGAGTGAGCACTTTCAGATACCTCAATCCAGTTAACTCAATTCTTATTATTTTCGACGTGAAAGCGTTGTGTGTTGTGTGTTGTATCCAAAGAATTAATTTGTTTGCACACAAACCCATATGCATATTTGCTAAAAATTGTAAGAACTAGACGATAATTAGAATTTAACGTGCAAGAAAAAGAAAAAATATAGTAAACAAAAGGGAGTAACAAAGAAAGTTGGCTGAAATTAAATAAAAAAAAAGAAAAACATCTATTCCAAAAAAGAACCCGAAAGCTGCAAACAGGACTGCAATAAATAAAACTGAGAGTTTTTTATAATAATTTGTTATCACATATGCGTAACACTAAACAATTTACATTAAATTCTTTTACATTTTTATTATGATTTTTTATAAGAGTATAAATTGTGACTTTAATATGAGGCGGTCGCAATAACTCATTTTTAAAAATTGGCGCTTAGTCCAATCTAACTGGGACCGCCTAAATTTTTTTTTTTTACACTCTTGACAGTAACTTAGCTAGAACCAGCTTTTCGTGCTTAATTAAGTACGGTACTGCAATTTTACACTACATATCTACAATATTTCGAGTATTTACTTAACAAATTACATGTGGAAAACTACTGCTATTGTGAGGAACTAAGCCTTCTTAAATAGAATAGTTTTCATTTTATTTAATTTTTTACCAGATTATATATACTCTAACTTAATAAAGAATTAATATTACTTATAATATTATAATTAATAATACTTAATGTCGAAAACAATCACGACGAATGACGAATTTTTCGCTTTCAAATACATGAGATTATATGTAAATCGTGACGAATGACGAATAACCAAAATTTCGCGTTCAAAAAATAGATCTATTTCTATTTTATTCGTCGACGAATGCGAATGGCATTCATTGATACCAACATAAATTGGTCAAAATGGTTTTAATAAATATTTTTAAAATTCAAATTCAAATAAAAAATTTTTTAAATTAATTTTTTTTAAATTTTTTCTCCGTTTTTTTTATAAACAAATTTTGAAATTTCAAAACACAAAAATTTGTTCGTCGCGAATAATTCGTCGTGATTGTGTCTCTAAGGGAAAATTTTGGTCATTCATCACTTGTCATTCGTCGTGATTGTGTTTTCAACATTAGAATCGTATACCAATATAATAAATATTTAGGTTTACTATAATTTAATATAATAAATAAAAAATAATAATGTTTGTACTCCAAATTATTACTGACAAAAATGTTAATAATATTTCATATTATTGTAATGTAATTATAATTTAATATTTTTAATAGGTATATAAGAGAAGAATAATGTTTAAAACGAAAATATTGAAATAATAAAAGATCAGAAATATTCATCGTATAAGGGAACAAACTAAATTTGAATAAACATTTTTTGACACCATGCCTCATATAAATATTGGGAACACAAAAAAATCCAAAGAAGAATAATGGCAACTCAAAATATTTTTATAGTATAAAGCAAAAGGCAAACATCTGTTTTGTATCTTTTCTCTCTCATAATAAACTTGGTATACGATAAGTAAATGTAAATGTGACCTCTTTTAACTAATGATATTTAGCTTGTTTTGGTATTTGTTAAAAATTGTGTTAGGTTTACGTAAACTGGGAGTGCATATTCTTGTTAATAGATATTATTTGGTTGTATCGTTATGGAATTTAGCATTTTTGAGAAATTATTTCGTTTCAATACCGTCTTATCTCAAATCTCAGTTATACTTAGAAGTTGAGTGAAAAGGGTGTATACTTTTTTAAAAAACAGTGTTGTATTTTGTTTTATGACGATATTGCTAAAGTATGTGTTGCTAATATTGTTTTTTTTTATTATTTAAAAAGTATTATCACTGATAAATAATTCAATACAGATCTCTTAATTCGCCAAAAAACGAAACAACTATTACACTGCAAACAAAAACATCTTTCACAAAATAAGAATAATAAAACACAAAATAAAAAATGAAACAGAAACAGACGATCAGTTTCATATAAACATTTTTAGGTTTCTTTTCTGGTACAAATTTACAAAATTTTCCGGTTCCACTATAAAATCTGGGGTGGCAGCACGTAACTTGTTACAAACGCTGTTTTTTGTAACAAAACACCAGCGTCACAAAAATTTTTTGGCAGCATGTACTTTGAAACGCTACTTTGGGATTGAAACAAAAAAAAAATTTACGAAACATTTCAAATGCTACGTGCTGCCAAAAGTAGCGAAACAAAATTAAATGTGGCGAAACAAAATTAAAATTGGCGAAACAATTTTACGTGCTACGTTTTTTAAAAATAGCGTGACAACATGTTTGTAACAAGTTACGTGCTGCCACCCCTGATTTACCACAAATGGAAAATATAACTGTAGCTACATTCGCTGACGATACTGCGGTGATGGCAGTAGGATCAAATATTGACGAGGCTACAAATAAATTTAAAAGAGCATATACCTCTGAACAAAGAAATGGAAAATTAAACTCAATGAAAATCAACCATCGGTGAATCTGAATGGGATAAATATACCTCAAGAAAACAACGCTAAATACCTAGGAATGACATTAGATGTCAAGCTTAGATGGAAAGAGCACGTCAAAAAGAAAAAAATTTAGCTTGATAATAAATATAGAGAAATGTACTGGGTCTTAGGTCGAAATTCAAAATTACCTATACCTATACCATTACATTTTATTTTTTCCGATTTAAGTTCAAGGTTACTACACGATACTAAAGCACACTTTAGAGATATTTTGCAAGAAAGTTTTTTAGGAAAAATGTCAAGAACTAAATGTTTTATTTTACGTTTACGTTTACTTTTTTTTTATATTTGGTTCTGTTTTTCTTTTTTTCTTCAATTTGTTTCTTTTTTTAAATTGTGGCAAACTTTTGAACGTAAAGATTACAAAACACAGAAAAAAACCAAGAAATGTAGAAATTTGATTCCATCAATTAGCACACTTTTTAATATTTAAAAAATAATATGTATATGAAAAACAAACTGCAAGCTCAGCAAATTTAGCAAAATATTTCTTGATATTACTTTTAAGTTGTTTACTTTATATTATTTTTTTTATTTAAAATTTAAAAAAAAGAAAATGCGCAAAAATAAAAGAGAACTTGCTTATTGGATTCACAATGGAAATAGGCTTATTGGACGGTCACAATGGAATAATCAAACCGATATGGTTGTACGGCATACAAATATGGAGATGTGCCAAACGAACAAATATACTTTGTATGCAAAAATTCCAAAATAAAGTCTTACCCAAAATGGTAAATGCCCCTTGGTATGTTCGCAACAGTGGCTTGCACAGAGATCTGAAAATTCCTTGCATAGAAAATGAAATAAAAAGATATGCATCAACTCGTCTGGAGCGTCATGTTAACATTGAAGCCACTCAACTGCTAGATAATCAAAATTATATCAGAAAGCTTAAAAGAACTAAAGAACTAAGCCACTAGATTAATAGGATAGAATTTCGTAAACTTTTTCTTTAAGAAAATAACCCTAGAAAAAAATTAATCGTTAGTTCGTCGGACTAGTTTTAATGGGAGGGGTGTGGTTTAGTCAGTAAAAATCTGACACGCTACGGGAAGCTACGGGGATCATTGTGTCTATGAAGATTCCCACCAATCCACGAAAAAAAGACTATAAAATCTACTGAAAATAAAATCCTAACATATATTTCTCATTTTTTGAAAATTTGTCTTATTTCTCTCAAAATTAAAAATGAAATCTGCAAAAAATGAATGGAATAAAAAGCAAAAAAAAATTTATATTTTAAATAGGAAATATATTTCCTTTTTTTATTTTCCGTCTATGGGGAAGTTTTTCTTTTTTTTTAATTTAAAAATTAAAAATTAGACATGTTTCAACAACGTTGAAGTTGTCATCTTCTAATAGCTTATAAACAGGCTAGTAAAAGCTGTAAACGAGTATTAAAACAGCAAAAATTCCAATATGATAGTCGCCTAAGACAACAAATTATTCACTACCCAAAAGGTAGTAAAAATTTTTGGTCGTTTGCTAAAATAGTCAAACAAAACTTTTCATCATCAGCAACACCTCCGCTGATTGATAACAATGCTGTTATTTCAGATCTCGAACTCAAGGCAGACCTGCTTGCAAAAATTTTCGCAGGAAACTCTACATTACCAGCAACAACAGCAACTCCACCTGCCTTTGAACAAACTGAATGCTCATAAAAGAGTTTACTTCCGTCCTCGAGTTGTTGCAAAAGTTCTAAAGGATCTAAATTCCAACAAATCTACCGGGCCTGACAACATCCCTCCATTAGTACTAAAAAATTGTGCAAACACCCTAGCCAGACCGCTGAGCAAACTTTTTACAAATCATATGTTTCTGGTATTTACCCATCCTCATGGGAAATATCTCATGTACGGCGAATCCCAAAAAAGGGTGACCTTAGAAATCCCTCAAACTACCGGCCAATTGCTTTAACATCAGTAATATCAAAGGTCAAAGGTTTTATTTCTAAACTAATTTGGATAATTTTTACCGTCTATTTTGTTGCTTTTATTGCAGTGTCATATAATACATTACTCTTGAACGTAAGTTTGTCATTCAAGATTTCGGTGTTGTTGTTCTTGTTCATACTCTTCAACAGTGGACATTATTCTACCTTTTGAATATTTATGCAACGGTGTGAAATTTCTTTGAAAGTCACCAAATTCTTGACTTTCTTGTATTATGTGTGCTGAGCAATTTGACGTGCAATGTATTATGTGTTTTACAGGTAGATGCTCCTTTTATCTTTTGAGAAATGGTCTACCTGTTTGGCCTATATAGACTTTGTCGCATGTTTCGCATTTTATTTTATAGACATCTGTTCTCAATCTTCTATTGCTATTTCGCTTTTTTCCTGAGTTTATTGTTATTGATTCTATAAGCGATTTGGTATTTATATTTACTTATTGTGCTTTTTATTGCATCTGGGATGAATTTAGAGAATTCTGCTGATATGTACTTAGTTTTTTTATTAATTGTTCATATATTGATTGTTTGGTACTCTTATATTTGTTATTATGTTTTCTTATTAAATTACTGATTATGTTGCTATTGTAACCGTTGACTACTGCTATTTATTTTAGTGTTTCTACCTCCTCGTTATAGTCTAATTTACTCAATGGGACGTTTAATAATCTATGTACAAAACTATTGTAATCCGCCATTTTATGTTGGTGTGGATGACGTGAATTTTCATGTATAGTAACGTCACTGGTTGTAGACTTTCTATAGATTTTGTACTCCAATTTATAGCTGTTTTGCTTTATTGTCAGGTCCAAGAAATTTAATGTTTCATTCCACCTCAAACATATGAACGAACAAATGAAGAACTCTAAATTCACTGCAGAAATCGAATGCAATGGAACATTAAATTCCTTGGACCTGACAATAAAGCGAAACAGCTATAATTTGGAGTACAAAATCTGTAGAAAGTCTACAACCAGTGACGTCACCATACATGAAAAGTCACATGATAAATTTAGTAAGTTTGTCCAAAAGTAAGCTATTAAACTTCATTATAATTTGGTGCAAACTTTGAGGGGCATACTTTTATTGTTAGAGAACATCGTAAAGGAAGATAATTTTCTTATACTAATTTCAAGGTTAAATCATAATATAAATACCGAAGCACAAATCTCTATAAAATTCTTGTATGAAGATAAAATTAACGATTTTATAAGAAAATCAATAGCTCCATTTCTCGTTCATATACAAATCCACAAATTCATGTACAATGCATATGAAATTAATATGAAACAAAAAAATAGAAAATAGACAAAATTTTAGAGAAGAAAAAAATACCTTTATTTTTATTATCATCAGCTGTTATTGTTACTGATATTTTATAAGAGGGAGATGTAGGTCGGATAAAGCAACGATTGGGCCTAATTAGACGATGTTGCAACTGCAATGGCGGGCGCAACAAGTTTGTATTAGGCATTGTTGCATCCAGTATTTTTATCCAGTCGTCAACACTTTGAATTTTTTCTATTAAAAAAATTTTACTCTGAACTTGATAACATCGCGCATGCTATTTCGTGTATTTCATATTTCCAATACAAAAAAGAATTTGAATATTTTCTTATTATTTTTTGTTTTCTTCTTTTAAACTTTTTTTTTATAGGATAAGGATATTACACAAAGCAAATTATTTATTTTAAATATTTTATAAAATATCAAAGACAAGAAAACATTTAATTTCTCAAAAAAACGATTTTTTTGTTTTTGTTAAAAAATATTGATCTTATCCTTATGTACACATTTTGCCATTTTATGTTTTTCTTTTTAATAAGAGTAGAAAGACTTACTATATAACAAACAAAAATATTGTTTTATGATCGTTGCTAGAAATACACGTAATTCAATTCGAAAAACTTAAAAACAATAATCGAACAATAATTACTATTAATAAAAATATGAATTTAAATTATTGTCATTTTATTGTAAAAATATATAATCAAAAACAAAATCAATACATGATAGTCATAAATAAAAATATTTTTGTCATCAACTCAAACCCTGACAAAACATAAATAATTCAATCCGCATATTATATAATTTTGTTTTAAATTCCTGTATAAGAATATTTTTTTTTTCATCACAAAAATAAATCTGAACTCAATTCATATTTTTGTTTATTTATCTTGTTTATATATTTGTGAATTTACAGCATGTGTTTGTGAAGCACAAAATTTTTTCAAAAAATCTCTCCACGACGCAACGAAAATGTCTCCATATAAACATTAGTTTTTAGAGAAGGGAACGAAAAGACAAAGAGAGAAATCAATGCAATGCAACATCGTCTAATTACGCCCAAAGAGAGAAATCATGCATAGTCCAATTAGGCCCATTGAAATGTTTTTGTTGTTCTTTTTTGTTTTTATTCATTATTATGAATTGAAGAATATAAGCAGAAAGAAAACCAACAAAAAAAATTTTTGTTATTATGATTTTGATTATATGATTATCATTTATCAATGCCTCTATATTTAAAAAGCCACGAAACTAATGTTTGCTTCGTAAAGATTTTCCATACAAATAAAATCTTTTTTTAACGAAAGTGTGCTTCAACCAGTGCTTTTTAATTATAGAGGCGTTGGATTATTTAAAAAAAAAAAAAAAAACTGATTTGATTTCGAGAGAAATAATACAAATCTGCAAAAATTGAGAGATATATAAATAAAATCAAAAACAAACATCAAAAATCAAAAAGTGAGTAAATAGTTGAGTATGCATTATGTTTTTTATTTAAAGAAATGAAGCCAGACTCGAAGTATTTTTTAATATAAAATTGAAAAAAAGAAATTGTATGAAACTGATCGTCTGTATAGTTATTTAGTTTGTGATAAAATGTAAACATAACGTATATACATATTTAAATCTTCTGTGAGAATCTGTTATAAACAAAAGGTGTAAACAAAAAAAATGTAAACAAAATTTAATTCAATCCATTTTTTTGTTATTTAATAAATCATATTTCGGTACAGAAAAATATTTAAATAAAATAATTTTTAACTAAATAAAATTAATTTCCATTTATAAATCCTGAAACTTTCAGTTAAAAAAAAGGGGATTGTCGTATATAATTTTGAATTTAAAAATCCAATTACATATTTTAAATCATCTTCAGTCCTGGTGTATAATTATTATAAATAATTTTTAAAAAAATTTCGGATTGGTCCGAAAGTCGGGACCAAGATCTTAAACCAAAAAAAAAAAATTATCAAAAAATGTTTTTATACTTATTTTGTTACGTAATGAACATTATTGACATTTTGGTTTTTCGAAAAAAATTTTGTTCAAGGTCTTCGGTCCCGGCTTCTAAATTGCGTACGAATCCGAAAACTTTTATTATTCTAAACTGCTTCTAAACTGCGAACGAATCCGAAATACATTTTAAACACGTGAAATAGAGTTTCGGCCCAATTCCTTGCACTCCGAACCTATTGTCTTCATCACATTTAAGAGCTATTGTACTGATGACAAAAAAAATTTCAAGTTCTTCGGTCCCGAAAATTGGGGCGCCGGACCTCTTGTTTGCATCGTGCTTAAAAGCCATTATACTACAGAAAAGTGAAAAAAAAAATCGAGGTTTTATTAGACGGGACTCGGAACTATTTTTGGTGAAGGTTGTTTAATTTCTTGAGCTTGGCACTTTCCACCAGTCACCACCTAGAAGAAGACCTAGAAAATTTATGCAAAAAAAAAACCTATAAAATTACAAATCCATCTGTTGTTACTAAAATTAAATTAAATTTTAAAAGATAAATTTTAGAATTAGTACTAAATAATGCGAGTCTATTATGATACAAAATTTACAATTATGTGTATCGATTATTTTCCTGTGATTGTATCACTTTTATTCTATTATTATAGAGATAAAAATAATAAGTTTTATGCATTTAAAAATTAAAAATTACCTTAAAATTAACCGAGCTACAATATTGTCATTTCTATTGCTGTCTATGTTACGGTTATCTAGAAAAACCTTTTGGTCTTAGGTATATTAGAAATATAAAGCAATATTAATTAAATGTTTGTACTCATTTAATTTTAAGTTTCAATAAAATTCTTGTGGTTCTGAGAATCATTAAATGACAGAACGGCTGTACGAGACTTCCTAAAACCAAAAACGAACACATAATTTGGGGATTTCGAATTTTAATCCGGATAACTGCTTTTTCTAGAAATAAAAAAATAATTAAGGAAAATTATTTCCTATTCTGGAGCGATATATCCATGTTTGTATCCAACAGCGGCTACTGATAAAATTAGTTAAGATAAATACTCTGTAAAAAGGGCCAACCCTGATTTTTGACTCCAACTCTAAAATGCTCCTAATTCAAAATCTCACATACACATATATATAAATATTCTACAAAAAGCGTATAAATCTGATTTTGAATCCAGCTCTAAGATACTCCTCATTTATTTGAACCCTGTTTTTGTCAACGGCAGGTAAACGCATACAGCACAGTTTTAGTAAAAAATATAAAAAAAAAGAATTATTTTACTTTTAAAGTCAATGTAATTTATAAATGTAATAATTTATGTTGCCGCCCCCAACCCCCGCTACATATTTATTGGAACCCTGCTTTTGCCGACGGCAGATAAATGCATACGGCACAATTTTAGTAAAAAATATAAACTATACTGATAAGAATATATGTAAAACAAATTTAGAAATTAGTTTTTAAGAAAATACCAATGCTGAGAAATAAAAATATAGTAATTTGAATTAATAATTTATCTATTTAATAAAATGAACTGATTTATTTTATTTTAATTTTCATTTATTTCATTCTTTTTCAGAAATGAGCTTTATCGCTCATATTGAGTTTATATGTTCAGGCTGGGTTAAAGAGATTTTTTTCAACAAACTGAAGTATAGGGCATCCACATTTTTTGTCCGATTTTGATGAATGTTTGGATTATATTTTTTTATAATTTATTTTTACAATAATAATCATAAAATATTTTTTAACACTTAAATTTATAAAAATCCCGAAAGGGATAAGGACCTGAACTAGACCTGCGGATTTATCTGTAGGTAAACTGATAAATAAATAAATATTCAAAGATGTTTTATGATATGTTACTAAATTTATATTTTATGCTCAAAATACAATTTATAAGGGTTTGAAAATAAAGAAATATATTTGTGTTCACTTCTTTCAGGTATGTGTAAGTTTTAACAGTACATAAATATAATAACTTTATTATAAAAAACGTTATTTTTGAAATTCTGTAATAGTTAAATATAATTTTGAATGTGTTCACCTTAGGTATGTTAGCAACAACTTTTATCTATTAAAATTCGTTCCTAAACATTTTTGAAGAGGAAATAAGTGACAAAAATAAAAGTATAGCGAGAAGATTTTTTCCTATAATAAGAAATACCAAGTAGATTATAGGAACAAGTGCCAAAGAACTACATTAGATTAGATTAGAGTTAATTTATGCCGACAGGGATGCAGTTCTTACATCACCGCAGCCGCAAATAGGCTTATTGTGATAACCCGTTTTTTTTTTTTTTTGGTATTAAATCTCTGAGTCCTTAAGGATACCTGATTTTGTGATTACACTCAGGACATTCTTCAATGGTATGCTGGAAAACTCCCAAGGAGCGAAGCCAGAGCAGATTTTCAATAGATACTTCCTCTATTTCGAATGATTATTGGAACTAAAAGTTCGGTGAATCATTGGAGTACTAGTGCACTACCCTACTATAATAAGATTAAAATCTAGCCAAAGATATATCAAATGCACCGTATAACACATTTAGTCATCATGAAAATTGTGACAAGTATTTTCGTAAGCGGCGGGAAGAAGAAAACTTTAGATAACACAGTATATAAAAATTATGGATCATATACCTGAGCTTCAAAAAAATGCTGGAAAAGCTGAGAACAAATTTCGAAAATAGGACGAACATTGAAATTGATACACGCAATGAGGTTGTAAGTATTGGTACGAATTAAGAAATATAATGGTTAATGCCTCAGATTTTGAAAAAATTTTGATCATCTAGATATTTTTTCTCTTGCTTTCTAGCGTTAGAGTAAAAGTTTTGTATAATTGTCGACATTCATTATTCATATATTTACAAAAAACAAAGGAAGAAACAAAACATGTTATGTAACTAGAAACCAAAACAATCTAAACCATTTTTTTTATGAAGTTTCTTATTTGCCTGTTGCAAAAATTTGTAAATAAATTTGTAAAAAATATAAATTTTGCACTTATTACCTAAAATTATTAGTGCGAGAATAAAAAATTCAAATAAATAAACAAAATAAAAAAGTGCATTGTAAAAAACTGCACATATTTGAAATATTATCTTCAAAAATTATTCAATAAAAAAACAAAAATGAGACCTTATTAGATAGATATTTAATTTTCATTCATAATGTAATAAAGTAAATAATTTTATCAACTCTTATGAAATTCATACCAATTAATAGTCCGTTATTAAAAATTTTCATTTAAAATAACTCTAGTGAATAAAATTCATCTCACCATATCAAGAAGTTGTCCGTTTTTCAAAATTTTGTTTTAAAAGAATTCTTCCTACCGTTATTAATATTAAATATTTTTTTATTTTCATATCAACTCAAAATACTATTTTCCATTTTATCAACCTCACAAAAATTCATATTTAGAAATTATACTGTCCGCCATTAAAATTTTCGCATACAAACTCGTTAAATTTAATTTAATAAAAGAAGAAAACACGTACATTCCTATAAATTAACAACATAGAATAAGCCATATAAAAACAAAAGGCGTGTTTATCGCTGCAAAAACCTTCCTAAATATGATGTTATTGAAGACAAGTATTTTTTTTAATTGCGGTATTTCTTGTTATGGCTATATTGTTAAATTTTGTTTTTGATTCTTAACTTTTAAGTTTGTTTTATTTCCTATTATGACGTTATTGTAAAAAAATATTTTTATGGTTTTAACTTATGACGCTATTTTTGCAGAAACATATCACAACTTTTTTTACCATTGCAGTATTTATAATTTTAAATAGTTTCTTTTATGATTATTTTGTTAGTCTATTGATACTGTTATGAGCTCTCGTTCAAAATTAATGGTTGAGTTGGCCAAAAAATCAAGAACTCAATCACCAACAGAGACAGAGTCTATAGTCCACATACTTTTCTCTCAAATTATAAATGAGAATGAAAAAACTTATGGTATGTAAAAGAAGGTCTTATTTTTTATTTCATCTCCGTACTTAAGTATTTTCATTTCAGAAATTTTAGATAATCCAAGCATTTCAAATTATCCTAACGTTGAGGAAAATTTACAAGTTAATGGTATATGAATTCGCAATTTCTCAATTTTTTCAATTTATTTTTTGTAAATATATGTAGAATTTTTAGAAAATATTGGATCCTCCAAGATTGATAATTCCGATACTGGAAGCAGTTATTCATTAACAAGTAGTAGTTCAACGTCATCCAATGCTACAAAACTTTTAAACAATTCATTTACTGCTAAAACTAACATTCCTCCAAAAAAATACCGAAACTCAAGATTAAGATAATCTTGATTTGATAGATAAAGATGAAGGTGATCTATATGATAGTATCGAAACGGGTAAATCCAATACAATATTCCTGGCGTTGCACGAATACATCATATTGACAACTCCTCTAACAAAAGATAGAAAACGCAACAGAAATAAAAATAAATGGCAAAAGAATGTACTTAAAGAATGATGAACAACGCTATTATTTTCACGTGGACGATAAAAATTCGAGTTTGTAAACGGCCTTTTATGAATACTTTGAACATATATGTACTGTATTGGAGAAAAAAAAAACAAAGTTGCCCAAACTGTTTTAGAGGAAGACAAACGAGGGAAACACGGTAAACAAAAACGGGTGTATTAAGGGACAGTATTAAGGAATGCATCAGAGAGCATATTGCTTCAACTCCAAAGATTGAAAGCTATTATACTCGTGCAAATACTCCCAAACATTTCATTGATGGAAGTAAAACAATTTCTTCCATCATCCATAAAGATTATGTCGCCGACTGTGAACAAAAGAAAATGTGATTGAAAGTTCCTATTTTCATTAAGCTATGTTAAAAATGAATTTGTTTTATTTTTATACTCGTTATTTCTTTTAATTATGTTCAAGTTGAATTTATGAACAATATTTTTTATTAATAAAAATTGATAAAAATAAATTCTGTTTATTTTATTTATTCCAATTACAGTTATTGACATAACTCAAATTTTGGAAAAAATTGCATCATTACCTATTTTTATTTTTAACAATAACGTCGTAACTTTAAATAGTTCAGTACTTAAAAAAAAAAATATTCATAATTTATATAAAATCAAATTTAATGTTTGCTAGATAAATCATACAGAAAGAATGAAAGCTTTTTGGTTATATATATGTACTGTACTAAAATTAAGATATTCTTAATTGACATTAAAGACCTTTCACGATAAATTTATTATCAATAATTATATTTGATATTTGTGATTTTGTTGACTGAAATTCTGAAATATATAAGTGAAAATCATTCAATAGATCTTAATAGGTATTTTTTCACTAGTCGTTTTCATTTTCTACTCCATGACATTTTGCAAAAATATCATTTATGTATTCATAATTTTTGAATAAATTTTTGAATAAATTGTGAATATGTACGCAGAAAATATTGTTGAGTACTGTTGTAAACAAAAAGTGTAAACAAAATAATTTAACTAAAATTTCATTCAATACATTTTCTTATTAATAATTCATATTTCAGAACAGAAAAGTATATATAGATAAAAAAAAATTTAAATAAATATAAATACTGCTCTTTAATATATAAAAACGACACTGTACTTTTTTCTATTTACAGATTTTAAAATTACTTATACATGAGAAAAAAAGAGATAAAGAAAACCTCTAAAAGTTGGAATAAAAATTTGAACGTCAATTCATCGAAAAATGCGTTATTGTATATTTTTTATTTTTGGTTGTACAGCTGCCCATAGACGTTCAAACTTGTCGTCGGATTACCTTACACACGTTGCTAATTTTTCTACAACCAGTTGTACAACCACCAAATTTCTCATTTAGGTTCATTCAGTCAACTGTTGATACAAATCTATACAATTATATTTTTTTAGTTACTGAACAAAAATGTAGGATTTTATATTTGATTATGTATGATTAAATTTTCCTATAAAAAATTAAATTTTACTGTAGTTTCCTTTGTCATTACTTATGTTATTATCATTACTGTTTTTTTATATAGAAGATATGTTTTAGCAAATTTAATTTGTTTTTTAAAAATATGTAGATAGTTTTTAAAAATTTCATGTTGATAGTGTCCAATATTTTATCACAATAAACAACATAACATACCTATTGATGTTTTTCAAAAAACATACATTTGTAAAATAAAAATTCAAGAAGTCATTTTGGTTGTACAACTGCCCTAACTACAGTGCATGTACAACTACCAACCGACAACCAAAGACTCCGCCCACAAAAATCAATTTTTTTTTATTTTTTTCCAAAAAACTATCCAACCGTCAAAGTAGTTGTACAACTGCCACACACACGATACAATTTGCCAAGTTGTACAACTAGTTGTATATCGTATATGATTATGTATACATACAGACTGTGTATCCGCCTACAAGCTGAAGATAAAGGTAAAGCCAGATTGTGTATCTTAGCAAAACACAATATTAACATATTTCTGCTTTTTAACAATAGCGATTCAGATACAGTTGTGATTAATCTAGAACTTGGCTAAGTCAATTACCGCTTAATCTCAGCTTATCTGACTCATGAAGACCAAAGACCATTCATTCGAGAAATCTGGGTAGTGCAATACAGGAAGCAAAAAGGTCTAAAACAGGGCTCATCCTTGGATGTGATGCTAATGCTCATCACGAAATCTGGGAAAGCACAGACACTAATTACAGAGGTGAGTTATTTTTTGATTTATTATATACTAACCTTATTATATGCAACAACGGTAGGGAGCCTACCTTTGTGAATAGTATTAGGCAAGAAGTTCTGGATCGTACCCTTGCGTCACTGAGCTTATCTCACTGAGCTTACAAGCAGGCTTATCAACACTAAGCTCTATGCTGCTTAATAAAGGAGGTTTGTCAGAAGAGGCTCCCCTCAAGGAGGTGGTTTGTCTCCTCTTCTATGGAACTTGGTGATAAATGAATTATTACTAATACTAAAAGAGGTAGGCTGCACAGTGATTGTTTATGCTCGATCTGCATAAGCGGATCACTTAGAACAACTCCTTCCGCGGCACTGGATAGGCTATTTCATCTCTTACCAATAGATATCCATGGCAAAGAGATGGCATCCAGAACTGCAACCAGGCTCAAAGCCAATTCCCAATGGAAACTACAATTAAATGGTGACTTCTATTAAGGAATGCAATAAATTTATTCCAAAAAACCTAAATCTGGCTCTTACAGGACAGATCATATCAAACCGATATTCCGTCTAGAGAAAGTTGGAAGAGTAGCACAGTTCTAACCAAAGAGCACGTACACCTTTACACTGGTGGTTCAAAATTGAATGACAGAGTGGGGACTGCAGTTAACTCGGAAAACCTAGATATTAGTCTATCTATCTATCTATCTAGTCTAAATATTGCAATGTGTTCCAAGCAGGGGTCAGCCAATACAGGAAGCCTCAAACTGCAGAGACCCGGTGTCTGTTGATATGTTTGTTGATCTGTTGATGAAGTTGATGAAGAAAAAAAAATATTTTTAATTTATAATTTAATACGAGGTCTGCGTCGTTTTCGCGCCTTCTACACCATGATGCCAACAAAGTACCTGCTATAGTAAGGCTAATGCCTTAATCTTTATTTTATTTGAAAAATAATAAATCGTATTGTATAAAGATTTTATTTTATTTTTGTTCAAAATATATTTTCAATTTCATAAATTTTGTCAACAAAATCAATGAGTACTACACTTGGTAACGCTTACCCTATTTTAAATTTAGTCAAAAAATTATATAAATATCTATGATAATTTTGTTGATGCACACCACTTCAATAATGGTGGCTGCATTACTTTTTTCTCAATTATTTCAACAAAACACGAAATCGTTTAGAATATCAACCATACCATTCCAACCAATTCATTCAATATCATTTATTTACCTACTAATCGAGGATTTCAGGACGATAGTTCTCTCATTTTAAGTATGTATGAAATAAAATTAGTTAGTCCGGATTTTACAAAATAGTTTAACAAGAATTTTTTTTTCCTGTCGTCAGCTAAATTCGGGTTTTAATAATATGGAGCAGGGGTTTGGGGACGGTAGCCCCCTACAAAAATAAATAAAGGGAGAATATTTAAATTTTGCATATTAATAACAATAAAACTAAACTGTATCACTATATTATCAATGTACGCAATATTTAAAAATAAATCAAATTTTTAGCAACCACTTAGCAACATTAGAAAAATTTAAGCAAAAATTTATAAAAAATTCAGATTTTAATTTTTCTAGAGCGTTCTAAAACAGTTTATTGAACAAATATAATAATTGAAAGTAATAATGTAGCAGAAATACATACATATGTAGTAATGTATATGTATAATGTACATACATTTTTGTTAAATTATAAAAAAAATATTAAAATCATAAATTTTTGTGTTGAAAGTTTGTTAGTATTTTTTATTAAAACTTTAAGTTATAATAAATAATTTTTTTTTTAATAGAAAAGTCGTACATATTTTTTTTGAATTCTTACAAGAATTCTGACTGTAGAATCTTAAATTAACGGCAATGGTTTTTATATCTCCTAAATTATTTTTAAAAACTTTTGTAAAAAAAACTAAATAGGTTTGATTTCGGGATAGGAAATCGTATTTGGGATCATTTCGTAAAAATATGGCCGTATTTTTAATTTTGAAAAATCAAATTGACCGTATTTTTTTGTTGTTGTTGTTTGTTTGTCAATTGAGTATGCATCTACATGTGTATATATTTCTATACAATTTGAACGATTACTTTTTAAAAGATATTTTTGTTTTATATTTTTTTGTATATGGCTAATTTATATATTTTTATAAATGGCTGTATGCAATATAAAAGAATCAAAGATAGAATCAACGATTCTAAAAAAAATTCTCTTCACCGCTTTGATCGTGTTACTCGATTTACCACTCGTATTATTGACTCGGATCTAGTTTCATTTTATAAGTTGCGTTATTTGATTTTACTTTTTAAAGTGTTAACTATTCCCAATTTATTTTTTCCCATTCAACAAGAAAAATTCAAATTACCTTTCCTCGTTTTAATTCTAATTCTATGGATCATTTTTTTACCTGTAACAGGCTATGGAACTCTTGACCCCTGGCAGCTAGGGCATGCAATTTCCTAACTCAGTTTATTCGTCACTGCAAACTCTTTTTAAACTTCAATAATTGATATTGGTCTTTACTATTGTTTGTTTGCTTTCAGTACTCATTTAATTTTAAATTAATTAATTTTCCATTTTTATTTTTTTTTTGGCTGGACACGTTTAAGATTTTGATATGTTGCACGCTAGCTCGTTACTGTTAACTTACTTATTATTTTCTATATTAATGTTTATATAAATTTTAGATTTTTGTAGAATTTGGAATTATTGTTCATTATTCATAGATTTAAGTAGCTTTCGATAATTTGTACGACTTTATAAGGCCAGGCCTTTTCTGGACATTTAATTAAATAAATAAAATAGAAATAAAAAAATAATAGTAATAAAAGAATAAAATTTATTGATCGTTTGTTTGTTCTTTTTGTTTGTAAGTAGATATATATATGTATATAATATATATACATACATATATAAATATACATATGTATTAGATTTTAGTATTTCTAAAGACTATAATAGCGACGTTGATTTGGAGAAAAAAGCGTAAATAATGTCGCTAACAGTATCAAATGAAATAATGAAATGATAAAAATTATTCTTCTTATAAAATTAAAATTTTCAAAAATCAAATCAGCTAACAATAGAATTGAAAACAAAATAGCGTTAACGTTTTAAATTTATTAGAGTATGGGAAAAAAGAAAAAAAACTGAAGTTCGTCGTATGTGGCGATAAATACAACATTTTGGAATCAAATTAGACCTATTTTTGAATAATTCCGCCTAGGCAAAAATCTAGAATGAAATTTTTTACATTGCATGACAGAACTATCGTATTTTCAATCGTGTTCAATTATTAGGCGACAGTTGAAGTTTTTAAATAATTTTGTACTAATTTAAAAAATAATTTTTAAAAGATATTATTAAAAGTAAATTGCTGTTAAGTTTTGTAAATAAAAATTAATATATTAAAATTGTTGTTTACTGTTGCACCTAAATACAAAAAATATGTAAACAAATACCGAATAGAGAAACTAAAATTTAAAAATTTATACTAAATTGTATCAATAAAAAAGTGTTGCGGATTAAATTTATTCATTGTACATTAAGTCAATTATGATACCAATTTCATACTCAAGTGACACAATTTTACTCATTTGAATCGCATCGCCCCTATAATAGGCGTGTACAAATCATGTTTTTTTCGATATACAAATTTTTTTCAGGTACTGAAACAGGTAGTCAAAAAAAACAGGTAGTCGTTTTTTTCATGGATGCATTTTTAGTTTTTTAAAAATTAAATTTTGCATTTTACTAATCAATGAAATAATTCAAAATAATATTATAAGCATAGAAAAAGTAGTATAATAGAAGTCCAGCGTTGAACAAATTTTTCTGGCAATTTTTTTCAATAGCCTGCCTCGCCACTCTCGCTTTTTATTTTTTTCTCTCGATACTGTAATTATATATAACTTATTAAACAAAATTTCTTACTGTAAACTGTTATTTTATTATAAAAGCAAAAACAAAAAATAATATTTTTTATTAGAAATCAAATAATAATGAGAATATTGTTTTTGGTTTTAATTTTTTGTTATTATTGTATATGTGTAATTTGAAATTTTTTTGAATTAATATCTACCAAAATTTGGAATATGATTATCTTTTTTTTCGAGTAGCCTAAGCGTTTTAAGAAAACAAATATTTTATTTTTCTCAATCCATGCAATGTTATAAAATAATTTTATAAATGTTGAATTGTGCGTTTACATATGTATGTATATTTCTAATAATAAATTATAATATAATTTTATAATGTTTGAAAATCAAAAATATATTTTTTTTACTTATTTGCTTTTTTTGAATAATTTTAAAAAATATAAAATTTAAAAAAATGCAAATAATAGTGCACATTCATTCACGTGATGATTTCTAATATTTGGATATATTACATATAGCGATCATGTATATATAAATTTACAAATAAAGATATAATCACGTTTTGTTTTTAAAATTTTTTTGTTTAAGTCTTCAATGTTTTCTATATGGATGCATGTACATACATATAAATTGAAATTATAACAGAGTTTAAAAATATTTTTAAAACTAATTATCAATTTTGTTAAACTCATATCTTAACGGTAAATTACGGTAACACTAACTATTTGAATATTTTTAGAAATGCAGAAAATAAGTAAAAAAAATATATTTTTGATTTTCAAACATTATAAAATTATATTATAATTTATTATTATAAATATACATACATATGTAAACGCACAATTCAACATTTATAAAATTATTTTATAACATTGCATGGATTAAAAACAATAAAATATTTGTTTTCTTAAAATAGGCTACTCGAAAAAAAAGATAATCATATTCGAAATTTTGGTAGATATTAATTCAAAAAAAATTCAAATTACACATATACAATAATAAAAAAAAATTAAAACCAAAAACAATATTCTCATTATTATTTGATTTCTAATAAAAAATATTATTTTTTGTTTTTGCTTTTATAATAAAATAACAGTTTACAGTAAGAAATTTTGTTTAATAAATTATATATAATTACAGTATTGAGAGAAAAAAATAAAAAGCGAGAGTGGCAAGGCAGGCTATTGAAAAAAAATTGCCAGAAAAATTTGTTCTACGCTGGACTTCTATTATACTACTTTTTCTGTTATAAATAATATAATGCGTTTAGGTACCTGAAATATTTATCCTAATTTTTGAAAATAGGTAACAAATTTGAGTATTAATATTATGAACATTTCAAATTTGAATAAATAATATTTTTTATGCATTTTTAAGTGTAACGCATCTCTAAATTTTAATAACTAAGAAAAAATACAACAAGATTTCTTTTATACAAAAAAAAAGTTCTTTGATTTTTTTCCACCTTGTATTTTGAATTTTTATATTTTATCTCATAAATTAAATTCTTATTACTATCTATTTCTAAAGAATATCCATTAATAAGAAGATGCACTGGAAGTCTAGATATTTTTACTACCGCATTTAAAAAAAAAACCCCCCATTAGTTAAAGAAGCAAAGAACTATTATAAATATTTTCTTATGTAATAAGTTGTGAGAAAGAGTGTGGCATAAACCATTTAAAAAACAACTTAATTTTTGCAATGTTAAATAGCCCACGGGAGATTTTTGTTTATTTATCTAGCCCACTAGAGATTTTTCATGTGTGACCATACACAGTCTGACATTTTGTGTTCGAAATATTTTAAAAATAAACGTAATAATAATTTATTAGGGTATGAGAATAAAGAAATTTTGAATAATTGATTTTTTACATGTACCTCCATAATATAATATTGCTTTCAAAAAGATATTGTAATACTCATGAAGGAATGAAGGCGCTATGTGCGGTACATAAACCCTTCTTCCACGGATCATATCGATCAAAACTTGACAAGTTTAAGTTTATTTGAAATGTTTTTTTTTTATTTATGTATATGGCACACAACAGCATATAATATGTAAGTTGGCAGTTAGTTTTAATAATAATTGACATTCTATTCAGTGCTCAATTTAGTGTAGGTGTATAAAGTGCTCTTCCAAATATTGGAGTAATCAAGGTGTTGGAGAATGATAAAGAAACCAGAGAATTAGTTGTGGAATCTACTGAAGAAAACACTAATCAGAAAGGAAAACAAGTATTTGCTGCTAAAATTTATAATTCCAAAAAGAGAAAATGTAACCCAGAGATATAACAAACCTACTGCAAACCAAAACAAACAAATTATCACATTGCAACTTTTGTTTTTATTTTTGAACTAATAAATTACAGAACAAAAATATTATGAATGGAAATAGCACTTTTTACTTTTAAAAGTACTGATCATCAAATTACTATCTCGTGCCAGTACATTTTTGTTGTTGCAATATTTTAAAACTTTTTTAATGAATCATTTGTTTTGGGTTTATACATAATATGAATATCACTGACCCTAAAAAAGAAAGCAATAATAATTTATGATACGTAATTTTAGGAATTTAGAATATTTCTTAAAATTAATAATTGTAATATTAGACAGCGTTTACAGCGTCAATATATATTGACAGTATTTACTAATGAGAGAGAATATTGAAGAAATACTGATGTGTAAACACATATTGATATCAATATATATTGAAGAAAAAAATAGAAAATATCCTATTTTCTTCAATATATATTGAGAGAAAAAAATTAAATATGGCGAATAATGAAAAACTAAGCAACATTCATATGTAAATTTTTTATTTTTTTTTTTGATTTTACATTTGTTTTATATTCACAGAGTACTTTATTAAAAAAATTTTATTTTTATATTAGTTTTGGTGAATATATAAGAAGAAACTGACAAATAGTTTGATGTGTAAACACAAATGTCTCTCGCTTCAGTCTATAATCGTCAACAAATATTGAAAATTATTGACGTGTAAACGATGCCTTAAGTGGGAAATACATGTGCAGAATTCTCATGCATCGCTGCATGAAGATATGCATGCATAACTGCGTGCCAGACACATGTGCATATTTTATTTGTCAAAAATTGTTTTGTTTTGAAATAATGTAGATAATTGCCGCCATTGATACACATACAATTTGTTTGTATAATTTTTGAAAAATTTTAAAGTTAAATGTTATTAAAAGTGTTTAATAAAAGTTTTAATTTAATAATTTTTGAAAAAATTTTAATCACTATCATGAATGTAATAAAATATAATTATATGAATAAATTAATGCTAGTTTGTTGTGCATATATTTTGTTATATCTAAATATTTTAAAAATTTAAGATGAATATTGCAACAAAAAAGAAAAAAATCTAGACTATGGACTAGGGAAATTTTCGTTCATTTAAAATTAATTAGTTTTTCTTCAATTACTTAATTTAAAATAAATTTTTACAAAATAGATTATAACCTATTTACCACAAAAAACAATAATAAATATGTAAATATTAAACAAATTTTATGACGTTTGTTATTATTTTTTTATTAGTATGAGTAAAATAACAATTTTTACAATCTTTCGTGTTGGTAGCTCTGCCGCTGCGCAGCAAAAATTGGAAATAGAGCTATCATGCATCAAATTTTCTGCGTGCAGAATTACATGTAATTGGTTCCATATAAAACCATGTATTTTAATTTATTTTAGGAATACATTTATGTAAAGTGATTTTACATTTTGTTATGTAGAGTTTAATACCCTTGACAGACTATACTTCATTATACTAAAATACTTCATTATGAAGAAAATCTGCTTCATAATGAAGTTCATTAATGAAGTAAAATCTACTTCATTTACCATTAAATTAAGAAAAAAGCCATCTGTTGGAATTTTTAAAACTAAATTTTTATTGAAATTCTAAATATTTGAAAATAACAATTCGAATTGACATTTTAATATTTTGTTTTGAATTATAATTCGAATTATCATTTTCACACAAAAAATATTTCCAAAAAAATTTATTCTTTTTTGCAACAAAATAATTCTTAATAAATGATAAATCTGTTTTCTCTTAAGTTTAATTGTATTTTTTTTATATTGTTGAAGTAATCTTAAATAATTTAACAAGCTAAAATTCAAAATAACTTTTTTATTTTCCATTTTTATTGTTTTAAAATAATATAAAAAAAAGTAATAATTAAGTAACTAATCTGTCACCACTTCATTAAACTTTACTTCATGATTAAGTTGAACTTCATAATGAAATATAGTCTGTCAAGGGTATAAATGTATTCCATAAGAAGTAATGTTAAATATTATATGGACGTTTTTTTCTGATAGTTACTGAAGTCTTGTACTTCAAGTTGCATATTCTCTATGATTGCTGTATCATCACTTGTATTCAGAATCTTTATGTGTTTGATACCTGTGGCTGGTTCTATGAAGTTTGCTATGAATATTCCTTTTTTTTATTTATTTTGCGATTACAAAACTATCTTGTTTGTTCATATCAATTGATTTTATTATTTCAGTTCTAGGTGGTATAGAGATTTTTCCTATTGTTCTGATGTTCATATTCATTGGGAATATTATTTCTTCTTTGTTTATTAAAATTATAAGTACATGTTTCGTAGTCTATTTTACATCTATATTGTATTAGGAAATCTCTACCTAAAATACCATCAGTTGTTATATTAATATTTTCTTCTACAATGTGAAATTTATGCTTAATTATTTTGTCTTCTATGTTTAAATTTATTTTTGCTATACCCATGGAAGTTATGTTTTTATTTGCTATGCCATTTATTTGACAATGATCTTCTTCTATGATGTTAGTTCATCTAATATATTGTTCTTTATTATTGAGATGTCTGCACCCGGTCAATTAATAGCGTTAAACGTTTTTTGTTATCGTTAATAATCTTAATGTAATTTGAGTTTTTGTTATTATCAATTAAATAGATTAATTTCTTTTTGGTGTATGTCCCCGTTTCCCGATTTGTTAAATCTCTGATTTCTGTTGTTATTTTGTTGATTATTAAATCTTCTATAATTGTTACCATTATTATTATTGTTGCTGTTGTTGTTGTTACTGTTGTTATGGTTGTTATTATTATTATTGTTATTATTGTTATTGGTGTAGCTATTTCTGTTAAAATTTTTGTTATATTTGTTAAATGTATTTCGTCGAAAATTGTTCCTATTCTGACCATGATTAACATTCAGTTCTAGGTGATATAGAGATTTTTCCTATTGTTCTGATGTTCATATTCATTGGGAATATTATTTCTTACGTCGTTTTGTCTAATACTGCTTGTATCTATTTCGGTTGCAATTTCTATTGCTTCATTAAATTTCTTTGGTCTAGCTGCCTGTATGGTTGTTTTGAATGGTTCATTTAAATCTTTCTTAAAAGTACTTAGACCTAATTGGTCATTCATGTTGCCTATAACTTGTCTGCTTTCTTCACATTGCTCCGTTATTTGTAACTGGTTCAAGCTTGAAATTAAATACTCGATTCTTGTTACAAGGAGTATTTATATTTTGATTTCCCTGGCTTAGATTTGCTAATTCACTCATTATCTTCAATGGATTTTCATTGCTTTTATAGACTTGGTTTAATTGCGTCTTTAGCTGGGCTAACGTTGATGGTGTTGCCTCTGTTAGTAGTTTATTTTTTACTTTTTCTGCTAGCTTTATTGCTAACACGAATTTTAACCTTTTCTCTTTCTTTTCTATTTCTGTTAGTGTTTGTCCATAAAAATCTATCAGATTTAAGAAGTTTTGGAGGTTCTTATAATCTCTTTCAAATGTTGTTATCAGGTTAAAAGGTCGAATTTTGCCATCTTAATTTTTATCACAAAATAAATTACTCAGTAGACTTAGTTTATAAACAAATTATTTATTATTATAATATTATTTTATAATACACACTTTACAAGTAAAGTCAGTATCATTCAATTTGAGTTCTTTATTTATTTTAATTGCGCAAGTAAAATGATGATTTCGTGATCCACACAAGGAACATGTTAATCTTATCTTTTCACAGCTATGTTTCCTGCCCATTCAAAACATATTCCAGTCGAAATTATAGCATTTTCAAATGTATAATTTACTTGCTCATCCGTCGAACAAATATTTGATTCAATATTTTGAAAAAACAAATTTCTTACGTGAGTTCGATTCACTTCATTAGTTTTAAGCTTAACTGCTGAAGATGCGGCAGGTTCTTGAATTACCTTACTTATTTTTTGTTTAACATAATTATTCTCAAAATGCTTATTGATAATTCCTCCTTCTTAGTAATTTATTTTTTCGGTGTGAGGTACATTCATTGTTTGCTTTTAGCACATTTTTTGTTGCCAAAAAATACTTTGTTTTTTACGTGTAATCTGATTGGTTTTCATAATTATATTTCTAGTTTATTCTAATTTAATTTTCTTTTTTAAAATAATCTTCTCTTTTCTCTTTTTGATTCGTTCTTTTGTAAGGTTATTTTTCTTGTAATCTTATTTTCTTCTTGTTGTTGATATGGGGTTGATGAAATAATAAAGCTTATGCGCTCAATATTTGTGACTCCCTTACGCACTGGTGTTTCTGGTATTGGTAGAAAATTTTGAATTTGAACATTTGGGCTATCCAAGGAAATTATTGATAGATCTTTTGCATTCAAGGATTCAAACTAAATAAATGTGATACATCTTTTTATCCAAATCTAACAAATAGCGATAATAAAAAATAAACGAGAAGCTTAAGTACCCAAGTTAATTAAATTACATACATTGGTGTTTATATTTATAAATAGTACTCCGATTGCAAAACAAATTATATAATTTTAAAAGCATTCAGAAAATCTTCAGAACACGAATTAATAGTTTCATCAAATTTTTCCAATTCCCTAATTATTTCAGTACTATATTACTAAATTATTTCATTACTATATAATACATATAATATGAGACTTTTTTGCTGTCCTTAATTATAATAAGGACTTTTTCTAAGCTTTCTAATTAAAAGAGCCTATTACTTCTTTGAATTTTCCAAAACTTATAGTGTTTTCAACATAATTATCATTATCAACGTTATCAGAACTAGAATTTTTACCGATGATTACATTATTGTTATTGATATTTTTTCCGAGACATTTTGTGTAGTCTATTTCATTTTCATTAAATGAAAAAAGACCACAAGTACGAAACCTGTTTTTAATGTTTTTTGGGCTCATGAAATTGTTCACAACATCTTTAAGAATAGAACGAAAGCGGAACTTTGAGAGTATTCGATTAGCATTATTGTTTTTCCATCGTCCAACAGCAATTTGCCAACCGGTTTTGAGTGGCTTACAAATAGACACATTGGCTAGTTGAAGTAACCGTGTGGAGTTTGGATACAAACAAATAAGTATTATTTCTAAATTTTCACACAACTTCGACAATTCACGAGTTAAATGAGTTCTGAGACCGTCTGCATAAACTATAATTGGAAAGACCACATAAAATTTTCTTTAACAAGGCTTGTATAAAAAAATATCCTTTATGTAATCATAAAAGACTTATTTGGTCATCGATCCTGAGTATGATTTCATCCATTTAAACCTTGCGGTACATTTTGTGGTAAATCAGTTGGAACACGTTTTTATGGAAATATTATTAGAAATGGCACAATGCAATCTGCAGCAGAAAAGCTAAACACTACTGTTAAGTTTTCTTTGGCTGGTCCACAATCAGTTTCATATACATTTCTAGTTCCTATACAAATTATTTTTATAAATAAAAAGTGATCGAAAAAAGTACTAAGCAATACCTTGAGGAGCCAATACTTTCCCACCCTTCGAACACATCATGAAATTAGTTTCATCTTCGTTGAATATCCTTGATAGGTCACTTAAAATCTCAGTATAATGATTTTTTTTAAAGTAATTTTGAATTTGTGTAAACCATTTTCGAATATTTTGTTCGGATACTTTCGAGCCAGCATCAGCTTTTGCTTCTGGAATTCTTATAGATAGTTCTGGGTGGCGTTTTAAAAAACTTTTATACCACTTATATCCAGGAAAGTTGCCTTTAAAAGAATTTGGCCTAGGTGCAACATCTAGCAAATTTTTCACTATGGCCACTATTGATTTTACCCTTTTTTTGCAGAAAAATAAAAATAATTTAAATATTGTTGATCTAGCAATAAAAATAAATATTTTGAATTAGAGTTCCTTAAATAATATATTTATTTTGTAATTGATTGTTGCTTTTAAGCAATATAATATAATATATTATATTAATATATAATATTATATTATATGTATTCATTGTTTTAAGTTTTTCAAATTGAATTTCATGTATTTTTAGCAACGATCGTAGAACAATATTTTTGTTTGTTATTAATATGTATTTTTAAACATATTTCTAAAATAAATAATCTGCTTTGCGTTGTTATCCTTATCCTATAAAAAAAAAACACTTTAAAAGAAAACAAAAATAATGTGAAAATATCCGAATTATTTTATTTTTTTATTGGAAATATGAAATACGAAATAGCACGCGCAATGTTATCAAGTTCAGAGTAAAAAAAATTTACACTAATCCATAGAAAAATTTCAAAGTGTAGATGACTGGATGCAACAAATAAGTCTAATACAAAATTGTTGGGCTCGAAACTTACAATTGCAACAACGTCTAATTAGGCCCAATAATGAACTCATCATCCTATTTATCCATATTTTGACATTTTGCAAGGACATATTTCGGAAATGTTCTAAATATATTGATAATTTCGAAACATATATGAATATTGAAAATATAATTTCTGGAGGAATGTTTTTGACTTAAATTTAAATTTAATTTTTAAAGTAAATGTTGTGTATAAAAAACAACAAATTACTTTTTTCCACATTTGAATAATATATCATTTTTTTTTTACAATAATTTCTATAATTATTAAAAATTGTTCTTTCTAGAATTACATTATAAGTTAACATTATAACATTATCTGAACACACCCAAAAAATAATATGTGAACATTCCCCAAAAAGTAATTTTTTTCCCTCTGCTGATTTTGACAGCAATATTGGAGAGAATTTTGACAGAAATATTGATGGGAATAGAACCACCAATACCTTCAATAATTTTTTTTTAATTAGATACTCCAAATTATCAATTTAATTAATATTGTACCAGTATTGTATGAAAAATGTTTCATGTAAATGCTGTCATGCAATATTTCAACAGTACTGCTTCAATCGAAATTGATACAATATTGTAAAGCCTGCTTAAGATTGTAAGAAAAAAAATAATTGCGGTCTCAGGAATATTTATATGTATTTTCAATCGTTTCGTGTTTTGTCGCATCGCAATCAGTTTAAAAAAAATATAAAAAATTAAATTCAAAAAAGAATATACATTTCATTATTTCAGTTATTTTACCAAACATTATAAATATTTTAATTCATACACAATTTAAAATTATAAGACAAACAAAAATGTATGTATTATGCCACAAAAAAAATCCAAACCCAAAAGAAGTATTTTATTACACTTTTCTATGTGTTAGTCGTTCATCACGTTCGCACATCACGTTCGACAACAATAATTTTGTCGAAAATTTTCCCTCGTGAATCAAGAAAATTCCTCCAAAAAATTAGTTTATAGGAAAGGGGTACGAAACAAATGCTAACCTTTGGGCCTAATTAGACGATATTGCAATTGCAAGTTGCGGGCGGAACAATTTTGTATTAGACATTGTTGCATCCAGTCGTCAACACTTTGAATTTTTTCTATTTATTAGTGTAAAAAAAAATTACTCTTTTTTTTTAAAAAAATTGATCTTATAATAAAAGTAGAAATACTGACTATATAACGAACAAAAATATTGTTTTACGATAGTTGCTAAAAATACATGAAATTCAATTTGAAAAACTTAAAAGCAACAATCGAACCATAATTACAAAATATTATTATATTACTCAAGGAACTTTTATTCAAAATATTTTGATTTTATTGCTAGATCAACAATATTTAAATTATTTTTCTGTAAAAATATATGACCAAAAACAAATCAATACATGTCATAAATAAAAATATTTTTTGTTATCAACTCAAACTCTGAAAGAAAATAAAAAATTTAATCCGCATATCATATAATTTTTTTTTGAAATTTCTATATAAGAATATTTTTTTTTTATCACAAAAATAAATCTGAACTGAATTCACATTTTTGTTTATTTATTTTGTTTATAACAATTTGTGAATTTGCAACATGTGAAGCAAAAAATTTTTTGATGAAAATGCCTCAATATAAACATTAGTTTTTAGAGAAGGGAATGAAAGACAAAAAGAAAAATTATGAAATTGCAACAGCGTGTAATTAGACCCAGTGAGCACGAATCAAAGTCTAAACACAGGCATTGATATGGCTCATCAGTATTATTGTATATATGTTGTCAATATTTTACAGTTTTACACAATAATAATGCACTAAGCAATCTTTGTGATTATGCACTAAGCATATTTTGAAATTTCTCAATGACATATTGTGAAAGTGTTCTTAATATATTGACAATTTCGAATAATTCTGGAGGAATTAATATTTACAATATTCATATTGAAAATATTATGAATGGGATAAATATAATCTCTTTAATGTTTTTGACTTCAATTTAAATTGTTCCTCGGCGGGTTGGGGTACGAAATATCCGCAGTAAGGCATGCTTGTGGTAAAAGCCCAGAGGGACGGCAGGAATAAAAGGTACCGTCTTGTACAAGGGAAATATTATCCTTAGGCTAGGAGATGGAACTCGGAATTAAAACAAAAAAAACCAAGTATGCAATGAATAAAACTCAAGGATTGTATACCCCAGGTGGTAATCCAGATCTCTGGAAAATTCACCCTCTTTCGAGGCAGGTCTCACGGATTCTGGGGGAGACCACTTATTACAAAACTACGAAAGCAGAGGTGCTTTAATTGACCCATTTAGAAGAAAATCTGGGGTCCAGAGAACACCTCCAGCAGAGTCTCAAAAGATTTACGAAAACATGTTCCAAAAAGACAGCTATAGAAAACCCGACGAGGGTAATAATAACGAAAAGGCACTTGAGGCAAAAAATAATCAACTTAATGCCATTGTTACAGAATTAGAAATCTTATGCAGGGAATTGAAGAATGAACTCTGCATAATTAAAGAAGAAAATGAGAAACTAAAAAATTCGCAAAATATGTCTACTAAAGGAGTAGTACTAAAAACTGCTGAAGAATTTTATACAGATGACGAAGAACTAGCTCGAGAAACCGACTGGATCTTTAAAACAAAAAGAATCTGTAAAAAAAGAAAAGCAGAAAAATCACCTACTTTAAGCCCAGGAAAAGTTGCGGCTAAAGTAGAGTAAAATGTGCAAATAAATGAAGTTGCCAAAAGTAAAAGAAATTATGAAAATAAGAGCACCAGGCCTACTAAAGTAATGGTTAGGTATTTACATCCGTAATGCCAAACTGAAGATATAAAAAATGAATTGAAAGATAGAGGCTTCAAGATTCTAGAAGTCACAAATAAAATAATAAAGAAAAAGGAAAACAACAAAGAATCTACGGTACGTCTTCCTCTCTTTATGCTAACATTCGAAAACTCTGAAGATATAAACAAAATATTCAAAATTGAATTTATCCAGCACATGAGGGTTAAAATGGAGTACCATTCCTCAATGTAAGAGATGCCAAAGATTTGGCCATACACAAAAGTTTTGCCAGCGTCTAGCTCAATGTGTTAAATGTGCTGGTCCCCACTTAACAATTTCTTATAAAGAAAGAAAAAATATTAAGCCTAAATGTGCTAACTCCCTTGAGGCACACCCAGCGAGTTATCGTGGTTGCCAGGTGGCTAGAGAGTTGCAAAAAGAAAGAAGCTACAAAAAAATGCTACAAAACAAACGCAACATAGACAAGAAAAATAAAAGACAAAACCTAGGCAACCTCGAACACAGAGACAGATTTGCATTGAAACACCAGAGATACCTAAAACTTTTACGTCGAAAAAGGTCGTAGAAGGCTTATCATATTCACAGGTAATACAAAACAACCTAAGTCAAAAAAGAAACCCGAAAGAACAAAATAAAGTTTCTACACAAAAGTTGACTGAAAATACCATTATGCAGATGATGCAAAATATGATTAAAGCAATGAATGAAATCTCAACAAGACTATACACATTAGAAAACAAACATAATGAAACATATATGTATACACCAAGAAATAAATCCGCAAGGCAATGTTAATAACGCACTTCGTATAGTCACGTGGAATGCCAATGGCATTTTGAACAAGAAAAATAATTTGGAAATTCTATTGAGAACACAAAATATTGATGTATGTCTCTTGACAGAAACACATATGACAGATAAGTCATCGCTTAAAATAAATGACTATACATGCTAAAGCGCAAACCAGCCAAGTAATACACCCAGAGGTGGTAGTTCAATTTTAATAAAGAAAGATATTAAGCACCACGAGGAACTTAGCCTAGAAATAGATGAATTCCAACTAATCGTGCTACGAATTATGTCTGTTAAACAAAACCTTTGTGTCGGTGCATTATATTGTCCATCCAGATACAACATAAAGAATAACATATTTGAAGACATTTTTAAACTACTTGACGAAAGATTTATCCTGGGAGGTGACTACAACGCCAAGCACATAGATTGGGGGTCTAGATTAACCTCTACGAGAGGAAGAGAGCTAAGAAAAGCTATAAAATAAAAAGGCTGCATTTACCAATCTACCGGTAAGCCAATCTATTGGCCCACTGATAGAAATAAAACTCCTGATCTGCTTGATTTTTATATAACAAATAAAATTCACCCAATTATAATAAGCTAGAAGATAACCATGATTTGGACTCAGATCACTCTGCAGTCATACTAAATCTATATGAAAAGGTTATTAAGAAACAGTCGAAACCGCTGCTAACGAACAAGACAACTGACTGGGCTAGCTTTAAACAAGAAATAGAAAACAAAATAAACATAAAAACAAAATTAAGATCCAAATGTGGTATAGATTCTGAAGTAAAAAATTTTATTAAACTTATTCAAAATGCTGGATGGAATAATACAAAAAATTATGAATATAAATCTGTAGGATTCAACTACCCTAGAGAAATATTATATTATAAAAATAAAAAGAAGAGCTAGACGAAGATGGCAACAATCGCGTGATCCGGTAGACAAAACTCTGCTAAATAGGTTAACTCAGAATGCTAAAAGATCATTTAAAATCAAAGATCTTAAAAATGAAAAATTTTAAAAATATATAAAAAATTTATCAGCTAAAAGAGAAAATAACTACTCGTTGTGGAAAGTAACAAAGAGTACAAAAAATTCGATCTCTCAAATCCCGCCAATCAGAATGAAAAATGGTGAATGGACGAGAGATAATAAAATAAAGTTGAAACATTCGCAGATCATCTTGAAGAAATTTTTTGTCCAGACGAGACAAATTCGGATGATCTCACTGAAGAAAATAATAATTAGCAAGAAAATGTCATATCACCATTCTCACAGAGAGAAATAATTGAAAAAATTAACAAACTGAGAGATAAAAAAGCTCCAGGTTTTGATCTAATTACATCGGAAGTCATGAAAGAACTTCCGAAAAAAGCGATAACAATGCTAACACGCATTATAAACGCTGCTATAAGAATAAGGTATGTGCCGAATATGTGGAAAATAGCAGAGATAATTATGATACCAAAGCCAGATAAGCCCATAAATGAGTATGTTCTACCATATTTCTAAATGTAGCCCAAGCTTTTGATAAAGTATTGCATCGAGGCTTAATAAATAAACTAAATAATATGTTATCTAAACAATACGTAGATATACTCTCATCATATCTAGAAAACAGACTATTCAGAATAAAACAAAACGAAGAGTATTCTACTATTAGAGATATTAAAACGGGTGTGCCTCAAGGTAGTATTCTGGGTCCCATACTGTATTTGCTCTACACCAATGATTTACCACAAATGGAATATATAACTGTAGCTAAATTCGCTGACGATACTGCGTTGATGGCAGTAGGATCAAATATTGACGAGGCTACAAATAAATTGCAAAGAGCAAGCGACAAGCTATACCTCTGGATAAAGAAATGGAAAATTAAACTGAATGAGTTAAAATCAGTACATGTAAATTTTACAAATAAAAAATTAGAAAATCAACCATCGGTAAATCTGAATGGGGTAAATATACCCAAAGAAAACAATGCTAAATACCTAGGAATGACATTAGATGTCAAACTTAGATGGAAAGAGCACGTCAAAAAGAAAAAATTTGAGCTTGAAAATAAATATAGAGAAATGTACTGGCTCTTAGGTCGAAATTCTAAATTACCTATACATAACAAGATTTTGTTATATAATCAGATAATCAAACCGACATGGTTGTACGGCATACAAATAGGGGATGTGCCAAACGAACACATGTACTTGGTATACAAAAATTCCAAAATAAAGTCTTGCGCAACATGGTGAATGCCCCTTGATATGTTCGCAACAGTGACTTGCACAGAGATCTAAAAATTCCTTGCATAGAAAATGAAATAAAAAGATATGCAACACAGCATATAGCTCGCCTGGAGGGTCATGTTAACGTTGAGGTCACTCAACTGCTAGATAAACAAAATGATATCAGAAGGCTTAAAAGAACTAAGCCACTAGATTTAATACGATAGAATTTCGTAAACCTTTTTTTTAAGAAAATAAAAATAAGAAACAAATTAATGGTTAGTCCGTCGGACTAGTTTTAATGGGAGGGTGTGGTTTAGTCAGTAAAAATCTGGCACACAATGGAAGCTACGGGGCTCATTGTGTCTATGAAGATTCTCACCAATCCACGCAAAAAAAAAAAAAAAAATTTAAAATGAATTTTTAGAGTAAATGTTGTGTATAAAGAACAATTTTTTTTTTTGCACATTTTAATAATATATCAGTTGGTTAATTACAATAACTGCTATGATTATTAAAATTAATACAAAAATTGTTCTTTTTGTAAATTAACATTAGAACTTATAACATTATCTGAACATTTCCAAAGAATAAGTATTTATAACATTATTTGAGCATTCCCCAAAAAGTCATCAATAATTTCTCATCAATATATGGACAATATATTCTCATTATATCGACAATGTATTCTCAATATATGGACAATATTTTGATCATTCATTGATGTGTACTAGGTAAGAGTTCTTTTAGAGTTCTTTAGATATTAGTTGTGTTCAGTAGATTTAGAACAGAATCGGACAGAACCATAGATATATAAAATATAGATTGGCAGCTTGTATTGCTTTCTCTTTCTCTCTAATACATTATCATATTAATTATTAAATGTCAGATTCAGCCAAAAATTAGCATATGTTTTTCAATATTTCAACTCAGCTGATTTGATTTTATAAATTTAACAGCCATTTCTTAATATTTTGATGGTTTTGTAGAATAGCTTCTTTTAAATTTTTTCTTATTGAATTTAAAATTAGTTTTGTTTTTTAACATTTTTATCTAAACATATTTACTAACTATTTATTTTTTATAGTTTTTCTGTTTTAAATATATTATTTATGCTAATACGATAATTTGAAAATAATTTTATTTCATTTTATTAATTGCAATTTTAGAGCATACGTTTTCAAAGAAAAATAGAGGGGAAAACTTTAATTTTGATGGGAATGATAAATATTATATATATATGCATATAATACAAGTGATTAGAAATACATTGATTATTAAATAATAATAATACTTATAAATAATATAAATTTGTATAAATATCATCTAATATTTTTTAATATTATCAATATATACGTAGACATAAATTTCACGGGAATGTATAAATAATAGAATCTGTGTGAATTGTTTTATAAAATAATATATAATGTATATTGTACACGATAAAGTAAAAGAATTTTTTCCGACTCTGGGTCATTTTATTTAGTTTAACATCAAACTGTATTAGCCCATGTATAAATTTAATTAATTATGTTTATATAATTCTTATCAAGAACATAAATATATACGTATCAAAACATCTTTTTTTAACTTTACTTTTTGATTTGTTAATTATATATTATTGTGAATTTTGTATGAATATACATGTTTTTAAAAGAAAAAAATAAAATGAATTATTTTAAATTAATTGAGATTTTACGTTAAAAATAATCCAATTATTAAAATTATTGTAATTTTATATATATATATATATATATCTTTTTTACTCTAAGTCTTTTCTTATTACTTTGGTGCGAAGTTTCCATTTTCAAGGGAATTATTTGCAGTAGAAACTAAATTATTTGAACTCAGATTTTTCAAAAACATCTGACCAAAAGTGGCTGAAAATTTTGATTCTAACTGCCAATCTATATTTTATATATCTATGGACAGAACAGTTTTGGACAATGACAGTGAACTGTCAAATACTTCACAACCACTTAGAAGAAAAAAATCGACTGAACACTTTTTTTGATCTTTTTTAACTTTTTTGTTCTAATTTGTGATTAATCTCAAATTCCTTTGTTACAACTGTCAAAATTTACAGAAAAAATAACAACAAAAAACGTGTCCAAAACTGTTTCTCAACTCAAAAAAATTCAGAACAAAAAAGATCAATTTAGAACAGTTTCGCTTAATCTAATGAACACAGAACAGAACAGTTTCGAACAAAAAAGAACAAGTAACGGAAACTAATGAATACAAAAACGTGTTCTTTTTTACTTTAAAACGTTTTAGAACGTCGTAGAACAGTTTTCTGAACACGACAATTGTTAAAATGTGCAAAAATAATAATTTGTTGTTTTTTATACACAACATTTACTCGAAAAATTAAATTGAATGTAAATTGAATTCAAAAATATTCCTCCAGAAATTATATTTTCAATATTCATATACATATGTTTCGAAATTAACAATATATTTCAAAATACGGATAAAAAAGTTTCTTACTGCCCAACCTAAATAAGAGCAGGAATTTTCAATTTTGACGTGTTTTAATTTTTTGGTTTATTCATGTTCATTTTCAAGTGCTTTTTTCATTTTTGGTGATATTTTATATTTTTTTCAGCATTAATATAAAATTGAATATATTTTTAATATAAATTATTATAATATTCTAATATAAATATTTCAACATAAATTAGATGTTGTTAGATGTTAAAAATTTTTAGTTTATTTTTCTCTGAAAAGTGAAAACATGTGAAATTGACCATACGGCGAATATACGTCGTACGCTCTTATTTAGGTTGAGCAGTGTGCATTATTGTGTAATAGCTCATCAGTATTATGAGTGTACAAATGTACCGGTGTACATATCTGAAATCCACAGATCCATTTATCTGATCACGGAACAGTGTGGTAAATTTACCGGTTAATGTACTGCGGTTAATGAAAATGAATCTGAAAAAAACCTATATTCATGAAATGTAAACTGACTTTTTATATGTAAAAACAACAACAAAAATGTTTATGTTGAATGTTGTTTGAATGTTGTCTACTCTAAGAAAATTTAAATGGTTTGCAAAAAAAAAAGTGCGATAGAACACTGAACAGTTCTACGTCCTACTTAGTAAACAAAACAGTAATTAATAAATTATTAACAAATTTGATTTAAAATACTTAAATCAAACCGCTGAATAGAATTTATATATTATTCTAATCTGTAATTAAACTTAATGCTTTTTCCTATTAATTAAAAAAAAAATTAAAAATTTAAGAAACAGACTATGAAGGTTTTTTTTACCTCAGGAAGGAACAACAAAATAACTTAGGATCGTGAGCTTTAATCTATTACGAATTACAACTTTAAGTAAAAAAAAATTTAACAAAAAAAAAAATTAATTCTAAACAAGTTTCTACTAAAATGCATATTCAACTTCATCAATTTTTTTAAAAAGAAAATACAAATGAGTTTTCAATTTTAATTGGTGAACAATGATGAAAAAATTAATTATTTTCTTTATATAAAAAAAAAATATTTGTAATGAAATTAAATTGCCTACATATGTATGTATATCTTTCTAAAACATTTTTATACTGTATTTAGTTTACTTTAACTTTATAGTTTAAATGTTTGTATGTTACATTTGTTACATGTTACAATTTTAACATAAATATTTGGGAAGAATGTGTAGAAATAAAATTGGTAGGTACATATTTATTTTCAAATTTAAATTTCATATTTAAATCATATTCCAGATGTTTTGGCATAATACATAATATCAAGGACAAATGTATTTTTATCAAATTTGCAATAATTACTTACAGATGCTTCTAATTTATGTGTAAATTGCTCTATCCAACTTTCTGAAACCAAGGATCCATAATCTTTATATTTTAATTTAATAATATTTAAGAAATCCATTATTAATTTAACTTTAATCCTACAACGTTTAGCTTAGTTGGGAAAAATAAAATCAAGTTATTTTTGTTTGTTACTTTTACTTCCTCTTCGTCTTTTGCATTTCAAATATTCCAAATTTATTAATTTTGTACTTCACTATTTTCAATTTACTTTCATTTTCAGTTAATTAGTTTCAATAGATATTAATTGGATTTTTAAAACAAAAAAATTCGAATGAGACCTTTTATTTATAACTATTTTCTTAGAAATAAAATAAGAACAAGAAAATTATTTTATAATTTACAATTGCTGTAATAGTTTCTTTCTAAACTAAACTTTAAGCAAACAATCTTTATCAACTGAACTAATGTTGTAAGGGAGTGTGACTGTGTTAGTGTGATACTGTCACTCACCACACTCGACTGCGCCTGCGCAAAAGTGTGTCAGTGTGTGTAATGTGATGACATTGAGTTGTCAGGTGTCACCAAGAATAAATATAAAGAATAATAAGGTAATATATTCAAGTGTAAATTTTGAATTCTACTGCGTAAGTACGTCACTCAACGACAAATAACGTGATAGTTGATTATATTCAAATTTTGAAAACCAAATCGTGGTAGTTTAGCTATTTTAGTAAAAATAAATAAAAAAGTTTATTAAATAAATAATATTGAACTTATAATTAATAAAAATAAATATTATTTTTTAGATTTAGATTTTTAATTCATTTATTCATATTATAGTAAAATATTTAATAAAATATATAATACAAGAATTAGCAACGAGGATTCATGGATGATAACTGGAGAAGAACCTATCAACAGACAGATAAATAGGAAAAAATGGAAATGGATAGGTCATACACTAAGGAAATCAGAAAGTGATATAGCAAGAAGAGCTCTAGAGTGGAATCCACAAGGACAAAGGAGACCCGGCAGACCATACAACACATGGAGACGCACAATCGATCAAGAATTAACAGTCAACAATTATACCTGGGACGATATTAAGGAAGTAGTACTCAACAGAGAGGAATGGAGGTTCACTATCGAAGCCCTATGCTACCACGCGGAGTAATAGGAGAAAAAAAAAAAAAAAATAGTAAAATACAATACTTAAAATATAAATTTGCTAAATAAAAATAATAAAAATATAGGATCATTCGGATATTCATTAGAATATGTGATGAATGAAACTGCAAGCAAAAATATTAAATTTATATTAAAATATATAAATAAAAACTATAAAAAAAATGGTGAACTGTGCTGTATTTAATTGTTTTAGTAAAAACAACAAGAAACTTAAGAACTTTAAAAGACTTGGTATTAAATATTTTCAGTTTCCTAAAAATGACAATACTGTGAAGATTTGGCAAAAAAAGTGCCAAAGAAAATGTAATTCTAATGTAAAAATATCTTATATTTCTTCCAAGAATTTTAAACCCATGGATTATGTGAGAAATTTCCAACACGAACTGTTATTCGCTGAAAAGTTGTAAAAAAGGTAAGGCAAAAGCGATGATAGAAACACACAGAGTCGATGATAGAAGCATACTATTACGTTTTCCAAAAGGAATATTATTAAGCATCAGTTTAATAAAAATTATGTTCAACGACATGAAAGAGAATTACGGGATTTCATATAATATTAACTTACAAGAAATGTTTTTTTAGAATAATTAGAGAAGAAGGGGACTGCATGATCATCCAAGTACGCTTGAGCTCAAATATAGATTACGCAGCTTTCTACTCGAAAAAGTGAAGCAATAATATCCGATGCAGCTAATATTGAAGCAGACAAAGAAAAAAGCATCCAAATGAATATACCATTGTGTAGCGAAGAAAATAATTTCGATTTCGACGAGACTGAGTTTGATGCTTCAGCGATTACATGTGATTTATTGGCATCTCTATCAGATGTTCAAATCAGATCAACAACAATGAGCCTAACGATATGCAGGAAATACCTAACCTCCTGTACGAGGCCTTACAATACTTAGCTGCTAGCTGTACATATGTTAAAGAGATTGAAATTACCAGAAATAGTCACTCAATATTCAGATAATGGACATGTGGATATACCTGGACGGATTATATCAACGAAGGAGTACTCCAAAAACCAAATAATAGTTTTATTCTAAAATTAAATGAATTAGAAAATATTAATAAATACTAGGGGCCCCTGTTGAGTAATTATATTTCAAGTTGAAGTCAAATTTAAAAGTTTTAAAAAAACAGTAATTTACGTACTGACATAGACTTCGCACGATATAGCAGAAACCACTCGTGTTTAATAAAAAGGTTTGTGGTTAGTAAGTTTTATTTAGGACACATAAATACACGTCCCTCATATACTGCTTCTTTTCCGATATATTCCCTATAGTAAGAAGCATTTAGTGATAAAATTACTAAAAATAAAAAGTTTTGTTATTAAAGAGGTATGTATATATATACCTACATAATACATAGTTTTAATAAAAACTATATTATTACTACAAATAACAAAAATTTAGAAACAGTTACTTAAAAAGATAAAAATGAAGAATTCAAGTGACCTACTATATCAAAATGAAGTACTCTAACTCTACTATATAAAAATAAATTTGTAGTCATATGAACAATTCAACTGATTTTTTTTGTTTTTGCTTTTTTATATTTTTTATTTGAGATGAATATGTTTCTTTGTTTGTTTTTGGCATATGTACATAGATTCATTCGCAAGTACATAATATAAAATATAATAACTGATTTGTTTAGTTTTGTTTATTATTTTCATAATATCTCACCTATGCATAATGTATTTGCTGAATAATAAAATCATATGAGTACAAAATTTTCAACTATGTGCGCATTTTTGTTTTATATATAATCTTATATATTATATATATTAGAAATTCATTAAGGAGTAGGAGAATCGAAATAAAATAAAAAGGTTTCTACTGCGCAGGACCTTAAATGCTTGTCAATTATAATTATAGATAGGTACTCTAACTCTACTATATAAAAATAAATTTGCTAGTAGTATGAACAATTCAACTGATTTTTTTTGTTTTTGCTTTTTTATATTTTTTATTTGAGATGAATTTGTTTCTTTGTTTTTTTTTGGCATATGTACATTCATTCGCAAGTACATAATATAAAATATAATAACTGATTTGTTTACTTTTGTTTATTATTTTCATAATATCTCACTTATGCATAATGTATTTGCTGAATAATAAAATCATATGAGTACAAAATGTTCAACTGTGCGCGCATTTTTGTTTTATATACAATCTTATATATTATATATATTATGAATTCATTAAGGAGTAGGAGAATCGAAATAAAATAAAAAGGTGTCTACTGCGCAGGACCTTAAATGCTTGTCAATTATAATTATAGATAATTGAATTAAATTGTTAATTTATAAAAATTATACAGGGTGGTCCGGTTTAGAGCAAAAATTTTTTAAGGGGTGATTCCTTGGAGTATGTTAGGAAAAAAATTGTTTTAGAAGAGGGGTCTATCTTTAAATTTACCTGGGCTACAGAAGGTTAAAGAAAATCGGATTAGAAAAATTATGTCTAAACAATATCAACTACACCTCAGAAGAAATTGAAACTAGAGCAACATCTTCTTCATAGCTTTTTTTTAATGCACCTAATTAACGGTATTTGTTGAATGAGTATCAGACTTACCTCTTTTGAATAATAACTGCATTAAATTAATATTTTGCTTTTAAAAACTGAAAATTTTGTAAAAAAAGTTGATTATCTCGAAAAAAATCGCTAATTTTTTTTTTTTTTTTATTGTGTTCATGCGCTACATCATCCCCCACAACTTTGTCATGCACAACTTTCATATCAGACTTTCCGTTTTTCATGTAAAGCAAGATGTTATTAGTAACAGACTGCTGAAATGATAAGTTCGGAAAACTACATTACTGGTACCTCAATGTTCTGGTTGTTTCTTAATGGGATTTTTGTTTGAATGTACGCACTTATAAATTTACGAAATTTCAACCAATTGGTGCTTTTATTAGTTACGTTAGTAGATGTTTCATTTACAATGTTCATCATGGATTTAATTTCAATTATGGTAGGTGTATGGTCCGAACTCAATTCTAGTGATGGTTTAACGTTTAGTTGTTATCTTTGTATATTTTTTAGAACTCCAAAATCAATAAGATCGGGTATTTTGCAACTATCTGTGGGCCAGTATGTTGGTTGGCCAGATGTTATTATATCTAAGCCAGCATTCGTTATTGTTGACCATAAATTTCTGCGTAAGTTTCTGCATAATTGTTTTTTTCTAAATTGCGGAGATTGTTATATTTTTGATATATTCTTCGAGACAAATAGATGTTGATTGCAAAAAATCTTTGAAATAATTTTCTAGAGGATGGTGTTTGATCCAAATTCTAATTAGTATACCAGTCCCTCCAAGTGCTTTGTCTTCTGGATGTTTAGTATCATAGAAGTTGTACCCGTGGATTTTAGGGTTATTCGCTTTTAGGCTTCTTAATGTGTTTCGGAAATAAGCATTATATCTATTTGATTTGTAGTAAGGAATGTTTGTAATTCGAGTTTGTGTTGGCTTGTTGTGTTTATAACATTATTCGTGGTTTTGATAAAATGGTTTGAATTAGCATTGTTTGGTTTTTCATCAACTCCTGCATCATGTTTTGCATAGAGCTCATAAATTGGTTCATATTTTGTATAAAATTTTGCAGCATTGATTCAAGAGAATTTGAGCCATTTGTAATCTGATCGGATGAATTACATTTTAAGACATTTGCGTAACTTGCATTACTTGCTTGATTATTAAAATGTGTATTGTTTGTTGGGGCTGTGTAAGTTATGGTCTGTCTATTGATCGGTTGGAGACGTAGTTTATCTTTGATGGACATATATACTGGACAACCTCTGTAATTCGCGGTTACCTGCGTTACCACGAATTTGAAAACTTTTGTGATGTTCTTTTAATATTCGTGATTTTTTTGAAGCGGCAAATATTAAAAATTTCCATTAACATTATTCCAGCAAGATTCATTATATACTTTTGTGTTTTGTTTTATAGTAGTTCTAGATGCTCAACATCCAACATTAGTTTTATATTCTACTTTTTAGGGGTCTAGTTTGGTTTCTATAGAAGTATATTTTAAAACTTTTTATTTTTACATTATTATTTTATTTTATACTTTTTAGTTTTAAGTGAAACCGGAAGGTATTATAATTTCAGAAAGAGCATATAAGTGTAAACTCTTCTATCTATAACACAGTTGGTTTAGGAGTTGTGCGGCAGTAACCCGAACCAGTCCAAATGTTTTTGTAATCGGTAGGTGTCGTATTTCTTTATTTGCGAAAGAGTATCTAAGTGCAAATTTTCATGCCTGTAATACAATTGATTTTTGATATATGTCTGAGACGTGCTAGGAGTTGTGCGGCAGCAACCCGAACCAGTCCACATTTTCGAAATTGGTAACAGTCGTATTTCTTTATTTGCGAAAGAGTGTCTAAGTGTAAATTCTCATGCCATAACACAATTGGTTTTTGAAATATGACTGAGACTACTAGGAGTTGTACGGCAGCAACCCGAACCTGTCATTTGATAGCTTTGTAAAGTACCGTGTCCGGTTGGTTCTTTTATCATGAGTAACTGTGCAAAATTTCAGAACTCTCTCTTTAAATTTTTTAAACAAAATTATTTTTTTTCTTTTTGCGTTTGGTTTTAATATTAACAAAAAAATTCCAACCTATCACGAAAATATATAAACATATACACATATGTACATAAATATGTCCATATAGACACTGGCAAGTTAATATAAAATTATATACATAATAATAATCGATAATTGTATCTGTCAACATTTTGTCAGTTTAGTTGTTGTTTATAGTACGTTTTCAAGCTCATGTTTATGGATAAACAACTAGCTCATAAACCAGTCAAATGTCAAGTGTTCACAAGGTTTTTTGGAAAACCACCAGCTGTTTATTGTTTATATAAAATTTTTTTTTGTATTATCTTTGTGTAGAACTTAAGCTATTATAATTGGTATACGGTAAATGAATAAAATAAAAAAAAATATGGAGGATTTAAAAAAAATGATAATATCAGAGAAACAAATAAAATAATTCACATTTTAGTTTATTACCATACCCACTTTACTCACTTCAACATTTAGTTCTGAGAATCTTTCAAAAACGAAATACAAAAATATTCAATTTACAATTATATAAAAAAAATAATCATCATTTTAATTTATTATCTCTTTTTCCATTTGAATTTTTTACTTATACATATATAAAGCCTTATTATTTATACATTTTTAATATATAAAACTAATTAAATTAAGTGAATTAAAAATAAAAATGCATCTTTTACAATATCCTTTGTTTTAATTCTTCTGTTAACTTTCCATGTAAGTCTTGTAATTTCTCAATCATTTCTATAACTCCATATAATTTTTTTTCACTTTTTTCTAGTAAAGTTATACAAGATTGTCCAATTAATCGTGCTGATGATAATTGAGAATTTATACTTGATTTTTCGTTTTTTTGATGATCATTAATTGAAGCTAAACTAATTTCACACAAATTCACATAATTTCATCTATTCTTGGTATTTTGATTTCTTTTTCTTTTTGTTTTTGTTTTTTTTTGACAAATGACAAAATGAATTTATGACAAAAAAATCAAGGGTCATGCAAAAAAAAATTTAAAATCGACAAAAAATCAAAATTTCATGGTTGGGTTACATGTTTTTGAAGTGGTTTATGATATAAACACCTCGCTACTTGTTTATGATTTTCAGCAAATTTGTATGGGAAAACCACTACGTAAACAACCAGTTTATCATAAACAACATGTTTATCCATAAACATGAGCTTGAAAACGTACTATTACTGTTTGCTTTACTTAGATGTTTTGCTTTTTTGTTTTTGTAATAATGAATAGCTAAATAATAATTTATTATAATATATATTATTATATATAATATTTAATGATATATAATATATAATAATTTATAATATATAATAATATATAATATATAATAATATATAATATAATATTTTATATTATCGGTTTATTTTTTTTTGTTTTTTTTTATAATTTTTCACTTATCCGGAATTTAATTCGCGTCTGTACTTACTGAATCATCAAACGTGATCAAATTAATTGAAAAATCACTATTTGAACATTTTTACATAGTAAAATTAATTTTTAAAAGTATAATTTGAAGTTAATTGCTTATAATGTTATACGCCAAAATATAAACAATAATATTGTTGCCGTTGAATGAAGTCACGAATGTAGAAAGAGACAACCTACATGCGCAATATATTACCTTATAATTGTTTATACCATGGGTGTTACCCGCTACGTCTTGCCAATTCAATTCAAAAAATGACACAAATATTGACAGCTACAGCGCAGTGAATCATAAAGTATAATTTATGTCGGAAATTTAACAAATATTTCAGTTTGTTTTAAACGCAAAGTTTAGTTATATGATTTATAATAACAAATAACATTAGATTTTAAGTGAAAAATGCTTTGAGAACCGTTAAATTTCAATATATAAAAATAAAATCAGAATTCTAAATTATAAAATAACTTTAATAAACAACAAAACGCATAGACAACACAATGTAAAACATACACATGAACATTTTTTCTTAACAAATTCATTTGTCAGGTATTTCTATTACATTTTTCTATGGCCCCGTTTATACGAGGCGGAAATCTACCATCATGTTCATATGTAAAAACAAAGCTGGTAGATTTCTGCCATTGTCGCTTTCAGATTATTGAAATACCAAGATGGCCGCAGTGGAAATTATTGACAAAGAAATAACTAAATAAGTTTTTATTATTATTCTAGTGTCAATTCAACATTATTATTATTTGTATAATTTATTTTTTTTTTATTTTATTAATATTCGATACGAAAATTACGTTGTGAACAAAAATTTCCTTATTTATTGTGAATAAAAAACATAGATATATAAAATATAGATTGGCAGCTTGGTATTGCTTTATCTTTCTCTCTAATACATTAAAATATTAATTATTAAATGTCAGGTTCAACCAAAAATGAGCATATGTTTTTCAATATTTCAAATCAGATGATTTGATTTTATAAATTTAACAGCCATTTCTTAATATTTTGATGGTTTTGTAGAATAGATTCTTTTCAATTTTTTCTTATTGAATTTAAAATTAGTTTTGTTTTTTAACATTTTTATCTAAACATATTTACTAACTATTTATTTTTTATAGTTTTTCTGTTTTAAATATATTATTTATACGATTATTTGAAAATCATTTTATTTGATTTTATTAATTGCAATTTTTGAGCATTGGAAACCGTTTTCAAAAAAAATTAGAGGGGAAAACTTTAAATTTGATGGGAATGATAAACATTATATATATATATACATATAATACAAGTGATTAATATACATTGATTATTAAATAATAATAATAATACTTATAAATAATATAAATTTGTATAAATATCATATAATATGTATCAGCCCATGTATAAATTTAATTAATTATATTTATATAATTCTTATCAAGAATATAAATATATACGTACCAAAACATCTTTTTTTAACTTTACTTTTTGATTTGTTAATTATATATTATTGTGAATTTTGTATTAATATATACATATACATGTTTTTAAAAAAAAATTCAAAAAGAATTATTTAAATTAATTGAGATTTTACGTTAAAAATAATCCAATTATTAAAATTATTGTAATTTTATATTTTTTTTACTCTAAATCTTTTCATATTACTTTGGTGCGAAGATTCCATTTTCAAGGGAATAATTTGCAGTAGAAACTAAATTATTTGAATTAGATTTTTCAAAAACAGCTGACCAAAAGTGGATGAAAATTTTTATTCTAACTGCCAATCTATATTTTATATATCTATGATAAAAAATAATAAAAATATTTTGACACTGACATATTCCCAGAAAAAAAAATTTAAACGTCAAAAATCTACCAGAAATTTAATATTTTGGTAGATTTGCTTAAAATGTCCTCTCAGCTATAAATTTTGGTAGGTATCTACCCGTATAAACATGCATTATGAGAATGTACACTGTAACTGTATGCTGTATGTACATGACCGCAATTTTTCATAAAATTATTTGTTTTTATTTTTTTTATAATGAATATTGAGGAATCTATGATGGTGAAATAAATGTTTATAACAGTTATAACAGTTATAACGATTTTGTTATCAAATTTTAAAATTTCGTTGAAATATTTTCTATCAATAGATGTCAACTCAGTCCTGAAGAAAACTGTCATATTTTAACTTTGATTACAAAACTTTTTACTATGGATTGGATGTCTTATATTGTATAGTCATTGGGTTCGTTCAGTAGCATTAAACGGTAGATCTGGAATCCATTTTGGATCCATGTACCATATATCTGGCCACTGAACGCAATTCACCACAAAAATTTACCGCAATACTAGCGCCATCACCGGAAAATATAATGAGTACTTCTAAAAATAAATTTAATTTGAATGGAATAATATTTATTATCATACCTACATATAATTTATTTTTTATAACTCTTAATTTAAGTTTTATGTACATAAATCTTCCTTAAGAATTTAAATTTCCCACTAATTCAAAAAATAATGGCGATTTAAATTTAAAAACTTTCATAAAAAATATAAACATTTAATTTTTCTTACGGTAGATGTCACAACACTCAACATAAAAATTGTTGTTGTTCTTTTTACATATAAAAAGTCAGATCCATGAAATGTATCTAGATATTTTTCAGATCCATTTTAATTAACCGCGATACATTAACCGGTACATTTACCACACCGTTCAGTAAACAGATCCATGGATCTGTGGATTTCAGATCCAAAGGTTAATTTCACTGAACGCTACCATTGATACAATACTGATAATCTTGGAAATACCACAACTAAGCAAGCAAAATAAATAATTTTGTTGTGAAAAAAACAATATTTCAAAACACCAAAATAATAGCATCATAATGATCACATACATTTTTTTTAATAAGAATAAGAAATATAAGCAATAGTGTAGGTGTAGCAAAATTTACCGAATTTGCACATATTGCACACCAAAAAAAAATATCTTTTTTTCTTCATAATTCATAATTGGTTTTGCAGTATTATCGTATTATCAATATAACAACTATACAGAATAGATAATAGATGTACATATATGCCATATGCAGAACATGTTAACGTCTGTTTAGATACTACCTATGCAGTAATATACGAAATCATATGGTAAAGTAAATGTTTATAACAGTTTAAGAATTTACGATTTTATTTTCAATACAACGGTTTTTTATAACACTTTACTTTCGTGGTAATATTTTCTATTAATAGATGTCATGACAGTATTAAAGCAATGACTATACCAACTATACAACAAAAAAAACGGTTATATTAAAAATAAAATCGTTATAATTCGCAACTGTTATAAACATTTACTTAGATATGATTTCGTATATTACCAAAGAATATCCATTAATAAGAAGGTTCACTGGAATAAAATTTTATAATTTATCAATGTGTTGGTTACCAGTTTCCCAGTCGATTTCCAATATTGTAAGAAATAGATAGTAATAAGAATTAAATTTTTGAGAGAATTCAAAATACAAAGTGGAAAAAAAATGAACGAACGATTTTTTTTTATGTAACAAATATTGTATTTATTTTTAGTTCGTTTATTTCCAAATTATGATTTTTTTCAGCACCGCACACCAAACCCTTAACACGATGATGTTTTCTCATTTTCAAAACGTTTTTAAAAAATTGTATATAGAATAGTTTTTATAAAAACTTTTTTTTAAGCGTTAAGGTTGATTTATTTTTTTAGCGTTTTTGTAAGCGTTAGAGTTGATTGCATAAATTAAACAATTTAATCGATAAATTTCAACTTCTTTTGATTGTGTGATTTTAATAATAGTAATGCAATTCTATTAATTATTGTTATCCTTAATGCGATAAGTAATGATTAATGATATTTAATAATTAATAATATAAATAATATAATAAATAATGTAAATAATATAAAATAAAAAATTTTGAGCTGTGGTGTATCGATATGTTTTTTGCAGTAAATTAAATATTTACCCAAGTATCGAGGAACCTCAAGGGCTAGATTCGTGTAAAACGATAAAATGATAACAACTGTAAAAAAAAGTCATATTCCAATGAAAATATTGTTTAATTAATATCGGGACAGAATATTTTGAGAACTTAGCATATTTATTTTATTTTTAGCACATTCATTAAATTTAAAGAAATTTCTTGAACCTGCAAAAAAATAATTACATTTGTTAACCGCATAGTGCATATTCAAATTTTATATTAAAATAAAGATTTTGGAAATAATTTTTTTCTTTTCTTTTTAGGGGTTAACCAAATGTGATGATAATTTACACTTTTTAGCAAAATGTTTTCTGTTGAACCATCTTATTATTTCTGGGTTTGGTGGATGTGGTGTGGAGTGGTGGATGTTGAAGATCTAGAACTATTATAAGATAAAACGCAAAAGTATATAATGAATCTCAAAGTATATAAAGATTTCAGGCACAAAAAGTGGTATACTCAATTTTGAAATTCTGTTTAAAATATTCCAATGAGATATAAAAATTTAGCTTGCACTATCTTAATCTAATTGCTAATTTAGCTCGTGTGGAAATTGTTTCTCTCATTAGAGTTTCTTGCTTCTTAATTTGGCTTTCGGTCTAAAAAAAATTACTTTAATCTTCTTTGTTTAAAGATTTCGAAATTTAAAACTACCATCAGCTTATGTAAAATTTCGAAAGTATCTTGTTTTATTATCGTAAACATTTTAAAAGAGGAATCACCATCACTGAGTAAATCCTTAATCATTTTTCTTTCTACACCATGAATAGGGTTTTAGAAGAATATTGAAGTGTACACTGCCTTGGATTATAAATATTTTATATATTTTTGACATAATATTTGTATATAATTATACGCTCCTTATAACATGCTTCTATATATGTATGTATTTTAAAATCCTTTTTTCCACACCACACCGCTCTGTAAATTTTAATTCAATATTTAAAATTAGAGCCAAAATTATCTTTATTTTTTAAAAGATTTAAAACTATATGAGAATTACTTTTGTACAAAAGCCAGCTAATTAAATTAACTTTTGCTTCAATTTTTGATATTAAATTGTCAAAATTAAAAAAAATTTCCCGAACTTGCGACAATTTTTGGAATCGCATTAGGTACTAAATGCTGCCTTTTAGAACTTTCTGTTTTGTATCTAACCTAAATTTAAAATTATAAGACCATAATAAAACTTAAGTATTAAAACCATGTTTTATTACATCTTACATATTATTATTTCAATTATTAATTATCAATTATAAAAATATTGAAAATATGATTTTGGTTTTACATTTTTAAGAAATAAAAGAATTCGTATTCTTACTTTTTATTTTCGTATTCTTAAAAAGTCACCTTCATTACAAAACCAAAAAAAATTAAATTTAAAAGAAAAACTGAAATATGTAATTTTCACCCATATTCTCTTAGACCCATCGTTGACGAGAAGAAAAAATTCATCTCGTCTCGTCTCGCTGAATATGCCTTTCTGTTAGACACTCACCCATATTCTGTTAGACCCATCTCGCGAGATCGCGTGAGAATATCTCTGACGAGATAGTTTTGTATTCTGTTAGACCTTTGCCGAGACGAGATAGCCATTTTTTATCTCGTCAAAAATTGTAAGCGATAGAGTATCTCGTCAAAGTATTTTGTGTTCTTTTTATCAAAAAATTGAATTAAATAAATAAATTGAATAGATAAAATAGTTAAATAAAGATTAATAAACAGTTTTTCATTATTGTTTTTGCATTATTATTAAAATTGTGTTTGTTTTTTGAAAAAAAAAAACCATCTTTACTATTACTGCTTTACTACGTTTATGTACTAAACTACAAAATATATTTAAAACATAAATGTATTTATATTTATTTTTCATTTAAAAAATATTTTAAAACAAATAGTAAGTTAGTGGGGTTAACACTTTCCAAAAATTTTATAAATCATATTTCGTTTTAAAATTATCAGTACTACCAACAAATAAAATGTTCTATCGCGCCACTTACAGTGTCTAACAGAAAGGCATATTCAGCGAGACGAGACGAGATGAATTTTTTCTTCTCGTCAACGATGGGTCTAACAGAATATGGGTGACTGTAAGCGGCGCGATAGAACATTTTATTTGTTGGTAGTACTGATTATTTTTTACTATCAAAAATAATTATTGGTATATAAACGAAATATGATTTATAAAATTTTTGGAAAGTTTTAGTGGGGTTTTAGTATTACTTTTAAAATATTTTTTAAATGAAAAATAAATATAAATGTTTTAAATATTTTTTAGTTTAGTACATAAATAGTAGTAAAACAGTAATAGTAAAGATGGTTTTTTTTTTTCAAAACAAAACACAATTTTAATAATAATGCAAAAAAAATAATGAAAAATTGTTTATTAATCTCTATTTAACTATTTTATCTATTCAATTTATTTATTTAATTCAATTTTTTGATAAAAAAACACAAAATACTTTGACGAGATACTCTATCGCTTACAATTTTTGACGAGATAAAAAATTGCTATCTCGTCTCGTCAAAGGTCTAACAGAATACAAAACTATCTCGTCAGAGATATTCTCACGCGATCTCGCGAGATGGGTCTAACAGAATATGGGTGTTTGTCTTATGAAATTTTGTCCTATGTAATTTTGTGATGTAACCATATAAATTATATTTGATATTTTTTAAATTTGATAAATATTTTTTAAATTTATTTTATAAATTACCAAACTATTTTTTCTAGAAGTTATTTGATTTTTTACTTGAGATTCAACTAATTCATTTTTAAGCAAAAAATCGTTAACGGTCTTTGTGTATTACCCACTGGTATAAAATAAAACATTTTTCTAACTAAAAATTTTGGTTGTGTTTATTTTCTTTTTACTAAATTAGCGCTAAAAAATACGAGTCCAAACTTCTTTTTTTGGAGAAATAAAATAGAAATTCTAAATTTTATTTCAATACTAAATTTAGATTTTGAAAGTGAAAATTAATATATTAAAACTTGATTTTAAAATAAATTTTTTTATCTGATTTTTATCATGTTTTTTAAAAGCTTCTTCAAAAAATTACAGATATAAAAAATAACTGATATTTTATTTGGTTTCATAAATGACTCGGTAAAAAATGTTAGGAAAAAGTGATTAATTGATTTAATGAAAATAATAAGTTAAAATATTTCGAGTTGAAATGTGAAATGTTTTAGAAAATTCTTCAAATTTTCGTTTTATGTAAGTTTCAACATATTTGGGGATATTTTAACTATCTTCATCTTTTGAAATTTACTCTATCTTAAACTGATATAATTGGTAAATTTTGATAAAATTTTACGATAAACAAGAAAAAAAAATGAACGTCAAAATCATATCACTGTGTGAATAAATTAGTTAATTTATCTGCAATAAATTCTTGTAAGAAGCATGTCCTGATATATTGTAGTTCCTGATAGACGTAGTAAACAAAATGGCATCTTTATAAACAAAATTCAATAAAATATCTTTCGTATAACAATTTAAAACTTTATTTTATTCATAAATAGCAATTCTACTATGTAATCACAAAACATACATATATGTAATAAAGAACAAAAAAGATAATACATACATAAATCATTTTCTTCTAAAGATTTGCACAAATATTTCTTTTTAAAAAAAAATAATTGTTTTATTTTTTAATACATAATTATTATGTATTTCAGTTTTGACTTATATTTTTGCCATGTTGAAAAAATTGGCATTATATTTTAATATGACTATAAACGACAACTATTGTATGAAGTTTATTACTTTCTTTCAAAAATTTGTTGACTATAACGGAATTGTGACTACAAACGCTTTTGATTATAAACGAATTAAAATACATAAAAAAATATTAAAAAAGATGATGCCAGTAAAATTGTTGACTAAAAACGAATTGTGCCGAAAATTTCACCAAAACTCGGTTATATTGGTTATATGAATAGATTTAAAATTATTTGGTTTTGTAATTATAATTACTTTTTTTATTAAAGAAAAAGTAAGAATAATTATTTTATTGTTTAAAAATATAAAACAAAAAATCATACTTTTAATAGATACGTTATCAATTTAATCATACGTTGGATGGCGCAATAGGTAGAGCCTGCAGTAGGTCTGCCTTTCAACCGAAAGGTCCCAGGTTCGATTCCGGATGAAGCAAAAAAATGCTTGAGAATATAATCTGGTAACAAATTAAATAAAATGGTTCTATTCTATTTAAGAAGGCTTAGCTCCTGACAATAGCAGTAGTTTTCCACATTTAATAAGTTAAGCCAGTAATTTCATAAATAAATGCTCGAAATATTGTAGATATTGTAGTATGAATTTGCAGTACCGTACTTAATTAAGCACCAAAAGGTAAGTCCTAAGTTATTGTCAAGAGCATACAAAAAAAATTAATATCAAATTTGGAATAATAAATTGTCAAAATCTTTAGTTGAATAATAAGTTCCTATTCGAAATAGGATTTTTGTTTTAAATTTTTAAGAAATATAAGAATTAGTATTCTTACTTTCTTTAAGAAAAAAATTAGCTTCATTACAAAACCAAATAATATTTAAATCTTTTATAAAAATTTAAATATGTAATTTTGTCCATATGTAATTTTGTCTAATGTAATTTTGTCCCGACACTCTTCCTTCCTATATCACAGCAAATATCAATTGATAGAATAATGTTGAAGCAAAAACTATTTTTAAAAATCGATATTATTGGTAATGCATATATGTATGGCTATGTACATAACATACATAAAACTACTAGTAAATATCAAATTTCAAAATAAAAAACTTTTTTAAAAACCTTTCTCAACAGTCTTATTATACAAAAAAAAAAAAATTTCCAAAATTTATTTTAACTTTTATATTTTAAAGTTATTTAAAAAAAATATACTAAAATTATATGTATATAATTTCGAAAAATATCAAACATAATAAAAACAAAAAAAAAAAACACATTCACAGATTTTCAGGAGATAATACAAAAACTAAAATGAAATAAAAAATTATATAAAAATAATCATAAATTAATTTTATAAGAAATTATTTTTAAAAAAACATTTCTATTTATTTGATTTTAAGTTAAGTCTTCCAGGTCGTTTAAGTGAACCCAGACTTCCAGATGATGGTTCATCTAAATTATCAGTATTTTTAAGTGATTTCGAAAATTTATTTCTTCTAGCTCCAACAACTGAAAATACAAAATAATGAAATTTTATGATATAATTATTTTTAATAAAAACCTCTATCGCTTCCAATTTGCTTTTGTACTGCAACTGTAGCTGGTTCTTCATCTTTTTCTGTTTCATCTTGTGGTTTTGGTGTTGTTTTTTCAACAGCTGTTATGTTAAATATGTTTAAATTTTAAATTGCATTTTAATTTTTAAATAATTTATTACCTTTTCCTTTTTTGGAATTTTGTTGTCTTCTTTTTAAAGCATTAAGAAGATCCTCATTACTTCTGAATGGTCGTACAATTGGACCAATTTTCTTAGGAGATTCTATTTTATTAGTAAAAAAAATATAATTAAATAAAAATAAATAAAAATTTTAATAATTTGGATTAAATTAAATTTATTTCGGACATCGATGCACTTTACTAGTTTTATGGAGTACATTTAGAAAAAATTAATCATGATATTAAATGTAAATTAAAAAATTCAATAAATAAATTATAAATATTATATGCAAAATAAAATAATTTTATTTAACCTGTTGATGTAGTTGTTGATGTTGATGACACAACATCTTGTTGTTCTTTTTCAGCTTCATCTAAATCTTGATCATATTCTTCATCGCCAACTTCACCTTCTTCATTTTCTTGTTCTAATACAGGTGCTGCAGTTGTTGTTGATGTCTGTTTACTTAGTGGTCCACCTGGTCTGCCACCAGGTCTTCTTAATAATATATTTCTTTTATTACCATCATCTTCAGAATTGACAAATGCAATACATAAAATGCTAGTAATAAAAACTATAAAGAAATTTCTAAAAAAAAAATTAAAAAATTGTTTTATTTTTTAAATATAAAAAAAAAAAATTTATAATTAATTTTATATTAATCAAATCCAAAATTGAATCATTCTTATATTATGTAGCTACTTATAAATAGAACTAACGGTATATTAACATAATTGTAACAGGTTTTTATTGAATAAATAAATATAATATATGCAACATGGGAAGTATAGTATATTCAATTTTTTATTTTATTTGCAGGGAGTTAAAATTGCCTTAAGATCATAAATACTTGATCAAAAATACTTTAGCTTTTTCCATAGTAAAATCCAATACATACAAAGTTGTTGTCACCACTATCACATTAAAATACATATCTTCACTTGAAACTAGCAATAATATTATATCTAATTCAAGTAATTATCATAAAACTCAGGCATAAAAATATTAAAAATGACATTATAGGTATGTATATTACATATTCATTCAATAATAATTTAAATTACAACAATACAAAAAAATGAAAAATTTCTCGTGTCCTTCACGTACTCAACTATATGGACTTTCACTAAAATAGACGACATTCGAAAATATTTATTACAATTTTTAAATATGCATAGTAATAAAAGTGCATTAGTGAGAGTGATTTTAAAATAACAATTTTGAACTAAAAAATGCATCTTGTAACAAAATATAACGACAAAATATTTTAAATGAATAACCTACAAAATAACCGAATGACAATCCTAATGAAATAAAAAACAAAATTATTACTTAAAATTAAATTCCAAAAATTTTTTTTTTAAATTGTTCAATTATGTCATGTGGCGCCTAATATTTTTTTTCTTCAATTTTTCGTAAAAATTTTAATTACATTTTCACTTCAAGTGAAATCACGCAATGTAATACTGATACTGTAGTGTATAGAATCGCAGTCATATTATTGGTGGCTAAACAAGTCATTACGGATATTTACAGATATTATTTATAGCAGTACTAAAATATGGCCATGTCCAATATAATTTTATTGAACATTTTTTTTTATAAATTATATATATGTATATATATAAATATATATCGCAATATATATACAAATATCCAAATATATATGCATTCCAGGTTAAAAAAATTTTGAATAAAAAAAACACAAAAACTACATTGTTCGGCTTTAAAATAAACTAATACCAGTATAAAAACCAGTCTTTTTGTTCTAAAAATATTTCCAAGTTAAAAATAAATAAAAACTCAAGGAAAAATTAAATGGCAACAATTAATATAATATTTTGTAGGTATATGTTATTAAAGTTACTAGATAAATTCTGGTCACCATCATATATCAAGTAAGGCTCGACAAGATCAACACCATTAATACAAACTACGATATATTATTACAAACCTTCTAAAAGTAAAAAATCTAGCATGATTGAATTCAAGAAGGTAAAAATTCATATGCATTTTATCGTTATACACATAAATTATAAAAATTAATAAATAAAATACCGGTAACTTTCATTTATGTGCATAAGTACGTATCCCTAAATGGATAAACGTACAATAATTTAATACAACATTTTTTTCATTAATGATTTAGATGATTTAATAAAATATTTTTTTGAAATTATAATATATTACTTTTGTTTCCTATCACCTGAAAACAATTAAAATATAATTTCCTTGTTTAATTGTGGATTATTTTGAGAAAAAAACTTTAATAAATAAATTTTTTAAATATTTTTAGGTTTTTTTTAATGATCAGCACACTTATGTACGGCTTGGTCCTGATATGACAGAATACGATTAGATAGTAAGTTTCTGTAAATTGTATGTTGAATGTGGAAACATATCAGATGGAATATGAATCCACATTTTTAAAGTTTGAGCTATGAACGAATTTCCGTAACCTGTCTTATGGCATCTTGGGATCTTTTTTCACGTTGAAATTGTTTGAGTGGAGAAAGCATTGCTCTAATATTTGCTGAGCATGTGTTCAGCTTTTGCTGATATGTTTGTATTTAAGTTTAGCAATGCTATAACTATTCCTTCTGTATTCAGATCTGTTCAGTTTAACTTTCTTAAAAGCTTTTTTTTTTTACTTAATACCTTTAACACAGATATTATTAACCCACGGAGGGAATGCCTTTTTAGATTACTAATAATATTAGTGGCGAGGTCAACGTGTCGCGACTGAAAGAAACAACTAAACTTTAGTAAAAAGTTAGTGAAAGCATCCTTTTTGTTTTAATTTAGTCTAATTTAATATAATTTAAGTAATATTATTAATAAAATAATTTCATAAATAATTTGCTGAATATACGGTTCTTAAGTACTTAAGAAGTACTTAAAGACAGAGTTCTTAAGTACAATAAATTTATGTAAAATTACATATTTCAAATGCATATTTGCTTTTTGCTGTACATTAGAATATTAGAGTAGAGATCCCCCCCAGTTTGTAATATAACGTCTACGCAAATTGTCTAAACTTTTTATTAGAGACTCAAATCCTTATTACAGAGTTAGGTCAAATAACATTACGTTTATATTTACGTAAATTACATAGAATTCCTATTATTTTATCTTTGAAAATTCTACGTCTATGTTAACGTAAATTTAATAATATCTAACAATTACAATCGCAATTACTGTATGAATGGGTACTTAACTTAGATTTTATGTAAATTTAAGTATCAAAAAAAGTTTCAATAATGTCATATCAATATCATTTTTTGTTTCGAGTTCAAAGGAAGCCACTTGGAAAGGAAGCTAGCTGGACATAGTTTCTAGAATAATGTGGTATCAAAAAGAAGGCAAATATATAATGATGCACAAAAGCAGTTGTAAATCAGAATTGAGATAGGACATTTTAAAAACATAAACAATAACACATCATTATGTAGAAACAACCATAAAAAAATGTGATGATGATCTATATTATACATACAGAGCATGCATATCAGCTTTTTAAGAGCAGAAGGAGCCGTTTAAGCTCTATCGATTGGTGATATTTTCAACCTCCGGAAAGGACCGAAACAGGTACTTTTTGATGCAAATTCGGATTCTACGTCAGTCTTCAATAATAATAATAATAATGTCCCAACAACCAATTTCCCCTCCCGTGCCGAGCACGCTGGAAGTCAGTATTTTCATTACTAATACTATTTAGCATATTACTAGGAGTGTCATATACAAAGCCATCACAGTGCTTGAAAGAATAAAACTTTTTTTATTAAAAGTAGTTTATTTATTTGATAGATTGTCAAAAAAAAAATCTCACTTTTATAAAAAGTTTTTAATAAATTAAAATATTCAATATGTAATACTGTGACGAGCATGCACTCTGATGAACTATCATTAATTAAACATTAACACTTATTATTATATTTTTAATTTTAATTCCAAAAAAGAATACAAGCACGTGATAACCCTAAATGAAGAATGTGTTAGTAAGGGAAGAATTGGTTCAGGAAATGCTTAACACAAGTATGCCAACAAAAGGAGGATTAAAGACAGCAAAATTAGTTAATTAATTATTATTTGTTGATTAATAAATAGATAGAATAATGAAAATAAAAATAAAACCCAAAAACGCAAAAAAACGGCTAAAAACGGATCTAATAACTTTCCAACATGTCAAGGAAAATCAAAGAATAAAATCAATAGGAAATAAGCTCACAATAGGAAATAAGCTCACGAGTCAAAAGTTAAAGCACTTGAAAATCTTCAACAATTAAAAATTATATAAGAGATTTAGCCTGTCTTACAGCATGTTAAGATAAGCTAAATCGAAATTTTGAAATTTTAAATGATGCCGAAGAAGCATTAGTCAATTTTTTTAGGATTAAAATTAAAAGAAACTACAAAAAAAAATGCAACACATTCAAAACAAAATTAGTCAAAGACACAAAAATAAACGTAATTTGTATACACTTTCTCACTTGACAAATTTGCAAGTATCGATTTATTAAAAAAAAATGTTTCTTTAGCAAAGACTTTGTATGTATGATTAATGAGTTGCTCTTGAAAATTTGTTGTTTGCGTTGTTAACAATTATAAAGTACCTAGAATACATAGTGTTTACTCAAATGAAAAACTAGCAACTGCAGGGTTTAAACACATGAGTAGCGAGGGTTTGGAGCACCCTTCTTATGCGTAATCGTTGCCGGACAAAAAAAAAGCAATATCTTTTTTATCACGAGTGGGGGACGTATATTAATGCATATGGAAGATTCCGAATTTCGAGGAATTTTAGAGTTCATTACAAAATCAGAGTTATACACATTTTACAGAATTATTTATGTTTATATATTGTTATTTTTAAATTTTGCCAAATAGATGTTTAGATGTTTTACAAAGACCCGTTTTGACAATAAATGGTTTTTGCGAAACAAGTTTTTTGTCAAGTGATTTTTTGAAATGTGAGTTTAGGTTTACTGCGCTATATCCCTTTTTTATATTATAAATTTGGATTTATTTTGAGGTGAAAATTTTTATTTTCTTGTTTTTTTGGCATTGTTGTATAATTTTATTATTGGTTATCTATCAATAAATCCTCCTCTATATGTAAAATTTCCAATAATTGAGAAAGATGTCTTGTTGTTGTTATCATTGCTCATTGTTATTAATTTATTACAAAGTGTTCAAAATTAATAAGATTATTATTGGAGTAGGTTACAATGGTAATATTAGTTGGGATGTACTCCTGGAGATGTATAATTTGGATGAAAGTAATGTGAATGTTAAAATGAGTCTAAATTTAAGAAAAAGGCATATGGACAGTATAAAAACAGTAAATAAAAAGAATTACTTTATATTAGGAGTAGTTCTTTTAATGGGCTCCCTCCAAAAAATAAAGAATTTCTGTATAATAGGATTATTTCTTACAATTAATGGTATCTATACTTAGTCTAAGTGAGGATCTTTTCTCCTGTAAAAATCTAGATATAAAATTCTTATTAACATCGCGAAAAAACCAGCACCCTATTGAAAATTTGTTTATCCACCTACGCTTAAGAGGCGATAATAGTAAAAATCCCTCCGTGACCGAATTTAATTGGAGCATTGCGCGAATTATGTTAATGCATATCGTCATATTTATAATTTAGCCTTACACTGTCGATTCTGAAGAGATGCTTGAGATGAAATAATACATAGATGAAAATGTAAATGATAAAGAAAGTGCAGGTGGCCTGAATACGCATCAAGCCAAGCCAGCCAAAATATATTTCGTTTGATATTGAAGTTTCAAAATAATATCTAACAAAATAAATTGCTCCAAGTGAATGACTAAATATGATTCTTAATTGGTATTCTTAATAATGAATTAGTAAATATTATCAGAACAATTAATAAAACACAAAAATTTTGATAGTTTGTCAGTCACCTAGTCATGAGTTCTTTGAAATTTGTGATACACATTTTAATATAATGAAACATTTCTTTGATAATTATACCCATTACACAGATGGGTAAAAAACCAAAAATTATTATAATATAGCACGAAATACTGCTTTTACCATTGTCAACCATGATATATAAAACATAACCAAAATGATTTGATAACAAACGCAACCATAAAGAAACTGACAGTTGAACGGGAGATAGAAGAAATTCTGCATTCGATCATTGATTATAATTGTGATTGGTTCATTTTGCATTTTGCCTAATTAATAAGAAATATATTCTAACTAATAAAAGAATGTAAAATAAAGAAGTATTATATTTATGTTTAATAATTGTTTTTCAATCATTTTACAATTCAGAAGTGGGATAAATAAATCCAAGCAAAAGCGAAAATCATAACTAAAAGGTTGAGGTTATGAAAAATTGAAGCACATGGTGGTAGTATTAAAGTGTACGTATAATTGGGAATTGCTAAACGAGATAACCTAAATTTATCGAGAACGTAAAAGACAGAAATATTATTGATACCTTAAAAAAAATGGAACGTGAGGAATTAAATAAACGAACGGTTAAAGAATTAAAAAATCTACTAAAAAATTTAAAGTTATCACAAAATGGAAATAAGTCATCATTAATTAATCGGTTATTAAATATTGATGATAATAATAGTAGAAATGAATCAGTTACGTCAATAAGAAGTGAAGCACGAACGATCGTAGAGAATGTTGGAAGTGATTCGGCACGTAATGTCACCTTCAACTCACCAGTAATAAATACATCAACGCCTGTAATGAATTGGAACGGACAAGGAAATTTTTTAACCTTCGGACCAAGAGAATTAATGGAAATTCTTCCTGAGTTCAATCCGGAGGATAAAAAAAGTTTAACGGCAGAAGAATGGTTAAAGCGAGTAGAAAAACTTAAAACATTTTATAGTTGGGAAGATCCATTAGTCCTAATTTCAATTGGACCAAAGTTCAAAGGATTAGCTAGAGCGTGGTATGATCGTACAGATGATTTTTGTACATCATGGAGTGATTTTGTAAAGCAGTTTAAAGATAAATATATGCCAATTGTAAACGATGCCGACATACATATGGGTATGCTAGGAAGAAAACGTAAAAATGACGAAACGCTAATGGAATATGTCGCGGAGATGTCACGACTCGGAAATAAGGGTAATTTAAAGGAGAATGCCATTGTTAAATATTTTATTTTAGGCATGCGTGATGAGCAATTATATGCAGCTTTTCAAGGACAACGTATTGACACGATAGCAGAATTGCGTGATAGAATCTCTTGGTGTGAAAGTTTTAGAACCACAAATATAAGGGAAGTAAAACAAAAACAGAATACATTTCAGCAAAAGCCGACTTTCAAATCGATTACATCTGAAAATGCCAACAACGAACAAAGAACACTGAAGGAAGAAAAATTTAAAACGTCAACGCAGTGTTTTAATTGTTACCAGTCAGGTCATTTCGCCAGAAATTGTCCTGCACCACAACGTCGATCTCGTTGCACCAAATGTAATCGAGTGCATAAACGAGGTGAACCCAGTGAATGTCCAGATGTTTCACGAGTAGGAGTTATCGAATATTCAAAATCAACACCCTATCATAAGATTGTAATGGTTAATAATAACGAAATGGTAGGACAAATAGATTGTGGCAGTCCTCTTACGCTGATTGCAAAAGAATATGCTGATAAATGTTTAACTGATCGAAAAAACTGTAAAGTCAACTTCGCTGGATTCCTAGGAGGAGAATATTGCTCAACTGAAAAGTCAAATGTCGAACTAATCATCAATAACGTAAAATTAAGAATAGATGTCTATGTAGTAAACAGTAAATATATGCCCGTACCATTGTTAATAGGACGCGATGTGCTAGATCGCCCAGATGTAAAATTTTATAAAGAGAACGGAGAAATAATTATAGAAAATAAATGTTCTGAAAAAGAAGTTAACTGTGAAGTCAAACGTGTAGTGAAAGAGGATGAAATAAATCAAGGAACGTCGAACGCAAAAGAACGAGAATCGTTAATCAAACTATTAAACAATTTTAATGAATTGTTCCCTAAAAATATGAAACAACTAGGATTAACTAAAGAAATCGAGATGAGTATCAAATTAACTGATCAGAGACCAGTACAACAAAAACCATTCCGAGTGCCATATGCAAAAAAAGAAATTATCGATGATAAGGTAAACGAATTAATGGAGAACAACATAGTAACCCATTCAACTTCAAATTATTCGAGTCCTGTATTATTAGTAAAGAAAAAAAATGGAGAAGAACGTCTATGTATCGACTATCGACAATTAAATTTAAAAATTGAAAAAGAAATTTGCCCCACACCAAATATCGAGGAAGAATTACAAGTGGCCAGTTCTTATAACTATTTCACCAGTCTTGACTTAAATAGTGGGTATTACCAAATACCAATAGAAGAAGAATCTCGTAAGTACACAGCCTTTATAACATCAAAGGGTTTGTTTGAATTTAAACGAATGCCGTTTGGGCTCAAAAATGCCCCAACTGTCTTTCAAACACTTATGTATAAATTAAAAAAGGAAATAGATATAGATATCCAAATTTATATGGATGATATTTTAATCGGAAGTACAACAGTGGAAGAAGGGTTACAAAAATTAAAAATAGTATTAAATAAAATTAGAGAATTTAAATTAACATTAAATTTAACGAAATGCAGTTTCTTACAACAAACAATAGAGTACTTGGGTCATCATATTTCACCTAGCGGAATATCACCTGGCTCGATAAAAGTAAAAGCAGTACAAGAATTTAAACAACCAACGAATGTCAAAGAAGTACGTCAATTTCTAGGACTATGCAGTTATTTTAGAAAATTTGTACAAAATTTTACTAAAATTTCAAAACCAATTAACGAATTATTAAAAAAAGATAGCCAGTTTATTTGGTCTCAACAACAAGAGATAGCTTTCAATACGTTGAAACAAATTCTGTGTAGTAAACCATTATTAACCTCATATGATGTAAGAATGATTCATGAAGTTCACACCGATGCAAGTTCAGACGGTCTTGCTGGAATTTTATTACAACAAGACGGGAAATACTTAAAACCAGTCGCATACTTTAGTCGAACAACAAGCGAATGTGAAAATAAATTTCATAGCTACGAACTGGAGGCTCTAGCGATAGTTGAATCGTTGGAGCGTTTTAAATACTATTTATTAGGAAAACGTTTTACTGTAGTCACCGATTGCGCATCTTTGAGAACAACTATGTCAAAAAAAGAATTAATCCCAAGGATTGCACGGTGGTGGCTAAGACTTCAGGAGTTTGATTTCAATTTGGAGCATCGTAGTGGCAGCCGCATGATTCATGTTGATGCCTTGAGCCGTGCACCTAACGAAAAAGTGGTTAATGAACCTGAAACCGCTTCTCTGAAAATAATGGGAGTCGAAGTTACCCGACTCGACTGGCTGTTAACTATGCAAATACAAGATCCTGATTTGAAAACTATAATTGACAATCTACGTTCAGATAAAGTAGATAAACATCTTGCTAACGAGTATTGTATTGACAATGAACGTTTATTTAAAAAAATCAATCAAAATAAAAGGTGGGTGGTGCCAAAAATGGTACGTTGGAGAATAGTTCGTGAATGTCATGATCTCGTCGGACACCTTGCTTTAGAAAAAACACTTGAACGTATTCAACGATGGTATTGGTTTCCACGCATGAGGAATTATGTGTCAAAATACTTAAGGGCTTGCGTCGAATGCTGTTATAATAAGAAGCCGGGTGGAAAAACGGAAGGGGAGATGCATTTCGATGAAATTGAACCAATACCTTTTCATACTATACACTTGGATCACTTGGGACCGTTCCCTAAAAGTAGTAAGGGGAATATGCACGTGTTGGGAATTTCAGACCCATTTAGCAAATTTGTAATATTGCGAGCTGTTAAGTCTACAAATACGGCTTCAGTATTAAAGGTGTTAGACGAAGTAACAGAATATTTCGGTACACCAGCACGGATCATCACTGACCGAGGAACGGCATTCACTGCAAAATCGTTTGAAACATATTGTAAAGAGCATTCCATGAAACATATTAAGACCGCCGTACGAACACCTAGGGCCAATGGCCAAATTGAACGAGTCAACCGAACGATCTCGACAGCTATAGCTTCTTCAACAATTAATGAACGTAAATGGGATCAAGAACTACGAAATATCCAATGGTCTCTGAATTCTATGATATCTTCCACAACAGGTCGTACCCCACAGGAAATAATATTCGATTTTAAACCCCGCGACATCTTGAAAAATAAAATTATATTGGCGTTACATGATGAAATAACCGACGAAGATCGTCAACCATTAGTAGTTGTCAGGCAGCAGGCCGCTGAAGAGATCATGGCCGCACGACAAATGTGGAAAGAACGATTTGATAAGAAACATAGGCAACCAACAAAATACGAAGTGGACGATTTAATAGTAGTGGAGAATGAACCAAATAGTACGGGACAGCCACGGAAAATACAACCGAAGTTTAAAGGACCATATGTAATAACAAAGGTTCTGGAAAATGATCGTTATTTAGTTGAAGATATTCCCGGAGCTCCAAGGAAAATACGTCGATATGCTGGAGTTTATTCTCCAGACAAAATCAAGAGGTGGTGCATCCCGGAACCAGACGATGAAATCGAGGACGATTCCAATTTTCAGGATGGCCGAGTTGTCAACCATGATATATAAAACATAACCAAAATGATTTGATAACAAACGCAACCATAAAGAAACTGACAGTTGAACGGGAGATAGAAGAAATTCTGCATTCGATCATTGATTATAATTGTGATTGGTTCATTTTGCATTTTGCCTAATTAATAAGAAATATATTCTAACTAATAAAAGAATGTAAAATAAAGAAGTATTATATTTATGTTTAATAATTGTTTTTCAATCATTTTACACCATAAAAAATGGATTGATTTGTACATTAAAGTTCATTCTTGTTAAATAATGAAATTATACAACAATGCCAAAAACAAACAAGAAAAACAAAAATGCGCACATATTCAAAATAACTAATATCATAAACAAAATGAAAGAATCATGTTTTATAGAATAAATTTATAATATTAATAATTAATGATATTGATAAAAAAATTTGATCTGTGGTGTATCGATATTTTTTGTTATAGTAAATTGAATATGTACCGAAAAGTTGAGGTATAGTTAAAGTTCAAAAGACCAGAATCGTGTGATCGACTATATAAAATAATAACCGTTATAAGAAATTCATATTCTGATGAAAATGTCAATTTATCAAGACAGTATATTTTGAGATATTAGCAAATCAATAATGCATTCACAGTTTTTATTTTTCAATTCAACTAAAACGTAAATTTTACAAGAAGAATTGAAAAGAACAGAAAACCAAAATTTCATTTGTATAACTATATATGCATACTATATATTTTGGTATGGTATATCTGTATAATCTAATCTAATCCAATACTATTTATATAAATTGCTTAAACACAAAAATAATATTAGAATAAGAAAAATAAAATAAATTCAGAACAAAAAATATCTAATTTAGAACTGGATTATCCAAAACTGAACACCGATCAAAATCCTTTTGAACAAATAAGTTCAATTAATTTGAATGGAAACTACTGAATACAAAAAAGTGTTCTATTCGATCGTTCTAGAACATTCTAGAACAGTATACTGAACAAACCCAATAATTAAAAGTGTAAAGTGTAAGCCATAATGAACTTTAGCTGACCGGAAATCTACAATTACATGTAAATTGTATTGTGCACCCACCCATAATAGGAATATCAGAGAATTTCGTCAAGTTTTCGTTAACTTTGTCCAGTTTAAGGAAAGTGCGATTTCATTCGAATATTCTGTACGGAAATTTGACATTTGATTTAGGACCTGTTATTACTTAATAAAAATTTGTGACATATGTATAATAAAATAATTTAATTATTTAATAATTTACATACTTCATAACTAATTAATTATACATAATAATAATAACAGGAAAAAAAATAAAAAACATTATTTAAAATATATTTAAAATAACACTGAAAACAAAATCGTGAAAACCAAATCCGATTAATAAATTTTAAAATATAATATGTATGTATGAAAAACAAAATTAAAATAACAAACAAAATATAATTTATATTTAACAAAACTTCAGTTTATCTACGTATTTTTCATTTACATTTAGCAAATTCAGCAAATGTCAGAATCAATTAAGTTAGCTAAAGTCTATTATGAGTAACTAAAACAAAACTTTAGTTGGCTTTTCGTTTAGTTTTCACATTAGCTTAAGCCAACTTAAGTTCATTATGGTTGGGCCTTAATCTAGCAGAATAGCATACATATGTATAATGTATGCACATTTTTGTTAAATTCCCAAAAAAAAAATATTAAAATTTTTAATTTTTGTGTTGAAAGTTTATTATTATCTTATATATCAATACGTTTAAACGTCTGTTAAACTTTTCACAAAGCTTTTACAACACGAAGCCTTTTTCAACTAGATAGACAACCATATTAGAACCAGAACTATTAAGAATTACGATAGTGTGAAAAAAGCTAAGCCGGGAAAGCTAGTCATTTATTAGTACTTGAAGTTATGATAAATAATAATAAATAATAATTTTTTTAATTGGAAAGTGGTGCATATTTTGCTGGAATTCTTACAGGAATTCTGACTTTAGAATTTTAAATTAAGGAAATTGTTTTTTTCCTGTACGGAATTTTTTTCGTTCTCTAAACGTTTTCTCCCAAGTAGGTTTTAGGCATCGAAATTTTGACCCTGATAAATACTTTGTAAAAACTTTTGTGAAAAAATCAAATACATAGATGTGATTAGCTTTACTACAGCAGGTGCTTGTCGGCATCACAATGTAGAAAACGAGAAGGCGGTCGCAGGCCTCTAGTGTGTACTTTTTTTCCTATTGTTGTTGCTACATACGGTGTGCGGTTTTTTATGTTTTAATATGAAACAGTAAGATTGTAAAAATGTCCCATCTTATTTCTTATTATTATACGATAAAACTACTCAAACGCACTGCAGACTTCTCTATTTCTCACCGACAATTAAAAGTATGGTGAAATATGAGTAAACATTATTTATATCAAAATAATGTTTAATATATTCCACAAAAATCTAAAATCTATCTAGATTATCAGAAAAGTTTTACGAAAGATTGAGAAATTTGAATTTTTAATTATATAATCCATAATTAAAAATAATGCCTCAATATTTACATGTTGAGATAGACGAATCTTTTGCTATACATTTTTTGATTTCGTTAATTTATTTAGCAAACAACAGGAAGCGTTGATTATATTTCACAATACATACTTAAAAACAGGTATTACGACTTTTAAATAATAAAATTTAAAAAATTTTATAATACTTAAAATAAAACGAAAAAGCCTAATATATAATGAATTAGCCTCCAGAAAAATAACTAAAAAAACAAAGTACAATGAAATATACAATTTCCAATATATACACAAAAGCGTTACGAAAACCATTCTTATTTGTCAATTTTTTTTTTGTTCATCACAATATATTGGGAAAAAAATACAACTGGAGGCCATCCTGTTATCTCCTTGTTATGAACACATTGAACTTTCATTTCAATTTAAGTGTGGGCAATTAAAATAAACTCTAGTTCAATTCATTAATCAATCAAATATTCATACCTACATACATATTAATTCTTTTTTTTTATACAAAAACGAAAATTAAAATTTGATTTTGTTTTTTAATTTTAAAGTATCTAAAAATCAATCTTAAAAAATAATTGGAAAAGATACGTAACTTGTCTCATCATTTATCATAAATACCAATATTAATAGTGTTGTCTATAAGTATTGTGCATATTTAAACAAAAAATCAAATAAATTCACGTTTCGCATTGTAATAATAATATATTATAATATGATGATGAGAAGCAACACCATAACTCATTTACAAACACATACATAATTTAAACATAAACTAGACTCTGATGAATTCGTAATTAGATTTTTAAGTTGTGAATTCCTCAAAACTGAGTATTGTATATTGCAAAAGTTTTTAATGAACCATACAAATTGTATAACTTTAGAAGAAATGAAAAAAAAACAGTGAAAGTTTAAAATTAAAATTCATCGTTTGATTATTCACTACATAATATACGGTGTCGGGACAAAATCACATATGGACAAAATAACATATGGACAAAATTACACATGGACAAAATTTCAGTTTGCCTCACGTCGGCAAACACAGAGTTCCAATAAATGAGTAGCGGGGGTTTGAGGGCAGCAGTCCCGAGACCGATGTCATTGAAATTATTTTTTGTCATCAGTACAACAGCCCTTAAATGTGATGAAGACAACAGGTCTGAGGTCCAAGGAATTGGGGCCGAAACTCTATATCACGTGTTTAAATTGTCTTTTGTTGAAAAAGGGTTATTAATAATTATTATACATAATTTTTAAAAAAATTTCGGAGTGGTCCGACGGTCCGAAATTCGAGACCAAAGACCTTGATCAAAAAAATTGTCCAAAGTATAAAGAACATTTTTCCTATTGTCTTCATCACTAAAGCAAGCAATACAATCTGGCCTTCCCTCAGGCGGTTTGTTAGGGCTTATAGTATATCTTCCCTTTACAGCTGATATTCTGATAGTACCAGAAGTAAAAATTGCAACTTCTGCTAATGACACCACTCTTATGGTTCGACATCAGGACGTTAAAATAGTAAAAAATAGTAACACTCAAACTGCATAAAAACTTACAATAACAAACGTCTGTGCAGCATTTTTTGCTAGCCTCTGCGGATGCAACTGCTAATCAAAATGAAAATGGCCCAATGCAAGCACAATAGCAGAATATAGTACAACAAAATATTCAACTATTGCTACAACAATGAAACGTAAAAGTGTATGAATCGAAGTCAACATACTTCACTTTTACTATAAAGAAAGGTACCTGTCCTCAAGTCATTTTAAATAAAATCACCCCTTAAAAAAATTATGTAAAAAAGTACTTAAGCATAAAAGTAAAAGGAAAGAGCTTAATATCAAATTTCGAACTATGTACTGGCTAATGGGAACAACACACAGTTATCATTATCAAATAAAATCTTAATTTATAAAGTTATAATAAACCTATTTGGACACATGGAAACCAGTTTTGGGGTTCCGCAACGAAAACCAACATCAACACCATGCAAAGATGCCAAAATTAGATGTTCAGGTCACTCGTAAATGCTCGTTGGTTTGTGCCAAATAAAGTCATCGAATACGACTTAAACATTGAATCTGTCAGTGTAATAGCTAAATTAAGCCACAGCTACATACTTAATTCAAACAAATTAGTCCGTAACTCGATAACAGCTGGAGGTCAGAGGAAAAGATTAAAACGAAGAATTTCTTGTGATTTATAAGACATCAGGAAAAAATATAACATACCAATTATATTTCAAATTCATCCAAGAGCAAGTCTTCGATGGAAAACGCTACTACAAGCCAAAACAAATAAATTATATCACAAATGCTTGCTTATTATATTTATATTTAATAAAGATTGTCAGTAAATTTAGGAAGTAAATGAAAGAAAAAAAATTTGCAGATGAGGAGGTCAGTTGTCAAATGGCGCATAAGCGAAACGGTAAAAATAACTCATTTACCTTAACGTAGAAGCGTCCTAATTAGTAAAAAACATTAACGATAATATGTGCTTACTGTCATACACGAAAGAAGGCTTATATAATAATTGCCAAAAACTGTATGAAACTACGAAAAGTGCGGGCCTAAAAGTCAATACAGCTACAACAAAAAAAAGCGCACAACTCGCATATCACAATATTCGATCCTCTAAGAAGTAACCAGTTATTGATTTTTTGAATGTTGAATTATAATACACTTTGTATGAGCTAATAGCTCTTTTTTGAGAAATAAATAAATAATAATAATATTATTAAGTAGCACAAATCGAGCAGGGGAATAATTAAATTACCTAGGCAGCATTGTAACATCAGATAGAACTGGATATTGAAGTCCGCATCAGCAAAGTCTGCTGTGCTTTTGTTGGGTTGGGTACTTGCTTCCACAAAGAGTGTTGTGCTCCATATTTTATTCCGACGCACCGTGTACCCTGAGGATTCCATTCGAAAATGTCTTCTTTTGGAAATGGTTTAGGGCTAACGAATATTGAGGGTTCGAATTATGTTCTGGTGATGTTAACTGAAACTTTCCATATTTCATTGGTGACAGAAGAACTGATTTTACATTTGTGCGCAGAGATATGTTGTTGGACTGCAATATTTTTGAGAGCATCACAAAAGCAGGACTTTGCTGATGCGGACTTCAATATTTTCTGCTTGTTTAATTCTAAAACTAAAAAACAATAATTGAGATCAAGCCCCCATCAGAGGTAAGCGCTCAGCTAAAGTTTTTTTTTCAAAACTTGGATAACACTAGAATTTCCCATTTTATAAATTGCATTTTTATTTTCCTTATAATATTCTATTTTTAGTTTGTCGAATAATTAAATTATATTTTATTCAAGAGTTAATCATTAAAATCAAAAGACTTGTCATCTAAAATACGTGTCTTAAACCAGTTCAATAATCTGTCTCTAAAAATAAAAATTCAATACTAAGTAATTGATCATAAATTAATTTTTATTTTTTTGTTTTTAATTGATCTTACATAAGAAGAGAATTCATTCTTTTTTCTAAAATTATTAATTTTTTGAATTGTTTTGTTTTTTTTCTATTTAGCAACATATATGCTATTATCAAAGATGATGTATAAGTAGATGTCGCAAACCTGTATAAAATAAAAACCTTAATAATTCAAGCTCTTTTGACCAAAAAACCTAAAAGCTTTTTTTATTCTCATTTCAATATGTTATCTCATAAAAAATAAATAAATAATAAAAATAAAAACGTAAACAAAAATTTCTCTTCTCAGCTGCGTTAAAATCATATATATATATAAATGTAATACATATCACAAGAATATTCAATCAAATTTTTTTCAATAAAAATATTTATGTTATGAAACTTCGTTTCGTTTATAATTCGTTCTAGAATAAAAAAAAATGGCTATCTTCTATTACTTTATTTTATTATTGACTATGATTTGCTATTGTGGTTTAATTTTATTTATTTATTTATTTGAACAGTTGATCCTACAGATAAATCTATAGGCCAACTTTATAGGTCCTTTTCCCTTTTAATTTTATAATAAGAAATTTTTAATATAATTAAATATCGTGATTTTCATTTGGGTCTACTACGTAATCTTGTTCTTAAAAACCTCGATTCAAAATCTCGGTTTTTAAAATCTTGTTTTTTGAATTATTTTCAATTTTTAAATTTTTAAATTTTTTAAGAATATTATTAAAGTGATATATAATTTTTATTTTATTTAATAATTAAAAATTAAAAAAAATTAAAAAACAAGATGCTTTAATGTAAATATTAAACTCAATATAAAAAACTGTAATATAAAAAACTCAAATTATTGAAAAAAAAAAATATAATAAAGGTTAAATATTCTGTAAAACTGATATTGCATTCAAAAGCAGGTACGCATAAAAATAATTGAGGCAAATATTCTGTAAAAGGGGTATCCTCTTATATGTATGCACAGAGATTATGCATAAAAATAAACGAAAGGTTTTATAACATAAATATTTGTATTCAAAGTCTTTCAAAAAAATAAAATTGAAATCCTCATTTTTATTCATCTGAAATAAATATAACTATATTGTATATACATTTAATATTAATGAATATACATGTGCTCATAGTTTACAATTCATATTAATCATCATAGCTATATTTTGACTGAAAAAGAATAAAATATACCTATATCACACAAATTATTTACAAACAACTTCTTTATATGAAGTAAGAATAAAATTCAGAGTTTTTTTTTTCTTTTGATTTTACGTTTTTCTTAAATTTCTTCTACTTAGTACTTGAATATTTTTTTTTTCTTTTTTGATATTTCTATAGAGTCTATAATATAAATAATATATATAATTATATAAATAAAGTATATACCATAAAAAGAGAATTGCAAATTTTAATTTTATTTAATCTGTTTCTCCTAAAATTTCAAACATTGATTTTTATTTAGTAATATTAGTCCCTTATTAGGGAATTTTAAAATAAAAGCTTTAGACCAAAACTTTCCATAAGTTTATTTGTCACATTTATTTGTAAATTATCTTTGCTATTATGTTGCGTAGTACATATTAATTTTTTATTTAATTTTTTAGCTTATATTTAATTAAAAAAACTTAGTTCAATTTTTCTTTCATATAAGTAATAAGTTGTTTCTTAAATTTATTAATACTCATTTCTTGTTAATATTTTTTGTTAATTCATTAAAAAGTTTTAGTCCTTTACACATCAAAGAAAATTAAAATATTTCTTAAATAGCGTTGATGCATATCCTCTACATAAATTAACCTATTTGTTAAGAAATTAGGTATCATTGTATTTTTTATTTTGTATATCAACACTTTTAATATTATTCGTTGTGATACATTTATTTATTTATTTATAACAGTGGGATCTGCAGTCCAACTACAGGTCGTTTTCCCTTTCAAAATATAGGTCTTTTATTCGGTATATATGTAAATATTGCGTTGTGATACATTTAACAACTTTAGTGCATTTATCATAAAACTTTTTGATGAATATCTATTAACTCTTAAAATTCCCCTGTTTTAGAGTTTGTAATCTGTTAATCATTTGACTATTAAACAGTTGACATATATTAAAAATAATAATACTCCTAAAATTGATCCATGTGGACACTGCTTCATTGACTTTTGTCTTTTGTGTACGATTTGACAAATAGGATTCAAACCACTTCAATTCTAATCCACAAATACCATATTTTTTTAGTTTTTGTAACAATATGTTACGATCCACAGTTTCGAAGGCCCTTCGAAAATCAAGAAAAACCACTAATATAATTTTTTTATCATCAGTTGCGATTTTCCAATTCGTTAGTACTAAGTTTGATAATGATTCACAACTGTGAAGATTTCTTAATCATGATTGAAATTAGAAAGAGTTTCTCTAAATATTCTTCGAATTGATTATGAATAATTTTCTATAGTATTTTTGATTCAATTGAAATCATATTTATACAGGACGGAATGTCTTTGGCACTTTATTGTATTTTTTATTTTTTCCATTGCTACAAACAGTGATTCTTTCCAGCAACTAGGAAAGATTGCAGTTTCAATCGACTTATTAATAACCGATAAACGATTTTCACCTATTAAGTCTATTGAATCATTAATCATTAATATATTGCAGAGATTTTGATCCCTTTTATTTTTTTATTTATTTATTTTTTATTTTTATTTCATTGTTTAATTAATATGTAATAACTGCTCTATAGACAAGCGATTTTTAATATTTAAAAAAATTTAAGAGAATAAATAAAAAAAAATATAAATTAACATATTTTATATATTAAACAATTAACAAAATTAACAAATTTAAGTAAGTAATTATTTTAATATAATCATAAGAACAGAAGAAAAAAAGAAACTTATAAAATTGTATTCAAAAATAAAGTTAGAGATTAAAATATCAATTAAACTTATAATTATATATTAAGAATATTATAACTTTTTAATATTATTTTTAATTGACTCAGTGTAATATTTTTTCGGGGTTGAAGTTTTTATAGTATCAGTGGTATTGAACTATTTATTTCTTCAACACTTTATAAAGTAATTATTAAATTTATTGCCAATTTCATAACTATCTTTCATTATTTCCTTATTAAATCGAATTTCCTTAATATAATTTATTGGTTTTTTAACACTAGTTTTTTTATTTATTTCCACATAGATTTTTAATCCAATGAGAAATCAATTTTATTTGTAATATATTTACGTTTTGCTATTTCTATATTGCTTTTGTACTTATTTCTAATATGTCTAAATTTAGTCCATTCAGTTTGATTATCACATAATTGAATTTTTTAAAATTTGAAGGTTTAATGAGTACCAAACGATTCACACTTTTCGTACTTTATTTATTTTTTTCTGTAAATTCAATTCACAATCTATAAGTCTTTTCATCCGTATTTAAGACTTTGTATGTAAAAAAATTGCTCCTTATATATTCATATTAAAAAGACTGAAACAATTCTTAGATAAAAAAAGCCTCTTTGTTATTTTCTCATCCTATATTATTTCCAACATCACATATCTAAATCCAATCTGGAGTAGAGCATCAAAGACCCACGTAAGTAAATTAAATGTTCTTCATAAAAAAGCCATCAAAATTATTAATAATTACCCAATACTACATCCAACAAACTTACTATACTCCCCTGCATTTCCAAGCCTCGATTTTATATGCACCAGAGAATTATACATATTAGCTTTCAAAATAATAAATAACTATATCAAACACAACTTCATTCTTAACAGAAATATTGATCTATATACACACAATACAAGGAATAAATCAAACTATTATCTTTCATTATTCCGAACAGAACAACAAAAAACAAACTGCCTTTACAACTGCCTAAAATCCTATAATGACTTACCTACAAAGTTAAAAGAAATAGAAAATTTACCACACTTCAAAAAAAATATTACTTGTTTCTTGTTAAGCACACATAACATTACCTAAACAAAACAAAGTAACACATTACTAGAAAATTGGGTAGTTTATATTGATTGACTAACTGCATTTTAAAATTCATGCATTTTAGCATTCAAAAGTATATTTTTGATTTTTGAGTTTTTTTTCTTTTTTCTTTTCACATTTTCAACTCTATGATCTATTAGCAGGAATATATAATTTTTATTTGTTGTTCTTTTTTTGTTTTCTTTTCTTTTCTTCTTCTGGTTCTTATATCTTGTCTTAATACTTCTTTCAATCCAGCATAAAAAATATAAAATGTAATTAAAACAATAGAAATAACAAAGGAAATAGCAATGCAAAAAAAAAAAAAAAAAAATAATTGGTAATAAAGTAATAAAATTAAATGAAAGTAAAATTATATTAAAATGTATGAAACTAATTAAAATGCACTTTTGCATATATTTTATATTAATTCTATATTATTATTGTATACTCATGTGATCGTTCTAACACGTATTAGGAAAATAAAAATTGATTTATAATACACAATTCGACCAGACAGCTTAGGCTAGGTCTTAAACATATATTTTTACATCTTAATTTAATTAGTATATAATGTTAATCTTAATCTAAACTACTTTTTTTTTTATCTTTTTCATTTTTTATTAAATCAAATATAAATACTCTCTATACTTAAGATCATGTTACTATTAGATTTAATAATAGATTTAATAATAAAATTGAACTTTATCTTATAAATATTTGAATAAGATTATAATTATAACAAAATTTGTATTTTACTCGTTTGAAATAATAAAGAAAAAAAAAAAAAAAAAAAGAAATAAGTAGTCATTATATCATTACTCACGATTTTTCTTCTAAATTTATTTTTATCATAAACAACAAACTTACATACTTTTCCTCTTGCTTAATTTGTTTTTTTATAGAAATTACAATCGGTTCGTGGTCACTTATTTTAAATGCATTATTTATTTTTGCGCTTATATTATAGTAGTCATTCACTAAAACAAAGTCAATTAGTGTTCTCGAGATATTTGTAATTCGTGTATATTCGTTCATTATTTGTTTAAACCCATTATCAATTATTATTTCCTCCAAAATATTTTTTTGACTATTATTGTTATTTCAATTTAAATTGAAATCGCCAGCTATTATATTTGTATGATTTAGTTCACTAAATTCTTCTAAACACATGCTAAGTTGAGTATAAAAGTCATCATTTACACTTAAATATGACGGTGCTCTGTATAACCTAATATTGTATAATAGCCTGTAAAATACTGTATAATATAACCTAATAACTATATAATATAATACGTACTGTAATTTTTTATTTCTAGTAAGTTACTACTATCTGCATCAAGTAGATTTGTTTCACTAAACAAAAATGAATTCAAAATTATTTTCCAAAACAATTATTGATTCCAATTTATTAAAATTATTAATTAATCCTTGTATGAAGGTATAGACTTTCAAGCTTCTCTAATTGCTAGTAAATTATTTTATTCTTTTCAATTTTTAATTTTTTTGAAATATAGGGAACTCCGCACTTCTAGTATCATGATTCACAATTAAGGTAACCAAATGTAGGTCTTTTTTTCCTCTGCAGCAGTTTAAACACTTTTTTCCATAGTGGAACAATTTGTTGCTATATGATCTTTCTCGTCACATTTATAACAACAACTGCCTGTAGTGCACTTTAAAGCTATAAGTATATTATTATACACCTTAATTACTTCATACACTTTACATCGATTCCATCCAATGTTCAATCTACCGATTTCTAAAACATTCTTAAAACTCCTACTATTTAATTCTATTTAATATTTTCGATTAACAAATTATTTTGAGCTTTAATTGTACTTATAATTTCATAAAGATTCATTTCCTCATCTATGCCTGTTATTAAAATTCTAGGGTTAAGACTCTTTTATTTCATAATCATTACCCAATTTCTGGTGTATTTCTTTAATTATTTTTTCTACAGAATTTTGATTTTCACAATTAATTGATACAGAACCATTGTTTTTTAGTTCAAATTTTATTTACTTTTAAAGAGATCTGTGGTTTGTTTTTGTACTACATAATTTGATTTTTGCTTTTTTGCTTAACAATTAAAGGTAACTTTACTTGATCCGCGTATATTACTGGTTTCCAGCTTTGTTTTCACTTAAATTATTCTCTATTTCATTGATTTTTTTTTTGGCGATTTTTAACAGATTTTATATTTTTTATTGCATTTTTTAACCTTTCTTCAACTTTGGCATTCATTTCACTAACTATTTTATTTTCATTTATTTCACTCACTATTTTCCTATCTTTGAGCTCTTTACATCTTTTTTTTATTTCAGTAAGTGTTTTATTTAGGTTTATGTTTGCTAAGCCTTTCGCAGCACATTCATCACAATCGTATTTTATGTTTATGCATATTTGAATTACATAATATAATTCAAGTCCGTTGTGTGAGCTTAGAACATTTTAAATGCAGAGCACCACTACACCCGAACGCACATAAAATAATATAACTTTCGGTACTCTTTATAAGCTTATTACATTTTTTTCCTAAGCATATGACACTCATTTTAAAGTACAAAATTTTGAGTTCGTATTTAACATAAAATTACTTTTATCCAATTTTTCTTTATTTTTATTCATAAGGTATAATATAAAGGAAGTATAAATAGAGAAACTACACAAAAAAAATGTTTTCAATATTTTTTAAATTCCACTTTATCGTAGAACCCCAGAGAAAAAATATATTTCATTGGCCAAAATACCCCAGAGCGTAAATTATAATCTTTCTCTTGAGTTTGTATATCGCAAATTTACGTATAGTAAATTCGTAAATTCCTTCATTATAATTTATATGTGTGATATGTGTGTACAATTTTTTTTTATAATATATGTACCTAAGTAATAGTTAAGTAAGTATATTATAATATAAAAATGAAAATGAAAAATTAAATAAAACTAAAATAAATTTTTAAATTTATTATAATATTACTAATATTAACAATATTATAATATTAGAAAAAAAATAAATAATTTATAAATTTATATGTTTTCAATTACTTCAATGTGCTTATTTTTTTTGTGACATACTGTAGTAAGTAAGTAATTTTCACACTATCATAATTCGTAGGCAAAGAATATCTATTAATATAGATACATATGCATATGTAATCCTTGATTTATAATGCATAGTAGAGGTAAAGTGTAGGTTATTATCATTATCATTTATCTTATATGAACAATGAACGTACTCAAGACTAAAACTAATGAACAAGACGAGACACAAAATTGCTTCAATGGGTTAGTGCAGTACATTTTATATTTTATAAGCTTTTCATAGTATGAAAAGTGTACAGTTTTTATAGTGCACATTTTAGTATGAAAAGTAATGAAGAACCTTTTTTTAAACACATTAAACATATTACTAAATAAAATATTTAATTTTTTAAAATCTGAATACTGCAAAATATGTAAAAAAAATGGAATTTTAACCCATCATTTGGACGAAATTTAAAAAAAATTAATAGTTTTCGAGTTATAATCCGATTAGTAAGTGGCCATCAAATTTTTCTATAAGACTACGTGTATTTGTTTTTAAAAAAAAAAGGGTTACTATTGAAGTGTGCTGCGACACATTGCCTTCGCTATTTCTAAACCTCTGCGCAACTTATTCCATTTGTCCTTTTCTTCAGGAACTTACCCGTCCTATTGGAAAGTTGCCCAAGTTTATCCTATTCCTAAAAAAGGTGACAAAAGCAATCCTTCAAACTATAGGCCCATAGCTATTACTTCCATTATTTCAAAAACGATGGAAATCTTAATTAATCATAAGCTGAAGAAATATCTTGACAGTAGAGGTATAATTCATGATAGCCAATACGGCTTTCGAGCCCAACGTTCCACCGGTGATCTCATGACATGCCTCTGCGAGAAGCTCAACACCAGCCTGCATCAATCTGGTGAAGCTACTGTTGTAGCTCTGGATATATCTAAGGCTTTTGATCTAGCTTGGCATTCTGCTCTTATAGCAAAATGCAACGCTATAGGCCTTGGTTCAACCTTTTCTAAATGGATTGAAAGTTTTCTTTTAAATCGATCTATCATAGTTTCAGTTGACGGTTCTTTTTCCGACCAACTTCAAATCAATGCTGGTGTTCCACAAGGCTCTGTCCTTTCCCCCACCCTATTTCTCATTTTCATTAATGACCTTCTCAAAATAACTTTCAATCCAATCCATAGTTTTGCTGATGACAGCACTCTAGTAGCATCATATGATTTTCTAAAACAAACTAATGCTACAGCTTTCGCAGTCACCTCCAAAAGAACAATGATGGCCGGCGCGCTCAATCACGACCTTGCCAAAATTGTCGACTGGGGTAAAGCTAACAGAGTCGAGTTTAACACTTCAAAAACTCAAAGCTGTTTTGTTAGTAACAAGCTAACAACATTCGAACCAATTCTCCGGCTTCATAATGAAGGTATCCAGCGACTCAAAGATCTGAACATTCTCGGAATGCGAGTGAATCAAAATATGCACTGGAATGAGCATATTTTCGATATTGCGAAAAGCGCCGCAAAATGTTTAGGATTTTTGAGCCGTTGCAAAACTTATTTTTCATCTCGAGACCTTTTAAAAATCTATAAAGCATATATACGACCCAAGCTCTAGTATAACTCACATTTATGGGCAGGTGCACCAAAAACTGCTTTAAATTTTTTGGACAAAGTTCAAAACCGCGCCATTCGTCTTATAGGCGACATAAATGTGACCTCATCCCTTATACCACTTGGTCATCGTCGTATTGTTGGAGCACTTACTCTATTTTATAGATATCTGCTTGGTGTTGGTACTTGTTCCGAGGAATTAAAATCACTTCTTCCTCCTCTTAAGCAATTCAATCGCACAACACGAGAGGCATCAAGTGCCCACCCTTTCACAGTGGAAATTCCGAGATGGTTTAAGTCCGGCTATGGAAATTCTTTTATAGTAAGAACATCCCGATTGTGGAACCGCGTCCCAATCGAAGCATTCCCAATGAGAGAAGGATTTTTTATTTATGACTTACAGAGGTTTAAGACGAATATTAACAACATTGTTCGCTCTTTTCCACAAAACTTTTCTTCTTCCATTTTCTTTCCTTTCCTCTAACTATCCCTTCCTTTTTCAAATAGTCAACGGTACGCAAGTACTTAAAGGTTCAAAACCTAAGTTTTGGCTATAATATAAAAAAAAAAAAAAAAAAAAAAAAAAAGTTTCCACTCCGAGTGTCTCAGCCTGTTATTAGTGTTAGTCTTGAACGTACTTATACAATATACATTATTTTTGGTTATTCTATTTCTATATTAAAATTTTTTAATTAACTTTTGCTTTATGAATTTCCAATTTAAAGTAAGTTGTCTTTTGTTTGTATTAAAAATGTATGCATTTTAGTTACATGACAAAGTTATATAAAACAAAATTACATATGGACAAAATTTCATAAGGACAAAATTTCATAAAACAAAATTTCATATTTAAAAAAATTAAATGTTTAAATTTTTATCAATTAATATAAAATGTGGAAGAAATTGTCAACATCTTTAATTTATTAATAGTTCCTTTCAAAATATGATTTTGTTTTTTATATTTTTCAGAAATAAAAGAATTAGTTGGTTATGCGGAAGTCCTTCCGAATATCAAATTAAAAAAGCGCTTCGAACGAATAATATATTTTATCTTTTTTAATGTAACAAAATGTAATGTGTAACAAAAAATTACTATCAAGTTTTAATTTGTATATATATATATGTAGTTAAAAGCTTATAACTTTTACTTTCGATTTATGTATATATAACTACGTTATGTAATTATTAAAAAGTGTATAACTTTTTACAATACAAAATAAATAAAAAAAAACTCAAACTGTCAACGCCGCCTTTTTTATTTGAAATAAAAAAAAAATCTTCCAAAACATTTGATTTTGATTTCTGCACAGACTTTGCAGTCGAATAGATTTCAGAATAACGATGTTTTCGTATTCAGATCGGAAATTTTTTCGGGAATATTCCGCTTCGGACTTCAGCATAACCACCACCTTAGTACATATTCTTACTTTTTTTTAAGAAAAAAAGTACCTTCATTACAAAACCAAATAGTTTTTAATTTTTTATAAAAACCTCAATAGGTATGTAATTTTTTTAAATATGTAATTTTGTCTTCTGAAATTTTGTCCCGACACCATGCATATTATATGTATACTCTACCTCTACCGAACAATTGTGTATTTGCAAATAATATCTATTAATAAAAAGGTGCACTGGAATAAAATTTTATAATTTGTCAATGGGTCGGTTTCTAGTCGATTTCCCAAAATTGTAAGAAATAGATAGTAAAAAGAATTTAATTTGTAAAAGAGAGATAAAAATTCAAAACACAAAGTGGAAAAAAAATTAACGAACGATTTTTTTGTATGAAAGAAATATTTTTAAATTCATTCTTGGTTATCAAAATTTACAGATGCGTTATACTTAAAAAATTTTATCTTTTATCAAATTGCTTTAAATTTTTGTTAAAAATGCATATCAATAAAAAACATTACTTATTCAAATTTGAAATGTTCATATTATTAATATAGTTTTTTTTTTTTTTTATATTATAGCCAAAACTTAGGTTTTGAACCTTTTAGTACTACGGTACGTTGACCATTTGAAAAAGGAAAGGATAGTTAAAGGAAAGAAAAAGGAAGAAGAAAAGTTTTGTGGGAAAGAGCGAACAATGTTGTTCATATTGGTCTTAAATGATATAAAAGAATTTCTAATAATAATAATTTTTTTTTTTTTTTTTTTTTTTTTTTTTTTTTTTTTTGCGTGGATTGGTGGGAATCTTCATAGACACAATGAGCCCCGTAGCTTCCATTGTGTGCCAGATTTTTACTGACTAAACCACACCCCTCCCATTAATACTAGTCCAACGGACTAACCATTAATTTATTGCTATTTTGATTTTCTTAAAGAAAAATTTTACGAAATTCTATCGTATTAAATCTAGTGGCTTAGTTCTTTTAAGCCTTCTGACATCATTTTGATTATCTAGCAATTGAGTGGCCTCAACGTTAACATGTCCCTCCAGACGAGCTATATGCTTTGTTGCATATCTTTTTATTTCATTTTCTATGCAAGGAATTTTTAGATCTCTGTGCAAATCACTGTTGCGAACATACCAGGGGGCATTTACCATGTTGCGCAAGACTTTATTTTGGAATTTTTGTATACAAAGTACATGTGTTTGTTTGGCACATCCCCATATTTGTATGCCGTACAACCATATTGGTTTGAGTATCTGATTATATAACAAAATCTTGTTATGTATAGGTAATTTAGAATTACGACCTAAGAGCCAGTACATTTCTCTATACTTATTTTCAAGCTCAAATTTTTTCTTTTTAACGTGCTCTTTCCATCTAAGTTTGACATCTAATGTCATTCCTAGGTATTTAGCATTGTTTTCTTGGGGTATATTGACCCCATTCAGATTTACCAATGGTGGTTGATTTTCTAATTTTTTATTTGTAAAATTTACATGTACTGATTTTAACTCATTGAGTTTAATTTTCCATTTCTTTGTCCAGAGGTATAGCTTGTCGCTTGCTCTTTGCAATTTAATTGTAGCCTCGTCAATATTTGATCCTACTGCCATCAACGCAGTATCGTCAGCGAATGTAGCTACAGTTATATTTTCCATTTCTGGTAAATCATTGGTGTAGAGCAAATACAGTATGGGACCCAGAATACTACCTTGAGGCACACCCGTTTTAATATCTCTAATAGTAGAATACTCTTCGTCTTGTTTTATTCTGAATAGTCTGTTTTCTAGATATGATGAGAGTATATCTACGTATTGTTTAGGTAACATATTGTTTAGTTTATTTATTAAGCCTCGATGCCATACTTTATCAAAAGCTTGGGCTACATCTAGAAATATGGTAGAGCATACTTTCTTTTCCTCTAAAGCTTTTTCTATTATGTCTGTTATTCTATGAATTTGATCGATTGTCGAGTGCTTAGATCTAAAGCCAAATTGATAATTTGGAATCAGATTACTATTTTCTATGATCGGTCTCATTCGAATCAATAATAGTTTTTCAAATAATTTTGATACTATTGGTAGTAATGATATTGGTCTGTAGGATTTGACCTCATTTATGGGCTTACCTGGCTTTGGTATCATAATTATCTCTGCTATTTTCCACATATTCGGCACATACCTTATTCTTATAGCAGCGTTTATAATGCGTGTTAGCATTGTTATAGCTTTTTTCGGAAGTTCTTTCAGGACTTCCGATGTAATTAGATCAAAACCTGGAGCTTTTTTATCTCTGAGTTTTTTAATTTGTTCCACTATTTCACTCTCTGAAAATGGTGATATAACATTTTCTTGCCAATTATTATTTTCTTCAGTGAGATCATCCGAATCTGTCTCGTCTGGACAAAAAATTTCTTCAAGATGATCTGCGAATGTTTCAGCTTTATTTTTATTATCTCTCGCCCATTCACCGCTTTTCATTCTGATTGGCGGGATTTGAGAGATCGAGGTTTTTGTACTCTTTGTTGCTTTCCACAACGAGTAGTTATTTTCTCTTTTAGCTGATAAATTTTTTATATATTTTTCAAAATTTTCATTTTTAAGATCTTTAATTTTTCTTTTAAGATTCTGAGTTAATCTATTTAGCACAGTTTTGTCTGCCGGATCACGCGATTGTTGCCATCTGCGTCTAGCTCTTCTTTTTATTTTTATCATATTTAATATTTCTCTAGGGTAGTTGAATCCTACCGATTTATATTCACAATTTTTTGTATTATTCCATCCAGCATTTTGAATAATTTTAATAAAATTTTCTACTTCAGAATCTATATCACATTTGGATCTTAGTTTTGTTTTTATGTTTATTTTGTTTTCTATTTCTTGTTTAAAGCTAGCCCAGTCAGTTGTCTTGTTCGTTAGCAGAGGTTTCGACTGTTTCTTAATAACCTTTTCATATAGACTTAGTATGACTGCAGAGTGATCTGAGTCCAAATCATGGTTATCTTCTAGCTTAATATAATTGGGTGAAATTTTTTTTGTTATATAAAAATCAAGCAGATCAGGAGTTTTATTTCTATCAGTTGGCCAATAGGTTGGCTTACCGGTAGATTGGTAAATGCAGCCTTTTTCTTTTATAGCTTTTCTTAGCTCTCTTCCTCTCGTAGAGGTTACTCTAGACCCCCAATCTATATGCTTGGCGTTGTAGTCACCTCCCAGGATAAATCTATCGCCAAGTAGTTTAAGAATTTCTTCAAACATGTTATTCTTTATGTTGTATTTGGGTGGACAGTATAATGCACCGACACAAAGGCTTTGTTTAACAGACATAATTCGTAGCACGATTAGTTGGAATTCATCTATTTCTAGACTAAGTTCCTCGTGGTGCTTAATATCTTTCTTTATTAAAATTGAGCTACCACCTCTGGGTGTATTACTCGGATGGTTTGCGCTGTAGCATGTATAGTCATTTATTTTAAGCGATGACTTATCTGTCATATGTGTTTCTGTCAAGAGACATACATCAATATTTTGTGTTCTCAATAGAATTTCCAAATTATTTTTCTTGTTCAGAATACCATTGGCATTCCACGTGACTATACGAAGTGCGTTCTTAACCATGCCTTGCGGATTTATTTTTTGGTGTATACATATATATTTCATTATGTTTGTTTTCTAATGTGCATAGTCTTGTTGAGATTTCATTCATTGTTTTTATCATATTTTGCATCATCTGCATAATGGTATTTTCAGTCAACTTTTGTGTAGAAACTTTATTTTGTTCTTTCGGGTTTCTTTTTTGACTTAGGTTATTTTGTGTTACCTGTGAATATGATAAGCCTTCTACGACTTTTTTCGACGTAAAAGTTTTAGGTTTCTCTGAAGTTTCAATGCAATTCTGTTTCTGTGCCATAGGTTGCCTAGGTTTTGTCTTTTGTTTTTCTTGTCTATGTTGCATTTGTTTTGGGGCATTTTTTTGTAGCTTCTTTCTTTTTTGCAACTCTCTAGCCACCTGGCAACCACGATAACTCGCTGGGTGTGCCTCAAGGCAATTAGCACATTTAGGCTTAATATTTTTTTTTTCTTTGCAAGAAATTGTTAAGTGGGGACCAGCACATTTAACACACTGAGCTAGACGCTGGCAAAACTTTTGTGTATGGCCAAATCTTTGGCATCTCTTACATTGAGGAATGGTAGTCGTTTTACGAATAGCCTCCATTTTAACCCTCATGTGCTGGATAAATTCAATTTTGAATATTTTGTTTATATCTTCGGAGTTTTCGAATGTTAGCATAAAGAGAGGAAGACGTACCGTAGATTCTTTGTTATTTTCCTTTTTCTTTATTATTTTATTTGTGACTTCTAAAATTTTGAAGCCTCTATCTTTCAATTCATTTTTTATATCTTCAGGTTGGCATGACGGATGTAAATACCTAACCATTACTTTAATAGGCCTGGTGCTCTTATTTTCATAAGTGTGCCATTCAATATTGGCTTCATTTATTGCCTTAGTCAACTCTCTATATTCTTTTTCTTCTTCAACATTAATTTTTAGTTGTTTATTGTTAAGCATATTAACTTTATATTTAATATTGCTTTCTTTTAATTTTTTGTTTATTTGAGGGTATTCCACTACATTACTAAGTATAACTGGAGGAGGTTTACCTTTTCTTTTACTTTTACATTTCGCAACTTCATTTATTTGCACATTTTTCTCTACTTTGTCCGCAACATTTTCTGGGCTTAAAGTAGGTGATTTTTCTGCTTTTCTTTTTTTACAGATTCTTTTTGTTTTAAAGATCCAGTCGGTTTCTCGAGCTAGTTCTTCATCATCTGTATGAAATTCTTCAGCAGTTTTTAGTACTACTCTTTTAGTAGACATGTTTTGTGAATTTTTTAGTTTCACATTTTCTTCTTTAATTATGCAGAGTTCATTTTTCAATTCCCTGCATAAGATTTCTAATTCTGTAACTCTGGCATTAAGTTGATTATTTTTTGCCTCAAGTGCCTTTTCGTTATTATTACCCTCGTCGGGGTTTCTATATCTGTCTTTTTGGGACATGTTTTCGTAGATATTTTGAGACCCTGCTGGAGGTGTTCTCTGGACCCCAGATTTCCTTCTGAATGGGTCAATTAAAGCAGCTCTGCTTTCGTGGTTTTGCAATAAGTGGTCTCCCCCAGAATCCGTGAGACCTGCCTCGAAAGAGGGTGGATTTTCCAGAAGATCTGGATTACCACCTGGGGTATACAATCTTTGAGTTTTATTCATTGCATACTTTTTTTTTTTTTTTTGTTTTAATTCGGAGTTCCATCTCCTAGCCTAAGGATAATATTTCCCTTGTACAAGGCGGTACCTTTTATTCCTGCCGTCCCTCTGGGATCAGTCGCAGACCAGAAAGCCGCCCATTCTGGGTCAGTCGCTTCTGGATTTTTCTAGGCTTTTAGTGGACTTTTACCACAAGCATGCCTTACTGCGGATATTTCGTACCCCAACCCGCCGGGGAAAATAATAATAATGATAATAATGATATAAAAGAATTTCCATAGCCGGACTTATACCATCTCGGAATTTCCACTGTGAAAAGATGTGCACTTGATGCCTCTCGTGTTATGCGACAGAATTGCTTGAGAGGAGGAAGAAGTGACTTTAGTTCCTCGGAACAAGTGCCAACACCAAGTAGACATCTATAAAATAGAGAAAGTGCTCCAACAATACGATGATGACCAAGTGGTCAAGACTATAATGTGAGTTATACTCCAGCTTGGGTCGTATATATGCTTTATAGATTTTTAAGAGGTCTTGGGATGAAAAATAAGCTTTGCAGCGACTTAAAAAGCCCAAACATTTGGCGGCGCTTTTCGCAATATCGAAAATATGCTCATTCCAGTGCATATTTTGATTCACTCGCATCCCGAGAATGTTCAAGTCTTTGAGTCGCTGAATAACTTCATTTTGAAGCCGGAGAATCGGTTCGAATGTTTTTAGCTTGTTACTAACAAGACAGCTTTGAGTTTTTGAAGTGTTAAACTCGACTCTGTTTGCTTTACCCCAGTCGACAATTTTGGCTAGGTCGTGATTGAGTGCACCAACCATCATTGTTCTTTTGGAGTTGACTGCTGAAGCTGTAGCATTATTTGTTTTAAGAAAATCATAAGATGCTACTAGAGTGCTGTCATCAGCAAAACTATGGACTGGATTGAAAGTTAATTTGAGAAGGTCATTAATGAAAATGAGAAATAGGGTGGATGGGTTTACCTATATAATAAACCTAAACGCATTACATTACTTATAATATATGTATTATTACTTCATCGATAATTAAAATGAAAAATTTAATTTTTAAGAAACTAAAAATGCATCGAGTCATTCATAAAAAAAAAAATGCTTGGTAATCTTTTTACCAACTGTTTCAACACCGGAAAAAATTTTGTATATGAAAACACATGAATTATAATCTTTTCGAAATAAAAAAAAATTTTACTTCCCTTATAAGACAATAAAAGAAAATAATATTATATTTAAAAAATAACATATGGTAATATATGAAACCAATATTATGCTGTACCTGTAAAAAATCAGATTTCTTTTTTCTCATACCCTAATAAATTTAATACGTTTATTTTTGAAAAATTTCGAACACAAAATTTCAGACGACCATACACATGAAAAATCTGTAGTGGACTAAATATAAATAAATAAACAAAAATCTCACGTGGGCTATTTAAAATTACATTGCAAAAATTAAGTAGTTTTTTAAATGGTTTATTATATCACACTCTTTTTTCTCCCAACTTATTACATAAGAAAATATTTACAATAGTTCTTTGCTTCTTTAACTAATGGTTTTTTTTTGTAAATGTAGTAGTAAATATATCTTGACTTCCAGTCTAAGTTTACATATATTACACTGCAGAGAGGATACTAATTTTTCTCCCTATTTATACAGGTTAGGATAGGAAAAATAAGGACTATTTTTAAGTCTAAATAACTGAGTTTTGTTCTAAGAAGAAATTAAAATTTTGTATTATTTAGATCGAATAATAAAAAAAAGATATTATATACTTTATATAGAAAAATATTTACCCCTTTCAAAAGAGAGTACCCAATAAATTATTTCTAATCAGCACAATTTTTTTGTCCTTATTTCTCTTTAAGCAACAATTTTTAAATTTTAAAATATATATTATGTAATATTTTTTTTATATAATTAAACTTTATTTTGATATTAAATTTATATTTTTTATCTATACTAAAACTTTGTTTAAATATAAAAATTTCTGTCAAATTTATACAATTACTTCATGCTCAAATTGGTTGAAAAGAAGTAAAAAAAAAGAACAAAACTGAAAATCTTAGGCAAATACTTAGGTGAATGTCATTTTTCATTCTCATTTATTTGCAAGTATTGTTATGTAGTAACGAATATTATCTTATTTTGTCTCTTTTTTCATGCATGCAGTCTCTGTAAGGGAATATCATGACTTTGAATAAATGTAGCCTTAGCACTTAGCTTCCAGTGCATAATTTATTATTGGACATTCTTTGGTATTTGATACGACATACACAAACACAACCTTACCTTATATAAAAGCAAAAACAAAAAAAACAACAAGAATTAAAATCATTTTAATGATTTTCTCTCTCAGAGCTAGAATCTATACAGTTGAACCTGTATTAGTTCAATATTTTGTATGAGTTTCTGTTAACGAAGATGTTAAAATGACGTATTACAAAATTTTAATCCTACTGTGTAATGGGGCATTTTTAAAAAGATTTCAAGCTACAAAAATCGTGTAAATATTTGTTCTGTGTAGTTTCTCTATATTATATTTTTTATATTAAATGGTATTATTTAATTTTATTTAATTATGAAAGAAATTGTATAGTTGTAATTAGGTATCTAAATCGTTTCAATTCACCAAAATAAATTTAATTTAGTTTGGATGTTAAACTTAATAGCGGTCAGAAAAAAAAACACCTATGTACTCACTGTAAGTAACTCAATAACTTCTCCAGTATAATAGTTATTAGTTATGCAAATAATGATAACTATTTAATATTTATCAAATCTTTACGTACCTACTTGATTTTCAAAAACTATTGTGAATATTTGGCATTTCACTAAATTTTGTACATGATAAATTTTGGCCAACAATTTTCGAGTTTGTGAACGTACTATTAAATGCATAAGAATTGATTAATAAAATAAATATTTTTTATTGTTGTTAATTAAATAACTGGGTCATTAGAAAACGCAACGCTGCTTAATTTAAAAAAAAAAAAAGTTATATAAATTAAAACGAAAACGAAATTATAAAAGCAATAAAAACGATTTAATAATAATTTTAATCGATTTTTGTGAATGTCAAAATTTCAATTTCAAACTAATATTGTATTTTTTTTTATTTATTTATTTCAAATTATATCTAACTTTCTTTTGCAGGGTTTTCATTTAATTTGCTAGATAAAAAATGGGTTCGGTTCAAAATCCCAAACTCAAAATTCCAAAATCAAAATCTCAAAAAAATAATCCCAAATTTCAGAATTTCAGTACTACAAAATAATAAGTTTTATGCATTTAAATATTAAAAACTAACTAAAAATTTAAAATAATGTTTTTCAAAATTGTCATTATCAATAATCATTTTAATGTAAAACAAAATTCTTACGGCTCTAGGAGTTATTAAATGACTGAACAACTGTACAAAAGTACCTAAAACAAGAATCAAAAAAAATCCTAATAAAAATTCAAAAAAATTTTGTTCATTTTTTTAAATCTTGTGTATTAAAATTTCGCGTATTAAAACCAATTTTTTTAAAAATATGTAACAATTAAATCTGATTCAGCATCTCATATAAAATAAATATTTTGGAAAAAGGGCCAACGTTGATTTTTGATTCCAACTCTAAAATATCTCTTAATTTAAAATCAATAATAGTTTCTTGGGATTTTGTATCATTGGGATTTTGTCTTATTTATATTTATGATTTTGTGATTTAGGTGGACTTCTATAAAAAATATACTATAGTTTTAGTTACTAGAATCTAGCACATAAATTCGGGTCTTTTAAGTTACTTATACGTATCAAAATTTGTTGTGCTTCATCTACTTTAGCATAAGCCAATGCAATATACGTCGGGTACAAGTATATAAAATTATTATTTGATAACACAAAATAATTTGAGAATTTAAATAAAATAGTGCAAGATGTGAAGTGTAATTATAAAATTTAAACCTGATAATAAATTAACAGTGATATTATACATTTACATTAAATTACAGCCACACAAAATTTTTTTTATCTTTTTCCACTTTGTTTAAAACACCAAAAAATTTTGTTGCAAATTTAAACTTTTGTATGTTATTCACATGAAAAAATCAGCCGGATAATATTCACCCGAATAATCTTTTTTCACTTTTTTACTTTTACTAGAACTAGAGTAAAAGAGTTAGAAGATCTTTTATATTCAAATATTCAAAAAAATCTAACACACTTTCTTATGGAAAAAATGAGAACTTTACTCAATAATGTTAAAAACTAGCAATATTTTTATTTAACAATTTGGAATAAAAGAGTTAGAAACTTTATATTGACATCATTTCTTATCATTAACATAAGAAAAAAACGACAACTACTCAAAACTAAGCAACATTTTTTAAATTAAAAAGAAAGAAAAACGCATAATTCCTTTTATTTTACTAAAATCTTTATTTATCTATTTTTACAAATATCGAGTGAAAAAACAAAGTGAATGTTGTGATAGGCTTAGGCACATACATTTTTTTTTCCGAACATTACATTTCGTATTATTTTCGCCTAAAATTACAATAACAGTTCAACGCGAATTTTTTCATATTATTTTTTTATTTTCTGCTTTTTTTCTGTTTTCACTTATTTAGTAGAGAGTATAGAGATAGAGAATTTAATGAAAACTAAAATCAAAATAAAAAGATTTTTTTTTTGATAGAAGTTGAAGTAAAAGGTTTTATGTAGAATAATTTTGTTTATGAATTTTTTAATTTGTAAAATTATGTCTGAAAGCATTAACATTTAAAATTATACACAAATTAAATTTAATACAAACTTTACCAGAAGTAATATCGCGGTAGTATAGTTATTTTAGTAAAAATAAATAAAAAAGTTTATTAAATAAAGAATCTTGAACTTACATATAATTAATAAAAATAAATATATTAATAATATATATACAAAAAAACTATCAAAAATGATGAATTGTGCTGTATTCGGTTGTTTTAGTAACTTCTACAAGAAACGTAAGAACTTTAAACTTTAAATACTATATTGGTATTAAATATTTTAATTTTTCTAAAGATAAAGTAAAGATATGAAAAACAAAGTGCCAAAGAAAAGATAATTTTAATATAAAAACGTCTTATGTTTGTTCCAAGCATTTTAAGCTAGAGGATTATGTGAGAAATTTACAACACGAACTGTTAAATTATTCGTTAAATTTTCACATACAAATTCGTGTGCTTTGGAAAGGATGGGATTTTTAATAATTGGTAAGTCTGAAAACTGGAAAGAGTTGGCTGTTTTTATTTCACAGGTGAATGGCTGGTTTGATGTCTGCAAGTCAGGAGTTCCCAGAATTGATTCCCGTCCAAAATTGCTGCTTATGGATTGAAATTAGATCTTCAAAACAAGATTCTTGATGATTCTCGGTTGCCATCGCAACAAGAAATATGCGACTCGGTGATAGAACCACACTATTACCTTTTCAAAAAGGAATATTATTAATCATCAGTTTTCATCAAATTATTTAAAAAAAATTATTATATGCATCTGAAAATTTTGGTTTACATACAGAAATTAAAAAACTTTTTTGTAAATGTAAAATGAATTTCAAGTTTTTTTGTAAATGTAAAATTTAAGAATTTAAATTCAAATATTGGTTGTAATTAGCTGGACATAAAAGAAAGTTAAATAAAACATAATTTATTGTTATTTATGCAAAATAATAAGGAGTATGTTTTGGAATTCTGAAATGTGAATATAATTTAATATCTTATACTTTAATTAGCAATTATTTTAAAATCTGGAAATCAATTACAAAAGAAATTAATTGAAAAATCTGTATTTGAACATTTTTACATAGTAAAATTAATTTTTAAAGGTATAATTTGAAGTTGATTGCTTATAAATGTTATACACAAAAATGTAAACAATAATATTTTTGTTGTTGAATGACGTCACAAATGTAAAAAGAAACAACAACATACCTGCGCATATAAGTTTATTATTTTTTATACCACGTCATATGTCATATTGATATCATATTTAACCAACTATAATAATCATACATAGCAAATGCCTCTATATCTTCTAGTCAAGTCACACGACGATTTTTCCGGAATTTATCGAATTGCGATTTCGTTTTAAATTTTGTTTTTGTTTTGTGTATAATTTTTTTTTTTTGATAAAAATTCTGCTCAATAAAAAAAAATAAACAACAACAATTTACACATGATTTTAATTTCATTTTACAAACTTTAATGTATCTATATCTACCAATCTACCACACGTCCAGAACAGGAACTGGAATTTGGAGTTCCTAGTCCAGAGCCAGAGTATTTGTTCAAAAAATATTATTTTATTTTTAGTGTTCATTAGAACTTGATAGAAGTAGGTTCCTTGGAACTTGATAGAAGTAGTAGAAGTCGGATAACAAAAAAAAAAATTTTTTCAAATTCAAAATTATTAATGAAAATGTTTTTGTATTTTTTGTAATATTTACCAATTTAGATAAAAAAAATATTGAATATTTTTTTGAAAATAACACTATATCATAATAACAGGTTATTCATATAGCAATATAAGATCCCCTATACAAAATACAAATTTTAAAGTTGCTCTCCCAGAGGACAAGGTATATAGAGGCATTACTATAAGCTAAATTTATGATGGGGATATTTTGTCTGCATTAAGAGAGAGTTTTGAAACTACTAAAGGGTAATGGGGTAATGGTCTATATTCCACGCAGAAGAGACAAACGTTTTATACCTCTTTGCAAACAAAGTAATTTTGTAGAAGGGATAATTTGTACTCACGAAGTGAGGATTGTTCAACCAAAGTTTTAGTTGTTGAGCCAGCGTAACACACTAACGCATATATAGTAAAAAATAAAAGAAGTGGAATGAAGGATACAAAAAAGTTGTGCATTTGCTTAATTAGATATTTTGTGAAAAAAAAATTTTATTCTTTGTGTTTATATTTATCAAAATGCGCTTTAATGTGCTTGATTCAAACGTACCATTCACTTCAATTTTTATTTTAAAATGATATTTACACGGATACACAAATAAGTGACGCTGAATATTTAGTTTAGTGGAAACACAAAGCGAGAATGGTGAGTCGGTGGATAATACCGGTCGGTGGATACAAATACAAAAAAAAATAATTTCTTTTTTATTTTGATACTTTGTAAAATTTTGAAATTTTGAAAAAAGAAAACAAAAAATTTCTCTTACATAAATTTTGACCATATTTTCCACACACAAGCATTGAAAATGGATACCAGAAGTTTAAAATCGTATTTCCGAGTATTCAACATGTTCCTTAATAGTAACATGTTGCACGTGTACGTCGGCTCTATAATTGTAAAAAAAGCACGCAAAGCAATTTTGATTAGAATGATATACAATATGATAAAAGTATTTTAGAATTATTTTAGTACTTCAGTTTCTTTTATGTATTATCTAATTTTAATTTTTAATTTCTTTAAACGCCGATATAAAATTTTCCAAATTAAAGATCAATAGGCTCCATTCATTAATGCAAATAATTTAATTAGTCGTATTTTAACGAATATGAATTGTACGTATTAAAATTATATGAACTAAATACATCCTAGATATAACTAGATTCACTTAAATTATGCCGGAATCACAATCACAATTTACATGGAAAAAAATATCCGTTAATATGCCTACATGTCTTCTTTTAAAAGTTTGAAATTAAGCTTTTTTTATTTTTGCTCTTTTTTTGTGTATTTTTTTTTGTCGGAAATGCTAATTTTAAATTTTTAAGATTAAATTGGGAAAATTTTCGAAATAATATTATTATCATAATCAGGTGGTTACAATTTAATGATTGTTGAAAAATATATTGAACCAATCACACTAATATCACGTTATAATACCTAAACTTAACCAATATAAATTTATTAAATCCACTCTTATTTTTGTTGTTTTGTTTTCTCTTTTTTTTCTTGGTAATTTTTAAATTGCATAACATAAAAAATTTTAAGTTTAAAAGGTACAAATTTATAAAACAAAACAAAAAAAAAAAAAGTTGGTTAACAGTGTTAGCACATCTTTAATTAAATATAAAAATAACGAAGTTAATGTATAAAATATGTGTCGCGCGACTCATCAATAAATTACATAATAATAGTAGATATTTTTGAATTGAAATCGATTTACATATGCCATACAAAAATATATACTAACATATCTGTACATAATATACGTAAGTTGATAATTATAAACCAATTTATACCGGTTCTTTCGTTATTTTTGAAATTAACTAATTTTCAAATAAAAATTAAAAGATTTGCCTAAATGTCTATACATATGAAGCTACCTATGTGAACATATAAATATATATATATATATACATATATACATAAATATTTGTTTTGAATAGTGTTTTAACGTTTCACTGAACAATTTTGTGTTATCACCATTGTTGTTAATATGTGACATTCATTTTCTTTCTTTATTTATTTTTTGTTCTTCCTTATGTTATTGAAGTTAATTAAAACAATTTCAAATACGGACTCTGTTTTAATCTTTTAATTCCACTAAAATACTGGCATATTTATTTACTACTTTCCAATTCTCTTTCTTCCAATTGACCGTTAGAGAAAATATTGTTTTTTTTAATAAGGATTTGTTTATTTATTATTATTTTTATAAGGATTCAAATATTATTTTTATAAGGATTTAATTAAATTTTTAAGCAAGGGTTAATTAATTCATAAAATTAAAATTGAAAACTAATTGCATACATAAATTATATTATGTAATTATATAATATTGTAAAGATTTATTTTATTAATCATAATTCATATTTCTTACGAAGATTATGGGTTCCATATTAAAACTAACATCGAACTCTATAAGCTGTACGATGATATTGAATTATTTAAACGGATTAAGTTGCAACGGTTCGGGAATATGGTTCTATCTTGAAAAGAAAGTCCGAACGAAAAAATAAACTCCCATAATCAATTAGAAACATTTAGAGATAGCTAATTCAAACACAAACAAGGGGAATTTAAAAAAATTTTAATAAGTACTCTATTTTTACGATAACTAATTGTTTTTTAATCTCTGAAACTGATGGCCTTAAAAAATACTTTTAATGTAAAAAAAGCATATTTCATTATTTTTATGATGTTTTGCTATATTGTTTTTGCATCAAATAGATATATAGTTTTCCTACATGGGTTAAGAGCTTGGATATATTTTTCTATAAGTGATTTATTTGAAACAAAAATTAGTATTTTTTAAATTTTTTATTCTTAATCGATAATTTTTCGCTATATTTTGAAAAAGCTTCACATTTAAATTTTTGAGTTTCTGTCACTCCTTTTTACTTTAATTCACCGAGGTGGAACATTTTTCAGACATTATTAACGTAATATAAAGATATACAAAAGTAGTTAGATCGTAAAGATCAAAGTTGAGATGGGAAATTTTTACGATCTTACTATTTCAAAAACATAACATACCACATCACACACCATATGTAGAAACAACAATAAAAAAAAATACAAATATAATATATTATATAATATGAACACCAGACCAAAATGTAGTATACTAACATTACATTGTTATACAAATTGAATTTTATTTTTCTGTTTTTTTAAATTCTCCTTGTAAACATTTCGTTTTTTTGCAGCGTCAGACAAGATCTAAGATGTAACATTTCAGATTTTATCTACGATTTTAAGTCAAATATTTTTTGCATTTTACAGAGTGTTTTATAAGTGAAAGATTTTTATTTGTTGAATTAAAAAATTTTTATTCGTGAAAATTTTAATACATTATTAATTTAAATATAGAGAGGTATGTAATCGAAAATCTGCAATTATTTTTTTGAAAATTATATTTTAAAATATATTTTTATAAAATTTATTACGGTAAATACGGTAATATAAAACATTATTAAAGACTTGAAGTACTATTTACAAAAGTTATTGACCTTCATTTTAACCTGCTGTAGCGTATCTAATTGTAAATTTTAGTACTATTTGTCTATAACTATGACTTGTTCTTTAAAAAAATATTTTTATAAATTTTGGAATGTATATCCCAAAGGCATTCTTATTCCTTGCACATTTCTAAAAATTCAAATAGTGTAGTTCCTACTTTTTTTTATGTTATTTGAATTTTCCATTTGAAAATCTGATGAGAGTTGCATGGTTTTCTATTTTTTCCATTAGATAAAGTCTGATGCCAAACTTCGTTTACATTTCAGACTTTCATCAGATTCAGATTCAGATTTAATCTTATATTTTGTCTGACGTGTAAACGCTGCCTTACATTTTGGTTGAATTAAATAGAAAATAAATGTGATAATCTCTCAAAATATACTGTCTTGATAAATCGACAACATTTTCATAGAATATCAATTTGTTATAATGGTTATTATCTGCCCTTTTGATATTCCTCCATTCTTCGGTACATATTTAATTTACTATTTAATTTATTATTTTGATCTTAATTTTTAAATTTTATAATTCTTATTTCCATATTTTTAAATTTATCATTCATATATTTAAGGTTTTAATATTTACTCTTACAAAAACTTTAGAATTAAGTTAGGAAATTTGTTAATTTTGTTATATCCCACGAATGATTTGATCATCGTGATAGATATCTTATGATCATTATGTGTTTTTTTCGAAAAGGTGCATTCGATACTATTTAAAGATTTTTTAAAGAAGGGTTTCTATAAATAAAATGAAAAACAATCAAAAAAAATTAAAAATAGATTGAAATACGAAAGAATGTCGAAGGATTTTCAATGTTTGTTATTGAACTGGGGAAGGTACGCACAGAAGATCGAAAGAGAAGTTGAAGCTAAAATTTGTAACGGTAAATGAGATTTGTAAAGGTTTTGTGAGACTTTAAATAAATCCCCTCTACAAAATTAGTTTGTTGGCAAAGGGGTATGAAACGTATGTCAACCATGGCGTTAACCTATCTTATATAATAAAACGTAACAATCCTGTTGCCAACTGGCCGTATCAACTGTTGCCAGGTTGCTACAACAAAATAAAATAAACAAAAATAAAAAAACCTGTACAAAAAAATTTTCTTACCTACTGCGTTTGTTTATGTACAACGCAAAAAAAACAACGTAAACCAAAATTTTTTCTTCTTAGCTGCTTAAAAATCGTATCTGTATTTACTGTGTATACATAATAAAAAGACTTCTACTTGTGACATGTAGATAGATAGAATTGATTTTAAATTATGTATAGCTAAATGATGTTTAATCAAAGAATATCCAATATGGATATTCTTTGGTTTAATACGAATAATATTGTAAACTGCACTGCACATGTATATTAATAAATAAGTTGTCATATGAATAAGTTGTTGTTATTGTAAATGCTGTATGAAGTTATGAATAGTATGGATAATAGTTTTGGGTTTCAGTTTTATTTTTTAAATGTTTTTAATCAATATAAATATGTTATGAAGCTGTGCATTAATTGTGGTAGATGGTGATCTAACGAATGGCAAAAGTTTGCCAAGTTTAATCGAAGTTCCTTCGAATATGATTTGCAATAATTCAAAAAATTACATATTCAAATAAAATTTACTGAGGCAAGGAAGCAAGTCAAATTAATTCGACATTCCAATAAATTATATTCAAAACATGTTGAATATAAAAGGTTTTGACATCTAATCCTTAAAGAAAAAATGGTAAAATGCTGCCTTTGTCAACGGTGTTCTGCGTCGGAGTGTTGAGTAGGCCTATTGGCTGAGGCGGCTGGTGGTATAAAATTTTAGATGGGCTAACTTGAGCTCATTTAAGAAAAATCAAAAAAAGTTTGTGCAGCTTTCCACTTTACATTGAGGTACTGCACTCAAAGCATTAACTGGAATTCAGTGTCCAGTTTCACTAACGTTAAGCATGTTTGACAGACACAACGTTAGGCTTTCGCACTTATTAAAATAAATTTAAAAAATATATATACAATTCATTGAATTAACAAACAGTAAAATTAAAAGAAAACAATTTATAAATTAAAAAAAAACTATTTACATCAATATTCTTCAATATTTATTGACGATTTTAGATTGAAGAGAGAGACATTGTGAGAGAGAGTGTTTACACATCAGTATTTCTTCAATATTCTCCCTCATCAATAAATACTGTCAATATAACATATATTGAAGTGTAAACGCTGCCGAACAATTCATACAAAATTAATAACAAATTTAAAAAAAAAATTATTTTTAAATCAAAAAAGCAATATTAAAGTAATATCTATTTTATTTAAATATGCACTCTGCACGACGATGTTTTTGATTCGCGAACAAGCCAATTATACTTTATTATTAAAATTAGTAATTTTTATTATAAATTATTTTTCTATTTATAGAACTGCTAATGAATGTAAGCGATTTTCCCCCATTACACTTGATTTATAAGTCTTTATATTTTTGAGTGTACAAAAACATTTTACCAACTCTGCACTTGTGTAGCCAAAACTATTTCGACCAATTTTTTGGTCTGATAAAATTCTAAATTATTTTCTTTAACGAATTTATACAATTGTAAGATCGGTTCTAATTTTTGAAATAATTAATTATTATAAATAATATCTAATTCGCATTTCAAAAGTTCAAAGTTGAAAAAAGGATAATGAATGACTGAATATAACTTTGAAATTTGCAGAAGGAAAGTGTTTGTTATAATTAAAATTTTTTTTGGGTTGATAACTTCAAAAGCGGCAATTAAGTCATACTTTGACAATATATATCTATTTGACTATTATATCACATATTTCAACCGAAATTATATGAAGACCCCGATTAGAAGTACGAATTATTTTTGGTGGATTTATATTACATTCTTGCGTCGAAGTAATTATTATATTATTTCGGATTAAATTTATTGAACAAGTGAATTTATGAATTTTTTCTTGAATATAACCACCGGTACAGTTATGAGATTGTAAAACGTTATAAAAAATATCAACTTCCACGAAAACTCTATAAAATATGATTCTAAAAAATAATTAAACTCGTCATCATTTAAGAGTCTTCCAAAAGTTCACTAGATTCTCTTATTGTAATATCATCCCATCTTTCTAGTGGAATTAATTCTAATGCTTGAATGATATTATATTTGCTTTGAAAAATCGATTGTACTACCCGTGATTTAAAATTCCAATGAGTTTCTACTGTTTTGGGTAACTCTTTTCTTTGACAAACTTCCAAAAGTAAAGTTTTCCGTTTAGAAAAAGCATAAATAAAGTAGAAAATCGGGAAAGGTTTGCACAAAAAGTATTTCCTTAATAGAACAACAAGCTGTTTTTAAGACTAATGTGAACATATAGGCATAACAATGTACAAAATGAGCATGAGGATAATAATGCCTTAAAATTGTTTGTACAATAGGATCCATCATAGATATGTGCAATAAGTTTGCGTTTTAGATTATATGCTGCTATTGCACTTTTGATCATACCAGCTAGATCTTTTGCAAACAAATCCTCAACATCAAAGAAACCTAAAAATCTTTCAACTAGAGTCACACCTTTCACATAACGTAAAATAAAAATCAATTTCGATTTGTAGGTTACGTCAGTAGTCTCATCATCTGCTTAAAGAGCTACAAAATTAATTTCTTTAAGTTCTTCTTCAATTAAATTTAAGTAAATTTTATTTATGCAATCCAAAAGTTCATTTTGAACAGTCTTTAAAATATTTTGCACGACAGTTGCATTTTCCAAAAAATGGTCAAAACCAGAATCGAGTTCTCTAGTATAAGAAAATCCATAATTGACTGAATTAAATTTTTCATTATGCCCTCTGAGAGCCAAATTATGTGTGCCACAAAACTTTAAAATATAAATACTGTTAAGGACCATCCGATTTTTTTTAACTGTTTCGTTATGCCTACGAATTGACACAGTATAACCAGTGTCAATGGCACTAATAATTATTGCCAAGCTGACTGACACACTGATTTTCATGCTTTCATGCTTTTTTATGGACTCGAAGAGATAGTCTCTGTAACCCCCACGAGTCCAAACATTGTCGTTTCCAAATAAAATGGAATAAAAACAAAATAATTATTTTTTTAGTAAACCAATCTTTTTTAAAATTCCTTGTTGAGTTTCCTGTTTTATTTTCTAAGCTCTTAATATTAGTTTTTTCAACTAATGTTGAAAATTTAAAAGGATGTTCCAATAAGTAATCTATATGATTCATTATTACTTATTGAAGCATAAACAAACTAACACATCGGCATAACTTGTATCTAATTATTGTGTTGTTTTGATTCATATAGAATAAAAATATTATGTGAAAAATATTTATGAGAAAAATACAAAGGAAATTTTCAATGTATTTAATTATACATGCTAAAAAAATGAATATATTATTATACCGCCATCTAGATGTTGCTTTTAAATGCGTAATTGCAAATAGCACTAGAACTATGCTACATATTACATTATAATATGCCTCTAGTTAGGCCCTGGATTTGGGATCACCCCATCATCTGGAAAATAAAAATCTCGAACGAACCAAAATCTCGAAAAAAAAATCTTGGAAACAAAATCTGAAAATCAAAAATCTTGAAAAAAATTAATTAACAAAAAAAAATCACGAATTTCAAATATCGAATTTGAGATTTGTTAATAACATTTTTTTACAGAAAAAAAACACAGGAAACTATTAATATTTATTTATATATGTATAGCTGAGATTCTTAATTAGGAGAGATCTTAGAGTTTATCCTCTTTCCAGAATACTTATTTAGATGTGTGTGTATCTATGCGAGATTTTGAATTAGGATGAATTTTAGACTTGGAGTCAAAAATCAGGGTTGCCCTTTTTTCCAGAATACTTATTTATATGTGTGTGTATCTATGGGAGATTTTGAATTGGGAGGGATTTTAGAATTGGAGTAAAAAATCAGATTTTTTCCAGAATAATAATTTATATGTATAGGTGAAATTTTATTGGATTCAAATTCAGAGTTGACTCTCTTTAAAGAATATTTATTTTATATGAGATTCTGAGATTTATATCAGATTTAATTTTTATATATTTTTAAAAAAATTGGTTTCAAAGCGCGAGATTTTAATACACGAGATCTTAAAACACGAGAAACTTTTTGAATTTTTTGTAGGACTCTTTTTGTTTTTGATTTTAGGGAATTTTGTACAGCCGTTCAGTTATTTAGTGACTCCCAGAGGTACAAGAATTTTATGCAAACCCAAAATAAAATGAATACAAACATTTAATATTTAATGTTGCTTTATATTTCTAATATACCTAAAACAAAAAAAAAAATCTAGATCACAATAACACAGAAGGCAAAAGAAATGAAAATATTGTAGCTGTATTGGGATTTTGTAACACTTGGATTATTAACCCTGGAACTCTGAAATTTGTGTTTTTTTTTTAGGTTTAGGATTTTGGTTTTGGGGTTTTGACTTTGGGATTTCGAACTCAACCCTTTAGAACTACACCAAAATAATATTTGTTAATTCGAGATTTTTTATTCAAGATATCGGGGATGACCACCTGGATATCAATAATAAACTCCGAAATCAAAATCGGTTGACTAATAAAGAAACTGTCTCATCATATGATAGATAGTTCTAAATATATATAGATAGAAATAGATAAATATAAAAATAACTAAAAAAAAAATAAAATAAAATTGCCTTAAAAAATTATATATTTTAAAATATTAATACAAAAAGAAACAAGTTTCCAAGAAATAATCACCGTATTACTGGAAATATCAAATAAAACGACGCTTGGCAAGCAAACTGAATGTAAATGTTTAGAATTTATGTAATATCTTTCACCAATAAATGAAATTAAAACGAAACCTGAATTTATTCAGTATGATGTCTAGTTGGCAAATCGATTAACACTTCACACCCACTTCAGAGTCAGTGAAATAGTTTCGTCCTTCAGCCAAAAGTTAAAAATATTTTAACTAAGAAATTGGATGAAGAAAATGCCCGGAGAGGATTTTTTGTGTGTGTTGATAAAATTAAATTTTTTGATTGGTTAAAAAATTTGTCCGGACGTTCGTCCATTAAGAAGAAATCCACCTTGTGTATACAAAAAAATAAAAAAAATTTTACACTGACATATATGCCAGAAAAAAATTGAAACGTCAAAAATCTTCATTTTAAATTTTGGTAGATTTAATTACCCTGGCCTTTACTGAAATTACACCTCACGGACAAATTTTGGTAGATTTCTACCACTTTTCTACCCGTATGAACATGCATAATAAAATATTGAGTGAGTAAAAAAAGTTCTAAAAATACATTTAAGAATCGATTTAAAATTTTAAGGTTACGTAAATATAGGTACTATTTTCAGTGGTTGTCATAATAGTTACTACCATTCATAAATTTCACATTGCTAACTAAAAAATTATACATTTGAGCAAATTAAATTTTGTTTCACTTAAAATCAAAATTTAGAAAAACAAAAAGAAAAGAATATACCAGCTTACGTTCTGTTAACCTTTTCGAATTTTGAAGGACGAACTTAAATTTTTTTTAAACAGTGTGAAGCATAATATAATAACAAACTGAAGTTATATAGCATTCATTAATAGATAAATGTAATTGAGTTCAATGAAAATTTAAAAAATTCAGGGATATTTCAATTCAATCAACCAGTTATTAAAAATTCACAATTATAATTACTGATATTCATGATAATTCAATCAATTGAATTAAATAAAAGAAGAGTTTTATAATTTTAAATGTGGACAACACACTTATTAGGTGGCATCGGAACAAAATTACATAAGACAAAATTACATATGGACAAAATTACATAAGACAAAATTACATATGGACAAAATTACATATGGACAAAATTTCATATTTAAAAAAATTACATATTTAAATTTTTATAAAAATTTAAAATTATTTGGTTTTGTAATGAAGGTATTTTTTTTTCTTAAAAAAAGTAAGATACTAATGCTTTTGTTTGGTTAAACATGGTTTTATTACTTATATTTTATTATGGTTTTATAATTTTAAATTTATTAAAGTTATATGAGCTATAATTTGTATATTGTATTTTTCTAAATAATTTCAAATTATTATAAAAATTAAAAATGTATAAAAACAAAAATTTTATAAAAATTTAAAAAAGTTATTTTTTAAATATAAAATTTGGGCCATATAAAATTTTGTCTCTATGTAATTTTGTCCATACGTAATTTTGTACATATGTAGTTTTGTTCATATGAAATTTTGTCTCTATGCAATTTTGCCTTAATGTAATTTTGTGGTGGAACCTTATTAGGTACACATGTTTTCAATTCAAATTAAAAAAACAAAATAAGTAATAAGTATGTATGTATTAAAAATAACTTTTAAATTTAAAATCTACTACATACATACCTACATAATACCAACAATAATATAAACTAGTTTATTTTTGTCAATATTTAACCACAGAGAAAACAAAAATCGTTTTGAGACGAAAATAATTTATTCTAAATAAATTGAATTCTGTAACAAATTGGATGGATGCAGATTCATTTGACACTTTTGAGAGTAGTAGTAAAAAGCAAATGCATTATTTTTTAAATTCTTGCCTGATACTTTGTACCAGGAAATGTTTACATGCATAAATATTTATATGGAACCAAAGAGATTAAATCCTAGGACACTCAAAAGGACGTCTAACGAAATGAAGCAGTTCATTCGGATTCATTTGTTAATGGGAGCAATGTAACTGCCTTAAATCCAAATGGAGCAGATCTTTAGAAATACCCAAGGATAATAAAGACAAATTTTATAAAATCCAACCAATAATAAATAGCATTACAGTAGATGAACAGATCATTCCATTTACTGGAATGTTAAATGCAAAACAATACATAAAAGGAAAATAGTACCCATGGGGAATTAAAGTTTTTGTTTTACTGTGTAAATTTTAAAGCTCCAAATATAGTTACGCTCCAAAAAAGGGGCGTGGTAGTACAGATGAACTGACTCGTCGAAGATGGACAAATTGGACTTGTTAAGCGGCAAGCCTGTGTATCTTGCCTCAAACTGTGTAGGTAAAAATGAAGAAACTAATGTTCTGCGATTTGATGAAAAACTAAAAATATTAGTTAGTTTCTTTATGTCGGCAACACTGTTTTTAGCAATTTTTTGATAAATGTATATAAAAAAAATTATTTTTTTCAACAGATGGTTTTGACGGTTAGTTTTTTGTGTATAAAATAAATTTTCCAAATAGAAATTTAGAGAATTCTTTGCAGCGGTCTATTTTTTTCTTACATAAAAATTCAATAAGGTATATCCCTTTTCAGAGACAATAAAATTTTTAAGATTTTAATTATAAAGAATGAGGCCTTGATAAAACCCAGATTCCAACCATCTGCCAAAAAAGTTTATAAAAAATAAATAAAAAATAAAAATATATTCTTTAACTGAAAGCGTTAATTTTTCTTCATATTAATTATTTTATTTATAAATTGAATTATTCATTTGCATTACGGCTGTCAACTGCATACAGGATGGTCCGGTTTAGAGTCAAAATATTTGGAGGGAAGATTCCTTAGATTATTTTAATAAAAAATTGTTCTATACGAAGGGTATATCTTTCAATTCCACCTAGGCTACAGAGGATTAAAGAAAATCGAATTAGACAAATTATGTCTAAGCAATATCCAATACAGCTCCGGAGGAATTCAAACTAGAGAAGCATCTTCTTCATACCTTTTTTTTTAAATTAGAACACCTAATTAACGGTATGTGTTGGACGAGTATCACACATAACGGTTTTGAATAATAGCTACACAAACTTAAGATTTTGTAAAAAAAACTTCGATTATCTCGAAAAAAAACTCGTTAGTCGTTAAAAAAAACTCGTTATTGTGTTGATGCGTTACATCATCCCCTACAACTTTTTCATACACAACTTTCAAATCAAACTTGCTGTTTTTCAGGTAATGTCAAAAATATTTCAAAAACCAAAGGTGCTACAGAGCTGAAAATTTGCACTCAAACAAAAATAAACAGATATGTCTTTCATATTTTTTCAAAATTTTGACTGGTTCGGGAAGCAGTTATACAACTCATAGCACCCGGTAAAAATATTTCAAAACCGAAGGTGTTACAGAGCTAAAAATTTGTACCCAAGTAATCTTTCAAAAATAAACATATACGACTCTTACCAGTTTTAAAAATTTTGACTGGTTCGGGTAGCTGTGATAAAATTCTTAGCGCATTTTATGTATATTTGAAACGAAAGTATATATTGTTTTTGGTGTAAATTCCGTTAATCTGTTTCACCACGTCGGTCTACGGAGTTTTCGTTTCGTTGTACCGTCTAAGCACTGTGACCTATTGACTTAAAACTTTGTAGAAATATTGTTTCTTAGCATAGCAGATCAATGGTTTGTTTGGGTTCCGATCCATTACGACACGTCAATCTGTTAGAAAATACGTTGCAAAAAATTGTGTACAATATGATCATGAAAAAGGCCAAAATATAATGGAATGAAATGATTGTAATTTCCAGTAAGACTTACCTTCCCAATTACAATCAACAAGGTACAGGGACAGTTTATAAAGTACTGTGGAATGGATTTGAGATCACCATGTTTCCCAATGGACAATCTTATGTTTCTTGCCCAAGATTGGGTTTACCCAATAATTTATTTATTCTTGCTCCTGACGGTGAAACTAAAAATGTTGTTTAAAATCAAATCAAGTTTTATTTTAAAATACAATTAAAACAAAATATTATTTTATCTTCCGGTAATTTATTTGGTTTATCGCTTTGTCTTGTTCGCCTTTCTGCTTTTGTCCTTTAAAGTTTTCTTTTGCAAAATAATTTACAGTAATTTTAACCAAAAGTTAAAACGTTACTACTTACATCTAGCCTAACTTTTTATTCTAAGATAAAATTAAGAACTCAATGTTTGAATGTCATAGAAATAAAAATGTGTATTAATAACTAAAATAAGTTTCATACTAACATCTAATAAACAATTATGTAGTTGCCAAAAATACTTCTTATTACAATTCCAACCCAAAAAGCAATTATCATTTTCAGCGATGCGAATTCGTATTCCTTCGGTATGTATCTTTATCGCAAAAAAATTACATAATATTAAAACATTTAAAAGAACACTTGAATATAATGCAATATTTTCTTATTTCATCAGTTCAATTCACGCAAGGTAGTTGCAGTCTACTAATGGTACAACAGCCTACTAATGGTTAGCTTACTAAAAAAGTAACATCAAATTACATTTTGTTTTCCAAATTAAAAACAAAGATTATTTTTTTTAATTTTTCTTTTATTCTTATTTGTATGACCACCAGTGCACTTGACAGAACACAAATTGACAGGACAAAATACAAATTTTTTACCAGTGCTATTTCTTTTTTTTTTTTAAAAGACCTGCGTCTGCGTTTACCTGTATTCGGTAAAAATAGGCATTCCATAAATGTAGCGTAGTAGCGTTGGTTTGGGGCAGCAGCCTCCGACTATAAAAACAAAATTTGCTTTTTTAATTTGACTGGACATGATATTATAATTAGTATATATTATAATTAATTTGACTGAATATTCGTAATAAAAATTTCATGTAGCAAGTTTTTATCAATCAACGGGTATCAGAACTACATCTTCTAGGTGGTGACTGAAAAGTGCTGAGTTCAATAAATTAAGCAGCCTCCAGGAAAACCCCAGTTGACCAAACTTGAAATTTTTGTATCAGTACCAATGCACCACATAAATCCCAGATTCAAATTAGGAATTTTACATGGATTTTTGTAATTTTTCCTTAACATTATTATACAAAATGTACCAATACTATTTCCAAAAATTATTCCTTTTATTTTGAACCGCGGAACTATCCGAAAATTTTTTTAAAATTTTTATAATAATTATTAATAATCATTTCTTTTTAATTTTGCCTTTAGTTCAACACCAATATAAAATAAAGTAAGAAAATGTAATTTGGCTTTATTTCAGGTAACAGTTTCATAAAATATAAATCATCTATTTAATGATACGGTTGTTATGAATTTACATGCAAACTAAGTACGGTAACATGTATGGTAACTAAGGAAACATGTACGGTAAGTATGTCCTCACTGAGGATCTTAGTGAGGATTCATTCGACCAAAAAGAAATAGTATATATACAAAATAAGAAAGATATAAGATATCTTATTATAGAAATAACAAAAAAACGAGAAAAAAAACCATGTTACAAGCAAAAATAAAAAATTCAGACCAACAAAGATTTCGCATACTCAACAAAATGAATTTCAATTTTTTATTTTTACAATTATTAATAAATATAGCTTTCACATAACGAAAAATGTTCTTATTGTTCTCAAAACTTGATTTTTTTTGATAATTTAATGTTTAGAAACATATTCTTACAGAAAACATGAAAACATACTTAAATGGAGAAACAAACATAAGATTTAAGCAGTAGAAAAATGTATTGGAGCAAGAAAATGAAAAATAGATCTATTGATATTATGTATTGGGTATTTTTACACTAGTATTCTCATCATTTTCTGAGTTTTCTGGAATATATAATCATTTTTAAATCATTTCTATTTCTATATAATCATTTTTAAATCATTTCTATGGCAGCAGACACATGATCCAGCTGATAAAAATATCCTTCATTCCAAGTCTCAAGAGTTAAAAAGGGAAATAATGCAACTGAAAGACGAGACATTGCAGAACTATCTACAAAACTAATCTGCTACTAAAGAAAGTAAATATTCACTTCGGAAATCAACCAGTAAGCTGAAAAACCCAATCGTACATTCTGCTCCACTTAGAAAAATTGACGGAACGTGGGCGCGTGGGAACGTGGGGCGGTGATAAGGAAAAGGCTGATATTTTCGCTGATCAACTCTGATCAGTCTTTCAGTGAATAACTGTCGTCATTGAAAAAACATTGGAAGAAAAATGCATCTGCTCTTCAGTGTTTCTTGATGTAGCGGAAGCCTTTGGCAAAGTATGGCATGAAGGGCTTATTTACAAGCTACGTCGCTTGATTGTCGAACTGATCTTGTCATATTTATCAAAGCGATTATTTCAAATTAAACAAGAAGATTACTTTGCTCTACAAAATACTAACGCAGGAGTACCACAAGGTAGTATACTGGGCCCCAAACACTATACACTAGTGATATTTCAGAGATAGAGAATACGACGGTAGCAACTTTTGCAGATGACACGACTATATTAGGTAAAAATATAAATGAAGCTTCACATAAATTGCAACAAGTCAATAACAAAATCTCCATTTGGTGCACAAGATGGAGAATTAAACTGAATGAAGCAAGATCCACGCACGTTAACTTTATAAATAAAAAAGTTCAATCACACATTCGAGTAAGATTAAACAATGTCACCATACCATATCCAAATTTTGTAAAATATCTTGGTATGACGCTTGACGCAAAACTTAAATGGAATATTCAAACATGTTCAAACTATCCAAACGTTCCAAAACAAAGTATTGCGAAACATTGTCAATGCCCCATGATTTGTTCGCAATGCTGATATTCATAGGGATCTCAGGCTCCTCTCATAAAAGACGAAATAAAAAAATTGGCTGTACGTCATAAAAGTCGTCTCTCTCAACATGTCAATGTCGAAGTTTCACGTTTAGCTGACTGTCAAAATTTTGTTAGAAGACTTAAACGGACGAAACCGTTTGAACTGTGTTAGGATAAAATCTTTTATCTTACAATAATTCCTAATGCAATTTTGTTTGATCAAAGATATATGAAGGAATAGAGCCAAAATTGTATTAATGGTTAGTCTTAAAGACTAGTTTTAATTTTAGCAAAAGGATGGGACTTTTTAGTGCGTTAAAGCCGGCACAGTCCTTCACTTCATTCTTCCTCGGTTTAAGAACAAATTTAAAGATTGTTTTGATGATTTTCTTCTATCTGAAAAAAAAATTCTTTTTCTGGTAGTTTTTCACAAATGCAAAGTCTTTATCAATCATCTAATGAATTGGGGTCTAAAAAATTGACTTGACTATAAAAATTTTGCCATTGAAGGCAACATTCTGCTGTCAAAAACATATGATTAGATTGAGTTATACTTTAATAATACGGATGGTGATTTGATATTTTATTTATAATAGAAATAATTTTTCTTTCAATTTATAAGTTGTTTTAAATACGTATACTTTTTTCAAATTTTTTATTAAATTCTGTATATTTAAATAATAAGTTTTGACTAGTTTTTCCAGCTGCCTTTTGTTGCTAAAAATTATCTTAAAAATATATTATTAATTATCTAATTAAGTAATAAATTTTTTAGAATTTAAAAAAACAAAAAATATTCTTAATTCTTCAAAATTAACAGCAAAATTATGGTTGACTTGAAATTATCAACTCAGTTGACTTATAACATCCCACTAGACTTTCATGATAGGAAAATTGACTTTTTTCTAAAATTGAAAAAAGTCAAAACCCAGTAGACTTTCATGATTGACCGCTATAATTCAAGTTAAAGCCAAATTTAACGTTTTTAAATAGACTGATATTTTTCACTATGAACCAGTAAACAGTCATGTTATAATAAAATTCTATGGTTTGAAAAAACAAAATACTTCTTAATTACCATGCCTTTTCTACCTTTTCCTTAGGTTAAGTCAAAATAATTTAGTTTTTTTAGAAATTATTTTTCAACTGTGAACTCCAACGCTAACTTCTACTAATCAGGTTTTATTTTTTAGTTTACCATTTCAGTAAAGGAGAAAACAGCAAGAAAGCAACTGTTGAAATCCTAAATTAAACTTATATTATATAAAGATGATGAAAAACTAGTGCCTATCACTCATATATTCTCTTAGACCCATCGTTGACGAGAAGAAAAAATTCATCTCGACTCGTCTCGCTGAATATGCATTTCTGTTAGCGGCGCGATAGAACATTTTGTTTGTTGTAATAGTTTGAACAGTAATAGTAAAGATGGTTTTTTGTTTTCAAAACAAAAACATAATTTTAATAATAATGCAAAAAAAAATAATGAAAAATTGTTTATTAATCTTTACTTAACTTTTTTATCTATTCAATTTATTTATTTAATTCAATTTTTTGATAAAAAAACACAAAATACTTTGATCAGATACTCTATCGCTTACAATTTTTGACGAGATAAAAAATGGCATATATGTCTCGTCTCGTTAAAGGTCTAACAGAATACAAAACTATCTCGTCAGAGATATTCTCACGCGATCTCGCGTGTATATAAAATATGGGTATAAATTTCAGTGATTTCACTGTTGTTTTTTTTTTTTATTAATTTATATAATAACACTGTTAAATTTAGATAAATAATATGTTTTTCTTTTGTTTTTTTTTAATGTTGACAGTAACTTAGGTAATATTACCGTTTCGTGCTTAAATAAAGTACGGTACTGTAATTTTTTACTAAAATTTTTTTCGAGTATTTTGCCTTGGAAAATTTAAAGAACGTGTATTAATAAATTAGTAAATGATTTTTAAAAACTATTCGACGGAGAGCCTTCTTTTTATAGGAATTTAAATTTCCTTTAATTACATATGCTTTAAGCAATATAAAAAAACTTGTGGAATTTATTGAAAAATTATTGGAATTCAATTCACACATTGGCGAAACAAAAAACATGAATATTAAAAATAACATAAATAGTTTTGTTTACAACTTACGATACGATACACCATTATCTTTACCTACATTTGATGAAAATAAAACTCATATGCTATGCACTCTCTTGAAATTTGTAAATAGGATGGTTTGGTCAGTAGGTGTGGTCGTGGTGTGGTGATTTAGTGGTGTTGTTTTAACTAATGAAAATATTTTGTTAAAACTTCGCTAGATTTTACTCTTAAAGACAATACTATTTACTTAGTAAATCATATTCTAAAAACAATATTTTTCTCCACCAACAATTTTATTGTAAAATCTAAATCACTATCATGAAATAAATAAGATACAAAAAAAACAGCTAAAATAAATTTTTCATCATTGAAATAAATGTTGATTTATTTCAATGCTTTACTTACATGTGTTCTTGCAAAAACAAAGTTAAAATAAAATGAATTATTTTTTTTCTTTTTCATATTCATAAAAAAAGCAAACATTTCAATCGTTGCTTAGTGCTTTGGCCGTCTCAGACCACACCCACACTTGCATCAAATATATTATAAGGAGCAAAAGCAACTTGTTTTTTATTTATTTGTTCTTTAAAAATTTACTTAATATTTGGTAAAACAAAATTATTGGGAGAGAAAGAATATAAAATACAAAGAAAATAAATACAAAAAGGAAACGAAAAATGCTTTTTGTTTTGCAAATGTGGTGCGGTGAATTGAATTCCAATTTACTTTTTTAAAGCTTTCTATTTTCTCTCATTTTTGGTGAATAGATTGAATGATTTTGAGGTGAAATGTTGACAACTAACTCTATTATAATAAATGATGTATATCATATTAGCGTAAATAATAAATTTAAAACAGAAAAACTGTAAAAAATAAATAGTTTGTAAATGCGTTGGTAATTATGTTAATGAAATATGGCGTGAGGTGAGCAGTCTTTTGCTTACTTTTTCGTTCAACTTCAAGTCAGAAAGAAATGAGTAGTTCAATAATTGCATCTTAGAAGTGAAAGTGGAAAAAGCAAGGAGTAAAATATAACATAATTTACACAAAAATAGTAACTATCTATTTGACTAATTCATGTAATAAATAAATAAAAACATATGTATATATACATAATAAATAAATAAAAATACATATTTGTATGTATACTAGTATAATAGCCACTGCTAACCAACTGTATTATTATTATTATTATTATTATTATATTTAATCTTTATTCTCTTAAAAATTCATAAAATTTCACAAAAAAGATCTTAAAAAATACTCTAACTAACAAAATCCATGGTTTAAATTAAAAACAAATACATGAAGCAAAATGAAAATATGAAAATATGTAAGAGAATAGTAGAGGTATTTTGTATCTTAAAGATAGTTTTAAATACCACTTCAAATTTAAATTTAAACATAATTAATTAGTTTGTAGTGGGAAATAATCAATAATAAGTATGTAAAAACAAAGTATATAAAATTATAGTTCAATACAATTTACAATAAAAATATAATAATCGATGTAGGAAAGTTTGTGTGCAGTTTAAAAAAGAATACATCGCTGTATTGTTTAGAACTGTACTATTGAAGAAGTTTTACTTATTGTGATTGGTCCTATAGTTTGTTAAATAAAGAATATAAGAACCTATTATTGTCTTGTTCACTTGATTGAAAACCAAATTCATTTTTTTAGTAAAAATATAGTTACTACATATTTCAAAAAGAATCATAAATATAAATAGTATATAATTAGTATAATGCCGTTGCACTGATAATCAGTTGTAGTAAAGTTTGAATGCAGTTTAAGTATACACCAGTGTATTTTAGAGGTTATTATGTATTAATCAGAAAAGTTTTCATCCTAATTCAGGTATGAATATTTAATAGACGTAAAAACAATAATAAGAATAAATTTATACCTATCTTTGCTAATAAAGAAGTTTAACTTATTGAGAATAAATACCTTCAGATTGATAAATACGATATCTACCCAACTTCAAGTTACTTTGACAAAGAGGGTATTATACCATCATATTATGTAACAAAAAGTTAGATTATTTAATCTAACAGTAACTTTTGGTTATCTCTTAATTACACAATACTTCACACATTTCTACTAAAATAAATACACTTTCACAATCCAATAAAATAAAATTTGAAATTAAATAAATATTAAAACTCTAGGTCTGTTTCACAATTTCATTAAATATTCTTAATCGATTTCGGTTATTACACCAAAATCAATTTTATTAATGTTTCACCTAGAGCCTACAACCATAATATAATGGACGTCTCGCCGCGCCGTGTAAACACCGTTAGCATTGTCAAGACTGTCACTCTCATTAATGATTCTATTTACTAATTATTAAGGGTCTTCCAGTAAAGGTGCATTTTGGTCTTGCATGGTAGGATCATAGAATCGTAAGAAATTTTTGACAAAAATTGTTGTTCCTGTATAAAAAATTTCCTATACTTAGATAACCTACACTAAAATATCCTATACCTCAACCCCATTGCATTTTGTAAATTATTTACTGTAGGATTATTTTGAAGTTTGTTTTTTAGTACCTACTTGACATTTTAAATTCGGAGTTTTCAGTTGAAAAAATAGAAATGAATATTAAAACTGAAATTAAAAATTTTTTTAGAACGAATAAATTGAGAAATTAAATGGTTATATTCAGAATGTAGGGAATTTAGAGGTATGGATTCAAATATCTACTTAGAATTCAGAATTTGTTTACCGAAATTATTTAGTTTATTGTAGAAACCCACAGCTCGCAAGCCCAATGAACAAATAACCAACAAAATTTTGTTTAAAATATACCAATTAACATTTCTCTGAACCAATCAACATTTCTGTTACCTAAAGGTTTATAATTAGTTATTTTTTCCCTATAGGTCGTTCATGTAACGTAATATTTTCAGATTTTATTTTCCTACGATGCAACTTTATGTGAAGACCCTTACTATTTACTTACTGTATATGCCAAAAACTATATTTTTATCCACTTAAAATTTTACTTTCAGCAAAATGAATAATAAAATAACCGACCCCAGCTCATTAGCGAATTTATTTCGTTTTTTTTTTCAAACTATGTATGTACCTATATTCTTGTATCTTTGTCCATTTGGTTTTAAAAAATTTGAGAACCAAATTAAGGAGCTTCATAGCTTAGCTAACGAAATATTTTAAAAATATAAATAGTATATAATATGCACAGATTAAAAAAATAAAATCAGAAAAAAACACAAAATAAGTAAAAGCTAAATTTAATTTTATATTAGGATGTTTATTTTCATTGTTGTTTCATTTTCGTAATTGAGTTAGTGATAGAGAATTGATAATAATGTCAAATAGTCATTAGCTCAAAAATCCAACTCTGATTTATTTAGTTTAGGGGCGCAAACATGTAAATTTGTGAAGTGCAAATTTTAGTAGCAGATTCTCCCTTATTACTATTAAGTGACAAACATTTTTTGGTTGATTTAATATGTTTGGACAATCACAATGATAATTAAATAGGTTATAATACTGATAATAATAACTACATATTGAGGTTCTAAATTTGATGATCAAAATATGATTATTACGAAAGCATTGTTCTTGGATTACATTCTATGATAAGATTTGAAGAAAATTCAAAAGATGAATTTTATTGAATAATTTTATTTTCATTCAATGTTTTTTTTTAATTAATACATAATGTTGGTAAATATTTATTAAAACTTATTTATTTTATTTTATGATTTAGTAAAACTTATTTATTTTAATTTTATGAGGTAAAAAGAAAAAATAGAATTCTCAGTCAAACTACTACTAACAGGTAGAAAAAAATTCAGTTTTGATTTTGCATCTTAATTTTTGAATAAAATAAAATTTTGTGTATTAAAAATAAATGAAAATAAAAAAATTTACTGCAAAAAAACAGAAAGTGTGGGGGCAAAATAACTTATAGCTTCTGAATCACTGATCGCCGTATAGCCTTTCGAGGATATTTTTTTTGAAGGAAATTAAATTTTCTTTAATTATGTGAAAAAAAAAATATTTTAGGACTTTCGCTATTGATTTCTAAATTTAAAAAGAAATAAAATTAGTAATTGAAGTAGTTGTTGTAATTAGTAATTGTAGTTTGTAAGTAGAAATTTCATTTAATTTCTCATAAAACGCATTGGTTTGGTTTTTTTTCCCAAAATTTAAAATGTACCTACATTTTGTCAAAAAAAAAACAAAATAAAAGATTGATGAGGATTTTAAAATCTTTTTGTTTGGTTACCTAAAATAAAGCTGGATGAAATAAATCCGAAATCATCTGTTTTAGTTTTAAGTTTATTTAAAAAAAAAAACAAATTAAGCCATTTCAAATATTTACAAAGTATTCAAATATTTATAAAAACAAATTCTGCGTGAAACTTATATATGTACAAATATTCTAGAACAGTGGAATACCATGATTTTAAGTCCAATTCTAAGATCTCTCCTAATTCATCCCTCTTCTACCGTATCGGTAGAAAAACATAACACCGCAGATAATTAGTTTTATTATTTTAAAAAGTTAACGAGCACTGGCGGGACAGGCATACGGCCATAAGCCTGGCGCGTGCGCTGTTACCGCATATACAGTACAAATATTATAAATATTCTGGGAAATGGAATTCCCTGATTGTAATCCAAATCTAAAATCCGTAATTTGAATTCAAATTTATCATTGTCATCTGTTAATAATAGTTTTGCTTTTATTTAATTATAAATGGTAAAAAGTTCATGATTTCGGCTTTATTTTAAATGTGTTATTGAAATTAGGCCAAAAATATAAATTGATTTTTAATCTTCTCTCTTTTTAATTTTAACTTTATTTCAACACCCATATAAAATAAAGTAAGAAAATGTCATTTGTTCAGGTAACAGTTTCATGAACTATACAATCTATTTGATGATAGGCTAGGTATGAATTTACATACAAAACAAGTACGGTAGGTAACTTGTATGGTAGCTAAGGAAACATGTACGGTATCTATGTCCTCAGACTAAAAACAAATATATACATAATAATATATAAATAAGATATATATATACATAAAATAAATTAAAACAAATCTATACATATATTATATAATAAGTTTAAATAAGTATATATTGCATTTAAATGCAATTTATATAAAAAAAAATTTAAGTTTTGTGATTTTAGCATTTGCATCATTTTTTTAAATTATAGATCGTAAATGCTATGTTCCCAGATGTGAATCCAATTATGAAACCTATACAATACCCGTTACTAGATTTGTTTTTCCTAAAGATAAAAATTTAAAAATAAATTGGTAAATGCGGGGGCGTTTACAACCTAATGCGATTCCAAGCACTTTCCCGAATTGTTCGGTAGATAATAAAAAAATAAACACATTAAACTTAAAATCATAAATTTTAGATTTACTTAATAACGGTTTTCACGACAATTGCATTTTGAGTTTTAGTAATTTAATAACTAAAATAGAATCAAAAATTAACTTAAATGGCTGGTTTTTGTACAAGAATAATTGTCATATCGTTTTGTATTTTTAAAAAATGAAGATCACTTCGGATGTGATTTAAAATATTTTAAAATTAATAAAGATTTGAATTATTTTTTTATTCGTATGTTCCGCAGAATCAAATTCGGACAATAACCTTTTTTCTCGTAGAACAAGTTTTCATTCAATTTCAAAAATATCAAAATTTAAGCCATGATGCAGAAAATTTAGAAAAATCAAATATTTTAATTGATCAAATTCGACTGATAGGCTTAAAAACTCCCAAATCTTATATATAATACACATGACATGACGACGACTTGGGGAGTATAAAAGGAAGAATAGTTGAACAACAAATTACACCACAAAAAATATTAAAACTTTAACAAGTTCTTAAGCCAAAAATAAAAATATGCAAAACGGTGGTGAATACTTAAAACATACAAAATTAGTTACATATTCCACAAACCAAAAATAAAAAGTATACAAAACGGCGGCGAATACTGGAAACACTTAAAATTAAATACCGACAAACCAAAAATAAAAAATAGAAGTAATAACTAATATACAATTATATATTTTGCAGCATTCAATCATGGGTTTGTAAAATATTTAAAAATTAAATTGTTAACGCTCTACAATACGGTAGGTAGTACTACAAAAGTACAAATAAATTTGCTCACTAAAAAAGTAAAAAATATTATTTTTATAATTTCGAGCCTGCACGATAAATCTCCTAACTACTTCAACGGCTTGGTATTGACATCTAAAAGACATGGCATAGCCATAGACAAAAACATTTATTGCAAAACTACTATAGTGTAAAATAAAACTTTGCCTTCATAATAACAAAGTTCTATCTTATTTTAAATAACAAAGAACATGTATTCCAAATTATTTTAAAAAATAATTGAAAAACTTTGTATGTACATACATTCATGACATAAGCGGGATTTGAACTCGAAATTATCCTTTTACTATTAACATAACTAGTGCATAACATAACCATTACACTATCTTAGTCCGTCTAAATTAATGGCTGTCTTTACTTTTGACGAATATTTTTTTATTATAATATATAGAACCAAATCTGATGAATTAATGTTTTAAATAAGCTTCAGAATCACCCATATTCTGTTAGACCCATCTCGTGAGATCGCGTCAAAATATCTCTGAAGAGATAGTTTTGTATTCTGTTAGGGCCCTATTACACATCAATCAATGGGCAATCATTCGTCAATATATTGTCAATCATTTGCCGTTGATTGATGAGAAATGATTGATGGTGGTTCTATTCTCATCAATCATGCCATCAATCATGCCATCAATCTTGCAGGCAAAATTCCCATCAATCATGCTGTCAAAATCAGCAAAATTAAAAAAATGGCTTTTTGGGGAATGTTCAGATATTATTTTTTGGGAATGTTCAGATAAGGTTATAATATTAATTTGTGATGTAATTCTGATTATTGTAAAAAAAACAATTGATATATTATTCAAATGTGCAAAAAAATAATTTGTTGGTTTTTATACACAACATTTACTTTAATTCAATTTAAACCGAAGTCAAAGCATTCCTCCAGAAATTATATTTTCAATATTCATATAACTATGTTTCGAAATTATCAATATATTTAGAGCACTTCCACAGTATGTCCTTGCAAAATATCAAAATTTGGATAAAAAGATTGATGAGTGCATGATTGATGTGTCATCGGTCATCATTCTGTTCATCAATATATTGTTAATATATGGAGGAAAAGATTGATGAAAAGAATGATGTGTAATAGGAACCTAAAATAGTAGATTCAAGAATGTTAGTACGTCAAATAAAATATTAATTGAAATATTTTGTTACTTGCCTACTTATGAAAGGAATATAAAGAATAATAAATAATATGAAATAAAAATAAAAAAAATTATATTTCAAAACCAAAATTCTAAAATTTTCAGAGAAATCTTATATTCAATAAAATTACAATATTTAAATTATTATCACTTAAAACTTACTTTAATTTACTTATTTATATTTAAAAAAAAATTAATAATCACTTATACTCTCTTAAACCCATCTCGCGAGATCGCGTGAAAATATCTCTGAAGAGATAGTTTTGTATTCTGTTAGACACCACAGATGCGAAAGCAAATGTCAAAACAGTCGCATGATTAATTTCTGTTAGACTTACCATACGACGCGAAAGCCTTTTTTTTGCCTTCAAAAATTGTAAAAGATAAAACATATCGCCAAAGTATTTTGTGTTTTTTTTTTTATCAAAAAGTGAAAGTATATAAATAAATTAAATGAAGAAAATAGTTAAGTAAAAATTCATATATCATTTTTCATTCATTTTTTTGCATTATTATTAAAAATTGTGCTTTTGTTTTGAGAAAAGAAACATAAAAAAAAACCCATCTTTACTATTACTATTTCACTACTGTTTATGTACTAAACTGTAATAATTTTTTTAAAAATTTTTATTTAACAAATATTTTAAACCTTCAAGTTCCACACTAATACTATCCAAAAATTTTATAAGAAAACAATTTTTTATACAGTGCGGTCCGGTCCGGTTCAGAGCAAAAATATTTTAAGAAGTTGATTCTTTGGACTATTTTAGGAAAAAAAAATTTCTATACGAGGGGTCTATCTTTAAATTTAACTTCGCTAGAGAAGGTTAAAGAAAATGGGATTAGAAAAATTATGTCTAAACAATATCCACTACAGCTCTGAAGGAATTGAAACTAGAACATCATATTCATAATTTTTTTTAAATTAACACACCAAATCAACGGTATGTGTTAGATGAGTATCAGACCGTTTCAGTGGTGCTATTTTATACAATTAGCGAAACAACATGTTTGAAACGACTATCGTGCCTCCACTCAGATTTGGATTTAAAACAGAATTTATTAATTGATGACGCGAAGTAAATTTTTACAAAAATTTCGTTTAGATTGCGTTTTCAAAAAGGTATATGGATCTTTTTTTAAATGATGTAGTAATTTGAATTCACAAAACAAAGAAAATAACAAAGTATAAAGAAAATATAGTTAATTACTATGGTATAATCACTAATTTATTTGTCTTTCTGTCTCTGTCTGTCTTATTTGTGTTTCTTGTTTTGTCAAAAATTATTTTAAATTTTGAAGGTTACTAAGTTTTGAAAGTTACTAAGTAGAACGATTCATTTATTTATTTATCGTGTGATAAAAGTTTACGAATATGAATATTTGTCTCTTTTTGTACAATTTTGAAAATGAAATATAAAATTTTGTAAACTCAACACCGAAAAGTTTTCGTTCTTTTAAAAAGTACTGATTTTTGTTTTCACTGTAGGCGAGTACTATACTAAAGCCATTTTCTATTTCGAAATAAACTAACTGTTACAACTATTAATGGAGAAGCAGTAAAATACATATTTAATCAGCACAACTCTGATACAACACCGACAACTTTAAACACTTGCCAGCTTTTTTACTGCACAGATTTTTTTACAACATGCATTAACAAAATTATCTTTTTTGTTTCACAGGCACGACCAATATGAACGCACCTGCCTATTATTATTCAAATTCCATATCTAAATTCCAGTCCAAGTGAATATACGTGAATATTATATGAATTATAAAACATAAGTTATTTGACCAAATTGCATTATTCAATGGTTGCGACTTATGATCTATGAAATGTAAAACGAATTTTTCTCATCCGTTTACATTTCATTTTTCATGGATGAAATCTATGGGTCCATCTCGCTGAACGCAACCATAAAATCTTGAAATCCATTAAAATTTCGAATATAATCTCATCTAATGCAATAATGCATTTTCTTGTCTCAACACTGTGCTCAACATTTTTAATTTATATTTCATATAATTGCATTTGGATATACTATATGTTCTATAGTATGTACAATGCATATATATTATGTAGATGAGATATGTAACTATAATGTAAGGAACAAAATAAAATTATGTATTTTTTTCTGCAAAGTTTTGATGTCACTCACACCCAAATTTTATTCAATTTCGAAATTCGCATTTCTTTCTTGTATTATTTATTCACTAATTGAGTAAAGTTAAATCGAAGTTAAATTTACTACAAGTAAAGTGATTATGCGCAAGGTTCATTATTAAATAGTCGACTAGAATTTTTTTCCTTATATTGGGTACAATCGGGTATAATACCTAACCTACATACACATACATAATAATAAAATGTACTTTATCTATATACTAAACATTTTGTATTATATTTTTTAACAATGGTTTATTTTGTTTTATTAAATTATTGAAATTTGTAATTTTTGATAATTTATAATAAAAGTAAATTTTTACCCAAGAAAATTTGATTAATTTAACTACATTAAATTTTTATCGATTCCTAATCTGCGAATTATTTAATTATGCATACATATTTATTTATATATAATATAGATACATTATATAATATATGTATATTACACAAAAGGTATCTACATTTTTTTATTATATTATATACCTACATAGGTATATAAAATATGTAGTCATATTCTTAGTTTTATGGTTTTAGTAAAATTTTAAGTTTTAGGAAGAGATTACAATTTTACCATTATACATTATCCAATAAAGATATTCAACAATACAAAAAAAAATAAAAAAATATGAATTTTCAATATTTTGTATGCATGGATACAGTAGGTAGGTATGTAGTAAAAATAAATCAATTCTTAGAAAAGTTCGAAATTAATATTTTTTTTGTTTTATTTGTTTCTTATATACCTAATTAAATTACATATGTAATCCATAATATATATTTTAAATTTATATTAATTATAGGCTATTATAAAACTCACATTTTTAAGAATTTCATTTTAATTCTCTTTATTTTTAAATAAAATATTTTTTTTTTATTTTGTTATTTTAATTATAGGTTTAATATTAAAAAATAATTATTTATCTTTGTATTATATTAAACTTTAATTTGAAACGCTTTAAAGATTCGCGTCTTTCTTTTCTTAATTTTACAGTTAAAATAAAGAAAATTAAGAAAAATAATTAACGTTCACTTTCGATCACCGTTGCCAAACAACTAACGGAAATTTTTGACTATTTTCAAGTTTGTACATTTCAGATTTCAGATTGTATTGTAAATATGTAATGTAAGTAAAGTATTATAATAAGACAATACATGTATAATATAATCTTAAATGCAATGTATGTATAATCTTAAAACTATATAGTATATTATATATTTATTATAGTTAAAAAAGAAAGAAAAGGAAAATCAGTTATAGTTTTTAACTTATTTTATATACTTTTATATTAACTTTTATATGTTATTTTATTATTATGTTATTTTTGTTTTTATTTCGTATTTTTTTGATTCAGTTCGGTTTTTGTTTTTTAGTTTTATTTTATATCAACTAAAATGTTTTGTAAACTTTTTATGGTAGGATATTTAACCTACTATATTTTATTTTATATATTTCTATTACATACATCTGTATATATATATATATATATACTTACATTATTATGTATTTACATAATTAATTTTTTATAGTCATTTACAAAAAAAAATTGTTAATGTTAAGTCGGCTAATCCTCCAACTAAAAGGAATTGAGAAAAAGAAATATTTGAGTAGTATACATAACTTACATATTCTGATAATTTGAATTTTTGATAGTATTGATCTTAAAGTAAGTTAAATTTAAAATTTTAGGTCAATTGGATTCAGGTACATCAAAAAATTAATTGCATCATTCATATCTTTATTATTTTTATTTATTTTTGCTGTTATCTTAAAATAAACAACATTTTCATTATATGCCTCACTGATAGAGTTTCAGGACAATGAAACAACATTATGATGATACATAATTGGTAACGAAACGACATTAAAAGGATAACTGACAACAGCATTACTGGAAGAGAATAATAAACAAAAAATATAACTGAAAAGCAATGCAATTGCAAATAGGAGACAACGGAATGAGTTTGTTTAGTGTAGTTTGATTGAACGACCTGTGATAATTCTAATTATTGGATTATTCATTATTGAATTCCAAAAGCAGAGGAATTAATTAAAATTATAAATTTATTAATAAAATTAAAAACTACAAATAGGTACATATATATTAAATTTTTACTTTAATAACACAAAAGGGCAGGGATTTTTAATCCGGCAGATAATCGTGAAATCAGGGTAGTTAAAGTAGTTAGTGCTGCTTATTTACAAATGAAGTGGAAATTAAGTGATCGTCTGTTTAATTTATAAACACATTAGTTTCACAATTTCACATCAACATTTCGTGAAAATATCTAATTTTCGATTTCTGTTCATCATTATTGTTTTTTTATTATTATTTTGCATAACATTTTCCTATAAATATTTTTATTTATATTTTAAGGTTAAATTAAAGTTATTTTTATTAATAATTTTATTTTTCATTTTTATTTTCCAAAATATTATTTAGTTATAAGAAAAAGGGATAGGTAGAGCATTCTTGATGTAAAACAAACAAAAGAGTTCAATGCCAATAGAGAAAATATATTCTATGCATCGTTAAAACGTGAAAGATATTCCAAAGAAATAAATAAAAATCATAATAACGCTATATGAGAATGCATAATGGGATAGTTAAATTGTACATAAAGACATCTGAAGTAAACGTATCTGATGTACATTGTATATATTCACAAAAAATTAAATTAAACAGAGTTCGTCACTATCGCCACTACTGTTCCATATTATATAATATATAATAGAATTAACATACTCCGTCTACATGATAGCTTCAAGTAAGTTTCAAGTACGCTTCAACATAATTTATTTTATTCTACTAAATCTTTACTTATCTATTTTTACGTAATTACGCCAATACCAATACACTGAAGAAGGCAACATATTATTGCCGAAAATAGACAAATAAAGATTTTAGTAAAATAAATGGAATTATGCGCTTTTCTTTCTGTTTAATTTTAAGAATTTTACTACAAACGAAAAACAAAATTGAAATATTACTTGTGTTCAGTAAACTGTTCTAGGACGTTCTAAAACGTTCTAAAGTAAAAAAGAACACGTTGTTTGTGTTCATTAGTTTCCGTTACTTGTTCTTTTCTGTCCGAAAGTGTTCTGTTCTGTGTTCATTAGATTGTGCGAAACTGTCCTAAATTGATCTTTTTTGTTCTGATTTTTTTTAAGAACAGTTTTGGACCACTTTTGTTTTTGCTTTTTCTTTAAATTTTGACAGTTAAACAAAGAAATTTGAGAGTAATCTAAAATTAGAACAAAAAAGTTCAAAAAAGAAGAGATAGTTAGAAAAGTGTTTGACAGTTAACTGTTATCGTCCAAAACTGTTCTGTCCGATTTACGCAGCTTGAGAGCTTGAGAGCTTGAGTGACATTCAATGTCAAAAATTTACAAGAAAAATTCAAGTTAAGTACTCAAGCTATCATGTATATGTATAGTAATTCTCAACAAAAATGTGAAATGTGTTTGGTAAAATAACCAAACTGGAAGCCAGAATGAAAAATTTTGAAAACAAATTAACAAAAGCCAAATTAGCATCTGTATGCTCCTTTCCTTATTATGGAAAAAGTTAAGAATCAGATGAATAAACCAAAACTAAAAAAACCCAAAAACATGAAAATTATTCGTAATATTGTTATTTATATAGTCAAGAAAAATATCAAATATGTAGAAATTATTCAACAACATGTGAGTTTTAGAATAGTTTGTAAGTGTATACGAAAGGATAGGAAAAATTTTAAATGAAGAATTAAAAAGAGAAGAAAATATCTCTAAATAAAGACAAAAATAATAAATGGATGGATTATTGTTGTTTTGGAAACTCTAATTTTGAATATTTAAGCTATACTTTGTAATATTTTTTTAAATAAATACTTTATCTTTATGTCTAGTTATTGTAACAACCGTTTATTTCCAGGAAAGAAAAAAAATACGTGCATAAATTAAAATCAATTTATTGAAAACAAAATACAAAACTTTGATGGAGATTCTAAACGGATGTGGAAATCAATAAAACAATACGTAATGAAATCGGAAAAGCTCAATAAGTAATGGGAATTAGTGATACTATCCATATTGCAAATAAATTGAATACATTTTTTATTGAAAGTGTTAAATAAATCAGTAACAGTATACGGTTTACACATTATAAACTCTTCTAGGAAACAGGGTAGAACTTGAAAAGCTTTGTTGAATATTGAAAACAAAAAACTTGTGTGGATGATAAATTGTCACATAGTTGTTATGTAAATAAAGGAGTTTCTCAAGGTGCAATATTAGGAGTGTTAAGTTTTTTACTGCACATCAATGATATTAAATTGTGTATACAAGATTGTAAAATTTTTTTTTTATTGATGATGCTCTACTTTACATAGTGGATCGCAAATTTGAAGATAGTTGTCGTAAAATTATTTAAGATCTTAGTAGATTATTTGATTGGCTTTGTACGAACAAATTGAAGACGAATTGAATTGTTTATCTTTTATTGAATTCAGAATTTTTTTTATATTTCAAAATATATCTTTAAATATGTTTATGGAATTTATTAGCATGAAAAAAATACAGTTTCTTTTTTTATTTACTTTTCAAAAAGTTTAATTTTCGAGTGTTAGGATAGCAACGACTTTTCCACAGCGAATGAATTTATTCGCGAATCATAATCACATTTACGCGAACGTTCGACTAGCATATTTGCATCGACTCATATTCGATTCGAGAATCATGATAAGGGTATTAGCTTAACCAAAACTAAATATATGGTTATAAATAATTGTACTAACAGTGATATTGATTTAAGTATTGGTAGTGATAGCATCGGCAAATTCAACGTAATGAAATATTTAGACGTGCTAATAGATGATATAATGAAGTTAGATAGATTCGCTTATTTGATCAGTAAAAAATTTTCTCAAAAAGTAGGTTATTTAGGAAGGATTCGCTATCAAATTACTGAGAAGTGTACCATAATAATGTATAACTCGATGATTTTACCACATCACATTTACATGTAGCGAAAAAGAAAAAGATAAGCTTTTAGGATAAAATTTACAAAACAAGGTGCATGCGAGTTATCTGAAAATGTGGTAGAAAAATAAGCTAGAATTATATGCCAGGGAAATTAAAATTGCTGTCAGTACGTCAAAGACTAAATGTCCATATTATTGTATTTATATTTAAAATGAAAAATAATATGCTACCGGACTATTTGGGTTTAGTCTATTATATTGAGAGACTAATCTGTTCAGGTTGCCATTGTTTCGTAGAAATAATACACAAAATAATTTATTATACGCGGAAAGTTTTAAATTTTTTTTAAAAAAAGTTTTGATAACTTTTGTTAAGTATAATGAATTATGAACTCTTTATTTTGAAAATTTATTTTGAAATGTTTATTTGAAGAATAATACAACATTTTGGATCCTCGATAAAGGCGCAACATGTCACATTTGTACAAATTTAAGTGATTTTAAATATAAATACCGCCAAATCTCATCTTTATTTAGCCGACAATAAAAAAGTTAAGGGAAAAGAAACTATAAAATAGAACTAAACAAAAAATTAAATTTATGTTCCGGATTTATGAGCAAACCTTTTGTATCAGTAACATTACAAATCATGGTTATGAAGTCATTTTCAAAGAAAATAAAGCTTTGATTACTAACACCAATAGTGAAACTATTCTAGAATGTGCTAAAGAAAATTATTTATATCAAGTTATACAAATAAAATGAATTTAGTTTCAAAACATATTAGTTAACTTTATGGCATGCATGTTATGGTTATCTCAACTGCAGAATTTTGAAAGATACAAAATAAAAAAGTTATAGGAATTAACAAAACAATAATAAAAATAAAGCACGTTAAAGAAAAATCGACGGAAATTGATTTCATGTAACAGAAAAGTGACGCATTGAGCAAATTTAAAGTATTTCAAACCCAAGTAGAAAATTTTACTGACCGTAAAATAAAAATATTGCGCAGGGACAACGTTACAAGTTACGAAAATTGAATATTTAAAAATTAAATACAAAAATGTAGCATAAAACATCAATTGACTGTGATATACACACCGCAGCAAAATAAAAGCAGAACGCAAAAACCAAAAACTATTCTAGATCTTTGCTACTGCAATCGAAGGTACGTAATACCAGTAATACGTATTTATAGACAGCTGTATAAACCACCAACTATAGAACCACCAGCTATAAGAAATAGACCGATAAATAGAGTTTTAAACAATGAAACGCAATGTTAATCAAGATTTTGATATTGTACAAAATCATGAATTGGAAATATACAAATATAAAAATTTAACAATAAATTATTAAAGTTTCAACACATAAGAATGAATTTAAAAGATGGTAGTAAAAGAAACAAATTAATCCATGAAACTGAAAATAAAACAGATCAATATGAAATTCACAAAAAAGTCAATCTAGAAAAAAATTGAAAGGCCCCGACAGCTGATTCATGACACCGAAAAAATTTCCATATAAAAATACAATACGTAACCAACTTTTTTTGACGTATCATTTTTGAATCATGACACCAAAAGTGAATGGTACATTCACCAAAAAATTAATGATAATGATATTAATGACAGGGCACAATATATGTCAACTTCTATTTAAGACTACTTCTGAGATCTATCCTTTTTAATACATATATCATATCTTGAATATGGGCTCGCGTTCATTTTTGTATGATTCTCATTGCTGTTTTGTAATACCTGTAAACGATTTTTTTGCGACTGACTGCACACAAAAAGTATGGAACAATAATCGTAATGTGGTAGTATTATGGTACGTTTATGACACATGAACGCGGCAGTTTTGATTTGACTCTTGCTAGAAATGCAATTTTTTTAAGTAATTTTTTACATATTTAATCCATTGAAGTTTAATCTATTATCTATTGTTACTCCCAAATATTTAAAACTGGCTGCACACTCAACTACCTCATTATTTATTTTAATATTTGAATTCCATAGTGCTGTGTCAATATATATACATTTAGTCTTACAGTTTTACTTACATTCAATTTTAGTTTGTTCATTTTCAACAATACGTAAAAATTTTTCAATTCTTCTTTTATTTTTCCTTCACATTTAGCTATATCGTTTCCTACTACATAGACTGGAATATCGTCAGCAAACAGAGATACCTTACTGTTGCCATACCTTACGTAATGCTGATTCTATGTCATTTATATACATAAGAAATAATAAAATTCCTACATAAACCCTTGTGTGACTCCTAATTGCACTGTTTTTACACTTGACTAAGTATTGTTATTTTTAGTCTATTGTATTTTTCCTACCAGACAATCATTAAACATGTTCAATTCGGTATTTCTTATACCATATTTCTCCATTTTGTTCTCCATATGTCTCTATTAATTATTTCAAACAGCCTTTTGAATCTTCCATATGTCTATTAATTGTTTCATTCGTCCAGGTGTTAATGTCCGTCTTCCATTCAGTTATAGTCCAATTTAACGCGATTTCTGTTGAGTATCCTTTCCTAAATCCCGACTGCCTTTAAGATTTTTGTGTTTTTTTTTGTTTTTTTTTGTTTTTTTTTGCGTGGATTGGTGGGAATCTTCATAGACACAATGAGCCCCGTAGCTTCCATTGTGTGCCAGATTTTTACTGACTAAACCACACCCCTCCCATTAATACTAGTCCAACGGACTAACCATTAATTTATTGCTATTTTGATTTTCTTAAAGAAAAAGTTTACGAGATTCTATCGTATTAAATCTAGTGGCTTAGTTCTTTTAAGCCTTCTGACATCATTTTGATTATCTAGCAGTTGAGTGGCCTCAACGTTAACATGTCCCTCCAGACGAGCTATATGCTTTGTTGCATATCTTTTTATTTCATTTTCTATGCAAGGAATTTTTAGATCTCTGTGCAAATCACTGTTGCGAACATACCAGGGGGCATTTACCATGTTGCGCAAGACTTTATTTTGGAATTTTTGTATACAAAGTACATGTGTTTGTTTGGCACATCCCCATATTTGTATGCCGTACAACTATATCGGTTTGAGTATCTGATTATATAACAAAATCTTGTTATAATATTAAGCCTTTAAGATAATATATTATAATTAGTCACAAACTCTTATAAAGACCAGGCATATTAGAAAAATGGTCATCAGTTAGTTAGTGCATAATATATCATTGTTCTACTGCAGTTTGTAACTGTAGAATATCACTTACTAATTGTTTTAACCTAAGATCTATAATTAGTTTTTTAATGTTTTCTTTCTTTGGAAAAGTCGAAAAGTCATTACCATACTTTGTAACAACTATTAGCCAGACAATATTATTATTAGCCAGGCTGGTCTTGGAATGAAGGAAAACGAATGGTTCGTATACCAAAAGATATATGACGTAAAAATATAGCAAGAGAAATTGGTGATATAGTAAAAATCCGTAAATTGATTTGCTTAATGTAAATTTTCAATCTGTTATTCTGTTTCCTTAAAACTTCAATAGATAATCAAGTGCTATCGATTAAAAATTCCAAACCTTTGTAATAAATCAAACATATCAAAAACTAATATTCATGAAATTTTACAAAAACAAAAACTGAAAACCGAAACAACCAAAAAAAACTCTTCATATTGAAATCGAAAGGTGTGATTAACTAAATTACTTTGTAAAAAATTAAAAAAAAAACTGCGGCAAAGTAAATAGATATCTTTGTATGCAGATTTTTTTCTTCCAACGATTTTTAAAAAGGTTCACTTGAAAATACAATACACTCATAAAATTTTTTATTACTATATTATTTATGATATACATCCATACAGACATTAATATTTTTTATTTATTATTGTTGTATTTTATCATAAAAGGAACTTTATTAGAATTAATATTATGAAAATAATATATTGAAAAAACGAGCCCGACCCAAGCTGAGTTTTTATATAAACAAATCACGCATATGAATATTAATATCAATTATATTATCTGTTGAACTTTATTCCAACCTACCTTTTTCTACAAATTTTTATTTTTTTTTTTATTTTCAAAAGTTTTTCTTACCGTGTTCAAAATTTTAATTGAAAAAAAATTAAAACATTTTAATTTTGATATTTTAGATTTTTTTTTGTTGCAATTTGCAAATCATCTTTTAATATCCTACATTATTTTGCAATTACAAATTGGAAATGAGAATTCTCAAATTTGTTTTCAAATATTTTTGAGTACAAAAATATCTAGTATAGAATTTTGAGCAAAATTAATCAATTCAACGTTTTTAAGCTTACCAAAGCTCTATTTAGAGTCCATTAGATATCAGATAAGTTATTTATGTATGTTGTGCTGCTTTCGCAATGTTAATTGGAATTCGTATAACAAACTATTAGGACTTAGGAATTGAATCATTTGTGCGTGCAATAACCGTTCAAAAGACTTCGAAATTCCAGATTCCTGTTATTTTTTAATTATTTGAGAACAACCTTGGGTGAACGGATTATTCCCATTGTGTACGTGTTATAGGAGGTACACAATGGGAATAATTCATTTTAATCAATTTTAATAGTTTAACAAAGACGGTAAATAAAGATGCACAGAAGTAGTTTAATACAATTAGAGTTGACACGGGAAATTTTTACGACTTTATTATTTCATATTAAAAACATCAACAACCACACACCATATATAGAAACAGCAATAAAAAATATTAAAAATAACATAGATATTTTTTTTTTTTTTTTCTACGGAGGTGGCCCTAATATGTCAGAGCCGGCATGTAGGCTTTTTAGCCCTTTATGACGTCCTCCACCCCTCAACTTAGTCGACCCTTTTGATAAAGGCCAATAGGTTTGGGGGATCTATCCTGCAGAAGTTTTCTGAGGTTATGTAGTGCGTTTCCAGCAGCCTGAGTCTCAGCCTTGAAAGAGCTAAGCACTCTCCTACAACGTGTGTGGAGGTTTCTTCCTCTTCCAGACAGTGTCTACAGGTTGGGTCGTCACTTAGTGCTAGTCTACACATGTGTTTATTCATGTGGTTATGACCAGTAAGTATGCCCACCATCTTCCTACAGTTTCCTCTATTGAGAGTTAGCAGGAAGTTGGTTATTTTGGTGTTTATTCTTGGTGCATATATTTTGGAGACCCTGTGGCCTTCCATACGCTCCCAAAGAATATTTGCTTCCCTTTTCAGGGTGTTTTCTATTGATAGTTTAATATTACCAATAGATATACCAACTGCTGGTTCCGGGCCATAAATGTTTCCCGCCGATGATCTGGCTAGTTCGTCAGCCTTCTCATTTCCAGTCAGGCCACTATGACCCGGTATCCAGATCAGTTGTACCTTGTTTCGGAGCCCTATGAGGTTTAGGGCTTCCGAACATTCTCCCACCAATCTAGATTTGATGATGTTACTTTCAAGAGCTTTTAAGGCAGCCTGACTGTCACTAAAGATTCTAATGACTTTGTTAGACCATCTTTGCTCTTTTATTATATTCACTGCTGCGTTTATGGCAAAGACTTCAGCCTGGAAGACTGTGCAGTGTTTGCCAAGAGGGAACTGGAGTTCAAGTTGCTCTTTTTCAAAGAACGCTCCAGCTCCCGCGCCTAGAGCCGTAAGGGATCCGTCAGTGAAAATGTCCGAGGTATTTGAGGACCTGGCCTGCTCTTCTGAAGCACGCCAGGTCTCTCTTGTCGGGATTTCTACTTCATATCTCTTCTTCAAAGATACGTATGTAGTGATGTCATCTGTTGGCATGAAGAACTCTTTTTGTTCCTCTTCTAAGTCCTTCCATAGCCTCTGATGTTTGTGCCTACATCCTCTAGTATTCCCTAGAGTTTGCAACCTTCTTGCAACTTTGAGGGCCTCCATTCTTACATAAAGATGTAAGGGCGGAAGCCCAAGAAGTATTTGCATAGCCGCTGTAGGTGTGGTTCTAAAAGCACTTGTTGCACAGAGACACGCAAGTCTTTGTACTGCTTCTAGTTTTTTTATGGCATTTGCTGTGAATGTTCTCGGAACCCATGCAATGGACCCATAGCTAACAATGGGCCTGATACACACTTTGTATAGTCTTAAGGCTATTTTCGGTGTTAGGCCCCAATTGTTGCCAAAGGCCCTTCTGCACTGCCATAGGACTTTCACGGCATTACCACATTTCGTCTCGATATTTTTTGCCCAATTGAGCTTCTTATCAAGTATGATCCCTAGATATTTTACTTCATCTCTCGAAGTTCTAGGTTATTTCCTCCAATGGAGGGAAGAACATAGCTGTTCAGTCGCCTTCTATTGGTAAAGGCCACTAAATGTGTCTTGCTGGGATTTATGGTTAATCCATTCGCCTGACACCATTCGGTGGTTAAGTCAATGGCATTTTGCATTTGTGTGCATAGACGCCTCATATAACCTCCTCTTAGAAGAATACTAACATCATCGGTAAAGCCGTGTGTGTTGAATCCTTCCTCGTTCAGTATACTTAGGAGTTCGTCTACCAACATGTTCCATAGTAAAGGCGATAGAACACCTCCTTGTGGGCATCCTCTAACCGCCTTCACCTGAACTTTAGTAGTTTCATCTACCTGAATCAACAGATGACGTTGTTCCAAGATCTTTTCTATCCATCTCAGTATTGTGTTGTTTACTCCGTGCTTTCTTGCTCCGTTTAGAAGTGACTTAAAAGTTGCCTTGTCAAAGGCCCCTTCAATGTCCAAGAATGCACCGAGTGTTATCTCTTTCTTCACGATAGCCTCCTCTATATGGGAGACCACTTCTTGAAGAACTGAGTCAGTAGACTTACCTGCCTGATAGGCATGTTGTTTACGGTTCAGGGGTACCCTGATCAAACATACATCCCTAATATACCTGTCCACCAGTTTCTCTAGGCATTTTAACAAACACGAAGAGAGACTGATAGGTCTGAAGCTAGTAGGGAGTGCATAGTTTGTTTTCCCTGGTTTAGGGATGAAAGCTACCCTCACTGATCTCCATACTTTTGGAATATATCCAAAGGCTATGCAGGCTGTGAAGATTCTTGAGAGCCATTTGCTTATGCTTTTCCTGCATTTTTGAAGCATAATAGGCCAAATTCCATCCGGCCCAGGAGCTTTGTATGTTTCGAAAGAGTTGATAGCCCAGTCTAAGACCTCAGGCCATACTATCTTTCTTGCCATAGACCAATCCGAACGGTTTGGTATGGTAACTTCCTGGATAGTATCTTCTAGAGGCAAATCTTCGAGTCTACTCCCCGGAAAGTGTGTTTGAAAGAGGACTCTATATGTTTCTTCTTTCGATGCTGTGTAGGATCCTTCTGATGTATGCAGATTGTGTAACTTTGCTACTGGATCCCTTTTCAGGGCCTTAAGCAAAGCCGCTCCATCTGCAATATCTTCGATTCCTTCACAGAACTTTTGAAAGGACTGTTTCTTTGATTTCCGAATCAGTCCTTTGTATTCTCTTCTAGATTCACTATAGGATTTCCAATTATCTTCTTCATGAGTTTTTAAGGCTCTATTCAGAAGTTTTTTGGACTTCCTTTTTAGCTGCTCCAGATCTTTGTTCCACCAAGCAGTTTTTGTGTCTTTCGGTTTTCTGGTGACCGGACAAGATGCTTCGAAAGCCTCCGTTAACAGATTTGTCAGTTTTTCAACTGATTTGTCTATTGCAGAGACCTTCGGGATCCTGATCGAATCCGCATCCGTAGCCACCAGATCTTGAAATTCTTGCCAGTTGGTTCTTTTAATATCTCTAAAGACCAAGATCTTATCAGGATCAGCCTTTAAGGAGAAATTAATGTATCTATGATCGCTCATAGAGGGTTCCATAGACACTCTCCAGTCTTTGATCTCTGAAAGAAGAGATCTAGAGCATAGAGTTATGTCTATGGTTTCTTGTCGCCTGGAGTTTACAAATGTATGTATCCCTCCAGTGTTTAGGATTTTCAAGTCAGTACTAACAAGGTACTCTAGGAGCGCCTCGCCTCTAGTATTTGAATTGGTACTTCCCCAGTTTTCATGATGAGCATTTGCATCGCAGCCAATTACTATGTCAAAATTGTTGTTTTTGGCATAGTTGACCACTTGCACGAGCTCATTTGTTGGAGGGAGTTCTGTAGAGTCGTAAGGGAGGTAGCAAGAAACTATAATAAATTTTCGCATTTCTCCCTGACTCTTGTGTTTTATGGCAACCGCCGTCAGATCTTCTGATGACAGTTGTATTAGGAGCTGCGCGTCAACGCTTGAATGCGCGACTATGCATGCTCGAACTTTTCCAGGACCCGAATTGTACAGAGTGCTCCAGCCTTTCAGTGAAAGACCGGCAACTCTGTTCTTGATAATGTACGGTTCTTGAATAAGTACTACTTTTGTTTGCAACCTTTTAGTTAGTGAGGCCATAATAGTGTATGACCCGCTTATACTATGTTGCAAATTAATTTACTTAACTACTAGACTGGCTATAGCTCGGGATATGAATCTATTGGCCAGTTTAGTTTTCTCCTTTAGCCTTGATAAACTTTACGTTTATCTGACTAAATTTGAAACTTAGTTTGGCGTTTCGATCTTTTATAGCTTTAGCGCTATCGAGATCGATATACACGTATAAAAGAGAGCCTGAGCCACTAATATTAGTAGCCCCAGTTGCTCTTCTATACGACTGGATTTTCCACTTCGTAGTATCCATACCATTTTGAATACTGAGCGCCTTCATGACGTCCTTCTCAGATTCGGTACGGCCTGGGATCCAGATTTTAACTAACTTCGTCTTTGGAAGTTCGCTGACCCTCATTGCTGAGAGCCTTGCTCCCTCCCATGGACTGCAGTTAGACGCCGCAGATTTCAACCAGTTTGACCTTCGTCAACATAATTTTCCCGCCTTCAACGAGACCCCTGCAAAGCTGGGAGATATCTCATTACAAGTGAGCATGAGTTGGAACAACTTTTGCTGAATCAATTCACCTTGCTCGTTAGTAATGCTCCCATCGACTACCTGAACGATTGTATCGAACTCTCTTCTAGCCGCCTGCGCGTAGCTGACAGCCTGTCGAGAGGACGTTTTCGTCTCTCTAGGCTTTGATGGTCCCTTTGGCTTCTGAGCACACTTTTTCGGGACCCTTCCACCTCCAGGATTCGACAACAATAATACTATATCTATGTTAATATTATTACATAATTTAACGTGCCAATAAAACCAGATCTCGTTTATCTAAACCAATTCTCTTTCATAAAATAAATAATAGAATTATCAATATAATAGAGAATAAAGAGATAATTTGACATTAAATTGCAATTGTAGTTAACAAAATATGTTTGTCAACGGTCAACTTTCAGACGAGTCAACTTCCAACACTTCTTTCCTTTCGTTCCATTCCCGTTTTCTATAAACTAATGTTGCGGCAGTCACTGTAATAAACTAATGTTGCGGTTTCGTTCATCACTTTAGGTAAATTACCTCTTAATGAACGAACATCCGGACAAAAATTTTTAACCAATCTAAAAAAATTATTTTACCATATAATACCATATAATAATAATAATAATAATAATAATAATAATAATAATAGTAATAATAATAATAGTGATGATAATAATAATAATAATAATAATGATAATAATAATAATAATGATAATAATAATAGTAATGATAATAATAATAATAATGATAATAATGTTGATAATAATAATAATAATGACAATAATAATAATAATAATAATAATGTTGATAATAATAATAATAATGACAATAATAATAATAATAATAATAATACTAAAAATAATAATTTCTTTAATCTGGTGTTGGAGCATATAGTGCAACGTTCAGATGTGAACACACAGGGCACTATATTTTACAAATCGGTGCAGCTCCTGGGTTTCGCTGATAACATTGATATTATCGGAACATCACGATGAGCAGTCATCGCAGCCTTTACACAGATTGAAGAGGAAGCAGGTAAAGGGGGGGTCTTCACATTAATGGGAATAAAACAAAATATATGCTGTCGAAAAATAAAATGTCCTCGCAACACCATAAAGGACACAACATCACTGTCGGCTCACATAATCTTGAGATAGTTCAGGAGTTTATGTACCTTGGAACCAAAATCAACTCCACCAATAACATCGATGTTGAAATAAGGCGAAGAATTACCCTAGCAAACCGTTGCTACTTCGGTTTGTCCAAACAACTGGGTTCAAAGCTCCTAGTCCAAAAAATTAAGACACAATTATACATAACGCTTATCATTCCGGTGCTGCTATATGGTTCGGAAACGGGGACATTACCGAAAGCAAGCGAGCATGCACTTGGTGTGAGAGAAAAATTCTTCTTCTTTATGGTCCTGTGTTTGACGGAGGGCTTTGGAGAAGATACAATGCCGAACTATATCAGTTGTTCAACGACATGGGCCTGAACATGGATAAACAAATCAGAATAAGACGTCTTCGTTGGCTACGATATATAGAGCGTATGGATGAAAATGCTCTGGTTAGGAAACTTTTCGAATTCAAGCCCCAGGGAACGCGTCGTCGAGGGAGGCTACACCTTCGTTGGAGAGATGAAGTATCAGCAGATATGAAAAAACTTCAAATCACCAACTGGAGAAATTCCGCTCGTGACCGAAGTCAGTTGAAGAAAATTTTGCGTCAGGCTCAGGACCTTGAAGGTCTGTAGCGTCAAGCAGTAAGTAAGTAAGTATGTATTAGGGAATTTTAAAATAAAAGCTTTAATACAAAACTTTTCATAAGCTGACATTTCTATTTGTACATTATGTTTGACGCTAGTTTCTTGAAATCAGCTTCACTCAAGTCAATCACAAAAATTTACTTACTTGACTTGAAAATTTCAATCAAATACGCAGCTTGAGAGCTTGAGTTGACATTTAATGTCAAAAATTCATGAAGATTTTTAATATTTAGAGTGAATTTAAAAAAAAAAAGAACATTTAAAAGAGAAAATAAATAAAATAATTTTAATTTTATATTTTTTATATTTTTTTATATCTTTAAATTTATAGAAAATTTTACAATAAATTACATAATTACATATGTCAAACTCCGGCTATTTTCAAGCTCACACCCACTCAAGCTGGTCACGCCACTAGTGATAGTACGTATATATTGAACATTTATACAAAGAAAAAAGGGACAATTCCAAATTTAGGTTTGGCTCGGATACTAACAATGAAAATTAAATATGTGATAATACTGATAACAATAATGATGATAATAATATTAAAACTATTCACATATGATAAAGGGTCTAAATTTCCTGATCACCATGTTATTACGAAAGCATTGTTTTTGGATTACATTCAATGATAAAACTTCAAGCAAATCCAATAAATTCATTCAATGTTTTTTTTTTAATTAATACATATTGTTGGTAAATATTTATTAAACGTTATTTATTTTATTTTATTTCATGAGGTAAAAAAAGAACAAATTAGTAGTCTCAGTCAACACTCCAGGCGGAAAAAAAATTCAATTTTGAATGTGCATGAGCAAAAAACAATAGATACTTTTTACATATATGGATATGAAATGGTTTTTTTTTTACTAAACTACAATTTCGTGTAGGGAAAAAAAATTAAAATAAAAAAATTTAGTGCAAAACAAATTGAGATATATTCACAAATCAGTTCCAAACTTCTTAACCACAGATCGGCGCATAGCCTTCCGCGGTTTGTTTCTTAAAGGAAATTAAATTTTCTTTAATGTGTAAATAGTTTAGAACTCTCACTATTGAATTTTAAGTTTTTTACACAAGGCCTCTTGGTTTGGTTGTTCTTTTCTCAAAATTTAAAATGTATCCATGTATCTAATTCGACTCGGTATTTAAGAAACCGAGAAAAAGAGAATTTTTGCTTTCATTACAAAAGTATTTTTTTTTTTTTTTTTTTTTTTATATTATAGCCAAAACTTAGGTTTTGAACCTTTAAGTACTTGCGTACCGTTGACTATTTGAAAAAGGAAAGGATAGTTAGAGGAAAGGAAAGAAAATGGAAGAAGAAAAGTTTTGAGGGAAAGAGCGAACAATGTTGTTAATATTCGTCTTAAACCTCTGTAAGTCATAAATAAAAAATCCTTCTCTCATTGGGAATGCTTCGATTGGGACGCGGTTCCACAATCGGGATGTTCTTACTATAAAAGAATTTCCATAGCCGGACTTAAACCATCTCGGAATTTCCACTGTGAAAGGGTGGGCACTTGATGCCTCTCGTGTTGTGCGATTGAATTGCTTAAGAGGAGGAAGAAGTGATTTTAATTCCTCGGAACAAGTGCCAACACCAAGCAGATATCTATAAAATAGAGTAAGTGCTTCAACAATACGGCGATGACCAAGTGGTATAAGGGATGAGGTCACATTTATGTCGCCTATAAGACGAATGGCGCGGTTTTGAACTTTGTCCAAAAAATTTGAAGCAGTTTTTGGTGCACCTGCCCATAAATGTGAGTTATACTCGAGCTTGGGTCGTATATATGCTTTATAGATTTTTAAAAGGTCTCGAGAGGAAAAATATGTTTTGCAGCGGCTCAAAAATCCTAAACATTTTGCGGCGCTTTTCGCAATATCGACAATATGCTCATTTCAGTGCATATTTTGATTCACTCGCATTCCGAGAATGTACAGATCTTTGAGTCGCTGGATACCTTCATTTTGAAGCCGGAGAATTGGTTCGAATGTTGTTAGCTTGTTACTAACAAAACAGCTTTGAGTTTTTGAAGTGTTAAACTCGACTCTGTTAGCTTTACCCCAGTCGACAATTTTGGCAAGGTCGTGATTGAGCGCGCCGGCCATCATTGTTCTTTTGGAGGTGATTGCGGAAGCTGTAGCATTAGTTTGTTTTAGAAAATCATATGATGCTACTAGAGTGCTGTCATCAGCAAAACTATGGATTGGATTGAAAGTTAATTTGAGAAGGTCATTAATGAAAATGGGAAATAGGGTGGGGGAAAGGACAGAGCCTTGTGGAACACCAGCATTGATTTGAAGTTGGTCGGAAAAAGAACCGTCAACTGAAACTATGATAGATCGATTTAAAAGAAAACTTTCAATCCATTTAGAAAAGGTTGAACCAAGGCCTATAGCGTTGCATTTTGCTATAAGAGCAGAATGCCAAACTCGATCAAAAGCCTTAGATATATCCAGAGCTACAACAGTAGCTTCACCAGATTGATGCAGGCTGGTGTTGAGCTTCTCGCAGAGGCTGTCATAAGATCACCGGTGGAACGTTGGGCTCGAAAGCCGTATTGGCTATCATGAGTTATACCTCTACTGTCAAAGTATTTCTTCAGCTTATGATTAATTAAGATTTCCATCGTTTTTGAAATAATGGAAGTAATAGCTATTGGCCTATAGTTTGAAGGATTGCTTTTGTCACCTTTTTTAGGAATAGGATAAACTTGGGCAACTTTCCAATAGGACGGGTAAGTTCCTGAAGAAAAGGACAAATGGAATAAGTTGCGCAGAGGTTTAGAAATAGCGAAGGCAATGTGTCGCATCACAATTGCAGGTATACCATCAGGACCGGTAGATTTTTTTATATCGAGATTCTTCAAGACTTTTGCTACAGCTCTTGTTCTAAAGTAGATCCTTCCGAAGGAATAATTTAGAACAGGGATGGATGAAGGATTTTGGACTGTAGGAGGGAGTGTGGAATTAGCTGCAAATGATTTTGCGAAGAGATTAGCCTTTCCAACAGAATCTTATATAATAGTACTATTATTATCAATCATGGGTGGAAACGAAGACTTGCAAAAATTTTGCCCAACATTTTTAGCAAATGTCCAGAAAGACCTGCTGTTGTTGGGGAGATCAAAGATTTCTCCTCTCAATCTTTGGTTATGCAGGAAATTTTGCTGATTGATAATTTTTTTACATTTATTCCTAACCACTTTATAACTCTCATACGTATTGACTGTTTTATTGTTCTTGTATTTTTCGTAAGCTTCTTCTTTGGATTTCAGAGCTTTGCTGCAGAGGTCGTTGAACCAACCTGAGGGATTTCGTTTTATACTTCTAAGGCTATTTGGAATGAAAGTTTTCATTCCTAATAGAATCCTCTTGGTAATCGCCTCTGCAGCAAAGTCGACATTTTTATATTGGAAACACAACGACCAGTTCGATGCATTTAAAAAGTTGTTGAAGCCTTCCCAGTCAGCTTGGTGATAATGCCAAACTAGTCTTTTGGGAGAATTAGAAGAACTGGTTGTTGTGCCTACTTCGAAGCTTGTGCTTACAAGACAGTGGTCGGAACCACCTAGCGGAGAGTTAACAGAGATTGAATATTTCTCTGGATGGGTAGTTAGGAATAAATCCAGGAGGTGTCCGTTCTGGTCGCGTCGGTCTGGTATCCTCGTAGGGCTTTTCACAAGTTGAGAAAGGTTGAAAAAATTGGAAAAAAGTTCAACTTGTTTGCCTTCGGGACTGTTGTGACTAAAAAATTAAGCCAGTCTCTGTTATGAATATTGAAGTCTCCCGCCAGAATAATCTCAGACTCGGGATTGGTTTCCAGAATTGAGTTTATCTGGTTGGATAGTCTTTCTATAAGCATATTAGTTTCTAGCTGATTCGCTTGAGGCGATCTGTAAATAAAACAGAAGTGAATGATGTGCTTATCGGCGTGTATTTTCATCCAATTATATTGATAAATTGGATTGGAGCACTCAAAATTTTGAAGAGTCTTATAAGCTACATCATTTCGTATATACAAAGCAATCCCTCTATGGGGTATAAAAAGTGGCACAAGCGAATAATTATTGATATTAAAGTTAATATCATTATTCCCAACTTGTGTTCCACTTACTGCTAAAATTGGATTTTGAAACCGTAGATGGCTTTCGACGGAATGGAAATTTGTTGATAGACCGCGAATGTTACAAAAATCTAACTTAAACATAATAACGAACAATTTACAAATAGAAAAGGAAAATAAATTAAACTTAACAAAAAGTACCGAAAAAAAAATATATATATAAAAAAAATATATAAATTAAATTTTTTGGCCCACGTCCCACTTACTTATACCACCCCTACAATGAATGCAACTGAAACCAATATCTACACACAAGAGTTTTTAATACCTTATTGGGTGTAGAAATACTCTCAGAAACATTCACTGCAGGTTAGAACAATGAGAAAATTACGGTAATAACAAAATAAAAAGAAGAAAAATTATAGTGCATATTTACTCTAGATTTGATGTATAATATATATATTCATTGCTTAAACTTTAATGCTTTAACCGTTATAGGATTATAAAAACAAATATATGGTTTGAAAATAGGTTACCTGAAATAAAGCGAAATGAGTTTAGTTCAAAACACATCTTCTTATATAATAAAAGGCAATGTCCTGCTGCTGCTGCTGCTGTTGCGTTAGCGTGGCATTTTATTAGTATTACAATAATAACAAACAGAAATTATTTAGCAGAAGTCATAACACAAAAATAACCACTCCCATCACATGCATTTGGAAAAAATTGTATACATAAAATTAATCTCTCTCTTTTGAAATTTCATGCTTTTTTTTGTTTTAACTTTTGTTTTTATTATAAAACTGTTTTCAAGAGAACGGCGAATAATGTCGAAAGGAAATAACAAAAAAATATTGTTTTGAATTAAATTTTTTTTGTTATGTTTGATTTAAGAAATAGGTATTCAATTCGTGGATATGTGTATATGATATAAAAACACGAGCGTAATTATACCAGAAATTTTTGGAAATAGTTTGAATGTAGATAAATTTGCTGCCTAATCGAAAAAGTATATACTTTGCTTTAAAAATTCTGATATCGAATCCAATTAACGAACAAGTATTAAACATTTATAACTTAACTTAATTTTAAACTATAATAAGATTCAACAACTAACCCGTGGGATTTTTAAATGGCTGCTGTCCAAGTGGAATGCTTCCACATAAACTTAATTTGAAAGTTGAAGTTAAAATAATATTACTTAGTAACCTAAATACCAAACGTGATCTCTGCAATGGAAGCCGGTTACCAGTCAAAAATTTAAAATCAAACTTAATAATCGCAGAAGTCCTAATCGGTACAGCTATAAGGGAAACAATTTATTCCCAGAATATATTTATCTCCAACTACCACAGAATTGTAATTTATTCTCAGACTTCCACTATTCCCCGCTAAATTAGCCTTTTTCATTATTGTAAAATGATTGAAAAACAATTATTAAACATAAATATAATACTTCTTTATTTCACATTCTTTTATTAGTTAAACTATATTTCTTATTAATTAGGCAAAATGCAAAATGAACCAATCACAATTATAATCAATGATCGACTGCAGAATTTCTTCTATCTCCCGTTCAACTGTCAGTTTCTTTATGGTCGCGTTTGTTATCAAATCATTTTGGTTATGTTTTATATATCATGGTTGACAACTCGGCCATCCTGAAAATTGGAATCGTCCTCGATTTCATCGTCTGGTTCCGGGATGCACCACCTCTTGATTTTGTCTGGAGAATAAACTCCAGCATATCGACGTATTTTCCTTGGAGCTCCGGGAATATCTTCAACTAAATAACGATCATTTTCCAGAACCTTTGTTATTACATATGGTCCTTTAAACTTCGGTTGTATTTTCCGTGGCTGTCCCGTACTATTTGGTTCATTCTCCACTACTATTAAATCGTCCACTTCGTATTTTGTTGGTTGCCTATGTTTCTTATCAAATCGTTCTTTCCACATTTGTCGTGCGGCCATGATCTTTTCAGCGGCCTGCTGCCTGACAACTACTAATGGTTGACGATCTTCGTCGGTTATTTCATCATGTAACGCCAATATAATTTTATTTTTCAAGATGTCGCGGGGTTTAAAATCGAATATTATTTCCTGTGGGGTACGACCTGTTGTGGAAGATATCATAGAATTCAGAGACCATTGGATATTTCGTAGTTCTTGATCCCATTTACGTTCATTAATTGTTGAAGAAGCTATAGCTGTCGAGATCGTTCGGTTGACTCGTTCAATTTGGCCATTGGCCCTAGGTGTTCGTACGGCGGTCTTAATATGTTTCATGGAATGCTCTTTACAATATGTTTCAAACGATTTTGCAGTGAATGCCGTTCCTCGGTCAGTGATGATCTGTGCTGGTGTACCGAAATATTCTGTTACTTCGTCTAACACCTTTAATACTGAAGCCGTATTTGTAGACTTAACAGCTCGCAATATTACAAATTTACTAAATGGGTCTGAAATTCCCAACACGTGCATATTCCCCTTACTACTTTTAGGGAACGGTCCCAAGTGATCCAAGTGTATAGTATGAAAAGGTATTGGTTCAATTTCATCGAAATGCATCTCCCCTTCCGTTTTTCCACCCGGCTTCTTATTATAACAGCATTCGACGCAAGCCCTTAAGTATTTTGACACATAATTCCTCATGCGTGGAAACCAATACCATCGTTGAATACGTTCAAGTGTTTTTTCTAAAGCAAGGTGTCCGACGAGATCATGACATTCACGAACTATTCTCCAACGTACCATTTTTGGCACCACCCACCTTTTATTTTGATTGATTTTTTTAAATAAACGTTCATTGTCAATACAATACTCGTTAGCAAGATGTTTATCTACTTTATCTGAACGTAGATTGTCAATTATATTTTTCAAATCAGGATCTTGTATTTGCATAGTTAACAGCCAGTCGAGTCGGGTAACTTCGACTCCCATTATTTTCAGAGAAGCGGTTTCAGGTTCATTAACCACTTTTTCGTTAGGTGCACGGCTCAAGGCATCAACATGAGTCATGCGGCTGCCACTACGATGCTCCAAATTGAAATCAAACTCCTGAAGTCTTAGCCACCACCGTGCAATCCTTGGGATTAATTCTTTTTTTGACATAGTTGTTCTCAAAGATGCGCAATCGGTGACTACAGTAAAACGTTTTCCTAATAAATAGTATTTAAAACGCTCCAACGATTCAACTATCGCTAGAGCCTCCAGTTCGTAGCTATGAAATTTATTTTCACATTCGCTTGTTGTTCGACTAAAGTATGCGACTGGTTTTAAGTATTTCCCGTCTTGTTGTAATAAAATTCCAGCAAGACCGTCTGAACTTGCATCGGTGTGAACTTCATGAATCATTCTTACATCATATGAGGTTAATAATGGTTTACTACACAGAATTTGTTTCAACGTATTGAAAGCTATCTCTTGTTGTTGAGACCAAATAAACTGGCTATCTTTTTTTAATAATTCGTTAATTGGTTTTGAAATTTTAGCAAAATTTTGTACAAATTTTCTAAAATAACTGCATAGTCCTAGAAATTGACGTACTTCTTTGACATTCGTTGGTTGTTTAAATTCTTGTACTGCTTTTACTTTTATCGAGCCAGGTGATATTCCGCTAGGTGAAATATGATGACCCAAGTACTCTATTGTTTGTTGTAAGAAACTGCATTTCGTTAAATTTAATGTTAATTTAAATTCTCTAATTTTATTTAATACTATTTTTAATTTTTGTAACCCTTCTTCCACTGTTGTACTTCCGATTAAAATATCATCCATATAAATTTGGATATCTATATCTATTTCCTTTTTTAATTTATACATAAGTGTTTGAAAGACAGTTGGGGCATTTTTGAGCCCAAACGGCATTCGTTTAAATTCAAACAAACCCTTTGATGTTATAAAGGCTGTGTACTTACGAGATTCTTCTTCTATTGGTATTTGGTAATACCCACTATTTAAGTCAAGACTGGTGAAATAGTTATAAGAACTGGCCACTTGTAATTCTTCCTCGATATTTGGTGTGGGGCAAATTTCTTTTTCAATTTTTAAATTTAATTGTCGATAGTCGATACATAGACGTTCTTCTCCATTTTTTTTCTTTACTAATAATACAGGACTCGAATAATTTGAAGTTGAATGGGTTACTATGTTGTTCTCCATTAATTCGTTTACCTTATCATCGATAATTTCTTTTTTTGCATATGGCACTCGGAATGGTTCTTGTTGTACTGGTCTCTGATCAGTTAATTTGATACTCATCTCGATTTCTTTAGTTAATCCTAGTTGTTTCATATTTTTAGGGAACAATTCATTAAAATTGTTTAATAGTTTGATTAACGATTCTCGTTCTTTTGCGTTCGACGTTCCTTGATTTATTTCATCCTCTTTCACTACACGTTTGACTTCACAGTTAACTTCTTTTTCAGAACATTTATTTTCTATAATTATTTCTCCGTTCTCTTTATAAAATTTTACATCTGGGCGATCTAGCACATCGCGTCCTATTAACAATGGTACGGGCATATATTTACTGTTTACTACATAGACATCTATTCTTAATTTTACGTTATTGATGATTAGTTCGACATTTGACTTTTCAGTTGAGCAATATTCTCCTCCTAGGAATCCAGCGAAGTTGACTTTACAGTTTTTTCGATCAGTTAAACATTTATCAGCATATTCTTTTGCAATCAGCGTAAGAGGACTGCCACAATCTATTTGTCCTACCATTTCGTTATTATTAACCATTACAATCTTATGATAGGGTGTTGATTTTGAATATTCGATAACTCCTACTCGTGAAACATCTGGACATTCACTGGGTTCACCTCGTTTATGCACTCGATTACATTTGGTGCAACGAGATCGACGTTGTGGTGCAGGACAATTTCTGGCGAAATGACCTGACTGGTAACAATTAAAACACTGCGTTGACGTTTTAAATTTTTCTTCCTTCAGTGTTCTTTGTTCGTTGTTGGCATTTTCAGATGTAATCGATTTGAAAGTCGGCTTTTGCTGAAATGTATTCTGTTTTTGTTTTACTTCCCTTATATTTGTGGTTCTAAAACTTTCACACCAAGAGATTCTATCACGCAATTCTGCTATCGTGTCAATACGTTGTCCTTGAAAAGCTGCATATAATTGCTCATCACGCATGCCTAAAATAAAATATTTAACAATGGCATTCTCCTTTAAATTACCCTTATTTCCGAGTCGTGACATCTCCGCGACATATTCCATTAGCGTTTCGTCATTTTTACGTTTTCTTCCTAGCATACCCATATGTATGTCGGCATCGTTTACAATTGGCATATATTTATCTTTAAACTGCTTTACAAAATCACTCCATGATGTACAAAAATCATCTGTACGATCATACCACGCTCTAGCTAATCCTTTGAACTTTGGTCCAATTGAAATTAGGACTAATGGATCTTCCCAACTATAAAATGTTTTAAGTTTTTCTACTCGCTTTAACCATTCTTCTGCCGTTAAACTTTTTTTATCCTCCGGATTGAACTCAGGGAGAATTTCCATTAATTCTCTTGGTCCGAAGGTTAAAAAATTTCCTTGTCCGTTCCAATTCATTACAGGCGTTGATGTATTTATTACTGGTGAGTTGAAGGTGACATTACGTGCCGAATCACTTCCAACATTCTCTACGATCGTTCGTGCTTCACTTCTTATTGACGTAACTGATTCATTTCTACTATTATTATCATCAATATTTAATAACCGATTAATTAATGATGACTTATTTCCATTTTGTGATAACTTTAAATTTTTTAGTAGATTTTTTTAATTCTTTAACCGTTCGTTTATTTAATTCCTCACGTTCCATTTTTTTTTAAGGTATCAATAATATTTCTGTCTTTTACGTTCTCGATAAATTTAGGTTATCTCGTTTAGCAATTCCCAATTATACGTACACTTTAATACTACCACCATGTGCTTCAATTTTTCATAACCTCAACCTTTTAGTTATGATTTTCGCTTTTGCTTGGATTTATTTATCCCACTTCTGAATTGTAAAATGATTGAAAAACAATTATTAAACATAAATATAATACTTCTTTATTTTACATTCTTTTATTAGTTAAACTATATTTCTTATTAATTAGGCAAAATGCAAAATGAACCAATCACAATTATAATCAATGATCGACTGCAGAATTTCTTCTATCTCCCGTTCAACTGTCAGTTTCTTTATGGTCGCGTTTGTTATCAAATCATTTTGGTTATGTTTTATATATCATGGTTGACATTATCATAAATAGGACAAAAGGTTAGACATTGGAAAAAGTAGGAGTTGAGAAAGAAAACAACTGTACAGTTTTTGTAATGGCAATATCCAATTACTAATCCATATGGATAAAACATTATAGTTTAACAAATATTGTTCTTTTTGGAATTAAGTTGCGCACTCTAAATAAATAAATAATAAAAATATTAAAAGAATTTTTTATTTTTTTATTTATTTTGACTTATAAAATTTACACGATAAAAAATCAAAAATCAATTTTTTGTTACAATTTTCAGTACGTTTATTAATACCAATTTTTTTTTGCAGTGTCTTAAAGCATTTTTTTTTTTTTACCACCGTCATATGACGGGCCTTTTTGCTAGTTTGAAATAAAACCGAAACCATATAATTTTTATTTTCATCTTTATTTTATTTAAAAAAAAGCCATTTCAAATATTTACAAAGTATTCAAGTATTTATTAAAACTAATTCTGCGTGTAACTTATATACGTACACATAAATATTTTGAAGAAGGCGCGGGAATATCCTGATTTCGAGTCCAGCTCTATAATCTCTCGTAATTAACCCTTCTTCTACCTTTTCGATAGTGAGCCATATCCATATTATTTTAAAAAGTTAACGGCGATAGGCGGGACGGACATATCGCCGTACGTCTGGCGACAGTCATGTATAAAAGTTGTAAATACACGATTTCCTGTTAGTATTAAAATATTTTAATTGGTATTGAGTTATGAGTAACAATTCGTGCCGTTCCTGAGCTACTGGCCGCTCAGGTGCAAAACAATATTGCCGCCTCCTATTAATTAAATGTGTTAATTAAAATTCGCTGATATGCGAATCACACGATGGAGTGATTCATGTAAAAATTAACCTTTATAGAATTGAATATAGAATATGAATACGTAATCCTACTAAGTGAAGAAATTTTTTTTAGTTATTTACGACACCATGCTATATTAAGAAGATAATTTTTGTTTATTATGGTTTTTTTTTTTTTTTAAATAAAACTACAAAAATAGTTTAATATTTCATTTCAATAAACATAAAATAAATTACCTATTAGTTTCATAAAAAACAAAGTAAGTGTGACTAACAAACAGAAACAGATTTCACAATTTTACTCTTCTTGCTTTTGTTGAAGCAAAATCATCAATTACTTGAGATAAGTTTAACTTCTCACAGATATATTTTTCTATCGATAACAAGGCTTGGTTAGCCTTTCTTGCGACATCGACGACCTTAAGTAATTTTTTATCAATTTTAATTTTGAAAAACTTCTTTCTCCACATGCTACAGTTACAGAAAGTGCTAAAAAAATTCTTAACGCTATACAAAAATTAGGAAATGATGATATTAAGTCGTTTTGTACGATGTAATTCAAAGTCATTACAGGCTTTGCCACATTAGGAAATATTTCTCTAAAACCTAATATTTCGTTAAATAGCTCATATCTATTGAGGTCTTTTTCTATGACATCCTCAATATTTATTTGTAAAAACCAAAATTTTTTTAAAGTATCTAAATCTATTGAATGGAAGGAATACAAAAATCTAACAACGTAAATCTTTCCCCTACAGAATTATTCGCTCTATCTATAATGCGAAAATAAAAATTAATTTTAAAGTTTTGTTTAGGATCTTGTACAAACTCGTCACTTGATTAATATAAAAATTGACGAGGTCTTTTTCTTATGCGGGTCTGTGGAAATTCGCTTTCTGCATCAATAACACGTGCCTGGTTTGTAGCTTGATTTATATATTCATTAAAACTGACATCGTTTCTTTTCGCATTTAAAAATCTTTTTAAATTACCCAACGCTTTACTACATTCATTAATGTCAATGTTAGAATTTTGTAGCATTTTGCTAACTACATCAATTTTTGAAAGTATATCTTACCAGATAATTAGTGAACATAAAAGTTAAATGAAGAAGAACAGAAGTTCAGTAATTTTTAATAAATTAAAATAATTAAATTTGTATGTACTTGGATCTTCACAGTATTTCTGGTAAAACAAAATAGCGTTTTGTTTGTTTCTACTTAATTCGACAAAGTTTTTTTTCCAGTTTAGTACTCAAAATTAAAATCAATTTTTTTTTTTATTTTCTTAAATAATAGCTGGTAGGCGGCCGCCCTTCGACTTCGTCGCCCACGTGCAAAGCACCTTTTTCACCCCCGCCAGGAACGGGCCTGGCTAACAATTTTGTACAAATAATAATACAGTTAAGTCTTAAGACTGCAGTAATAAAACCAGATAATAGTTTAAGCTATTACCAAATACAAAAAATTATAAATAGTTTTATTTAAATATTTATATAGATGAAAACAAATGGAAAAAATAATTTTTCTATCACATGTTTTTTTTTGTTAATTAATAACGGTGAGGATAGGAATATTAGTAATATCAAGCCCCGAAACTAATTTTTGCTTCGTTAAAAAAATATTTTATTTGTATGGAAAAACGAAGAATTACGAAGATTTTCCATACAAATAAATTCTTTTTTTAACGAATAAAAAATTAGTTTCGGGGATTTTTAAATATAGAGGCGCTGGTGACATTATATTTTAACAAATGCCTCTATATTTTCTAGCCAAGTCACACGATTAGTTTTCCGGAATATATCGAATTACGACTTTTATTTCAAAATTTTGCTTTTGTTTTGTCTATAAATTTTTTTGATAAAAATAAAATTTGAGAAAAAAACAACTAACACAAACAAGAATATTTTGAAAAATTTAATGCGAAAAATTAAATACGAACACCAAATTTTGGATCAAAGGTTTTGCTCAGATAGAAAATAATAAACAACAACAATTTACTTACTTACTTACTTGCTGGGCGCTACAGACCTTAAAGTTCCTGGGCCTGGCGCAAAATTGCCCCCACTGATTTCGGTCACGAGCGGAATCTCTCCAGTTGGTGATTTGAAGTTTTTTCATATCTTCCGATACTTCATCTCTCCAACGAAGGTGTGGTCTCCCTCGACAACGCGTTCCCTGGGCCTTGGATTCGAAGAGTTTCCTAGCCGGAGCACTTTGATCCATACGCTCTACATGGCCTAGCCAATGAAGCCGTCTTATTCTGACCTTTTTTAGCTAGGTCCATGTCGTTGAACAGCTGGTATAGTTCGGCATCGTATCTTCTTCTCCAAACCCCTTCGCCAGACACAGGACCATAAATGCAACGAAGAATTTTTCTCTCAAAGATACCAAGTGTATGCTCGCTTGCTTTTGGTAATGTCCACGATTCAGAACCATATAGCAGCACCGGAAGGATGAGCGTTTTGTATAATTGTGCCTTGGTATTTTGGGATAGGAGCTTTGAACCCAGTTGCTTGGACAAACCGAAGTAGCAACGGTTTGCAAGGGTAATTCTTCGCCTTACTTCAACATAGATATTATTGGTGGAGTTGATGTTGGTTCCAAGGTAGTTAAACTCCTGAACTACCTCAAAATTATATGACCCGACAATGATGTTGTGTCCTATATGAAGTTTTGAGGACATTTTATTTGTCGACAGCATATATTTAGTTTTATTCTCATTTAAGAGAAGACCCGCTTTAAGAGAAGACCCGCTTTTTACCTGCTTCCTCTTCAATCTGTGTAAAGACTTCGATGACTGCTCGTCGTGATGTTCCGATAATATCGACGTCATCAGCGAAACCCAGGAGCTGCACCGATTTGTAAAATATAGTGCCCTGTGTGTTCACACCGGAATGTCAGATTGAAGAAATTACATGACAGCGCATCGCCTTGTCGAAATCCGGAGCACGTTCGAAATGAATCAGAAATGTGCCTCCCAATCACCACAGCACACCGGGTGTTTTTCAAGGTCATTTTTGACAAACGGATAAGCTTGCTGGGAAACCAAATTCCGACATTGATTCGTAAAGCACTGATCGATGTATGCTGTCATAGGCAGATTTAAAATCGATAAAAAGATACGTATCGATTTGAAATTCGAGGACCTTCTCCAGGATCTGCCTTAATGCGAACACCTGGTCGGTGGTTGATTTGCCAGGACGGAAGCCGCACTGATAGTTTCCTATCACAGCGTTACAATGGCGCTTTAATCGTTCGCACAGAATATTGGAAAGGATCTTATACGCAACGTTTAATAGGGATATTCCTCTATAGTTGGCGCAGGACATAGAATCGCCGTTTTTGAATATTGGAGATATTGAACTTAAAATCCAGTCATCAGGCATGCTCTCCTCGATCCAGATTTGTTTGATGATTTGGTGCATGAATTCAATATCCACTTCACCTTCTGCCTTAAAAAGTTCAGCTGGCAGGTTATCTTGTCCAGCAGCTTTGTTGCAAGGTGTATCTGTGTTTTCTATGTTTGCGCCATTCAGCAGGTTCATAAAATGCTGTTTCCATGTCTCTAATATCCCTTGCGTATCGGCTACCAAATTTCCCGAATCATCCCTCAGCGCGTGTTTACGGGGCTTGAAACCAGCTGCAAGCTGCTTGGCTTTTTTATAAAAGCTCCGTACTTCGCCTCTGTCTCGGTTTGATTCTATATCGAAAAGTTGAGACTTTTCGAATAAACGTTTTTTGCGCCTTAAAATTTTCTCTCTCTCTCTCTATTTTGTCTCTTCGTTTCGCTCTATACTCTTCTTGAGCTGCTCTTGTTGCAACGCTTTCCTGTATGCCTCATTTTTTTCTACCGTCTTTGCTAAACATTCATCGTCGTACCATGGGTTTCTCACGCTAGGTGTTGCAAAACCCACGGTATGTGTAGCAGCCATCATGATGATGTTTACGCATTGTTTCCATTTTTCGTTGACGGAGAGATTATGTTGTAGAGGTGTGGTATTGAGTATATCGCTTACTCGCTCTTTGTATGCTAAAGCTATCTCAGGTGTTTGAAGTCTTCCAACGTTAAGCTTCCTATTTTGGCTGGTGCGTCCTTTTTTGACATTGAATATTCGTGCTCTGAACTGGGCCACAACTAGGAAGTAGTCAGAGTCGATGTTAGCTCCTCGGTAGGTGCGTACATCAGACACACTGGTAGCATGTCGGGCGTCAATCATAATGTGGTCAATTTGATGCGCTGTACATCCATCCGGAGATAGCCAGGTAGCTTTGTGGATATTTTTATGGGGGAAATTTGTGCTACTTATAACCATATTACGAGCTACTGCAAAATCGATTTTTCGGTATCCATTATCTGTGGTGGTGGGGTGAAGACTATGGTTACCAACCGTTTTGCCGAAAATTCCTTCTTTACCGATTTTGGCATTGAAGTCTGCAAGCACGATTTTCGCATCGTACTCAGGACAGGCCCCATATGTTTTATCTAGGATGTCGTAGAACTCATCCTTCGTGGAGTCCTCCGCTTCGTCGGTTGGTGCGCACATATTAGGCTGATGTTGAAGAATTTGCCTTTGATACGGATGACGGCTAGACGTTTATTAACCGGTGTTAAATCAATGACGTTTCCTCTAAGCCATTTTCCCACTACGAATCCGTATCCAAATATGTGATGATTTTCGTGGCAGCTGTAATACATATCACATGTTCGTTTTTTTAACATGCCAGATCCTTTCCATCGGATTTCCTGTATCGCAGTAATGTCTGATTTATACTGCGAGAGAATATTTTCAATTTTGTTAGATGCAGCTGGATGATAGAGGGTTCTTACATTCCAACTGCAAATTCTGAAATCGGAGTCCTTTAAACGTTTGCCGGGTCTGTTTCCAATAATTTCGATCGTATCCGAGGCTTCAACTGCGTCTCTGAAAACTATGTAATTTTTACGGGTAAGGGAGTCAGCCTTACGCCAACCTCAAAATTTAAGGAATTTGGCGCACTCACAATTTTGGCCTGCTTACTAGCGGATGCTAAGTAAAACAGTTCCCAGGGGTCACCACGTGGAGATAATGTAAGCACTTGAATAGGAACTCGACAGTTGCGCATATGGGTCAGCGACCGATCAAATGTTTCCATGTCGATCCTAAACCAGACCCCCAACAACAATTTACATGCGATTTTAATTTCATCATAAAAATTTTGCTGTATCCACCAGATTTATTTTCAAGTGTTCATTAGAACTTGAAAGAAGTAAGTTCCACGTCTGATAATAATTTTTTTTTTTTAAATTGAAAATTATTAATAAAAATGTTTTTGTATTTTTTTGTAAATTTTACCAATTGAGATAAAAAATATTTTTTTTACAAATAACACTAACATAATAACAGGTTATTTATATAGCAAAATAAGATCCCTGTAATAAGATATAAAAAACAAAATTTATATGAAAATAAGATCACATTTTTAAAGTTACTCTCCCAGAGGCCAGGCTAGTAGATTGCATTTTTTTCCGAACATTACATTTCGTATTATTCCCGTCTAAAATTACAATAACAATTCAACGTTAATTTTTTTCCGATTTCTTTTTTGTTCTTATATTTTCTCACATTATTTTTTGATTTTCTGTTTTTACTTATATATATAATAGAGAGTAGATAGAGACTACAGTGAGTTTAGTGTTGGATTGCTTAGTGTTTAGTACAGTTTGTTTAAAGTGTATTTGTGTTGTGTGGGAAATGTTTTGAACGGAAGTAAGCTAAAGGTTGATTTCCTCTTAATGGACGAACGTCCGGACAATTTTTTTAACCAATCAAAAAATTTTATTCTACCAAAAAATACACAAAAAATCCTCTCCAGGCAATTTACTTCATCCAATTTCTTAGTTAAAATATTTTTAATTTTTGGACGAAGTAAAAGAAAAGGATAGATATATAATTATTTGATAAATATTTATTGCTATCTCGATTTATGTATGAACGCATTCACTTATAGAATTTCAAATGTTTTTTAAGAAAAAGACAAGAAGTGTAATTTTTTTTATTTTTTAGTATAAGATTATTTTGTTTCTAACAAATTATTTATATTTTAAGATAAAAGCAAAGCGATATTTTTAATAAAAATAATATCAACGCATCTAAACAATTTTTCAAACGTCAACCTTTTTTGACTACATAACAAATGTCAGTCCTTCGCGCATTGACAGGAAATCATAAAATTTTCTTTAATGGTATTTGTGTTTCAATTATAGTGTACAATAAAATTGTCCGGACGTTCGTCCATGAAGAGAAAATCCGCCATTAGTCTACATTTAGTCAAAGTCATGACCAAAGAATATCTATTAATAAGAATATGGACTCCCAGTTTACGTAAACCTAATACAATTATTAACAAATAGCAAAACTAGCAAAATATCATTCGTTAAGAGGTTACATTTACTTATCATATACCAAATTTATTATGAGAGAGAAAAGGTACAGAACAGATGTTTGCTTTTTGTTTTACACTGCAAAAAAATTTTTCGTTCCCATTATTTTTCTCTGTATTTGTTTGCGTTCCGATTATTTATATGAGGCAAGGTGGCCAAAAGGTGGCGTTATTCCATACAATTTTTAGCAAATTTGCATATGGATTTGTGTGCAAACAAATGAATACCTACATGAGTGCATATTCTTGTAATGGATATTCTTATTGGTCATCTTAATGACATTCGCCTAAGATTTTCAATTTTGTTCTTTTTTTTTTTGTATTTCTTTTCAACCAATTTGAGTGCGCTCTGAAGCAGTGATGGAAAATGCAATAAAAAAATATAATGTTATGCATTTTCGTTATAACATAAAATCAAAAATCAAAGCGTTATGAATTTCGTTTTATGATGCAATTACTTTTTCGTTATTTTACGTCATAACGTTATATTCGAATTAAAATAATGAAGCAAATAAAATTTTAATTATGAATGATTTTATTGCACTTCATTTAAATAAAAACATAAAAAACATTATCAAAAAACTCTCAATTCATTTGAGAAAAGTAAAAAAATAAATATTTATTAATTAGATTTTAAATTTTATCGCTATTGAAAATGATTAGTAATATCTCCTCTAATAAAGATTGATCTATTCTATTTCTTTTTTCAGATAAGATCCATTTTAGGATTGACAAAACTCTTTCAACTGAAACCTGGCTAGCAGGTACAGCCAACACGATTTTAGCAATTTTTTCTATCAAAAATTTTTTATTTCGCCAAAATTCGAATACATTAGTATTTTCAGGTTATCAATATTATCAAGTAATGCAGAAATATTTATTATTTTTTCAGCATTTGGTTGTTTTGATTTTGCTGTCATATATTGAGTTAAAATGTCTATGTCTGAATTATCTTAAACTATTTCAAATCCAATTAAATCATTATCTCTATATTTACATATAATTTTTTATTGTAGTAGTAGTAAATGTTGATATAGAGATACCAAATGTGCTTTTGCTACTTCCTTTTCATCGACAGACAATAAATTTTGATATCGTGGATCTAAAAAAACTGCAGAAATCATAGGCCCACATTTTGCCAATAAAGTTTTTTCTCTTTTTCGAGTGAAGTTTTGAGAGCTATAGAATAAGAGTCGCCAATTTTTGACACTTCCAATTTGCATTTATACCAAGCTCCGTAAGCTTCACTCATTGTTAATTGCTTATTTGCTTATATGGATATTTGAGTTGTTTTTAAAATTTGCTCCATTTTTTCCCAATCTCTCTATGTGGATAACTTTGGATATACAACTTTCAGTTCTTCACAAAAATCACGTAATTTAGTTAGTCTGAGTATCATGTTATAAGTTGAATTTCATCTAGTGATAACATTTTTAATTGCCTTTTTTAGTCCCTTGGCTTTTATTAGTGTCAAGATAGTTGGAGTTCTTAACTCAATTACAACAGATAAACACTTTTATTGTTTTATAAACATCTACAGTTGTTATAACATCATTAACAGCTAACTGCAGCGAGTGAGTCATAAATTTTACAGATATTAATAGCTTAGAAGATTCATTATTACTGTACTTGCTGAACATATTATTCAATTCATCTTCATTATAAATGGTTTCTTCATCTATTTCATCTTCTTAGGTAATCCCCAGAATTTCTGTTGCTTTTATCATGTTTCTTCCGTTATCAGATGTAACCGTGTATATATGTTCTAATTTAATGCTGTATTTACCCAATACAATAATCAATCATTTCATCTGTACTTATATTAAAACTTACTTTTTGTTTTCCTGCAATTACACCCATTTCCACTAAAGTTTTTTGATGCTTAGATCGTTTAAAATCTTTTTTAATATTTTCCAAAATGTCTGAATGTTTACGTTTTAAATGATTATGTAAATTTCCAGTGTGCATTTTAACAATGTTTGCATTTGCTCTTACCATTTTTTTTTTCAAATTGTTCATGAATAAATTTTTTTTTCTTTATTGATGTTTCTTCCCATAACTGTAGGAAGTACAAATATGTTGCATTATTTTCAATAATAAATATAGAACTTTCCGCATAATTTAAATTAAATATATTTGAAAACAAAAATATATAGAATATAACAAATAAATTTTATCATTCGTAGATTTGAATTTGACAGTCACAACATTTGTATTTGACAGTTTATTTTGTGTTGTCATTGCCAAATAGTTGAATTTGAAAATATTTTTCCCTGTAAGCAATTCTTTCGAATATTACAAAAAAATCGGATTCCAAAGTTCTAATTTTTCTTCCAAAAATTGTAGCCATAACGCCTAACGCAGAAACCAAAATTATATTTCCATTTCGTTTTTCGTTATATAACAAAATCAAAATTTCATAACGTTTCGAACGGAATTTTTAAAATTTCCTTTCGTTTAACGTTATAGTGTTACGTTACACATAGCGTTTTCCATCCCTGCTGTGAAGTAATTTTATAAATTTGGCAGATATTTTTAGGCTTAAACAAAGTTTTAGAGCATTAAATATAAATAAAAAAATATAAATTTAACATCAAAATAAAGTTTAGAATTTATACTTTAATTATATAAAAAAATATTACATAAAATATATTTTAAAATTTAAAAAAAAGTTGGTTAAAGAAAAATGGTGAAAAAAATTGTGATGATTACAAATAATTTGTTGTGTGTTTTGAAAGGCGTAAATATTTTTAATTTCAAATGGCAAGGTCTTTTTTAAACCAATTTTTCTATAATAAAACATTAAAGTATATAATATTTTTTTTTACTATTCGATCTAAACAATACTAAATTTTAATTTCTTTTTAGAACAAAACTCGAAAAAAATTATATTTTTTTAGCTATTAGAATTAAAAAATCTGGTCCTTATTTTTCCTGTGCTGGCCTATATAAATTGGGACCAAAATAAGAATCCTCTCTGCACTGTCATGACTTGGAATATATGTAGACTTAGAAGTAAGTCTTATTTTGATTATATTGGGAATTGTGAAATAAGTTTGCCAATTAATGGTATACCTACTTTTCGTTTTTAAACTTTTTTGTTTTCAGACTCATAAAGTTATTAAAATAATACAGAATATAAGTTAATGAAAAATAAGTTTTAAATTAAAATTAAATGTATTGTGTCAATAAATATGAAGACAAAGAAAATAAAGATCAACAAAAAAATGGAGAGATGCTCTGAATCAAAAAGTAACTAAACCTTCTTCCGTAGTTTGTAAAAACCATTTTCAAAAGAAAGATTTTTTAACATACAACATTAATTTCGCAAAAAAAAAAAAGAATTTTTAATTCTGCTGTCCCCTGCTGATATTAGAAGCTTAATAAAAGAACCCAATATTATTAGTTTTTTTAATTTAAAAAGAGATAAAGAGATATTGAGAATTTAGTAAAACTCAAAAATTTTGAATTGAAATTATTAACTAGTGAAATTGTGATATATGCATATATGTATATATTTTAAATTTTTTATTTCAAATAATTAATTTTTAGATGTTTAAAAATAACAAAATTAACAAAATAAACGCTACCGTTTTTGAAATTGCAGTACGAAATGGTGGTAACTGCAGGTTTTTAGTACTAGCACGTTTTTTGATAAGAGAATTTTCTAAACTAAATTTCCTTTATTGAATTTTTTTTATCCAAATAATGTTGATCTCTATTTTTACTTGGAAGGAAATGGAATATAAGTTTTATTTCGACGTAAAGTTCCTACAATCGTCAATCCATTAGATAACAAACTTTTAGCAAGTTCTAACGTTGTGAAATAGTTATCCAATGTAATAATCCGTCCAGTTCCAAAATATGATGTACACAAATTCTCCACTACATTTTGAGCAAGTCCTGTTGCTCTGTTATTATCTTTGTTCCCAGTATATGGAATTCCTTTGAGTAGGTATGCCGTCTGAGAATTACAAAGACACCAAATTTTAATAACCATACTTGTCAGGCTTTGATTGCATATATTTGCATTAATTGTACGTCTACGATAAGATTTTCTGAAGGTATGTATAATATTTTCCCAAATTCTTATTTATTGCTTCAAACACGTCTCGAATTGTGGCTAATTTGTCAAATCTACGTCGATTACTTCTTGTGGTTTTTAAATATTAATTTAGACAAAGCGTTATGGCCTTTGAGCCCATTTTTACCATCTTTTGCAAAAAAATTCTCCATGAGAAATTATAATTTCACCCCTAGTATCAGAATCACAAGTTAATTCATCTTCTGCTTCAGAAACTTCAGATAAATGATCCTCTTCAGAGCCACATCATCGTCGTCAGTCACATCATTTATTCATGTCAAAACTTGCATTATTAAGAAATTATTATGAAATATTATATGAGAGCCTCTCAGGCTCATGTTATGAATTTACGTGGTATTTTTTTTAACCAAAATAAAAAAAAACAAAAAAAAAATGTATTTTTGTAGTTGTAATATGTAAATATTGACCTAAATGAAGATTAGAAAGAAGAATCGTTACAATATTACAAAAAATTTAGAAAACATTTAGTTTTAAAAAAAAATGAGCTTTAGGCTTAAGCATAATAAATACAAATGACAGTTAATTTAACGATAAAAATAATATTGAAGGTATAATTGATTGTTGCGCCTTTTAATTTCGAAGAAAATAAAATATTTCCATTCCTCTACAGTTTATAGCATTAGTAGAGATAATAATATTTTGAAACGTATAGAAATGTAAATAAATTAACTGAAATAGAAAAAAAAATTAAAATTCAAATTGACGAAATTTATATTAAAACGCAACTTCATTACAAAGGAGGAAATATAAATGGAATATCAAATAATAATCCAAACAAACCAGCTAGTACAGTAGTGTGCTTTTTTAATTAATTCAGTTTTTGGTGAGATGAAAGAACTAGCTAAATAGTAAAAAATTTAAATGGTCAATACCCTTACAATTATACATAAAATTTAATTTTAGGTTTACAAAATTTAGGTCTTAGTGTACTTTCCATAACTACAGACAATCCCAGGATTAATCAGAATATGTAAAAAAAATTTTAGTTTCAATGATCAAAAATTTCTTAATCCAGATAATGGTATTTTACATATAATTGTCGAATATTTTCCTTTTAATTTTACTGAAATGCTAATCATACAGATACCCGTATTTCGTCCACTACTTGCAGACTTCTTCAGTGTTTTGTACTCGACTGAGGAAAGAAATCTAAAATCGTCTTATTTATTCTATTTGATGGTTGATTATTATCCAATGAAATAGCACAGGTAGAGGGTTGAGTAATAATATAATTACTTATTTCATTGTTGGTATTTGAAATAATATTTTCGACGTTATAGTGACAGGTAGGGGTGGTGTTATTCGTTCTATTATATTTAACTAAAAATTTAAATAAAGAAGAATTTCCGTTGTCTTGGTCTTTATTTAGGAGTGAGTCATTTTTAGTTTTGTAAATTTCGATGCTTTCAGTGAATCTAGTTTCTGAGAATCTCTAATGTAATTTACCATTACAATTTCTTCTTTCGAAATACTGTGATTCTCTTGGATGATGTGTTCTGCTACTTTGGATCTGAATTCTGTTGAATTCTTCTTCTTAGCTAGTTCTGATTCTTTCAGGTGTTCATTGAGTCGTGTTTCCATGTTTCTCCCTGTTTGCCCAATATAAACTTTGTTGCAACTCTTTAGTTCTAGGACGATCCTGTTTAGGTTAACAGTAAAACTAAAGACGGTAGTCGACCTTCTCTTTCTACCTCCACAGTAAACTGAATATTCCTGTAAAGTCCGTTAAGAGTAGTTAGTGTTGATTCTAAGCCCCTTTCACTACGTATCTCTTCCAAAATCTTGGTAACCGGTCTTCTGCGGCTAAATCTGATTCCGATTTAGCCATGAAAATTTCTCCTCTAAAGATGAAATAATTTTCTTCCATGCAAAGGCGAACCAGTTTTACGTACTGTTTTACTTTTGTCCAGAATAATGGCTTCTTCGACAAGGATACTGGGAAAAAGGGATTTACGTCAAAAGAGACCTTGACCACGTCTTTGTTAAGTCCTGCGATTGATTGTCATTTTTGAGCAAGTTTCTTAGAGTTTTTCACTGCTTGGGTTTCGAACTGCTTATCCATATTACGAAACTACCCCACTAACCATTTGGCTATTTTATATGTTGGAGACATATCTGCTGTTACAATTTTTCTCATCTCATTTCCTGGTTTGTCAATTTTAGGAAGTTCTTTAATTCTAGGAAGTGGCTGTCACCATTGGAGTCACCATTCTCATTATTATTTAGCATATGACAAGAAGTGTCATATACAAGGTCATCACAGTGCTTGGAAGAATAAATCTCCTCTTATTAAAAGTAGTTTAATTATCTCTGAATGTTATAGAAAGATTTTAATAAATTAAAATATTCAGTATGTAATACTGTGACGAGCATACAATTACACATGAACTTTCATTAATTAAACATTAACATTTAATATTATACTTTTATTTTTTTTCAAAAAAGAATACAAACACATGATAATCCTTAGTGAAGAATGCGTTAGTAAGGAGAGAATTGGGTCTGGAAATGCTTAACACAAGCATGCAAAACAAACAAAAAAAAAGAGAATTAGTAATAAATAGATACTAAATAGATACTAAGAATACTAAAAACAGAATCCTATTTAAAATCTACCATCCTCCTTTATCTCCATTTTGGTAGGCTAAACGAATTATTATCTTAAATTGATTTCAATTCAATTCTTTCAAATAATCTTGATTTAAGTAGAACATTTATTAATTTTTTTCCTATTTTATTTAATTGCCTCACTCAGTATGTCCCAATATCGATTCAAAAAAATTTGTCCTCAGCACCACCTGGTACAATAAACATCTTCGAGCACTACGTAAGGGAAGAAATAAATTATGGAAAAAGTTTCTATCGTCAAGAGATCCAATTGAATGCAAATTGATTTAATATCAGATCCAAAACGGTTTTGGTATTTTATTAACTCAAAAAGAAAATCGCATGGCTATCCTACGACTTTTAAACACTAAATAACTTCATTAGCAATGCCAAGGTAATATCAAACCCATTTCCAAACTTCTTTTGTCCATCCATCACTGATAACAGTTTCATGCCTAACTCTGACAATTTCAACTTTCTAAGTAACCCTCCACAAATCACACTAACGTCGATTATATTGATTAGTAAGATGTTTATAGCAAAATTAACAAATTAAAGGATGATTATTCTTTTGGTCCTGATGGTTTACCTCCGACAGTTTTAAAAAAAATTTATTAATACCTTTAATCAGGATTTTTCGAATGTTCCTCTCTTCTGGAATTTTTCGGAGTATATGGAAAACTTCTTTCATAACTCCGATCCATAAGAAAGGAAGAGTATTACGAGAGTATTGTATACGACTCTCTTTTTAATCATTGTAAACCATTATTATCCTGTTTTCAACATCAACCATAAAGTGTGAGAGTAGAGTGAGCCAGCTACATTTTTTAATGTACCAAAAATGATAAACTCCTTAAAAAATATAAAAATATACCTACCTTTTAAGTAAAGAATGTTCCATAGAACTTTGGGTTAATCCATCTTGAGCATCAATTATTAGAAACTTACAGTTGTAAAACTGTACAGAAAAATATTTCAGATTATACATACATCGTTTTTGAATTGAATAGGTAGTCACAGTTACTAATCTTTCATCGTTTATAACATTTATTTATTTACCTTAACAGTTTATCCTACAGATAAATCTCCAGGCCAACTTTATAGGTCCTTTTCCCTTTCGAAAATGTTGTCCTTTTTATTAAACCATATTAATTATTTGGTATATATTTTTGTATATTATGTATTTATATTATTTGTTTTGTTTATGTATGTATTAAGTTTATAATTGATCTGTATGTTAACTCGCAAATTTATATAAATTTTTATAAATTTATCCAAATTCCTGTATGTTAACTTTTTTATTTGCACACTCTTTACAAATTTTTGGGAAATTTAAGAGAATTTTATGTTTAAAGCGTGACGTCAGAGCTCTCTTTTAAATAAATTTTAGCAAATGAAAATTCTATTTGCAAAAATTTTTAAAAATTCACTGTCAATTTTTTGTTGTTGTTTTAAATGTCAATAAAATATTTTTCATATAAAAAGTGGTATACCTAAAATAAATAAGAAGTTGTATACCTAAACTGAAAACTTATTTATATAACTTTTTACCGACAAAAAGACCAAAACCACGAAAAATTATTCAATTTAATTTTTTCAAACAAAAGCATTCTATAATTTTACAAAAAATTTCAGAAAATTACTAAATTAATTCAAATTTAAAAAAATCTCATAACCTAAAAACTAATTAATTTGATAGATTTAAAAAAAATACTCATATATCATAGGTACGTATGCATAATCTTATCTTACCTTATCTTATATATTATAAAAGAAAGCTGTATGTTTGTAATCATTTTCTGGAAGAACTATTGCACCAAATTTGACAAATTTATATACATAAAGGTTATGGCTTATGAGAATGGTTTTTTTCAAATTTAGACCTGCAAATGGCCCTAGAACCAGGAAAAATGTTTTGAATATGAGTTATTTCAATATTTAAAATAATATAATTTTACTTATAATTGCTGTAATAAATGGGATAAAAGGTACTTTATAAAACTGTATATTAGAGTAAGAATTTATTACACAATTAAAAATTTCAACAAGAATGTTAAAGAATTCAATACGAAACATAAAATTATAAGTGTAACACATTTATAAAAATGTTAAATAAAAATTATAAAAAAAAGATTAAATATTTTTGAACATTATTTTACACAAATATTTTGGAATTTAATTTTCTCTTGGTAAACATTTTGCAATTTCTTTCAGAAAGTTCATTTAGTAATATAAAATTTATCAGAATTCAAAAATATTAATTTTAGCTTAACACCAGTTTTTTGTTTTTTTCTCTCATGAAACTTTCTTATTACCATCTTTTTCTTTTAATTTTTGGAAGATTTTTAAAAAATATAAATTTTTCCATTTCAAGGCCACAAAATTTTGGGAGCAATTGGAAGCAGTGAATCTTCTTATTGTAGTTATTCTTTGATTCTTTGGTAGTACCAGAAATTATATGTACTTTCTGATGTACATATAATTTCTGGTAGTACTCTTAAATACGATTAAATATAATTGGCTTCGTCTAAATAAGTACAAATATATTAGAACCATGTTTTAATGATTTTTATCTTACAATATATTGATTTTCATTAAATCAAATTATTATAATTTCTTTCAGATTTTAATCAAAAATTAATTAATTTAAATTAAATATTTTATATTATTTGAAATTTTATTTTGAACATCGTAAGTTCAGTTTTAGTAGACAGTGTAGACATTTTTTTTTTTAACATTAGCACAACCAATAATGAATTTATCTTATTATTATACAGTTTTTTATTGTAAAATATTTTTATTTAGATGTTTGTCGGTATATAAAAATACCACCATTAGCTTTTTTATGAAAGTTTACCAAAGAAAATGAAAATTACATGAAAATTGCATCGATTGTTTATAATTTATATACAAAAATTATTAGAATAGAAAAAATTTAAAAAATATTTGAAAAACAAAATGCAAAAAAAAAATTCAAAAATACAGAATAATGGGTCTTTTTATACGAGTATTATTTTTCTGCTGTATTCTCTTTTAAATTCTCTTCGTTACAACAGCTTGGCTTTTATATGGGTATTTTATGGAATACCATATTTTAGCGTGGGTTAGTGTATTATTTTAACGTTATAAAATTTAAAATAATAAAACGCAATTAAAATGCGTTAAAATCTAACACACCAACCTAAATAAGAGAGTACGCCGTACGGCGTATGTCAAAATTAGCTGATGATAATACATTTTATATGAAGGTGACCGAAATACGCTGTATATTGGGATTTTCAATTTTGACAAGCGTATGCTTTAATTTTTTGGATTATTTATGTTCAAGTCATATACATATTAATGATTGTGATTTTGCCATTTTGAATTGCTTATTTAATTTTTGGTAAGATTTAATATTTTTTTTTAGCATTAATATCTTAATTGAATATATTTTTAATATAAATTATTATAATATTCTAATATAAATTAGATGTTAAAAGTTTTCAAAATTGACACGTTAAATTGACAAACACCGCGTTTGATTTCGGTGAGCGCCATTCATTAAAACGTATAGCGTTTATACGTCGTACGTTCTTATTTAGATTGAGCAATAAGTCACAAGTCATGACAATGCAGAGAGGATACTCATTTTGCACCTTATTATATTTGCCTAAATTAACTCGCCTTGGACTTAATATATTAATATGTTTGCTTCAATTTGCTTCAACTTGCTTCAATTCAACAAAATAACCATTTCAATAATCATTCAACCAAAGAATATTCAAAACAAAAATATTCTTTCATGTATGGATTCATTTGCTTGCACATAAATCCATATGCAAATTTGTTAAAAATTGTAAAAATAAATTATAATAAGATTTTAACGTGCAAGAAAAAGAAAAAATATAGTAAACAAAAAAGAGTAACAAAAAAAGTTGGCTCAAATGAAATAAAAGGTCGATTCAAAGATAATTTAATAATTAATAAAGATATAATATAACTAATAAAAGAAAATATATAAATATATAATATACAAAAACATATACCAAATAATTAAGATAATTTAATAAAAAGGCCCACATTTCGAAAGGGAAAAGGACCTATAAAGTTGGCTACAGGTTTATCTGTTTGATCAACTGTTAAAAAAAAGAAAAATAATGTTTGTAACTCCAAATTATTACTGACAAAAATGTTAATAATTTCATATTATTGTAATGTAATTATAATTTAATATTTTTAATAGGTATATAAGAAAATAATAATGTTTAAAACGTAAATGTTGAAATAATAAAAGATCAGAATTAATCATCGTATAAGGGAACAAACTAAATTTGATTTTTTGCCACTTTACCTCATATAAATAAAGGGAACGCAAACAAATACAGAAAAATAATGCGAACGCAAAATTTTTTTGCAGTGTAAAACAAAAAGCAAACATCTGTTCTGTACCTTTTCTCTCTCATAATAAATGTGGTATACCGTAAATTTTACCTCTTTTAACGAATATTTTGCTGGTTTTGCTATTTGTTAAAAATTGTATTAGGTTTACGTAAACTGGGAGTGCATATGGTTGTTAGATATTCTTTTCATCCAACAAAGGTGAAATTTACATATTATATGTACTAATAATGGAATATAGATATTTGATAAAGTTAAAATTTGGTTTCTCTTTAAACTCGCTATTTTATGGAAGACAACAAAATTTAAACCTATCAGTTATCTATCACTCAGTTACAAATAACTCTTCTCGCATGTAAAAAAAATTCAAATATGTTATCAAAAATCTCCAAATTTTTTTTAAAAATATACACACATCTGTTCATTTACGACGAAAGATAACTGCATTTTTGGCATTTCTTGTATCGCAATTGAATAAAATTTAGTATAGAATTTGCTATAATTTTCTAGTTATTTTTGATTTTTAAAAAATATATTTAATGAAAATCTTTTTTTTCTAAAATCTTTAAAAAGATTTCAATAATTTTTTAATTTTCGTAAAATTTTTACCTTTTTTTAATTTTTAAATAATTTATTCATTTTTGTTACATAAAAGTTATTGCTGAAGAACATGATAACTTCAGTTATTCAGTTTATACAAAAAAAAAAAATGTATAATACGCAGTAAAATTTTTCAAGATAGGTTCATGGAAATATCTTCCTTAACATATCATTTTTTTATGTTTTGTACTTTTCGGTAAGTGTTACCATAACTGCATTAGTGAAGTTATATGCTTATGTTAGAAATATTTTCAACGGCAGTTGTTAGTTATTCAGTTTTAATTTCATAAATTACTTAATATTATTAAATTTTTTTTTTTGCTTAAAATTTTATATAAAATGGCATTCATAACTAAAATTCGACAAAATTGCAGTTATCATCTTTCGTTGTAAAACCACAGACATATTTTTATAAAATTTGTTACAGTAATAAACATTATTAAAAATTTGGTATGAGCAATAGTAACCAAATTGCCTAAGGGTGAATTTTAGTGCTATTTGATTATAAGTATGTGTTGTTCTTTAAAAATATATTATTTTTATATAATTAAAAAAATATTTTCACTAAAATGTCGAAAATAAAACAAAACAAATTTTTTTTTTTAGAAATATTTGCCTTCATTTAAGCGTACTAAAACTACAAAAATAAGCTTTAGAATCGCAGCTTGATATAAGGTTATCAAAGCAAGTGATGATTGTAATTACGAAAAACGAAAATTAGCCGAAATTCTATGAACTCTTAATATGATTTAATTAAATATTTACCAAAAAAAAAAACATGTCAATGTATTAGCTTCACATCAGCGAGAAGCACTTTATTTTTAGACGAAAAATAAATCTTCAAAAGATTACTAGTGTAGAGTTTTTTTCCTTGCGTCTATTCCGTGTTCACATTGTAGTGCAATTGCGTTCTACAAATATTCTTTCTCTTTCGCAATTATGCGTCTTTTTTTAGAAAAAGCTTTAAAAACAAAATAAAAACAAGAAAAACGACAAAAAAGCTGGTGCAAAATTTAAAGAAATTTTGAACCAAAATTTAGCTGCCTCACTAATTGTAACTTACCAACACAAGTAAAACAGCAATATAAATTTTTAAAAGATCATTTTCATATTAAAAATTGAAGAAAAATATCAAATCGGCTAGAACAAAGCGCAATAAACAAAATCATTCATAATTTTGTTCAATACAAATTTTAGCTATGTTGTTTTACATTACATGAACGTTAAATTATTATTATTACTATATTATTATATACATATTATATTAAAATACATATTGGCTTTTATTTCAATATATGTACGAAACGAACATATTTTTGAAAACAAAAGATTTTTATCTACGTAACCATTTTTTATATATTTTAACTTGATTACAATTTTTTAAATGCATGCACTGTTATAAAAAAATATAAGAATATGTAGTATACATTTTTCAGTATCTAAAGATACTTGTCCTTAAGACGAAAATGATGTGAAATTAATTGAATATTTTGTTAACCTGACTTTTTTATTTTATATTAAAAAAATAATATTATTATTTTTGTATTATGAATTTTATTATTTTTGAATGTATACTAAGTAAATTTAATTGTATTTTAATTATTATATATGAAATGCAATACTAAATTGTAAACTATTTGAGCTAAATAGTATAAATAAATAAAATAAAACAAATAAAAGAGAACTAAATTTTGAAATAACAATGAGAATCCATTTTAATTATGAAGACAAACCATTTTTTTTTTTAGTAATTTTATAAATGAATAAATATTTAATTCTTTTTCAATTGAAATTAAATAAGTTTTATAATATCAATATTATAATAAGTGTTTATTCATATTGTTAAAATATATGTTTCAGTTTGTTTATTTGCTTGTATATTAATTTCGAATATAAACATTTACGCACACATATAAAGATCCACTAGAAATTGAGGTATAATGTAATCGCTGGAGAATTTTTCAATCAAATTTTGAGCTTTGCATTCATGTTTGTAGAAGACAATTGCACTACAATGTGAACACAGCCATTGAGCTTAATTAGACGATGTAGCATTGCATAATTTCTCTCTTTGTCTTTCATTCCTTTCTTTGGAATTAAAGATAAAAATGAAAAATTTTGTGCTTCACATGCTGTAAATTCACAAATCCATATAAACAAAATAAATAAGCAAAATAAATAAACAAAATATGAATTGAGTTCAGATTTATTTTTGTGATAAAAAAAATTATATAATGTGGATTGAATTTTTTGTTTTTTCAGGGTTTGAGTTGATGACAAAAATATTTTTATTTATGACTTTTGATTTTTTTTTGGTCATTTATTTTTACAAAAAAATTAAAATAATTTAAATATTGTATGAGCAATAAAATAAAAATATTTTGAATTAGAGTTCCTTGGGTAATATTTTTATTTTGTAATTATTATGGTTCGATTGTTGTTTTTAAGTGTTTCAAATTGAATTTCATGTATTTTTAGCAACGATCGTAAAGCAATATTTTTGGGTACATTAATGTGTACGAAAAGCTTAGTACAGACGATTAAGCATTGGACCTTATTCTGAGAAGCGAATCACTTTTTCGCTACGTACCGGTAGAGCATCACATTGCATCACATTTGGTATTCTGAGAAGCGAATGATACGATATTTTGCTAAACTGGCAGCATTGCTCATTAAAACTGTCAAATTTATTATTTTTTATATTTTGACATATTTTGTTTTAATTTTTTGTTTGAAAAGTGAAATTAAGTGAAGTTAAATTAAAATTTTATAGCTATTAAAAAATGTCTTTTCTTTATATTACGAAACAAAATATAATAAAAAAAATGTGTTCAATTATATTTGTTTTTTTGAATTCATTAAGTATTTCAGACTCTCGAAAGAAGCCTTTGCAATGATTATAGATAAATTAGACAATAATTTAAATCCTGCAATTGGTCCACATTCAGTAAAACTCATTATAAAATTGGTTGAAACATTGCACTTCCTTGCTGAAGGAAGTAGGTTCCTACGAGTTTGGTAGGTTCAGCTACAACAACTATTTCTAAAATATTAGCCGAATTGTGTCGAGAATATATAAAATTTCCTGAAACCGAAGAACAAAAATTATCCATCAAATTGAGATTTTTTAATAAATTTGGATTCCCAGGAATTATTGTATGTTGATGGAACACGTGTAAAAATCATTGCACCAACAAACATTCAAACTGTCTCCTATTTGTAACTTTTCTCTAATTACAAATGTAAAATAATCTTTAATAATTATTTTTAAATATAAATATATATATAAATAAAATTAATTTACTTGAATCTTACGTTAATTATATATCTTTTTCTCCTTCGCCATCTCTCACTACCTCTTCCTATAATGATATATTTATCGTTTTTTCTGACAGCGAACAAAAAAAAATCGATTCTCGTAATACCATGAAAATCGAAACGTTGCGATAAAAACCGATCAGTATCGCTATTTCGCTTCGCAGAATACCAAAAATTAAATTTATCATATTTTTCAGTACGTACCGAAAAATTCGCTTCTCAGAATAAGGCCCATTGTATTATACTTGGTCTTCTACAATGTTTTCTTCAAATGTATGTTTTCACTACATACGTTTAAACTTGGTAGAATACTTTGTTGAATACATCATTTAGAAAAAATTCTCGTAAAAATAATATTCTATAATTTATACAGAAGGTATACAGAAATATGAGCGGAAACAATATTTGAAAACTTTTTATATTAGATGAATGTTTACAGGAAAATATAAATAAAAAAAGAAAAGGAATTTGGACGAAAAAATGGTACTTAAAAACACAAATTTCTTTTTTTAATTTATTAAAAGAGTTAGGATGTTGAGCATAATATTTTATAGAAAAAGTTCAGCCTGAAATTTGAAAAAAAAAATACAGTGATGTTTATTCCCATCCCAGCTTTTGGGTTTTTCGTTTCTATTTTTATAAATCTCTGATTTTATTTTCCAAAGATCTGGGAGACATTTATACATATCCAAAAATTCTCGCCAAAACTCAGTATCATTTATTGACACCATTTTTTTATTTAATTTTTAAAAAAATTCTATTTGTTTATACAGAACCGCACTCGACACAATATTTTGTGAATGATGTTTAATACAATGTTTAATACTTCACTACACATGTTTAAACTTTGTAGAATACTTGATACCCCGCCCATAAAATATCAAATGATTTTGATATTTTTTCCAAGTTTTATACCGGTGTTATACCGGTTGAATACTTCACTACAGACGTATAGATTTTAAGGTTTATTACGCAGTATAATATGTACAATGTTTAAACGTCTGTACTATGCTTAAGGATAAGATCAACATTTTTTAACAAAAACAAAAAAAATCGTTTTTTTTAAAGAAATTAGGTGCCTATTATGTGTTTCGATCGAAATTAATCGAATCGTTCATCGTTATCGTTAAAGTTATTCGATTGTGATCGTTAGTGTCATTATGTATTTCGATGAAAATTTGATCGAAAGTGTTGAAAAATGCTGCCATTGTAAGATTCAAAACTACGATGAAAATGACATATGTTTCATTCTTTAACTGTCAAATTCAAATTATTATACGAAAAAGAAACAAAACAATAATGTTATATTTAAAATTTTTAAGTTGAAAATAAGTTGAAGTGTTTAAATAAAATATAATTATAAAATTATAAGATTTTATAAATAAAATGATTTGAGCAGAGTTAAATTTTTCAATTTCTGATAGTGCTGAAAAACGCTATCAAATTGCAGAATTAAAGAACAAGCAAACATATATTCGGAATTATTCTAATCAACTAGATTTGGAAGATTATACGTGTTATTTAAACATAAATTTGATGAGTTATTATCTACATTATTAAAACTATTAAATTAGGACAAAAATTGAAATAACCAATAAGTAATACGTCGATTCCAAATATAATTAAATTGGTTAGTGTATTAAGATTCTGTGCGGTTTGTACCAAGCAAATGATTTTGAACGTAGGAAATGATTTCCATGTCGGACTAGCACACCTAATTTTTTTTTGTTCTTAAAGAAGTTTTATATGTATTTGCAGTTTATAATTATGTGCAAAATGGATCAAATTCCATTACGCACTAGAAGAAAAAAGCCAGGCAAACATTATTTTTATGATTAAAGCAGAATTACTGAAATAATTGGAGCAGTGGATGGAAAGCTTATTCAAATTAAATCACCGAAGCAAAACGTACAACATTTATGTTATAGTAGAAAGGGATTTTTTAGCATTAATGCAATTCTGATAAGTTTATACTTTATTGTAATTAGTTTACATTATTATAACAGTTTTTGTTTTTAGATATGTGATCATAATCAGGTAATTGGTTTTGTGAGTGCAAGATATCCTGGTACCTCTTTGGAAAATTTATAATAGTGTCTCATTATTTACACTATATCTTTTCATATTGCAGTATATTTGTAACAGGCCTTTCATTCCTATTAAAATTTATTTCAATAAAAAATTATTATGAAGAATAAAGTAAAATACCTACTTTCATTTCAACTTTTAAATTTATTTTTATTTCAAAAAATATCATAAATATAAAACAAAACACCAAGTGTCCAATATAAATAAAATAATAGAATGTCCAATATAAATAAAATATATTTGTGTCTCTTTTATTTTATCCTTTCAATTCAAAATTGAAATAATTTGTACAAAATCTCTCTTTCGATGTCTCTTTCGTGGTAAAATTTTACATCGATAAACTTTATCGATTTCGTCGACAATTTCTGAACGATATCGTAATACATAATGGCAATTTTGCATTTTGACATTTCGTTCGATCAAATCGTAATCGTTATCGAAATACATAATAGGCACCTTAATGTGCCTATCTCAACCTTCACTTTTTTATTCACTTCACTCTTTTTCCGTCCGGATGACAATTTCGGTATCGCAGCATTCACTTTCCAACTCAAAAAGTGAGTGTAAAGTGAAAAAAGTGAAAAATTAACGTGCCTATTATGTATTTCGATCGAAATTAATCGAATCGTTCATCGTTATCGTTAAAGTTATTCGATTGTGATCGTTAGTGTCATTATGTATTTCGATGAAAATTTGATCGAAAGTGTTTAAAAATGCTGCCATTGTAAGATTCAAAACTACGATGAAAATGACATATGTTTCATTCTTTAACTGTCAAATTCAAATTATTATACGAAAAAAAAACAAAACAATAATGTTATATTTAAAATTTTTAAGTTGAAAATAAGTTGAAGTGTTTAAATAAAATTTAATTATAAAATTATAAGTTTTTATAAATAAAATGATTTGAGCAGAGTTAAATTTTTCAATTTCTGATAGTGCTGAAAAACGCTATTAAATTGCAGAATTAAAAAACAAGCGAACATATATTCGGGATTATTCTAATCCACTAGATTTGGAAGATTATACGTATGTTATTTAAACATAAATTTGATGAGTTATTATCTACAATATCAAAACTATTAAATTAGGGCAAAAATTGAAATAGTCAATAAGTAATACGTCGATTTCAAATATAATTAAATTGGTTAGTGTATTAAGATTCTGTGCGGTTTGTACCAAGCAAATGATTTTCAACGTAGGAAATGATTTCCATGTCGGACTAGCACAGCTAATTTTTTTTTGTTCTTAAAGAAGTTTTATATGTATTTGCAGTTTATAATTATGTGCAAAATGAATCAAATTCCATTACGCACTAGAAGAAAAAAGTCAGGCAAACATTATTTTTATGATTAAAGCAGAATTACTGAAATAATTGGAGCAGTAGATGGAAAGCTTATTCAAATTAAATCACTGAAGCAAAACGTACAACATTTATGTTATAGTAGAAAGGGATTTTTTAGCATTAATGCAATTCTGATACTTTATTGTAATTAATTTACATTATTATAACAGTTTTTGTTTTTAGATATGTGATCATAATCAGGTAATTGGTTTTGTGAGTGCAAGATATCCTGGTACCTCTTTGGAAAATTTATAATGGTGTCTCATTATTTACACTGACTTTTCATATTGCAGTCTATTTGTAACAGGCCTTTCATTCCTATTAAAATTTATTTCAATAAAAGATTATTATGAAGAATAAAGTAAAATACCTACTTTCATTTCAACTTTTAAAATTATTTTTATTTCAAAAAATATCATAAATATAAAACAAAACACCAAGTGTCCAATATAAATAAAATATATTTGTATCTCTTTTATTTTATCCTTTCAATTCAAAATTGAAATAATTTGTACAAAATCTCTCTTTCGATGTCTCTTTCGTGGTAAAATTTTACATCGATAAATTTTATCGATTTCGTCGACAATTTCTGAATGATATCGTAATACACAATGGCAATTTTGCATTTTGACATTTCGTTCGATCAAATCGTAATCGTTATCGAAATACATAATAGGCACCTAATGTTGACATATGTCATATGTAGGTAAAAATAAATTTTAACTATTTCTATTTATGTAATTTTTTTATAAACACTATTAAGCTACTAAGCTCTTATTAATAATAGTTAAATTTACTATTATATTATATAATATTAATAATTTTAATATTATATTCTTTAACTATCTTTTTCCACTTGGTTTAAAACACCAAACAACACCAAATTTCAACTTTTGTATATTATTCACTTCAAAAAATGGCCCGGATACAATTCACCCGGCTCATCAACTACTCGTTTTCTTGTCTTTAATAGTTTTGAAAATACTTCTAAAATATAATTTTTGAAAATATTTTTAAAATAAAATAAAAGTTTAAAAGAAGAAAACAAAAAATAATGAGAAAATATTCAAATTCTTTTTTGTATTGGAAATATGAAATACGAAATAGCATGCGCGATATATTGTTCACAGTAAAATTTGTTGACACTAATCCATAGAAAAATTCAAAGTGTTGACGACTGGATGCAACACTGGATTCAACAATGTCTAATACAAAATTGTTGCGCCCGGCATTGCAATTGCAACATCGTCTAATTAGGCCAATAACCTCTTTCCAAAGAGCAAAAAGAATACGGCAGAAAAATGACAAACTAATACTCGTGTAAGAACCCCCAAAACAACAACAAAATTAAAAGTTTTGAATAACAAAAATTCAAAATATTAAATGACCCAAAAAAAGCATATTTGGAAACTTTAAAATTGATCGAATTAAATTATAATAAAAGTGGAGATAAAACATCAAGCTCACTTTTTGGTGATGTTTTTATATATGTATGTACTTTAAATTATTTGAGCTACTGTTTAAAATGTGTGTTACTGATGTATCAGTAATACTGATTTAATTGGCATATTAAATTTAATATGGGTTGAATGTTCTTTGTTATATGAAAAAAACTGTAATTACTTTTAATGATTTTTTTTTAAAGATTTTTGAATTTCTAATAATTTTTGTATATAAATTATAAACACGATATATGTAACTTTGGTTTGCCAATAAAAATTTTTTTTAAAAAAAATCTACACTTATACGATACATAAATAATTTAATATTTTATAATTTCCAATTTTCATTATAGATTTTGAATTTAAATAGTAAAGTAGTTTATTAATACATACATAATAAAACTAAATGAGAGATTTTTATTCATCAAAATTTATTATTTGTAACTGTTCCTTTTTTTTGGTGGATTTTTCGGATTCCAGCTGAAGTTTTTAGTTTTATTTTGAGTTCCAACTGTGCGTAAAATTTTATATATTTAAAGATATTTTTTGTTATTATTTTAATCTAAAGAATATTATTATTTTATCCTTAAATTTTGAGGTAAATATGAATTTTTTTTTAAATTTATAATATCTTAAATTATTGTAGACTTGATGAACAATTCAGAGTACATTATTAATTTAAGAAATTCCTTTAAAAGTTTTATTTAAATATTTAGTAAACTGCATTTAATTGTATTATAATTTATAAAGCATATATATCAAATGTTTAATTTTCTTTATAACTACTTTATTTATACGTAAGTATAGGTATATTTTTCAAAATAATCTAAATGTTATTAAAGCAGATACCTTCATAATTTCACAATTATTATGAATTAAATAATTTTTTGTTTTGATTCTAAATATTTCTTCCATGAAATTTCGTTTTTCTACAAGGTTGCTCTAAATATTGCAATATTATTTGGTCAATTAATAATAACACTGTTATATATTTTTAATATTTGATTATTTTAAATGTATAAATACATATATATGTATAAATATTAACTACATACGTAAAATGTAAAAATAAAAAAAACATAAAAAAATAAACTTTTTAAATAATTGAAGTACAATAATGTGTTGAAATATGTCAAAGGTGTTGTATTAAATTATTAAAGTATTAAATACTTCAAGTTTACACTCATATTGCATAAATAAAATTTTACTAAGTAAATTAAAAGAAATTAAAAAAGAAAATATTTTAACTAAAAAACTTGAGAAGCATATTATTATAAAATTAATTTTTGTGTGTTAATTTTTTTTGTTTCATGTTTTTTTTTTGTTTTTGTAAAAAATAATATTTTCTTTAAAAATATAATATTATATATTTTCGATATAACTCCAATTCAATTTATATTTATATAATTATACATATATATATATCTGTATATCTTTTTATATTAAAACTATAAAACTGGATAATTATGTTTGTGACATAACTGGATTTGGTTGACCTGCTCGAATACCAACTATATGACCCTGGCCGGCACGAATTGGTTTGGCTAAATAAAATGATAAAAAAAATAAAACTTAATTTATTTAATTAAAATTAGTACATAATTTAAAATATAATTGAAGTAAGTCTTACTGCTTTTGTAGCTACTAAAGTCTTTGTTTAACATTTTGCTTTGTTTCACAAGACCTTTGACTCTCTTAGCCAAATACTTAAATACAATTATTTAATATTAATTTAAAAACAAAAATATTTTATAATAAGAGAGTTTACCGGGACTGGATTCAACCCGGTATGAAATGCTCAAGGAACTTAGCTTAGAATGGAGAGAAAACTCCCTCAACCTGTATAACGGTATACAGGTAGAAGATACTTCCCTCAACACATGACGGTAGGACAATTTAATAACTATATTAAAACACGGGAAAGATACGAGACAAGCACAAAGCTATAGACCAATCGCTTTGACAAACTGTGCCTGAAAAATCTTCGAAGGAATGGTAAGTTACAGACTGCCTGGGAATTTGAAACCAGAAACCACTTATCAAACTATCAATCAAATTTTAGAAAAAAAAACCTCCAACTCTTAGCCTATTTCGAATCCGAAATAAAACTAGTATTGGCAAAAAAGGTTCAATCTTTTCTGTCATAGAAAAAGCATATAACATGACCTGGAGAAGGATAATTATCAAGGAATTAATATATGGGTTTTCGACGGAGAACATTAAAATACATTCTCAACTTTCTTACTGAAAGGAAGATTAGAATAGTGTTAAGATGAACAAACTCTCAGGAGACATACATGGAAAACGGAATATCACAAGGTTCCGTTCTAAGTGTACTTCTTCAAAGTTGCAATGAAAAGCATAAAAGACGATATTAATCTCCCGGTGAAATACGTATAAAATGCAAACGATTTTTATTTGGCAAAAATCTGGGACAGACTTATTGGATTCAACAGACATTCTACAAACTGAACAGATTGCGAAATTCAAATGGTATAAAATTCTCAACAAAACAGTCAGAGTGCTTGTTACCACGAAACCCGTATTCATTACTGAGAAGCCACACAATCAAATTCGTACAACCTTTTTAAAAATTTTTTTCAGCGATAAACCTGTTTTTTTCTTTTTATATGCTTTATTCTTTATTGTTAATTTAAATCTTTACTGGAATGCATGTGTTTTCTTCTTTTATTAAATTAAATTTATTGAGTTTGTATTCGAGAATTCTAATAGCGGTTAATAAAATGAAAAATAGTATTTTGAGATATTAATAACGGTAGAAAGAATTCTTTTAGAACAAAATTTTTAATAACGGACAGCTTCTTGATATGAATTTATTGACTAGAATTATTTAATTCAAAGTTTTTATTAATTGACTGTTACTTGGTATGAATTTTGTTAGAGTTGATAAAATTATTTAACAAGTTACTTTATTGAGTAATGAATCAAAATTAAATATCTATCTAATAAGGTTTCAATTTTGTTTTTTTATTGAATAATTTTTGAAGATAATATTTCAAATATGTGCCATTTTCCTACAATGCCCTTTTCTTTTTTATTTATTTATTTGAATTTTTTAATTTCTCGCTAATTTTAGGTAATAAGTGCAAAATTTATGTACAAATACATGATTTGAAACAGATAAATAAGAAACTTCAGAAAAGAAAATGGTTTAGATTTATTTGTTCTAGGTACCTAACATGTTTCTGTGTTTTTTTGTAAATATATGAATAATGAATGACCGCCCACAAACACCCGCTACTTCTTTATTGAATCCCTGTTTTCGCAAATGGCAGGTAAACGCAGACCGCAAGCTTTTAGTAAAACATATAAAAAAAAAAACAAGTTATTTTTAAAGTCGGGGCTTACCGCCTTAATATTACTTTGCTATTTAAAAAGTACTATATTACTCAAAGCAAGACAATAATGACATTTTCACTCGGATTTTTTCATGTTAACTGAACGTTTTAGCTCTGATATTAAGAATTAATTTTTTTACATATTCCAAATTTTACTGCGTTTATTTTTTTTTTCTTTAAATTAGAGCTGCCGCTTGTGGTGTTTATTAGTTTTAGTATAAAAAATTAACATTTTGATTATTTTTGAGCTAGGATTTTAAAACTTTGGATTTCATACGGTTTGGATTTTGTCGATTTGGGATTTTTAAAAGAGTTTGGATTTTGTCGTATTTGCCGTTTTGAAAATAGGATTGCCTTTTTCCTTGCGACATTTTTATTTGTATTGAAAAGTATACTGAAAAATAGGTGTATTTTAAAATTTTCAGTACAGAAATTTTTTGATTGTATTAATTTATTCTGTTAATATTATCAATCAGTTTATTTATCAATATGTATAAATATGTATTTATATATGTTTATATGCATATCTCATACAAACAATCTATCAAAAATGGATTGTTGACTGTTTTATTTCTTCAAAAAAATAAAATACAATTGAAATAGAAAAATGGTTTTTAACCAAGTTCTGAGAAAAAAAAACTATTCCGTAGACAGTTCACGAATTGTAATGCATAACTATTATATTTTATTCTTTTATTACTATTTTTTATATTATTTCTAGATTCTGTGATTCTATCATTGACTTTCTTATTGTATGTTTAGTTAATAGTTACATAGTTATTTTAATATTAATACATACAATAGTACTTACATTGATATTCTGATATTTTATTATTATTTATATATAGAATGTACATGTAAGTAGATAATTCGTTTAAAGATTATTATTTTAAAGAGCACATTGTTTTGAAGATAAAATGAGAGAGCAAGTTTGTAAATTGTATTGTAATGCTATACTAAAATACTATTTTAAAAATTTGTGTGGGATGAGACTTCTTTTTATTACATGTTCTTTGATAAAAGTAATAAGATGTACGTATACCAATATTCATAAGTATATGATATTGGTATGCATATTAGGAGTTTTATATATGCATGGTTTAAAAAAAAACTCATTAAAGGATACTAATCTATACTCTATTCTAATATAAAATTGAATGTATGTTTATGCCCAGAAAGTATTTCCCACTTCCAGTTGATCTGGAAATTTGCAGTTTTCCACAAAGATAGGGGCCCTAGACCCTGTGATATAGAGAAAAATCTAAAAGTTCCAAAAATTTATCAGGGGAGGGAGTTTAAATTTTTGTTTTTTCATGACGTGACTGTGTGTTTGTGTGTATAGGATAGACAAATTCAAAACATAATTCTCAACATTTTTTTATAACTTTTTTTTTTATTTTTTTTTTGTACCTCTTTAGTATTTATTCATAATATATACAATGCATCTATGATACAATTTGTATATTAAGATATATGCGGTATATTATATATTCATACATACAATGTTACTCACACAGTCACATTATATTTTAATGAAATTTGTTTTATTTTTTTGATTCGTTAATAATTTGGTTATGTTGACTACCAACGAAACGAGGTTCATCATAAGTCTTTCAGAATTAAAAATTTGTTTGGTGAGCTGGTTTTTCGTCGCTAATTCGATGAGTCTTCAAGAGTATGGGTGAATATGTCAAAGGAAAAATCAGAAATATATTTAAAATTAAAATAAAGCCAAGAAAAAAAATTGCTCATTAGTCTTGTAGGACTAGATCACAAGATAGGAAGGGTTTGGTTTAGTAGGTTAGAATTCCACACGCAATGTCAAACTACGGGGCTCATTGTGTCTTTTGAAGATTCCCAACAGCCTACGTATAAACAAAAAAAAAACTAATTAAAGAAAATTTCATTTTCTCAAAAAAAATTCTCAAAACGCTACACGGCGATCATTGCTTCAGAAGTTGAGCTATTTTGTTCCCACACTTCTTGCTTTTTTGCAGTAATTTTTTTTATTATCATTTATTTTAAATAAACGAATTTTTATTTTATTCATAAAAAAAAAATTCATTAGTAGGGAGGTACTAAAAGCTTTTAAAAGTTTTTTTTTTAAAAATTAGTGATGGAATCATACCGGAAGTTGCTGGTGAAATTGAGATCACCAGTAACATGGTATGTCGTGAACTTTATAGAAATTAATTTCTAATGTGTATCCAAACATGAATAAACTCTAATCAAAATACCCACTGTTGGATTTTCAAGTGTGCGATTCTAACATCAATAAGTTATACTGCCGTTGAAATAAACGAAATTATTTTGAATAAAATAAAAAGAGAAGAAAAAATATATGAGTCTGTCCATACACCTTTAAATGATGATGACACTATAAATTATCCAACAGAATTTTTGCAGTCCCTTCAACCTTCTGGATTACCCCTCCATAAATTAAAGTTTGCAATTGACTTAAGACTTAAGAGAAACAAGCTTCTCTCATGGTAAATTTGATGTAGCTTGCTCGACAGTAAATAACAAAAAAATATTTTTATTTTAATTCCAGCAAATAAAACAAAAAATATTGTGTACAAAGAAGCTTTAATTTGACAGAATCATTGAAGCAACAATAATTACAAGGTGCAACATACACATAGGGTGATATATACATTACGAGCTTTTAATAAACTTCAGGGAACACAATTTTGACATATCTAACTTATTTATATAAATATTGTTAATTGACCAAATAGGTCTGATTAACTTTACTATAGAAATTATATTTACTTTATCTTATCGTGATTACACCGCCGATTGTTTGTGTGAATATTTTGTTAGCATGCAAGGTTCCATTTTGTGGACTTGGGACTTTGCTATATTCTATTTCAAAATTGGAAATTTTATAAATTTTGTGTTTTGTGGACCTGGGACTTTGCTATATTATATTTCAAAATTTTAAATTTTATAAATTTTGTGTTGGACCCTCGAACAACTTTGGGTGACTTTGCTAGTTGGTTTTGGATGGTTTTGGAAGTTAGCAAATAGTTTGAAAAAATAATAAGAAACAGGTATTAATGTGAAATTAAAAATTTGACTTATAACTACTACCAAATAACATATATGTAACAAGAAACCTCATCTGGATATTTTCATATTTTTTCAACTTAGATGCGTACGGGCAGGTAAGAAAATTAAACGAAAATAAAAATTGAAGAGCGCAAATAAAAGATAAATTCTCATTATCTCTTTTTTGCGCTCTTCAATTTTTATAAATTGGTAAAAAACATTTGATAAATTGGTAAAGAAAAACAAAAACAAAATGTAACCAACGACTAACCATCGGTGTAGATACATTTCAATATTTTTCCGAATCGAGGTTAAAATAAAAAAAATAAAAATATTTAAATATGTACATTCGATCTCTAATGAATTTATGATATTAACTATGCATGTCGTCTTTATATAAATTTTTATTGATGTTGAAAAGTATACTGAAAAGTAGTATATTTTTAAATTTTCAGCAAAGAATATTTTCTGATTTTGTTAATTTTATTGGTATCAATGAATTTCATTCGCATTCGTCGACGAGTAAAATAGAAATAGATCTATTTTTTGAACGCGAATTTTGGTTATTTGTCATTCGTCACGATTTACATATAATCTCATGTATTTGAAAGCGAAAAATTCGTCATTCGTCGTGATTGTGTTTTCGACATTATTTTTAAAATAAAAATATTCCCTATTTTCAAAAGTTTTATTTTTTTTTCAATAAATCCCTATTGAGAAATCATTTTTTGTTAATTTATTTATTCTGACTGATAAATAAATAAGAGTTTTTTTTTTATAACGTTATAAATCACTCAAAATTAATCAAAAAAAATAACAATATTATTTTATTAAGAAAGTAGTGAGAAGTATTTTATTGCCGTCGTATTTCTAAAAATTTGAAGATATATTTTAAAAGAGTCAAAAACGATAATAAAATAAGTATAGAATAAGTATAGAACAAAAATAAGTATTAATTTTTAACCCTGAATTAAATTAAAAGAAAAAATTAATAAATTTTTGTACTGTTTTACTTTTGAGAAATTGGTGAAATTCTTTCTCTTTAAAGTTTGCTTTACTCATGAAATTTTATAACCCAAGAAGCCCAATAAAGGAAGGGAGAAAAACTAAGTAAAAAAATTTAACAAAAAAGTTTTGTAATTACCGATTTGAGCTTGTGGACCACGTCTAGCCAAATTTTTTTGTCTAACAGCTTCTTTAATTCGATCAACTTCATATTGATAACGTTTACGATCTCGCATAGCACCTTCTTTAGCCTCTTTTAATGCAGTTTCAAGTGCTTTAACACGTTCCATTGTTGTACGTAAACGTTTTTCTAATTTTGGTAATTCACATCTTAAATCAGCATTATCACGCACCAATTGTTTATGGACTTTTGTTAGTTGTTCTAAATTATTTTCCAAAAATGAAATTTTTTGTTTTTGTGCTAAAGAACCACCATCATCTTCATTATCTTCAGATGTAATTGATTTCTTAATACGAGCCTAAAAGTTTATATTTGTTGCAAGGGATAGAGACAGATATTAAAGAAATAAATATAAAATATAAAATAAAAAATTAAAACTTAAAAAAATTAGTTTTCACCTGAAGATCTTGTACAAATAATTTACGTAAATTATGCAAAGTTTGTAACTCTTTTGCAACGGTATCTTCTAAACCTTTGAGATCTTTTCTTGCTTGTTCTCTTCTTTCATTCGTTTGTCTTTAATACAAACAAGACAAATCAAAAAATATACAAAATTAAAAACATATTAAAAATTAAAAATTAAAATGAATATATATTTTAGATTTGTACAGCGAAAATGGAAAAGGCATTTATATTAAATTCAATAATAACTAAAATTGAGAACATGTGTGTTTAAATATTTAACTTTATTTCTCAAAAATATTTTTTTTATTTTTTTTTTTATAGTATGAATTTTTTTTTTTATTGAACTCTACTTACAATTTCCTTTATTTACAATAAAATTGTACTTAAAATTAGAAAAAAAAAATATATATTTTTTTTCTAACGGCAAAAAAAAAGTTCAAAATATTTATGAAAGGTTTTTCTTACAACATTAAGCTTTCACAAATTTGCGTCTTTCAGACAAGTATAAAAAAACTTAAATAAATTATGTAATTTAAAAAAGGAGAGTTTTAATAATTCGTTTAACAACACATGTTCCCATAAATTAATTTAAAAAAAAAACATATTTTTTTCACAAATGCAAGTTATAAATATGTTTTGAATTTTCGTTTTAAGCGAAATTTCAATCAAACATTTAATGGTGTGAAAAAATATTGTCAATTTTTATATAAAAAATTGAGTTTGATTTGCATATTTAATAAAATAAATAAGCCAAAACCCGGAATATGACATTTTTTCTAATAACCTTATATTTATATTGATTATTGTAATTTGTTTCTAGTTTATTTTTCAGGTATTTTGTTTTTTATGTAATACTCTTATGTAGGCACTTTTTAGTAGTTAATTGTTAGTTATTATAGCCTTAAAACTTTATAGCAACACTTTTATTTTATATTTAATTGTTGTTGATATTAAACAAAATATTACTACAGGATCGTTTGTTTTTAATTTAGGAATTGAATCAAATTTGTGTTTATCAAAAGCAGCAATTCAAGCAGTAAGATTGAAATAACACATTATTAATACATATATTGTCGATATTAACATGATTTTAAAACATATTCTAATTACAAAATACATTTTAAAATAATTTTTTTTTTGAATTAATGCTATTCAAACATACATTTATAGTTCAGATATATTTCCTTTTTGTTTTCATAATTTTATACTTTAAAATATATCACAATATGAGTTATTATTTCAATAAACTATAACATTATAAATTAAAAAATAAAGTTTACCAATTAATTTACAACACAATTAAATACTGTGGACATTGATGTGTTATTAAAACCATAGCTAATGATATTAATATATGTAATTGTAATGTGGGTAATGCAGCTAAAAATACTGAATAAGCTTTGCGACATTTTTTAATACTTTTTCTATCATCATTATTTATATTGTTAATTATATTAATATCATTACTTGTATTAGAAAAATTGTCATAAATACTATTGAAATTTGAATTCTTTTTTGTACAATTAGATAAATCCTTTTTTAATTTTTTACTGATTTGAATATTGTCAAATAAATTTTTTTGCATTCGAAAATAACCAAATTTTGATATAGCAGATGGTACACCAACTGATGGTGTTTGGTTTTCATAATTATTTTGTTTTGTAGTTTTTAATGACATTGCATTTTTTTGAATTAATAGGGTACTTTCCTGTTGATTTGTGTGCTGTTTTGCCTTTAAAAATTCCGCTTTACAAATCATACCACTATTATTTATTAATTTGTTATCATATAAATAAATATTGTCACTTAAATTAATTTTATTTTTTGTTGCATTATTTAATACTAACATGATTTCTTGTAATTTGTGTGATTTATCAGCTTCTTCCTGTTTAAGTTTTTCGTAATCAGATGTCATTTGTTGATGTGCCAATGTTAATTTTTGGTTAATACTAAAATTAAATAAAAATTAAAAGATATAGTAAATTACATACTTTAATTATTACAAATATTTATGTATGTAATCAAATTATAAACTTACTCTTTCAATTCATTCATAGCCTCTTGTTTTGCTGAAATTTCATCTCTTAATTCATGTAATTGTTTGGTATGTGCATCACGTAATTCATCCATTTGGTTATCAAACATTTGACGTAATTCTTCAGCTTTTTGTTTCTCTTCTGCATTTACTGCAGATACATGTTCAGCTGCTTTTAATTTAGCGCATTCTTCACGTAATGAATCAATTTGTTCTTCAAGAGTTCGTTTCTTATTTTCTGATTCGCGCATTGATTCCTATAAAAAAAATTTAATATATTTATATTGTATTATAAGTTATATATTTTATTTGGATATTATTTTATAAACAGTTACTAAAAAGAAGACACTAAAACATACTTGTAATGATTTCATACGAGCTTCATGTTGAGAAATTAATAAACGGCACTCAGCTAAATCTTTTTCGTATTCTGAAACCTTCTTATTTGAATCCATTTGTGTTGTTTCCAAATTCTGACAACGTTGGGCAATGTTTTTGGCTTCGGATTTCATTTTACTTATATATAGACGAGCAACTGTAAATTCTTCTTCAACTTTACCAGAAGAATCTGGTGCATTAATTTTCATATCAACGGAACTATCACTACACAACGCTTGTCCTACTTCAGATAAATCTCTCAAAAGATTAGATAACATTTCATTAATACGCTTCTTTTGATGAGCTGACATATCTTTCAATTGTTGCAATTCAGAAGATGTTGTATTAAATACTTGTTGTTTTTGTTGTAATTCCTCATTAATAGTATCAATTTCTTTATTTTTATTATCAATTTCTTGTGATTTTTGATCATAATTAACTGCTAATTCTTCGAGAGCTTGAAGAACTTCTTTAACCTAAAAACACAGCAAAAATAATTTAAAAAATGTAATATAATAATTTTCTAATGTGCTATAAGTACCTCCTCTTTAGCGCTTTCATTCTCTTGTTGAATTCTAGTCATTTCAGCTTGCAAAGCTTCGTATTCTCTGCGTGCATTTGCAATTAATTCCTCCTGATCCATAATTTGCTCCTTAAGTTTTTCATTATACTGACTTTGTTGGTTAATTTCTTCATCTTTGTCATCAAGTTGTTGATATAAACGTTCCCGTTCAGCTTCTAAACGAGCTCGTTCTTCATTACTTATTGAACCTATCATAGGACCACCAATACTTGGGGTTGCAGGTACTGGTCCTGGGACTGGACCAACAATTTCAACTTCAACATTTGGTGTACTTGCTTCCATAACATCAACCAAATTAACTTGTTCTTCTAAGTTAACAGTTTCACCAGCCCGCCATCTAGCAAGTTCAACTTCCAATTTTTCAACTTTACCTTTAAGACGAGCACTCTTTTCTTTCTCTTTCTCATAACGACGTTTCCATTCTTCAGCTGTAAGTTCTTCGTTAACGCAAACAACATTCTTAACCGTTTTAGCACGTCTACCAAAATCTAATGTTGATTTTGTTTCAGATTCATTAAAACTAGCAGGTGAACAACAAATGACAATAGTTGTTCTAGCATTACCACCAAGAGATTCTTGTAAAATACGTGTTAATTTTGAATCACGATAAGGTATATGAGTTTTGTTGCCATCTGCTAATGCTGATATCACATTTCCCAATGCTGATAGTGATTTATTAATATTTTTAGCTTCATCTAATACAGTACCTTCGGCACCAGTTTTTGATACCTTTTCTGAGCCAGCTAAATCTACTAAATACAATTTTCCAGATAATTTTTTTTGATTTTCTAAATTTTCTTGCTTAACATTTATTAAGAATACTGAATGTGATCGAGATGAATGTTCATTCATATCTAAAATTAAAGATACAAAAAATTAAAACAAAAAAATATTTAGTGAAGGCATTTTTACTTGTGACTGCAATATGACGATTTGATTTTCCTTCTTCAATAACTTCAAATACTTCTTCTGGACTTGATACAAAACGTTCTGAAGCACCTTTAACATATGGTACACGATTTTTATCTTCATGTACACTTAAATTAACCTTTGAAACATCTAATAAATCACGAATTTTATCCATATAAATTTCATAATATGAAACTTTTATATGAAATTCTAAATTCATTTCCATTGTATAAATATGATTGAATATATCATTTACAATACGTGGAATGATACCCTGTTTAACAGAATCACCGATTACACCTTCCATTGTATGTGTTTTACCTGATGAAGTTTGACCATATGCAAATATTGTGCCATTATATCCGGCCAATACATCAGTAACAATTGATTTAGCTGCTTCATTATAAACTTTTTCTTGCGATGCATTTGGTTTAAAAACTTTATCAAAAAGATAAACTTTACCCTAAAAAATAAAAATAATAAAAAAATGTTTAAAAATTTATTTTAAGAATAAGATACAGTTTAAGAATGAATAAATTAAGTAATAGATGAAGAATGTAGAATGACTTTAAAATAAATTATACAATGATGATTTTATAGAAAATATATTAATTGAAAAATTGAAAGGTATGTTATCGAAAATCTTTAATAAATTTTTTAAAAATTATATTTGATAATATATTTTTATAAAATTTGTTATAGTAATTTAAAACATTATTACAGACTTTAAGTACTATGAGCAAAAGTTATTAATCTTCGTTTTAAGTTCCTGTAGCGTAATTGTAAATTTTAGTGCCATTTGAATATGCCTTGTGCTTTAAAAAAATATTTTAGAGTGTATCCCTTTAAGTCCCAAAAATGTTTCCTTTATCCGATTGTGATGAAATTTTAGACATTGTTTGAATATGTGCTAAAAAACTTAAATCTAAAATTTTACGGACCTGCAGCTAGCCGTTCAACAGTAAATAGACCCACACGAACGAGTGAGTTGGGACTTAATTAAAAGAAAAGAAAAATAAATTCAGTAACTATAAAGTTTTATTCAGTTTATATTATATTACATTTTTTTTTAAACTAAATTACTCTTCTAGCTTACCAAACTTAAAAAATTCATTATAAATTAACGGAAATTAAAAAAATTATAATATAAAAAAAGAACAATAAAAGTTCAATTAAAAAAATCCTTAAAAATAAAATAATGTCAATATTTTAAAAAGCTTATTTTATAGAAAACAAAAATCGGACTTCTTAATAATACAACTTACAACTAAAGTACTTAAGTTAAGTACAACTAAGTACTCAAACATCTGGTCGCATATATTGACTTCGCCCATGAACATCGTTTAACTTGTTGCTCAGGATTTTTTCCAAAAACTGAGAATGCCATCCCAACGCATTTGTGTCTTTCCATTTCACTGAACTTTCACTTTATTGTGGGTCCTTACAAGTCGAACAGATTCTCCTTGCTTCATATCCTTGTCTTTGGGAAATTGCACATTTTTTAATCTATTCGCTTGTATTTGTCCGGTTCCATAAAGCTTCATGTTGCTAAGTTTTTTCAGAAGCGGTAAGCCGGTGAAATATATTTCAAAATAAATACAACTATTTTCGGGAATAGTTTTACTTAATTTAAATATTACTACCACTCCCAAACACAAATCTTTTTCTGGCAGAGGTTGATGTTCCCTGGTATATTCAAAGTTCAGTACCATACCGTCAGGATAGGGTTTGTTTTTCGCATATTGTCTCAAGGATGTTGGACATCGCCCTGTAAATGAAATCATCTGTTCATCCATGGAATAATGTGTGTGATGTTGAGGTAAGGCCAGCCAGCGATTTCTTACATCGTCTATTATTGGTCTTCCTATAATTTGTTGTCTGTTTTCCGATGGTGGATTATTGATATCAACATAGTGTGTGTACTTTCTCAAATCGAATAGACGATTTCATGAAATGAGATGTTACCGGTAAAGTCTCATTTTGGGAAGAGGAATACAACCAAAATACAAATAAGCATCATAAAATTTTTATTCATCAAACGGAAAAGGCTTTCCATATCTTTCGGATCAGACACTGAAATGTTTCAGTTAAAAATATAGAGAAAAACACAATCCATATAGAAAAAATTCAAAATTAAACGTGAACGAAGTTAATATAATTGCGCATTTTAATATCTATTTAAAAGTATATGAAAAATCCCAACCAAAACAATTGTGACTACAGAATAAGCAAAAAATATGTATTTATATTGAAGTAAGTCTCAACCCACCCAATCATGTTACTTACTTTTTTCTGCCATAGTTCTGCTTATTTGTACAAATTTGGAATTTGCAATAATATGGTAGGGGTCTTATAATATTTAATAAATAAAAAAAATATTTTATAATAAATAAAAATCTATATATATATGTTATAATAAGTTTAAATTTATATTATATTTAAATGTAAATGATTTAAATCCTTTTTTGTAAGTTTTGTGAATTTAACATTTGCATTACTTTTTTAAATTTTGGGTCGTAAATGCTGTGCTCCCGGATATGAATCCAGCTTTAAGACCTATAAAGTACCCTCTTTTTTTTTTGTTTACACTTTTTACAGTAACTTAGGTAGAATCACCTTTTCGTGCTTAATTAAGTACGGTACTGCAATTTTACACTACAATCTACAATATTTCGAGTATTTATTTAACAAATTACTGGCTTATCAACTCATTAAATGTGGAAAACTACTACTATTGTCAGAAACTAAGCCTTCTTAAATAGAATAGCTTCATTCAAAAAGATCAAGAAATTTAAAAAAAATTGGGTAAATGCAATTTCAAAAATAGGTTGGAAACCTACCAAATATAGTCCTATTTGTTCTTTACACAAATGAAAGTTTCAGTAAAACAACTTCTAAAAGCGACGTTTACTACCTAATGCGATTCCAAGAATTTTTCCAAATTCTTCGATAGGTAATAATTTTATTTTTTAGCAATTTATAAATTTATTATAGACTTATATGAGTCTTATAAAAACTCATATTGTAAATTCAATTTGAAATTCTTCTCAAAATTTTATTAACATTTTTGGAGGCATCCCTGTAGCTTATTTTAACAAATTCTTACGCTCTTTCATGAGCACTGAGAGAAAAAAAAATGACAATTTTTTTTCAAAATCAATTTTCTATTAAAAAAATTATAAAATTTAAAATAAGTATTTATTTTTGTAGTATATGATGTAAAAAATTATGAATTTTAATGTTTTCTCAGAACAAATTTTGAAGAAATGGCTAGTTTGAGAGTTATTAACCGATTTTAACCGGTACACTATTTTTGTCCCATAAGAAGACAATAAAAATGTAAATTAAAATTTTGAATTTTATTTTTCATACAAAAAAGAGCTTTCTGGTACACTATTATAGCTTTCAATCTCTCAACATACCGTCCTAATATATTGTAGTTCCTGTTTGCATCCAAATTTGTCTATTGCAATTGCACTACATGTGAACACAGCCTATAAACAAAGATAATTTACATATAGATGTGGCAAACTGTATAAAATAAATACCTTAAAATTCAAGCTCTTGAAAATTGAGTAAAAAATCTAAAAGCTTTTGTATTCTCATTTCAATATCTCATTCAAAAAGAGAAAAAATTTTAAAAAAAACAAGTAACCGTAAAAAAAAATTTTTTTCTTCTCAGCTGCGTTAAAAGAATATGCAAGTAGAAAAAATTAAGAAATATATAAAATCAAAAGAAAAAAAAACTCTATATTTTATTTTTACTTCATTTCATAAAAGAAGTTTTTCATTTCATAAAAGAAGTTGTTCGTAAAAAGGAATAATATACAGAAGCACAAATCCATATAAAATTTTTGTATGAATAAAATAAACGATTTTACAAAATCAACGAGCTCCATTTTTCAATCATACATAATTCATATACAAATTCACAAATCCATCTGTAAGTGCTGCTGCTAATGCATATAAATATAAAATATGAATATGAAACGAAAAGATAGAAAATAGACAAAATTTGAGAGAAGGAAAAAATACCCTTATTAATTATTTTCATTATCAGTTTCAGTTGTTACTGATATTTTATAAGAGTAGGATGTATGTCGGATAAAGCAACGATTGAAATGTTTTTATTGTTCTTTGTTTTTTTTTATTCATTATTGTTATGAATTGGCGAATTTAAACAAAAAGAAAACCAACAAACATTTTTTTTTGTTATTATGATTTTAATAATATGATTGATTATATCATTTATCAACGCCTCTATATTTAAAAAGCCCCGAAACTAATTTTTTATTCGTTAAAAATATATTTTGAACCATTCTGAATTAAGATTATAAGTTTGATTATCTTTCGTTAAAATGGTCTTACAACTTTCGCATTTTATTTTATTTAAAATTTTTGATATAATTAAATATCGTAATTTTCATTTACTAATTTAACATTTAATTCTTGTCTATGTTTATTTAATCTGATTCAAATTTTGGATTTCTTAGAATCCTTCAAATGAATATTTTGAAGTATGTAAACGATTTATTATAATTTTTAGCAATATTATGAAAACTTCAAGTCATGAAGAAGGGCTATTATTTAAAATTACAAATATTACAGCCATAGAGTCAAAGTTTTATAATATTTTCTTCTAATTTTAATAAGGAGAAACTGTTTATGGATTTTCGAAAAATTTAAAAAAAAAAGTGATAATAATATTTCTAGGCTTATGTTTCGAAAGAATAATGAAACTCTAAATTTTAATTTTATGAAAATAACATATCACATATTACAAATTAACTATAAATAATATATAAATAACATATCGCATATTAGCTTTTTTTTTATTCTAAAATGAATTATAAGCGAAACGAAGTTTCATAACATAAATATTTTGATCGAAAACCTTCAAAAAAATAAAATAGAAATCCAAAAATATTATCCATATTTTTTTTTTTTTTTTATATATTATAGCCAAAACTTACGTTGTGAACCTTTTAGTACTTGCGTACCGTTGACCATTTGAAAAAGGAAAGGATAGTTAAGGAAAGGAAAGAAAAAGGAAGAAAAAAAGTTTTGTGGGAAAGAGCGAACAATGTTGTTAATATATTCTTAAATCTCTGTAAATCATAAATAAAAAATCCTTCTCTCATTGGGAATGCTTAAACCATCTCGGAATTTCCACTGTGAAAAGGTGTGCACTTGATGCCTCTCGTGTTATGCGACGGAATTGCTTAAGAGGCGGAAGAAGTGACTTTAGTTCCTCGGAACAAGTGCCAACAGCAAGTATATGTCTATAAAATAGAGAGAGTGCTCCAACAATACGACGATGACCAAGTGGTATAAGGGATGAGGTCACATTTATGTCGCCTATAAGACGAATGGCGCGGTTTTGAACTTTGTCCAAAAAATTTGAAGCAGTTTTTGGTGCACCTGCCCATAAATGTGAGTTATACTCGAGCTTGGGTCGTATATATGCTTTATAGATTTTTGAAAGGTCTCGAGATGAAAAAGTTTTGCAACGACTCAAAAAGCCTAAACATTTTGCGGCGCTTTTCGCTATATCGAAAATATGTTGATTCCAGTGCATATTTTGATTCACTAGCATCCCGACAATGTTCAAGTCTTTGAGTCGCTGAATAACTTCATTTTGAAGCCGGAGAATTGGTTCGAATGTTGTTAGCTTGTTACTAACAAGGCAGCTTTGAGCTTTGAGTTGTTGAGAGTGTTAAACTCGACTCTGTTTGCTCTACCCCTGTCGACAATTTTGGCTAGGTCGTGATTGAGTGCACCAGCCATCATTGTTCTTTTGGAGTTGACTGCTAAAGCTGTAGCATTATTTGTTTTAAGAAAATCATATGATGCTACTAGAGTGCTGTCATCAGCAAAACTATGGATTGGATTGAAAGTTAATTTGAGAAGGTCATTAATGAAAATGAGAAATAGGGTGGGTGAAAAGACGGAGCCTTGTGGAACACCAGCATTGATTTGAAGTTGATCGGAAAAACTACCGTCAACTGAAACTATGATAGATCGATTTAAGAGAAAGCTTTCAATCCATTTAGAAAAGGTTGGACCGAGGCCTATAGCATACATTGCTATAAGAGCAGAATGCCAGACTCGATCAACAGCCTTAGATATATCCAGAGCTACAACAGCAGCTTCACCAGATTGATGAAGACTGGTGTTAAGCTTTTCGCAGAGGCATATCATGAGATCATCGGTGGAGCGCTGTCGTATTGACTATCATGAATTATACCTCTACTATCAAGATATTTCTTCAACTTTTGATTGATTAAGATTTCCATCGTTTTGGAAATAATGGAAGTAATAGCTATGAGCCTATAGTTCGAAGGATTGCTTTTGTCTACTTTTTTAGGAATTGGATAAACTTGGGCAACTTTCCAATAGGACGGGTAAGTTCCTGAAGAAAAGGACAAATAGAATAAGTTGCACAGAGGTTTAGGTCGCAGCACAATCGCAGGTATACCATCGAGACCGGTAAATTTTTTTATATCAAGATTCTTCAAGATTTTTACTACCGCTCTTGTTCTGAAGTAAATCCTTCCAAGCGAAGAATTAACAACAGGGACTGTTGGCGGACTTTGGGCTGTATTAGGGAGTGTGGCATTGGCTGCAAATAATTTTGCAAAAAGATTAGCTTTTCCAACAGAATCTGATATAATAGTACTATTATTAATCATAGGTGGAAATGAAGATTGACAAAAATTTTGCCCAAAGCTTTTAGCAAACGTCCAGAAGGACCTGTTGTTAGGGAAATTTAAGATTTCTCGTCTCAACCTTTGTTTGTGCAGGAATTTTTGCTGATTGATAATTTTTTTACATTTATTCCTAACCACTTTATAACTCTCATACGTGTTGACAGTTTTATTATTCTTGTATTTTTAATAAGCTTCTTCTTTGGATTTCAGAGCTTTGCTGCAGAGGTCATTAAACAAACCTGAGGGATTTCGTTTTATACTTTTAAGACTCTTTGGAATGAAAGTTTTCATTCCTAATAGAATCCTTTTGGTAATCACCTCTGCAGCAAAGTCGACATTTTTATATTGGAAACACAAGGACCAGTTCGATGCATTTAAAAAGTTGTTGAAGCCTTCCCAGTCACCTTGGTGATAATGCCAAACTAGTCTTTTGTGAGAATTATTAGAGCTGGTTGTTGTGCCTACTTCGAAGCTTGTGCTTACAAGACAGTGGCCGGAACCACCTAGCGGAGAGTTAACAGAGATTGAATATTTCTCCGGATGAGTAGTTAGGAATAAATCCAGGAGATGTCCGTTCTGGTCTTATCGGTCTGGTATCCTCGTAGGGCTTTTGACAAGTTGAGAAAGGTTGAAAAAGTTGGAAAAAAGTTCAACTTGTTTGTCTTCGGGACTGTTGTGAGTAGAAAAGTGAAGCCAGTCCCTGTTATGAATATTAAAGTCTACCGCCAAACAGTTTATCTGATTGGACAGACTTTCTATAAGCATATCAGTTTCTAGCTTGAGGCGATCTGTAAATAAAACAGAAGTGAATGATGTGCTTATCGACGTGTATTTTCATCCAATTATATTGATAAATTGGGTTGGAGCACTCAAAATTTTGAAGTGTCTTATAAGCTATATCGTTTCGTATATACAAAGCAATCCCTCTATGGGGTATAAAATGGGTGCACAAGCGAATAATTATTGATATTAAAATTAATATCATTATTCACAACTTGTGTTGCACTCAGTGCTAAAATTGCTGGATTTTGAAGCCGTAGATGGCTTTCGACGAAATGGAAATTCGTTGATAGACCGCGGATGTTACAAAAATCTATCTTAAACATTATAGCGAACAATTTACAAGAGAAAAGGTAAATAAATTAAAATTAGCAGAGGTAATCCAAAAATAAAAAACAACAAAACAAAAAAAAAAAAAAAAAAATAATTTAAATTTTTAAAATCCTTTTTCCCTTTAAATTTCAAATTGTTTGGCCCACATTACCACTTACTTATACCACCCCTGTAATGAATGCAACTGAGACCAATATCTCCACACAACAGTTTTTAATACCTTATTGAATGTAGAAATATTCTCAGAGACATTCACTGCACTGCAGGTTAGAACACTGAGAAAATTACGGTAATAGCAACAAAAAAAATAAAAAAAATAAAAATTATAATGAATTAATGAGAGATTTACAAAAGAAAAAGAAAGTTAGGAAAGAAAAAAAAAACAAATTTGTGGCTTAAGATAATGTATTGATACGGTTTGACTTTGAACAAGGACGAGTATGTCATGTACGTGTGCGTCATGATTTAACTATTGTCAGCTAAGACGAACAGTTAACAACATTTAAAATATAATAGAATAATAGGAGAGAATGGAATAAAATTTAAGTTTTGGCTATTGTTAATTTTAGTTAAATATTTTGATTAATGCAATTATTATAATTTAATTTTCCGTTTAAATAATTATATTGTTATTGACACTGAGTTTAGATTAAATATTAATAATTTTTTTTTCTTGTTTTTTATTTAGAGCACTATTTCAATTGTTTTTGTTTCTGTCTCTTTTTTATTTTAATTTTAAATTTTAAATTTTTTTTTCTTTTTTTGTATTAATTACACCGCACAAATTCACAAGCACTTAGGTTGAGGTACAGTGGTAAACTATTAAAGAATCTATATAGTAATATACATATACTAGAAGAAACCATTAAAATTTGTTTTTATTCTTTTTTTATTTCTCGAGGGAAGATGTAAGTCTCGACAAATACTAAGCAGACCGCGCACGTAGGTACTTAGCTATGTGGAACTCTAACCCACTAAAACCACCGAAACCCTTTACCATAACTAATATTATTAACCGATTAATTGATTGTCGGTTAATTGGAAAAACGTGTATCGGAATGTTATTAAAAAATGGTTTCCGATAATTTTATTAAATCTTTAATCATACTTATGGGTTAGTACCGTTTCCCAATTATTATGAGCGCGTTTTAAAATTCATCATATAGGAAATAATTGGATAAAATGAAGTATTCTAGACCTAGTATGCAACATTGTTATATTGTCAACCTCCTAGTATGCAACATTGCCAGTTACAGTGTCGTTGTCAGTAGTTTTCCCCTGTGTTGGTCCTGCTAGAATTTTAGTTTTTAGAGCAGTGGATTGTGTAGAGCTGGCCATGGGTGAAGTTAGGTTGAGAGAGAATTTCGACTCTTTGAAATGTTTGACCTTGTGATTTATTGATTGATATTGCATATGCAAGACTTACTGGAAATTGATGTCTAATAAATTCTTATAAAATAATTTTCATTCTATATCTGATATTTTTTTTTATTTTATAAATAAGAGTTAATTTTATACAGATTAACTTAAAACTTTGAGCAATTTTTATTTTTTTGTGGTTTGCTATTAATATTATTATTCTATACATTATTTTCAGATACTTTAAACATGTCAAATGTTCAAAATTTTCTTGACTTGACTATTCAGGTGCTCAAATTAAACATAATATACCTACAAAAAGATTCATAACAAATATTTAATTTCTTAACAGATATTTTTGTACAAAAAGATTCGCAACAAAACAGATCAATTTAGAACTATTTTAAACAATCTATTCAACAACGATCAGAGCACTTTTGGGCAAAAAAGTTAAATTAACGGAAACTACTGAACACAACAAATTTTTTTACTCTAGATCGTTCTTGAAAAGTTTATTGAATAAACCTAACATTTTACTGAAATATTAACAATTTAGCGAATGAATATATTTTATTTTTTTATTGAGGTACCTTAAATTTTAGTTTGCTATTTGGCGACAGATAGATTTTTATGTAAATTTTAATAAATATATAATTTTGCTCCTAGTTTTTTTTTTAAATAAATTGTCAGTTTCATCGTAAAGTTATAATAATATACATATACAATGTATGTATGTAAGATATTTTAATAACTTTTTCAAAGTTTTTAAATTTAAAAAATAAAAATTTTAGTCATAAAATAAGATATGTTTATTTTTTATTAAAAGTAAATATTATAAAATATAATTTTGAACAATAGAATTTTAGAATAGGTTCGATATACATAACATTTCACCAATATACTAATAAGACATCCTAACCAAAATACAGTACAAATTATATTATATTTATTGTACCTACATTTAACTGTTGTAGCATATATAGGTAGGATAAATGCTAATTGTATTATATTATATGCAAACATCAACATAATACATCATAGTGTCGAAACTGTACGAAAAACCACGAAAAGTTTACCTTCAAAATCGCGTTCTTGTGTATTATAATATAGATAAAATAAAAATTGATTTTGATGGCCACGGCCTGCATCATCGCCGATTGATTGAATAAAAAAAAACGAAGCACACCAAAAACCACGAAAAGTGTGCCTTCACTAATCTTGCTCTTGTGTATTATAATATAGATGTAGTTACATAGCTAAATAATAATATTATGTATTGAAATAAGTATGTAGTTAAACATACAATTATAGAGTCAATGATAAAATCACAGAATCTAGAAAAAAATTTTATAATAATAATACTGTAGTAGTATAAATAATAGTAATGCAAGAAGAAAATTTATTACTTATGCATTACAAATCGTGAACTGTCTACGGAATACCGGTTTCGGTTGAAAATCATAATTCTCTTTCAATTTTGGTATTTTTATTTTTTGAAGAAATAAAACAGCAACAATCCTTTTTTGTTCTGTTTTTTGTAAGGAAATATATGTACATCTACATATGTTAACAAAGACATGATTGATAAAAAGAAACAGACAAATTAACAAAATCAAAAAATATTCTTTGCTGAAAATTTAAAAATATACCTACTTCACTATTTGATTTGACAACATTTTTTTTAACTTATGATTCTAAATTTTTCTTAATTTCTTCTACTTGAGAAGTTGAGCCTTGATTATTCCTAATCCTAGTCTTTGTATTCCTAATCCTACATAATTGTTTACGTTTTTTTTGTTCATATCTCTTTCTTAACATAAAAAGAGAATTGCAAATTTTTTTTTTGTTTATTCTCTTTCTTCTAAAATTTTAAACTAATTTTTATTTATTGTGTAAATGTATGATGATATTACCCCCGTATTCATCATCATCATTTTCCTGCAACCCCATCCGTGGGGCATAGGGCGGAGGCCCCGTATTAGGGAGTTGTAAAATAAAAGCTTTAGCACAAAACTTTCCATAAGTTGCCACATCTATATGTAAATTATCTTTGTTATATACATAAGAGCTTTTTTTGTTGAATGAAGAGCTTTAGATGTCATTAAAATAAAGTAAAATTTTTGTGATTCTCCGTCATTTTTTACTAATATAACCCAAAAGAAAACAATTTTTTTTTTTCAAAAAATGAAATTATGTTGATTTTGTAGTTAGAGGAGTGTGTACAAAAAGAAAAAAGAACGTCCAGTAATGGGATTGGCAGTAGTAAGTGCAACAACATTTAAATGTAGGTATATACCAATATTTTTTTTTATATAACATCATACACAAACTTTAAATGACTTAGGTCAATAATATTTAGTTTGCTTTATCCTTATCTTCAAATCTAAATATTTTAACCTAAATATATAACTAAACTATAAAAATATATACATACACTTAAATTAGAAGACTTTGTAAATGAGCTATTTATTTCCTCAATTTTCACTTAACCGTATTAACTAATTTTTTTTAAGCTTAGATACATAAATATGTTTGTATGTACATATGTCCATTAGTTTTTAGTAATATATTTTTTTTATTCAAGATTTAGAATAACTGCAATCTTCTAATTCATATACATATATGCTCGATTTTGTTTAGTAAATAAAGAAAGTAAATATAGCTCATGCATAAATAGATACACTTGTGCATGCGTAACTGCTTGAATGGTTTTTGTTTTGATTGAATTGTTGCTCTAAATATGTGACCACACTGTGACGCTATGGGCCATGAGAAGAGAACTTCAAATTTTGTTTTTTGTTTTGTTGTTTGTATTTAAATGAGAAAAAAAGTTGCTTTTTGTTTTATTTTATTTCTGATCAGAGCAATAAATAATTACGTGTCGTACAATCTACAATAAACATTTTATTTTACTTATTGTTGAAGGTCCTCGGTCCTGACTTCATAACCACGGACCTTCCTGTTTTTAAAAATTATTTATAATAATTATTAATAACCTTTTCCCAGAAAAACACAATTTAAATCCTTGATATAGAGTTTCGACCCCAATTTCTTCAACCCCGGACATATTATCTTCATCACATTGAAGAGCCATTGGACTGATGACAAAAACAAAATTCTAGGTCTTCGGTCCCGACACTTAGGACGCCGGACCTCTTGTTTGCAAAACATTTAAGGACATTTAAGGGAATTCTTCATTCCAAAAATGTGTGTCTAATCGCAGCATATTGAGTAGCAGTGAGAGAGCTTTGAAATTGTCTCTTCAAATTAATTGAATTTTTAAAAAGCTTTACCCATTAATTTTATACAGAAATATATACACACAATTATACATATTTCTAAAATTTTGAAGATTGAGTAAAATAATACAGAAAAAAAAAAGAATTTCATGTTATTTTACGATTTTATCTTTGCAGACTTTGTTTTTTACTTTTTAATTGTATCTCTTCGCTCCTCTTGTTTATTTTTCTTTTTGGTCTTTTTATCTTTCTTTTAATTAGCTCCGCTTTTTCACACGCAATTATTTTATTTTTATGATAAAATGAGAGAAATTTTGGTAAATAAAAATAAAAATAATAAGAAATAAGAGGAAAATTTTTTTTTATGCAAATAAATAAAAAAAATCATGTATTTTCCACAAAATTTTTAGTAGGGTGAGTTTACCAATCAAATCACATATTTTGAAAATAATTTTGAAAATAAAATAAACAAATTACTTACTTTCTAAATTATTTAAAAATAATTTGATAAAGTTTATTGTTCAGTTTTAAATAGAAGGGAATTTACAAAATTATGTATGTGCTCAATGTAAATAAAGGCTTAATAATTTCTTATACACACCAGTATTTCGATACGATAAATAAATTGATACTTAGAAAAAAATAATATAATTAAATAATAGAATCATTTTGATTATGATTTTGCACTGCTTCGTTAAAAATATATTTATTCAATATGTTTTTTAAACCAATGTATTACAAGTATGTACATTGCCATCTATATTTCTATTGCTATTTCTTCTCAAATTATTTCTTCAAAATTTACAATTCCTATATTTATCACTAGTTTTCTTCCACAAATAGTCAATACTTGAAACTAATTCCATCCATTTGTCATTACATAGTTCAAAATAACAATAAAAAGTAATAAACTAAACACTATTTCAAAAATACGTTACGTTAAAAAACTTAAATAAATAAAATTTCGAATCTCAATAAGTCTATTTATTATTTTATATTTTTTTCAAATAGCAATTAAAAACATTTGCAATTAACTTAATTAAGTAATATTTTTGTTCATCAAAGTTGGAATTTTAAATGTTAAGCTTACATTACGTGTATATCGTATTTCGGAATATTCAAAATAATTAGGTTGAGTACTACATTTCAAAACTATTTTCCTTTTTTATTAATTTAAATTAAAGTAACGGAACAAAATTTGTTTTTCTAGAACATCTTTTACCATTCCTATTATTTAACGTTAAAATTTCATATCTATAGCATAAATGAAATTGTAAATTAAAACATTTATATATTATTTTACGTATCGCTACTGCAGTATAAATAAAAATAATATCTTATACAATTTTTATACAAAAACAAAAGCGTTCTAAACTATTTCAAGCTAAAAAAAAACGAAAAAAGAGTAATGCACCTATACCAAACCAGTAAATGTAAGGGACTGTATACTTAAATTTAATTTAACTCAAGTGAAAAAAAAAATAAAGAAATAAAACCAAAACAGAAAATTTTTCATAAATATACAACTGCAAATAAACCATTGAAACATGATGCTCATTTGTGTTAAACGATCTTTGGCAGCTTACCCTATTATATTTTTAATAAAAAATCCACATAAAATAACATCGACAAAAACATACATTTTCATCGTCGTAATGAGATTGAGAATGAGTATGATATGAGTAACTATTGAACTTATCCAAAGGTTTTTTGTCAACTAAGAAATAGAGAAAATAAGAAATAGAGAAAAGAAAACGAAAAAAAAAACACAAAAATGGTTGAATTATTTTAAAAAGTAGTTTAAAGTTAGTTAGTTGTTGTTGTTTTTCTTTTGTTAATAAATAAATTTAGTTTTTTAGTGTCCAGTGGGCATAATCTTGTAATTCTTTATTTATTTATTTACTTATTTCTTCAACAACTATAATAATTTATACATTATCTATTAATTGTTTTTTTGTTAATTTTCTTTCGGATATGGAAAGGTTTTTTTTTTGTTTTTTTTATTTTGTTTTACGAGGGAATGGTGGAAATCTCGAAAGACGCTCAAGACACAAAATTTTGTACACTATATGGGTAGTTAGGAACTTTAGCCCACTAAAACCGTGGTTAATATGTTTTTCACATAAGATTTTGTAAGTTTATTAAATAAAAAAATTTAAGTTTTAATTTTTTTAGAAAATTTTACAAAATTATAAAATTGACGAAATGGGAAGAGGTCTTGGAGGGAAACGGATTGAGAATAAATTAAAAAAAAGAGAATATAAGCACCATCCATTTGAGGCGAATCGTTATGAATCAAATAACACTATTTGTATATATGAGTACCCTCTTTTTATGGATGAAGGAAATTTTAATGCAAGTTCAAAGTACGAATGATGTGTTCTTTAATTTTAGTAAAATAAATTCATATAAGCTAAACCAATTTTTTTTTTTCAAAATAACTGTATTTTAACATTTGCTAACGTTTTCTCTTGTACCCATATATCACATTAACAAAAAAACTATGTAAATATTGTAAATGAAAACAAAACAACAATTTTTGCTAGATCCTTTTCATTAAATATTTATTTTACCATCAGAATTTGGTAATCATGCAAAAAAAAGTATGTGTTTGTTGGAAACTGCTTATCGACATCTTAAAGATTTTTTTTATTCTCTCATTTATCCATATATACCAATACCATCTAATCCATGCAAATTTTTATTTTTTTTTCTTTTTAAAAAAAATATTTTGGTATTGATATTGAGTTGGCATTGATAGTAAATCTGTAATAGTGCGGCCCACGAGAAAATTTTATTTTGAATGGGTGAAATTTTTTTGTAAAAATATTTGCTTATAATTCTTTACCACATATGTTTATTTGTATGAAAAATTTGGTAAATTCCTTATTAAAATATTTGGTTTGGATCTACTTGAAACCAAAACGAAGAAAATAATATGATTTTCGCATTTAGACATTAAGTACAACAACTTACAATCTTGATATAAAACAATTATAATAATGCAGCAAGAAATTTCACATAAACAGTGTGTGATTACAATATTTAATTTAGATTTTGGGTTATTTTTGATTTATGTATTTATGACACCCCGCGTTAAATGACGAGAGTATTCTAACATAACCTAGACAATTAAATATTATTTATAAAAAAATATTCAAATATTTCAAATCCAATAACCCGCCGTTTTAACTTCAAACAATTTTAATTTAATTATGACCCACCACAAAAAAAAGGTTTGCACTCGCTGGAGTAGAGTATGTAGAAATAAATAAAAAACAATAAAAAATAATGAAAATACACATTTCTCAATTAAAAATTTCAAGAGATTCAAAAAGAGCTTTAAACTACCTTTTAAATTTCTAGTTTTTATTTAATTAGGCCATCGGACATCTACCTGTACTAAAGGTTGTAAAGGTAGGTAAAGGTTGATTGTACTAAAGACAAGACAAAAAAAAATGCAAGGTCTTCAGTCCCGACACTTGGGACGCCGGACCTCTTGTTTACATCGTGCTTATGAGCGATCGTAGTAAAAAGCCATTGTACTACAAACAAGTTAAAAAAAAAAAAATTTCGAGGGCTTTGTGAGACAGAATTATTTTTTGCATAATCAATGACTCAATATACTCAATATATTTTCTCTTTTTACTATATTTGAAAGCAGTATTCATTTTAGCAAAGAATATAATACAATACAAAAATATAGATACAGAATGAGTATAATTGATATATTCTCACTTATTTCTTTTTTGTATTGTATTGTTTGAATATTGTTAAATGTAAGTATATTCATAAGTTTTTTAATAGGGAAAAGAAATAAAAACACGAAAGAAATCTTTTTTTTTCGTTTGATAGAATGAATGCTCGCTAAATTCATGCTTAAATTTTCTTTTTTAAATGCAAAACAATCAACAAATATAATATTAATTAATATGTTTTCTATATTATTATCCATTTTATTGTCTTCTGACATTCAAAAAACAAATGTTCGTAAAATTGCACGAAGTGTTTATTAACGTCAAATAATGCATTGTATAGACATTACAAATCAAACACATGAATTTGATATTGTGATAATAAAGGGCCAGTTTTCAGGTGAGTATTTAAGTTACACTTAAGTTTAAGTATCATTCGACACTTAAGCTCCACTTAAAAAAAATTGAGTTTTCTAGTTAAAACTTAAGTGTTGATTTTCAGCTGTCATTTTCGGTTATTTACAATGGCAGCACTTGTTAAAATGCAATACAAGTGACAAATAAAGTGTAAGTGTCAGAAAGATGTGTAAGAAAGATTATCAAAATATTTAAATTTTAAGTGTAGCTTAAGCGGTCATTTTACCAAGCTTAAGTGCCACTTAAGTATTGTTTTAAGTACCAACTGAAAAACACAATTTTTGATTTAAGTGTAGCTTAAGTTTGATTTGATACTTAAGTGTTCATCTGAAAACTGGCCCTAAGAGTTTAACAACTCGTCTCACAATCGTATTTTTTGACGTTTCGAAAGTCACGGTATATTCAACACTTTTGAGAATCGGTTTTGTTATGACGTTTTGTATTTTGAAAAACACTACAAAGTTTATTTAAAAATATGCATGAATTTTGTAATTAAAAACAAATTGAAATGGAACTGGTTTTTTAATTGTTTTTTAGAATAAATTATAGATAGAATAAAATATATAGAGGTCAATCGTGGTTGTCAGTTATCAGTAAACCGAATTCAACACATTTAATTTCTTTTGCTGGTGTTTTTCTAAGAAATATTTTCTTATATTATTATGTATATATGGATCGACATATGCTTTAATAATTATCTATTACAGCTTTCTAACTGCTCAACCTAAATAAGAGCGTACGATGTATGGCGTGTAGAATTTACATGCGTTTGTGTGTATTATGTATAGAGATTTTCTTAATTTACATGTGTTTATATGTCATTATCTATACGTCAACGTCGTACGCTCTTATTTAGGTTGAGCAGTTAGGCACTTTGATATTTTCATATGTAATTCTCTCTCATTATAGTTTACGCATTATGGGTTTACATATAATCAACTATCCGTACTTCGTAATAGTACGTTTTCAAGCTCATGTTTATGGCTAAACAACTAGCTCATAAACCAGTTAAATGTCAAGATTTCATAAGCTTTTTTGGAAAACCACCATCTGTTAATTTCACATATTTATTATTTATATAAAAAAAAAATTTTTTGTATTGAGTATCTTTGAGTAGAACTTAAGTTATTATAATTGGTCATACGATAAATAAATAAAATAAAAAATATGGAGGATTTAAAAAAAATAATAATATCAGAGAAACAAATTTAATATATTTGAGTCTTTACTTAAGCTATTACTAAAAATAAAGAAAATTATTACAATTAATAATAGCAAATCATAGTGTTAATCAATAGACTTGTTGTAGACTTTACACACAAGATAAGACGATTTGTAAAAAGGTAAATGTCTGTTTCTAAAATTAAATTAATTAAATTTAATTGAGTAAATTAAATTTTTAGACTAGAAAAAGTTTTTTTATTGAAAAAGATCTATTTTTGATATATCTTGAACTTCTTTTTGATTTTTTTTTTTTTACAAATAACAAAATGAATCCAGCTAAAGTTTTGTAATGGTATGATTCAGTTCTAGAGTTACTAAGTAAAATCTATATTCAGATAATAATTTATTAAGTTTGTTGATAGAATCATGATTGAACATAATATCGATAGAAAATGTACCTAACATCAATATACGACAAGTTAGTCAACTGACTTATTTTTAGCAAAATAAAATTTTATAAATCAAAATATGTAATAAAAAAAAAAATTCGTTTCAAGATCTTACAGAATATGCACATTCACAAGGCTCAATTATTTAAAGTACTATTTTAGGTCAAACGCTTCTGGATTTCTTTTTTTTTTTTTTGTGTTTGTGCCGGTACTAAAACTTTAAATGTTAATTTTTAATACTAAATTCTATTTGGCAAAATTTAATATACTATTAAACAATTATTTTCCGAAATTTTAAAATATAAATTATTTTCTCATTCAAGCAGTTCTTCCTTCTTTTCTTTCACAAAATTTGACAATTTTCAATCATTCAAACAATTCTTCCTTCTTTTCTTTCACAAATTTCACAACATTTGACAATTAATGCCTCCAAATCCAATGCCACTTCAATCATTGACTTTGATGCAAATTAACGGAAGTTATTTATAAAACGATGAAATCGTTGGTATATCGATATACCAACAACATAATATAGATATTACGTGAATGTTCATATTTTTTTATAATCAATAACTTGTTACATTAGAATAACATTGTTGTTAATTGAAATGATTAAAATTCGATATCCCTGATCTAATAATAAAAAACTAGCTAGTTAATTTATCCAGAAATAAAAAAAAATGAATAGGTATGAATGTACCTATTTCTAATTAAATTATATTATGAAGTATGTACAAGTTTGTAGTGGTAGTGGTGTTGATGGATATACATATACTCAAAACTAAAAAGAAAATAAAATTAAATCCTAAAACTATGATGTCATCTCTGGCCATTTTAACAAATATATATAATAAATTCGAGTTAACAAAAATAAACAAAATAAAATAGTATTTAATTAGAGTAAGAGTAAAAGAAGTAGAAAGAAAAAAAATAGAGCAAGAAGACATAGTTATGTTTTTACATATATTTCACATATTACATATTAAAAAATCGGTGTAAACAACGCATCTTTAATATTTTACCTATAAATTTTATTAAATTATTTTTATATTTTGTAGTTTTTATAACATACATAATATATAGTTACGTATATAATATACATTTCTGTTTTGAATTCATTATTTTTGTTTTTTAAGTTCTCAGTTAGTGCTATGAAGCTTATAAAAAAGTTTCAGAAAACGAAACGAAACATTGGATGGATCGATAAATTTTGAACAGAGAAAAAAGAAAAATAAGTGAAAAGTATGTTTAAGTAATTTGCCTATAGGAATTGTTTTTAGGAAATAATAATTATTTGTAAACCAACAGAAAAGTCATGTCAGACCGATAGAAGAAAATTTATTGATAAAAATTATTAATTTTAAATACTTACTTAGATATCAAATTTTGTGGAGACCACCGGAAAAATATATTACCTATACCTACAAATGATTATTTTTAGTTCTCTTTAATACATATATCCTAACAATTTAAATTAATGTATTTTGAAATAAATATTAAAATGCACCCTCTTGTTTTGACTTTTTGAAACGAAGGTAAAACTAAAAATAGTCTAATATAAGTTTATACGTGCATTAAATACTTATTTATATTTTTCAGACACGAATCTAATAATCATCCGCTTTCATGTTGTTATACTAACTAAATTCTTTAACATTTATTTACCTATGGGAAGAAAAGGAGTCTAACTAAAAACCTACATATTATCATTTATTATTTTCGTGTGCAAGTTAATTGCTTAAGCACTATTATCGACGTAAAATTTACTTTTATTATTAAAAACAGAAATATGTAAAAATTTATGGTTTTTATTATTTTTTGCATTTCTACTCTAATTTAATGCCTTTGTTTTTCGTTCAATTTTTTTCTACTGACTTACTGCAATATTGAAACATTGACTAATAACAAAAGCTATGTTGTTCTTTTTCTTGTTGATAGAAAGAAACCTACGATACGAATATACGATTCAACATTTGTACATACATACGTATACATTACTTATATATAATTAAGTAAGTGAATATATATACATACATATACTATATAATATATATATTATTTAGCTTGCCTATATTTTTTAATTTTTTCTTGTAAGTATTAATAATATTATTGTATTCAGAAAGGTATTCGAACGGATGAATATTAAAATAAAAGACTTACGTACATAAATAAAATGTAATATATACCTAAGTATATATATATACTTATATGAATAACTTATTATAAAATCAGCCTTTTTTCATTTTCAAATGACTCATTTTTCCTGCTTTTTAGCTTTTCAAGTTTTATTTTTTATCTTTTTTTTTCTATTTTCCTGAAAATTCATATTGTAAAAATTGCCATCGTTTAATGTTTTTTTTTTTAAATTTTTTGTGCATGTATCTTTTTTATACTATGTAGATTAAAATAGTGAATTAAAAGAACATAAGTAATTACTAACATTTTTGATAACTCTAGACTTATTTTAAAAATGAAGTATAAAAATATTTTTATTAGTTTCAATTAATACTTAGGTTGAAACTTAATGTATGTAATTGAATTAAAAGTTAATTTCTATATGTAGTTATGTATTCGGAATAATAAGTTAAGCTTAAAATTAGTAACGAATACTTATATTTGGAACAACGATTTTCATAGACTGAGCTTAGATTTGAAATTTTTGTTTTATAGCTAAGATACATATCAAATAACTTAATTTAATAGTTAGACTTGCCAAAAAAAATGAGTAACGATTAATCTTTGTTCGAACTAAACATATTAAAGAAAATAATAGAATTTAAAGAGACATAAAACTAGTATAATGAAAAAGAATTAAAATTCTAATAAATTTTTCTCTGAAACACTAATTTATCTAACAAATCAACTCGAAATACTAATACTATGTAGGTAACAGAAAAATAGCCATGCAATTCTACTAAATTAAAAAAAAACCGCATACTTACTATTTCAATTTTAATTGAATTATATATAGACCTACCTAAGTTTCTGAAATAAATAAGTTAGAAAGAGTTCTCTTGGCTACAACGCTGACTTCATAAATTTGACTAAATATTGTAGTTCGCAACTAATTCTCAATCAAAAAATATATATAAATTTATGAAACTAATTAAATTGTAATTGTAAATTTCATACCATAACAGAACAATCGATTGTATAAGTTTTAAACGAATGTGTGTATATTTAAAGTTTTTAATGTTTTTACACTTACCGCTATTGAAATGCAATTTTCTTCTGCACTATTTGGAAATTTAACAATAAATTTTGAACCAGCTTTTTCTTCACTATCATTTAGTGGCCGAAAACGACAAACAACTTTAATGCTATCTTCTGCTGGAATTTCACGTTCCGCTGACATTCTGATTGTTTTTTTTGTTTACGGAATTTAAAAGAAAATAATTCAAGTTTTCTCTTTTCAAACTGCTTTTTCCAATTACTTAAATTTAAGAACAAATATCCTTATGAAAAAATAGAAATTATTTTTTTTTTAATTAAACACTGAAAAACATTTGTGCTGTAAAAACAAATGTTGGTTTTTCAAAATAATTAAGTTTAATTTTTCATTAAATTTAATGTTTCCCGTACAACAAAAACAAAATAAAATCGGTTAGTTTTGTTACAAAGCAGTCTTATTGTTTCAGATTATATAAGCCAAGATTTATCATATATACAAATCAATCAATATATGTATATCTACAATATATATTGCTTTGGATATAATATAAATATATATAAATATATATATATATATATATATTGCTTTGGATATATATATATATATATATATATATATATATATATATAAGTCCTTATATATATATATACAATTCTTATATAAAAACAAAAGCTTTTTGAACAGAACAAGAATTTTTCCGAATTAGTTTTTCTCTATATAAATCGATAAAAATTTTCTTTCTCCTGCATAACCAACTCAATCCACATTTATATCACGGGTATAGAAATAAGGGGCTCCAATTCTCGTCTTTCTTTTGTATGTGTTTGTTCGGTGTCCTATCATATATAATGTATACGCAATGATGAGTGATACATTTTTTTTTCCTTTCTTTTCAACTTTCTGACGTTTTTTGATTTTCTTTTTACCTTTTCACTCACGAATATATAAGAAAAATTAAAAAACACTTTTAATTTTCAATTTACATAAAACTTTGTTTAGAGATGATTTGATGCACAATTTTTCAAATTTGTCTATAGTTTTTCACATATAAAACAAAATTACTAAAAGTTACGAAGCCATTTTCGCCACAATTTAATTCTGTGCAAGACAAGAAAACTGATCAATGAACAAGACGAATGTCAGGTCAGGTGAAGTATTGATTTGACAAACTGTCTAAATGAAATGTCAATTTGATAGTTATATTGGTTGGGTTCAGTGGCAATTAACCAGAGGATCTGGAATCCATTCGCACATGTTTATACGAGAAATCTGCCGCAGAAATCTACCCATGTTCTTACGTAAAAAAAACTGGTAGATTTCTGCCATTGTCGCTATCAGATTATTGAAATATCAAGATGGCCGGAACTTAAATTATTGGCAAAGAATAAATAACTAAATTTTTATTATTATTCTAGTGTCAATCCAACATTATTATTATTTGTATAATTTATATTTTTTATTTGATTAATATTCGATCCGAAATTTACGTTGTCAACAACAATTTCCTTATTTTTTGTGAATAAAAAATAATAAAAATATTTTGACATTGACGTATTCCCAGAAAAAAAATTTGAACGTCAAAAATCTACCAGAAATTTTAAATTTTGCCGAAATGTCTCCTTATCTATAAATTTTGGTAGATTTCTACCACTTTTCTACCCGTGTAAACATGCATTTCTGAATCATGTTTCATGGATCTAATTACCAAAAACCAACGAATTAGAATTCCATACAAAAAAGTGTCCAATGTTTTGGGTATATTCCTCTCTTTCTTTGCTATTTTTTATGTCAAAAAACAGAAATAGACGAATATATTTGTTCAATATATTTATAATAAAAATCAAAAATTTTGCTGACTTTTTTTATTTATTTGACAACAAAAAATTTTATTTTTTCCTACTTCATTGCTAGTATTAGTACTTTTTGAACATTTCATATATCCATATATTACACACTCACATTTTCAATATTTCAATATTTTTACATTTTCAATATTTCAGAAACATGAATGATTATTTTTTTTTCAAATAATTTAACAACAATACTTTTCTGTGTAATAATAGAATACGGTAATAAAGTAAAAGAAAGTTTAAATTGAAAAAACATTGTTATTTTTATTAAGATTAGATTTTGATACCTTTTATTTTATTCATACTTAAAGATTTTACTAATTTTCTATTTAAAAAAACTATATTGCGCTCACACTAAAACAAATTTTTTTTGACATGAATAAAGCAAACAGAAAGAGAAGGACAAAACAAATATGGACAAAATGTTTGTATTTTTGAATGGGATACTCACTTCCATTTAATTCTAATTCGTTGCCAAAAACGATTCATCACAAAAATTTACCGCAATACTAGCGCCATCAACGGAAAATATAGTAACTTTCTTTTAAAAAATAAATTAAATTTTATGGTGAATTCGTTTCAGAAAATTCGTTTTCGTTTAAGAAAACAAGAAAGATATAATAATTAAAAACTAATAATAATATCATAATATATAATATACAAAAGTATATTCCAAATACTTACTATAATTTAATAAAAAGGCCCACATTTCGAAAGGGAAAGGACCTGTAAAGTTGGCCTGCAGATTTATCTGTCAAAATTAATCTTATATAAAGAAGAATGTTTGTATGTGTGTCAGAACTCCTCTGAGACGCATGGACCAATTTCAACCACATTTTACAGGATGGTATTTTGTTACTTGAAATCGAGCCCGTGATATGTTTTTTAAAATTCTAACTGGTTCGGGTAACTGTTACGCAACTCCTAGCACCACCCAAAAATATTTCAGAAGCGAAAGGTGTTACAGAGCGAAAAATTTTTACACAGGTACTCTTTGGAAAATAAAAAAAAAAGATTCTTACCGTTTTCAAAAATTTTAACTGGTTTGGGTAGCAGTCATGCAGTTTCTAGGACCCACTAGTGAATATTTCATACAACTCCTAGCCCAAATCATATACATTTGAAACCGGAATAAAGACAGATATTTATTCTGAACTAATTTATTGTAGTGAATAACTTTATAAGAAGGCAAGAAAGAAGAGCAGTTAAAAAATTTATAGCAAAAAAGTAAAGAAATGAACTTGCTAAGACTAAAAGCAAGGTGCGCAAATCTACACTTTACGTGTTTTAAACATTAATGAGCACTGGCACTAATCAAATAATCGATTGAATACGCATGGCAAGTACCAGCAACAGTACACGAGTACAAGTCAATCGATATAGTATCAGTCAGTACGATATAGTAGCATGTCAACGAAGTCACCATTTTTCTCCCAAAGTTCTTAAACTCACTTTATCCGGCTGGATTACCACCACATCGTCTTTCAGTTAAAGCGGAATCACCAATTATTCTGCTACGTAACTTCGACCCACCAAAATTTTGCAACTGCACAAGGCTTTGTATGAAAAAGATGTTGGGAAATGTAATTGAAGCGACCATGTTAACATGGACAAGATGAAATAGTTTTTATTCCACGAATACCACTCCTTCCGACAGATTTGCCTTTTCACTTAAAAATATTGCAATTTCCTATAAGACTTGCGTTTCAATTACGATCAACAAGGTAGAGGGACAGTTTATTAAGTACTGTATAGTGAATTTAAGATAGTCCTGTTTCCTCCATGGAGGATACAACTTTATGTTTCTTGCTCAAGGATGGGCTTATTCAATAATTTATTAATTCTTGCTCCTAGAGGGAAAACAAAAAATATTGTTTATAATAAAGTTTTATGATACAATTAAAACAAAATATTATTTTATCGTCCGTTGATTTAATTAATTTATTGTTTTATCGTTTTCATCTTTCTGCTTTCTTTTAAGTTTTCTTTTGCGCTTCTTACTACCTAAATTTGTTTTTGCTTTCAATAAAAATGTTTACTGCTAATTTTTGAACAATGGAAAACATATGAATAACTATTAATTAATTAAATAATTTACGGTACCAAAAATTAAAATGTTACTATTTACATCTATCATAATTGTTTACATATATTCAATTCACGAATTACCTTCAACAGTCATCTAATGGTTAGTCTGAGCCACTAAAAAAAAAATCAAATATTTTCTTTTTCAAATTAAAAAACAAAGAAACGAGAAAGCTCCTAAGAATTCACAATTATTGGGTAACTCTTGTAGTAAATAAATAAAAGCAAAAGCAATAGCAAATGTTAATATTTCAAGAGTAGACAACAGACAAATTAAACCTAAATAAAAATAAGAATTTCTGGCATACATTTCATTAAATCGTAACTTTTGCATACTTCTTTATCTTCGTCTGATGAAGACATTTTAGGAATTATTTACTGCCACCTTTTAAATTTTTATTTACGTTTGATCATTACTTGTTTACCACTTGTTATAATCACAATGTTTAAGCAGGAAATAGCTTTTTTTAAATTTATTTGCGGATCTGTACAATCAGACAGTACAGATCCGCACGAACTTTTTTGCAGCTGAACCTTTTCTCGAGAAACGAACGCAAAAAATAAAAAAAATTAGAAAGCGGTCAATATTTTTTTTATATTAGCCCATGTTTATACGAGTCAGAAATCTGCCGCGCATTTGCCGCAGAAATATGCCGCACATTTGCCGCAAAAATCTACCTTGATGTTTATACGTAAAATAAAACTAGTAGATTTCTGCCATTGTTGCTGTCAGATTGTTGAAATATCAAGATGGCCTGAATTAAAATTATTGGTAAAGAAATAAATAAATAAATTTTTATTATTATTCTAGTGTCAATCCAACATTATTATTATTTGTATAATTTATATTTTTTTATTTGATTAATATTCGACCCGAAAATTACGATGTAAACAACAATTTCCTTTTTTTTTGTGAATAAAAAATAATATTTCTACCACTTTTCTACCCGTATAAACATGCATTTAAGGACGCATTTCAACTTTCGATGTCGATTAATTATATATATGAAAAATGCATTATGGGCGCCACGATTAAATCTGTTTAAAAACATGTTTCGAAAATAATTTCTCTGTTCGCCGCACACTTAGAAACTTTAACTTAACAATTACAGAAACTTGACTATTTTTTATGGTAAGTTTAAGGCCGGTTTTCATGATGAATTTTTAGCTGATAAATTGGAGTTTAGAAAGAGAAGAGTATAGTATACCGTTAATGTGTATGAGGGAGTAAAATTATATTATTTTTATAGTAACTTTTATAGATGATTTGAAATCTAAAATCTATATACATAACCTTAAAATATTCAAAATGTAAACAAAATAAAGCTTATTTAGTTTAAGCAATCTTCCTTAGAATTGTTTAAAATTTCGCGAAAGTATATAAACAAAGTAAATAAAGTGAAGAAAAGTGAAATATGATATGATTTTCATCTGTGGAATTTTTATTTGGTTTTTTTAAATTTTAAATTCACTTGTATTTATTATGATTTTCATTTTTACATAAGTATTAATTAGAATTAAATATTATTTTTTTATATTATACTACATAATGAATTAAGAAAAAAAATGTATACATACATACATTCCAAAATTCATTCAACAAAATTTAAAATATTCATTCAGATAAAAAAAATTAAAGTTACAATTGTAATTAAAAGTAAATTTTTTAAATGTGTTAAATAGTTAGTTTATGTATAAGATAAATAGAATATGTGTAATTTTAGTATAAATATATTATACCTAAAAGCTAAAATATTATTTTTTATTTACATATGCATTCAAATATTCAATACAAAAAATTAATTTTTGTTATTGTTTTTACTCAAATTCAAAAATTTAAATGTCGTTCCGTATCCATAAAATGTGTTGGTAGTGTGCGATTTTTTTTTGTGTGAAGATATGTTTTTTTAAATATTCTCCGATATTTATGGCGATTCTCCGATATTTATGGCGACTCTCTCGATATTTCTACCGATATTATTGTCATTCTCCCGATATTTTATCATTGTTTCTCTATCGCACTTATGAAGTTTTTGTATCTTCTGCCTATGCTCTAACAATTCGCCGATATATCGGCTACATGGAAACCGGGCATTAAGTTTTAAAATTCTCTATTATCAAATTTATAATTAAGGTGCTTTAACATATTAGAAATATATAATGATTTTTATATAAATTTACATTACATATAACAGAAGAGTTGTTGACACTTTTTATTCGTTTTTTCATTTTTGTTAATGTTAAGTTAATTTAATATTTTTTGTTTTAAATCAATTATTTTAAAAGAAAGTTAATAAAATTATCTTTTAGTTTTATTTATTTTTTTACATATTATTTCCAACCAAATAATATTATTGGCGCAGTTGGAAGGATTTTTGTCAGTAATGACATTTTACGTTAAAAATAATCCAATTATTAAAATTTTTATAATTTTTTTACTCTGAAATTCTTCTCAATATAATAGGTATGAAGTTTCATTTAAAAAACAGCTGACTAAAAAATGGCTAAATTTTTTTTATCTAGCTACCCCTACCAATTAGATTTAAGCACATAACCTGGATTTTCATTGACCTTTTAAAATCTTAAAAAATTTATTGGCTCTAAAAAGGGAGATAACATGAAATGACATTATTTTATATGAGAGCTCAATGCGTACAACAAGAACAGAAAATATCATTCACAGTGGATATTTTCACAAAAACTGAGGATATTTTTGCAAAAATTTGCGATATTTTCAAAAGGTTATTATACTTTGAAGAAGTTTATTCTTAAAATATCGGGAATAGTTTCTTTATATCGGCAATACTTTTTGAGTAAATTCATAAATTTTTTTCAACAGATGGTTTTGACGGTTGAATTGTTTTTTTTTTGTTTATAAAATAAATTTCCCAAATTGAAATTTAAAGAATTCTCTGCAGCGGTCTATTTTTTTCTCACAAAAAATTCAATAAGCTATCTCACTTTTTAGAGCCAATAAAATTTTTAAGATTTTGAAATATTCGTAAATGAAAATTCACCTTAACCCTGAAAACACAATCACAACGAATGACGAGAGACGATAGACCAAAATTCGCCATTAGAGACACAATCACGACGTATATTCGTGACGAACAAATTTTTGTGTTTTGAAATTTCAAAATTTGTTTATAAAGAAATTAAAAAAATGGAGAAAAAATTTTAAAAAAATTAATTTAAAAAAATTTTTATTTGAATTTGAATTTCAAAAATGTTTTTTTAAAGCCATTTTGACCAATTTCTGTTGGTATCTATGAATGTCATTCGCATTCGTCAACGAATAAAATAGAAATAGATCTATTTTTTGAACGCGAAATTTTGGTCATTCGTCATTCGTCACGATTTACATATAATCTCATGTATTTGAAAGCAAAAAATTCGTCATTCGTCGTGATTGTGTTTTCGACATTATACTTTTATTTTTTAAAACTAGCGCAAATTTATATACAAAACAATTTGACATATTTTGTCGATATAATATACATTACAATATACAGTATGCAATGCAGTCTTAAATCTTGTCGTTTTTATATAACTTTAGGTTCAGGCTTCGTTTCGTCATTATGTTCCAACCCTTACCTATTTTATTAAAATTTTATTTTATTGCCAACTGGCAACAACAGGATTTAATATAACTTCATAGTTTTTTTCCTTCAAAATTATTAAAAGGATAAATTCTGGTTTTCTAAAAGAAATAAAATATAACAAATTAATTATATTAATTTTTTTTTGGGAAGATCTTATCTATTATTTAGAAGATTGATCTAATGTCCGCCACGGTAAGAAATGTATGTGGTTGCATGCTTTAACGCTTGCATTTTATATTCATTATTTAAAGTAGGAATAGCTAATGAGTTATAATTTATTGGTGTTTACTTCAAACATCATATTAAATATGTACATATCATACGTACATATACTGTACATATAATTATTAATGCCAAGTTGGCTCACTTAAAATTGATTTTATTATATAGGATCCTTTACTAGATGATACCATACCGTTTGGAGAGGAAGATGATCAAGGAAATCCCAAAAAATATTCGTAAACAATATATGTAAATTTTTGAATTTTGCTTGAGTATTTTGTTTTAATTTAGGCATCCCTATGTGACATTTTTCCATTTGGTATTCAGAGGAGCCGCTATTGTTGTGTAAGCTAAATATAATATGTTTTAAAAAAATTATACATGTGATAGAAAATATATATAATATTTATTTTCAGTTACATGCTATGTGGATGGTTTTCAGATTCATTTATAAGTAGTTTTGTAATGGTGACTCTTCTCTTATCAGCTGATTTTTGGACAGTAAAAAATATAAGTAAATTTTGCGATGACAATTTTATGTACTTTTTAAAAATTTATTTTGTTAGCTGGAAGATTATTGGTTGGATTAAGATGGTGGAATTATGTGGATGATGGAGGTATTTCACATTGGGTTTTTGAATCAAAAAAGGTAAATTTGAAAATAAGATAAGATATTAAATTATTTAGCCCGTTTTCTTTTGGACTTCGTTCTTTTTTTTTAATTATTATTTTAGGGCCAACCACAGGGGTCACCTAATCCAAATGAAGCAAGAGTCTTTTGGCTAGCTTTAGTTTTATCACCTGCCCTTTGGGGTGTATTTTTTATTGTAGCATTGTTAAGTCTTAAATTTAAATGGTTGTTATTAGTAAGTTAAGTTTTATTTAAATGATAATACATATTTACATTAAAAAAAATCCAGGTAATGATTGCACTAGCATTGAATGGGGCTAATTTATATGGTTATTTTAAATGTAATTTTGGAGCAAATAAAGATATAAATTCAGCAGCAACAGATTTTGTAAAAACTCAAATTTTCAAGAATGCTGTAGAAATTATGACAAAACCAGGAGCTCAACCACCTATACTGCATCCTTCTGGAATTGTTTAAATTGTTTATATATGAATTTTTATTATAATTTTCATTTCTGAAATGAGTTTAAAAATTTTTTTGTTGATTATAATAAAATTAAACCAGAAAAAGTTTTTGTTAATATTTTGTTTATTTAATTACAAACATTTTTAAAATAACATTATACTATTAACCGAAAATTAAATATAGATAATAAATAACAATTAAAATAATAAGGGAAAAATTATTTCAAATCGAATTTTATTCTAAATATTTTTTTAATTTTTGAAAAGATTATGAAAAACTTATTAATTGATATTTTTTTTCGTTTAGCACAATTCATTTAATGCAACATTTAATTACTTTTTATATTATAATTTTTTTATTTTTAAACTGCTTGGACTGGACATTTTACAATTTTAAAACTTTGAATGTAAGAATTTATTTTTAAAAAAAATGGTGCTACAAAATGCATTTATAATATTAATTTACCTAATTTAATTCTTTTATAATTTTTATTTATAAAAGGAATGCAATTGCAAATTTATATATATTTTTTGGTTATTATAATAATATATAATATAATTAAAAAAAAAAATGATCACAAATTTTGAAAAAGCACATTTTTTCCTTTAATGAATTAAAATTATAGCTGGATCAAATTTTCAAAATTTCCATTGAATTTAAAAATTGAAAAATTTCAATTATTTTTCTGCTGTTATTTGTTTTTGTTGTCGTAATAACTCATCAATTTGAGCTTTATACATTTCTTTAACATCTTGCAAATCTAATTCCAATTCTTGTGCTTCTTCCACCTTTTCACCATACATTTGTAATAAAGCATCATATTGATGTTTTAATTCCATAAAATCCTTTTTCAATGTATGTAGTCCAGACATTTGTTCTTTAATCTAAAATTAAATAAAATTCAATAAATTTTTTTTTTATGAAATATTTTGTGTTTACATTTTCCAAATCTAACGTTAAATTAGATATTTCACTATTCAAAACATTTCGTTCACTTTTAATTCTTGAATTTTCCCATTGCAATTGACTTAATTCACCATCTTTTTGTTTAAGTGTTGCTTGTAAATTTTCTAACATGGCAGTAGAATGAAGTACTTGTTGATTCAACCCAATTCCCACAACACTATTACTATTTAAACCAAAATCATAAATACTACCAATACCTTTTCTTCCAGAATTTGAAATCATATCTAAGTCATCCTTAGATAAAAGGAAAATATAAATAAAATAAAAATTTTAAAAATTGGATTTTAAAAATTATGAATTTATATAAGTAAAATATGTTAGTTTTTTTACCATTTGCCATGTTGAGTTCACTGATTCTGAAATTGAATTTCTTTCTACACTAAATGTTGGTGATTGATTTCGTTCATTTTGCTTAATTTCATCTTCAATAGTATTTGAATCACTAGCACTTATAATACTTCTAGCCATATTTATAGTATTACCCTTATTTAAGTTAATGTTTTCATTTTGATTGGCTACAGGAATAACAACCATTGATTGAATATTTTGTTGCTCCTCAAGTTTTTGAATTTTTATTTTGTATTCTGTACTTAGTTTTGTAGATTCTTCTAGGTTTAGTTCTAATTCAGAAATTTTTCTACAAAACAAAAAAAATAAAAAATTTAAAAACTACCTATAACTTTAAATATGTACACATAATTTTCTTAAAATTTTACTTTTTATGTGTTGAATCTTTCAAATCGAAATTAAATACATTTTGATGCAATTCACTATTAGTCTGCTCATACTTAAGTAAAGCATTTTGAAGTTGATCTTCTAAGTTTTTAATTCTAGAATTAAGAGTTGATTCTACAAGTTTTGACTGGGTTTCTATATGTTTCAGATTTTCTAATGCTGATCGAGTTTCATTCAGTTCTTTGATAAGTTTTTCTTCATGTTTTTCCCATGAATTGGTTCGATTCGTTAAAGTTGACTGTAATGCTTCTAATTGCCTTACTAGTGGAACAGTAGCTAAACTTAATTCATTTGTTAAATCTTCACAACGTTGTTCTGATTTTTCTAATCTAGACATTAATTCTATATTATCTTGTCGTAATTTTTGTTCCTTGATTGAATGTTCACTTTCACTAATTCGTAATTTTTCTCGTATTTCTTCCAATTTTGTAATTAAATCACTATTTTGTGATTGGATATTTTTATGTTCAGCTTCAATTGACGTTAAGACTTCTTGTTTTCGAGTCATTTCTTGATGGCTTTGATTCTTATCAACTAATTCTTTTTTGGCTGCATCTAAACTCGTTCTAAGTGTTTCAATTTTTGAGGTTAAATCTTCCTTTTGACTTTTTTGATTTTCACTTTCTTTTTCTAATTTTCGTTTAGCTGACGATAACTTGTTTATTGCTTCTATTTGAGTTCTTTCAACTTCCTCTTTTGCAGTTAATGACTTTTTCAGTCTCTCTACTTCATCTGTTAAAGATTCTATATGTTCTTTATTTTTTTTTAAATTTGAATCACTTTCTTTTTCTTTGATTCTCAATTTCTTTATAATATTTGAATGCTGTAAAACATTTTTTGACAACTTTTCCCCTTCAATTTTAAGTTCTTCAATAATGAAATCTTTTTCTGAAATGATCTTATTCAAGTCGTCTTTTGGTATTTTGGAAGATAGTTCATTACGTATTGTACTTAACTGTTCTCTAAGTGTATCACGTTCTCTAATACAAGATTGGAACTTCTTTTCTAAAGCAGATAACCTTTGAGTGTGTTCTTCGCTGTCATCATTTTTATGTTTAGCTTCCAGCTGCGACTTATATTCTTCATTGCTTTCTAAAAGTATCGAGTTTTGCCGACTTATTTCTAAGAGTTTTATTTCTCTATTTTCTAAAATTTCATTGAGTTCACTGATTCTTCGCTGCAATTTTTCAGACTCAGATTGAGAATCTTCTGACTGTATTGATATTTCTGATGGTTCTCTACAATGCCCTTTTTTAATATGCCTTTGGTCTGCCGAATTATTTGAATAATTTTTTAGGCGATTTTGATATTTAACTGGAGTTATTCGGCAAGCACTATTCGTACTACTAGAATCACCATTTGGATTTGAAATTATTTCAATATCTGACGATGTTGTAGTCTCTATTTCATCAGCAGATGCGTGTCCTGATCCATTACCACCACTAAAATTATTCAAAAATTATAGATATTTCAGAATAACTATAAATTAAAATGTACCTTAGTCCACCACCAGCTTTTTCATCTGAATGCGAGCTAACTTGTTCAATAGTGTCTAACATTTGAACATTTTCAAAACTTTGTGTTGAATCTGATGATACTGTTTGGGAATCAACAAAATTTTCTTCAAGTGAAATTACAGATTTAAGTGAATGTTCTTTGATTTGAGAATTAGAATCAATTATATCATGTACACTTTGCGATTGATCAATTGATTGCATTTGTTTTAAAGTTTTCGTACTATCAGTTAAATTTTTTGAACAACTCAGTGGAATTTCAGCATCTATAACTGTTTTAAATGATATTGTGTCCTCATCTCCTAAAATTTCATTATGCTCAATTATTTCAACACTATCAGATGATTTTGCTTTCGAATCTATTGTTTCAACTTCATCACAACTATTATCTGTGGGTGAAAATGTTGTTGGTGTATTAATAACTTCCACTGATTCTGAATTAAATATTGTGACAGATGGTGATGTAGGTGGTGATAAAATTAATTCGACTGAATCGGAATTCGAATTGATTGACTCACGTTTTATAGTATGTGAAGTTTCATTGATTTGACAAGGTGACATTGGTGATAAAAGTTCAGTTGATATTGTTGATCCACTCTTGGGTGGCGTTGTAACCATTTCATCTGACTTTAGATTATCAAAAAATGATCCAGTAAATGATCCCCATGTATTATTATCAGTATATGGCATGTGAGGTGTTGTTGTTGTTGTTGTTGAGGTTCCAGTTGTAACTGACGAACTCATTTCTTCATCTTGTATATCCAATGCTTTATCAATATGCTTTTGAGCTTCTTTTAGAGCATTTTTAGCTAGAGAAGCTAATCCAGTTGTATCGAACCAACTCATTTTCACTAAATATTACTTTCATTACTTAATCAATGCAGGAAAAATTTTTATACAACCAAATTATAAATACACTTAAAATTATATACTATGGAATAATTACAAAAAAAAATTGTATTAATTTTACTATACCGTTTTTTATTTGTTTTTTAAATGACTAAAAATAACTTGTTAAATTTTTATAACAAATAATTTAACACGTAAATATTCTTTTTTATTTGTTATTTAGAAAACGTCATTATTAAATTCATTTGACGTTTAATAGTAGGAATTACGAATAACAAGTAAGGGGAAAAAAGATTTCTATTTACCGCAAAATTATTTATTGAAAATAAGACCTTTTTTCTATTATGTACATAGTGGTCAAAAATAGAAACAAAAAAATGTGAGAGGTTTGTGGATTGGTGTTCAATAAGTTTTTTTTTGTACTTGAGGAATGAGGAGGAAACCAAAAACTAAGACATTTTCAAAAGAAATATGTTTTTAAAATCAAATTTGTAATAATTTTTATTAAAAAATGATGAAAACAATACATAATTGTTTTATTCGTAGATGATTAATGTAATATAAAGAACAATGATTATGTAGTTTAATTATTTTGTATATTTACCAAGTTTGTAAATATCAAACTTTGTGTCTATATCTAGAAATAAGTAAATTGCAAACCATCGGTTAGGCTTACAATTGTTTCACTGAAATATAATAAGGCGTTAAACATTAATTTAGTGTAAAATATAATGAATATGTCTCTAAAGTTATGAAGTTACAGTTACCTCTCTATAATACATTTTATTCTATAATGTACAATGTAAAATGTATTTCTTAAAATTAAGACAGGTAAAAAATAGTACATAAAAAAGTAAAATAAAAAAAGACAAAATTTTTATAAAGTTAAAAACGTTAATTTAAATTTTTTTAATTGTATATAAAATGGCAACTTTTTTAAAATAAAAAAAAAAAAAAAAATAGCAAAAATTTAAAAAACTGACAATACTGTACTATTCGAATTTTATTTTTATTGGGTATTTGTCATCTGATTTCCAACAGCTCCAGTGGCGCAATTGGTTAGCGCACGGTACTTATAATCAGTAACTTGTGAGCAATGCCGGGGTTGTGAGTTCGAGCCTCACCTGGAGCATTTTTTTTTTTCATTTGTTTAATTACTAAAAAAAATTAAACAAAAAATTGAAAATTAATTCTTAAACGAATTAATAATAATTTTGACATTAATTTAAAAAATTTTGGAAGTAAATTTCAAACAATTTTTAAACTAATTTTTCAAAAGAAATTATTTTTTCTTTCCCAAGCTGATAAACTAGTAAATCTGAAAACATACAAATTTACCCTAAACTAAAATTTTATGTTTTGTGCGAGGATATTTCAATATATTTTTAAGTAATTTTTATAAATTGTTATTTTGCTAAACTAGTTATTTAACTTACGATGGGATTAGCTTGGAGGTGTATGCAAACGGTAACCGAAAGAAAATAAAATAATTTGTTTTCAGTTCTTTACATAAGCCTCGTGTACCAACATAAACATAAATTGTTGTAAAATATTTCTAAAATAATGTAATAATTGGTACTGCTACAATAATCTGATATGAAAACTGAAAAACGAAACCAGGTACTGAACTGCATAAATGTCTGCGCCTTGCTTAGTGTATTTATATACATAATTTATCTCAGATCAAAACTTGATCCTGTACGAATTAAAAAAACACAAATAATATTTTTTTTTGCATAAAATCATATTGCGTCTCTAAGAATGAATAAAAATTTAAACGCTTTTAATGTTATTACTTTAATAAATTAATATTTATTTCTCTTTAAGCCGTCGGCCATTTATGGTAAAATTATTTTTTTGTGTTATTCATTTTGAAAAACAAAACTAGTATTGTAATTAAAATTTAACAAACATTTCAAATTAATTTTTTTGTTATTTAATTTATAAAATTTTAAGTAAAAAAATAAAAAATATAAATAAAAACTGTAATAGGAAAAATTTAAAAGGGAAGCCAATTGAATTTTTTCTTCTATATGAATAAAAAAAATTGTTAAATTTCGAATAAAAATTTATATATGCAATTATTTTATTTATATTATTATGAATGATATTTTATTTTAAAAGAGTTTTGCTATCCTTGTTGATCTCTTCGATGGTTACAAAAGTATAAAAAAAAAACAAAATGAAAAAATATTTTCTACAAGATATCCGTATGTTTGTTTGTATTATGTGATTTATCTTTTATATTTTTCAATTACAAATTAATTTATTTATGAAAATGTCCGTCCTTTGAAATATATTTTTGGGATGGTATTTGATATGTTAACGCAACAAATTCTTGTATAAATTCAAGTATACAACAAAATACATATTAATCAATTACATACGATAATACGTTATTACAATACGAGATGATAACTGAGTTTGATGATAACATTTTTTTCATACATGTATTCCAAAACTTACATGCAAAAGCAATTTACAGTCTGGTTTACAGCTCTATACTGTAAACGAAGGATATTATATTATTCTTAATATTTTTTATTACATTACATTTTTTGAAATTTGAATTTTGGGTCTTCTTTTTGTTCGTATGTGTATTGCTTTCTTTTTAAGTCTTGTTTATGTATTAATGTAGATTATTTTATTTTTATTTTTGTTTTTAAATATTTTTATTTTTTTATTTATTTTTTTTATAATTTTTTTTGTTTGCTTATTTTTTTATTGATTCATTTTTTGTTTTAATAAAATCCATTGCTATTTCCTTCTAGTTGTATTCTTTTTAAACCCATGGTGTCCAACCTTCATATAAAACTGCTAAATTATCAGAATTTCTTGCTTCACGTATCATCCAATCAACTTGTTCTGCAATTGTCTGCCTTCTATTTGGATCTGGATCACGTCCTTCTAATTTCATACGTATACGACGCCATACAGATACACCATATGCATTACGTTTTTGTTCCAATTGATTACCTAAAAAAAAATAAAAAGTTTCGTAAAAAAAAAAACAAAAGATGAATTACAATTACTAAATCACAACTAAAGATTTTGTTTTACCTTTCTTTTTTTCACGATTTGGTGTACCAAATTGTTTTGATATATCAAATTGAAAGCTATTATTATCTTTGTTGTTACTATCATTTCCATCAGCAACAAGTTTTAAAAGTTCATCATAAATTTCATTTAATTCATGTTGAATATCCTCAATCATTTCTTGAATTTCATGGCAATTACTTTCGGTAAAATCTTTACTTAAAATCTTCATATGTAAATCACTTATTTTACCCAATAATTGTTTATAATTTAATTGAAATTGTTTTTGACGTTGTGCTTGATGTCCACCTTCAATTTTAAAAACTAATTTCAATAAATATCTAACATCAATACGAAGTTCACTATCCAATAGAGATCTAAGTTTTTGTCCTAGAGTTTGTAAATTATCTTGTATAGATTGAATGTCTTTTTCAAATGTAATTATATTATTGTGAATTCCATCAGTAATTTCATCTAATAGACCAGTTATATTATTAACCCATTGATAATCAATATTATTTTCTGGATTTAATAACTCAACAATACCTTTTTCTACTAAATTTATTTGTGAATCAACATTTATTTTTGTATTCCAAGTTTGTTTGATTTGTTCTACTAGAACTAAAAATTGTTGGGCAATTTGTGTATTATTTCTCAGCATTTCATTAGCAAGAATACAATTAAAATCATTTAATATATTTACATTAATATTTAAATAATTTTTAAGTTTATTTTCATTTTTTATTGTAAGTTCTTCGAATGTTTTTCGAATACCTTGAAGATTTGGGTTTGCTCCAACAGCCCATTTTAAACGTTGATTTATACCTGTTATAATTTCTATTAATTCTAAATTGATTTTTTCAATTGAAATTTGCCATGCACGAATTTGTTGCATTGTTTGTTGAATACTTTGTATTATTAAATTTCGATGAATTATATGGCCAAATGTTAAGTGGGTTGATAGAACATTTTCATTCATCCAATAATGTACAGTAGAAATAATTTGCATATGCTTAAGATTTTCAGTTTGATTGGCAGCGCATAATTTTAAATTTTCAATTATTTGATTTTTTTTTATAGGAATTAGATAATTTTTCCATAAAATCTGAGTATGTTTATACAACGGTAGTGTAAATAATCCAATTGAAATATTTTGTTCAACTAATAAATGCAATAGACTTAAGCATGAATGTTGGTGTTCTCCTATCATTTGAATATGTAAATCATTTATAATAAGATCATTGAATAAATTGACTTCAACTTGAGTGCATACAAGCGACCCAAAACCTATTATAAAATATGATAACATATCTGATATTAAATTCTTGATGACTTGAACAAATATACTAAAATCATAAACACATTCTGTATCACTTTGTTTAATTGAAGTTGTAAGTCTAATTCCTACAATAATTAATTCAATTAATACATGAATTTTTTTTATATCGAAAAATTGTTTCATCATTTCAGAGCCGCACAAATGTTTTAACTAAAAAAAATATATAAAATTTTTGTTTTTGAAAACTAATTTTATCTTACCAGAACAGCTTTTGAACGCCTCCAATGATCAAGCATAACATATTTTGGATCATCTTCAAAATTATCAAGTTGTTCTGTTAGTTTTATTAAATTATTGTAAAATTCATTGAATTCAATATCAATCAATAAAATAGTTTCTGTTAAAATTGAATTTCCATTAACTTCCTTATGAATAGATTTGTAACGTTCATTTAATCCTTTAATATCATCTTCACAATTTAAATTCTGTTTGATTTTCTCATAAAGAATATCAATTTGATGAAAATTTTGCAAACCAATTATTGTATCAAAACATTTTAAAACTATTTCATCTTCAGACATTAATAGTTTTACTATATTTGGAATGATTTTAATTATAAAAGTATTCTCCAATTTACGTAAAGATTGTATTATTGAAATGAACAAGTTTAAGGTCATCTGAGGCTCATATTTTTTTATAAGATTAAGACTTTCTGATATTTGATTCATAACAATAATATATTCATCAAGAATCCAACTAGGATTTGAAATATATTGTATTCGATTTGTATGATCTATGATACCAGTTTCTTCTACTGTAATCAAATGATTTACAATTTCAATCATATTAAATAGAAGACCTGATTTTGTAACTTTATCAATAGATTCACTTGATTCCGATTGCAAAAATTTTTGAATTGATGAATAACTATCATGTATATTTGATTTCTAGAAATATGTATATTAAAGTTTTTGATTAATTAAATTAAAGTACAGTTTTCATTTAAAGTATACTCACAATAGTTATAAGGTTTTCACTATTCAAGAAATCATAAGTTTTTCTTAAATTAAAATTAGCTTCCAACCATATTCTTTCCAATTCTGCAGCATATGGTGATATTCGTTGAACATCATCTGGTAATTCCTTTTCTTGTCTTAAATAATCTTGAAATTTATCAATTATTAATTGATTCTCCTCTGGATGATCTAATAACAATTTAGACATATCTTGATACCAAAATAAACGATCTTTGAATAACATTGAACGTGGATAAAATTGTATAATATTAACATATTGTTCTAACGTGTCCAATCCAATTTTTATATAAATCATTTGTTTATCAACTGATGTACCCATTTCATTTCGTACTTGATCTGCTTGATTATATAATTGAGTTTGCGCACTATTAGCTAAAAATTCTTTTAAACATTCGAATTCATTATCAAATGGCAACACTATTTCTAACATATTTCGATCATTTTCAATATTTCTATATTTATCCAATTGAATTGTATTCATGTAACCAATTTTTTGATCCGAATATTCTTGATATTTTGATTCAAGAATTTTTTGTACAATTTTAAATTCATTCAAAGCTCTTTTATAGTGTTCATAACGGGATGAAATTGTGCTCAATGGATGACTACTCATTGCAGTCCCTAATGATGAAATTTCTTGAATCATAGCATTTTGTTTACCCAATAAATCACGATGTTTTTCATTTTCAATAATTTGTTGACGTTTTGTTTCCAATTCATTTATAGTTTTAAAAATTTCTTGAAGTTGTTCAGTTAAATCATTCCTATTTTTTTGAATTAAATAAAAAAACATTAATATTCGAATGTAATGTAAATATATAGATATTATTCATTATTTATGGATTGCGGTCTAATTCCTAGAAAAACAAAACTCCCAAATCAAAATCTCAAAATCAAAATCTCCAAACACAAAATCCCCAGACAATAAATCCCCAAAAAAAATTCTCAAAACAAAATCTCCAGATATAATATCACAAAACTTTACACATAATTTGGGGATTCCGTATTTTAATTTAAATTTTTTTTCAAATCAATTTTACTATTAAAACCTTGCCTTGTGCGTTTACCTTTTGTCGGCAAAAGCAGGGTTCAAATAAATGAGTAGCGGGTGTTTGGGAGAGCAGCCCCAACTTTAAAAATAAAATATTTTTTTAAAAAACATTTTTTTACTAAGACTGTGCCGTATGCGTTTACTTACCGTCGGCAAAAACAAGGTACCAATAAATTAGTACTACCTACTTCAAAAATGAGATATCTTTATACAGAAAAATACAATTTCAACATGTGATATTAAGTTTTACCCCGAATTCTAGATCCCCTGACCTATTGTCTTCATCACATTTAAGAGCTGTTGTATTCAAGGTCTTCGGTCCCGACTTCCGGACCGATGGACTTCTTGTTCACATCGTACTAACTATCGCCATTGTACTAAAGAGTTGTTGCTATTTTTGCTGGAGGCGGCTCAATTTCTTGAATTTGGCATTTTCCACCAGTCACCACCTAGAAGATATAGTGTAGTTCTGGTATCCGTTGATTGATAAAGGCTTGCTACCGGAATTCGGAAACTTTTATTATGAATATTTGTCATATCCAGTCAAACGAAATTCAGTCAAATGAAATACAGGCATATGATAGTAACCGCTAGATTCATTTAAAACGATAAAATGATAACAATTGTAAATAAAAAAGAATATTTTAATAAAAATATTGTTAATTCTTACGGGACAGAATTTTTTGAGAAATTAGCATATTTATTTTATTTTTAGCACATTCATTATTTCTTGAATTTAAAGAAATTTCTTGAACACCTGCAAATTTCTTACAAAAATAGCCTTTAGCTAAAAAACAAAATTAAATATTTTTGAACAGTCTTTTACGCAAATATTTTGGGATTTGATTTTCTCTTGGTAAACAATTTGCAATTTTTTTCAGAAAGTTCATTTAGCAATATAAAATTTATTATGATTCAAAAATATTAATTTTAGTTTAGCATTTTTGGAAAAACCCGTTTTTTGTCTTTTTCTCACATGAAACTTTCTTATTACCATCTTTTTCTTTTAATTTTTGGAAGATTTTTAAAAAATATAATTTTTTTCCATTTTAAGGCCACAAAATTTTGGGAGCAATTGGAAGCAGTGCTTCTTCTAATTGTAGATATTCTTTAGTCATCACTTTGAATAAATGTAGAAGGGTAACACATTTTTAAGGGTAACGCATCTGTAAATTTTGATAACTAAGAATGAATTTAAAAATATTTCTTTCATAAAAAAAAAATCATTCGTTTTCAATCATTTTTTTTTCCACTTTGTATTTTGAATTTTTATCTCTCTCTCACAAATTAAATTCTTATTACTATCTATTTCTTACAATTTTGGAGATCGACTGGATAGATGGTAACCAACACATTGACAAATTATAAAATTTTATTTCAGTGAACCTTCTTATTAATAGATATTCTTTGGTTTAAGTGCTTTTTCAATTTCATATTATGTTGAAGTTGAAAAAAGAACCAAATACAAAAGAATTTTCTTTCTTTTAAAATAAAAAATAATTCTTTTATTGTATTTGTTTGATTCATATTCATTGAGATTTGAGAATATACCGGTTAGTATTGAGGAATTGGAATAATTAGCTGATTTTGTATTTGTCGCACAAGTCCTATGAAGAGTTTTTATTTAATACTGTATAATGAAAGAGAATTTAAACTTATAATATGTATGTAGGCACTTTAAAAACTAAAAAGTTAAGTGAATATATATATATAATATATATATATATATATATATATATATATATATTTGCATTATTAATTTATATATATACATATATATAATTGTTGATAGGTAGATTTGTTAAATTAAATAATTATTCTTATTTGTATTAACAATATTCGGCATATATAAATCTTTTTCTGTTTTTTTTAATAGAAAAAAACCTGAAACAAATTAATAAATTATTATATTTATGTATCTAAGAAACTATTGTAAATATTATTTAATTGTACATGCATAATATATATATCGATATTTTTTATGGAAACTTGTTTTCTAGCGTTATATAAATAAAACTTAGTAAAAACGTTTTTTGCAGCTGGATGGTTGTTTATTATCCAAGAAATAGCACAGCTAAAGGGTTGAGTAATATTATTATTACTTATTTCATCTTTGTGTGGTATTTGAAATAACATCTCCGACGTTAGAGTGACAGGTAGGGGAGGTGTTATTCGATCTATTATATTCAATTTAAAATTTAAATAAAGGGGAATAACCTTGCCTTGGCCTTTTTTTAGGAGTGAGTCATTTTTAGTTTTGTAAATTTCGATGCTTTCAGCTGAATCTAGTTTCCGAAAGTCTCTAATGTAATTTACCATTACAATGTCTTCTTTCGAAATACTATGATTCTCATGGATGATGTGTTCTGCTAATTTGGATCTGAATTCTGTTGAATTCTTCTTCTTAGCTAGTTCTGCTTCTTTCAGGTGTTCATTGAGTCGTGTTTGCATGTTTCTCCTAGTTTGACCAATATAAACTTTGTTGCAATGACTGCAAGTTATCTTATATATACCTGATCTTTCCATTTGTTAGTTTGGGTCTTTAGTTGAACCTAGACTAGACTTGAGTTAGTTGGTTCTGCTGCTATATACGATATCTAACCCGTATTTTTTTAATTTCGCTCTGAGTGGGAGAGAAATCTTGCTAAAGTCCAATGCTACTCTTCTTTTGGGTTGTTGATCAGTGAGTAGTTTAGTGAGGACGTAAATATCGGAATTAATTTAGCAAATGCCTGAACATATTTAGCAAAAACCTCAATATATTTAGAAAAACCTAAAATCTTCAGTTATCAGAAATCTGATAACTGAACAAATTTATCAGAAAGTGAATCGTGAACTGATACTGATAAATTTTGTGACAAAAATTTGCTATTGTGAATTCTGATAGTTTGACATTTCAAAAATCAGCTGATTCATTGAATAAAAGTTTAAATTAATTTTTTTGTTTAGTTTTGTGAAATAAAATATAAAAGAAAAGTGTAAATTTATATTAAATAAAATAAAAAAAAAAAGTTTAAAGTAAAATAATTTCATATAAAAGACAAAAATAAGTTTGATACTTAACTTTTTTTTTCAGTAAATAAAAGGAGGTTCTGTGAAATAAAATATAAATCAAATGTAAATAAAATTTAACAAAAAAGGCTTACATTTCGAAAGGGAAGGGGCCATAGATATATAAAATATAGATTGGCAGCTTGGTATTGCTTTCTCTTTCTCTCTAATACATTATCATATTAACTATTAAATGTCAGATTCAGCCAAAAATGAGCATATGTTTTTCAATATTTCAACTCAGCTGATTTGATTTTATAAATTTGTCAGTCATTTTTTAATATTTTGATGGTTTTGTAGAATAGATTCTTTTCAATTTTTTCTTATTGAATTTAGAATTAGTTTTGTTTTTTAACATTTTTATCTACACATATTTACTAACTATTTATTTTTTATAGTTTTTCTGTTTTAAATATATTATTGACGCTAATACGATAATTTGAAAATAATTTTATTTCAATTTATCGATTGTAATTTTAGAGCATTGGAAAACGTTTTCAAAGAAAAATAGAGGGGAAAACTTTAATTTGATGTGAATGATAAATATTATACACGTGAATATAATACAAGTGATTAGATATACATTGATTATTAAATAATAATAATATTACTTATAAATAATATAAATTTTTATACATATCACCTAATATGTTTTAATATTATCAATATATATGTAGACATAAAATTTCACGGGAATGTATAAATAATAGAATCTATGTGAATTTAGTTTTATAAAATAATATATGTATACGATAAAGTAAAAGAATTTTTTCCCACTCTTGGTCATTTTATTTAGTTTAACATCAAACTGTATCAGCCCATGTATCAATTTAATTAATTTTGTTTATATAATTCTTATCAAGAACATACGTATCAAAACATCTTGTTTTAACTTTACTTTTTGATTTGTTAATTATATATTATTGTGAATTTTGTATGAATATACACATATACATGTTTTTAAAGGAAAATTTAAAAATAATTATTTTAAATTAATTGAGATTTTACGTTAAAAATAATCCAATTATTAAAATTATTGTAATTTTATATTTTTTTTACTCTAAATCTTTTCATATTACTTTGGTGCGAAGTTTCCATTTTCAAGGGAATTGTTTGCAGTAGAAACTAAATTATTTGAGCTCAGATTTTTCAAAAACAGCTGACCAAAAGTGGCTGAAAATTTTTATTCTAGCTGCCAATCTATATTTTATATATCTATGGAAGGGGCCTATTAAGTTGGCCTTCAGATTTATCTGTAGGATTCACTATCAAAATATATGTAAATCAAATCACTGTTAATAAATGTAAATCAAATTAAAATAATTTCATTAAATATTTTGGTTAAATCAAATTAAGAGTCTTTTATTTACTATATCAAAAACCTTTTTATAGAAAATATAAAATTAGTTTATATTAAAACAAAAAAAAAAAAACACCCATTCAAAATTAATTAATTTTTTTCTATTTTTAATTTTTCCTTTTTCTAATTTATAATTTTTATACTAAATGAATCTTTTTTGACAATTTTAAAATTATGTCTATAAGCATTTTTCTGTAAATTTATTTTTATCACTTAAAAATTTTTACCTGATACAGAATATAAAAATATCAGAAATTATGACAAATTTTAAGCTCCACGACACCAATGTATCAGTGACGTTTAATAAATTCACAATCGATCAGGAAAACTTATAGTTCTGACAACCACGATAGGACGTATCAGATTTTCTGAAATTAGCCATAAATAGTCGTGCTATTACATTAAACCTATGGAAAAAAAATCTATAAAAATAGAGGATTGCTTAATGTGTAAATCGAGGTATGTTATTTTACGACAAGAATAGTAAACTATTCAGCCGTAAAATTTAATAATACCTCCATTAACCCAAGCGAAAAGTTCCTTGGTATATCTTAGAAAATAATCTTAGAATATCAAAGGTGTAGCAAAGAATATCACCAAAAAATAAGAAGCTATTTCACCCTTGTGTGCGCACACAGTTCTGGCCAGACCATATCGCATTTTGAATTTAATGTTATGTAGCTACTTAATTTTTATTGTTTCCAGCTTATATTTCATGAATTCCTAAACTGAACAATTCTACACGCAGTAAAAAAAGCTGGTTTTTTTTTGGCTATTTTATATTTTACTGACATTTAAGAATTAAAAAAAATAACCATGCAATGGTAATTTTATATACAAATATTTTTTAAAAATTTTAAATTTTTTCAAGTTACCATAAAAACTGATCAGTTAGTTAGTAAGCTTTGTGTCATCAATCATCATAGAGAAAAGTTGTCTAATTTATTTCAACTTAATTCAGCCCGAAAAGTAAATATTTTGCAATTTTAGAGTATTTTGAACAGTTTTATTATTTTGAGTGTTGTTTTAAATTATTTTCAATTGATAAAATGGATGCACCAGATCCAAATATTTTCGACGATGAAATAGAAGGTTTACAATTTTAGACAATGTGGTGCAATAGGCCAACAAGATTTTTTAGAACGTATGGCTCATGCTATAGTAAATGTAAACGAATTAGATCGATTGCACGAAGATGAAGCTGAGACAGTACCATGATGAAGATAATGAAGAAGACGAACAAGATGAAGTTAATAATGTTGTGATTCAAGTGTCACTTGTTTCAATACCTGAAAAAATTTGTATATTGAAAATATATGAATTATAATCTGTTTGAAATAAAACAAAAATTTTTACTTCTCTTATAAGACAATAAAAGAAAATAATATGATGTTTAAAAAATAACATATGTTTTTGAAACCTACATTATTATGTTATGTTACCCGAGCAGCCAAATGTTACAAGGTGACGATATGTTGACAAATTTTGGTGAATTGTCGACAAATTTTAATCTTATTTTATTCAAAAGCATAAACAAAAAAAATATGGAATTTAAAATATTTTACGCAAAATTTTTTACGTTCCCTTTTTGAAAATAATTTCAAATGTAAAAAATAACTACTAACCATAACAAAACTTTTATTCGTTTACACAAAAAGAATATTTGATACAAAATATAGTGTGCAAGCGAGGATTTCGTGAGATAGAAAGCAGAAAACAACTAGTGTGAAAACCCTCAATGTAAAATTAAAAAAAAAAGAATCAATAAATATATGTATGCATGTAGGTATTTTAATTTCTGATTTACAAAACAAAACATGTAAGTATGTACTATATAATGAAATAAATTTATTGGTTTACACAAAACACAATAATAATTAATAATATTAGAGTAGAATACGCATTCTCCGAACTACCTTAAAATTATATGAGCCGGCAGTGAAGTCGTGTCCTACATGATGTTGTGAGGACATTTTATTTGTCGACAGCATATATTTTGTTTTATTCTCAATCATTTACCTTACATAGTTCAGCTGGCAGGTTATCTTGTCCAGCAGCTATGTTGTTCTTTAATTTTCGGATGGCTGCTTCCACTTCTGCAAGGACGTGGCGTATCGCGGCGTATCTGTGTTTTCTATGTTTGCGCCATTTAGCAGGTTCTTAAAATGCTGTTTTCATGTCTCTAATATCCCTTGCGTATCGGTTACCAAATTTCCCGGATCATTCCTCAGCGCATGTGTACGGGGCTTGAAATCAGCTGCAAGCTGCTTGAATTTTTTATAAAAGTTCCGTACTTCGCCTCTGTCTCGGTTTGATTCAATATCCAAAAGTTTAGACTTTTCGAATAAATGTTTTTTTCGCCTTATAATTTTCTTCTCGTCTCTTCTTTTCGCTTCTTGAGCTGCTCTTGTTTTACGTTGCAGCGCTTTCCTGTATGTCTCATTTTTTTCTACCGTTTTTGCTAAACATTCATCGTCATACCATGGGTTTCTCACGTGAGGTGTTTTAAAACCCACGGTATGTGTAGCAGCCATCGTCATGTTGTTTGCGCATTGTTTCCATTTTTCCTTGACAGAGAGATTGTGTTGTATAGGTGTGGTATTGAGTATATCGCTTATTTGATCCCTGTATGCTATGGCTATCTCAGGTGATTGAAGTCTTACAATGTTAAATTTCCTATTTTGGCTGGTGCATCCATTTTTTACATTGGGTATTCGTGCTCTGAACTAGACCACAACTAGGAAGTGGTCAGAGTCGATGTTAGCTCTCCGATAGGTACGTACATCCGACACACTGGTAGCATGTGGTCAATTTGATTCGCTGTACGTCCATCCGGAGATATCCAGGTTGCTTTGTGCATATTTGGGGGAAATTTGTGCTACTTATAACCATATTACGAGCTGCCGCAAAATCAATTGTTCGATATCCATTATCTGTTGTGGTGGGGTGAAGATTATGTTTTGCCGAAAATTTCTTCCTTACCGATTTTATTATTGAAATCTCCAACCACAATTTTCGAATCGTACTCAGGACAGGACCCATATGTTTTACCCAGGATGTCGTAGAATTAATCCGTTGGTGCACACAATTTTCACTCTTATTCAAAAAATAATGATGATTTAAATTTAACATTGGTTTATTATTACATTTTTTTTTGATCATGATTTACACGATAGGTGCCGCTGCCCATAAACCATCCAACTTGGTTGTACAACTAATCGTACAACTTGTCGCCTGACTACTACACGGCCCACACGTTACCTTTTTACGACCAGCTATACAACCACCGAATTTCTCTCAGTCACAAAATTAGAAAAAAATTTTTTCCACAATTTTCCACCAGAATCCTATAATCATTTGATCCGGCTGGATTACGACCACATTGTCTTTTACTTAAAGTGGGGTCACCAAATGGTTTTATATATAACCTTGATATGCAAAAACTATGCAACGACACAAGGCTTTATGTTAAAAGGTGTTTAATTGAAGCGACTATTTTAACAGAAAAGGGACAAGGTGAAATAGTTTTCATCTCACGAATTTTACTCATTCTGATAAATTTGCCTCTTAACTTGAAGTGGTTGTAATTTCCAGTGAGATTTACGTTCTCGATCACGATCAACAAGACACAGAGACAGTCTATTAAGTACTGCGAAATGGATTTGAGATTACCACGCTTCTCCCATGGGCAACTTTATGTTTCTGGCTCAAGGGTGGGTTGATAAACCCAATAATTATTTATTCTTGCTCTTGAAGTTAAGACTAAAAAGATTGTTTATAATTATGTTTTAGCCGTAAATTTAATTGGTTTATCATTTTGTCTTTTTTAGAATCCTTATTCATTTACTCGAAAGAATACTGAATGCAAAATTGTAGTAGCGCTCGTCACGCATTTCGTATCTTCGTATTTAGTAAATTTACGAATATCAATTTTGAGTGAAGAGTAAATTTGTAAATTTTGTATTTTTCATTTCGTAAATTCGTAATAACAGCTGAATCCATGTTTCTAGAAAACATTTCAAAAGTAAATACAAATGTTTATTTTAATTTATTTTTTATTTTTCTTTTTTATAAAAATTTCACTTACACATTTAAGTTTAAATTTAAATTTATTTTTATTTTTAATTTTGCATGTTTAAGTTTGTTAAGAAAAAATTAATTTGATTAATATTTTGTTGATAATTTGTATTTGTTTTTGTTTATTATTTATATTTGACATTAACTGTCAACAATACGAAGATACGAAGATACGAAGATACGAAATGAAAATTAAATAGCTCAGAGGCTTCTTATTTTTCTTTCGTAAATTTACGATTTCGTATTTTATCATCCGTTCGTTTATAAAGCTTTTGTATGAAAGTGTAGCAAACTTTTTTGGTTTTTAGTATGAAATGTAGCGTTTAGTATGAAAACTAGCGTTATAAAAGAACCAAAATAATACGAATCGTAAATTTACGAAATTGCGTGACGGGCACTAGTGTAAAAGTGAATATGTCGTGGAATAGAAAAACGAAAACTGCCCAATCATACGCAAAAATTGTTTCAGTTCAGACTTTCAGGATTTATTTTTGTAAAAATAAAAAAAAGTTTTTTAAACACAAAAAAAAAAAAAAATTTCAGTGTTTGAAATTTTATCTTTCATTGGGCCCTTTTACATTAGTTGTTTTTGTCTGCATCCAGTATTCTTTTATGTAAAAGAATAAGGGTTTTGTATGTATTAAGCAAACATTTTTTTCATTTGACATTATTTTTTAAAGATAAAATAAAAAAGTAATGCACAAAAGATTTTAAACTTAATTTTTAATAAAACAAAAAGATTAAATATGCTTTTAAGCATACTTGAGATTAAGAAACCAGGGAAAAAACTACGAGAAGATTAGTGTAAAAACACCCATTTAGAGTTTTATTTTATTTGTTTTCGCTTTATCCATCAAGAGCAAAATCAATCAGGAAAAATATTAAATTTTAAACATAGAGCATTTTTTTCTTTCTGTCATACAGTTGGTGTACAATATTAATGTATAATGTAATTAAGTTTTGGGATATTTTTAACTCTTTTTGTTTTCTTCTGATGATAGAGCGCGATATTTTTAAAACGATAATTTTACTTCGTGATTTTTATTTGTAAAATGAAAATAAGATAAGTAATAAGATTATATATATATATGGGTTGATTATTTTCGCGCTCTGTAATAAATAATTTGTTTTATCGGTTATTCTAATTAATTTGGTTTGAAATTCTGGTGAACTATTTCTCAATTAGACTGTCATAAGCTGTGATAATTATTTAGGATTAATTTATAAACTTATGTTAATATAATTCTAAATTAATTCTGGGCATTTTTTCATTTTTTCAATTTCACATTGACATTTTTATTTTGTATCTAAAAGATTGCTATATTACAACAGTGTTTAGTGCTTACATGTTTAATTACAAATTCAAATATAATCAGTGTTTTATATATGTATTATACAATACCATAATCCATAAATGCTTATATTTAATAATCCAAAATTTGCTATTTTCTAAATTAATTAAATAAAAAGAAAAAAAAAAATAAAAAAATAAAAAAATATAAATTAAACTTTAAAATTATCTTTAATATTAAAACTTTAATTATCTTAAATTTTACTTTATTTCTCTTTAAAATCTTTACTAATTTATTTAACATTTCACTCTTCATTATCACATAATACTTAAAATTAATTAATATAATTATTTAAACATAAACTAAAACAATAAACTATATTTGTATCCAAAATTAAATAAATGCACTTTTCGAAAAATTAAAAACTAGTTTAAAAAGAACAAACTTAAACAATAATATTAAAATAGATTAAAATAAATGTAAATACCGAGACCGGTTTACACACATGCATGCTCATTGCTCCTATTAATTACATGTAAATTTCGTTCAACTGTCAAAACAATTAAAATAATTAATCAGCAGTGTTGCTCAAAAATTAAAACAGTGTTACTCAAATAATAAAACAGTGGCTCACAACGTCACTAATTCGAAATAAATCTACATCAAACTTATTTGAACACATTTTAATTTTAATTCAAAAGACAAAATGGCTAGCATTAACATAGCAAACATCAAAAATTGCGGCTCTTGCAAAAAAATGTTTAAAGGACAAATAAAGAGAATAATGTGTGATGGAATATGCAAAAATTGGTACCATATCACTTGTGTAGGACTTGGTGTTGAAGATCACAAGAAATATTTGGAGAATGATGAAATGTATTGGTTTTGTGAAATCTGTAAAAAACAACGCAAGAATCGTCGTTCTACCCTGAATACTAATTCAACTGAATCTTGCACACCAAGTGGAAATCTAAATCATACTGTTGTTACTCCAAAAAATACAAACTTGGAAGAAAAAATCAACAAAATCTTAGACAAATTAGAATACTTTGGCTCTTGTTTTGCAGACTTAAATGATAAATTAAGTAAAATAAATGAAATAGTGGATAATCTAATAGAAGAAAATATTAACCTCAGAAATGAAAACCAAGGGTTATTGGTAAAAATAAATAGAAATTCCAGAGAAATAGAAGAATTAAAACAAAATAAATACAAAAATATAGTGGAAATCTGTGGAATACCGGAGGAAATAGAAAATAAATTAGAAGTAAGCAAAAAAGTCTTTCAAATTCTAGGTGTAGATGTTAGACAAGAACAGATAGAGAACGTGCAACTGGAAAGTAGATTCTCTAAGCATTCCAAATTACCTAAAAATTTAATCGTAACATTGGAAAATAATACTATTAAGAGAAAAATAATTGAAGCTAAAAAGAGAACTAGTATTAAATTGTCTGCCATAATCAATGACTTACCACCTACCATAAGAGATTCTTTTGTTTACATTAATGAAAAACTAACCAACAACAATAATTATCTATTTAAAAAAGCTAGAGAATTGAAAAGAAAAAAAAAAATAAAATTCGCATGGGTAAAGGACGGCAAGATTTTTATAAGAAAAGAGGACAACAGTAATGTTGTCAGAATTTACGATATAACATCATTTGATGACATCAATACCTAATCTTAACATCGATTTCACTTTGCCGTTTCTCCCAAAAACCCATCGTATAGATAATATAGAAACTTTAAAATTCAAAAACAAAAACTCGTTAAAAATTATGTATATGAATATTAGAAGCATAAAACACAAAATTGATGATGTACTCTACTTACTTGACTCTGCTGCCAATACTATTCATGTTATTATATTTACTGAGACTTGGATAGATGATGAAGAAAAAGAATTCATAAACATTCCAGGTTACCAAAAAGTTCTTTCTTGTAGATCTGGTAGGAAAGGTGGTGGTGCTGGAATTTTTATTCACAAAACAATACATTTTTCTACAGAAGAAACTTTCTGTGATAATTATTCTAGTTTTATAACACTTAAAATTAATTTAAAAAAAACTAATAAGCACTTTCACATTATGGCCGTATACAGACCTCCTATACAAAGCAAAGAATTTATTGATAATTTTTTACACATCTTTGATAACAAACTGAACAATCTTAAAAATAATTCTAATACTCTAATAGTTGGGGATTTTAATTTTAATATATTGGAAAAAAATAATCAGCGTATAAACGAATATAAAAATATTATATATTCCAATTGTTTTTTCTTCTGCAATAATAAAATAACCAGACCTGCTACCGACACGTGTTTAGATCACATACTAACAAATAATATAAATCAAAATATTGATATTACTCAATTAAGCTACGACATATCTGACCATGACATAATGTTTGTGGAAACTAGTTTACTCTCTTGTAATGATAAAATAAAAACTAATAATGCAACATATACGAAAATTAATTATGATACACTCAGAAAATATTTATCAGAGAAACCTATTTTTAATACAGAGTATATATTAACAACAGATGAAAAATGTGAAATGTTAAATCGTTATTTAACAAATGGAGTAAACAAATGTAGTATTATCGTAAAGAAGAAAAATAAAATAGGGAACTCAAAACCGTGGATTGATAATGAAGTCGTTGATGTAATTAAAACAAAAAATTACTGGCATCAAAAATTAGTTAAAGACTTTCAAAATGATCACATAAAAGAACACTACAAATATTGGCTGAATAAGTTAACCAAACTAAAAAGAACAAAAAAAAAAATGTATTATGAACAAAAATTCAGAAAATGTGGTAACGATGCAAGAAAAACTTGGCAAAATGTGAAGGAAATGATAGTTAGTTCAAATAATAATCTGGACAGCAAATTTCTAAATGATAATATGACGGAGTCAGACAAATTACATAAGCTTAATAATTTTAATTATCACTACAGTAAAATTGGTCAAGTATTAGCTAATCAAATAAAAAAAGAAACAATAATTCCTATCTCCGAAACAAATATTAGATTTAAATTCAAAACTGTCAACTATTGCGAGATAAAGAAATGCATTGGGAGATTGAAAAATTCCAACGCGACTGGTTCTGACAACATACCAACAAAAGTATTTAAAGAATGTAAAAATGAGATTGCACCATATATAAACTCACTAATAAATACATCACTTACCACTTCAATATTTCCAAAAATTCTAAAACAAAGTAAAATTGCACCAATATATAAAAATGGAAACGAAAATGATATAAACAATTTCAGACCTATCGCAATATCACCAATCCTCAGCAAAATTATTGAAACATTGGTAAATGCACAATTCTCTGATTATTTAATTCAAAATAACATAATTAGTAACAGGCAGTATGGGTTTAGAAAAAATTCAAATACAGAAGCAACATTATTTGATCTGATAACATTAATTGAGCAAAACCTAAATCAAAAAAAAAAAGTTGGAGTTCTCTTTTATGATTTCTCAAAAGCTTTTGACTCTGTGGATCGAAAGATACTATTAAGAGTACTATTCAATATGGGCGTTAGAAGTTCTTCATATAATTGGTTCAAAAACTATCTAAGTGATAGGTCACAATTCGCGGAGCTTCAGAAACTTAAAAGTAAAAAAGAAGATGTTAACTACGGTGTAATACAAGGAAGCTCGCTAGGTCCAACACTTTTTCTGTGTTATGTAAACGAAATTGCTAACCTAGAACTGAATGGGAAAATATTTATGTACGCTGATGACTTAGCAATTGTGTATACCGAGAATAACTATGAGGAATTGGAAAATAAAATCAACCTAGATAATGAAATCTTATTTAAAGTAATCAACAAATACAAATTAACTGTAAACGCAAACAAAACAAAATACATGTTATTGAAAGCACCAATCGGTCAAAATCTAAAATTGTTCTATAATAATAACATTATTCAGAAAGCTGATAACTTTAAATATCTTGGTTTGATAATTGACAGCGATATTTCATGGAATGTACACGTCATCGAAGTTATGAAAAAATGTAGAAGAGCAGCAGGAATATTCAAAAAAATATCATATAATATACCACATACATTAAAAAGGTCACTATATTTCAGTTTATTTCACTCAAATATAGTGTATGGGCTAATAATATGGGGAACAAGTACGTTGCAGAATTTGAAAAAAATCCAAACCTTGCAAAACAAGGCTATAAAAAATCTGTACAACTTAAATATTAGAACGTCTACTAACAGTTTATATGAGAACTTTAAGATCTTAAAGATGCAGGATCAAATAAAATTAGTACAAGTGAGTCATATATATAAAATAGTACACCAACAAATAATCACCAACACAACACTTCAACAAGGTTCAGAGGTTCATCAACATAATACAAGAAATGCGTCTGATTTTCGAGCAAGAAGAGGTATAAGCAACATTTATAGCACATCGGTTAATGAATATAATAAAATTCCAACTACAATCAAAAATAAAGATTATATAAGTTTTAAAAAATATATAAAAAATTTTAATTAATCAAATTATTATAATTTTCTTTTTTCTTTTCTAATAATTGAATTATAATATAATTCCTCAATAATTGTTAAAAATTTTCTATTTTGTAAATATTCTATATATCTTATTACTATGTTTTCTCTTTTCTTTTTTATAATATCATATTTTTATTTCTACTTCTATTTCCACTTGTTGTTTACTATGATGTATATTTAACATTTAATTTAAAAAAATTTAACTAATAATAATCACTCTGTATGAGCTAACGCTCTTTTTGAAAATAAAACAAATAAATAAAAATAAAAAATAAAAACTTCAAACACTTATAAAATTGTAGATATTATGTCACTGACCTGTATTGTGTCCATGCTGGTTTAATTTCAGCAAAACGTGTTATTAATGTGTTACGCATGACCTCATTCTCCAGTTTCTTTCTAGATGGTCGTCGATCTGTTAAATTTCCACTACTAACACCATCACCACCAACCCCAACATCAAAAGCTTGATTATTAATAGTAGAAATTGTTGTACAATCAACAGTTATATTGTTATTAGTTCCAATTTCTACATTAGAAATATTAATTTCAGAATTTTCAGGATTTTTTTCTACAAATGATAATGATGATGATGATAATGACGATGGTGGTGGTGGTATATTTGACGGATTTGTTATAGTAGCATCTGTGTTATTATTGGATGTTATCGCTGGTGTTGTACTTGAAGCTAATTGTGTTGCATTTGTTTTTGTTGCTGTAAATGATGTCCCTAATGCTGCAATATCAACTGCAGCCATTAAAGCTTTTGTTGTACGTGCAAAACTGCTTGTTGCAGTGGCATTAGTTGGATTATCATCACCACCCCCACCACCAATACCAACGATAGCACTACCTATAATATTTGTACCATCATCATTTACAGCCCAATCAACTAATGGATCATAAACAAAAGCTTCCAATAGTGTTAGTAAAATTTCTCGTTCTTTTCGAAGTGTTTTTAGAACATGCTCACATGTTAATCGAAATATACCCTGTTACGAATGAGAAAAAAGCAAATTATTTTTGTTGTTGGTTTTGGTCTTTTATAAATATTGAGAATAAAATGTGTTGTTTTTATATAGATATATAATGTATAGAAGCATATTATATTGTAAAAATAGAAAATAATTTAAATTGATAAAATTTAATTTAGCTGAAGATGAAACTTTCTTTTTGTACTGCAAATTCATAAAATTAATTAAATTTAAAAATGATCCTGAAACTCCATCTTCCCAATTTGCACATAAAAACTGTTGCATCCACAAGTCAAGGAAAGTGGCGTCTGATACTCCAGACCGTACGGTAGCGGTAGCATCCTCGACCATCTTCCAAATAAATTACTGCCACACAACCGATTATATCACTCCCAAGATAGAGCAAAAAGCTGAGGATTTTTAGGCCAACGTTCCTAGAAATCGTCAAGCAAAAATATCATCTCTAAACGCTTGCTCAAGAAAACCAAAACTCTTCTTGGCCTTAATAGAAATCAGGTACGTATTTTGGCAAGGCCACTGCCTAATAAAGAAACACCTTTTTAAAATGGGTCTAATAGACAACAATCTGTGCAGAATATGCGAAATAAAGGAACATCTATTGAACATCTGCTCTGTGAATGCGAAGGCTCACTCGCAGCAGACTTCGCCACTTGAGAACAGCGTTCCCTGAACAATGGGAGCTACCCAGCATACCATTGAAGAACATCCTGAGTGTTATTAAAAAATCAGGTATTCTTAATTACTCAGGCACTAGTTACAATTAACTAATAAACACGGGTTACCACAATAAGACAATTTGCGGCTGCGGTGATATAGAGGCAGATTTCCTCCCGAAAAATTTTAAATCTTATCTAAGTCACTGTAAACTGAACTTGAACAAAAAGCTTACTCAGAAGATCTAAAAATATCAAAATCTTATGGTCTTCCTAAATATGGTAATGTCTTTTAAGTTACTAGCAATTAAGGGAGTCCTTAAAACCCTTAATCATATTCACATAACCAAAACAAAAATAATTATCTTCACGGATAGTCAAGTCGCTATAAAAGTTTTTGGTCTTTAATAATATCTTCTCTAAGTTGCTTGACCAATGCCGAAACGAATTTGAAATTGTAGCTGATCATTTTTCGATCTCTCTACTCTGGGTTCCAGTCACCATAATATAAAGGAAAATGAGAGAGCCGCTGTACTCGCCAAGCAAGGTTCTAATCTTAACAGGCCCCTTGAGTAGGTCATGCACTCTCTAATAGGCTGTGTTGAATTCATTAGCATATTACAAATGTTATATATACGAAATCGGTAACAGTCATATTTCTTTATTTTTGAAAGAGTATCTATGTGTAAATTTACATGCCTATGACACAATTGGTTTTGAAATATTCCTGATAGGTGCTATGAGTTGTACGGCAACAACCCGATCCAGCCCAAATTTTTGAAATCCGTAGAAGCCGTATTTATTTGTAATTGGCGAAAATAGTCTCCTTTTCTAAAAATAAATATTTTCTAAATATTTTCCTTTTAATTTTACTGATATGCTTATCATACAGATACGCGTATTTCTACTACTTGCATAATGTAAACGCTGGAGAGTTTTTCAATCAAATTTGGAGCTTTGCATCCATGTTTGTAGAAGACAATTGCACTACAATGTGAACACAGCCTATAATTGTATAAAATACAATATACAAATAATTTGTTGAAATTGATAAAAAAAAATTTTAATTTCCAATTTGAAAAATGATTTATCAAAAATAATATAAACTGTAAGATGTCGCACCAGAACAAAAAAAAATAACAATGTAACATGCTCCTATGCTTATAAAATGATTATAATAAAAAAATAGCAACATTTTATTTATTTTCACTTCAATATAATTTTTGTTGTTTCGTTTCACTAAAAATAATTCAGCAACAAAACATGTAAAAGTAAAAGGATACTTAAATTGTTTTTGACGTAGATCTCATGATTTGGTATAACAGTGTAAATAAAAACAATACAATATAATATTCCAAAATTGAATATTATTATTAATTTGTTTTGCATTGAAATATATTCTTTTACGAAAGAAAGAGAAATAAATGTGTACTATGTGTGAAAGGGAAACGAACAAACTTATAGTGATTCATAATTTCAAATATGAAGGGTAACATTGTATTAGACATTGGCGTGGTATAATAGTATATGTTTTAAGTATATGTTAGTATATGTTAGTAGTATTCGAGTAAAATTCGTATTATCAATTACATACATATTATGTATATATTTAAGGCTATTTAAATGTGTTTGGTTTGTTTGTTATATCAAAGCATATCCATTAATTAGAAGGTTCACTGGAATAAAATTTTATAATTTATCAATGTGTTGGTAACCATTTTTCCAGTCCAGTTCCAATATTGTAAGAAATAGATAGTAATAAGAATTTAATTTGTGTGAGAGAGATAAAAATTCAAAATACAAAGTGGAAAAAAGTTGATATTACCGTGGTTGGTGGTGTAGTGTATATTAAATTAAATTTTTTAAATTCTTCTGATTTTAATTTTGGTTTATTTTTCTATACAGTTGAACCCATACAACTTGAACTCGTTTAAACCGAACTTCTCGATAAATCGAACTGTTTTAATGATTGTTATCATATTTTTTTTTTGCATTTACATTTTTTATTTATTATGCATTAGTAAATAAATACATATAATAATTGTTAGTAAATAATATATTAGTTTCCGGTTTAGCTGGATATTTATTGTACATATTTAATGGCAATGTTGTACATATTAAAGCCTTATTTATTGGACAATTTTATTTAGCTGTTCGAAACTTCTAACCCGGGATGATTAGCTCTTGCAGCTTTTGGTACAGCCCAACTGCAGGGTTTTCTTAGTAAAATTAGAAGTAGAAAATCAAGAATTTTAATTCTATGATCGAAACAGGGTTCATCGCTTCCAAGCCCCGTTATGTTCTTTTCTTCTGTGCCCAGTACACAATGTTCAATTATTATGTTTTCATTGATTTTCGTTTATTTTTTTGTGTTAAAGAAATGATCGAAAATTGAGATATGTAATTTGCAAATTTTTAAACTATACCAGATGGGGCAAATAAATTTCCAAAATCTATAGTTGCAGTTTCTCTATTTATACTTCCTTTATGCTTATAGTATATTTACTTTATGGTACTATTTTATAATAAATATGTATATGATGGGTTTAGAACTTGGCTTTCTCACATTATTAGCGTATTAATATATTAGATTCTTTGCAAAAAACTTAAAAATATACCTACTTCACGTGTATGTTTAAATTTTTTTATATTTTTTATTTGATTTGACAATATTGAAATATATCTACATTGATGGTTAATCGTTGGTTACTGTATATTCTTATTTATTTTTGCTTTTCTACAAAATTATACTTTTTTACGCTCTTCAATTTTTATTTTCGTTTCATTTTCTTACCCGCCCGCACCTAAATCAAAAAATTGAAAAATATCTAGATAACACTTCTTATTATTATATGTTCTTTGATATTACGTATTTTATCATTTTATAATTATATACTTATCATGTTTACTTGTATCTTTATTTCGTATTTTGATTAAAAAAATATAATAATAATAGGTAACAAACCCTTAATATTTATTTTACCCCACATTAAAATTACTCACAATTATTATAATTATTTATTATATATGTTTAATTTATGTTTAATTTATGATTATGAATTCATTTACTTCTAGTTGTCACTTTTTTTATGTTTTTTTTTTTTTATCTATGTGGGTATATTAAATAAAAAACAAAAAAATAGAAGGCGCAAAAGAATAACAAAAAAAAAAAAACGAAAAACAGAACCAAAAAGTAAAAATGATTCAGAATAGTCCTCAAACTATTTTTTGACTTTATCACTGAAATAAATATTGATTCTGAATAATATAACATGTATGTGTATATTTACTTATTTGCTTTTACATGGTAGTATAAAAGCTGACCAACACACGTGCATTATTTGGTAATTGAAGAATTTTCTAACCAGATCTCGTATAATGTTTATGGCACTCATAAAACTAATTTAGAACTTGTTTTCAATTGACATTATCGCAGCTTTAACGATGTAGTTATATCATAGATACATAGAAGTACTTACGAAGACTTCCTGTGAAGTTTCCTAACTTTATGCAACAAATGAGTAATTTGAGTTGTGGCGTTAATAAGGCACAACCTAGTGTTAGTTTGTTTTTCCAGAAGTAATTGAAATAATAATCACTTTTTATTATCTGAATCCTCTGTCAAATGAATTCATTCACTCTCGTAAATAAATTACGAATCAAGATGTCCTAACTAACCTAGATCCATACTGTAGTTAGAAGGAATGGGAAAAACTAAAATTTTCCACGGTTATTTTTTACAGTTTAGTTTTTTTTTAAGCACCTATACCGAATTTTTGAATGAGAGACATTTACTTGCCTGTTGTATTTACATAAAGTAATTCGTTTTTTTTATAGTGATTATTATTTTTTTGCTTTCAAATTTTGTAAAATGCATCGAACTGGTCGTTGTGTTTCCAATATAAAAATGTCGACTTTGCTGCAGAGGTGATTACCAAGAGGATTCTATTAGGAATAAAAACTTTCATTCCAAATAGCCTTAGAAGTATAAAACGAAATCCCTCAGGTTGGTTCAATGACCTCTGCAGCAAAGCTCTGAAATCCAAAGAAGAAGCTTACAAAAAATATAAGAACAATAAAACAGTCAATACGTATGAGAGTTATAAAGTGGTTAGGAATAAATGTAAAAAAATTGATAAATCAGCAAAAATTTCTGCATAACCACAAATTGAGACGAGAAATCTTTGATCTCTCCAACAACAGCAGGTCTTTCTGGACATTTGCTAAAAATGTTGGGCAAAATTTTTGCAAATCTTCGTTTCCAACTATGTTTGATAATAATATTACTATTATATCAGATTCTGTTGGAAAAGCTAATCTCTTCGCAAAATTATTTGCAGTTAATTCCACATTCCCTCTTACAGTCCAAAATCCTCCTCAATCTCTGTTCTACGTGATTTCTTCGGAAGGATCTACTTTAGAACAAGAGCTGTAGTAAAAGTCTTGAAGAATCTCGATATAAAAAAATCTACCGGTCCTGATGGTATACCTGCAATTGTGCTGCGACACATTGTCTTCGCTATTTCTAAACCTTCTGCGCAACTTATTCCATTTGTCCTTTTCTTCAGGAACTTACCCGTTCTATTGGAAAGTTGCCCAAGTTTATCCTATTCCTAAAAAATATGACAAAAGCAATCCTTCAAACTATAGGCCCATAGCTATTACTTCCATTATTTCAAAAACGATAGAAATCTTAATTAATCATAAGCTGAAGAAATGTCTTGACAGAAGAGGTGTAATTCATGATAGCCAATACGGCTTTCGAGTCCAACGTTCCACCAGTGATCTCATGACATGCCTCTGCGAGAAGCTCAACACACCAGCCTGCATCAGTCTGGTGAAGCTACTGTTGTAGCTCTGGATATATCTAAGGCTTTTGATCGAGTTTGGCATTCTGCTCTTATTACAAAATGCAACGCTATAGGCCTTGGTTCAACCTTTTCTAAATGGATTGAAAGTTTTCTTTTAAATCGATTTATCATAGTTTCATTTGACGGTTCTTTTTCCGACCAACTTTAAATCAATGCTGGTGTTCCACAAGGCTCTGTCCTTTCACCCACCCTATTTCTCATTTTCATTAATGACCTTCTCAAATTAACTTTCAATCCAATCCATAGTTTTGCTGATGACAGCACTCTAGTAGCATCATATGATTTTCTAAAGCACACTAATGCTACAGCTTCCGCAGTCACCTCCAAAAGAACAATGATGGCCGGCGCGTTCAATCACGACCTTGCCAAAATTGTCGACTGGGGTAAAGCTAACAGAGTAGAGTTTAACAATTCAAAAACTCAAATATGTCTTGTTAGTAACAAGGTAACAGCATTCGAACCTGCTCTCCAGTTTCAAAATGAAGGTATCCAGCGACTCAAAGACCTGAACATTCTCGGAATGCGAGTAAATCAAAATATGCACTGGAATGAACATATTTTCGATATAGCGAAAAGTGCCACAAAATGTTTAGGCTTTTTGAGTCGCTGCAAAACTTATTTTTCATCTCGAGACCTTTTAAAAATCTATAAAGCATATATACGACCCAAGCTCGAGTATAACTCACATTTATGGGCAGGTGCACCAAAAACTGCTTTAAATTTTTTGGCCAAAGTTCAAAACTCGTTTCATAGGCGACATAAATGTGACTTCATCCCTTATACCACTTGGTCATCGTCGTATTGTTGGAGCACTTACTCTGTTTTATAGATATCTGCTTGGTGTTGGCACTTGTTCCGAGGAATTAAAATCTCTTCTTCCTCCTCTTAAGCAATCCCATAGCACAACAAGAGAGGCATCAAGTGCCCACTCTTTCACAGTGAAAATTCCGAAATGGTTTAAGTCCGGTTATGGAAATTCTTTTATAGTAAGAACATCCCGATTGTGGAATCGCGTCCCAATCGAAGCATTCCCAATGAGAGAAGGATTTTTTTTTATGAAAAACCACACCAAACGGTCAATTTAGGTGATTGTAATGGTTTTTCATGAATAATTTGTGGATTTTCTTCGCACCAGAATCGACTGTTTTGTTTATTTACCGCACCACTCAGATGAAAGTGAGCCTCATCGGAGAAGATGATTTTCTTAAAAAAATCGTTATCGTTTTCAAGTTGTTCCAAGGCAAAATCAGCAAATTCACGTCGTTTGTAATGAAATTGTAAACATTACTGAATTCAAAGAAAAAAAAGACAGATCATGACATATTACAAATGACCGAAACGTCACTTGAAAATCATATCATCCCTATTGGAAAACCCCATACATCAATATTTGGCAACATTGAATCTCTTAAGTTTTATAACTGAAATTCATTCTAAAAGTATATACTAGCATCATGTAGTGAGTATTAAATTTTAACTGTTTTGTCTTATCTATATAATGATATTCCTTGATAAGATAATTTACTACAGAATGCAAACTATTCTCAATTCTTTTTCTATATTTCAAAACTTCAGAAGGACTTTAAAAATTTTTAAATTTTTTTTTTGGTTTTGTGTTGTATTACGAGTATATGTAACTTTTTGATACATTCTGTATTTATAAATAAATAATTGATAGTTATTTCGTTATTAATGAATTTTTTGTTTATTTTAGTAATCTTAAGCTTCATCACTTCAATTTGCCGCAATATTATAAATTCGATCAGAATGATATAATTTCGAATTTTTTACAGTTAGTTAGTTACTTGAGTCATCACTGAAATCGTATAAAAAATTTAATTGTACATTTATTCATTATTGGTTATTAATTAAACTGTTAACTGAGTATTTTTTAAAACTTGTGCTGTATACAAATTATTAATTTCTTCATTATCTACAGTAATTTTTGGAATACAACAGCATTGTGCAATTTATTTCTACAAATTACATTTTAATTATTTTTTTTTTCATTTATTTTTTATAATTTTGTCAATAATAGTGTTTAGAGTTTAAATAAAATTTATTAACCGATATGTAATTTTTTATTTAAATTTGATTAAATTAAGGTAAATAACAATATGGTGTTTTGGTTAATATTCTACGACCACTTAGTAGTTTTGAATAATATATCTAATTATTATAAAATTTGTTTATATTTTTCAAAGGCTTTTTCGTTTTCATTACAATTTAGTTTAATAAAAATAACAAAACGCTTTTTGTATAATATACAAGTATGTATCTAATTCGTAATTACTTAAATCTGTCACGAAATTTTTCGAATTATTTTCAAGTGTTTGTTTTTATATTATTGAATTTGTTATTATTTGTGAATTTTTTAAGATAAAAATGAAAAATTTAATTTTGGGAATTTCCACCTTTTCCACCATCATTATTATAATAAAATTATAATAGGTACTTTAGAATCTGCGATATAATAATTAAATGACCAATCATGATATTTATGCCAGAAATTACGTATAAAACAAAAAATATTTCTAAAACGTAATTAAGAATGCAATTTTAAGAGAATTTGTTCAAAGGAATTTGATCTTGCCTTGCTTACGCACAGTGCAATTTCAAACCAATTTTAACGTTTTTTTAACTTTTACCTATTCTCATCACAAAATTATAACTTGTCTTAAACTCTTAAACTCTTTTTTAAAAGAAAAATAACCTTGTCATGAAGAATTAAGAGATAATATGCTCGTTAATTAAATGCGAAAATAAAAAAAAAAAAATTAATCTATTATCAGCAATAAGTCTTTTCTAATATTTTAAATATATTAATATCCAATTTTGCTGTAAATTACAAAATATATAAATTATTATTAATATAATTTCCTACATTTATCCTCTGCTGGTGTAATGCTAGGGTCTTAGAGTTTTGAATTTCGAAGCTCTGACACTACTATGTGTATGAGCTATGCAGGTTTTTTTTTACTATGTGTACGAGCTATGCAAGTAATTTGATCGGTTGTATGTATATGTACATGTCATCCCCAAAAATAAATGTTTTAATTTATATCGCAAAATTACAAATTTATAACGTAAATCGAGAGAATGTGAAAATTGGGTAGTCACTCTAAGTCCCCAAAATCAAAATCCCCAATACACAAAATCCCAAGACATTTAAAAAGCCCTAAAACCAAAATCCCTGAACAAAATCTTCAAACGCGAAATCCCAAAAAACAATAATACTCAAACTTTTTTTAAAAAAAATCCATAAAAAAAATGTTTTAATTTATATTGGTAAAATTACAAATTTATAACGTAAATCCAGGGAATGTAAAAATTCATTGTATTTAAATTTTGTTTTCGTCTTGCCATCTATATCTTCCTGCCGTCCGGCAAATCAAGGTTTCCGTAACATGAAGCGGAAGTTTCCGACAGCCCCCAACCTTAAAAATAAAAATACGCGGATATAAATATAAAATAAAAAATCCGCGAAAAAGTATACGCCAATCAATGGTTCACAAGTTATGAACAGTTTTGCAAGTAAAACACGATTTCTTATTTTATTCATTAAAAAAAATATTATGTTGTTTTTTATATTTACCATTAAGTGCAAAATCAAAAGTGAATTGCTAAAATTGTTTTCGTTCAAAGTTGTGGCTTATTGTCAAATATCATTTTTTCAATATTTTATTCATGTGTTTAAATATTATAAGATTTAAAAATTGATATAAATAAGACAAAAAAAGAAATGAATTGATAAAAGTAAATTTAATATAACACTAACGGCATTTAGATTCTGGCAATGTCATACAAACATATGAACTTTGTAGTAGACTAAAAACTTTATAGTATACAAAAAACAACAACACAACAATAATGAATACTTTTCTAAGTTCTATCTTGAAATAACACTTACCGATTTTTTTTTTCAATTTCGTTCAAATTACTTTTTTTTACATCATTTAGTAAAAAAAAAATTTTTGGAAAAAATTTCATCAACATATAAATAAGTCAGTTTTGATTTAGCATGTTCATTAAAACAAAACCAAAAACAAATCGGGTACAAAAGTAAAGTAAATTACAAAAATCATAAATATACTATGATCTAAATGAAACTAAATGCTACTAAATAAAAATTCGGGTATTAAAAATAAATGAAAACAAAATAGCTCATAACTTCTGAAGCACTGATCGCCTTGTAACCTTTCGAGGTTTTTTTTGAACGAAATTAAAATTTCTTTAATTGTGAAATTATTTCGCTATTGAATTATAGTAGTAAAAAAACTTTTTTTTTGTTTATTGTTTTTTCAATGTTAAATTTTTTTAATTATAGAATAATAGTAGCTAAAAAATTAAGAGAGTCGGTTCTAGCTAGGATCCACCAAACACATTTGGGAATGGAGAAAATGAAAACCAGAGCCCGTTCTCTCGTCTACTGGCAGGGAATGAGCTCAGAAATTGAAAATATGGTAAAAAATGTGAAACGTGTCAAAAATATCGAAATTCAAGTAAACGCGAACCAATGCTGCCGCAGCTGTCCTACATATACCATTTCAAAAAATTGCAATTGATATTTTTGAGTTTGTAAAAGATAATATAGTATTGTCTGATTACTATTCGAAATTTATAGACATAATAAAACTGAAAAATAAAACTTCTGAGTAAGTAGTAGTTAAACTGAAAGAGAACTTTTCTGCAAATGGAATTCCAAGCGATATTTTCGCGGACACTATGCTATTTAATTTGTTTAACTACAGAACTTTTCGTAATATGTTTGATATAATACTAACAACTACGAGTCCCACATATTTTCAAGCTAATGGGTTTGCTGAGAAAGCAGTAAGCTTAGCAAATTCTCTCATGAAAAAAACTTTAAATAGTAAAACTGAATTATGGATTGTCCTATTAGAATATCGCAACACGCTTTTAAAAGAAGTGTCTGCCTCTCCTGTTGAGTTACCGATGAGCAAGAAAACTTGATTTTTGTTTCCAGCAAACCAAGTTTGGTATAAACCACAAATAACCCCAAATGTAAATAAAAATAAGATAATGGTGTCGATTTTTTTCTTTTTGGAGAAAAAAGTTGCAATTCACTACCGCGGGTCTCTTTAGTTGCGGCTTTTTTCTCTTTCGCAGACTTTTAAAGTCGTCCGTTATTTTGTGAACGACTTTCATTGCGTGGTGTAATATAATTTATAAAAATGAAAAATCTGGAAAAAAGTAAATAGAAATATTTAGATTTTTATTTATAATATAAGATAAATAATATATGATTAATAATAAGAAAATATACTCATATCAGTCCCAGTACTTTGCAAAAAATCTGTTTTAGCTTTTCAATTAATTACATATACAAATATGCAGCTACGAAAACAAAATAATTCTGATTTTAATTTTTTTCCATATAATAATGAGTAATAAGTAAACCAAACTGCTGGTAATTTAATTCAATTTAATTCTTTCTTTAAATTCTTCAAATATTTATACTAAAAATACGTACAAACTATAAAAAATTGTCCATATTTGTTCGTAGAGAAAATGTTAGATTATCTTAAAAAATTAAAAGTTCTAAACAAATTCACCTGCACAATAAGTTTTTACAAATATATTACGAATTTGATGAATTTTATTTACAACAACAATATATTTTCAAATGCTGGAATAAATCATGACAAGTCTTTGGATATTGATGTATAATGGTCTTGTTATGAAAATAATGACAAAGTAGAAAATTCTGAATTTGAAAAATACCATTGTAAAATTGTATGCGCAAGTTTTAGTTATCTTATAAATAAATTGGGTGCTTACTGCAACAAAAAAAAACATTTAAATATACTTTTCAAATATTCTACCGTTAAGATTTTTTATAAGTTTATCAAAAATTAATGATGAGTTTTTCAAATATTTTTAAATTCTGTTATAATTTTAAAATCCATGCATCCATACATATCCACATAATGAAATAACCAAATAACACCTTTTAAAAACAAAAATTGGATTCTATTTGTAAATTTATACATATGTATATATATGTATGTATATATGAGAAATTATAACGTGAATGAATGTGCACTATTATTTAAATTTTTTGAAATTGTTTTATTTTTGAAAATTATTTAATTAAAAAAAGAAAAATATTTTTGATTTCTAAACATTATAAAATTATATTATAATTTATAATTTATTATTACAAATAATATACATATACAGCACAATTCAACAATATTATAAAAATACTTTTATTACAATGGATTGATTGAGAAAACTAAGACTTTTTTTTTCTTAAAAGACTACTCGATAAAATTGCTAACCACATTTGAAACTTTGGTACCTATCAATTCAAAAAAATTTGAAATTGTAAAAATTCAAATAACAAAAAGTTAAAAACAATATATGTACATTCAAGTAGTATACAGCAACATAACACATACAAATTATTTAGAGACTATAGAGTTTTATTCAAAAATTTCAAAATACAAATTGAGAATAGAGAACGCACTAACCCATTGAATAAACGGGGCAAAATATATATAATGAAACGAATTTTGAAAAAGTTAATTGAAAATTCGCTGTTGTATGAAAATGTCTTAATCAATGGTAAAATTTAAGAAAAGATTAAAACAATTAATTGAAAATAGTTTAATTTGAAAATTTTAAATGGAAAATTTAATTTGAAAATTTAAATTTTATTTGTTAATTTTTATTTATATTTATGTTTATATATTCACTAATAGATAAATAAAATAAAATAAAATAAATTTACAATCCATTTTTTTTATTGAAAAATTTTTTGTGTTTTTGCAATTTCAAAAATTGTTTATAAAAAAAATGGAAGTAAAATTTTAAAAAACTTAATTTTTTTATTTGAATTTAAATTTTAAAAATGTTTTATTAAAATATTTTAAATTTTGTTCTCAAATATTTTTTCACAAAATTAATTTTTACCGAATATTTTGCGCCAGAATAATTTTTAAACTAAACTGTGATATTAAATTCCATCAAAAGGGGTTTTTACACGAGTATTATTTTTCTGCTGTATTCTTTTTTAAATTCTCTTCTTTACAACAGCTTGGTTTTTATATGGGCATTCTTTTGAATACCATATTTTGAGTGTGTATTAGTGTATATTAAATTTTGTCAAAAAAAAAAAACCAAATTAAATTTTTATATTTATAAATTCTTTAAAATTTAATTTTTTTTAATCTAGTATGTATTTGATTATATGATTTTGACAAATATTTTTAAGGAAAAAAAAAAATATTTAAAAAAAAATTAAAACATGGAAAAAATATACATACATATGTATGTACATACATAATATATAACAATGTCAATTTATTAGTTTAACAACAGCGAGAAACACTTTATTGATTGATTGATTGATGAAAAGTATACAAAAAGAATACAGCAGAAAAACAATACTCGTGTAAAAACCCATAATGATTGTGAATTTACTTCTGAGCACAATCAGAAAATATTAGAAAATATAATTTTCAATCACGTCTATTGAACAAAATAAAATCAGTTTCAATCACCAACTTCCCCTCCAAATTTTTATAATAAGATATTGAAAAGTTATTTAATAAAAAAACATGATTGCAAACAACAATTTTTTGTTATTGAATGAACCTCTTATGTATTATTTAGATTTGATTCTGATTCACACATAAAAACAATAACAACCAATGCATTTTTTAAGAAATAAAAGAAAAATTTATACTACTATTCTTCAGTCCTGGCATATAGCCAGTGGTTCAGAAATTTATGAACTGTTTTCTCAATACACCCCCTTTTTATTTGCCCTGCTCTAAACTTTTATTTTAATTTTTTTCCGACACGATTTTTTATTTTATTCAACAAAAAAAAAACTAATTTCATATATACCTACATATATGTACAAACAGAATATGTGTATAGTTTTCTTATAATTAAAATTTAATTGGGTTTTGTTTTTTTCTAATGCACGTGTATATGTTGCGGTTAAAGTAATAAATTTGTAATTATCACTAAAAGCTTGCCCGTCTGCGTTTATCTGCCGTCTTCGAAAACAGGGTTTCAATAAATAAGTAGCGGGGGTTTGGGGGTGGAAGCCCCCTACTTTAAAAATCAATAAATTCAAATCTAGGTGGTCAAGGATCACTACTGTAGTTGCAAATTCGATTATAATTCAAATCGCTGCAAATGTAACAAATCGCTGCACATTTACCAATCCATACAGGTAATTATTAATAATTATCGGTAAATGTAATAAATTCTACTCAATTTTTCCAAAATACGCGGTTGTTATTAATAATTACCGGATTTATCACATTAACCGTAACATATAAACGGTATTTTTTTAATTTTTTCCAGAATATTTACCTAAAAATTTTTTATGCGTAGCCGCTGTTGGATACAAAACAGAGAATATCTCCTTTTTTCAGAATATTTACCTGAATCAATTTTATGCGTAGCCGCTGTTACAAAAAGAAAATCCCTACTTTTTCGAGGATTAATCTTGCTATAATTTTATGGATTTTGATTTTAAGGTTTTTTTTTTGTGGATTTTTATTTCATGACTTCGGTTTGTATTTTCACTCACTGACCCGGTATATGTATATAGAAACAACATATGTATATATGTATATATATGAATATTGTGGTGTCGGGTAATGTTATATGAGATAAAATTACATAATGTGGACAAAATCGCCTGCCCTCTTTGTAAAATTAGATTTGTTACATTTTTCATAGATTTTTAATATATTTGCTACAGTATTTTAATTATAGTATATGGTTTTCCAAACGTTATAATTATATATGAACCATCTCTGATTTGTTCCAGTTTATTTTACGAGGATTTAAAAATGGACAACAAAACTTTATCGTTTACTTTAAAACTAAAATAATTTAAAAATTTTGAGTCTAATCTTTCTTTTCTGTATAATTTTTTTAACAAACTATTAGTCCTTGCATGTGCCAGTTATAATTTAAATTTAAATTCTTTACTCGACGACTAGATATTATAAATTAGTTGTCTTATTTGATGTTATATCAATTGGTAGGTGTACGTTTTCTTGGCCTTTTTTGTTGTATTTGTTTAGCTTATAGGCTTTATAATTTGAAATAAATTTCTGAATACGTTTTTTCATATTATTAAAAGTATACTTTTCATTAATCCACAATTTGATCGTAAAGAGGAACTGAAATCTGATTATGTTTAAAACAGAACTCTATTAAGTTGAACAACTGATAGTTGCTTTAACTTGTTTCTAAAAGTCTTTACCTAAAATACCATCTACTTCCAAACTGAATTTTCTTGGTACTATTTCAAAATCATGAGTTAAAAAGAACTCATTTTCGAAATTTAATTTTGTAGATATTGTTCCTATAGTTTTGGTTTTGCAAGATGTTACTCCTTTCATAATGGAATTTTCACTTATTTTGAGAAAGATTTATTTTGTTTTCGTTTTATTTTATTTTTTATTTTATTATTGAAGTTAGTTACCGCTCCATTATCTATCATAAGGTAGGACCATTGATTATTGCACATTTCAATTTTTAGTTTAACTAAATATGAACCTGATAAATTATTGAATGAAAATATGTCTATTCCTGTTATTACCCCAATCGAGCTACCATTCGGCTTTTCTGTTAAAGGCGTATTTGTAACTCTTCAGCTTCGGATTTAATAATTAACCGAGCCGTTTCTTCCTTGTTTTTTACATTTAATTTAAACAATTATGCACAGAGATTTTGTAAATTTTGCCACAAAGCTGGTTATTGTTGTTTTAAATTTCCTATCTGATCAACTTTGGTTTCTTTTGTCGTTTTATCTGAAAATCTATTTAAAATCATTTTTTGAAATTCTTGATAGCTTACCGGAGTTATCTCGGTAAAGAATGCCGATTGGAGAATATCGCGGTTAGTTAATTTAGTCTTTAATATGAAGTTTAAGAATGTTAATTTACATAATCACATATATCAAGGAAATATTGTACATTTTTATGATTTCCATAAAACTTTGGAGTCATTGAATTTGCTCACTTTATGTTGAGCGATGCCATGTTTTCTATTTTTAATATCTCTTTAATTGTAATCTCGTAATTGTAAAAGGTGAACCTTTGGCTAAAGCTGGATTGTCATTGAGCAATATTTATAATCTAAAAAATTTTATGGGCTCTAAAAACGGTGATAGCTTTTTGAATTCTTATGTAAGAAAAAAATAGACCGCTGCAAAGAATTCTCTAAATATCTGTTACAAAACCATCTGTTGAAAAAAATTATTTTTTTATATACATTACTCAAAAAATTGCTAAAAACATTATTGCCGACATAAAGAAACTATCCCCGATATTTTAAAAATAACTTCATCAAAGTATAATATCCCGAATTTTTTGAAAATATCCCCGATAAATGATATTTTTATTGAGCTCTCATATAAAATAATGTCATTTCATGTTATCTCCCGTTTTAGAGCCAATCAAATTTTTAAGATTTTAAATATTGCTCAATGAAAATGCAGCTTAAAATACTATTTTTTATAGATTCATATAGATTTAATTGTATTTTTATTTTATTAGTTGGAGGATTAAAATCAGAAAATCATTCAAAACTTCTTTCTTCTAAATTTAAAACAAATTTGAAATCTGTTTCAAATTCCAATCCTAAAATTTCTATACAACTTTTACAAGAATTTATAATTGTACCCTTTTGTCTGGTATAATTGTATATAATGGTATAGATCGAGAGAGAAAAAAAATTAGATAGTTATCTATCTATACTATAGATATATAAATTTGAATGTATGTTAGTTTATACCCAGAGAGTATTTCCACAATGGTAGGGTTTAGGCCGTTTAGAGCCGTCATATAGGGAAAAATTTAAAAGTCCCAAAGACAGGGAAGGGAGTATTCTTAGGTTTTCTTCTTTTTTCATGAAGTATATATTTTAAATTTACAATCATATGTTTTGTACTTATGTAGTAGGTAGTATTTAGATTTTGATTTTATTTCGTTTACATATAAAAATAACAACAACCAGTATTTTGTAAGAAATTAAATGAAATTTTATACTGATATTTTATTTCTTTTTAAATTTATAATTCAATAGCGATAGCCCTAAATTAAAATATTTTTACACATAATTAAAGAAAATTAAATTTCTTTTAAAAAAAGTCAGTTTTAGCCAGTTTGTCAATACACATCCATTTTATTTTGATTTTTTTTTACTACACAAATTTTTATTTTATTTAACGCAGCTTTTATGTGTATTGTTTTTGTTTTTTTCTAATGCACGGGCAAAATCGAAACAAAATTTTTTCCACGTGTTACAGGAGTGCTGAGTGAAGAGGTTTACTTTTTTTCGCATACATACAAACTGATCCTGGAAAAAGCGAACATATTTTAATTCCTAGAATGCCGCTAATATAATTAGGAATATCGTTCAAGCTTAAACGCTTTTCCGGTGTGATTGAGTTTTGCCATGTTCATTAAATCGCAGAGACAAATTCTAAAACTTTTTGGTCTTCAACTGAAAGATTGTTTCTCTCATGGACAACTATACATCCCAGGTAAGAACACAAAGAACTGTGTTTCTTTATACACCATCGTGAAAAACCCGAAATAGTATTTTCAAAGAAATGCTGTAATTTCAGTTGTGGTATTGTTGATTTAATTAATGTAGTAAAGAAAATATATTATAATATTTTTGACAAACAATTTTTTTTTGATTCGGTCCCTAAATCAAATTTTATTGAAGTAAATTCTATACATTTTGTATTCGACCCGGACAACGTCTAGTAACTTTGCTAGTTGTCTTATAAACAAATTTTATTTTTCCTCAAAAAACAACATAATAAATAAAGTTTGCCAAAAATTCTACCTTTAAGATATTTTATAAGTTTATCAAAAATTAATAACTAAATTTTAAAATATTAATTAAAACTCTGTTATAATTCAAAATACATGCATACATATATAAAACAGTATTCAAAACTTCTTTTCAAAAAACATTTTCAAAACAAAATGTGATTGATTCTATTTGTAAATTTATACATACGTATAATCCATATTATTACAAATCATCACGTGAATGATTGTTTATTTTTTAAAATTGTTCTTCAATTAAACAAGAAAGAAAAGTAAAAAAATATATGTTTGATTTTAAAACTTTATATAATTAGATATTATTTATATAAAATACCAGAGTTGTATATTTGTAAACGACGCTTTTTGACATTTTTTGTTTTTACTAAAAAAAATATTTTTCCTTTCAATTATTTTTATACGATTTTTTGATTTTTAAATTTTTTCCTTTCAATTAAATTGTGAAAAAAAAGAAGAAAAATGGATAAAAAATAAAATGGATGGAAAATAAATTATTAATTTGTTTTAAATTATAACAAAAAAGTGTTTCTGGAAAAAAAATTTATTGCCACTGAGTGGTTATGTTCGAAAAAAAGTTCGGTATCTTTTTACTCGGGACCCGTTTTTAAACGGGCTGACTTACTAGTAAATAAATAAATAAATACATATATGTACACACACAATTCAACAATATTATAAAATTACTAGAGACCCCTGTTGAGTAATTATATTTCAAGACGAACCTAAATTTAAAGTTTTTAATAGCACAGTAATTTACGTACTGACATAGACTTCTCACGATAAAGTAGAAACCACTAATGTTTTCATAAAAATTTGAAGGTTGGTAAGTTTTATTTAGGAAACATAAATACTGCTCCTTTATATACTGTTTCGTTTCCACATATTCCCTATAGTTAGTGGAATTTAATGGATAAAATTACTAAAAATAAAATATTTTTGTAATTAAAGAAGTACATATATACATATATATATTTTTAACCAACACTATATGATTACTACAAATGACCAAGATATAGAAAACAATAATTTGAGACAGTTATTTAAAAAAAGTAATAGAATAAATTTCCTTTTTTTTCGTTTTTTTTTTTTATATATATTTCCAAGTCTATGGGATGAACACCCTAACTGCTTTTACACAGAGATTGGAATACACAAAATCACATACAATGTTTAGGACTTTTATGGTATATCGCCGCATGAGTATTATTTTATCCCATACGCCAATTTTGGGTAAATTGACCTAACGATTAATCTATAGGCTTTGAAGTCTAATCTTTCAGAATTTCTGGTCCATTTTGTTATATCTTATTTAGTTTCTGAGATAATGAGTATTAATATTGTCCCATATCCACCTATTTTACATGCATGTAACGAATTTTTATCCCATACGCCATAAAATGTAATATTTATCCTATATGCCATGTAAAAGCAAATTTATTTTGTTAGTACTATATTCACCTACCTCCATTGACCATGGATTTGGAATGAAATAATAACCAAAAAAATTTTAATATTATTTTGTCCCATACGCACAAGAAACTTTAATTATACGGATATGGAACAAAATAATGTTGATTTGAAAATATTTAATCAGTTTTGAAATTTACAAGATGAAGAAAAAGTAAAATTTTATTTCAAATTTGTTAGGCAAATAAATATAAAACAGCACCGAACTAACTCTGATGTAAAACAAAATTCTTTTATGTTTTATTTACAAGTGGAAGAGCGAACCCATAGAATTTGTAGAACGTTTTTTCTAAATACGCTATTGATAACTCAGACCCGAATTTACTACTGCTTTAAACAAAAAAACATGCTAAGCATTTACCTACACAAACAAAAAAAGGGAAACATACTAAGAGAGTAACTTGAAATTGAATGAAATTCGGAAACATATTCAATCATTTCCTGTTATAGATTTACATTATTGTCGTGCGAATTCGTAAAGAAAATATCTCGAAAGTGAATTAAGTTTACCCAAAATGTATAACTTATATAATATCAATGTATAGGAAAGTATTCAACAGTGAATTCAACTTTTCTTTTTTTAAACCAAAAAAAGATCAATGTAACAAATGTTATCTACATAAAATGAATAAAGATCCATCTAGAACTCAATTGCTACAATTTGAATTGCATAAAAAAGAAAATAATAATGTAAAAGCGGAACGGGATGCAGATTGTTCAAATATAGACAAAAATCACTGTATCTTATCATTTGCAAAATGTTTTTAGTCTACCGAAAGCAGCAGCATCAATATTTTATTACAAACGAAAACTAAATACATTTGAAAAAACCCTGTTAGATTGAGGCAACTTGACAAATATATGAAATAAAAGTTTATTTTCTTTAAAATAAAAAAAAGATATTTGTAGATATTGTAAGATATTTGATAAAAAAAGTATTAATTTTAAAATTACTTTGATTATAGATAGTGGGGTTGGCTCTTATTGAAAAAACTTACTTCCAATAATTAAAATGACCATAACTTTTTTTAATATGAACTAATTATCTTCAAAATTTAAATTTAAGTGCAAAATTGTTCAATTTAAATTAACAATGTAAAAAATTTAAATATTTATCGGCTGGTTTTTTAGTATTTTCACCCTAAACATTCAAAATTGATTTACTCAAAATGTACTAAATGGCGTATGGGATAGAATAGTTCTCATGCGACGATATATCTATTAATTTTAAATATGGAAAACTATATATATTGTATATATAGAGTACTTCCCCTTCATAATAGCATACATAGTTTCATTTTATTCAATTTGCTACTAGGTTATACTCTCAATTATTTTTTGTCATTTATTGTATCTCAATGACAAAGGGTACTAGACCAGATTGAAGAACTAATAAAGCATTTTTTTGATCCATCGGGAATCGAACCTGGGACGTTTCGGTTGAAAGGCAGGTGCTCTACCTACTGCGTCACCCAGCGTGTAATTATTTTTGTGATTCAAATAATCGATAGCTGGTTTGCCAAATAAAATTTCAGATATAATAGTTAGTTGTCTATAATTTTTAGTATACTTCAAAAATTGTGATTACGCGCGTGTTTCAATAAAACACAATTTCGGTTTATTTTTTTTGTTTCTTTTTGTAATTAATTTACAATTATATTACAATTATTTAGCGGTCTAGCACTGATTACGTTATTTGTTAATTAATTAAAAACGATTTATTACTCCATCTCGCATAATTTTTATTTTATCATCCTCATCAAACGTATTATTTTTATTTGGTTTTGTTTTTTTTTTTCGTTTTGACTAAGTGTGGATACATTTTAAATTTTGAAAAAACAACGAAACTAATGCGTTTTGTAAGAAAAATAAATGAAATTTTAAACAACTATTTTTATTTCTTTTCAAATTTATAATTCAATAGCGAAAGTCCTAAAATAATTTCTTTTTCATATAACCAAAGAAAATTTAATTTCCTTAAAAATAATTCTCGAAAGGCTATACGGCGATCAGTGCTTCAGAAATTATGAGCTATTTTTCCCACACACTACCTGTTTTTTTGCAGTAAATTTTTTTTATTTTCATTTATTTTGAATGGGTTAATCTTTAAATACAAAATTTAAACAATGTAAATTGTTTTTTTGTTATGACTTTTATTTATTTCACTTTATTATGTAGTTTAATGAATTAACAGAGGGAGTTATCCCTTTTGCAGAATATTTATAAATCATTTTAAAGAATTTTTGTTGTTGGGGGGATTCAAAAAGGGCCCCAACAACAAAAATTCAAAATCTTTACGATTAATCTTTCTACAATTCAATGGTTTTTTTTTGTGGATTTTGGATTTTTATTTCTGGATTTCAGTTTGTGAATTTGCTCACCAATCCATTTTTAATACACGAATTTTTATTTTATTCATAAAAAAACTTCATTTAGTAGGTATGTAGGTACATATGTACATACTATATGTTTTTTTTTATAATTTGCTTTACTTTTGTACTTGATTAAGTTTTTTCTAATGAACATGCAAAAGCGAAACTGAATTTTTTTCTACCTGATAAAAGAGTAATGACTGAGAGTTATATTTTTTCTTGTTTTACCTCATAAAATAAAATAAATAACTTTTAATAAATATTTATTTACCAACATTATGTATTAATTAAAAAAACATTGAATGAATAGTATTGATACAATAACATTCATCTTTTGGATTTTCTTGAAGTTTTATCATTGAATGTAATCCAATGCTGTCGCAATAATAATATGGTTATCAAAAAATTTAGAACCTGTAACTGCACAGTTATTATTATCAGTATTATCACCTTTTTAGTTTTCATTGTTAGTAACCAAACCTAAATTTGGAATTGCAACTTTCTGTAATTTTCTTTTTCATATTAAACAAGTGAAATATTTTTCTCACTTAAAACTAATAAGGGAGAATTCGCTACTAAATTTTCACTAATTGCTATTGGTGCTATTGCGATTCAGAACACAACACAACCTTATTATCTATCAAAACTTTACAACATAATTTTTACGCTGAAAAATCACGACGAATGACGAATTTTTCGCTTTCAAATACATGAGGTTATATGTAAATCGTGACGAATGACGAATAACCAAAATTTCGCGTTCAAAAAATAGATCTATTTCTATTTTACTCGTCGACGAATGCGAATGACATTCATTGATACCAACATAAATTGGTTTTACTTGATGCAATTGTTTGTTTTTGTTGTTGTCAGGTCAAAATAATTTACATTTTTAAAACTTAAATCAAATAAAAAAATTTTTAAATTAAATTTTTAAAAATTTTTCGTCCTTTTTTTTATAATTTGTTCAATAAGAAAAATGGATTGCAAGTGATTGGAAATGATATTTTTCAACAGGATTTTGATTAGCTGATATTTTGAACTGATATTTTGAACATTTTAGACTGCATCTTAGAACATCGATTTGGTCTAGCAATTGCTCCAAATTGATTTATTGAGCTTAAATCACTTACATTTCTCCAACTTCCAGATGAAAGATATCAATTTTGTAAAAAAATAATTTGGTTTGAATAAATATTTTTAAAAATAATATCAATTTAAATAATAACGACAATTTATTTATTCTGCTTTTTTTGCTTTAAGAGTTTTGAAGTGTGCCAAAAAAGTGAATAGTTCGTCGTGATTGTGTCTCTAAGCGCGAAAATCGGTTATTCGTCACTCGTCATTCGTCGTGATTGTGTTTTCAGCATTAAGTATGTGTTGTCTGCAAATGTTGCTACAGTATGTTGTATGAGATAACCAAATCTTTACAACTGGTTAAGATCAGTTTTGTGTTTGAGTTGTGTTTGAGTGTGTTTATACTTATTTATGTAGTAGGTTTTTGGAATAATTTACAGGATAAAATTTACGTAACAAAAAAATTTTTTTTTCTCTTCTACAAAATTTATTGACGCACAAAAAAAATTTAAAAATTTTTTTTTAAGTATATATTATTATTTTTTTTTAAGTATATAAATTGAAGGGGTCAAAAAATTATTTGTTCGTTAATAGTTATAAAAAAAATTAGTTTTCACTATTCAAATTGTTACCGGCAATGGCAGCACTACTATGATAGACAAAATGTTTACGGAAACCAAACGTTTTTTGGGTTGGATGAAAAATCAGTCTAGCTGAATATGTATTTACGTAAGATCTTGTAAGATGGGTGATATGGAGTTTTACTATTTTGTTAGTACTGGGAAGTTTTTTTGTCATCATTTCAATCTAAAACACTGCCACGTCTATGCGTAGCAGAACAGAAAACTGCTTAAAGTTGTAATTCGCAATAGCAATATTTCATTGTGTTGCCTATTGGGTTGTGTTGTACGGTAGACAACACAACTAAAAAGTGTTGTGAGTCGCAATAACACTCTAAATTACATGTTTTAACCCATAATTTAAATAAATAAAAATTGTGATACATTTTGAAATTAAAACAAAAAAAACTATTCATATGCATGCATACTGTTTATAAACAAAAGGAAGAAATTATTTTTCTGTTTTTAACAAACAATAATTTACAGAGTTGGTACATAATGACATTGTGTATTATGATAAGAGAATTGGTTTGCAATCAAGTGGACAAGAAAGAGGTTCTTATTCACAATAAGTAAACCTTTTTAATAGCAAAGTTCTAAATTTATTTTTATTATTGTTTTTACTTTTAAACATTATGTCTGAAGTAGGATTGAAACACTTTTTGATTAGTACCTCTACAATACACCGGTTATGCTCTTTAATCCGTTCTATGCAATAGTACCAAATGGTACTAGCTTCTCTAAAGCTTCTCTAAAAAACATGATTTCTCATGTTCCTCAGGGTGAATTGTACCGGATAATTCTAGCGAAAGTACGCAACGCGGAAAACCAAGAACAGATTTGAATTCCTGAGATAAACATCAAGAGGTTTATGAAGTTTCATAAGTAAATTCCAAAAAAAACTTGTCCCGCAACGATTGGGTTAAACTGCACACAAACTTTACTACAGTTGGTTAGCAGTGGCATTATACTAGTACTATTTATATTTTTAAAATATTTTGTTACCTAAGCTATGCAACTTTTTAATTTGATTCTCAAATTTTTAAAACCAAATGGACCAAAAATGTAATTATATTTTATATTAAATACCTACATAGTTTGAAAAAAAAAAACAAAAAATAAAATAAATTTCCTACAACTATAGTTGGTTATTTTATTATTAACTAGCCGACCCGGTGCACTTTGCTACACCCAGTTGAAAAAAAAATTCGTATTATTTGCAGCACAGTGATACCTGTAGAAAATAAATTTTTTTTTGTGAAATCAAAAATCGTGTAAATTAATTCTAATGTTCTTTATTAAAACAAACAATAACGTTTTATTTTGAATTTCAACTGATTACAAAGTTTGAAATCTTAAAATATATTACTATTCTATTGCAATTCTTTTTGGTAAACAATATTTTTTGTTTTTCCTTTGTGAGAAAATATAAATAATGCCGAAGGTTCACCAACAAGTGAACATCCTACGTAAAATTGCCCATGTGAGAAACAGTCATGTTTAAGATTTGACCCACATAGTTGTAATGGTTCCCCTTGTGCTTTATTTATTGTCATTGCAAATGCTTAACAAACAGGAAATTGAATACTTTTAAATTGAAATGGCATATCTGAAGGAATGATTGGTATTCGTGGAATTAAGACAATTTCTCCTTTGTATTTGGCAGTTAATACAGATGCTTCGATGATATTATTCATTAATTTTTTCACTACTAATCTTGTGCTATTACATAGCAGTAGATGTAAATTGCGTAATATAATTATGGGCATACCAATTTTTAATTGCAGAATATGTGGTCGAAGTTCCTGGTAAAACGAGTGAATTTAAAAATTCAATTGCAAAGATCCATAATGCAATCGGTTGACTTGTATGTAATTGTTTGGCCTCTTATTTTGTTTTGAATTGAAATATTTATCTCATTGACATCTTAATTTTTGCTGCCAATATAGTTATAGACTATTACTACTCAAAAACCTTGGTTTCAATTAGAATTGAAGCTAAAATACACATCAAACAACTTAAATAATCTTGATTTAATGTGAAATAAACTTATCTTAAACTATATTTGAATTTAAAATTATCTTGATTCTTACTATGTAATCATTTTTATTATTTTAGAGTTTATAGTTAAAAACTTTTATTTTTAGTTTATAATTAAAAAGGAAAACATCGCATCGCGACTTCCTTTTATCTTACTAAACTTTTTTATTTTTTACGAACACCGACATTTTGTCATTTTTAAAATTACAATTTCTAAAATTTACCAATTTTTGCAACACTGTTAAACTATTAATACCTGATTTTGCATAATAATAATAATAAGAACTAATAAAAAAAAATTCAATATATTCAAACTTATGTGGTAATTTTTTATTATAATATAATAATAATAAATTAGCACATAAGTAATAATAATAATAAATTATAGGTTATAAAATAAAAATATTATGAATGTTTAGATTTTGTTAACTAGTTTTAAAATTAATTTGCAATCTACATATTCATATAATAAATCAAACTTGAAAAAGTTGTAACTATACCGAAACAGGTAAAAAATTACAGAATGCGAATTTTTAAAATTACTTTTTTCTATTATACAATAACCTCTTAGGTACAAAAGAATGTTCAATGAATTGTCTGTTATAAATATATTTTAGGCTTTGCTGTCATAAAAAGGGCTAAAGATTACTCGCACATAAATTAAAATAAAAAAGAATTATTGAAATGCGTATTAAAAGTATTATGTCTTAAAAATCATAAAGTTAAGCTAGGCGCACACATGCAATTTTGAAACTGTTTGATTGCACGTTTGTGTTCGATTAGTTTATATGAAAGCGCGCAGACATGCAATTATTTGATTGCATCTAATCAAGCAATCAAACAGTTTGTAATTTTTTACAAACTGATAGCAACTTTTAGTTCATTCAATGAAGCAATCGATAAATCGATTTGTGTATTACGTATGTAAATGTAAGCGCGCACACTTGAAATTAAAACTAGTTGCAATTTATTTTTTCTTGTGTAGGTACAGTTGTTTGGAATTTTGAACGTGAAATAAAATTTTTTTTTAGCATAAATTAACTAACTTTATAATGAGTTTTCAAAATGTATATTAATAAATGTATATTGGACATATTGGTATCCAATTAGAATAAGTTTCTTTTGGGTTTTAACTGCATATATTTAACCTTTTTTAGGTTGTTAATAACTTTGAGAATTAAAATTTCCGCCTAAACTTAGGCAATATTTTAAAAAGAAACATTTTCATTCTTATTTGAGGAATGAATTATGACGTAATATTCTTCTAATATAAAATTACGCATATAAATTGAACTCTGGTTCTAGGGCTATTTACCGGTCCAAACTTGACATAAACCATTCTCATAAGCCATAAAGGTTATATATAAATTTTTGTCAAAATTGGTACAGTACAGTTCTTCCGGAAAATGGTTACAAACATGGAAAATGGTTACAAACATACAGCTTTCTTTTATTATATATAAGATATGACTTTACTCAAAGCAAAATTAAGTGGAGAGAAGTATAGTTCTTAGCATATAGTAAGTAAATAGTATTATTTTAAAAAATAATTTTTAGAAAATAAACGAGTGATATAAATATACGTTACCATTTTTTGAAAATTTGCAATAATTGATTTTCCTATGAAAGAAAAACAAAAACTAGGATTGCTTTCGCTTTAGTCATTTATGCCGGGTTACAAAGCTAGTTGAAAATATTAATCAATAATGAACAATTATCATTCTTATTTATAAGAAACACAAAATTCATAAAAACTTTATATGCTCACACAATGTAAGTTTTTTTTTTTAACTTTATTTTCTTAGTGATTTTTGAATACAATCTAATTCATATTCAATATTAATGAGTTTTGAATAGTTAAGAACATTGTAGCTTCAACATAATTATTCAGACACATGTCACCAGCGCTGGTTGCAGGCCAGTGAAAAAAAACTGTTCTACACATTTTTGTATGTGATGCGACATCTCAGTATTATTTAATAAATGATGTTTAAAGGTAAATTAATGAAAACATGTGTAAATATTTACAAATTTAAGGAAAATAAATCGGTTTTTATTACTTAAACCTATTATATTTAAAATATTGATGTATCATATGGTTTTAGTTTTTCAGATTATTAAATTATATGAAATATACATTATTTAATTATTTTACTATAATAATTCCCTTTACCTACATCAGAAAATCGCATTTTTAATGTATTTTTAATGTATATTTAATTATTTTACTATAATAATTCCCTTTACCTACATCAGAAAATCGATTTTTAATGTATTTTTAATGTATGTATATTTAATTATTTTACTATAATAATTCCCTTTACCTACATCAGAAAATCGAATTTTTAAGATAACAGAAATTTTGAATGGAAAAATTTAAAAATAATCAAACAAAAATTTTAATTTTATAAAAATTTGAGTAATTTTTTAACATCTCACATTGCATATAACATACATACATACATAGTTTTATAATTTTAATATTTTGAAATATCAAAATATATTTTAAAAAATGTTAGTATTTATAGTGTTAGGCTTCATATGTGTTTGGACATTTATGAAAAAAAATGGTCTGTTACTTAAGAATACCCAATCATACGGAATGCTTCTAAAAAAATTATGACTTATCAGTACAAAAACTGTAGTTTGGATAAATAGGCACAACTTGAAGGCTTAAAATCAGTAAAATATAGGAGGTTGTTTGGATAAATCAGACAAAAATATTCGAAAACTATAAAAGATACGCTTATTTTGACTGCAAAATCGGATAGAACAGAGACGAAAATGGTATAGTACATCAAAAAGTTAATTTAGGAAAAAATTGTCTGTTGGACACATAGAAAAGCAGTCGACGAATTTACAGTGAAATTATTGGAATTTTTTTTTATTGTCATATAAAGAACAGAAATTCAGAAAATTACAAAAAATTACCCTCAATAAAAGTCTTTTTTATATAATTTTATATGAATTACTCTTAAAAATAAAAACGTACCTAATATTCTCATTTACACGTATATTATAATAACTATCACCCATATTCGATTCTTAGACTCATCTTAGAGTTTTCATACAACGTGATAGTATTTTTAAAATTTGTAATTGATGGAGTATCGCGTCAAATTATTCTCAATGACTTTTTAGCAATTTTATTAAAAATTGTGTTTGTGTTTTGGAAAAAAAAAGAAAAAAGTTAATTTTTACTATTACTGTTATACAACACTTATGTGTTATAGTTTTTATACTATTACTAGCGGGCCCGGCAAACGTTGTTTTGCCCTTAACCCTTAATCGTTGTTGCAAAAAAAATCTGGTTAATATTGTTGTACGTATAAGATCTTAAAGTGTTTATGAAAAATAAATCCAGTTTTTATTATTATTATTTAGTTTTTTCTAAAAAAAAATATCCTATTTGACTTTTAAATTATATAATGCAAAAAATTAACAACAAATCAAAAAGATAACAAAAACTGAATAAGTATAATATATGTATAATTCATATATAAGTATTTCTTTTGTTGGTTTCTTACTTCTTTAATCATAAAAGACCACCATTTTCATTTGATCTTCTGCGGTACAGTGAATATCCATCATTTCCAGTAATTGTATCTGCTAATAAATCTTTTTTTTTTTCTTCTTTAATGGTCCATGAATCATGTTATTTGTAAGAATTTCAAATAGTTCTGGATCTATATTTGGATCTGGAATTTCTGCTGATATTACTTTCTGATACAATGTTGTTTTCACTTGTCACCAAATAAAAATATGACCATGTGGTAATCCACGTTTTTGCCACTCAATGGAATATATCCAACATTGAGTTTCACCAAAGACTAAAGTTTAGTAACAAAATCTATTAATGATTTTAGTTTTTGTTTAAACACACTTGTTTCGTCAGGCATTGCAAGTAAAGATCTAATTTTATGATAGACTTGGTCTTGAATTTTAAATGTTGATCAGTGTGACTAGGGGGGTCTAATGGGTGGTGATGCGTCTTATAGTCGTTGTATCCAGCTTACGCCACTTAGCCTCTCCCACCTTATTTTCGTACTCTCACCTTCACGTGGTGACCCCGGTTAACCCTGGCAACCCATACGAACGATCGGGTCCTAACCACGGTGTAGTAGAATGGGTAGGGGACAGAAGAGAGGAGAAGCATGGCGCGTATCGGACAACGGCGGAGGTAACAACCAAAGGCGAAAGATCCATACCCGGAATTGAGCCACTTTCACATTTTGAATTTAAGGGCCTTTTCCGTAACCATGTATGTAGCGTCTGCATATCCTAGTTGGAGCGGCTGCAAAAGGCGTCTGTACTCACAATGAGCGGCCTATAAGAAGATGTATCTGACCATCCAACGGGCGGGCATGCCTTTCAGGTTTGAGCTTATGGTTTTATCACCCATATCTCGGAAAATGCCAAAGGGTCAACCAACTGATAACATTTCATGAAACATGACAAACGGTAGGTCCCCAAGAGGTAATCGCGATGAAATCACGGTGAATCTTCCTACAGCGTCGGTTGTAGTAAACCGCACATCGGATTTGGGGGTGTGGCATATGTCATGTGGTGGTGTAGAGCGGAACACCGAGATAACAGAATCAGAAGTAAATTATCGAAATCGTCTCGTACGCGTGGAAAATACCTTCGGTTATAGGACACGAACAATTTTCGGAGCTTGCAACGTTAGATCCCTGTACGATGCGGGTCGATACGAGCAAGTTAACCGCGAAATGATTCGACTCAAGCTGGAAATATTATGTATAAGCGAAACCAAATGGAGAGGACAAGGAGATTATATATCTCCCAGTAATTTAACATCTATGCTGTACTCTGGAGATGATGAAGCAGCTGGTGGCATAAGTAGAGGATGTGAAAGCATTATGTTAAGTCGCAATGATAGACGTAGCTTACACACCTGGGCCGCAGTATCCAGAAGACTTATAACTGCCAGATTGAAATCTAGAGTAAGAAATATTACCATCATCCAGTGTTATGCTCCAACTGAAGACGCAGATGAGGAAGAAAAATCCTTTTTCTACACGCAGCTAAGTACGATTTATGACAATGTTCCAAAGGCTGACATTAAGATCATTTTGGGCGATCTTAACGCTAAAGTCGGATGTGAAAATGCAGGTCTAGAGAGAGTAATGAGGAGACACGAAATAGGTGCAAGAAATGGCAATGGAGAGCTGCCCGTTGATTTTTGTAACACACGACAATTTACTATTGGTGGAACCCTATTCCCCCGGATGGTCGTCTAGAAAACCAGATTGACCATATAATCTTACAACAGAAATGGAGGAAATCGCTCTGCGATGTAGGAAACAAAAGGAGTGCGGATGTCGGTAGTGACCACCATTTGGTCTTCGCGTGTATGCAGTTGAGGACGTCAATTGTCAATCGACGTATAATCGGACCGGAAAGGAGAGCTCTTTTCAATGTAGAAGCATTAAAAAATCTCACTATATGTCGTAATCTAGTAGCCAGCATCAACGATAAAGTAACAACATGGATTGTTGAAAATGAGCAAAATGTATCTGTAGATGTTATGTGGGATAATACCAAAAAAGCATTTATAGAATCCGGTTCCGAAACAGTACCTTCGCTATCTACCCAAAGAGATCCGTGGATATCACAAACCTCATGGGATAAAATTGCTGAACGTAGTTCCTTAAAGAGGAAAATTAATGCTGAATCCAATCAGCAAAAAAAAGAAGAACTACGTTTGCAGTATAGATTAGCACATAAGGCTGCACAGAGGAGTGTAAGACGTGACAAACGGAAAAAAATAGAAGACGAGACAATCTTGGACGAGAGTGGAAGGCTGTTGGTTTCTATGGATGATCAACTGCAAAGATGGCAGGAGCATTTCTGCAGATTGTTAAACGAGCAATTCGTAGAACAAAATGTATCCACAAGGTCTCCTATGCCAACAAAGCGCAGATCATTTAGAGGTATCGATGTGGGAACCCCAAGTATAAGTGAAATAAAATCAGCAATTCTTCTTTTAAAAAACAGCAAAGCAGCAGGAGTAGATGAGATACCCGCCGAATTCCTGAAAGCTGATCCAGATGCATCAGCCGGTATTTTGTTACCTTTGTTCTAGACTATATGGGAATAACAAAAATATCCAAGCGAATGGAAGGAAGGAGTTATTGTCAAAATACCAAGGAAAGGTTATTTGCAATAACTTTCAAGGTATCACTCTGCTCTCAGTTTTCTCGAAATTAATGGCTAGAATAATACTCGAAAGGATTAAAGGCAGAATAGAAGCTACACTCAAAAGACACCAAGCAGGTTTTCGCAGTGGCCATTCGTGTAAGGATCACATTAACATATTACAAATAATTCTTGAACAATCCACTGAATTTAAAGCACCGCTAAATCTCATGTTTGTAGACTTTGAGAAAGCCTTTGATAGAGTAAACCGAGAGTATATTTGGGAATCACTTAATAGGAGAGGCATTCCAGAAAAAGTTATAGCTATAATTAAAGAATCCTACAAAGATGCAAGATGTCGCGTTTTACATCGAGGCCAGCTGACAAATGCTTCGAGGTGTGTCAGGGAGTAAGGCAGGGCTGTATTTTATCACCCATATTATATTTAGTAGTAATGGATGACATAATGACTACTACTGTGGGTGTAAACGAGAGCAACGGTATCCAGTGGCGTCCTTCCAAACGTATCAGCCACTTAGATTACGCCGACGATGTGTGTTTATTGTCACATACGAATGGAGGTTTGAACGATATGTGCCAAAAGCTGTATGACACTGGAAACAGTGCGAGCCTAAAAGTCAATTCAGCTAAAACTAAAATTATGCACACAACTCACACATCACAACATCCGATCCTACATGAAGAAATGCGAATCGAAGAGGTGAGTACGTTCAATTACCTAGGCAGCATCGTGTCATCAGATGGAGGGGCCGATTTGGATATTGAAGCCCGCATCAGTAAAGCCCGTACTGGCAAAAAATATGGCAGGCAAGCAACATATCTCTGCGCACAAAAATAAGAAGTTTCAACGCAAGTGCAAAGTCTGTTCTCTTGTACGCTTGCGAAACATGGAAAGTTTCAGTAAACATCACCAGCAAACTCCAAGCGTACATCAATAGATGTCTCCTACGCACCCTATACATTCGTTGGCCACAAACCATTTACAACAGAACGCTGTGACAAAAAACGAAACAAACACAAATGGACGTGGAAATTCGATAGAGGAAATGGCGTTGGATCGGACATACTTTGAGGAAACCTGACAACAACATCGTGAAACAATGTTTCGAATGGAATCCTCAGGGTACACGTCGCGTCGGAAGGCCGAGAAAAACGTGGAGAACAACTGTCTTAGCCGAAGCAAGTATCCAGAAAAGAACGTGGCCACAATTGAAGAGGTTAGCCGCAGATAGGAGCCGATGGGAAGAATTTACTTTCGTCCTATGCCCCACGGATGGGGTTGCAGGACAATGATGATGATGATGTGACTACTACTAATTTCATTTGCTCTGGAGTTTGCCATTTGAAAGGATTGATTAAATTTCCTAATTTTTTAAAAAAATAATTTCGATTTTGCTGTTCCTCCTTTAAGTAATGTGTTTAAAGGTTCTGGTGGTGAATTTAATTGCGGCAAATCAATTTTTCCGGAACAGCAACACATCCCAGCTTTTTCATATTTAAATTTTAAAACATGGCAAAACTCACATACTTTGTCCATTTCCCCAATATTAACTTTAGAGTGAGAAGCATAATCCATTTCAGGATCATAATCAAATGTAATACGGTCAAATGATGACAATGTTAATAATCTACGTATTTGCATTCTTCTTCTATTGTTTAATTGATTCGAATACCTATCTATATCACTTAATTGTTGACGTGATCTTCTATTTGCATTTCTTACATGTTGTACTCGTGCACTTCTCTTCACTCTCTCTTGCATATAAGTTTTGCATTCTTTTTCTTGCTGTTGTTGTTGTGATGTTAAATTAGTTTGACGTCTCCTTTGATTTGTACTTCGTCGAGTATATTGGCTTAAACGTGTAACTCGTGGCATTTTGTAAGTTCTCTTGTCAATAAATTAAATTATGTAGCTATTTTAAATTTCAACTTTTTTATTTTTTTTATTTGAAGTTTTCCGTATATACTCACACCATGCACACTTTTTGATTTGATTTAAAAGTAAATTAAGTGTAAGTATAATTTTTTTTTTTTATTTTAAGTTTTGAGTAAATACTCGCAACATACTTAAATTTAATTTAAATAAAACCAAAAATACCACTTTTGTTTTCATATCTCAACTTGTACGCCACCTATCGGGTCCAAATTTTCACAAAGAATTTTATTTTATAAACTAAATATATGTTCCAAATTTCACAGCGCCATCTATAGAAAAAAAAGACAAAAAAAACAGGAAACAAAAAAATGATATAAGCAATTTGCTAGTTATGTTTAAACAAAATTTAAACTACACAGTAGCGAATTCACACTAGTCACTAACTCACTAGTGATGTATAGTCATTTAAATCATTCTTAATTTTAATTAAATTTACTTTTTCAAGAAATTAATTGTGGGGTTTCTCAAAGATTAATACTAATTTAATAATAATTTTTATTCTAATGAAATAAAATAGAAATTCAGTAAGTTATTTTTTTTAAATAATAAAATTTATTTATTGCAAGAACGAAAGTGGATAAGTAGAGCAGATAGAGGAGTATAAGTAATTTAAAATTTTTTTGAACATAATTTTATCATATACATCTTTATAATTGTATTCGCAGTCTAAGTAAGATCTGTGTCTAAGTAAGGCGTGTCTTAAAGAAAAGCAGAAGAAGAGAATTTATAAGTAGGGGTCAGATATATATTACTGATAAACCATACTTCAGATCAGATATATATTACTGAAAAGCCATTAACAAAAATAGATTTCACAAAATTTAGATGAAAAGCGACTTTTTATTAGTTCCAGCGCAGTTTGAAACTAGAATAAATAAAGTTTATCTAATTGACGTAATTTACCTTAGTAGTTCAATCACGTAATAATTTATATTTAAAAGCCGTTTTTTACAAAGTTTAACAAATTTTTTTAAACAATTTGAATTCTTTATATTCATTGGAAGATTGTTAAAGTATTTTGATGCCATAGTAAAGTAAAACTTCTCATAGTGTGTCTTATTACAGAAAGGTATACTGACTATTATTCTATAATTTATTCTTAAGTTATACGAGTTTGAATTGCGAAATCAATGTCTCAAATGATGTTTGTTCTTGTAAAATTTATATAATGAGTAATGAGCAAAGAGGTGTCTGACATACTACCTGTCAGACATACTACCTGTCATTTAGTTCTTGAAATAGAGGTCAACAACTGAAAGTTCTATTTTTAAAGTACATGACACGGAGAATATATTTTGGAACTTTTAGTAATGATTCAATTGTATTGAAATATGAATAACCCCCAACTAGTTATTGTTATACCATACTTTATTTTAGGGTGCACCAGAGCATAATAAATATTTAATAAAAGCTTTTTTGAACAATATCGTCTCAAATCTCAATATATAGAATTTTCTAACACATAACAACATATAAGTTATCTAGATGAGGTTTTCAATTTAAATTTTTATCAATAATTATTCCCAAGTACTTGTACTTTTCAACAGATTCAATTTTAAAACAACCTACTGAGCACAAACTATTTAAAGATGAGTTAACATAACAATTGCAATGAGAAGCATAATTTAAACAAACACAGTCAGTAGAGTGAAATTTAATTTCTAGATCATTGTCAGAAGAATTTCTTAAATTAGAAGTAATTATTTTGGATTTATCACTTATTATGAGTTTATGAACTACGAACTACGAACTACGAACCATTTTCTGAGCAAATCTACATCAAACTCCATACTTTGTTTTAGTGAATTAGGACTATGTTCACTATATGATATATAACAGTCATCTGAAAAACCTGTGTTATCTTACCTTTAAAAGATTGTAGAAAAATAGAATTAATATAAATTAAGAATAACAGTGGACCTAACACTGAACCTTAAGGTACTCCAATGTTAGTAGTTTTGAGTTGAATATGGTAACATCTGGTTCAGTAGTTTCCGAGATCTAGGATTACGAATATATGCACCAACGATTTTATATATTAAGATGACATTATGTACTATACTATAATAATGATATCAATATTTTAAAACTTTAAACTAATTCCACATTAATATATATGTTATATTTTGTAACAATTTATTTATTATTATTGAAAGAACTAAACTAAATATTTTTAACAATACAAACTTTAACTAGTTTTCAAAATCCAGATAAAAAAAAAGATATCGTTTTTAGTTTTTAAAATGTAAATTATAATACCTTTTATATATATTCTATTTAATTAGAGTTTAGGATAGGTATTTAAAAAAAAATAAGGAAACCATAATCTAATTTATTTATACAAATCTCACCAAACAAAATAAAAATTTTATTTCAAATTCAATTCTTTTAAAATTTTATCAACAATTTTTTTAACCAAAATAAAAATATACCCAAATGAAAAAGTTTTTCATAATATGAAATCAAAGAATATCTAAAACCAGTGTATAGTAAAAATGCATATTTCTTTGACTTTGATATTCATTGATTAATTCATATTTAAAATTCAATTATTTTTAACTAGCAAAAAAAAACCAACCGACAAAAACAAAAAATTTATTAATCATTTAGCTAAAACTCAACATATTATGTATGATGTAATAAAAAATATACAGGAGGAAGCTCTATCGATTGGTTATTTTCAACTTCCGAAAAGGACTGGAAATAGGTTTTTTGAACCGGGAATTCGCCGAAATTGAGATTTTCAATTGGGTACAGGTACCTTTTTATACAAATTCGGGTTTGCCAAAAATAAGTCAAAATAAAAAATTTTTTGTTTAAGATTTTTTTTTTGTTTTCTCAGTATTTTTCTTTAAAATTAATAAAAATATAACAAAAATCTTTCATATTTTCCTTTGGTAAACTAAAATTAATAATAATCGTTAACTAATTATAAGTAATTAACGTTGTTTTTAGGTACTATCATATTTTTTTTTATCTCATTTTTAAGTACCTATAAAGTTTCAACAAAAAAAAATGACTCTGACTCAAATTTTACCCCATTCCATATGTAATAGAGATGACACATGTCAATTCAAATCTTCCTCGTCAAATATTAATAACATCTCTCAAAAATAAACAATAAGTGGAATGTAAATTTTACGATTTCTTTTTAAATTTCATCCTATTCCTTTTCATTGTTCTGGAATCTCTTTTAATGGGACATGGGATGTAATTTAAAGTCTTGTACCCAAGAAATATTTTGAAACAATAAAGGTTTAATTTGTTTTAATTTGTACCAGACAACTTGAATTTACAACTTGGATTATTAAATTAAACAAAAATAAAAGATCTTGAAATAAAGTACATATAATTTAATATAACTAATTAATTTATAAAAATATAATTAATAAAACTAAATATAACTAATTTAAGAAACTTTAAATTATATTTAGTTATTAATTAATTTTGTTTTACTTTTCACTTTCAGATTAAAATAAACACCATTAAAATTGAAATTGCAGTTACGATATTTGCAATTAATATACAATTGTGTTATGTTCCGTCTGCATCATTTTCAAATCATATTAACTTCTCTCCCTTTATGAAATTTTCTGGGGAATTTTATGATAAAAGAAAATACAAAAAACTCGTTAGAATCAAAATTGAACAACACTTATTGATTCCGTGTTATTTTTATTGATTAAAAATTCAAAACTGATATTCGAAGTTCTGTAAAGTTGGTATCAGTTTCGAAAAAATTTCAAACGAATTAATAATAATAAACTTTAATAATGAAAGTTATAAAAGAAATACAAAAACAACTAATGATCTAAATTGAAATTATTCTAAAATAAGACTGTGGCATTCATAAGCGAATAACTTTTGTTTTTCTACATTTTGGATTAAAATTAAAAATAAAATTAATTTTTTTAATTTTTTTTACAATTGTAATTGCATGTGTAATTGTATGTCTTTCATAAAGTTAGCAAATATTTCGAAAAAAAAAATAAATTAACAATTTTTTTGAAGTGATTAAATTTTTTTATAAAAAATTAAAAAATAGTGTCACATAAATTTTGAAGAGTGATAGAGATAAATATATTTTAATAATTTAAAAAATGAATGTTTCACCTTCAACATCAAATTTTGATTATTATGATATTTATCATAATAATCCATTTGCTATAACAAATAATTTTTCACCATTATCATATCATCATATAATATCAGGGGAAGGTATATCATCAACATCAACAACAACAACAACAACAACATTTGCTTTTTCATCAATGTTAAAAATTAATCGTAATTCTTTATTAAACAATAATATAAAATATCAATCAATAATTGCAACAACAACATTAACAACAAGTTCACATCAGAGTGAAGATTTACATGGTATAGACATTGATATTAATGACAGTAGTGATAGTGTTGATGGTGCAAGTACTAATGGTAAATTACGTAATGGTGCTGCTAATGTTGATCCAAATTTAGCATTTTGGGCTGTTATTGATGGTGTACTATTAGTATTTATATTGGGAGGAAATTTTTTAACAATAATTGCAGTTAGATTTAGTCGCCGCTTACGTTCAATTACATCAAATTTATTTATTTTATCATTAGCTATATCTGATATAGTAGTTGGTTTTACATTACCATATCATTTGGCATTTTATATGGGTTCTGGATTAGATAAAACAAAAGAATTATGCTTATTAAGATTTTTCCTTATCATATTGGCATGTTGTAATTCAATATGGAATTTAATTGCAATTGCTGTTGATCGTTATATTGCTATATTTTTCCCGTTACACTATAGCAGGTAAGTAAAAAAAATTGAATTAAAATTTCTTATGTAGCATACATAAATATCGAGTGTAGCCCTAAACAATTATATGTAGTTTAGAAATTTATTCACAAAAGTTAATTAGTTTGAATAAATATGGCAGAATTTTAATATATTTTAAAAATATTTTAGTAAAAATTAATGAAAAAAAATTTGTTTAAAAATTATGGAATTTTGTTTTACACTTATTTTCAATATTTTAATAATTTATTTTATGGTATGTATATTATTAATTCACTTATATTTTTTATTTGTGATATACCTACATAGTTGTTGTGTATTTTGCTTAAATCAATTATAAGATAAACAAACAAAAATAATAAAAATATAAAACAAAAAAAATTTATATTAGTGAGACAAAAAAATTAAAGTTATCACGTATTCTTTTGTGGATATTTCATGCATCATAATCATCGGAAAGCGGCAAAAATAAAATTTATGATACCTGATGGTAAAATTAGCGTTACCGGTGTTTAATGAAACAAACTCTGTATATAATAAAAAGTATGTACATACTCTAATGGTGGACGGACGTCCGGAAAAATTTTTTAACCCATCAAAAACTTTTATTTTACTAACCCATAGACAAAATAATTTCTCCGCACAATTTACTTCACCCGATTTCTTAGTTAAATTATTTTTAACTTTTAGCTGAAGGTTGAAGTAAAAGAAAATGATAAATTTATAATTATTTGATAAATATTTATTGCTATCTCGATTTTTGTATGAACGCGTTCACATGTAGAATTTCAAATGCTTTTTAAGAAAAACTATTTTTTTTGTTTTTTGTTGTTACTTACTTTTCTTTAGCTTGCATTGTTATTTATTTTATTGGGCGATGTAGGGGTCAAAATAATTTTTTATTTTATATCAGTATTTTGGAGAAATAATTTTAAGAGGTTGTTAGCTCAGTTTGTTAAGGCTCATATTAATATCAAAAGGTTTGTGAGATCGATTCTTCTTTGAGTCAAATTATTATTTTTTAAAAAAAAATTTGTATGTTATTATATTATAAAATTTATAATATTAATTTTAATAATATAATATAATGACAAAAAAAATTGTTTTTAACAAAATAAAAAGTAATTTTTAATTATTCTTCTCTTCTCAATTATTTCAACACACACGAAAATTTAGTTTAGAATAAATCTAAGCAACTCTTCTAAGCATACAAATTATGTATATTGTATACTTATTATTTATACATGGATTGACAGTTGACAGTGCAGTTGACAGTTGACACTATATAATACTGATGTATCATATAGATGTATGTATATTATCGTCGGGCTTTATAAAATGTTTGATTAATATAAGAGATTTTGTGTTAGTTCGATTCGATTTTCTTTTGAGTCAAATTTGTTTTTTATTATGTATATATGGATTATTGCATTTGATTTTTTGAACTTTTAGTACGACAAAAAATGAATTAGTAGGTTAATATTACTATAGGTTTTAAAAGAAAATTAATATTACTATAGGTTTTAAAAGAAAATTTATTAAGATAAGTATTTCCTTTTCAGATACACGGAATTTATAGGAATTTATATAGTTTTGCAGATTAACCCATTTTAAAGAAACATCAACACTAATGCAACAAAGAGATAACTGAAATGATGTGATATTTTATTGTGTGTGTATCGATCAAAATTTTATTGCTAAAATTCATTTTTCATATTTTATAATAGTTAATTTTAATAAAAAATTAAGACTTTTTAATTTATGACTAAAAAGTAAATAATACAAAAAAACTTTTTAAAAACTTGCTTTTCAACTTTAATTAGTGCATTTAAATGAGAAAATAAATAGTTCAAGGTCTATTGAAAAATACTATGTGTGTAATTCTAACATTTGACTTCAGGCAGGAGAAAATATTGTTAGATAAATTGTTTGTACGAAAAAAGCAAATATATGAACTTGCCATGAATAAAAGTAAGGAGTGTCGATCCTGATAACTGTTTAAAATATCGGTACCTAGTTTAAATTTACGGAGCTTTGTTTTATTCATGGCAAGTTCATATATTTGCTTTTTTTGTACAAACGTATGCGTTTATTTACTTCCAATAAATGAGTAGTGAAGGTTTGGTGACAACAGCCCCCCCACTTTAAAAATAATACAATTTTTTTAAAAATAGTTTTTACAGAGAAAAATACAATTTAAGCATGTGATATTAAGTTTCTACCTCAAGCCCTGAGACCCCTGACCTATTGTCTTCATTACATTTAAGAGCTATTGTACTGATGCCAAAAAAAATTTCAAGGTCTTCGGTCCAGACCTCCGGACCTCTTGTTTGCATCGTACTAACTATCGCCATTGTACTAAAGAATAGTTGAAAAAAAATCCGGACCTATTTTTGCTGGAGGCTGCTCAATTTCTTGGATTTGGCAGTTTCCACCAGTCATCACTTAGAAGATGTAGTTCTGGTATCCGTTGATTGAGAAAGGCTACAGGAAATTTTTATTATAAATATTTATCAAATCCAGTCAAATGAAAAGTAGGCAAATAAAATGCAGGCAAATGAAAAGCAGGGAAATGAAAAACTAGGCAAATGAAATGCAGTCAAATGAAATTCAGTCAAATGGAATAAAGGCATATGATAGTAACCCTGAAAAATGATATTGTTTGTTTTATTTTTATAATTTTTGTTTATTTTTATTTTTCCTTATTATTTGCGAAGAAGTCATTAAATTAAAAATATATTTTAAATACAAAGGTATTTTTTCTGTAAAGATTGAGTATTGTAGACAGGGGTAAAAAATAACAGAACAAAGCAATTTAAAAAAGTGATATGCGTTTCATCTAATTTACTAACTATATTGTAATATATTATGTAATATTCGTTTTTTTTTTCAAGTTCACTTTTATATCAATTTCTAATATTTTTATAAATATACCAATCAATATCACTTTTTGTTAACTTTGCTTTATCATATTGATTTATCTGTTATTGCCTCTATAATATTGAGCCAATTAAAGTTTTACTATTTTTTGCAATTCTAGTATATTCATTTACCACTTGTAAACCATTTTCAATTATTGAATTTATTAATTATTATTTCACAAGAATAAATTTTAAAATTATTTTCAGTTTGTCAATCCACATCAAAGTCACCCATTCTTATCACATCGTCTTTATCAAAAATTCAGAAATTTCGGTGATCTATAGGCCACTGATATAAAATATTCTATTACTATGAGTTGTTCTTAAAACTAAAAGTCATAATTCATTATTTATTGCAATACTCTTAGTAACTTCTATTTTCCAATAATTTCTTATATAAATTGCAACTCCCCCAGTATGTCTTGAATTACGACCCGTTCTCAATAATCTATATCTTTCAATTTTTATTAGATAATCTTCATCCTTTTCCATTAAATGTGTTTCTGTTAAACATGAATTCAAAATTACTATTGGTTATTAATAAATCCAGCTGATCAAAATTATTTATTAAGCCTTTTTATATTTAACAGGATGGTCCGACTTAGGATTGACAGGGTAACATCTTCGCTGACCCAGATGCGCAACTGTCATGTTCCTGAGCAAGTGCTTACATTACTTCCAAGCGGTGACCTCCGGAAACTATCCTATACAGCATCCGCTTATACGATAGACCAAAATTGCAAGTGCGCAAAAACAAACCCCTCAGATTGAAGGTTGGGGTTAGGTTAACTACCTAACCCATAAAAAAATATAGTTTTGAAAGACTTAATACAAGCCTCGAATATGGATGGGTTGATTGGAAACAGACCCGGAACTCGTAAGGATATTGATTTTAGAATTTGCACCTGGAACGTTCGAACACTATACAGCCCAGGTGCATCTAACATATTGAAAAATGTCCTCACGCATTTTTCTGTTTCAGAATTTTTTTATCCGCAGATGGATTTATTATTATTTTGAATTTTAGTTGGCTACGCAGCTTCGTGTATGAAAATACATAATCGAAAAAATAGTTATGATTAAAATGAATAAAAAAATATGATGATGCAATTTATTTGAAGGGATTTTAGATTTATTTTTTTTCTTTTATATTACAAGAAAGTTTTAGCTTTTAATTGAGTGTTTACTATTTATTTATAAATAGTTTCCTACATATATCTGTCGATTTGACGGAACGCTCCAAGACATATAGAAATTGCTTTGGTCTGTTTTTTTTAACACAAGATAAATATATTTCGGTACCCAGAGTGACGCGCATTAAATATTAAAAATAATTAAGAGTAAACAAAGCAGAGCAAATAAAATATTGGGGACCCAAAAAGTATCACCGTCATGAAAATTAAGTAACTATTCCAGACTACCCTGACTATGAACATAACATAAATAATAATTTAAATATGTAATTTTTAACTCTATATTTTATTCATTCTCTTTCTTTTCATACAGAAAACAAACTTAATTTCTAAAATATTTCTACTTCTCAATCAACCAAGAAAAGTGGAATATTTGATTGAAACAATCGATATTACATACATATGTATGTATATTTCTTATCTGAACTTAATCGAATACATCTTACGAGTCCTGTAATCTATTAATGCATTTAACTCACAAATATCAAAATAAAAGGTAGGAACATTACAAATTTTACATACTTGCACGTTATTTTGAATTTTTTATTTGATTCCACTTATTTTCAACAATGGATTATGTAACATATTCTTTGGGTGGAATTGTTTCACTTTCACTTAAATCTTAAGTGAAATATAAAGTACGTTACAAGTAGTAGTTTACTTTTTTTATTCATTATTTATTTATTTATTCTTTCTTTTGTTCTTTCTTTAAAAACGAAGTTTTGTATTCACAAACAAAAAACAAATTAAATTTATTTTTAACACAAAAAATATATTAATTTTCATTGTTTTTGTCTCTTATATTTTCTTTCATTAATTCAACTTGAATTAACTAAAAAATAACAACAAAATATCAAAATTGTTAATGCTATTGTTAACTGTCGTCGCCATTATTAAAAATTTTTTAACAAAAAACATCAACAAAAAATCAATGATATCAAACTGAATATTCACCATTCACAAAAACGTTTTCGTTTTTAATTTAACGTCCAACTGAACACCAACTATCGATTATCTAATAAATGACTTCTTCTAGATATATGACAAAAAAAGTAGCTATTGTCCTTTTAGGATTTGGTTGGGTAGTTGGCATAACATTTGCAACAATTCCATTGATCTGGAATAATTGGGATACAGCAACACAATGTGAATTTGATGAAATTTTTAAACCATGGTATATGGCTGGTGTAATAACCCCTGGTTTTTCAATGGTATGGCTATGTATGTTAATTGTGTATTTAAGGATATGGCGAGAGGCAACAAAACATGCAAAACAATTACGTTCGTCATTTACTGGTTTACATGAAACTCCATCTGATTCAAAATCTGTACAGGTGAGTTACATAACTTTATGTAAATATAAACGTTTGTAAAATATTTTTCTTTAATTATTGTAGTTACAAAATTTAATTTTGTTTATTTTTTGGGCAAAAAAAAAAATTACAAATCCTTTGTTTATTTTTATTTTTAAGAAAAATTCGTCATAAATTCAAATAATAAAATATCATTGGGTCTCTGTACGATGATGTTTTCAATGTCTGTTAGCTTTTGCCGTTCTTTCCTCATACACTTTTCGATCTACAAACATAAGAGCTTTTTGAAATAAGAACTTTACGTGTTACTAAAAAAAATACCAAAACTTTTGGTATTGCTACTAATTAATACACAGGCTACAAATATTTCAAGCTTTGACTGTTATTAAAAAATACCAATGTACACTCGAGCAATCGAGCGGCAGTAAAACAACAGGCAGCTAAAATACCAATGTACAGAGACACATTGGAAAATATGAAGAAAGAAATTAAAAATGACTTAATTATCAGCCCATTTGTTTCCATAACGGTTTCTTTTTTTAAGTCATTAATTTTAAACTTTTAAGTTTGTTGATACCTAATTTAGAGCGGATGTTTTTTAATCTAAAGCTGAAAAAGCGGTTTATAGTCTCAAATTTTATTTTGGATCGGATTCATTAATAATGTTACGAATACTAAAACTTGGTTGTGATGTTTTTTTCACAGCAACAAATAATATGACAATACAATGTCACACAAAGTTACTCTTTATTACGCAAATTTACATCGCAATTACATCGCAAATAAACTATAAGTGCAACTTCAAGTGATCGAATTTGATCTAGTTCACACTTGTGATTGTGTTCACTTAATATAGATGACACTTTTGATAAGTCATCTTACGATATTATGGTGTCAACAGCGTGTGTCGCTTTTTTCTCTTTGGAAAAAAAGTCGCAATTCGCTACCGCTGGTCTTTTTAGTTGCGACTTTTTTCTCTTTCGTAGACTTTTAAAGTCGTTCGTTATTTTGTGAACGACTTTCTTTGCGTGGTGTAATATAATTTATAAAAATGAAACATTTGGAAAAAAAATAAATAAAAATATTTAGATTATATTTAAATTTAAGATTAAATAATAAAATATACTTTCAGAAAAATATTTAGTAACAAAACACAGTTATAAAAACTGTGTGTTAAATGGAAAAAATTAAAAGAAACCCGCGGTAGCGTGACTTTTTTTAGCGACTTTTGAAAGTCAGACTGACTTAAGTCACGATGATTCCCGTAGTTGACATCTATATTTAACTGGATTTAATTACAATGCAAATATTTATTACAAAAATAAAAACTTAAAAAATAAAACAATGAGAAAGAAGTAAAAGAAAAAACGTTATTTTTTATAACAAATGAATGAAAATACAAAATCACACATTATATGAGCTTACTGTATTCTGTCGCTTTTAAATATCAATCTATTTGAAATTTTAAATATCAAAAATATTTATTCAATTATTTATAATATATAGTAATGGCTTACGATATACGTCACGCCTAAAAGTATGCTAATTAATACTGTATATTATTAATACTGCATACAAAAAGACCACTACCGCCACCTATGGAATGATAGTGGATTTCACACAAGAATGTGAAGAATTTAAATTATTTTTAGAATTCAAAGAACCCACTATCGTCCCAAAATAATGTTGTCTGGTGAAAGCCAAAATGTCAAAAAGACAATGTCGACAGGCAAAAGCCTATAAAAGGACGCTCCACAAGCCAAACTCTCTCTTTTTTTCCTCGAATAACGAATAAAGAACAACGCATAAATAAAGGTGTTATTACTGGCGCAGTCGGTAGGATGATTGAGTACACGCGGAAAAAGTTTTTCCTCGTGGTTAATTTTAATTATTAAACTCAAAGAACCTCAAAAATAAAAAAAAAATAAAAAAATAAAAAACTAATATGTTTTAATAGTGCTACTATTTAAAATTTTTTAATAAATTACCATAAAGTAATATGATAATAATAAAATATAATATAAAATAAGAAAAAGTGAGCCACAAGAAAAATCTAATAAAACAATTCTAATAAAAAATAAAGCTTTTGGTTACGAAACAAATTAAATAAAATAAATAAAAAAAAAAAATCTAATATTACATACTTTACTTTGGGACAAAATCAAATAATAATAAGCTCCATAATGATACTTACAAAAAAAAAAAAAAAAAAAATAACTGCAATAATAAAGATAAAGATGAAAATAAATGTTTTTTCGAAGATACTTCAACTATTCTCCAGCTCAACACGTTGACTCTAAGAGGCAATTGTTTCCTAGTATTAGAACTTATGGAATTACTAATGTAAGTACTAATAACAATAAGATTTTAAGAAATAATTATATAAACAATAGTATATAAATGGAATAAAAACAAAAAAACAAAATTCGCAAAATTTCAACAAAAATGGTAATAACAGTAACAATAATAATAATAATAATAAAAATGGTGAAAACAATAATTGTAATACTAATAATAACAATAATATAATAATGATGATAATAATCATAATAATGTTCGATCAAGAACAAAATCATTAGCACAACATAATAATAATAATATACAATCAGCAAATTGTAGCAATAGCGTGCGACGAAAAAAAATTTCTAATATGGATGGACGTAATATGAGAAATAAATCTCAGAATTTGTAACAACAAAATGAACAAAAATATTAGTGGTCAAATATTACAAAAACAACGAAGCTGTTTCCAAAATTAATAAAAGTTCTATTATTAATAATTAACAAATTATTTATCATAATTTTCTTTTTAATATTTAGTGTAACACTCAACAAAGACAATTTATGAAATTAAAACAACAACATGAACAATAAAAAAAAAAAAACCAAATAAATTCACAACATAATGTTACTGATAATATGAAATTCAATCCAAATTTTGATTCATAGACCAATTTATTCATTTACGAAAAATTTTATTGCTAATATTTTTTGTTGAATAAGTAAGGTAGAAGTAATAATAACAAAATAATAATATTTTTAAAAAAAACACTAAATGTTGGAGCAAACAGGGAATAATACGCGTAAGTAAATCACCCTATTCATCACCAATTTGAAAATTAAATTAGGTAGGTGACAAAATATTACCACTCTGGAATACGCAAAAGGATTCCACCAGGTAGAAATTGAAGATTACCACTCTGGAATCCGCAAAAGCGTTCCACCAGGTAGAAATAGAAGATCACCACTCTGGAGTCCGCAAAAGGATTCCACCAGGTAGAAATTGAAGATTACCACTCTGGAATCCGCAAAAGCGTTCCACCAGGTAGAAATAGAAGATTACCACTCTGGAATCCGCAAAAGCGTTCCAACAGGTAGAAATAGAAGATGACATCAAAAAGACGCAAGAACAAAAATAGTCAGGCTAACTACTATGTATATAAAAAAATAAAATAAATATTAATGATCCGAATTATATTGAAAGTTTCGAAAATTTGAAAACTTTCTTCGGAACCATTACATAAATTTCAAGATTTTAGTAAAACTCCAGAAATACCGATCGTAATTAATAAAGTGAATTACGTTCTAAAAGATATGGTTAATAGGTCCGCATTGAAGGAAACAATATTACAAGAGCACACCAAAAATAATCACAAGGGTATTAACGAAGTGTATTTGGAATTAAAAGCTCATGTATATTATCCTAACAGCAAAATACGAGAGAAAACCTATTAAATTACCATACCGCACTACAGAAACACCAACATCAAAAAAACGAAACAACCTTATTTTAAGTACGTACATAATGGTACATATACACAAAAATAAAATAAAGAAAAAACTCACCTCATATTGCATCAAATTAATTAAATAGATAAATGAAATTAAAAAACTAAATAGATAACTTATAATTATATTATATTAAATAAATTTTTTTTCTTTCACCAAAATTAGATTACATAAAATATATGAAATTATATCCTTTAAGAGACATTTTTTGTAACACTTTAAATTAAAACTTTTTAAATCCTATTTTATCTACTTTTGTTACATTAAATTAATTATTTGATATTATTAAACTTTACAGGTTTGAGATAACACAAATTTTAATATTTTATTAGTTCAAAAAAAATTATATTTGTTTTTTAATAAAAAAAAATTAAACTATAATACAAAAAATAAAGCCAAATAAAAAGTACACACTTCCTTTAATATTTCCAATATTATTGTTGAAGATGAAACTTTTTAAATATTTAAACACGGAATTAAATTTTTCTCGACACGATTTTGAATAAATGTAATATTAAACTAAATTTAATTTTGAATTTGAACAGCTATACATAAATATAAAAAAAAAAAAAAAAAAAATGTTTTTATTACTTACTCTAAATAATTTGGTCACTAAAACAGCTGACCTAAATTAAAAGTTAATCTAAATCTAATTTTAATATTTGCAATAAATAAATAAAAGGTCAATAACGGTAGTACATATAATATAAACCAAATTTCATTAAAAGAAACAATAAGAATTGACAGGTGATGTACTTTATGGTATCATTATTCATTATGAAAAAAAAAAAATTATTATTTGATTTCATTTAAATAAGTTTACGTTAAATATAATAAATATTACAGCGATATGCAACCTTTTTTTAACGACAACCGTACACATAAATAAATACAAAATAATGTAATGAAACTTGCATTCATCTTAAATTTAAATGTAAGAATAATAAAATTATTTATAAAAATAGAATAAGAAATAATAATGTGAAATTAAAATTTATAGTAAATTTATAAAATAATTACAAAATTTAGGCTTAAGATAATATTATGTACAATAAAAATTGTATAAATTTTGTTTAAGATAGATTCTCCGGAGGAAAATCTTAAGGAAGGAGGAGTAATGGCTTACGATATACGTCACGCCTAAAAGTATGCAGTATTAATGATTGCAACATATTATTAATACTGCATACAAAAAGACCACTACCGCCACCTATGGAATGATAGTGGATTTCACACAAGAATGTGAAGAATTTAAATTATTTTTAGAATTCAAAGAACCCACTATCGTCCCAAAATAATGTTGTCTGGTGAAAGCCAAAATGTCAAAAAGACAATGTCGACAGGCAAAAGCCTATAAAAGGACGCTCCACAAGCCAAACTCTCTCTTTTTTTCCTCGAATAACGAATAAAGAACAACGCATAAATAAAGGTGTTATTACTATATATATTTAAATTTTGAGGTAATTCGATTTAAATATTAATTTAATTAAACAGATTCAAAAACCAATAGAAAATTATAAAATATGAAATTAATAATTTAATAATAATTAAAAATTTTAATCAAAAATCCATCTTATATAAATAGCAAAATGTAATATTTTATGTTGAATTCGTTTCTCAAAAATATGTTGACCACATTCTATATTTTGAATTTTTTGCGTTAATTTCACGAAAAAATGTTGAACTAAAAAAAAATTCGTGTTCGTTCCTAAAAAATTCTACATTTAAATATAGCATTTCCTGACTTTGAATTTTCAAAAAACCAAAGAAATATCAAATGTCAAAATTTTAAGTAGAGACTGACAAGTAAAACCTTGATAAAAATGTAAAAAAATGCAGTAATAACATCCTGGGATAAATTTCATTAAATCGCACTTCGCAGCTTTTGGATACTACTTCTTCATCTTCATATGATTAAGCAATTTTTATTAACAAAAACAAAGTTAAATAGAAAAGCAGTGTAGAAGCAGGAAATAAAAATGTAGAAAAATTCAAAACAAAATAAAAGAGCATGGAAAGAAATTATTGAATTTATTACAGTAATAATCAGAAGCTTTCGTAAACATTTTTTTTATGCTATTGACAGTAACTTAGGTAGAATCACCTTTTCGTGCTTAATTAAGTATGGAACTTACAATATTTACAATATTTCGAGCATTTATTTATCAAATTACTGGTTCATTAACTATGGAAAACTACTGCTATTGTCAGGAACTAAGCCTTTTCTAATAAAATAGCTCTATTTTATTTAGTTTGTTACCAGATTATACTCTATTATTTTTTGTAATTTATTTTATCTCAATGACAAAGGGTACTGAATCGTCCAAAAACCCATAAAGCATTTTTTATTATTATCGGCAGTCGAACTTGGAATCTTTCGTTTGAAAGGGCGCTCTACCTATTGCGCCATCTAGCGTGTAAATATTACGGTAAAATTTTTTTAATCGTACTACTTGAAAATTATTATATAAGAGTCACCATACTTTAACCTCTCTTATGAAAAGCGAAAACACTCTAATTGCTCTTAAAAATTTGGGAAGAAAATTAACATTTTGCAAAATGTTTTTGAATTTTTTTGTACCCTAAATGGCCAGATAAAAAATTTATTGTTTGTATTTTGTTGTTTCTTCCTTCAAAAAAACATTTAAAGGCTTACACAATTTTAAAATGATTTTTTTTGCATCGCTTAATTTTGTCATTACTTTTGAAGATACCAAATATATTTTCCAACATAATTTTGTGATTATAGTCGCGTTTAAAGTTTTCAAACAAATAAGGATTTGCATGGTCTAATGTAGGTTTCTTACTACAAAACAGAACATAAAACTAGTTTTAATGAAATTTTTTTAAACTGGTATAATTTGATAAAGAAAACATGAACTTCTTATACCTACACTCGTCGGTTCCATGCAACATTGCGACCTAGAAAGGTCTATTGTGAATTTGTGTATAATTTTCAAATACGTTTGAGTTTGTAATTTCGTTTAAAAGTTATAGTATGTTATATATATATATTGTTTTTTGGCAGTAATTTTTGTAAACTCACGCAAATTGAAAGTAATTAGCACTCTAACCTGGCACATATACATGGTAATAATTTATTTAATAGGAATTTCAATAATTTGAACTATAGAATGATACAAACTACACAAAACTAATAATCAAAATAGTTTTCAAACAAATATGAAAAAAATAGAACTAATAACAATCCTGAATCAGCCGATATTTCTTTTACTGAACACGAAATTTTCGTGCCCCGAACAAAGTAATTGCCATATGTAGCAAAAACACCTACAAAGACCTTAAGAATATTAATGGACCCTGGAGCGGAACTCCCATTATTGACCCAGATTTATTTCAACCTAAATGGTTGATAAATTATTATTATTTTTTTGTTTTTACAAAATGAAATATTATACCATTTTACATCCGTTTAAAATTTCATTCTCTTTTGTCCAAAATAATTTTTGATTTTTTTTTAAATTATTTTGTTATTTATAAATTGTTATTATGTTAAAATCTATTAAACTCTATTAAATTTTTTGTACTATAACTAACACATTGCATAACACTTATTTTGTTTTATAGAATATTTATTATAATCATACACCAGCATTTTTTTATAATCAGAAATTATATATAACGAATATATTCCTTCGCGTCTTTTATACCATGATGTAGACAAAGCACCTGCTGTAGTAACGCTAATCAGACCTGTTTGATTTCTTCACAAAAGTTTTTATGAAAAATTTAACAGGTGCCTGGAACCTATTCGGGTAAAATATTTTGAGAATACTGCAAAAAACCATACAGGACAAAAACCGTTGCGGTTGATTTAAAATTCTAGTCAGAGTTATTGTAAGAATTCCAGCAAAATATATGTACAACTTTTCAACTAAAAAATTATTATTTATTATTATTTATCATAATTTAAAGTTCTAATAAATAACAATAATAAACTTTCAACACAAAAATTAATGATTTTAATTTTTTTTGAATTAATGTATGTACATACAATATACATGTGTATGCATGTATTTCTGCTACGTTAACACTTTCAATTAGACTTGTTCAGTAAACTGTTCTAGAATTCTGTTTTGTGTTCAATAGTTTCTTTTCAACTTAATTGAACTTGTTTGTGCAAAAGAATTCTGATCGGTGTTCAGTTTTGGACAATCCAGTTCTAAATTAATCTTTTTTTTAAATTTTGACAGTTAAACAAAGAAGTTTGTGAGTAAACTAGAATTAGAGCAAAAATCAAAGCAAAGAGCAAAGTTCAAAAAGGATAAAAAAGTTGAGTATTGCTCATATATTGTTTTTATGGCGACAATGACTGATAAAAATCGTTTGCAGAAATTACAAAACAAAGCTATAAGAATAATATGTACTTAAAGTTAATAGATATACTTCCATAAAATTTATGTTAAAGAAATTAAATTGGCTTAGCATTAATCAAAGAACTATTATGAATGTATTAATTATTGTTTTTAAAATGAAGTATAAAATATACCCAGAATATTTGAGTTGTAGATTAGTTTATGCAGGGGAATTACATGATTATTATTTATGAAATAATTATAATTTCAGACTAGATTTTATCAGAAATGAAAAACAAAAAATATGTTGATGTATAATGGTATTAAATTGTTTAGTGAATTACCAAATGAAATAGTTAATGAAATAGATTTAGTAAGATTTAAAAAAAAATTGTTGAATATGTATTTTAAATATGTATTATGTATATAAAAATAGTTTAGAATTAAATAAATAAATGAAATGAAATGAAAAAAAGGTTGTTCAGTAGATTTTTCTGTTTTAAAGAGTCCGAAAATTTTTGGCACTTAATTGTTTCTGTCCAAAGCAATTCGGTCTAATTCTGTTCTAATTCTACTGAACAAACTTATTTAACAATAATTGTTATATGTAATAAATAACAAAGCGTTCTTAGCGCCGAGTTTATCTTCAGCATAAGTCAATTACTAGATTTCCATATTCGAAAAATTTTCTGTCGCAGTCGATTTCAAACCATCAACTGTGGACTTTGCTAAATCAATTTTTTCTCATCCGCAGCAAAGTTAAAATTTGTTTAACTTGTCTCTAACAAATTTAACTTATATGCATGTATGTACATACAAAGAAATTTGTTTTAAGAGGTGTTTTTGTTTTAGTTATTTTCACCCCTGAAGTATTAGTTTCAAATTATTGTGAGAATAAGGCTGAATGAAATAAATGTGTATTGTAAATTGTTTTCATAAAAAAAAAAATCCAAACATGTTTCAAAAGATACATGCTGCCACCCCTGTATTGTGATAAGCGATAGTCACAGTTGCGTTAGTCAAAGATGCACTAAAATTTTTTGGTATTCTGTAACGCGATCACTTGAATAATTTCAGAAAACGCCAATATTTTAACTTAAACATAAAAAATATAACATAAATATTTAAAAACTTTAAAAATGCTTGAAACAACTAAAACTTTTTTTTATTTTTATCATGAGTGACACCAAATTAGCTGTCACCCTAAAATCACAAAAAAAGCAACTGTCACTGTGATAATGACCATATATATAGAATACCAATTATAGATCTCCAATGCCTCTATATCTTCTAGCCTGGCCTAAGAATAGTGTAATACTTATTATATACAAAATTATAATTTTTATTTTTTTCTATCTTTCAATTTTTCTATGAAATGTATTTTATAGTTAACAATCAGTGTTAATAACAATAATATATATTGAAAATTTCAATAATTTGAAATTGATATTTAGTTAAACATTCAATAATAGAGTCAATGGTAGAATCACAGAATCTAGAAAAAATTATAAAAATAATAGTAATAAAAGAATAAAATTTATTAGTTATGCATTACAAATCGTGAACTGTCTACAGAATACCGTTTCCTTTTTTATCAGAACTTGGTTGAAAATAATATTTCTATTTCAATTTTGGTATTTTTATTTTTTGAAGAAATAAAACAGGCAATAATTCATTTTTGTTCTTTTTTTGTAAGGAGATATATGTAAAAATGTAAATGAAGTATATTTATAAAATAGTAAACATCTTTTAAACAGTTCTTGTTTTACATATGAATCAAGGACTTTTTTTTAAAACTGGTTAAACGAGTTTAAGTTGCATGGGTTACACTGTATAGAAAAATAAACCAAAATTAAAGTCAGAAGTCAGAGTTCAAATTTATAAAATATAAATTTAATATCCACACCATCAATGAGTATCTATATTCACAGTTCATATACCACCAACCACAATAATTTATAAAAAAAAATGCCAACACATTTAAATAGCTTTAAATAGACATTGTATGGTAGATAATAGATGTATGTCGTGACAGAAATTAATGATAATACGAATTTTACTCGGTAGACAACAACACAGTGCATACAAAAACAACAAATATGTTTCAGAATTAACTATACTAATTTTTTCAATAATATCTCTAGTACAATGTTGTAGTAAACTTCATATTTGAAATTATGAAAAAATATAAATAAGGTCGTTCATTTCTCTTCCACACATAGTTTTCTCTTCTTTTCTCTTTCTTTCGCAAAAGAATATAAATATTTCAATACAAAACAAATTAATAATAAAATTCAATTTTCCATTATTGCATTGTATTGTTTTGATTTACAATGTTATATCACATAATATATTATGATCTATACCAGAAATAATTTGGGTATCCTTTTACTTTGCGTTTGTTAAAACAGCTGTATTTGTTTAGTCAAAGTTAACACATTTTAAAAAAACGAATGAAATCGTATATGTTTTGTTGCTGAATTATTTCTAGTCAACCAAACAACAAAAACTATATTGAAATGAAAATAAATAAAATGTTGCTATTTTATTATAATCATATTATAAGCATAGAAACATGTTACTATAAATCGAAGATCTTCCCAACATTGTTATTTTTCTTTGTTCTGCTGCGACATCTTATAGTTTATATTATTTTTGCTATACCACAATTGGTTTTTGAAAAATTCCTGATAAATGCTAGCAGTTTTATGGCTAGCTAGCAACCCGAACCAATTTAAATTTTCGAAATCAGTAACAGTCGAATCTCTTTATTTACGAAAGAGTATATAAGTGTAAGTTTTTACGTCTGTAGCACAATTGGTTTTCGAAATATTCCTGAGACGTACTAGGAGTTGTACGGCAGCAACCCGAACCTATCTTTTGATAGCTTTGTAAAATACCGTGTCCGATTCCTTTTTTGATCATGAGTAACTGTGCAAAATTTCAGAACTCTATCTTTAAACTCTATTTTTTAAATAAAATTATTTTTATTCTTTTTGCGTTTGGTTTTAATATTAAAAAACAAGTTCCAACCTATCTACCTATGAGCTATTTTGTCCCGCACTTCCTGTTTTTTGCAATAATTTTTTTTATTTTCATAAAAAAAAAACACAAAATTCAATTAATAGGTAGACGGTGTCTACGGCATCTTATTATGTGTATAGTTTTTTTTTTATTATTTTTCTTTGATGGTCAATGACTATATATGGATTTGTATACATATCTATATATTGTATACATATCTATATATTGTGTATAGTTTTTTTTTTATTATTTTTCTTTGATGGTCAATGACTATATATGTATTTGTATTTGTATCTATATATTGTATATATAGTCATTTGCTTTTGTACTTGATATGTTTTTTTTTTCTAATGAACATGCAAAAGCGAAACTGAATTTTTTTGTACCTGGTAGAAGAGTGATAATAAATATCATTTACTGAGGATAATTTTACAATTGGGGTTTTTGGAAACATGGATGGTTGCTACTTTATCGTGAGAAGTGTATGTCAGTACGTAAATTACTGTTCTTTTAAAAACTTTAAATTTGACTTCAACTTGAATTATAATTATTCAACAGAGGCCCCTAGTAAGAATATAGTACATAGTTAGTTTGAGTACCGGTGTTTTAACGGCGCGGCGAAACGTCCATTATATTATTACCAAATTTAATTTAATTTATAGAATATGCTGTAGGCTATGGATGAAACATTATTAAAATTGATGATGGTGTAATAACCGAAATCGATTAAGAATATTTAATAAAATTGTGAAACAGACCTAGAGTTTTAATATTTATTTAATTTAATTTAAAATTTTATTTCATTGGATTATGAAAGTAGGTATATGATGTAGCATTATGATGACATATTCACTTTACATTGTTATTGGTGCTTTGAGTCAATAATTAAAGTAGTAATGTGTGAGACATATTGCGTAATTAAGAGACAACGACAAAATACTGTTAGATTAAAGAATCTAAATTTTTGTTAGATAATATAATAGTATATCTTCTTTTTCGAAATTACTTGAAGTTAGGTAGATATCTTATTTAACAATTTGAGGGTATTTATTCTCAATTAGTTAAACTTCTTTATTAGCAAAGGTAGGTATTAATTTATTTTTATTATTGTTTTTACTTCTTTTATGTCTGAAGTAGGATTGAAGCATTTTTGATTAGTATCTCTACAATACAGCGATGTATACAATAAAATTAATCTTTTCTAGAAGAAGATAAGAACTGTCATTACTCATTACTCATGAATTACCTATAACAAAATTTGTTAGCTATGAATTGTGTTGAACATTTTTTCAATTTCAAATTGACCGGATGAACCAGCGAATATTTTGTATTTTATGTCAATCAAGCGAAGCAATTTTTAAAAATAAAAAACTGTTTTATGTTATTTTATATACTTTTACATTTTGATTAAAAATTCTACAAATTAAGAAAAAAGAATAAAAAAAAATAAAAATTATTAATTTATTTTTTCAGGTGGTTTTATTCATATTGGGTTGCTTTTCATTTTGTTGGCTACCATATTTTATAATTGCATGTGTACAAATATTCAAATATGTTGATAAAAGTACACCAATGTTATATAAAGCAGCATTTTCACTTGCAATGGCTAATTCAGGTGTGAATCCAATTATATATGCATGGAAAAATACTGGTTTTCGTCGTGCATTCGCAAGATTATTACGTTGCCAAAGTCCTGATTACAATGATGCTAGTCAGCATAGTATAAGATCATTAAATAAACGACGTAAAAGTTCTGTATCACAACATCAACAACAATCGAATCAACAAAAATTTGATAATATTATATCTACATCAGATTCATCATTAAAAATTAGAATAAATGAAGCAGCAACAACATTAACTACATCATCATTACACAATCAAAATCCTCCATTATCATCTATTGCATCTAGTACAATTGCCGGTAATGGAATAAATTTACATAAAAATACTCCGCCGAAAAACTTTTTTTCATTAAAATCATCATCAAATACTCCTAAAGTAAATGCAAAATCATCTTCAGGTTCTGTTATCATATCAATTAACAAATCAATTGGATCTACTCGTAAGGATAAATCTTATAATCAGAATATGATGAGAACTAGTACAATAAATTCTAATAATAATAAAGTAACAAAATTAAGTCTAAAAAGAAAAGAGAGTAGTGATAATGATAAAATATCAACACCACATGGTATTTTTCAAAGAAAAACATCATTTGGTACTGTTACAACAACAATTATAAATACATCTACAGATGATGATGATGGCGATTATGATTGTAGTAATAATCAAATTGGACATAATGTGCGTGATATAAGTAGTAATATAGATGGGAGTAATAATAGTATTAGTGGGCTTGGTCATGATAATGTCTTAATGTCAACAATTGTTTCATTAGATGCAGAAAAAACATCAACTTATACTGTTGATATAGCTGATAATGATGATTTTAAAGGCGATTCATACAACATTAAAAAAGAATATTTAGATAATAAAATACAAAATCAGAATGAACAAATCCAATCATATCAAAAGAAACCAAAAATACAACAAAATAAAAAAAAAACAAAATGTATTGCTAGCATAAGCGTTGGAGATATTAATAAAATTTCAACAACTATTGAAAATAATATTGAAAATGGGTGTAATTCAAGTGTTGGAAGTTATCGTGAAGGCTTCATTGTTCAAAAAATTCAATGCGATGGCAATGGTAATAATAAAACGAAATGTGTTTGTGAATTAGATCCAAAAGAATTAAAGCGAAAATTATATAAATTACATGAATGGAGTAGTAATAGTAGTATCACTAGTAGCAATAGCAGGGGTAGTATTACTTCAAATTTTCACAATAACTGTCATAACAAATGGTGTCGTTGTTGTAGAAGCATTCAAGTGCAAATTTAAAAACAATTAATTCTAATAAAAAAATGATTCTAAATATAATTGAAACTCCAATTGACGTTTCTAGTTCAAATATTGAAAAAAACTTACAATAAACTAAAATCTTTATAAATAATAAAGTAACCGATGAAAGTCAAAAATCAAAAAATTGTGGTGGTGATAAAATTGTAAATGAACAAAACTTAAATAGAAAAAATTATTAAAAAATGTAATTAATAAAATGTAATTAATTGTAAAAATTTAAATGTTGCTGTAAAAATAATATTATTGTATAAATTTCATATATGTAAATATTTTCTATATAACATATATATATATATGTATAATATATATAATAAATATGATGTTTGAAATTATTAATGACAGTTGAAGTAGTGAACACTTTTTTTTTCTCTTTTTTGAAAATTTTTGTTCACTCTCAATTTTTTTTATTTAACCTATTAAATCATAGAATTTAAAAAAACTATCAAAATTTAAAAAAACAAAACAACAGAAAAAGTTATCCGAAAATGTTTTCAAAAAAATTCAGAACAAAAGTTAACAATATTAGAGCAAGATTCAATATATAATTTTGTGTTTTATCTTATAGTAGTTCTAGATGCCCAACATCCACCACTAGTTTTATTTTTTACATTTTAGGGGGCTAGTTTTGTTTCGATAAAAGTATATTTTAAAAATTTTTTAGTTTTACATTATTATCTTATTTTATATTTTTTAGTTTTAAATGAAACCTATAGGTATTATAATTTCAGAAAGAGTAAAAAGTGTAAACTCTCCTGTCTATAACACAATTGGTTTTTGAAAAATTCCTGATAGGTACTAGCAGTGTTATGGCACTAACCCGAATCAGTCCACATTTTCGAATTCGGTAACAGTCGTATTTCTTTATTTGCGAAAGAGTATCTAAGTGTAAATTTTGATGCCTGTAAAACAATTGGTTTTCGAAATATTCCCGAGACGTGCTACGATTTGCGCGGCAACAACCGAAACCAGTCCAAATTTTCGAAATCGGTAACAGTCGAATTTCTTTATTTGTGAAAGAGTATCTCAGTGTAAGTTTACCTATTTGTAACACAATTGGTTTTTGAAATATACCTGGGACGTGCTAGGAGTTGTACGGCAGCAACCCGAACTATTCCAAGTTTTCGAAATCGGTAACGGTTGAATTTCTTTATTTGTGAAAGAGTATATAAGTGTAAGTTTTCACGCCTGTAACACAATTGGTTTTCGAAATATTCCCGAGACGTGCTACGATTTGCGCGGCAACAACCGAAACCAGTCCAAATTTTCGAAATCGGTAACAGTCGAATTTCTTTATTTGTGAAAGAGTATCTCAGTGTAAATTTTCATGTCTGTAAAACTATTGGGTTTTGGAATATTCCTCAGACGTGCTAGGAGTTATACGGCAGCAACCCGAACCTGTCATTTGATGGCTTTGTAAAGTATCGTGTCCGATTCCTTTTTAGATCATGAGTAACTGTGCAAAATTTCAGAACTCTATCTTTAAATTTTTTAAACAAAATAATTTTTTTTCTTTTTGCGTTTGGTTTTAATATTTAAAAAAAAACCTACCACGTAAACCTACATATAAATAAATAAACCTACAAATAGATACTGGCTAGTTAATATAAAAGTATATAATGTATAATAATGTAATGTATTATTATAATGTATATTAATGTAATTGATGTAAAATAAATATTAAGTATTTATGCTTGACATAAATGACATGACAATCATGTAATTTGGAATAATTTAATCTTTATTTGAATTTTATCATAAAGGAAATACGATATAGAGAAACTACACAGAACAAATATTTTCACGATTTTTTTTAGCTTGAAATTTTTTTAAGAATACCCCATACACAGTAGGACCTACATAAAATCACATTAAAATTTTGTAATACGTCATTTTAACATCTTCGTTAACAGAAACTCATACAAAATATTGAACTAAAAAATTTTCTTTTATGCAAGTTCGACCGTTTAGATTCTAGCTGTCATATAGAGAGAATCATTAAAATGATTTTAATTCTTGTTTTTTTTTTGTTTTTGCTTTTATATATTATATATAATTTAGTAGTGGCAATAAGGTAAGGTTGTGTATGTCATATCAAATACACGCTTGTTGGGTAGAGGTAGAGTATATCAATAATATAAAATGCATAGAGTCGGAACAAAATTTCAGAAGACAAAATTACATATTTAAATTTTTATAAAAAATTTAGAATTATTTGGTTTTGTAATAAAGGCACTTTTTTTCTTAAAAAAAAGTAAAAATACTAAGGTGGTTATGATGAAATCCCCGGCGGGTTGGGGTACGAAATATCCGCAGTGAGGCATGCTTGTGGTAAAAGTCCACTAAAATCCTAGAAAAATCCAGAAGCGACTGACCCAGAATGGGCGGCTTTCTGGTCTGCGACTGATCCCAGAGGGACGGCAGGAATAAAAGGTACCGCCTTGTACAAGCGAAATATTATCCTTAGACTAGGAGATGGAACTCCGAATTAAAACAAAAACAAAACAAGTATGCAATGAATAAAACTCAAGGATTGTATACCCCAGGTGGTAATCCAGATCTTCTGGAAAATCCACCCTCTTTCGAGGCAGGTCTCACGGATTCTGGGGGAGACCACTTATTGCAAAACTACGAAAGCAGAGCTGCTGGGGTCCAGAGAACACCTCCAGCAGGGTCTCCAAAGATTTACGAAAACATGTCCAAAAAGACAGCTATAGAAAACCCGACGAGGGTAATAATAACGAAAAGGCACTTGAGGCAAAAAATAATCAACTTAATGCCAGAGTTACAGAATTAAAAAACTTAAAAATCTTATGCAGGGGATTGAAAAATGAACTCTGCATAATTAAAGAAGAAAATGAGAAACTAAAAAATTCACAAAATATGTCTACTAAAGGAGTAGTACTAAAAACTGCTGAAGAATTTTATACAGATGAAGAAGAACTAGCTCGAGAAACCGACTGGATCATTAAAACAAAAAGAATCTGTAAAAAAAGAAAAGCAGAAAAATCACCTACTTTAAGCCCAGAAAATGTTGCGAACAAAGTAGAGAAAAATGTGCAAATAAATGAAGTTGCCAAAAGTAAAAGAAAAGGTAAACCTCCTCCAGTAATACTTAGTAATGTAGTGGAATACCCCCAAATAAGTAAAAAATTAAAAGAAACCTATATTAAATATAAAGTTTATATGCTTAACAATAAGCAACTAAAAATTAATGTTGAAGAAGAAAAAGAATATAGAGAGTTGACTATGGCAATAAATGAAGCCAATATTGAATAGCACACTTATGAAAATAACAGCACCAGACCTATTGAAGTAATGAAAAATGAATTGAAAGATAGAGGCTTCAAGATTCTAGAAGTCACAAATAAAATAATAAAGAAAAGGGAAAACAACAAAGAATTTACGGTACGTCTTCCTCTCTTTATGCTAACATTCGAAAACTCTGAAGATATAAACAAAATATTCAAAATTGAATTTATCCAGCACATGAGGGTTAAAATGGAGGCTATTCGTAAAGCGACTACCATTCCTCAATGTAAGAGATGCCAAAGATTTGGCCATACACAAAAGTTTTGCCAGCGTCTAGCTCAGTGTGTTAAATGTGCTGGTCTCCACTTAACAATTTCGTGTAAAGAAAGAAATTTTTAAGCCTAAATGTGCTAACTGCCTTGAGGCATACCCAGCGAGTTATCGTGGTTGCCAAGTGGCTAGAGAATTGCAAAAAATAAAGAAGTAACAAAAAAATGCTCCAAAACAGACGCAACATAGGCAAGAAAAACAGAAGACAAACCTAGGCAATTTCGAACACAGAGACAGATTTGCATTGAAACTCCAGCGATACCTAAAGCTTTTACGTCGAAAAAATATTCACAGGTAATACAAAACAACCTTAGTCAAAAAAGAAACCCGAAAGAACAAGATAATGTTTCTACACAAAAGTTGACTGAAAATACCATTATGCGGATGGTGCAAAATATGATAAAAGCAATGAATGAAATCTCAACAAGACTATGCACATTAGAAAACAAACATAATGAAACATATATGTATACACCAAAAAATAAATCCGCAAGACATGGTTAAGAACGCACTTCGAAATACCATTCTGAACAAGAAAAATAATTTGGAAATTCTATTGAGAACAGAAAATATTCATGTATGTCTCTTGACAGAAACACATATGACAGATAAGTCATCGCTTAAAATAAATGACTATACATGCTACAGTGAAAACCATCCAAGTAATTCACCCAGAGGTGGTAGCTCAATTTTAATAAAGAAAGATATTAGGCACCACGAGGAACTTAGTCTAGAAATAGATGAATTCCAACTATAAAAAGAAAAAGGCTGCATTTACCAATCTATCGGTAAGCCAACCTATTGGCCCACTGATAGAAATAAAACTCCTGATCTGCTTGATTTTTATATAACAAAAAAATTCACCCAATTATATTACGCTAGAAGATAACCATGATTTGGACTCAGATCACTCTGCAGTCATACTAAATCTATATGAAAAGGTTATTAAGAAACAGTCGAAACCTCTACTAACGAACAAGACAACTGACTGGGCTAGCTTTAAACAAGAAATAGAAAACAAAATTAAGATCCAAATGTGGTATAGATTCTGAAGTAGAAAAATTTATTAAAATTATTCAAAATGCTGAATGGAATAATACAAAAAATTGTGAATATGAATCTGTAGGATTCAACTTCCCCAGAGCCATAATAAATATGATAAAAGCGACAAGAAGAGCTAAACGCAGATGGCAACTATCGTGATTCGGCAGACAAAACTCTGCTAAATAGACTAACTCAGAATCTTAAATGAAAAATTAAAGATCTCAAAAATGAAAAATTTGAAAAATATATAAAAAATTTATCAGCTAAAAGAGAAAATAACTACTCGTTGTGGAAAGCAACAAAGAGTACAACAAAAAACTCGATCTCTCAAATTCCGCTAATCAGAATGGAAAATGGTGAATGGGCGAGAGAAAATAAAAATAAAATTGAAAAATTTGCAGATCTTGAGGAAATTTTTTGTCCAAATGAGACAGATTTGGATGACCTCACTGAAGAAAATAATAATTGGCAAGAAAATGTCATATCACCATTCTCACAGAGAGAAATAGTTGAACAAATTAAAAAACTGAGAGATAAGAAAGCTCCAGGTTTTGATCTAATAACATCGGAAGTCCTGAAAGAATTTCCGAAAAAAGCTAAAACAATGCTAACACGGTTATAAACGCTATAAGAATAAGGTATGTTCTGAATATGTAGAAAATAGCAGAGATATAGACCAATATCACTACTACCAGTAATATCAAAATTATTTGAAAAACTAGTATTGATTCGAATAAGTCCGATCATAGAAAATAGTAATGTGATTCCAAATTATCAAATTAGATGTAAGGTTTTAGATCTAAGCACTCGACAATCGATCAAATACATAGGATAACAGACATATTAGAAAAAGCTTTGGAAGAAAAGCAAGTATGTTCTACCATATTTCTAGATGTAGCCCAAGCTTTTGATAAAGTATGGCATCGAGGCTTAATAAATAAACTAAATAATATGTTACCTAAACAATACGTAGATATACTCTCATCATATCTAGAAAACAGACTATGCAGAATAAAACAAGACGAAGAGTATTCTACTATTAGAGATATTAAGCAAGTATGTTCTACCATATTTCTAGATGTAGCCCAACCTTTTGATAAAGTATGGCATCGAGGCTTAATAAATAAACTAAATAATATGTTACCTAAGCAATACGTAGATATACTCTCATCATGTCTAGAAAAGAGACTATTCAGAAAAAAACAAAACGAAGAGTATTCTACTATTAGAGATATTAAAACGGGTGTGCCTCAAGGTAGTATTCTGGGTCCCATACTGTATTTGCTCTACACCAATGATTTACCACAAATGGAAAATATAACTGTAGCTACATTCGCTGACGATACTGCGTTGATGACAGTAGGATCAAATATTGATGAGGCTACAAATAAATTGCAAAGAGCAAGCGACAAGCTATACCTCTGGACAAAGAAATGGAAAATTAAACTCAATGAGTTAAAATCAGTACATATAAATTTTACAAATAAAAAATTAGAAAATCAACCATCGGTAAATCTGAATGGGGTAAATATACCCAAAGAAAACATTGCTAAATACCTAGGAATGACATTAGATGTCAAACTTAGATGGAAAGAGCACGTCAAAAAGAAAAAGTTTTAGCTTGATAATAAATATAGAGAAATGTACTGGCTCTTACGTCGAAATTCAAAATTACCTATACATAACAAGATTTTGTTATATAATCAGATAATCAAGCCGATATGGTTGTACGGCATACAAATATGGGGATGTGTCAAACGAACACATGTACTTTGTATACAAAAATTCCAAAATACAGGTTGCGCAACACGGTAATTGTTCCTTGGTATGTTCGCAAGAGTGACTTGCACAGAGATCTCAAAATTCCTTGCATAGAAAATGAAATAAAAAGATATGCAACAAAGCATATAGCTCGCCTGCAGGGTTATGTTAACGTTGAAGCCACTGAACTGCTAGATAACGAAAATGATATCAGAAGGCTTAAAAGAACTGAGCCACTAGATTTAATACGATAGAATTTCGTAAACTTTTTCTTTAAGAAAATAACAATAGAAATAAATTAATGGTTAGTCGTCGGACTAGTTTTAATGGGAGGGGTGACTCATTGTGTCACAAAATGGAAGCTACGTGACTCATTGTGTCTATGAAGATTCCCACCAATCCACGCAAAAAAAAAAAAAAAAAAAAAAAATGCTGAAGTCTGTCGGCGGTATGTCGGTAATGAAATCCATTCGACTGCAAAGTCTATGCAGAAATCCAAATCAAATGTTTCGGAAAATTTTTGTTTATTTCAAAAACATTTACATAGTTTTTAAAAAACGCCGCCCTTTGACAGTTTGAGTTTTTTTTTATTTATTTCATAAAAAGTTATAATTTTTTTAATAATTACATAACGTATATACATAAATTAAAAGTAAAAGTTATAAACTTTTAATTACATATGTATATACAAATTAAAATTTAATAGTAATTTTTTGATACACATTACATTTTTTTACATTAAAAACGATAAAATATATTATTCGTTTGAAGCGCTTTTTTAATTTGAAATTCGGACGGACTTCAGCATAACCACCTAATTCTTTTATTTCTTAAACATATAAAACAAAATCATATTTTGAAAGGAACTATTAATCAACTAAAGATTTTGAAAATTTGTGCCACATTTTATATTAATTGATAAAAATTTAAACATTTAATTTTTTTAAATATGAAATTTCTTTGTCATGGAACCAAAATGCATACATTTTTAATACAAACAAAAGACAACCTACTTTAAATTGGAAATTCATAAAAAAAAAAGAGAATTAAAATTTTTTAATATAGAAATAGAATAGCCAAAAATGATGTTCATTCAAAAATAATGTTTAAAAATAATGTTCACGTTCATTGTTCATATACCTATTATGATAATGATAATAACCTACACTCTACCTGTACTATGCAGTATGAAATCAAAAAATATATCTATATTAATAGATATAATAATATATTCTTTGGTTACGAATTACGATAGGCTACGAATTACGATAGTCTGCAAAATTACTTATTTACTACAGTATGGCAGAAAACAATAACCACATTGAAGTAATTAAAAAAATATAAATTTATAATTTATTTATTTTCTCTAATATTATAATATTGCTAGTACTAGTAATATTACATTCGATAATTTAAAAGTGAAATAACTTCGATGAAATTCACAACATTTTGTCGAAGTTATTTCTTTATGAAATAACTTCAATAAATTTATTAAAATTAAAAATTAAATAAGTTCGATAATTTAGATTTATCGAAGTTATTTCACTTTTAATTTATCGAACTTATTTCATAATGAAATAACTTCGACAAAATGTTGTGAATTTTTATCCAAGTTATTTCACTTTTGATATCGAAGTTATTTCAATGGAACTTATTTCGTAGCGCCAATATTACAATAAATTAACATTTATTTTTGTTTTATTTAATTTTTCATTTTCTTTTTTATATTTCTTTTTTACATTTCAAATGTTTATAAGTTTTTTGGGACTTCAATTCGGGGTTTTCCCTTTGTTTAAAATATATATTACAACATACATATATGTATGTGCATTTGTGAAATTTTTATTTTAAGAATTTCAATTTTACAGCCACAAAATTAAAAAAATACACATTTTTTTTTCAAAAGTTATCTTTGACCTTAACTTTAACGCATCAAATAATAATACAAAAATATTTTGATTGGGAGGCTAAGGTTGATATAGGCCCTAGGCAGAGTGTACCCCTAACGTATAGCTCTGATAAAACCTAGGAAAAGCCTTCTGGTTTAACAACTACAGCTCTGTCAACAAATCCGACTCTCACCTCCCCGAAGGTAGGTAACATAGTTATCTGTCGGGTGCCTCCTGGAAACTTACTTTGTAAGGCGGACGAGAGCGGGTGAATGCGTGAACTTAGCGCAATAACTAAGTAAACCGGTTAGGCTGGATCAATCCGCGCAAACGAGGACGTATGTTTTCGACGGGCGCGAACAATCGGTTAGTTAGGCGGAGACGGAAACTCCGTCGTCAAATGACCTGGCCCTCCTGGTAGGGGGTTTGTGTGTAGTTTTATCTGCCCTACCACAATAAAATTAATGCAGTAATCAAAAATGTAATGGACAAAACAAAATATTCTATTACCCCAGGTGGCAGACCAGTTGCACTGGAAAATCCACCCTTTTCGGAGGTCGGTCCCACGGATTCTGGGGGGGACCAACTATTACATACAAAAGGAAATTTCAACAGGAGTTCGTTAACATCAAGAACACCCCCTAAATCAATAAACAAAGAGAGTAAAACAACAAGAACTCCTTTGAAAAACGTGCCAGTAGAAAAGCAAACAAGAGTCGAAAGCGTTGGCGATAACAAGATCCAACTAGACTCTGTAGGTGTAAATTTCTACAACGAATGGAAAAAAGAAGTAAAGGCACGGAAAGAAATGGAACAGATAGTGATCAGTCTACAGGATCACATTAAAGAACTAGAAAAAAAGGTTACCTTATTAGATAGAGGTAATTCACCAGCGCCAAGTAATTGCAACATCTTCAATTACTTCACGGATGAAGAAGAACTCACGAGAGAAACGGATTGGATTCTTAAAAAAACAAAAAGAGATTCCAAAAAAAGGAAAGCAGAGGGTAGCCCCGAAACTGCCCAACAGAAAAAAGAATCACCAAAAACAAAACAAGCAGCACTTGGAAACATTACTGCGGATAAAAAAGCTAAAAAAGAGGAACATAAACCACCACCTATTATGGTTCATGGGTTAGGTACCTTTGGTGAGCTAAATAATTTAATAAAGCAAACCACTAAAAATGAATGCAAGTACACATCTTACAATAATAACGTCTGGAAGATCAATGTTACTGATAGTGACACATACAGATGTATAACAAACGATTTAACATCGAAGAAAGTTCAGTGGCACTCCTATGAGGACAAATCTACCAGACCAACAAAAGTTATGGCCAGGGGATTACATCCTTCATGCGATGAAAATGAAATAGTTCAAGACCTGAGAGATAACGGTTTCCAGATACTAGAAGCCAAAAACATAATTATTAAAGATAAAATCGAAAAGAACGATGGTAGCTTTATCACTCAAAGAAGAGGATTACCATTGTTTATGTTAACATTCGATAATAGAGAAAATATAGAAAACAATTTTTCTATTAAAACAATAATGAAAATAGTCGTTAAAATTGAACCACTAAGAAAAAACAAAAAGTTAATCCCACAGTGCAAGAGATGCCAAGCTTTTGGGCATACACAAAGTTTTTGTAATAGAGACTGTGCTTGCGTTAAGTGTGGCGGTAAGCATTTCACAAAAAGCTGCATTTTAAAGTTGGGAGAAAAAGCCAAATGTATTAATTGTCGTGGTGATCATCCGGCAAACTACAGAGGATGCCCAATTGCAAAAGAACAGCAAGCCAGAAGAAACAAACAAGCAAAACTACCCCAAATTCAAAAGATTAATACTTTTGAAAATGAAAAATTTGTTGACACGAATAGAAAACCCACAGTAATAAATGCTGTACGTAATGTAAATGCTAAATCATATGCCCAAATTGTGAAAAACTCCCGTAAGGAAGATGATTACTCAGTCAAGGATATATTAAGTCTTATCCTACAGAGACTAACAAACCAAGACGAATTTATTAAAACATTATCTGACGAGATTACAACGATAAAAATCCATAGCAGAAAACCACCGCAGTCACATAAAAAATAAGCCACACCCTTAGAGTTGCTACATGGAACGCAAATGGACTCTTCCAACACATTTTAGAACTCGAAATTTTTCTGAAGGATCAAAACATAGATATATGTCTAATTTCTGAAACACACTTCACAAAGAAATTCAGTATTAAAATTCCTAATTACGTTTGTTATCATACTTCCCATCCAGATGACAAAGCAAGAGGAGGAACAGCAATACTGATAAAAGGCAACATTCAACACCATGAGGAGCAGAAAATAGAAAATGCAATGATGCAAGTTACAACAATTAACATTAAGGTCAAAAATAAGGACTTCAAAATCTCGGCTATCTATTGCCCACCAAGACACTCACCTACTAGAGTCGACTTCATAAATCTCTTTAAAATACTTGGAAACAATTTTATCATCGGAGGAGATTTCAATGCGAAACATACCCACTGGGGCTCAAGATTAACCACAACAAAAGGGAGAGAGCTATATCAAGCAGGAAGAAATCATAAGTGTGAATTTATTTCTTCCGGTGCCCCAACCTATTGGCCCACTGACCCAGCGAAAATACCTGATTTGATTGATTTCTTTATAACAAAGGGAATAAATAGAAACCACACATATGCCGTGAGCAATGATGACCTATCGTCTGACCATACTCCAGTGATCATGGTTCTAAGTGAAAAAGTTGAACACAAAAATTGCCTCCCAAGACTTACAAACAAGAAAACTGATTGGGATATGTTTAGAGAAAAACTTGAGCAATTCATTACTCTAGGATCCGTGGAATCAAGGAACCAAATTGATGCAGAAGTCGAGCAATTCATTGTAGACGTGCAGCAAGCAGCAAAGGAGAGCACGCCATGTTTTGACTCGAAACATCACTCGAGAGTGAGCTATCCTCCAGAAATAAGAGCACTGGTTATGGAGAAGAGAAGGGCACGACGAAAATGGCAATCAACGAGGTACCCAGGTGATAAAATTATATTCAATCGCTTAAATAATCAACTAAAACAGCAAATCAGAAATATAAAAAATAACTCATTTAATAAATTCTTAAACAATTTATCAGCCGATGCTTATACTGACTACTCGCTTTGGAAAGCAGCTAAACGAATAAATAGACCACAGGTGCAAGATCCACCTTTGAAAACACAGGCTAAGATTTTTGCTGACCACTTGGCAGAGGTCTTCACAGCACCAACACAAAATCTTGCAAATGAAAATATAACTCTCGAAGTTAAAATAGATGAAGCGGAAATTTCGCATGTCACTCTAAGAGAAATTAAACAAATATGCAGACACAACCTGAGTGTCAAAAAAGCACCAGGTTACGATCTCATCAATGGCCAAATCATGCGGGAATTACCAGATCTAGCTTTGTTAAAGCTACAACATATATTTAATGCATGTTTTAAGTTCACATATGTTCCGAGACAATGGAAAATTGCAGAAGTAATTGTAATACCGAAGCAAGGAAAACCGCCTTCAGAGGTAACATCATATCGACCAATATCGTTGTTACCTATTATATCAAAAATATTTGAGAAACTGCTCCTCAAAAGACTTGCCCCGATTATTGAAGAAAGAGATCTGATCCCGAACCATCAATTTGGATTCAGAAACAAACATTCTACAATTGATCAAGTGCATCGGATCACAAATATAGTGGAAAAAGCGTTCGAAGAAAAAAAAGTCTGCTCAGCAATCTTCTTAGATGTTGCTCAGGCTTTGGACAAAGTGTGGCACCAAGGCCTTGAATTTAAACTACATCGTGATTTACCAAGACAATTCTATGAAATATTAAAATCATATATGAATAATAGATGCTTTCGTGTACGTTATGCCAAAGAATATTCAGAAGTAAAAGAAATATCTGCTGGAGTCCCACAGGGAAGTGTTCTTGGTCCAATACTTTACCTGCTATATACAAGAGATATCCCACAAATTGACAACATTTTTATGGCTACCTTTGCAGACGACACTGCGATTCTTGCAGTTGACGTATCTGTCGAAAACTCCACAGCAAAACTTCAAAATGCAATGAATAAAATAAGATTATGGACCCAACGTTGGCGCATTAAACTTAATGAAAGCAAATCAACTCATATAAATTTTACATACAAAAAGATTGCAACCATTCCTATCTCAATCAATAACAAAATAGTACCATATGCCAATACAGCAAAGTATCTGGGAATGACACTCGATGCTAAGCTAAGATGGAAGGAACATATAAGAAAGAAAAAAGAAGAGCTAAACATTAGACTCAAAAAATTTTACTGGTTACTTGGGCGTGGTTCTGAGTTATCAGTACAGAACAAAATATTAATATATAAGCAGATATTAAAACCTGTGTGGACGTACGGTATCCAATTATGGGGCTGTGCAAAGAAAACCAACATTGAAATGTTGCAAAAATTTCAAAATAAAGTGCTCCGTGGTATAGTAAATGCACCATGGTACATACGTAACAAAGATCTCCACCGTGACTTGCGCATTGAAACAGTCACGGAAGAGATCAAGAAACATGCAGTCAAACACGAGCAGAGACTGCAAACTCATGTGAACTCGGAAATGGCAGCAGTTCTTCATATCGACAGCAGTATCCGTCGACTCAAGAGAACGAAACCCCACGAGCTGGTCACGACCTAAAATGGAAAATTCTACGATAATAGTTTCCTTTACGGAAATTTTTATTTCAATAATTTTCCTTTGCGAAAAAATCTAAAAAATCTTCCCACGCGGAGCTATTGCTGTGACTATCTCCTTCACGGGAAATATCATAGTGATAAAGTTCCTACACGGTAATTATTATGATGTTAGCGATCCTCCACGGAAACTATCACTATAATAATTTCCTAAAGACGCGACCGAAAATTTACGAAAAAAAAAGTCATTAGTCGATCTTACGTAGATTGGTTATAACGGAAAAAGATAGGTGGGCTTTAGTGGGTTCGATTCCTACACTATCAAGATGCACACGCGGCTGGAGCTCTTGATGTCCTTCGGGGATTACCTCCTATCTTTCGCAAAAAAAAAAAAAAAAAAAAAAATTTTATTTGAAGTTCACAAAAAATACAAATTCAGTCCAAAAACAAAATCAAAAAATTAAAAATTACAAAAACAATTTACAATTTATCTTTTATTTTGGACTAAACACAGAAGAAAAAATAATGTGTGCATGAACATAAACAAATCATATTCTATTTTATATACTTTTATATTAACTTGCCAGTGTCTATTTATTATAACTAGTTAAATACTCGTTACTACGTAACTTTTTCCTACCATTATACAGGGTGGTCCGGTTTAGAGCAAAAAGGCTTTAAGGGGTGATTCCTTAGAGTATTTTAGGAAAAAAATTGTTCTAGAAGAGGGGTCTAACCTTTAAATTTACCTGGGCTACAGAGGGTTAAAAAAAAATCGGATTAGAAAAATTATGTCTAAAGAATATCCACTACAACTCAGAAGAAATTGAAGCTAGAGCAACATCTTCCTCATAGCTTTTTTTTAGAACCAATACACCTAATTAACGGTATATATTGAATGAGTATCAGACTTGCCGTTTTTGAATAATAACTGCATAAACTTAAAATTTTGCTTTTAAAAACTGAAAATTTTAGACAACCATACACATGAAAAATCTCTTCTCCCGTGGGCTATTTAAAATTACATTGCAAAAATTAAGTAATATATAGATATATGTTTATACTAGTATGTACCCTGTACACGTTATACCCGATGTCGTTTTATAAGTCACATCAAAATTAATAAATATTAATTTACCAATATTCCAGCAAGGTTCATTATAGACTTTTGTGTTTTATCTTATAGTAGTTCTAGATGCTCAACATCCCCCAGTAGTTTTATTTTATACTTTTTAGGGACTAGTTTGGTTTCGATAAAAGTATATTCTAAAAATTTTTATTTTTACATTATTATTTTATTTTCTATGAACCTTTTTTATTTTTTTTTACACACATATCACACCCCACATATATAAATTATATTAAAGGAATTTACGAATTTACTATACCTACATAATTTTGCAATCTTTGCGCGATATACAAACTCAAGAGAAAGATTATAATTTATATGAGATATTATAATTTACTCTCTGGGGTATTTTGGGCTATGAAATATATTTTTTCTCTGGGGTTCTACTATAAAGTGAAATTTAGGAAATATTGAAAATTTTTTTTGCTTCTGTGTAGTTCCTCTATTTATATTTCCTTTATGATTTTATTAAAATAAAGCTTCTAATTTAAGAAAAAAAAGCTTTTCACCTCGATTTAATAAAAATACAAAGCCTAAAAAAATAACATGTTTAAATTTAAAAATATTAATGAACCAAGTTTTTATAAAAACTTGTTTTCTAGCGATAGAGTAAAATTTTTGTATAATTGTCGAAAATAGTCGAATATTTTCCTTTTAATTTTACTGATATGCTTATCATATAGATACGCGTATTTCGTCTACTAGTTGCAGACTTCTTCAGTGTTTCGTACTCGACTTTTTTAGTTGCCACTTTTTGTCGACACTTGTTTAGATCATACACTTTTTTAGTTTTTTAGTGTATGATATCTCATATGAAAAAAAGGTGAATGACATCCATGTATAGAAACCCCATGTATTAAAAATAATTTTAGTAGTTTGAATCGTGGCAAAAATTATTAAATAGTTGAAGGTGCCTTAAAAAAAAATAGAATAGGATTATTTAAAAGAAAAAAAAAAAAAAAATAATCGAACGAAAATTTCTTTGGTGAAGAATAAAAATTTATTCAAAGTGGTCGTAGAAGAAAATCTAGAAAAAGGAAAAAATTAAAGTAAATCGCCCTCTTGAATAACCAAAATTAGAAGGAGTAATTAGATCCTTTTTTTTAGTAATACGGTAAGTAAATACAATATTACAAATAACTTAACTTAATGTTAAATTAATAAAACTGAGAAAAAATTTATATTACAAATTGGTTTATAAAAACTCAATTTATAAAAACAAAAAACCATTTTTTTACTTAGTAATATAAAATAGTATATTACAAATTATAATTAAATTATACCAGTTAATATTACTTATTATATTACAAATTATACCGGGAGTTCCAGAGCATGCGTATCAGCTTTTTAAGAGGAGAAAGAGCCGTTATTTTAAGATTTAGAAAAAAATTTGTTAACTAAATCGAGGGTGCTCCATCGATTAGTGGTATTTTCAACTTTCGGAAATGACCGCTAATCGGTTTTTTAACATCAAAGATTGCCGAAATTGGCCGAAATCGAGATTTTCAAATGGGAAGGGGTACTTTTTAATGCAAATTCGGATTCTACATCAACAAATAAGAAACTTTTGTAAAGTAAATTATTTTTTTTGTTTTTTTTTTCTGTTTAAACTTTGTAAGAACCCAAAACTGAGATAAAAAATATGATAAGATGAAAATCAAATTAATTTATAAAAATGATTATCATTAATTTTAGTTTACCAAAGGAAAATACTGAGCATTTTTGTTTTATTGTTATTAATTTTGAAGAAAAATACTAAGAAAATAAAAAAAAATCATTTAACATAATTTTCTTATCTTTTGTCCTAGAATCTGAATTTGCATTAAAAAATACCCCTTCCCATTTGAAAATCTCGATTTCGGCCAATTTCGGCAATCTTTGATGTTAAAAAACCGATTAGCGGTCATTTCCGAAAGTTGAAAATACCACCAATCGATGGAGCACCCTCGATTTAGTTAACAAATTTTTTTCTAAATCTTAAAATAACGGCTCTTTCTCCTCTTAAAAAGCTGATACGCATGCTCTGGAACACCCGGTATATACTTTTAAATTATTATATAACTTTTAATAAAAATATATAAAAAATTATATTACTCCTGCCTTTTTTGTGTAAAACAGAAGAAGTAATTAAAGATCTTGAAAACAGAGAATACAAAATAATAGAACCTACAAACAAACGACGCTGGAAGAATAAAGAATCATTAAACATGATTGTATTAACTTTCAAAACTAAAGAAGACATCAAGGCTAGGTTGAAGAGATTTTTTTTAGCAAACTAAAGTATACACATTTTTTGTCCAATTTGGATGAAACTTTGGATATAAGTTTTTTATTGAGAAATCAAGGTAACTACGTGGCTTGATTTTTAAATTTTAGAATTTAAAGGACTTAAAAAATCCATTGAATCCTTAATATTTGTATTTTTTTTTAGATCTTTTTGCAAACTGAAGTCCAGTGCTTCACGATTCGAATTAAATTTTGAGGGTAAATTCTTAAAATATATACCGAGGTAACTACGTGGCCGGATTTTTGAAAATTGTCCTAGATTTCGAGAATTTTTCAGTTCAGTTCATTATAAAGTGGGTTGTAACTCAAATTTCCCTTTATTATATTTAGTAAAACTATTTTTATAATTTTTCAAATAATAATCATAAAATATTTTTTAAAGCCCTTAAATTTATAAAAGTTTATAAAATAATCAGTTTACGCACAATTAAAAATTTATTTTTCAGAAATTTCGCTACAGAGCTTTGTCAGTTACGTAGCTAGATTCTTCTTTTTACAATAAATTCTGCCAACAATTTTTGATAAACACAAATGAATGTACATCATGGTTGTATTTACCCTACTAATTCAAATATTATTATCGTATTTATGATTTCACCAAAGAAATATTCAAAGATGTTTTATGATATTTTACTGAATAGATATTTTATGTTCAAAACACAATTTATTAAGCGGTAAACACAATTGCGACCACCGACCACCGACTACCAACGAAATTCGTTTCGCTTAACTATTTTTCGTCAAATGAAACACAATTGCAGTGAAACGATAAATAAAACTAAACAAACAAAGCAGAAAAGCAAATGGCGGAATTTCAAAATAAAAAAATATTTTATTAAAATATTTTTAAAAAAATTTTTGAATAATTTATTAATTTATTTGTAGCATCATCAGATCCAAATACATCGCTAAAATATCTAAATTTATATATGTATCTAAATAAAAAAATAAATAATTATAAATTATAGAACATATAATTTTAAAAAACAGACCAATTATATTATAATATCAAATTTCATAATAATTGTTTTGTTTTTATTTTTTGATGTTTAAAAAGGTTGTCAGAAATGTCAAATCCAACTACCAGCGAAAAAAATAGAAAATAGCCTTATTTCGACGACAACGAAAATGTGGTTGAGCGATCGTAGTTGGAATTGTGAGCATATACATAAAAGCGTATGTATTTTAATTTTTTCGTCGCGAATTTTTGGTCGGTAGTCGCAATTGTAAATAAAGAAATATATTTGTGTTCAAATGACAGTTTTGTCATTTACGTTGATGTGTGAAGGCGCAAATGTTGAATGTGCATTTTTAAAAAATTGTGGTTGCCTTAGTTTCATATATACATATTTTTTACTTATAAAATAAATTCACTAGTTAATATAAATTAGCATATGCTTAAATTGACAAGTTAACCAAATGAATGAAACAAATAAAAAGATCAAAACATTTTTTTTTGTACTATTTTCAATATATACTATAAAATTAATTTTGAATTCTATTTTGAATGCTATATTAATTTGACTTTTTAAAAATTATAAATAAGAAATTTGTGAACAAAGACTAAATAATATTATAAATGTTGGGCATTTCGTATTTTGATGGCCACTAAAATGAAGAGCTAAAAATTAACTAAACTTGAAAGAGCAGTATCTAAGTATCAAATGAAAACTAAACTAGCTGTCAATCAACTATTAATCAAACTTCATCAATTTGTATCAGCGTGGCCGGATTAATTTAATTTAACTATATATAATTATTTTATTGAATTTTTAATTTTACTTAATTTAATTTGTGTTTTATTGTTTAATTGTTTATTTATTTCGGATTAATTTAATTTAACTTTATATAATTATTTTATTGTATTTTAAATTTTATTTAATTTTATTTTTGTTTTTTGTTTTATTGTTTTGTCTTTTTATCTTGTCTTTGATTTTGTTCAATTTGTAAAATTTTTAAAACTGATCATTGTTGTTTAAATTATTTTAAATTTTGTAAATTTTACAAGCAATATTCGAATAAATTAATTATAAAAAGCATTCTCTCATACTAACAAATGTAATGAAGAACGAAGGTATGTTTTGCTTATTTATTTTAAAAACCTAATATTAAAACTGAATTTTTGCAATATTCGTGGACTATCAACGAACTTCCAGACAATTGAAGCCCATCTTCGGTCCGAAAACCCGCGAAAACCCAGCAGTTTTGGCACTTACTGAAACCAAAGTTACTTGCGACGCTTCCTTCTTCACTATTCCTAATTATTCACTTGAGCCACTCTTCGTTTCCCATCGGGGTATCGCTTTATATGTAAGATCTGACGTCGCTTTCAATCTTCAGAATTTTTCAAGCTCCAATGCTTTATTCCAATACATATCGATAAAGATCCATGTTGATAAGCGTACAACTCATTTCTGTTTTTTGTACAGATCTCCCCAAACAAATGAGCAGGAAACTGTTGTGGTACTGAATAACTTATTCAGCCAGGTTGATAAGATTTATTTATTTATTTATTATTCATCATTAATTTAATGTCATATTTACAATAATTCATTAAGCAATTCAAATACAATGAATATTAAAGTATTAATCGTGACGTTTATATTTTATAAGTAAAAATAGTATCAATGTCACGAGTTTTAACCAAATGCTAAAACTTTTAAAAAATATGATATTTAAACTCAGATATGATTAATTCTGCGTGGGGATTCACATTAAGGTGGTTATGCTGAAGTCCGAAGCGGAATTTCTCCGAAAAAAAATTCCAATACGAAAATCGGTATGCTTAAGTCATTCGACTGCAAAGTCTGTACAGAAATCAAAATCAGATGTTTCGGAAGATTTTTATTTTTTTTTCATATTCATTTCAAACATTTTTATTTTAAATAAAAAAGGCGACGTTCACAGTTTGAGTTTTTTTTATTTATGTTGTAAAATTTATAAATTTTTAATAGATAATGTATATGACATAATGTTTATATACAATATGCATACATAAATTAAAAGTAAAAGTTATAACTTTCTGAATTACATATGTAGTATGTATATATATACAAATTAAAATATGAGTAAATTTTTGTTACATCAGAGAAAATTTAAAATTCTCTAAAAAAATGTAAAATATATATGTATTGTTTTTAATATATATATGTACATATGATATGATACATATTATGTTATAATATTAAAAACAATAAAATATATTATTCTTTTGAAGCGCTTTTTTATTCCTAAATAAAAAAAATATTTTTCATAAATGAAAAAAAAATTGAAAAGAAAAAAACGGTTATTACATTTTCTACTTCTCCTAATGTTCTAAATACAAAAATTGTATGCTTTATAATTCATTTCCGAACCATTCTAATACTTCCGAATGAGAAATTCTGTCGTACAATTTTCAAATTATTTTCCGTTCCGACGAAGTACAGCATACATAAATTTAAAAATTTCGGATAAATAATGCAGACTGCGGAATACTTACGGACTTCAGCATACCAAATGCGGAATGTAATCGGAATTTAACATTCCGACGAACTTCAGCATAACCACCTAAGTAAAATTCAAAAAATTTAAAAAAATTCAAATATTTAAAAATAAACGTTTCAAAAAAGTACAACTGGCTTGTAATATCTATAAAATTAAAAAAAAAATAAAATAAAATATAATGGTATATTCACAAGAGAAAGGTAAAATATAATATCATCAACGGTATAAAAAGGTTTCAACATCTAATTTTTTGAAAAGTGCTAGACTATATTAGCTAAACAATCCTTCAACTTCATAGTAGGTATTATTAATCAACCACAACTTCACATTAATACTAAATTTGTTCAGAGATCTTACGCATTTTATTAACGAAGGGAGTCTATTATACAGTCTACATGAGGATACAACGAAAAACGCAGAAGTATGCAAAATCGGAACTGTAACTATAGAACGATAGTTGCCACGAAGTGCATAAAAATTTCAAATTCTGTGATTTAAATGACCAGATCTAATAAAAAATATTCTTAATACTTTATAACAGTATAAATGACGCATAGGTAGAATTTTATGTTTCTGAAATAATGGAAAACTACTATGAAACCTAGATTTTTTGCAAATAATTCTGATTAAGTGTTTTGTGTGGGCTAGAGATAATAAAGAAAAGGCTAAATTATTTGCGGAACACTTAGAAAACATATTTCAAACAAACGACGGTGAAGAAGGTGAAAATCTAAATATAGAATCAGTTCAGGAAGAAGAAGAAATCGCATTAACAACCCCAGCTGAAGTGAAAAAAGAAATAAACAATACTAATTCTAAAAAAGCTCCGGGATATGATTTGATAACGGGGCAGATTCTAAAGAAACTTCCAGAAAAGGCAATAATTAAGATAACGAATCTTATAAATGCTGCATTTAGACTGAAATATGTGCCGAAATTGTGGAAACTTGCCGAAGTTATCATGATACCCAAAGCTGGAAAACCACCGAATGAAGTATCATCCTATAGACCAATTTCACTGCTGCCTATAATGTCAAAACTGTTCGAAAAAATTTATCTAAGAAGACTGAAACCTATTATTGAAAGAAAGAGTATAATCCTGGATCACCAATTCGGTTTTAGAGAAAAACATGCTACAATAGACCAGGTACACAGAATAACAAACACTATTGAAAAAGCTCTAGAGGAGAAGAAGGTCTGTTCAGCAATCGTTTTGGATGTGGCTCAGGCATTCGATAAGGTGTGGCATAAGGGGTTGAATTGTAAAATGAAAACAATCCTTCCAAAAGAACATTCGGAAATCATAGCAAGCTACTTATCAGAGAGATACTTCTACATAAAACAGGAAGGAGCATATTCCGATCTTAAAGAAATTAATGCCGGGGTTCCTCAAGGAAGTGTACTTGGTCCGGTACTGTACCTGCTGCACACTTGTAATTTTCCTGCACTAGAAAATAATATTATTGCGACGTTTGCAGATGATACAGCGGTTCTGGCTGTTGGGGAAAATAATAAAGAATCCATAGAAAAGCTGCAGAGAGCTATAACAAAAATCCAAGATTATACAAAAAGATGGAAGCTAAAATTAAATGAAGCTAAGTCAGTACATGTGGATTTCACAAATAAAAAAATTTACCATAAACCAGTATATATAAATGGTCAAGAAATACCCCATTCAAATACTGCCAAATATCTTGGTATGACGTTAGATGCGAAACTTCGCTGGAAAGCTCACATAAAAAACAAGAAAGAAGAACTACAAATCCGCTATAGAAAAATGAACTGGCTCATATGTAAGAATTCTACCTTAACAATACAAAACAAACTTCTGCTCTATAAACAAATACTGAAACCAGTATGGTCATATGGCATCCAGCTATGGGGATGCAGCAAAAAAAGTAATAGAGATATTATTCAGAGGTTCCAGAATAAAGTCCTAAGAAACATTGTGAACGCGCCCTGGTTCATAAGAAACTATGACCTACATAGAGATTTGCAAATAGAATCTGTCGATAAGGAAATACAGAAATTTGCAAGTCACGAAAAAAGGCTTCAGCACTATGTAAACGTGGAGGTAGTCGAGCTCCTGGATAATAGAAATATAGCCAGACGACTCAAAAGAGTAAAACCTTTTGAGTTAGTGCAGCAATAATCACCCACAATCTTGAGGACTCGTCGCGCTGGTGATCGGAGGTTGACCCGCTCCCACGTTTAGATAGATTTGTTTTTACGGGATTGGTGAAAAAATTCGTTATGTTGACTGCCAAGGAAACGAGGTTTTTCACAAGTCTTACATAATCATAAATTCGTTCGGAGAGCTGGTTGGTTGGCTTTTCGTCGCTGATGCGATGGGTCTTCAAGGTTATGGATGAATACGCCAAAGAAAAGTTAGATAGACATCGCTGGATGTAGTCTACATTGAAAAATAAAATAAAGCCAAGAAAAAATTGGTCATTAGTCCTGTAGGACTAGATCGAAATATAGGAAGGGTGTGGTTTAGTGGGTAAGAATCCCACACACAATGTCAAGCTACGGGGCTCATTGTGTCATTTGAAGATTCCCACCAGCCTGCGTATAAAGAAAAAAAACAAAAAAAAAAAAAAAATGTTTTTGGAGACGTATTAAAGGTGATATTTTATTTTGACATGTTTCCCACACGCTAAGCCATATTGAAGCTTTGACTCATGATATTCGCTTTTAAATTTTTAGGCACAAATTCTACACATAATATTTTTTTCTTAATTTCAAATGATTTACTATTTAAATTTTTTTTTTTGTTTAATTTCTTTTACAAAACAATTTTTAATTTCATTTTTATTTATCTTCATTAATAAACCGGTATTCAAAATTTTCTCAATTGTTTCTACTGCATTAATATTGCTTACTACACTATCTAAACCAGAAATTTCAATGGAATTTCCTTTTTCTTTCTGCCTTAAAAAGTTTATAGTATTCTCCAAAGCTAAGACTCTGTTATTAAGTAATGATCTTTCTTCTTTTAAAGAACTTATTTCAGAGATGTTCGCTGCAATCATACTTCTCATTTCTAAGTTAAGTGAAAACAAAGCTTGTAGCTTCTGCTCAATACTAGAAGAAGCAAAATTTTCAACTTCATTTTACTCATTACCACACGAATTTTTTGAAGAGAGACTACACGGCGAAAGAAATAAATTTTCATCGCTGGATGACTTCTGCATACAAAATGTGCATTCAATCGGCTGCTTATTATTTAATAACCCCTTGATTTCTGTATTAGTTTTACTAGTACAGGCAGCATGTAGTATATTTTTGCACGAACCACATTGAATAGAGAGCTGCACTCTCTCAATTTTATTTTTGCAAATGTTACAAGAAGACGGCATTCTATTTTTTTTAAACAGTTTTATAAATATAATGATTAACTTTAATACGATTTTTATTAAAATATTATACTATATAGCATCGATATCATTAAATCATTAAATTAAACTACGACTTCTTATTAAAATAGTTATTTAATCTTTTCATTTTCTTTTATTTTATAAACTAATTTAATATGTTGTATCGATAAGTGTTATCCCCACAACACTACAATACAGACTCTTAGAACAATATACCCAATCTGAGGATGTACAAGGACTGGCTCACTTTCTCCAATCACAACTCCCCCGAAATCAAACCCGCTGAACTTTTCTTCATTTCACATAATCTTTCTCAACTTGTAAAGAAACCAACAAGAATTCCTGATCGCAATGGAAATATGGAACATCTTTTAAATCTATTTCTAACTTCACAGCCTGAAAAGAATATCATTTCTGTAAACTATCCCTTGGGTGGATCAGATCATTGTCTCGTTTCTACAAGCTTCCAAAAACGCACATGCACTACCCAAAAACGTGCTCCCAAAAAACTAGTTTGGCATTATTCTCAACAATTTTTTATTAACATTTGATTGGTCCATGTGCTTTCAGTCTCGAGACGTTGACTTCGCCACTGATATTATTAGTAAAATAATCTCACTTGGAATGAAAACATTTATTCCACACTCGTATAAGAGTTCTAAAAAGAAGTTCACCTCGTGGTTTAATAATATCTGTGTCAAAGCCATTAAGGACAAAGAAGAAGCTTTCAAAAAATTTAAATTGGATAAATCTGGACACTCAAGGAAGTGTTACAATGTTGCTAGAAATTGATGCAAACACGTTATCAATCAACAAAAGTTGCTGCCTAACCGACGGTTGAGGCAAAAAAATTTAAATCTCCCGAAAAATAGCAGAACCTTCTGGTTGTTTGCTAAGAATGTTATGCACAATTTTCTGGAGTCTTCTTTTCCTCCACTGATTGAATCGTAATGGACCCAACCGGTAAAGCCAACTTATTTGCAAAACTCTTTGCATCAAACTCCTCACTATCTCCTACAGATCTTACTTCACCCTAAATACCTCGGATAGAGTTTTCATTGGAAGACTCTACTTTAACAGAAGAGCTATAGTGAAAGCCCTGAGGAATCTTTATGTAAATAAATCTACCGGTCCTGATAGAATTTCTTGAAAAACGGCGTAAAGTTGCTGACATTGTATTTCTAATTGAGTTAAGTAAAGACAACATTTCGTCTCCCCAATTGTTTGCTAAACTTAATTATTGTTCTCATTCTAGACTAAGAACTGCTAATATGTTTCATTTGCAGTACCATCGGACTAATTATGGTAAATATGAACCAATTAATAGGATGATGTCTCTCTGTAATGCATACAAACCCTATATTAACTTTTCCCTAACTAAACAATCATTAAAAAATAATCTGTATTTGTGTAACTAATTTTTATCTTTGACCTGTCTTCTTAATTGAAGTTTTTTCATTTTTATTTTTTAATTATTGTTAAATATAAGATTATGTTTTCTTTTTTAATTTTGTTATAAAATTAAAATTTTGTTATTTTTTTTTTTTTTTGTTAATTCTTTTTTGAATGTTTAATTTTTAGTTTATAAATTTAATTTAAGTATGATTTATTGTAACTTGCTTGAATTAAGCTCGAAATAAAATAAATAAATAAATAAATAAATTCCTGCAATGGTTCTAAAAAAAACCGCCTTCGCCATTTCGAAACCACTGCGGAACTTGTTCCATTTATCCTTTTTGATTGGTCAATATCCCAGTCAATGGAAAGTTGCGCACGTTCATCCAATTCCAAAAAAAGGTGAGAAAAGCGATCCCACGAACTATAGACCTATAGCTATTGTTTCGATTCTCTCCAAAGTTATGGAAAGTATAATTAATGAGAAACTTTCGAAATATCTTGAAAGCAAAAGCATAATCTCAGATAGACAATATGGTTTTAGATCGCACCGGTCTACCGGTGACATGATAACTTGCCTTTGTGAAAAGCTTAATATCACCTTACATAATTCTGGTGAGGCTGATATTGTTGCTTCAGATATCTCGAAAGCTTTTGATCGAGTAAGGCACGCTGCTTTAATAGCCAAATGTCGAGCTATTGGTCTAGGATCTGTATTTTCTAAATGGATTGAAGGTTTCCTTTCGAATCGTTCGATTCGCGCCTTAGTAGACGGCTTCACGTCTGAAAAACTTAATATAAATGCTGGTATTCCGCAAGGATCTGTTCTCTCACCCACTCTTTTTTTGATTTTCACCAACGATTTACTCCAAACAATCTTCAATCCAATCCACAGTTTTGCTGATGATAGTACTCTGGTGGTATCCTTCGATTTCGTCCGTAAATCTAATGCTACAACTACCGAAGTTGGCAATAGAAGACAGATAATGGTTAATATGGATTAGCCACGATCTGACTAAAATTGCTGACTGGGGCAAAAAAAAACAGAGCTGAGTTTAACTCGTCTAAAACTCAAAACTGTCTTATTTCACGCGACATTTTCATGCGATTGCATCAAAAAATTATTTGGAACGACCAAACTTTTGATATCCCGAAAGGAACTGCCAAGTGTTTAGGCTATGTAAGTAGATGTAAAGCTGTCCTTTCACCTTTGGAACTCCTTAATATCTATAAATAATTTATACGTCCCAAGATGGAATATAACTCACACATTTGGGCTGGCGCTTCCATTACAGCTTTAGGCTACCTTGACCGCGTTCAAAATTGTGTCATTCGTCTAATTGGCGACCCAAATATAACTTGATCCCTAACTTCTCTTGGACATCGACGTGTAGTCGGAGCACTTTCTGTTTTATAGATACTTCGTAGGTGTGAACACATGCTCAGCAGAAATCAAAGTGCTGATTCCTCCTCTTAAACAATTCCAACGCGAAACAAGAGGAGCTGCAATTGCTCACCCCGACACTGTGGATATCCCAAGATGGCATAAAGTAGGTTATGGAAGTTCGTTCATAGTTCGCACTTCAAGAATGTGGAATCATATTCCTCCCAATATGTTTCCACATTCAATTTACAATTTGCAAAAGTTTAAAGAAAATATTAATACCTTCATTCTTCAACTTCCTATTACTAATCTATCCCCCTTTTTTTCTTCCTAATTTATTCTATTCTACCCTATCCCAACCAAGCGTCACGTAAGTGCTAAAGGTATTTTCAAGGTATGTATATATTTTAACAGTACATAAATTTTGAAATTCTTTATTACATTAGCAACAACTTTTTTAAATTCAAAAGTTTTTTTAATAAAAGTTTTTCAACTTTTATTAAAATTCGTTCCTAAACATTTTGAAGAGAAAATAAGGGACAGAAGTAGAAGAATAGCGGTATAGTAATATTTAAAACTAGGCGTTAAATTAATGTTGTAAATATTTAGTATATAAGACATAATAATTTACCCAAAAATAATTATATTTACTTTGATATTGATGCAAAAACATTGATTTAATAAATTCAAAATTAACTCTCACTATTTCTTCTATCTCGCATATTATTTAAAATGCCTAATAAATTTTTTAGATTTGGAAACAGAAAAAATAAAATTTCCTTCGAAATTTAATTAAACATAGGTATTTTTTTTTTATTATTCTGAGTATAGTATTTTATTTGGAGTTTATTCTTAGGATTTCGCCGATCTGCGCGGTTAAATAAAATACCTGATATTACAAATCAAGTTAGCAATATGAATATATCAGAAGATTTTCAACATGATGATTATAGTCAGACAGTCGCCCTTCAAACTATTCTTCCAAATAATGGAACCTCTGCAATTGGATAAAGGATAGTGGATATAGATTTTTTCTTTATTCAACTGACAAATTTTCTTGCACATGGAGCTAAATTTGGCTGTATATTAGAAAACTCCAAGCTTATTAAAGAAGTTAGATATGGTTTAAATTCCAAACTTTTACATGTTCTATGTGTGAACAGAACTTTGACCTTTACACCTGCAAAGATATGAATATTATTGCAAAATGCAATGTGAACATTAATATTGTTGCTGGATGCACTTTATCTGGTATAGGTTTTACGCAAACCAAAAGAGTTTTTGATTCAGTTGACATACCATTCTTTAGCCATGTAACTTTTAAAGAAATTGAAGAAGATGCAGAATTAAAATGGAAACAGTTAGCTATGAACGCTATAAAGGATGCTGCAGAGGAAGAAAAAATAATAGCTATTGAGACAGGTAATATCGACGAAAGCGGCATTCCGTTGATAACCGTTATTATTGATGGGTGATGGTCACGTATGGAATAAACTATTCAGCGTTATCAGGATAAGCCACTATAATAGGAGAAAAAAACAAGGAAAGTTTTATACTATGGAATCAGAAATAAATATTGCCACACATGGGAATTGAATGCACAAACAACAACTTTGAAAACGAAAAACCACAAATGAAATATAAATTTTCATGAACCTTCAACCAAAATGGAGAGCGATATAATTGTTCAAGGATTTTGCAACAGTTTGATATATTATGGAGTAATTTATAATAAGTTTGTAGGAGATGAAGACAGTAGTGTTCATAAAATATTATTATAAGCAAAGACCTATGAAAATTGGGATATAAAGTTGAATTGTTGAATGTAAAAATAATCTGTACAGAAACTTTAGACGTAAACTAAGGCAGCGTTTACACTTCAATATATATTGACAATATTTATTGATGAGAGAGAATATTGAAGAAATATTGATGTGTAAACACAGATTGATATCAATATAAATTGAAGAAAAAAATAGAATTTATCCTTTAATTTATTTTTTGTAAGCGACGAGAAGAAATAGAAAAATGCTTCTTCCAAACGCAGAAGAGAAAATAATTAAAAGAAATATGACCAGAAAAAAGAAAAAAACATAAGCCAAATAAAAGATTAAGAAGAGGTAAACATCACTCAATAGATAAAAATTATCAAGCAGACACATGTGGAAAACCGGATATGTTACCTGGGTTTCTACAAGAAAAAAAAAATAATGCTGGAAAAGTTGAGAACAAATTTTGAAAATAGGACGAACATTGAAATTGATGCACGCAATCAATTTGGTTGTAATTATTGGTACGAATTAAGAAATATAGTGGTTACTGTCTCAGATTTTGGAAAATTTTTTAAAGTTCGAAATGATCATAATATAATCAAATATCAGCTCTTTTCAGTTGTATGCACAAACACCATGATTTATGGAATGTAAAACGAAAAAAAATTCAATATCAGAACTTGAAAAGCAGACTAATTTAAACATTCAAAACTGTGGGCTTTTTATTGACGAAGAATTACATTTTCTTGGAGCTACTCCAGATGGTCTACTTTGAAATAATGGTATTTGTGAAATAAAATGCCCTCATTCAGCAAAAGAGGATTTTTTAAGAGAAGCTATTGACCAAAAAAAGATAAAGTATTAAAATACAATACTGATGATAACACGATTGCACTATAAAAATCGCATTATTATTTTTATCAAATTTGTAAATTACACATACAAAAGAAATTTTAGAATTTTCGATGTATGGCCTTCAAAAGACTTCAAGTATGTACGAATTGAAAAGGACGATGATTTTTTTACTAATAAAATGAAACCAAAATTGGAATATTTTTATAACAGCTTCTTATTACCAGAATTATGTGATTCACGGATTCACAGAAACATGCGAATAACTAAAACATGAGTTACTTGTAAAATAATAAATTTAAAAATTAAATAACTTTTATAACATGAAAATATATGTGTAAATTAATGTAATATAGCCAAAACATAATTTTCATTTTTTTCCTTCGAACAATTTTTTTTCCTTTATACAAAAAAATATCAAATTAAAAATTTAGGTTTATCTTTCGTTTTCAAAAAGAATATTTTTTTACATTTCTAAATTTATTTTTTGAAAATACATTGAAGTACGATTATTTCTTTGTATTGCTTCTTTTTGTTTACATTTAAATTTTTACTATGTTATATAATTTCAAGTAAACTGATCATCAACTGATTAGAACCATTTATTATAATTTAATTAATTTTTGTTTATATTCTAAGAATATGAATATAAATCCACAAAAATGAAATATAAATATTACACAATACGCTACAAATCATCTGCATACAAACTACAAATCATCTGCAAACGTCGCAAGTAAAGCCAAATCACTTCCAAACAAATACAAACAGTGAAACTTATGCACAAGTTCTTACGGAATACGGAGAAAAGAAATAATCATAATAACGAGCAGGAAAATGATTTAAAACAAAGCATATTGCGTATTTTATCAAAAGTAATCAAAATAGAAAGCTCTACGGTCGATATGGTTCGTAGAATAGGAACACTAGAATAGGGCAGTACCAAAAATCTTCTTCGAGACCGAAAAGATTTTAAATGAACTAAAAAATCTTTCATGGAATGCCAATGGACTGTAACAACACCAACAAGAACTACAAGCAGTTGTTCACATAAATAATATAGATATTTATCTTATATCAGAAATACACTTTACCAAACAAACACACTTCGTGGTTAACTTTCTACTTTTATTTTCGTGGTTAATTTTCTACTTATAGTTTCGTGGTATAGCATATTTTTTTATTATTAATTTTCGTGATTATATAGATATAAAAAACAATAGCTTACATCCCAGTAACTCTGCTAGAGGGGGAAGTGAAGTACAGTGATTATAAAATAAAATATAAAACATTTTGAAAAAGTCAAACTTCAAACAGAAGAAATACAAGCTATTGCCGTAAACGTAAAATGTAATAATGCTTTATTGTAGTTGCAAGTATATATTGTCAACTTAAGTACTCTTTAAACAACCATCATTATTTAAATCTTTTTAAGAAACTAGGAAAAAAGTGTGTTATATGAGGTGATGTTAAGGCCAAAAATACACACTGGGGATTACGACTAACAACAACTAAAGGCAGGGAATTGCTACAAACAACAAGTGAATTTGGCTGTGATATCAACAGGAAAACCTACACATTGGCCTACAGATCTAAATAAAATACCGGATTTAATAGATTTTTTTATGATTAAAAACATTCCGAACAATTCCGTACAGATAGATAATAGACAGGAAATGGACTCTGACCATTCACCATTACTATTAACTGTAAGTACAGACGCTATTCAAAAGAAGAGCAATTCGGTTCTCGCCAATATATACATTGAATGCGAAAGCTTCAAAGTTTGTCTGGGAGGAAAAATCCAACTAGCTGTACCGTTACAATACATAGAACAATTGGATGCAGAGGTGGAGAAATACATTAAAAATACTCCAGTATTAAAACAAAGAGTAAAAGGAAATAAATATCCACCAGAAACAACAGCAAAACGAAGAGCAAGGAAAAATGGCATCAAACTAGAGCTCCACAAGATAAAACTAGGCTAAATAATCTCACGCAACAACTAAGAAGAAGAACCGATAAAAGAAACGAAAAACAATACTAATTCTAAGAAAGCTCCGGGATATACATGATTTGATAACGAGGCAGATTCTCAAGCAACTACAAGAAAAGGCAAATAGATATTTAGTGCTACTTGGATGCAAATTTTCAAGGAGATATGTTTTGAAATAGCTTCACAATTAGAAAATGATTTTTATTTCAATCGAAAAAAAATAAATATTGCTCTATAACTATTATCGGTAATAGAAAAAATAAAAATTATTTCGTAACGTAACTATTAAAAATAAGAGAAAAAGATAAAAATTGAGAATTAACTACTTTATATGAGCGAAAAAATTGTTGATTAAGAATTATTATTACAAATAATCGATATAAAAAAAGTCAATGAATAACTCTTGCAATGCGATTTTTTCAATAAAACTTATAACAGTGACAGTCTATGGCCGAAGTTGTCGAAACTGGCTGAATTCATCATAATACCAGCAGGAAAATAACCGAATGAGATATCATCCAATAGACCAATTTCACTGCTGTCTATAATGTCAAAACTGTTCATTCTGTCAGAAAAAATTTATCTAAGAAGACTAAAACCTATTATTAAAAAAATTAATACAATCCCGGATCACCAATTCGGTAGGTTTGTAGGCAAAAGGGTAGAGAATATAATAAAATTAATAAAAAATAATAATGTTTGTAACTTCAAAGTATTACTGACAAAAATGTTAATAATATTTTATATTATTGTAATGTAATTATAATTCAATATTTTTAATAGGTATATAAGAAAATAATAATGTTTAAAATGAAAATATTGAAATAATAAAAGATCAGAATTAATCCTCGTATAAGGGAACAAACTAAATTAGACCAAACATTTTTTGCCACCTTGCCTCATATAAATAATGGAACAGCAAACAAATCCAAAGGAGAATAATGAGAACGCAAAATTATTTTACAGTATAAAGGAAACGACAAACATCTGTTTTGTACCTTTTGTTTCTCATAATGAATTTGGTATACGATAAGTAAATGTAAATTTTAACTCTTTTAACTAATGATATTTTGCTTGGTTTGGTATTTCTTAAAAATTGTCTTAGGTTTACGTAAACTGAGAGTGCATATTCTTGTTAATACAGAGATATTCTTTGCATTCAACAAAGGTGAAATTGACATATGTGTGTGTACTAATAATTTGGATATTTGATAAAGTTAAAATTTGGTTTCTCTTTTAATTCACTGTATTTATTAACATTTCTATGGTGTAAAGAAAAAAAAAAACAAAAAAGGAATATAAAAAAAATGTGTGCAATACAAATCATTATCATTATATTTCAATAATTTTCAATTATTATTCAATTATATTTCAATTTCAATTATTTTCAATCATCATTTTCCTTATATTTTTTTTGTGTTTTTAATTTGGTTTCTTTTATTAATCTCTTTCTTTTATTATTTCTCTTTCTCTGACTAAGTATATGCAAATGTACGTACATGTGTCATATAGGGCTTGCATTTCTTACATACATAATCATATGGCTTAGTTTAATTGAAAATAAAATGCAAACATTATTTATGGAAGAAAACAAAATTTGAACCAATCAAGTATCAGTTATCTATCACTCAGTTACAAATTACTCTTCTCGCATGTAAAAAAAGTTCAATTTCGATTTATGCATGTATGTATTACTTTTATATGCCAATTTATGCTTATCTACGATTTTACGTCAAATATTTTTTGTTTTTAACAGGGTTTCCTTTTATAAAGTGCATAATTTTTTATTGGTGAAAATTTTTTAATACGTATTTTAAAAAAATAAAAGGTATGTAATCAAAAATCTCCAAAAAAAATTTAAATATATACATATTTTTATAAAATTTGTTACAGTAATATAAAATATAATTACACATTTGAAGTATGAGCAATAATAACCAAATTGCGTAAGAGTGAATTTTAGTGCCATTTGATTATATGTGTTGTTCTTTGAAAATATATTATTTTTCATTAAAAAAATATTTTCACTAAAAAGTCGAAAATAAAATAAGGAAAAAATAATTTTTTTTTAGAAATATTTGCCTTCAATTTAAGCGTACTAAAACTACAAAAATAAATTTTAGAATCGCAGCTTGATATAAGGTTTTCAAAGCAAGTTATGATTGTAATTACGTAAAAAGCAAGTTAGCCGAACTTTTTACCAAATCTCTTAATCTTATCTCAAGACTTCCTAGAATTTTAACGGGAATTTGGAAACGCTTTGTGATGTTCTTTTAATATTCGTGATTTTTTTCAAGCGGCAAATATTAAAAACGTCCATTAACAATATTCTAGCAAGATTCATTATAGTGTTTTATCTTATAGTAGTTCTAGATGCTCAACGTCCACCACTAGTTTTATTTTCTACTTTTTAGGGGGCTAGTTTGGTTTCGATAACAGTATATTTTCAAAATTTTTATTTTTACATTATTTTATTTGTATTTTGAATTTTATAATTTTTAAATGTATTCTAAGTAAATTTAATTGTATTTTAATTATTATTTTAATTATTATATGAAATGTAATACTAAATTATAAACTGTTTGAGCTAAATAGTGTAAATAAATAAAATAAAAATAATAAAAGAGAACTAAATTTTAAAATAACAATGTTATCCATTTTAAATATGAAGCTACATTATTTTTGTTAGTAATTTATAAATGAATAAATATTTAATTAACTTTTTCAATTTTATAATGTTTTCATTCCTATTGTTAGAATATGTTTCAGTTTGTTTATTTTCTTTGTTCAGTTTGTATATTAATTTCGAATATAAACATTTACGCACACATATAAAGGTGCACTCGCAATTGAGGCATAATGTAAGTGCCGGGGAGCTTTTCAATCTAATTTTGAGCTTTGCATCCAAGTTTGTAGAAGACATGGGGGTTGTCACACTAGTACTCTAGTCGTTTCTGCCTAACTATATTTCGTATCAAGTCACACTATATTTTTATAGTTTTCACACTATATTTTGTATCAAGTATTCCTTTTGTGTAAACGAATAAAAGTTTTATATGGTCTAGTAGATATTTTTCTCATTTGAAATAATTTTCAAAAAGGAAACATGAAAATTGATGCGCAAAAGATTTTGAATTCCATTTTTGTTTTTTTTTTTTTGTTTATGTTCTTGTTTATGTTCTAAACCATTTAAAAAACAACTTAATTTTTGCAATGTAATTTTAAATAGCCCACGGGAGATTTTTGTTTATTTATTTAGCCCACTAGAGATTTTTCATGTGTACAGTCGTCTAAAATTTTGTGTACGAATTTTTTTAAAAATAAACGTATTAAATTTATTAGGGTATGAGAATAAATAAATTTTGAATGATTGATTTTTTATTCCAGTGAACCTTCTTATTATGGATATTCTTTGATTGCACTGTCAACTGTCGATACAAGTATAAGTAATAAGTATACAATATACATAATTTGTATGCTTATGCCTGATTCACTGATTCAGAACGTATGTTCCGAACCCATGCGCGCGCATATTTTTTGTATGAAAATTTCAATTCTCTCAATTTTCAAAAATGTTCGGAACATTTTTTTCTCTCCGGAAAAAAAGTTGATTTAACTTTAACTTTGTGTTCGGAACAATTTTTTTTTTTCTGTCATTTTTAATTTTTTTGACATTTCTCACATTACAATTTAGAAAGCATAAACAAAAAAAAAACAAACAATTCATAAAAATATTTTTTATTTATTTATTTATTAAACAGTGGACCTGCAGATAAATCTGCAGACCAACTACACACCCTTTTCCCCTACGGGATGTGGGCCTTTAAAATATAAAAGTAAACTTACAAAATAAAATATATAACATCTAAGAAATACAAAAAATGATATAGAAGAAAAAACTCAACAAATTAACAAAATAGAAATTAAAATTTAAAATTCAAAATTTTAGCAAATTAACAAATTATCAATTTAGCAAAATAGAAACAAAGTTAATTGTAAACCTATAAAAAATAAAGTATAGGTATTTAAGTGTAGAGTCTTAAATATTGAAAAATGTAAAGTAATGTAAAAAGTAGGTGTATATACAGGTGTAAATAGTAGGTAACCAAAGTGTAAATTTATAAAAAATAAAGTATATTTAAGTGTAATATCTTAAATAAAAAAAAGTGTAAATATACTTACTATTCGCTAGAATAAAAAATGATTTTAGCAAATAGTAGATAAACAAAATTAGGACTTATACCTACCAAGTAACATTAGTAATATTGTTATGATAGTAGTATAACAATGAAAATGGTATTGATGAATTATATTTCATCCCAGATGTTGTGATGTAGCAGAAGATTTTTTATAAGTGCTAAGTGTGTATTGGTATGAAATCGCAGAGCTTGTAGTGGGGTGAATGTGAATTGAGATGTAATTATGTTATTTTAAGGGCATTCTGTTAGGATGTGTTTTATGGTTAAGGGTTCTGAACAGTGAATGCATGTCGGAGGTAAAGCTCCCAAAGCAATCCTAGCCGCCTGGTTAATGGTAGCCTGTAGTCTCCGGATATTCCCCTGTGTAGTGTAGCCGTACAAGGTGAGTCCGTAATCGACTTTACCAAATTGAATAGCTTTCACTATTCTTATAGCTACATCGACCGGTGGACCCACCTTTTTTCTGCAGATAAACTTAAGTAAGTGGTTTGAACGTTTAATTTGGGAAGTTAAGTTTTTAACATGTAAATTGAATTTCAAATTTCAGCTGAAGTGGATGCCAAGGATTTTAATATTATCTAATGGGACTATGGTTAAATTATTGTGAGAAATTGAAAATTTGGAACAAATATGTTTTCTGCAGAAATGTACCTCTTCGGTTTTATCCGGAGCCAAGTTATTACCATTGGCCTCAGCCCAACGGTTAATACACTGTAAGGAGTTTTCCAAGGTGTTTGACGGAGTGTCTGAGATTCTTGTAGTGTAAAGTATGATGTTGTATGCCCCATATATACGATCTGATGTTGCTTACAATACTCTTCACAATTTCAAGAGCTCCAACCCATTGTTCCACTACATATGGGCAAAAATCCATGTTGGAAAGCACATCATCCACTTCTGTTTTCTATACAGATCACCTCAATTAAGTGGGTCCGAAACTATTGTGGAATTAGATAATCTATCTGACACAATCAACACGATTTTGGAAAACCATCCAGAATCTGAAATTGTGTTAGCCGGAGATCTTAACGTTCATAATATCAACTGGCTCAAACATTCTAGTCGCAATACTCCCGAAGGCACGCAATTTGAACTTTTTTCTAATTTACACAACCTTTCTCAACTTTCAAAAGTCCAACAAGAACCCCGGACCGGATTGGCGACAAAACGAATCTCTTAGACCTATTTCTGACCTCTCATCCAGAGAAATATTCCACCTTCGTTAATTCTGGACTTGGCAAATCTGACCATTGTCTTTCTGACCAAAAGATTGATCTGGCGTTATAATCGAGCCAACTGGGATGGTCTAAACAATTTTTTAACAAGCTTTGATTGGTCCTTGTGTTTCCAACATAAAAATGTCGACTTTGCTACAGACGTTGTTAGCAAAACGATTAAGCTAGGTATGAAAATTTTTATTCCTAACTCGTTAAAAAGTGTAAAAAAATCATCCACGTCGTGGTTCAACGACGTCTGTATGAAAGCTATTAAAGAAAAAGAGGTGGCATTTAGAAATCTCATGGCCAATAAGTCAGAGGAATCAAGGAAGAATTACAACATCGTCAGAAATAATTGTAAAAAGGTCATTAACCAGCAGAAGTTTTTACATACTCAAAGGTTGAGACAAGAAATTTTATATCTTCCTAACACTAGCAGAACCTTTTGGTCCTTTGCTAAAAACGTCATTCATAACTTTTCCGAATCTTCATTTCAGCCAGTAATAAACCATGACAAAATAATATCAGATTCGGTTGGAAAAGCAAATTTATTTGCCAAATTCTTTTCTGCTAATTTCACTCTTCCCCCAACGACTCAAAATCCACCTTCAGTTCCTATAAGTAACTCATCCTTCGGAAGAGTCTACTTCAGAACTCGTGCCGTTCCAAACCATTGCGCAACTTATTCCATTTATCCTATTCTACAGGAGTATACCCAACTCAATGGAAGATTACTCATGTTAACCCAATTCCCAAAAAAGGCGACAAAAGCGATCCCTCCAACTACAGGCCTATAGCTATAATATCGATCCTCTCCAAAGTGATGAAGATCTTAATAAACAAAAAGCTGACCAAATATCTTGACAGCCAAGGTATTGTCCACGATAGGCAATATGGATTTAGATCCCACCGGTCCACCGGTGATTTAATGACATACCTTAACGAGAAGCTAAATATTTGCTTGCACAATTCGGGTGAAGCAAATATTGTGGCTCTAGATATTTCTAAAGCTTTCGATCGAGTATGGCATAGCACATTATTAGCAAAATGTCAAGCAGTAGGCTTGGGTCTCTCTTCTCTCAAATGGATTGAAAGTTTCCTCTCGAATCGTACGATTCAAGTCTTAGTTGACGGATTTAAGTCCGATCAATTCCAAATAAACGCTGGTGTTCCCCAAGGATCAGTTCTCTCACCTACCCTATTCCTTATATTTATAAATAATTTGCTCCAAACCACTTTCAATGCAATCCACAGCTTTGCAGACGACAGCACCCTAGTAGCCTCCTACGACTTTCATAAAAAATCTGAAGCTACATTCACCGCTGTGTCAACCAAAAGAGACATCATGGCCAGTTCCCTCAGCCACGATTTGGCCGCAATAGCTAATTGGGGCTTAAAAAACAGAGTCGAGTTTAACACTTCTAAAACTCAGAGCTGTACAATCTCCCGAAAAATTTCCATTTTTGATCCTACTCTTTTGTTTCAGAAAGATAAACTTCATCGGTTTGAAAGCTTAAGCATATTAGGTATGCACCTTAATCGAAAAATGATCTGGAATGATCATATATTTGATGTTGCAAAAAACGCAGCCAAATGTTTAGGTTTTCTTAGCCGCTGCAAGGCTTACTTCTCCCCTGTGACCTCTTGAAAATCTATAAAGCTTTTATACGACCCAAAATGGAGTACAATTCTCACATATGGGCTGGCGCCTCTAGTATTGCGTTAAAATATTTGGATAAAGTCCAAAAATGGGCTATTCGTCTAATCAACGACCCAAATGTGACCCATCTTGCTCCTCTTGGACATCGTCGTATAGTCGGAGCTCTCTCACTTTTTTATAGATATCTCGAAGGCATTGGCACATGCTCAGTGGAAATTAAATCTATATTACCTCCACTTAAGCGTTTCCCCCGCGAAACACGAAGGGCAGCATGTGCTCATCCCTACACCATTGAAATCCCTAGATGTCAAAAGACAAAATATGGAAATTCGTTTATAACTTCAACATCCCGAATGTGGAACCAAATTCCATCTTATGTGTTCCCAAAACATGACAAATTTTATATTTATGACCTAAACAAATTCAAGACGAACATTAACACCTTCGTTCGTAATTGTCCTCCTTCCCTTTTACCATCCTCCTTTCCAAATTTTCCTTTCCCACCCTAGCCAAACGTACCAATCGGTATAAAAGGTCCCCACCTAGTGTTTTGGCTATGCATAAAAAAAAAAAAAAAATATATGAGGTGTTTTAGGTTAGTGATTGTGGATAATTTAGTACTGAGGCTATTTATGTATATGTTGAATATGTGTACTGATAGTGGTGATCCTTGAGGTATACCTAGTGTAAGAGGTTTACAAGCCGAGTGTTGACCACTGACTTGCACTAGGTATTTTTTTTCTTTGAGAAAATTATTAATATAACGAGTGACACATTGACCTGATTGCCAATCAATCAGCTGTTTAATGACCGTCTTTCTTGGTACTCTGTCGAAAGCTTTCTCTAGGTCACAAGAAACAAGATCACAATGCTGCTTATTGTCCAATGCTTTTCCAACATCGAAATCTAGCTTATGAAGGAGTGACGTCGTACTATGTAGTTTTCTAAAACCTTGAACTTCCGGCGTAAGTTTGTTTTCAATGTGCCAGTAGAGCCTTTTGACTACAATCTTTTGAAGGACTTTAGATAGTACAGGGAGCAAAGAGATGAACCTGTAACTCTCCCACTTTTGTGAATCCTTTTGAGGTTTTCTCAACGGTATCAGTTCTGCCATCTTCCCACTTGCGGAAGTTGGCCCAAACTGAAAACGTCATTATAAAGCCCTCTTAATCTTGAAATGAAGTCCATCGAGGCATGTTTAATCATGCCATATGTGACTCCATCAAAGCCCGGTGAAGTACCAGAAAAGTGAGCAAGGGTCTCAAGGATTTCATCTGTGGTAATTTTGGCATCTAGTCTTGAGTTTTTATTTATTGAAGCAGGGAGGTCAAACTCTTGAGGGAGCGCTGTCCTGTTTGTATTATATTTAGAGGCAAATAATTCCGCAGTTTGTCCGTCGTGATGAATCTTTTGTAAGATCTCCAGAGACTATCTCTGTCCCTAGATAGCTTCTGGATCTCTGAATTATACCAGGCCGGTTTTCTACTATTATTATATTGAAATTTAATAGGAATTGGTCTGGAGGCTGCTATTCTTACCGATTTGGTAAGTATTGCTACTTCCTTGTTGATATTTTGTGATAATGGTTTTGCATTAAGGAAATTGGTCATGGTTAATTGGAAAACGGTCCAATCTGCCTTTGTCTCGTTATAACTAAGTTTAATTTTTGTGTAAGATTGTGTGACTGTAGTAGGTAATGTTATTAAAATTGGGTGGTGGTCATAACCTTTTGGGTTATAACCTACCTCCCAATCGAATTTATAGGCTATTGTGGTGTGTGATATTGTAAGGTTAGGTGCTGTGTGTGTGCCTCTGGTACTAAAGTGTGTGGATATCGGATTATTAAGTATACAGAGATCAGGGTTATCATCCGTCCAATCATCCAGCAGTTGCCCCGTACAGTTGTTAGATGATGTCCCCAGGTCTCACTCGTCGCATTGAAGTCACCCAGAATGACATATGGCGCTGTCAGATGATTTTTAAGGTCATCCAAGTGACTTCTACGCAATACCAAGTTATGTTCAAGGTATACGTTTACAAGCGTGACTTGTTCCCTGATCCCAGGGAGTCCAACCGCAATGGCAACCGCCTGGAGTGATGTATTCAAACTGATCTCCGTATATTTCAAACCTCTGTCAATAAGAAAACCTACACCACCTATTCTATTCAGGATGGGTGGTAGCAGGCAATCATATTGGCGGAGTCTTGTTTGTTGATGTGGATTGTGTATATTGGTTTCTTGTATGGCTATTATGAGTGGATTGTGTTTATTTATTAGCAAGTGTATGTAATGTTTGTTTGTGTGGAATCCTTGGATTTTCCACTGAAGAATGGAATGTGGGGGGTGTTTGTCTATATGTTAGAATTAGTGTAATTGGTGGATTTCGGATCATGTGTTATGGGATGCATATACTTATCTTTAGATAGCTTGGTCTACTATCTCCATTTCACCATCTTCTAACTTTGTGGTGTTGATTTGTTTGTATAACGTTGTGAGGTGAGAATTAATTATTCCTGTTTTGTTGGTTTCAATGCTAGTTGAGTTGTTGTGTTTGTGGTACTGTTTCTGTTGGTTGTGGTTGTGGTTTAGTGTTTATTTTATTTTGTAGTGCTAGACTGTAAGTGTTGAAAGGCGTAATTGTGGGTGTGATTATTTGATTGTGTTGCTTGTTTGCTTATGTGTTTGTTCTATTGCTTTGGTAATATGCAAGAACAGCTTCTCTGCGGGTGCATCTTCGGTCCGTTTTGATTTTCAATATTTCTTTCTCTTTTTGAAATGTTGGACAATTTCTGTCACTAGAAGCCTATTCTGCAGGTAACTTTTCCTCATCGCAGTTTACACATTTTACAGTAACGCAAATTGTGATGTGTTCTTCGTCTTTTTCATTTGTGACAGGGACAGCACATTTAGAACATATCCCTTGCTTTTCCTTGCAGTACTTGGCAATGTGTTTGAGTGACTGGCAGTTTAAACATCTTCTAGGTGACGGGTAGCTTTTCCTCACTTCCAATACCAAATAGCCTATTTTCACCTCTTTAGGAGGTTCAAGGCAGTCGAACGTGATAGATACAGCTCCAGAGTATTTTGGACTGTTTGAGTTAATTGGGTTCCTATTTGGGAACCTATAAATTTTCAGAACATTTTTGTTGTGATCCTGCATGTCCTTCAAAATCTCTTCATCCGTTAGCGAAATAGGGTGGGATATCCCTTGAAAAAATTACTCCTTGGGACGAATTTAAAGAGGCGTAATACTCAGCTAATTTCGACATTACCTAATTTTTTCTTCTTTACATTTTATAATAAGGTATTTCTTTTCCAAGTCAGAGGGCTTAGCCCCAAGGCTTGGAAAGTTGTTAGATGCTACTTCCGAAGGTATTTGTATTTTACCTCCTCTTTTTCTTTTTACCCTGGTCACCTCCTCCAGGAGGGCCAGCTCTGAAAACGAGTTTTTACTCCCCATGGGAGTTTAGTTTAATAGAGTTCACCACTAATAACTTATTTACATAAAATTAAGTGTCAAATTAACAATTAATATAGAATCAGTTATTTTAATTTATACTGAGGAAAACACCTCGTGGATAAATCCACTTAAAACACTATTGATTAAGTTTAATTCTTCTAAATGTCTAATAAAACTAATTATATCTACGAATTTAACTAACCTAATTTAAATTAAACTAGGTCGAAAGAAAATAAAAAATTAGAGCAAATACTGAATTTTTAATTTCAGTATGCCTTTTGATTATTGTTTTTCACTTATTTTTTATTTCGTTTAAAATTAATGTTAATTTTCAAATTTTATATTAAAGTTTTATATATTTATTATTTTAATTTTAATAAATCTAATTTTATCAATTATTATTTACACTGTAATTATATATTAAACAAAAAGAATTATGTTATATATTAAATTCAATAAATTTTATTCTAATTTTATTTAATTTTAATTATATTTTCTGTAGGAAAAAAAAACACGTCTAAATTGACAATAAAATTTTCGGTACTGAAATATTTTTTTTTGTTTTAATTTTATTTATTATTTAATAATTTTATTTTATTTGAATAACAATGATTTGATATATTGAGATTAAAAATTTTTAAAATTAATTCAAATGAAATTCAAATGTTAATGTCTGCTGTTTAATTTTTTTTTGTTCGGAACACAATTTTCTGAAGCAATGAATCGCAATCATAAGAATTCTCTTTTAACAAAATTGTTCGGAACAAAATGTTCTAAATCAGTTAACTAAGCATTAGAAGAGTTGCTTAGATTATTCTAAAAACTAAAGTTTTTGTGTGTCTTGAAATAATTGAGAAGGGAATAATAATTAAAAATTACTTTTTTTTTGTTAAAAAATATTTTTTTTTTTGTTATTATAACTATTATGTTATAAAAATTAATATAAATTTCATAATATTTATAATAACAAAAAAAAAATTTTTTTTTTTAAATAATAATTTGACTAAAATAAAAGGAGAATCGAACTCATAACTTTGTGATATTAACATTGCCGCCTTAGCCAACTGGGCTAACAACCCCTGAAAACTATTTCTCCAAAATACAGATATACAACAAAAATTTTGGCATCTACATCGTCTAATAAAATAAATAAATAGCATTGCAAACTAAAGAAAATCAAGTAAAAAACAAAGTCTTTTTAAAAGTCTTTTGCAGCGATAAACGGGTGTTTTTTTATATGGTTTATTCTTTATTGTTAATTTACAGGAATGTATGTGTTTTCTTCTTTTATTAAATTATATTTACTGAGTATGCGAGAAGTGTACTAGCGGACAGTATAATTTCAAAATATGAATTTTTGTGAGGTTGAATGGAAAATAGTATTTTGAGTTGATATGAAAATGAAATAACGGACAACTTGTTGATATGAATTTATTGACTAGAATTATTTAAATCAAAGTTTTAAATAACGGACTGTTACTTGGTATGAATTTTATTAAATAGAGTTGATAAAATTATTTATCAAGTTACTTTATTGAATTATGAATGATAATTAAATATTTAAATATCTACAGTTTTCAATTTTGTTTTTTTATTGAATAATTTTTGAAAACGATATTTCAAATATCTGTTATTTTTCTATAATACTTTTTTTTATTTATTTATTTGAATTTTATATTTTCGCGCTAAAGTTCTTTGAAACGGGTAAATAAGAATGGAAAAGAACAGAAAAGAAAATGGTTTAGATTTATTTGTTTCTAGGTACCTAATATGTTTTGTTTCTTTCTGTGTTTTTTGTTAATATATGAATAATGAATGTTTAATTAAAGGATTAAGCAATAAAAAAATATTTTGATATTTTAAGAAGTACTTATGTTTTTCTGAAATCCGATTTGGGTTTTTTTTAAAAAGGTATTTATTTTAAAAACGTATCCTTTGTAATTGTCTTTCGAGATTTTCTCCTACAATATATATAAATAAAAAGCTGTTCTTGGAGATTTTAAGTTTTAATTTTTAATGAATTTATTTCAGTTTTATTATTTGATTTTAAATTTTTTTAAAAATTTATTTTCTATAAAATTTATAATATTGAAAACCGTAAAATTGATAAACATAGGACAAAATTTTTGTGTTAAAATTTTCATTGAACAGGTAGAATTTCAAGTAGCGTTCAAATATGACGAAATATATCGAAATATAGTTATTATGCATGTACATTAAAATGGCTAAATCGTATTTACAATATTTACAACAGCCTCTTAGATACATAAATAGCAATTTATTATCGTGTTTCAGGGTTTTTTTCTATTATACAAAAAACAGGAAAAGATTTATATGCCAAATATTATTTTACAAGAAAGGTACTGAATATTATTACATAAATTAAAAACAAATAAGAAAAATTAATTAATTTAACAAATATACCTATCAACAATTATATATATGTATGTATTATATATAAATTAATATTGAAAATATATACATAATCACTTAACTATTTAGATTTTAAAGTACATACATATTATGAGTTGAAATTCTAATTCATTACACCGTTGTATTAAATAAAAACTCTTTATAGTTCTTGTGCGACAAATATAAAATCAGCAAATTGTTCCAATTCCTCAATACTAACCGGTATATTCTCAAATCTCAATGAATATGAATCAAACAAATCCAATAAAAGAATATTTTTTTTTTTGTAAAATAGAAAATTCTTTTGTCCATCATATGAAATTGAAAAAGCATTTAAACAAGTTAAACCAGTTTTTTTTGTGCTGTACCAACCAATACCATACCAAAACAGTTGTACGCAAAAGCAATTTTGTTTCAACTTTTTGCAAAGAAATATGCAATAAGACAAAGATAATTCATCGCATTGACAATAGAAAAGAAAAATAGATAGATATGCATGGGTTAATGAATTTATTTTTTACTTTCGTTTTAGTTGCTGAAAAATAATGAAGGAGAGTATCACCCATATTCTGTTAGACCCATCTCGCGAGATCGCGTGAGAATATCTCTGACGAGATAGTTTTGTATTCTGTTAGACCTTTGACGAGACGAGATAGCCATTTTTTATCTCGCCAAAATTGTAAGCGATAGAGTATCTCGTCAAAGTATTTTGTGTTCTTTTTATCAAAAAATTGAATTAAATAAATAAATTGAATAGATAAAATAATTAAATAAAGATTAATAAACAGTTTTTCATTATTGTTTTTGCATTATTATTAAAATTGTGTTTGTTTTTTGAAAAAAAAAACCATCTTTACTATTAGTGCTTTACTACGTTTATGTACTAAACTACAAAATATATTTAAAATATAAATATATTTATATTTATTTTTCATTTAAAAAATATTTTAAAACTAATACTAAGTTAGTGGGGTTAACACTTTCCAAAAATTTTATAAATCATATTTCGTTTATATACCAATAATTATTTTTGATAGTAAAAAATGATCAGTACTACCAACAAATAAAATTTTCTATCGCGCCGCTTACAGTGTCTAACAGAAAGGCATATTCAGCGAGACGAGACGAGATGAATTTTTTCTTCTCGTCAACGATGGGTCTAACAGAATATGGGTGTATGTTTCGGATGATTTAATGTAATTGAATTTTGAAATTTAAATTTATATACGAAAATTCCCTTTTTTTAACTGAAAATTTCAGGATATATAAATAAAAATTAATTTTATTTAAAAAATATTTTATTTATATATTTTTCTGTACTAAAATATGATTTATTAAATAACAAAAAAATGTATTGAATTACATTTTGTTTAGATTTTTTTGTTTACATTTTTTGTTTATAACAGATCCTATTCCTTATAGTACGTTTTCAAGCTCATGTTTATGGATAAACAACTAGCTCATAAACCAGTCAAATGTCAAGTGTTCACAAGGTTTTTTGGAAAACAATCAGCTGTTTCACATACTTATTATTATATAAAAAAATTTCTTTGTATATATAAAATACTATACTAATACTATTACAAATTTACTAAATAATATTACAAAAACTATTACTAATTCTTAATAATAAATACTTCTAATTAATTGCAGTGATAATTTAATTTTTGGTAAAAAAGAACTGGAAATCCAAATATATTTTTTATCTATTTACTTTTTGATTTGTTTTTCTTTTGGTTTTTGTTTTTTTTTGACAAATGACAAAATGAATTTATGACAAAAAAATCAAGGGTCATGCAAAAAAAAATTTAAAATCGACAAAAAATCGAAATTTCATGGTTGGGTTACATGTTTTTGAAGTGGTTTATGATATAAACACCTCGCTACTTGTTTATGATTTTCAGCAAATTTGTATGGGAAAACCACTACGTAAACAACCAGTTTATCATAAACAACATGTTTATCCATAAACATGAGCTTGAAAACGTACTATTACAGAAGAATTGCGTATATATATATATATATATATATATACGTTATGTTTTCATTTTATTTAAAAATTATGAAAGAGAATATTTTTCTGTTTGCAGCCTAACAAATCAACGCTGCACAATAGCTTTACTTTTTAATTTTGTTTTTTATTATTCTTATTTTGTGAAAGCTGGCTTTGTTTGCAGCGTAATAGTTCTCTAATTTTTTTGGCGAATTAAGAGATCTGTAATTTGTATATAATTATTTATCTGTGATAATAGTATAAATGCATTTAAAAAATGTAAATCTTTATGCGTTTAAAAAACTGTAATCAAGTAAAAATATATAAAAAATGGTTACGTAGATAAAAATCTTTTATTTTTAAAAATATGTTCACATAATATTGAAATAAAAAGCCAATATTTATTTTAATATAATATGTATAAAAATGTACATAGTAATAATAATAATTTAATATTCACATGTAATATAAAGCAATACACATAGCTAAAATATGTATTGAACAAAATTATGAATTTGTTTATTCCGCTTTCTTCTAGCCGATTTGATATTTTTTCTTCAATTTTTAATATGAGAATGATTTCATGTATAACAAACAAAATTTTCTGGTAAGTTACAATTGGTGAAGCAGCTAAATTTTGGTTCAAAACTTTTTAAAATTTTGCATCAGCTTTTTTTGTCGTTTTTTCTTGTTTTTTTTTGTTTGTTTTTAAAGCTTTTTCTGTGCGAAGGTTCGAAAGAGAAAGAATATTTGTAGAACGCAATTGCACTACAATAACACAGGGATATGACATCCAGCTATGGGGATGCAACAAAAAAAAAGTAATAGAGATATTATTAAGTGGCTCCAGAATAAAGTCTTAAGAAACATTGTGAAACTATGACCTACATAGAGATTTGCAAATAGAATCTGTAGATAAAGCAATCCATAAATTTGCAAGAAGTCACTAAAAAAGTCTAGATCACCATGTAAATTCTGACTTCTGAACAATAAAAATATAGCCACACGACTCAAAAGAGTAAAACCTTTTGAGTTAGGATAGGAATAATATGTCAAAGGAAAAGATAGATATACATCGCTGGATGTAGTCTACATTCAAAATTAAAATAAAGCCAAGAAAAAATTGCTCATTGGTCCTATGGAACTAGATTGCAATATAGGAAGGGTGTGGTTTAATGGGTAAGAGTCCCAAAATGTCAAGCTACGGGGCTCATTGTGTCTTCTGAAGATTCCCGCCAGCCTACGTATAAAAACACGTTCTGGCAGGCGATTAAAAACGTTCGTAGTAAAGTTAACGCTGAATTCCACCTATTTCACAGTGAAGAAAACAGTCTTCAAGAAATCAATCAATACAAAAAATTATTTTTGACAAATGTAGAGAGTAATTTATGTGTTCTTTTATCAAATCATAATAATTTCATCACTTGTGTTTTCTGCTTTTTATTAAGAAATCTATACAAGTTAATACAAATCCGTGTTCTTTTAAAAACTTGAATTATAATTATCCAAAAGGGGCCCATAGATTTCTTAATACATATTCTGAAAATTTTATTTTTTTGTTATAAAATGATTTTAAACGAATAAGAAAAGACTCTTGAATAGATTTAAGTAAAAAATTCCTACATTTGCAATCAGTTATAAATGTCGCCACAACAAAAGTAAAACAAAAATACCAAAATTTTTGTATAAAATCATTGGAAATAAAGAAACTTTAAGATTTAAGGATTAAATTTAATATTATTTTTAAATGCAATTAGTTACAAAAGCTTAACTAAAATTCTTCAAAAATTTCTAATTTCTAAAATTTTCAAGCATAATTAATAAATAATTAATAATATAATTAACTTAAATAATTAATTTAAATTTGGTATTAAAGAAATTTTGATAATTTTTTCTTTTGTATTTAAATAGTTAATACAATAACATATATGTATAACTCAACTTACCTCAATTCCTGTTATTCCTAAAGCTTCTTCAAAATTTTGTGTCATTCGAAACGGTATACGTTCTGGTACTCTTAAAGTTTTACCTTTTTCAAAGCAAACATTATAGTCAATATGAACAATATTGCCAGTTGAAAGATGAACTAAAACATTATCCAAATGTCGATCTCCAAGACCAATAACATAACCGATAACAGACATTACAGCTATGGATCTTGAATAATTTTTAATTGACTTTCGCCAATCAGCAGAATTACTACTACAACACCATAATTCTTTAGCTAGTAGATCTTTTGGTGTTTCTTTAGTTAATTCTTCAAGGACTTTTCTTAAAATTGGTAATGGCCAAGTTTTTCTACTATCAGTCGGTTTTAAATTTTGTTCAGCTAAAAGTGGTGTTAATTTTTTATAAAATAATTCTGATGGTCTCATTACAACATTTGGTTGCATATTTTGTTTAAGTTGTAATTGTACTGGTGTTGCACCTTTTGGATCAGTATTCTTTTTCAATATTGGTATTGGATTTGAGGCTTCACGTTGTTGCCATTTTTTATAAAGTGAAAATAATGCTGTCATTCCATCGACCCATTTTATTAAACCAGATTGTGGTCCAAGTGGAATTACTGAAATAAATTAAAATTGATAGAATATTACATGCTTCTTACATATTAAAATAAAAATTAATCAGAACAGTATTAATAAAAAACTTTCACTTAAGCTTTGAAATCAAAAGTGATATAAATCACCTGAATAATGATGTGCTTTATATTGTGTGTCATTATTTGATTTCGCCATCATAGAATTTGAAATTGATAAAAATTGCATAATACGTTCATCCAAATGCAAATCTTCTAAGCCTTTAAAAAGATATGTATATTTTTTACCATCACTACCATAAAATGCTAATTTTTTAGGTCTTGTTTTTGTTGGAAGTATATTAACTGCATTATCAACTGTTTTTATATAAATTGGACATCTTTGGCCTGTTTCAATACCTGGCATTGATATAACAGTATTTTTTAAATTGGCTAAAATTGGACTTATATCATTCATTTTTAAAGAACTTTGAAAATTACGATGAAATTTCTGTTGAAATACAGAATAAAGTTGTTTAATTTTTTGCCAACTTTCATTTGGCTTCTGTAAATTTAAAGTTTTTTGTTTTAAATTTTCAATTGTTGAATATATCACTTTTGAATATTTCTCTTGGAAATGAGCTTCATAATTTGTTTCAGGTGGCTGTGATGTATAACTATAAAAACGTTCTAAATCATCTACAATATGAGTTATTAAAATCTTGTGCTTTTCATGTAAAAGAGGGTATTTATCTTCATTGGAGCATTTTTTAACTTCAGCTTCAAATGAATTAAAAAGTTCTGAATATTCACTATAAAGTTGTGTTAAAGCATGCAACCAAAATTCGTCCCACAATAAACTTATACGTTTCAATTCTTTTTCAAGAAGTTGAACTTGTTCAACAGTTTCTGGTGCTTGTTTTGATAACGTGGATAATAATGAATTAAAACAAATAGCTAAAGGATTTAACACTTCTTCAACTATTTTAGTGACTTTTTCATCATTTATATGTTTTTTATTAATTTTGACATCTGGTAAATTTTTAACCTTTTGTCTTTGTGTTGCACCTACAACAGCTGGAAATATGATTAAATGCGGTGAATCTTTTGCAACACGACATAATAATTCAGAAACTCGTTTTCGAACATACAACTCATGATGATTTAAACGGCTGAATAATTGCGGTATTATTGCTTTCCATGGTTTCGTAGGTGTTGAGCTTAAGCCCTCTTCTAAAACATCTTGTAATCCTAAAGCATGCTTAACAACTAATCTTAAAAGTCGTAATGTGGCAGTAACCATTGAACAATCACCATAACTTTCATCAGAATCTTCTGAATCATTTTTTTCACTATTCTCTGTTGCCAAATTTAAAAATTTAAAGTAAGCGTCAGCGGCCATTTCATAATAACTATACACACTTTTATTAGCTCTTCTCCAAATTCCAATTATAGATGTTATAATATCTGTAGGAACATTTTGCAATGTCGGTATCAAACGTAGTTGTTGTTCAATAATATCAGTTGAACTTTGATCATTTGATCCAATTTCTTCATCATCGATTGAAACAACTTGATGTTGATTTAATACAATAACAATTTCTTGAATTATATCATTTTCAGCGAATGAAAGTAGATTTTGCATTGTTTCAATATCAGTAGGTGATAGTCCAGCATTAGTTATAGTTTTTGCTTCGACAATTTTTTTACCCCAACGATAATACCAACCACCTAAAGCTGACCAAGATTTTGCTAAATCTGAATATTCTTTAACACTCATTTGAATTAATTTTCCAATCATCATATCAATATTTGGTATAACATTAGCTTCATCTGAATATGATTTGATTTCTGGCAGTTTATGTATTAAATTTATAAAAGAAAAATTTTCATCATTTTTTGAGCAAGTTATAATTTGATCTGAACATTGTGGAAGCCAATCAGATAAATTAAGTAACATTCTGGCACATTTTTCTGAGGACGTTATGTCTAAAAAAAATAAGTAAAAACAATTTTTTTTCTAAGTATTAAATTGAAAATTTTGAAATAGCAACTTACTTTTATTAAAACTTTCAATAATTTTTAAACAAACACTAGAAGCTAATTTAATTCCTTCAACTTGATGATCATTTTGTTGGAACAACCATTTTGAAGTTTCAAAAAGCGCTCTAATTTCATTTTCATTACAATAAGCTAAAATTGCTGGGCTTTCATGAACCGTTCTAGTTAAATTATATAAATCAGTATCTATTTGATGTCCCAAATTATTAAATCTTAAAAACCCCTCTAACTCTGCTTTACAAAGTTTTAAATTAGTTTCTTTTCTAGCAAATGATACCAAATCTAAACATAAAACCTCATAATTTTGCATTTTAATTCCTTTTAATTTTGATTGTATCAAATCCATCCATCTTTTAATTAAAATCATAGTTTTTGAGCTATTTTGTTTGCTAATACAAATATCGGCAAATGAATATGAATTACCTTCATTTAAATCAGCAATTCTTCTTGACATATGATTCATAATTAGTAAATGATGAAAATGTTCTTTAGATCCAGTTCGAATACAATCTTCAAGAGAATTTTGAATACAATTAATACAATTCATTAAAATAGTTTTATTTGTATCTGAATTATTTTTATCATAATTTATAACTAAATTAACTAGAGTATTTTCAGTTCGTGAAATAACTTTATAACTAGAAAAGTTATTATTTAAATTAGTAAAATCTGTAATATAATCCCAGTCAGTTAAATCAATTGAAGATATATTAAAATTCTTTTCGAAATTTTTCATTTGAATGATTTGTTTCGAATTTAAATTTAATATATTGTTAGGAAATTCATCAAATATTTCACCACCATTATTTGTTTCAAACAATTCAAGTAAAGATGACCATTGATTTGTAAAATATAAGCAATCCATTAATTGATTAATAATGAAAGTTTTCAATCGCTTATCAGTATATCCTAGTTCTGCTGTTGACTTTAAAATGCTTAAGTAACCATCAGATGCTTTTTCTAAATGACCAAGTGCATGATCAGCTGCACATTTAATCCATGTATAACGTTTTCCAGTTTTTTGTTTAACCTTAAAATTTAATTTTATTTAAATATTTTTATTATTTGTATAACTTAAGACTTACCCATATATATAATCCAGTTATAGTTTCTGCTTCACTTGGGCCACATTTTAAAAGTGCCCATACCAATGACATTAGTATATGATCAAAAATTTGATCATGCATTTTATTTGTGTTAACCAAATTATTTAACATAGCTTCGGAAAACCTAATGACCATTTCATGTTCAGAACAATGTAGAGCGACTATACTAACTGCAGCTCTTATTCTATTAAACCATTCATTACAAGTGCTTATATTTACACGAAAAAAAGTTCTAGCTGGTTTTTCTGGTAAATTTATAGCAAATGCTGTACCATTCGATGCGTTATAAATTGTTTTCTCTAAACTTTCTAAAAAGCCAAGTAAAATTTTTGAATGCTTTAAATTTGTTACCAAAACTGAATATTCATTATTTTTTTCATTTTCTTTATTTGCAATTATTCGAGCATTTTCTTTAATTAATGCTTCAATTTTTAAAAATGTTTCCTGTGGTTTACCCAATGCTGTGCGTAGTTTATTATTAACACAATATCGTGATGATTCCCATTGAACCCAATTTATTAACATATTTAAATTCAATATTGAATTATCATAGAATTCAATTGAATCAATTCTACCATTGGCAATCCAACATTTTGAAAATGTGTCTTTAAGAAATTTATCAATAAAAATCGCTTCATTTGAATTTGTTATATTCTCAATGAAATCTTTAAAATATTTATCATTATAATTTATACCAGTTAAATTTGAATTATACCAAAGTCGTAGTTCATTTTGTCTACTATTAAATTGTTTCAATAGGTTTTTTTTAGATCTACGATTTGTAAGTAAAGCGATATTCAATGGCACTTTAGAATATAGTTCTGCATATGCTTGACGAATTTTAGAATCTGTTGACATCATATGTATACAACAAATTTCAGCTATTGCTAATAAAACTTTATCAGAGATTTTTGGATGAAATTTAATTAAGTATCTTAAGGTTTTTGAACATCCCATTAGTATATATCGATTTGTTGTTTTCTGTACAGAAGTTTTACATATATTCAATGCAATTTCTAAAAAATCTAAATTATCTTTTATTGAATCACCATGATCTGTACATTCTGAATAAATTGAAATTAACCAATTAAGCAAATTTGCGAAGGACTCATTATCTAAGGTATTATTTTCACTGAAATTTTTAATTATATTTTTGAAGAATTTCAAGATTAAAGTAAAATTTTCAGAAGTTGGACTTAAATCGTCTAAAGATAATTTACTGAACATTGAATTTTGTCCGCTAATTAAATTGCTGGACAATAAATAATTATGATTTTTACTACAATGTGTTTTTAAAAGATTTAATAAAGATTTGTGTAAATTTGGACTTACTGCCCATAAATTTAAGTTTTCAGCTTGTAAATGCTAAAATTAAATCAAATTATGTATTAAAAATAAATATTGGTTATTTTATTTTATTAATATTTACCTTCAAGAAAAGTTCAAGAATTGATGGTTGTAGTGCATACGTAGCTATAATAGATGAGGTTTGAATGGCTAAAATAGATAACGAACATAAATGAAAATTTAATATACACTCTGATTGACTAAAATCGTAATATCCGTCCGCTTCATTATTTTGTTTATTATTGAAAATCACATTGGTGGCTACTTTTATATCTTTTAAAATGTGCTTGTAAGCTTGTTGTAATATTGGAACATTTTTAATTATTAAAATTTCATGATAAATTTTCATATACATTTTAAATATTTTTTCATTTTTTGCAAATTTCAAATCATTTAAATTTGTTTTCCAATCCAATAAACAGTCTACCAATTGAAGTTGTAAATTTTGTTGTAAACTTTTGATTAAATAGAAAACTAAAAATAATAAGCTACATATTTGATCATCATTAAATAATTTTAAATTTCTTTTTTCAATTTTTATGATTTCAGTAACTTCATTTGCATCGCATACAACCATATCACTACCACTTGATAGAATCAAAACGAAAAACTCGTTTACAGATTGTATTGTTTCAGGATATATTGTTTTTAATAAACTTAATTTAGCAACTTTTGTTATAATTTCAACAGCTTTACAAAAAAATGGTTTATGTTTTGACATATTAAAGGCTAATATTGTTGAATCATTAACCAAACATTTTATAATTGTATTAAAAGCACCAATAAATGATCCAACACTAATCTCCGGAGGATGGTGTTGTTGTTGATCTTCTAAAGTAGCATTTTTTTGGTTTTCCATATCATCAGCAAAAATTGAAATATCTTCTAAAAACTGTTCCAACAATCCAAGTGTAAAATCAAGTTTTTTAACAAAAAAGTCAGAAAAATTTTGTAAAACATTTGAACAGTGCAATTTTAGAGCCATAGTCTGATCCATTTCTAAATGCCATCCAACCACAATATCAACAATATCTTGAAAATGTTTTTCAAATTGTTTTTTATAATGATTAGAAAATTCAGCAATACAATCACTAACTGCTATAAATGTTTCAACTACATCTGAATTCTCTAGATAATCTTTTAATTGTAACAATACCCTATCACTAAAAATATTTAATTTTTTAGCTTTAGAATCTAGATGAAATGTTTCTTTAAGGGCTTTCATAAGATAAACTCGAATGTCTTTATGATTATCATAACTTTGAAATATCCAACATTTGTAAATTGGAAAATCTGTTTTAACAATATATCCAATATTACCAAATATTATTGCTAAATGTTCTAAGCATTCGGGAGGTCCGTTACGAAATACAGCAATTATTGACTCAGCTATAAAATCAAATGATCTTTTGATATAAGAAATATTAGCTTGATCAGCAATAACAATATCTAATTTTTTGCATAATTTTTTGGCTTCACTAGGATGATTTTCACTAACCAAATTTCGTAAGATTTTTGAGATCTTTATGTCTTCTGACAAAACGCTGTAATTTAAAGAGGTATCCGATTTTTTACCTAAAATTATATTAATAGTATTAAATAAAAAAAATCTAAAGAATAAAACGTTATAAATATAATTTACTTCCTGAACCAAAATTTAATTTACTTCCAGAATCAATTTGTCCTTTATTCAAATCCTTATCACGATATTTTTGATAACCGGTATTTGTGCTAGTACTACTATTTCTTTTATTATCTTCATAATCATAATTTCTAGAATTAAGACTTTTATTACTGTCACGTATATCATGGTCACTTTTCCTTCTATCATTCATATTGGAATTATCAAAATATTGTTGTCGTATGTTGTTACCATCTTGTTTCGATTCATATTGACTGATCCGATCAATGGGTTCTTGACTTCCTGATTGATACCTATCTCCATATTCAGAACTCAAATAAGGACATCGTCCAGAAGTTGGCCATTGAAAAATAGAACTACTATCTATAATAAAGTGTGTTTTATTCAGACGATTATAATTTTACAAATAAAACAACAAACTACTACCAACTCCAATGTTGACATTTTCATTTCTTGTTTCCGTTCGTTCTTCACTTTCATTTTCGCTGGTGTTCATATCTTGTTATTGTCGCATTATCGATAATGATTTCACAATATGAGGTTTTTTCGTTTTTTCTGTTTTCTATACAGATATTGAAAATATTATTAATTTTTTTTAAAAATCAGTAATTATTACTTTCATCAAAATTTGTTTACTTTAAGACACGTTTATCTAAACCGCGATTTTGATGTCTTGATGACAAAATGTGACATTTTTTTAATGATAATTAATAACAGCTGTTTATTAAAGTGAAATTAAAGCAGCTTGGAAAGGCCAGGCCATTTCTAAAACCAAATTCATGTACGAGGTCCGACTGAAGAGTTTTAATATAGCGAGTTTCTTCAAGTACAGAGTCTCAAACTTTTGTAGAAAAGTTCTAAATAAGTTTTTTAAAACCTTACATCTACGGTTTAAACGGCTAACAGAATATTATTCCTGCTTGGGGACATTGAGTACTTGTAATCACGATCAAATAATTATTGATTAAAGGTTTAAATGGATAACTGAATTTTAAAAATGATTGAAGCACCATGATACAACAATTGTATCACAACAACAACACATTCGCATCGAAACACTCTACAACAAACATTCTTACACCTACCTGCTTACACAGAATATGCTTTTATTGTAACACCACAAAATAGACTTTCAACAAAATAATTATAAGGTTACCAATTATCATACGTAACAATTCAATTCAAAAAGAAAGGTTTTGTTTGAATATTTCTTTAATACGAAAACCTTTGAATGAAATTTTTTTGATATTTCGTTATTTTTAAGTGTTTACTATTTGTTTATAATTATGTTTAATTTTTTGTACCTAAATATATAAACAATAATAAAATAAATAAATACAAATTTTAATGATTTTGTAGAGCAACAGGATCGCGGTCGTCATATAAATAATGTATATAATATTATTAAAAAAAAAAACACTTTTCTTATGTAAAACCGCTTACTTAAAAATTTTTTTTATCTTTTTTTGTCAGAAATTCAATCAGAAATTCAAAATATTTTACGCAATTATTTTTATTTTTCTTCTTTAAAAAATAATTTTAAATGAAGAGGTAAAGTAGGTTTAAATTAAAATGTATCATAATCTAATTTTATAAAAATATTACTCTTTTTCAACTTATTAGGCCTTATTAGACAATGTCAACTGATGTATTTTATTTTCTTTGTCTCTCTATCTCTCACCCTCTTTCCGACAAACGGAATTTGAGGTTTGGATAATTTTGTTGACATCGAGAATGAATTTGCAGACAAATTATGTGCCGGAATGCATTTCATTTTCTAATGCTGAAATCTTCTAATAAATAAATTAAGACTTCTTAACTAAACAAAATTAAGCTTTATTTTTTTTAATCAAAACCTTTTATTTATTTAACAGTATTATAATTTATTAAATTATTTAATAGATTAATCTGCAGGCCAACTACAGGCCCTTTTCCCTTTCGAAATGTAGGCCTTTATAATATAAAGATAAACAAAATAATATTTAAAAATTTACAAAATATAAAATTTAATATCTAGGAAATATAAACAATAATCTAAAACAGTAAAAATTAAACAACTCAACAATATTCATTCGCTGGGTGGCGCAGTAGATAGAGTAGATAGAGGTCCCAGGTTCGATTCCCGATGAAGCAAAGCAACAAAAAAAAAATGCTTTATGGATTTTTCGACCTGGGCCAGTATTCTTTGTCATTGGGATATAATAAATGGCAAAAAATAATTGAGAGTATAATCTGGTAACAAATTAAATAAAAATGAAACTATTCTATTTAAGAAGGCTTAGTTCCTGACAATAGCAGTAGTTTTCCACATTTAATGAGTTGATAAACCAGTAATTTGTTAAAATAAATACTCGAAATATTTGTAGATTGTAGTGTAAAATTGCATTACCGTACTTAATTAAGCACGAAAAGGTGATTGATTCTACCTAAGTTACTATAGAATGTAAAAAAAAAAAAAAATATATAAAAATTTAACATCAGTTTCACAATTTAACAAATTGACAAATTGGTTGACTTTGATAAACTTACTATTTACAACTTTGATAAACTTACTTTGGTATACTTACCAGCTATAGAATAATAATAATTACTTATCTTTTTTTAAAACAATAATATTTTTACGTATTTATACGTATAAATAAATGTAGTCTTAATTTTACATTTTAAAGTTTGAGTTTTCTTTTGGCAATTAGCTTGTAGAAGCACTTGAAATAACGAAATTTTGAATTGATTTAATAAATACCTATTAGAAAGCGCTGCAATCTAATATTATCTTTAATGACAGTTGACAGCTGTCGTAAAAGTTGTTGCCTCTTATTTTATATACCTGGGTATAGAGTACATAAAAAAAAGAAAGAAAAAAAAAATAATTAACAAAATAATATTTTGACTGTTCTGTTCTTTGTAAAGAAATAATTATGTTCATATTTTGAAAGATCAAATTGTATTGTGAACGCAAACATTTTTTTTAAATAGAAATGTAATGTTGTGAAAATTTCGAAACGAATATTATAGTGGTCGGGGGAAAAGGAATACCTATATTTTTTTTTATTTTAAAATATTCCCTATTTGTATTATTTTTGGCCATAAATTTTTAAGAAAAGAGGAAAAAGTAATTCTGTGACAATTATCTATTCATCAATCGATTTTTTTCTTTTGAATTTTGTTTAATTTGTTCATTTTAGATTTTACTTATGACATTTTATTCAATTTTCAGTGTTTTTATAAATTTCCATTAACTAAATATAGCTTTCAATTACAAAAAAGAAAAAAACAAGTGAAAAGTGCGATTTAAGATTAAAAAAAATTGAATTTCAAATCAAAAGAAATCTTGAAAGTGTCAGTCACATTATTTTCTTGTAGCAAGTTCTTTTGTGTGAATTGAAAATTTAATTTTCTTTTTTCTGTGTTGTGTGTTCGAGAATTTATAAAATTCAAGAAAATTCTTAATAAAAAAATCTTTAAATTTAAATTAATGTCAATTATTTATAATTTCGAATAAAATTTTTTTAATTAAATAACTTTTATTTAAATAACTTTGCAATATATCGAGAATAACAAATAAAACACCTACATACATACATATGTACGTATCTACATATTCAGATTAAACAAAAGAAAAAAATACATAAAAATAATAATAAATAAGAAAACAAAAAAAAAAATTATATAAAAAAACAAAAAAAAAAATAAATCAAAACAAAAACAAATTTTTATATATGCTTTTGTTCCTAATTGCAAATGGGAGCTAAGGCTAGCACTGCACAACAAAATGGGACTCAAAGCCCAAGATCAAGTACTGATGTTGTTACAGCCGGTGCAGCTGGTTTCAATTTATTACGACAGAATGATAGACAAAGGGCAAGAAGTTTATCTTCGGTACCAGATTTACAATCTTCAAATAATAACAATAATACCAATAATAGTAATAATAGTAACCATCATCATCACCATCACCATCACAACAGTCACCACGGTAATAACAGTAGTAGTACAGGTAATAATAGTAATAATCATCACCATCATACAGTTTCAATGGTACAAAATGGTGCCCAAATTTATGGTGATGAAAATTCCATAATCGTTGGACGTAATGGTAGTGAATTTGATGCAACAGGAATTGGTATAGGTATATTACATCAAAATAATAGTGATGAAAATGGTCAAAGTGGTATCGGTGGAGCTAATTCAGCATTAGGACGTGTTTATACAGCAACATCATTACCTTCACACATATGGTCTTTAAATGGTAAGTACTTAAGCTTAAAATTATGTTTCATTATTAAAATCTTACTTGAACATTTTTTTTTGTTAAATCTTTAGGTGGTACTACATAATTACTTAATTTTTATTTTTTAATAGCTAACTATTTGAAATTTTTCGCCTCAATTTTTTCATTAAAATCTTATTCCGAAATTTAGTACATATATTTGTACGAAAAGATTTGTAACTGCTTAACTATTAAATAAATTAATAATGTAAAAATAAAATTTTTTTAAAATATATATACTTTTATCAAAACAAAACTAGTCCCGTAAAAAGTAGAAAATTAAACTAGTGGTGGATGTTGAGCATCTAGAACTATTATAAAATAAAACACAAAAGTATATAATGAATCTTGCTGGAATAGTTATTGTTAATGGAAATTTGCAAACGCTGTGTGATGTTAAAATAACCGAGCTTTGTGATATTCTTTTAATATTCGTGATTTTTTTTCAGCCGCAAATATTTAAAATAAAAAGTGTAAATTTTCACGTCTGTAACACAATTGGTTTTTGAAATATTCCTGAGATGTGCTATGAGTTGTACGGCAGTTGTCAACCGAACCTGTCATTTGATAGCTTTGTAAATTAATAAATAAATAAACCTACAAATAGACACTGGCAAGTTAATATAAAAGTATATAAGATACCAAAAATTAAATTTGCCTTGGAAGAATTAATCCTCTGTTTAGCCTGCTTTTTCGTTAATTTTACCAAACAGTTATGTAAATGTTTTCATATTCTCGGGTTATTGTATATTGAATAAAATAATACAATTGGAATAATTTTTGAATATATAACTACTTGTTGTTTCTTATATTCTTCAAATAAAAATTATTATGTACATCCTTGCTTTTTTCATATAAAATCTAAAACAAATTTTTACAAATTCTTATAAGAATTTTGAAGTTTATTTTTACATATTAGAAACTTATATATACTTTTTTGAGACAAGCTAAATTGACAAAACAGAAATTGTCTAAATATATTATGTAAGTTAAGATAATTTATATGATAAAATTTCGAAAAGCATTTGCCGTTTGTTATTTAACAGACTTATGATGATTTTGTAAACGCTGCTCTTCTGATTCTTAAATGCTGATAATTCGTAGACTTCTCGATTACAATTCCGTAGACAATTCTTGAAGCTGACGTTACTTCTCTATGCGCGTGTTAACCTTTTTTAATTTGTTGCAAGAGAGATAAGTATTCCGTTTATAAATAGTAACTACTACTTATGATTTAGAATACTATAGTTTTTATATTTATTTTAATCTACATATTTATTATAGATTAAGAATACTATATGTAATCAGTATTCTTAAGCAATGGTGGCAATTTATAGATCTATTTAACTTTTTGTTCATTTATTGTGATAAAATAAAATGCCATGAAATTGTATTAGAAAATAATCATAATTTGTTAAGTTTTGAAAAGAGCCTGAAAGTTTTAAAATTTTAAGTCATTGAATTCGTAGGTCGGGTAGGTAGTAGGAGGCTGCCAACAGTACGCCGTCACACTTAGACCAGTAAGGTCCATTTCGGACGAATCCTCAGAGGACTCACTATACTCCACTATTGTCGCGGCCAGTATTGACCTACGCCGGAGGGAACTATGAGTGAGACCCCGGAGAAAGAACCATTTTCCTAGAGTTAAAAAAAAAAACAAAGAAGATAAAGCATGGACACTAATTGTTCAAGCAAATCTGCACAGAAGTAGCGTGGCAATGATTACGCTCATAGAAAAAATTGTTAAAATAAAAGCACGTCCACTTCATGTACAACAAGAGAAGGAAGAAATTTGTTTCATATTATTAGCGCTGACTATAATAGACTTAACGTACCTTAAGACGACTTAAGGTGGCTTAAGTTTTTGTACGATTGTATGAAGTTTCATATTGCCAACTATAATGAAACCAATCTTTCGTTAAATTTATGAAACTTTTCGTTAAAACTTTATCGTACGCTCTAGAGCGAAGAGTAAACAATTTAAAATAAAAAAATTAGTATTTAGTTTATTAAATGTTTAATGAATAAATATATTATAATGAATATATATAATGGAAAAATATATTATTCTAATGTATGTTTTTGGTTTTATTTAAAATATTTTACATTCATTTCAGTTATGAAATATACATATGTATGTATTTATATACATATTGCCATTAATTTTAAAAATATTTACATAATAATATCACATTTATTTTAATTGTATGTGCATAATAAAATTAATTTTAGAACTAAAGTCTAAAATCAAAAATTTTTTAGTATTTATTGCTTTGAAAATAGCGGGAATCAATAAATAAAATCCTTTTTAAAAAAAATTCCTCAAGTTGGTTAAAGTTTTGTTAAGTCTATTATAATTGAATATAAGAATCGTTAAGTGTTGACAAAACTTAAGCAAACTTAAACCAAATTTGATAGCAAAACTTAAGGTGCCTTAAGGCAGCTTAAGTCTATTATAGTCAGGGCTATTATTATAACTCTTGGTACAATAAATAGTTTTGATCTAGTACAATGAAACTATATTGTCTTATATAATATTGAAATTTGTTTAGGCAGCGTTTACACTTCATATTTGACATATTTATTGATGAGAGATAATATTGAAGAAATACTGATAGGTAAACACATATTGATATCAATATAAATTGAAGAAAAAAATAGAATGTATCCTATTGTTTTTCAATATTTATTGAAAGAGACAAAATTAAATATGGCGAATAATGAAAAACTTAGCAACATTCATATGTTAATTTTTTGATTTGACATTTGCTTTATGACAGGGTACTTGATTAAAAAAGTTTTTATTTTTATATTAGATTTGGTGAAGATATAAGAAAAAACTGACAAATAGTTTGATTGTTTAAAAACTGATGTGAAAACACAAATGTCTCTCTCTTGAATCTAAAATCAGCTTACAGCTTCCTGATATGGTATCTTTGACATTTCCATAACTTCTTTTCGAATTTAGGAACCCAAGGAAATGTAATTGGGATATATACAGAAACAGACTCAGAGGAAGACTGAGGACAATCACTTAACTTAACTCTACCCCATAGTGAGGTAGGAAGTAAGTAAGATAACAAAATAAATCTTATAAATAATCTTAAATAAAGAAAACCAGGAATTCCAATGGGAAAGCTACAAAGTAGCTCTAATATGTTACAAATCTGAATGTAGAAAGGCGAAGAAGAAAGCCTGGAAAGAATATACTGAGCAAATAGAGAATACACGAGAAGTGTCTAGACTTAAACAAGTTTTATCCAAGACGCACTCACAGTCAGAACTCATTGAACGAAATGACGGATCAATGACGACAAATATGAAATAATCACTGGAAGTACTTATAAATAGTAGTTTTCCAGATAGCGTTTTTGTGGAAAGTCCAAACTACACAAACGCGCGAAACTCTGAAGCATATACAAATATATCGGATACCGAAAACGAAAAGTTAAAACGGGTAATAACACACGAAAAAAATTAAATGGGCAATTCATTCAATGGGGATTTGTACTTCTATCCCCAGGAACTGATGAAATATATCCAATAATGCTTCAAGATGGGTGTAACCTTCTACTGAACAAGCTTTGGAAAATCTACAAATCATGCCTTAACAGAAGAAGGATAGTAAGTAATATGAACACACCAAACATAAGGCGTACACTACTTAACTTCTAGGAATAATTTTAGATGGAAAACCAAAATGGAACTGCCGAAGTGCAATGAGGAAAACGTGGGGCTTATCTCCAAAAGTAGTGTACTGGATATACACCTGTATCCAACTGTCACTACTAGACCTATGGTCACTTCTGTGTCGATAATCTGGTGGACTGTTTTGGAGAGGAAAAAACACATAAAAGCACTCACACAGATACAACACCAATGCTGTTAAGGCATCACAGGTGCAATTAAAACAACAGCTACAAGTTCCTTAGAGACTATGCTGAACATAACACCTATTGAATTTCATACAAAACGTATGGCAATGGATGCAGCAATGCGTTTACGTATAACAGAAGAGTGGAAGGTGATAAGTAGGAAGACACCACATGAAAAAATAACGATCTCAACGCAAGCGCAGAGTTCCAAAAAAACTACAGCACTGCAGAACGATGTCCAGATAGGAATTTTAAAATAAAAATACCACGAAACGGAGAAACTATAATGTCCGACGTAGTATACGACAACCATGTAAAGAACAGACGGGGCTAAGAAAGGTGAAAATTGCGGAATAGGCATCTACTGTGAAAGTCATTTCTTAGAAACAAAAACAAAAATGAGCCAGAATGCCACGATCATCCAATGTGAGATCATGGCAATTAAAAGTGGAGCAGAAATACTTCTAAACAGAGGTATAAACGCAGAAAACATTATTTTTTGCCAAGCCAAGGAGCCATCAAAGCAATAAGTACCGAAAAAACGAAAGCAGCAACGACTATCTGCTGCAGAGAAGCACTAAACTCTTTAGGAGTGTCGAATGAAGCTTTACTCTACTGGGTCCCCGGCCACTCTGGTGTAGAGGAAACGTAAAAGCGGACAAACTTGGAAAAGAAGGCGCTAGAGAAAATGAGTCTGAGGAGTTAATTGTTGGACAAACAATGCAAGCCATGAAAATAAGTACGATAAAGTGGGAAAAAACCACACAACTGAATTCCTGTAGAAGCTCGCAGGGCGCGATCCAGACGAAAAATTTCTGACCTAAGGCTATATGTGGGCGTAGAGGACACGCGGTCAGAATGGGCCTTATAGAAATCAACCTGTGCAGAGGTTTCGGAGAAGAGGTGGAAACAGTGCTACACGTACGTTGCATATGCATAGTATTGTTGCTTTACTATCCGATAGAATGTAGATTTTAAATTTTTTTTGCACTTCTTTTTTACACTCTTGACAGTAACTTAGGTAGAATCACCTTTTCGTGCTTAATTAAGTACGGCACTGCAATTTTATACTACATCTAATATTTCGAGTAATTATTTAACAAATTTTTGGCTCATTTACTCTTTAAATGCGAAAAACTACTGCTATTGTCAGGAACTAAACCTTTTTTAATAGAATAGTTGCATTTTATTTAATTTGTTAACAGATTATATGCTCTCAATTATTTTTGTCATTTATTACATCCCAATGAGAAACGGTACTAAACCAGGTCAAAAAACCAATAAAGCATTTTTTGCTTCATCGTGAATCGAACCTGGGACCTTTCGGTTGAAAGGCAAGCGGTCTACCTACTGCCCCAGCCAGCGTGTGGCGCAGTAATAATGTAATTTCTTCTTAAATTCTCTCGCACACAGAATTCTATAGCATGTACCTCAGCTTGGAAAACAGTGTTTGTAGAGTCTAGGCTTGAATGAATATGGGCCTTGAGGCTTTTTCCATATACTTCCGGTCATACTCCATTTATTTTCTTGGAACCGTCAGCATACCATACTAATGATTCTTCGTCGAAAGAGGGCAGGCAGGTTTCCCACGTCTCTCTGTTTTGCATGATTATATAGAAAAATGATTATATTTATCAAAATTTTTCTTGGCAAGCCATAGTTGGATAATGATATCGGAAGTGTATCATACTTCTGCTGCAGTACACGAAGTAGTTCTGGGTGTACAATTTTTTAATTTGTGGATCATCACCAGTAATACATTTTTAGGTGTGAACCGTTGCTTGTAAAAAGAGATAAAGGGACTCTAGGTGAAGCAAAGATTCTAATGAGGCGGTGGATGTTGTCCACATGACCCCATCATTAAACAAGCTGAATGCTGTAGTTTGTTGAAATTGTTTTGAGTTGTAATTAGCGAACATTTTTCCACCAAGGTGCGGATGCGTAGGTTAAGGTTGGTCTCACTATTGCGGTATATAATACCCAATGTGGCGCAGTTTAACATGCTGGGTGGCGCAGTAGGTAGAGCGCCTGTCTTTCAACCCAAAGGTCCGGGTTCGATTCCCGATGAAGCAAAAAAAAAAAAAATGCTTCATTGGTTTTTCGAGCTGGTCTAGTACCCTTTGTTATTGGGATATATTAAATGATAAAAAATAATTGAGAGTATATATAATCTGGTAACAAATTAAATAAAATGAAACTATTCTATTTAAGAAGGCTTAGTTCCTGACAATAGTAGTAGTTTTCTACATTTAATGAGTAGATAAGCCAGTAATTTGTTAAAATAAAATACTCAAATTATTTTAGATATTGTAGTGTAAAATTGTAGTACCGTACTTAATTAAGCACGAAAAGTGATTCTACCTAAGTTACTGTCAAGATCATAAAAAAAAAAAAAATGCCATTTTGGAGTTTAGTCTCCATTTACGGTTACATGTTTAGACTGTCCAGGGTGCAATTTTGGCTTTGTTTAGAGCATTGTCTGGATGAGCATTCCAGTTCAGATGTTTATCAAGTATGATTCCAATGTATTTGACCTCTTTGGGAAAGTCAATCAGTACCATGTGTAGTGCCTGTTGAGTTAATTCAGTCACTGTCATTTCATTTTATCAAACACTCAAATTTATCTCTGATAAGAATAGCTACATCAGCATTGTAGCCTTGTGCTTCTATACCTAATTCATTGAGTTTACGTAATGGTCATCCACCACAAGGGACCACAGGTGACAGTACCTCTTCTTGAGAACATCTTTTAGCAGCATTGACGACCATAGTTTCTTCATTTAGCGTTGTGATACTATTTCTACTTGTAAGCATCTTTCCAATGCAATTGGCTTACACTTGTCCAAAGAAACAATCCCGCCTGATGATATCGTCGTGTAATATTTCCTATTCAGTGTTGTGAAAAGCCCCCTCCACATCAAGGTGCCAATGGCTATTTCTTTGTCCCTGATTGGTTCTTTATCTGTTTAGGTTGGTTGTTTCTTTGTACATGTTTTTGGGATGAATTTGCCTGCACTGTTTTGCTACCCGGAAAATGCGTTTGAGCCATAAGCTCAGGTGTCTTTAACCGGTTTTCAGTGTAGATACCATAACTTTTTTGTAGCGTGCTCTCTGTTGCTATGTTCTTTAGAGAGAACTTTATGGATCGTTGCCCCACTAGGCAGGTCGTTTTTTCCTTGGCAATATTTTTTTCAAAATAGTTTTTTCAGCCTTTTGAGCTCTTCTTATTTCTAAGTTGTATTCAGTAAGAGCTAATTTATATGCCATCCAGTTACCATTAGCTTTGGCTTTCTTGAAGAGCTTCCTACTGCATGGTCTAACTTTGGATAACTTGATGTTCCACCGAGGTACATTTTTGTTGAATGCTATCGATATCTGTAACTTTTTTAGGGACAATAACTAGTCTATCAGTTAGTTCTTGAGTATAAATATCACAGTTTGTATTTTTGGGCTGTCTGTGTACTTCTTTTATTTTCTCAGGTGTTGTAATGTCGAATCTGATATGATTATGATCGGACATTGATGTTTCGTTTGATGCCATTTGGATATTTGTTGACTCAAAAGTGGTGTTGCAAGTTTTAGGTCAAGAGCTTCTTTCCTAATGATGTTGCTGAACGTTGGAATATTTGCTGTATTTAGGACTAGCGGACGCGGTGCGCTTTGCTACACGCAGTTGAAAAAAATTTCGTACTACATGCAGCCCAGTGATACATGTAGAGAATAAAATTTATTTGTGAAATCAAAAAGCGTGTAAACTAATTCTAATGTTATCTATTAAAACAAATAATAATAACTTTTTATTTTGGATTTTAAATGATTACAAAGTTTGAAATCATAAAATATGTTACTCTATTGTAAAGCTCTTTGGTAAACAATATTTTTTGTTTTTCATTCGTGTCCAAATATAAATAATGCCGAAGGTTTGCCCATGTGAGAAACAGTCATTTTTAAGATTTAACCCACATACTTGTAGTGATTCTCCTTGCGATTTATTTATTGTCATTGCAAATGCTAAACGAACTAGAAATCCGAACGAAAACGAACTGATCCATTTCAGAATCGGTTGACTTGTATGTAATTGTTTGGCCACTTTGTTTTGAATTGAAATATTTATTTCATTTTAGACATCTTAATTTTTTGCTGCCAATATAGTTATATATTATTACTACTCAAAAACCTTGGTTCAACTTCGAATTGAAACTAAAATACACATCAAACAACTTAAATAATCTTGATGAAATGTGATATAAACTTAGCTTAAACTATCCTTGAATTTAAAATTTAAAATTATCTTGATTTTACTATGTACATTACTATGTATATAATTTTTAGATTTTATAGTTAAACACTTTATTTATTGTTAGTTTTAATTAAAAAGCAAAATAACGCGACGTCCTTTTATTTTACTATTTTTTTTAATTTTTTACAAACACCGGCATTTTGTCATTTCTACTGTACCTACTTGAAAGATTCCACCAATTATTGTACTTAAAATTACAATTTCTAAAATTTACCAATTTTTGCAAAACTTTTAAACTATTAATTATTAATAACAGTATTTATTTATTTATTTAGTTTAGCTCAATTTTCATTACAATAATTATTATTTTTTTCTTTACACATTCTTTTCTTTACACATTCTCAGAACACATTCAATTTACAAATTAAAATTATATCTAACTTAGAACTAGTTAAAATACATTGAAATAAATTGCACACATATTTTAATTACTACAGATTACTTATATAATTTAATTCCTCAGTGCACCTGAACCACCCCATTGTTGGTAAATTGATACTTGCAAAACTCTGAAATGGGAAAATATTTTTTTGTGAACAAAGCTGTCTCTGACCCGGTGTAAGTTTATCTGCATACACCTTAAAGCCATGTTGTGGTTTTCTTTTAGCTTTTTGGTTTTGTAGATATAATAGGGATTCACTGTTCTCCTTGTAGTACCTATTCATATGGCACTAATGTTCTTCCCGATCGGTCTCTACTTTAGTACTCCTTAATACCTGATATAAATTTTTCTTTTGCGATTTTGTTTCTCGCATTGATGTACGCTATACAGATTGTTGGTCTGGATATTTGGTCCCCGTCAACTATTCTTACTTGATGTTTTAGTCCGATTTTTCAGACTGCTTAAATAGCCAGCTACGCTTGGTTTAATTCCCAACGTTATTGATAACCAACCAGGTTTTTGAGATTCAAGGGTATCTGCTATTGTTTTTTGTGATGACACTGTCATCAGATGTTAGCGTTTTGTCTGATGCCCCAGATGAACTAGAGTCACTAGAAAGTGATTCTGGCCGTTTTGGAACGGACGTAATCTAGGTTTTCGATCGACTTTTCAACGACCGGAACGTTGTCAGTGACTAATTTCCCAGATTATAATGCTACATAAGTTTCCATCAATAGTATTTCTTCTTCATCTTCTGATTGAGTTTTTTTTCTTTGTATTTTTTTGGTCCATTTTGTTCCCAAGAGTATGGCGAGAAAGGTTGGTCCACAGTTGCAGAGCTCCCTTACAAGTGCAAAGCTTAGTACGCACAGAGGGCGCCTGGTATCTGCGGTCACCGTAACCGTAAACGTAGTAGTTCATTTACCACTAAGTTCCATAGAGAGGCACCCCTCAGGGATTTGTGTTATCTCCACTGACAAATCTCCTTTCGTAAGTGGCACCGAGTTTAGCGTTGATAACCCTGTTTGTTATCATTTTGTTAGAAATAGCATAGTGTGGAATCTACTTCTAGGTTTGACAGTGCACGTGTGATTGCCTCCACGTTGCCATTGCTCAAGGCTCTTTCTATGTCCATAATGGCTACTAGAGTGTATTTCTTATATGAACATCTAAATTTATTTTATTTCATCATTCCGTTAAAAAGGAATAAAAACAAAATAATTTTTTTTTGGTTATTTTTCTATATTCATTAATGTAAATATAATAAAATAAATACAAACAATCATAGAAATATTAAAATCAAAAAGAAGACGAACATTATCGCTTGACGATAATGTAATTGCAATGTCTTCAAAAAAAACCAAAAATGTATCGCCAACCACCGTGGGAAAAAAAACAAAATTGCCTGCAACAGCAGTAATAAATCAAAACAAATTTGCTCCACTAAGTCAAATAGTGGATGAAGAAAAAAAAGAAATTAAAAATGTTCAAATAAAAAAAGAGCACGGCACACCTATAACGGTCATTGACCTTAATATTATTGAAGTCAACAAAATGATGATTGAATATAAAATTAATTACAAAATAAGAAACACCAGCATAGGTACAAATATTATTTGTAATAACTTAGAAAATTTTGAAAATTTAAAAAAAAAATTAACTGCAAGTGGTTGTAAATATTTTACTCATGAAAGCAGAAACAATAAATCAACTAAAATAGTATTAAGTGGACTTCATGACGTCGATCTAAACGAATTAAAAAGTGGACTTCTAAACAATAATGTCATAAATTGTAGTGAAATCAAAAAAATGAACATTTTCAAGCAGAGGTATAGAGACCAGGGAACTTACCTACTATATTTCCCAAAAGGTTCTATAAAAATCGGGGATCTCAAGAGTAAGTGCAAATATTTATTCAACACAGTGGTGCAATGGCACTACTATAAAGCAACAAAAAATGGTCCAACACAATGGCCCCAGTTTGTAGAAACTGTGGTCAAAACCACAGTTCCCTATCCTGCTCTAACAACCAAATCGAAGCAGGGAAAACAATAAAATGCTGTAACTGTAAAGCTGAGCACAAATCAAGCTCTAAACTTTGTCCTGCCAGAGCCCAGTACTAGTCGATAAAACAGACTAGAAATCGAAGTGTCAAGATCAATAAGCCAACTTCTCGTTTAGTGGCACCTTCAACAAACTTTGTAACTAATTCAGCAAAATTCCCGAGATTGAATAGCTTCTACAAGGACAACAACGCACAGTCAGGAATTCCAGCTGTAAATTATGCACAGGTATTCAAACAACAACCCTATGGTAATATTTGTAGTATTAGTAATAACAATAATATTAACACTAGTAATCAACGTTCCCTCTAATTTTTGTTTTAGCTGAGCAAAAGAAAAATAAATTGCACTATGTTTAAAAAATTAAACAAAAATTTGATAAATTAGACATTTTATTAAAAAAAACATTTTTATTTGAGTTTTTTAAGTTTTTCATTGTTTTTTAATTGTTTTTTATTATTTACTTATTTTATTAATGCAATATTTATTATTTTTTTTCTTTCCTGTCTTTCTTTTTCTTCCAGTAATGGTATACTAAATCCAGGTCAATAATATTTTCCGCCATTAAGTGTGCCCAAATGATTTACTTTCAACTTATTTTTAAATTTTGTTTTAATCAAATTCATCAATTATCCATGTCCATGATCATGATAAGATTTCCATTTTTAAAATTAATTTTTTTAAGTTTTTATTACCATAATTAAAGTAAGATGTGTTGACAATAGCGCTTTGATCAAAAGCAGTCCATGTCAGCATCAGGAAATTCAGTTTTCAACAAATAAAATTATCCCTGATGATATTTTCGTTTTTCATCATTTAATGCAATCAATGTTATACGATTTACATTATTTTCTAAAGCTGTTAAGCAATATTTTGCGATTGGATCAACTGAATTGGAACTATCAATTTTTTTCTTTGAAATATTCTATTAAGACATCATAATTCCGAATAAACGGAATAATTGCACAATGACGAGAGATGTTCAAACCAGCGTATTTCATTAAGAGGCCGGAACATCTAAATTTCACAATCTATTACACTTGCCATTTCTTCAAAATTATGCTTTTTAACAGATGAACGATGGAACATCTTCGTGTTTCTACTTGGGAAATAAGAGGGATACCCTTCTAGGCATCATCGATTCCCAAATCCTCTCTATGTGCCACACAATGCTGAGCTATTAAGTGACAAACTGTGTTGTGTGCTGTAACTCGATTATAGGCTCCCAGCATTACTGCAGCTCCATCAGATGTTAACATTACCATCTTTTGCATATCCAGATTAATAGTTTTATAAAAACATTTTATGGACTCCACAATATATTTTCCGTCACATACATTGAATTGTAAAATACCAGTAAACAGTTTTGTAATTAAAATTAAAGCGGTATTTTATATGTGTAAATAGTTATTGTAATAGAATTTGGTGAATGGAAATATCAGTGTTTTCATCCACTATTAAGCAATGGAATTGTTCTCATATTTAATTTAATATTTCTTGTTGGATAAGGTGGTTGATACACTCGACGAATTCAAAAGCATAATTTTTACTCCGCCGATTTTTTGTAATCTCTACATATTTTGCAAAATGATTGTTTATTTCTTGGACTGAGTTCATTTAAACATTCATTTTACTGGCAAGAACAACATTATCTATTCTAATTTTGATGTTATCTTTAGCAGTTGTTGTTTCAACATAGAGACTTTTATTTCGATTTTAATAATCGATTTTAATTGCTTCACTTTTTTGCACAATTCACCAGTAGCTTAATTTTTTTCTTTGTGACATTATTTTAGAACATCTGTCCTAGATTTTTATTAAAACAAAAAATATATTAATATGTACTACAAATATGTACTACAAAAGAATAAACCTTATAAAACTTACTAATTAGAATTGGAACAACTAACTAAGCACTATGACAAATAACAACTGAATAAAAAGGTATTAAATATTAACAAGTAACTTTCTAATGCGCAATTCAAAAAAAATCCGTGCGCAGCTTAGAGGGAACGTTGCTAGTAATAGTAATAATTTAAAAGACACTAACAGTTTATTCTCTATGTCAGAAATTTTGTCTCTTACTAACGAAATTATTAGTAGACTAAGTAATTGTAAAACTAAACAAGAACAATTTGTTTTAATAACAGAAATATCCATTAAATATGTGTATGGTAACATCAATAATTAATTGGAATGCTCAAAGTATTCGTCCAAAATCTTTGGAGTTTTTTGAATTTATGAACAAAAATAACATCCAAATTGCCACTATCACAGAGACATGGCTGAAACCTCACATGTCGCTTTACGATAATAATTATATCTGCTATCGTGCAGACCGTATTGAAGCTCTGCATGGTGGAGTCGCTCTAATTATTGCACGGAATATAAAACACACTCTCCTACCCAACATTAAATTAAAATCAATGGAAAATATTGCCTTTAAAATTGAAACTACAGCCGGAGAATTTATAATTGTCTCTGTCTATTTCAAAGGCGGCAACAGTAATGCTAGTAAAAATACTGATTTTAAGAATGACCTGAGGCGCTTAGTAAGTCTTCCAGGTAATTTCATTATTTCTGGTGACATAAATTGTAGGCACACCAACTGGAACTGTACAAGAAACAACAATTGGGGAAAAATACTAAGCAACGAAAATAATATTTCCATCAACCAATTTGACATACCCTTTCCATCTAAGCCATCATATTTCCCTAAAAATAGAGGGTTACCATCAACACTTGACCGGATTTTAACCAACAGTACTAACTTTGTCTCCCAGCCGGTTACATTGAATGAACTAGGTTCTGACCATCTCCCAGTTCTATTTAAACTTCTTGATACCCCAATCACAAGTAACCCACCACTTGCATTTAACTACAAAAGAGCTAATTGGAAATCTTACCAAAAATATTTGAGCGACCACACAAACACCACCGTTCAAACAGAGTCCATTTCAAATACCTTCGAAATTGATAACTTAATCAACAATTTTATTATCCTAATAAACGAAGCTAAAGCTCATGCAATTCCCAAAGTTTCCAAAAGAAATGTCTTCCCTATTGTAAAACTATCTCTTTTTATACTACAACTGATCTCACTAAGAAATACTCTCCGCAGACGATGGCAACGCTCTAGAGATCCCAGTATAAAAAATCAAATAAATAGAACACAAAAACGTATAAAAATCGAAATAAATAAACTAAAAAACGGCTTGGTCAACTAGATTGGAAGGCCTAAAGAACGGTGGCAGTCCATTCTGGAAAGTTTCTAAGATTCTCAGGAAAAAAACAAGTCGATTCCCACTCTAAAACTTGGCGACGATGTATTAATAACTAACTCAGAAAAAAGTGAGGCTTTAGCTGAACATTTTCTAAAACAACACAAGATTACCCAAAATTTTAGAGACAATGCAACGGAAACTGCAGTAAATAATTGTATCATATTGACGTATTTCCAAAAGGCGAATTTACATTGAAAGAAATACAAAATATTTGCAGTAAATTGAAATCCAGAAAAACCACTGGTGCTGACGGTATCCTAAACACCGACCTAAAAATGCTCCCAAAAAAGGCTCTAAAACTGCTTCTAACTATTTTCAACCTATGTCTTAAATTGTGTTATTTTCCAAAAAGCTGGAAAGATGCTACAGTTATATGCATTCCAAAAACCAACAAACCTATAAATGAGATTAGTAGTTATCGTCCAATTAGCCTACTAAGTTCGATCGGAAAAGTCTTTGAAAAGGGACTCCAAATTAGGGTGCAAAACTTTGTCGAAAACAATCAAATTTTACCCAATGAACAATTCAGTTTTCCACCTGAACACTCTGCTGATCACCAACTAGTACGCATAACGAAATATATCAGAGAAAAGTTTGAAGAAAAGAAGTCTGTGGGTGATTTAATTTGTGATATAGAAAAAGCTTTCGACTCTTATGGCACGACGGTTTGATCTACAAACTACATTGTCTGCAGTTTCCCCTATACTTAGTCAAAATAATTAAAAACTTTCTATATAATAGAACTCTCTGTGTCAAAATCAATGACACTCACTCTTCAAAATTCCAGTTGCCAGCAGGCGTGCCCCAAGGATCAATTCTAAGTCCTATCCTGTACAATATTCTTATATCTGATATTATCATCCCAGATTCATGTTACATTGGTTTGTTTGCCGATGATAACAGCCTGTATAGTACTGATGCAAATCCTGCAGTCATTATGCAAAATTTGGAAAGCGGGTTCAATACTCTTCACCAATACTATTACAAATGGAAAATTAAGATCAACGCTTCTAAAACGGCCGCCTGCTTCTTCTCAAGGAAAAGAAAACCGTGTAATTTACCAAGCAGAAACCTTAACATCCAAAACTTACTTTCGGACCCCTCATTGAGGATAAAATAAAAAAAAACCTAATTTTAATTAAATCTCTCTATGGTTTAATAAACAGAAGATCTTCCCTATCTATACAAAATAAAACTTTGATTTTTAAATCAATATTCCAAATATTCTATATTTATATGGATCCCCAATATGGGGAGATTGTGCCAATTGCCACAAAAAAAAATTACAAATCACGCAAAACAAGCTTCTAAAAATGATCTTAAATCTTCCATGGTATCACAGCACGACGGATATACACTTGAAATCAAAAAGTCTGCGATAGCTGATAAAATTACAAACAGGCAAACAAAATTCAACAACAAGTGCGAATACTCAAGTAATTACTTAGTTCGGAGTCTGGTTAATTATTGATGATTGACAGGCTGCTTTTAAGCTTTTAAGCTAAAGTCATAGTTATAGTGGTAGTTATAGTTATAATTATAGTTATAGTTTCCTAAGTTTTTTTTTTTAGTTTTAGTTCTAAGTTTGATTTTAAATAAAAATAATCGGAAAGGTTTTTTTTCTCCAATTTTCCCTTTGTCCAAGTAAAAGTATTTTGTAATCTATAATTAAGCAGGCAATGTAGTAATATGTAAAAAAATGTAAATTGTAGTTGATAAGATGATTTAATCTAAGCTCTAAATTAATATAAGTCGATAATGTCTGTATATGTTAACTATATTTTGGAATGAATAAACAAAAATTAAATTAAAAAAGAAAATAAAATTATTTAATTATCTATGTTTGAAATTAGAAATGTCGGATGTGTTTCAGAATTTACGCTCAGATAAACGGAGTCAAACAAATAAACATATTGCAACATTTTTGTGTTTTGTTGGACATGAATACTGCAGTTTTAGGGATTTAGCCGATAGATTAAATTTTTCTCTTTCTGGAATAGAAATGGCCAAACGACGACAAAAAAAGAAACTAGTGATTTCTTTCTCAATGAGAAAGATTTTATAAATATAAGCAATAGATATAAACTAACATATTTTTGTATGTATATTACTTAACGGTACTCATATCCAAATAGACCCCCCTGCTTCTAGGGAAGATGATTATATAAAAAGGGAAAACTAGTTACTTGCAAGGGATTTGCAATGAAAATAAAAAAATTTCGGTATTTGTGGGATATCCAAGATCCAGCTAATAGTTCAAAATTCATTAACATATTCAAAACTTGAAATCTCTGTGGAAGTAATTGTTTTTTATTTTATTGTAAAATTCAAAATGGTGGTTTTTGTAACCAAACGTAATTAAATTTGAAATTTTAACGTTTAAAAACCTTATAAATTTTTTATCCGAAAAAGCAAATTTTTAAAAAAGTGTAAAATCAAAATAGGGGAAATGTGTCACGTGACATTTTTTATTTTTTTTTTGTACGTGGACAGACCTAAAGTAAGCAGAAAAATTATGTTCTAACACGCAACTTGCTTAATACTTACTCTTACATCATTATACCAATAAATATTTATTAAGTTTTTTTTGAGCAAATCAGGACATCACACTTAATATTGAAATGAATTATCAGCATTATAAACTTAAAAACAACCTACTATCTAACCATCTAACATCAATCTACCATCTAACTTTGACGATTTGTATAATCTTTATCTAAGATATTACACAGACATATGCTTCAACGAAAACGATGTCATATAGGACCTTAAGACTTGCCGTAGTCACTGTAACAGTAACTATTATATCTTTTAAAAATCAAACTAAGAAAAAATAATAAATCACCTGCAATATTCTTTAAATTTAAAAAAAAAAACTCAGGTGAAGTGAAATACCGCAAAAACAATTGCCTAACTAAGGCAAAAAATTGTTTATTGTAAAAAAATAATTTTTATTATTTAAAAAAAAAAATTTAAAAAAAAAAAAATAATAAATAAGATGAGTAGCGGCGACGACGTCCCGCCAGGGTCCTCTGGCCCTCGAACTAACGAATGATATCTAATGCGAAACTAATAGAATGGCCCTCGAACTAATAGAATGCGAAAAGTACCTAGTTATGACCAGAAATAAACCAGGAAAAGATATGATGGCAGTATCCTCCTCTTTTTTTACAAAGAATGATAAACTCTGTAGCGAGGGAGAAAATGTTCTAATTGTGGAAATTGCGCACCACCTCGCAAACGAAGAAAGAAGATGTAAAAAAAAACTCCAAAATGCTCATCTTGGGAAGGACCACATAACACTTTTTTTTCAACAGCGCCCACGATAGCTAAAAGAAAAAGAAATAAAGACAATAAAAATTAAAGAAAAGGTAGACATCAAAGAAGCAAACAGAAGATACCGAATAAGGCATCCAACGGACGTGTCATATGCTGCAACAGTTTCAACACGCTGGGTGGCGCAGTAGGTAGAGCGCCTGCCTTTTAACCGAAAGGTCCCAGGTTCGATTCCCGACGGAGGCAAAAAATGCTTTCTGGATTTTTCGACCTGGTCCAGTACCCTTTATCATTGGGATAAAATAAATGATAAATAGTTGAGAGTTTTGGTTATCACTAAAAATAAAATGGAACTATGCTATTATGAAGGCGAAGTACTCTACAATAGATATAGTTTTCCACATTTAAATTAGTCTATACCACAAAAATTCTACAGAAAAAGCTATTGTATGTGATTGTGTATTCCAAATCTCTGTTTAAAAGCAGTTAGGGCGTTCATCCCATAGACTTGGAATTATATAAAAAAAACAAAAACAAAATGGCAATATTAAAAGCTGCAGCTGCAAATGCTCATATGGAAACATAGAGCTGAAATATTATAACACCTACTTCAAAAATAGTGACGAAGGATCTATCGCACATAGTGAAATAGCTACATTAGTGCGCAAAGAGTTTAGCAGTGAACAAATCCAGTTAAATACATGCTTCATGGGCATCGCAGTTATAATATCCTATCCCATCAGGTTCATCATATGTAATCTTTATCTACCCGAAGGAAACAAAATACTTGGTACTGCCACTTTACCCAGCCATTTTGAGTGGATACCTGATAAAGACTCACACAACAGTGACCATTACCCAATTGCTCTTAACCTTATGGTGCAAAATTGTAACTATCAGACCAGGGAAAAGTGGAGAATAGATCAACAGCTAGATTTCTCAAATGTGCAACACGTTGACATTAACAAATACGAGCAAGGTTTTACATCAAGTATAATACAAGCTGCAAACATAGCAATACCAAAAAGACTAACACCAACTTAAGAAAAAGAGTGCCCTGGTGGAACCAACAAGTTAAGAATCCTTTACATAAACGAAAAATACTTTTCCAGAAATATAACAACAATTCGACTTGAGGATTCTAAGAATTTCATACTGGCCAAAAACGAAAGTAGACAACTCATAAGACACGCAAAAAATAAATCATTGGCTGACTTTGTCTCTTCAATATCCTTAACAACACCTCCTAAAACTATATAGTCTAAAGTATGGTCAGTTAACGGTAAATACCGACCAATTATAATACCAACACTAACTGATAATAATAACACACTAATAACAAAAAAAGCAACATGCTAACCTTGAACAATAATAAAAAATTACAATATTGCGAACAAAGTGGCTGAAACTATCGTTCAAACATGCGACAAAAAAATTGGAAACATGCGACATTAGTACCAATACCAAAAAAGACCCTAAAAACCCACTTAGTTATCGCTCGACAGCAGTTACTAACTGCACATACAAAGTCTTTGAGAGAATGGTTTGCAATCGTCTGATCTGGGAACTTGAATTCAAAAATATAATATCTATAATAACTATATACTGAACTTCCTCACTGAATGAAAAATTCGGGTCGCGGTAGGATGAGCGTACTCAGGAGAGAGATACACTCAGAATGAAGTACCACAAGGCTCTGTTCTGAGCGTAGTTGTCTTTACGATAGTAATGAAAAGCGTGATATAGAAAATTAAATCTCCGGTACGCGGACGATATTGCTTCAATTCTATATATTGTATGTAATATTAACAACTGATAGTCACACACTTACTGAACTAATAAATGACACATCATTATATAATAAATACAGAAACAGGCCCATAAGATGTCAATCGTCTTTTGTAAGACTTAGACAGACTCTGGAAGAGTTAGACATCACACCAGATAAACTTTTCGATAAAACAAAATACACAAAACTCTGCCATGGATGCTTAGACTACTATGTATTGATACAGATCTAAACACACAAAAAAAAAACAACATGCAATACCAACAACTGTTCAAAAACGAACTACATACTCCCTCCTATAAAGACTACATACCTATATCCATATACCTATATAAAAATACAGATTTAATGAACATATAACAGTATATTCGGCGGAATTATATGCCATAAGTAGAGCAATTGAGTGCCGATGCTTTGAAGGGAGAAGGTTCATAATTTACACCGACTTCCTTAGTAGCCAACATGCTCTCTCATCTGCTACCTCAAACCCCGGGCAGTGATTGTAATCCAAGATCAGCTGCAGATATGAAAAAATCATATAGCATTTATATGGACTCCGGAACATGCCAATATCACCGATAACGAAGAACCAGACAGACTGGCCAAGGAAGCACTTTTAGAACCACTTTCCGGACAACAAAGTCGGTACTACAGGGATTATAAAGGGATATGTGATCAAACTTTATGGGACATATACAACGCAAATTGGGAAAATTAACCCCTCACCAACAAACTAAGGTGTATTAAAAAAAACGTATCCAGAAGGAATCGACCAGGCCAGTGGGATAATCGCTGACTAGACTCCGAATAGGACACACATGATACAGCCACAGCTATCTCTTTGATGGACCCCAAAACGCACAGCTAACATGTCACTGTGCTCCAGATACCCTATAATCACTTTAAAGCACATATTTGAGGCGTGTCTTTTATACACCGATGTAAGAGTCAGCCTTAGAATCACAAGACTTGATATACTCACACAGGATAATACAGAAGCAACAACTAATATCATGGCATTCCTAAAAGAAACTGACATTTTCGATAAACTAGGCTAAAATCAAAATTATAAACTTTAAGACGGAAAATATTAATTTGAAATTGAAAAAAAAAGTAAATCAAAAATTATGTAAAATAAAAAAAAAAATAATAATAAAAAATAAACTAAAGACTAGACCCTTATTTAATAATTATAACTCAAGTTAAAGCAAAATTTAACGTTTTTAACAGAATAGAGATTTAAATAGACTGATATTTTTAACTATCAACCAGTAAACAGCCATGTTTTAATAAGAAGCTATATGGTTTGGTATGGCTTGAAAAAACAAAATACTTCTTAATTACCATGCCTTTTCTACCTTTTCCCTGTATTAAGTCAAAATAATTTAGTTTTTTAGAAACTATTTTTCAACTGTGAAGCCCACGAAAGAATCGAAAGAGAGATTTTGTACAAATTATTTCAATTTTGAATTGAAAGGATAAAATAAAAGAGTGACGCTTGGACACCTGGTGTTTGTTTTATATTTGCGATATTTTTTTAAATAAAAATAAATTTAAAAGTTGAAATGCTAGTAGGTATTTTACTTTATTCTTCATAATTATTTATTGAAATAAATTTTAATAGGAATGAAAGGCCAGTTACAAATAAACTGCAATATGAAAGTTGGTGTAAATAAATTGTTTTAGTAATTCTACTTTAATCATAAAAATAATGTTTGTCTGACTTTTTTCTTCTAGTGCGTAATGGAATTTGATCCATTTTGGACATAAGTATAAACTGCAAATTTCATATGAAACTTCCTTAAGCATAACAGAAAAAATTAAATCTGCTAGTCCGACATGAAAATCTTTTCCTACGCTGCAAATCATTTCCTTGGTAAAAACCGCATAGAATCTTAATACGCAGTTACTTATTGGCTATTTTAATTTTTACCCTAATTTTTCCAATAAATCCATAAAAGCAATGTTGTTTAAAAGGAAATTTTGATCAAAACTGTTAATAAAATTAAGTTTTGTAGATAATAACTCATCAATTTCATATATAATTATATACGTATAATCTTCCGAATCCAGTGGATTGGAATAATCCCGACTACATGTTGGCTTGTTTTTCAACTCTGCAATTTGACAGCGTTTTTGAGCACTATCAGAAATTAAAAAATTTAACTCATATTAATTATAAAAACTTTTAATTTAATAATTTTTATTTTATTTAAACACTTTTAACTTCAACTTAAAAATTTCAAATAATTATGACACTATTCTTTTGTTTTTTTTGTATAATAATTTGAATTTGCCAGTCAACGAATCAAACATATGTCATTTTCATCGTAGATTTAAATTTTACAATGGCAGCATTTTAAAACACTTTCGATCAAATTTTCATCGAAATACATAATGGCACTGACGATTACAATCGAATAATTCTAACGATGAACGATTCGATGAAAATCGATCGAAATACCTAATAAGCGCCTTAAACTCGTTGTATATTATATTTGAGAATTGAGAATTCTAATAATTAAATTATATTATTTTTTGTAGACTGTTTGAATTAAATAGTAAATAAATAAATAAGGTTGTTATGCTGAGGTCCGTCGGAATGTCAAATTCCGTTTACATTCCGCATTTCGTATGATGAAGTCCGTATTGTATTCCGCGGTCTGCAAATTTCATTATTTATCCGCAATTTTTAAATTTACGTATGCTGTACTTCGTAGGAACGGAAAATAATTTGAAAATTGTACGACAGAATTTCTCATTCGGAAGTATTAGAATGGTTCGGAAGTGAATTATAAAGTATACAATTTTTGTATTTAGAATATTAGGAGAAGTAGAAAATGTAATATAAGTATAAATAGTTTTTTTTCTTCAATTTTTTTTTCATTTATGAAAAATATTTTTTTTATTTAGGAATAAAAAAGCGCTTCAAAAGAATAATATATTTTATTGTTTTTAATATTATAACATAATATGTATATATATTAAAAACGATACATATATATTTTACATTCTTTAGAGATTTTAAATTTTCTCTGATGTAACAAAAAATTACTATTAAATTTTTACATACATACTACATTATGTAATTAAGAAAGTTATAAGTTTTACTTTTAATTTATGTATGCATATTGTATATATATACATTATGTTTTATACATTATCTATTAAAAAATTTATCAATTTTACAAAATAAATAAAAAAAACTCAAACTGTGAACGTCGCCTTTTTTATTTAAAATAAAAATGTCTGAAATGTATATGAAAAAAAAAATCTTCCGAAACATCTGATTTTGATTTCTGTACAGACTTTGCAGTCGAATGGATTTCAGCATACCGATTTTTTCGTCTTCGGATCGGAATTTTTTTTCGGAGATATTCCGCTTCGGAATTCACCATAACCACCTAAATAAATGAGAGCCTTCTTTTTATAGAAATTTAAATTTTCTTTAATTACACATATACCAGTTTATGTGGAAGCGTGCTAAAAAAAATAATAATAAAAAGTAATAAAACAAAACGATTTAATGTGCATCGAACGACAATTAGTTTATTAATATTAAATTTTTCCATAGTCTATTAAAAACAAAAGAATTGACTGTACCAAATTAGATTACAAACCAAAATTGCCAAACTGATTTTAGTTGTTTACAATGTTTAAATTTAAAATTTTGTAATTGAAAATAACAAATTTACAGGGTGATTCAAGGCTTTAATTATTTAAATATATATTTGAAACATTATCAAATAAACATAATAAATGTAAAATTAAGCAATGAAATTAACAAATGAAAACAAAAATGAAAATATGGAAATTTAATTATTAAATTTCCATACTCCCCCCTTGAAAGTCATTAACTTCAACAACTACTATTATTTTCTGAAATTGGTAAAAGTGCAATATTACTTATGGCTCTTCTATAAGCTCCGGAAGACGTTTTAACGGTAACGACTCGAACAATGCCTTCTGGATCAATTATTCTACCAATAGGCCATTTCAATGAAGGAACGTTATCAACCTTGAGCAATACCATATCGTTTATTCTTACGCTTTTAGTTTTAAACATCCATTTTGATCGACCTTGCAATATTTGAAAATACTCATTTTGCCATCTACGTCAATACTGTTGCTGAATCCAAGTGTTTTTTTGATATATTTTAAGCTGATTAGAGTCGATGGATGAAATATCTGGTCCAGGAAGATTTCTTGGACTACCACCATATATGATGTGACCAGGAGTAAGTGGTTCTAAATCATTCGCATTTGAAGAAAGCGATGTAATAGGACGATTAATTATAGTTGCAACTTGTCAAATTATTGTCCGTAGTTCATCTTCTGTAAACTCTCTGGTACAAATCTCGCTTTTCATTAGTTTTTTAGCACTTTTGATTGATGACTCCCAAATACCACCAAAAATGGGAGTTCTGAGCGGAATGAAATGCCACTGCACACCTGCTCCTTGGCAAGCAGCAATAATTTCTGATATTGCCTTTTGAAGATTTTTTTGAAGTTCTTTTAATTGATTAGCTGTACCTTTAAAATTTTTTCCGTTATCCGAAAATATTTTGTATACGCCTCCATGATCCGCTATGAAACGTTTTAATGCTCGAAGAAATGCATTTGCTGTTAAATCAGGAACCAGTTCCATGTGTACCGCCTTTGTAACGAAACAAATAAAGAGCCCAACATATACTTTTTTTGAAGTTTTGCATATGGTGTGATGACGTACAAATAAAGGGCCGAAAAAATATATTCCAATTATATCAAACGGCCGCTGTTTTTCAATTCGATGCTTCGGCAATTCACCCATTATTTGATATAACATGCGAGGCTTCAATTTAAAACACCAGATACAATTATATATTATCTTCCGAGCCATTTGTAGCCCAAAAATTGGCCAATATTTTTTTCTTATATCCGTTAACATTAACTGGGGACCAGCATGAAATAATCTAAAATTATGAAAATAGTATATTAATGAATTAGTGAATTTATGATTTTTCGGCAATAAAATTTGGTGTTTTGATTCATAGGCAACATATGATTTCGCCAAACGTCCGCCGACACGTATTACTTTGTTTTCATCAAGAAATGGAGCCAAAAATTTCAAAACACTATTTCGATTCACAGCATTTCCAGCAAGTAGATTATGATATTCTTTAGCAAAATGTACAATTTGAATTGCACGAATGAACTTAATTTCTACATCTTGAATTTCATGCATTGAAGGTGTTGGTATATTTTTATAATTGATAGGTGTCAATAAAGTTTTTCGATGCGACTTTCTTGTTGTTGAGCTCGAACAATTTTTAACGAATCTGCAAACATATGCGAAAACACGTAATATTCCATAAAAATTAACAGAATAATTGATTGAAGAAGTTATATCTTATGTCTCTTTCGTGGTAAAATTTTACATCGATAAACTTTATCGATTTCGTCGACAATTTCTGAACGATATCGAAATACATAATGGCAATCTTGCATTTTGACATTTCGTTCGATCAAATCGTAATCGTTATCGAAATACATAATAGGCACCACAGTATCTATTTTTAGCTCTTGTAAACAATTCGATTCAACCGAATTTATTATTTGCGATAACAAAAGAGCAGCCTCCAACTGCAAACGTGGAATATTTAATGTATGTTTTTTTATAGGGGCTATACGAGACTTAGCATAGTATAATTGTACACGATAAAATTTCAGCCTTTGTTAATTCACTATCCTTTTTAGTATAAGCTGAGAATGAATAACGAAATCTATCTAAAAGAGGATTCCAAATTAACCCCAAAATTTTTATAACCATATTTCCATCGATAACAAGAAATTTTTCCTTATTCTGCTCCTCGACATCTCTTAATATTTCAGAATTATTAGCACAAAATTTTTTCAATTTAAAACCGCCCTTTTGTTATAATTCAAATACTTGCCGCCTTTTTTCTACAGCTTCATCTACCGAATTAGCTCCAACAAATATATCATCCACATATGAATTTTCTCGAACCACTTGAGTACCATGGGAAAATTCCTTTCTTCTAATTCAGCTAACTTGTACAAACAGTGAAGAACCAAAAAATCACCGGGTTTGGTACCGTAAGCTACAGTGTTCAAACGCAATATACGAATATGTTCAGGCTTACACGATCTCCAAAATATTAACTGAAAGTTTGAATATTCAGAATGTACCCAAACTTGACGATACATTTTTTGTATATCGACGGTAAATGCGAACAAATAAGTTCTGAATTTAAGTAGTACGAACTAAAGATCACTTTGTAATTTATATCCCTTCGTTAGCATGTCATTTAAGCAATGACCTTTTTTATATATACACGATGCATCAAATACGACCCGAAGTTTTGTACTGGAACTTAAAGGTTTTAAAACACAATGATGAGGAATGAATGCATGGGGATTTTTGAAATCGAAGTTTTTTACTAATTCACAATGGTCCAAATTGATATAATCTTCAATAAATTCAATATACGACCTTTTTATTTCAGGACAACTTTCCAATTTTCTTTCAAGATTTAAGAAACACCTATTTGCAATTTCAAATGATTCACCTAACGATTCAGCATCTTTTATTAACGGAAGTCTCACAATAAATTTACCATCGGAATCTCTGCTATAATTTTCAAGGAAGTGTTTCTCACATCTTTCATCTTTTATTTTTAATTTACCTTTAATATCGGGTACTGCATCAAGTTCCAAAAATTTTTTACCATTTTATCTAGTTTAATGTAATAGCTTTTATCTGTTTTGTAATTGGTTAACTTATTTGTTACAGTGGGGAAAGATTGACCATCAACGCCTGAACTTATAGAATCACCAATGATCCACCCTAATTTACTTGATGTCAAAGTTGGATTATTTACACCCAAATCTAATTTTTACCTGTTATTACATTCCAAAATAGTTCACCACCTAGAAAATCAACTGGTTGGGAACTATTAAAGCTCGGATCTGCTAATGCAATGTTTTTAGGCATTCTTAAATCATGAATTGAAAAATCAACTGAAGGATACTTACTTACTTGTTGGGCGCTACAGACCTTGAAGGTCCTGGGTCTGGCGCAAAATTGTCCTCCACTGATTTCGGTCACGAGCGGAATCTCTCCAGTTGGTGATTTGTAGTTTTTTCACATCTGCCGATACTTCATCTCTCCAACGAAGGTGTGGCCTCCCTCGACGACGCGTTCCCTGGGGTTTGGATTCGAAGAGTTTCCTAGCCGGAGCATTTTCATCCATACGCTCTACATGGCCTAGCCAATGAAGCCGTCTTATTCTGACTTTTTTAGCTAGGTCCATGTCGTTGTACAGCTGGTATAGTTCGGCATTGTATCTTCTTCTCCAAACCCCTTCGTCAGACACAGGACCATAAATGCGACGAAGAATTTTTCTCTCAAAGATACCAAGTGCATGCTCGCTTGCTTTTGGTAATGTCCACGATTCAGAACCATATAGCAGCACCGGAAGGATGAGCGTTTTGTATAATTGTGCCTTGGTATTTTGGGATAGGAGCTTTGAACCCAGTTGTTTCGACAAACCGAAGTAGCAACGGTTTGCAAGGGTAATTCTTCGCCTTACTTCAACATCGATGTTATTGATGGAGTTGATGTTGGTTCCAAGGTAGATAAACTCCTGAACTACCTCAAAATTATATGAGCCGACAGTGATGTTGTGTCCTATATGATGTTGTGAGGACATTTTATTTGTCGACAGCATATATTTTGTTTTGTTCTCATTTATGAGAAGACCCGCTTTACCTGCTTCCTCTTCAATCTGTGTAAAGGCTTCGATGACTGCTCGTCGTGATGTTCCGATAATATCGACGTCATCAGCGAAACCCAGGAGCTGCACCGATTTGTAAAATATAGTGCCCTGCGTGTTCACACCGGAACGTCGCACTATATGCTCCAACACCAGATTAAAGAAATTACATGACAGCGCATCGCCTTGTCGACATCCGGAGCACGTTCGAAATGAATCAGAAATGTGCCTCCCAATCACCACAGCACACCGGGTGTTTTCCAGGGTCATTTTTGACAAACGGATAAGCTTGGCTGGGAAACCAAATTCCGACATTGATTCGTAAAGCACTGATCGATGTATGCTGTCATAGGCAGATTTAAAATCGATAAAAAGATGGTGCGTATCGATTTGAAATTCGAGGGCCTTCTCCAGGATCTGCCTTAATGCGAACACCTGGTCGGTGGTTGATTTACCAGGACGGAAGCCGCACTGATAGTTTCCTATCACAGCGTTACAATGGGGCTTCAAACGTTCGCACAGAATATTGGAAAGGATCTTATACGCAACGTTTAATAGGGATATTCCTCTATAGTTGGCGCAGGACATGGAATCGCCCTTTTTGAATATAGGAGATATTGAACTTAAATTCCAGTCATCAGGCATGCTCTCCTCGATCCAGATTTGTTTGATAATTTGGTGCATGAATTCAATCATCACTTCACCTCCTGCCTTAAAAAGTTCAGCTGGCAGGTTATCTTGTCCAGCAGCTTTGTTGTTCTTTAATTTTCGGATGGCTGCTTCCACTTCTGCAGGACTGGGTGTATCTGTATCTTCGGAGTTGACTGGGTTAGGGCGAGGCGTATCTGTGTTTTCTATGTTTGCGCCATTCAGCAGGTTCTTAAAATGCTGTTTCCATGTCTCTAATATCCCTTGCGTATCGGTTACCAAATTTCCCGAATCATCCCTCAGCGCGTGTGTACGGGGCTTGAAACCAGCTGCAAGCTGCTTGGCTTTTTTATAAAAGCTCCGTACTTCGCCTCTGTCTCGGTTTGATTCTATATCCAAAAGTTGAGACTTTTCGAATAAACGTTTTTTGCGCCTTAAAATTTTCTTCTCGTCTCTTCTTTTCGCTCTATACTCTTCTTGAGCTGCTCTTGTTTTACGTTGCAGCGCTTTCCTGTAGGCCTCATTTTTCTCTACCGTCTTTGCTAAACATTCATCGTCGTACCATGGGTTTCTCACGCGAGGTGTTTCAAAACCCACGGTATGTGTAGCAGCCATCGTGATGATGTTTGCGCATTGTTTCCATTTTCCGTTGACGGAGAGATTATGTTGTAGAGGTGTGGTATTGAGTATATTACTTAATCGCTCCTTGTATGCTAAGGCTATCTCAGGTGTTTGGAGTCTTCCAATGTTAAACTTCCTATTATGGCTGGTGCGTCCTTTTTTAACATTGGAAATTCGTGCTCTGAACTGGGCGACAACTAGGAAGTGGTCAGAGTCGATGTTAGCTCCTCGATAGGTACGTACATCCGACACACTGGTAGCATGTCGGGCGTCAATCATAATGTGGTCAATTTGATTCGCTGTACGTCCATCCGGAGATAGCCAGGTAGCTTTGTGGATATTTTTATGGGGGAAATTTGTGCTACTTATAACCATATTACGAGCTGCTGCAAAATCGATTGTTCGGTATCCATTATCTGTGGTGGTGGGGTGAAGACTATGGTTACCAACAGTTTTGCCGAAAATTCCTTCCTTACCGATTTTAGCATTGAAGTCTCCAAGCACGATTTTCGCATCGTACTCAGCACAGGACCCATATGTTTTATCTAAGATGTCGTAGAATTCATCCTTCATTGAGTCCTCCGCTTCGTCGGTTGGTGATGTTATTAAGCTGATGACATATTAAGCTGATGTTGAAGAATTTGCCTTTGATACGGATGACGGCTAGACGTTCATTAACCGGTGTAAAATCAATGACGTTTCGTCTAAGCCGTTTTCCCACTACGAATCCGCATCCAAATATGTGATGTTTTTCGTGGCAGCTGTAATATATATCGCATGTTCGTTTTTTTAAAATGCCAGATCCTTTCCATCGGATTGCCTGTATCGCAGTAATGTCTGATTTATACTGCGAGAGAATATTTTCAATTTTGTTAGATGCAGCTGGATGATAGAGTGTTCTTACATTCCAACTGCAAATTCTTAAATCGGAGTCCTTTAAACGTTTGCCGGGTCTGTTTCCAATAATTTCGATCGTATCCGAGGCTTCAATTGCGTCTCTCAAAACTATGTAATTTTTACGGGTAAGGGAGTCAGCCATACGCCAACCTCAAAATTTGAGGATTTTGGCGCACTTACAATTTTGGCCTGCTTACTAGCGGATGCTATGTAAAACAGTTCCCAGGGGTCACCACGTGGAGGTAGTGTAACTGAAGGATATGAATCAGTAATTTTTGGAACGACGTAGGCATTCATTTTCTGAAGAAAATCATTGACCCTCGAACGAAATTCAATTGCACAGCAACCAATTGATTTTGTACAAATAAATCCAATTCCACTAATAGAAATATAACTTTTTATATGGGATAATACAACATTTTAGCTAACTGTGACGAAATAAAATTATTTGTGGAACATGAGTCTAAGAAAGCACGACAAGGTATTTCAACGCCATTAGCCCCAATAACGATGACAATTGCAGTGGCTAATATGACTGAGTTATTTTTTGAAGTCGTCGTAAATACTGAACCTTGAACATTTCTATTGATTGATTGATTTGACGTATCTTCTATTTGAGAAGTTTTAGAACCATAACGTAATTTAAAACAAATTAAGCAGGCCTTAAGCCTCTTTATTTCCTTGTAACGTTCAGTAGGTGAAAGTGAAATAAACTTTGGACATTGAATTATGGCATGTTGATTATTTTCACATAGTATACAATGTATATCCCTAGCAAAAAATGATAAATTTCTGTTTTTTAATTTTGAATCATTATACTTAAAATTAGAATCTTTATTATTCTTGTTTGACATTTTAGACCCATTTTCAACCCTTTCTTTAGCATTAAGGCCTGTTTTTCCATGAATTCAAGATCTTATCCCAAGTTGGTATAGTTGTATCACCCTGTTCTTCCCATCCCATAATCTAATATTTCTATCCAATCTTGAGAGAATTGTATGAATTAAAAAACAATCTGCAATGCTTGCCTTATCTCCTAATGATAATAATGCACGCACGTGTGAGTTAGTAATATCCATTATGTTCCTAATCTTAACTGAATTAGAGCCATCGAAATTTGATGAAATTATTTCACTTATATGTGACTGAGAAATTAAAGATGTATTCTGATATCTTTTTACTAATGTATCGTATATAATATTATAATTAGAGTCCGATATTTCTACTTTACTTATTATTTGCTTAGCAGGACCTGATGAACAAGATTTTAAGTATCTAAATTTTTCTACATTAGTCAACAAATAATTGCTATGTATCATTGAATTAAATTTATTGAAAAAATCGAACCATTCATAATACCTTCCCTCAAATTTTGGGAGTTCCAATTTTGGAAGTTTTATATTTGATATATTCGATAATATTAGAGTATATTAGATAAACAAGCCTTACGTTCTCTTTTTTGAGTATTTGTCCTCAAAATTTATAAGTTCTTCCCTCAAATCATCTTTATCAGGTCGAATTTCTAAATCTGCTATTCCGCTTTCGAGTTTTTGAAATTTATTGTAGCACGATTCAACCTTTTCTAATTCCACAGTTAGACGACAGACCGAAACTTCGTTTATCATTGAAGATAAAGTAAAATTAAAACTTTTCGTGAGTAAACCACGTTGTACCGCACGTTTTCTTTTTAATGCCACTATGGCATCTTCTAATGAACTGTTATCACTATTTTCAATGTCCGACATATTTACAAATATTATTTTTTTTTAAACGAAATAAAAGCATATTTGTAATTAATTTAAAATTTAAATGAATATAGTGTCCGAATCTTTTTATAACTCGCAATTATTTGTCCAATGAACTTTCTTAACAAAAAAAAAAATTTTTTTTTATAGATACATATATTCGATTTTTATTTATATTATTTTCGATATCCAACTATATTTTATATAGAACTTTTTTTTTGTTTTTTCAATATTAAAATTTTCCATAATCTATTAAAAACAAAACAATTGACTGTACCAAATTAGATTACAAACCAAAATTGCCAAACTGGTTTTAGTTGTTTACAATGTATAAATTTAAAATTTTGTAATTAAAATAACAAATTTACAGGGTGATTCAAAGTTTTAATTAATTAAATATATATTTTAAACATTATCAAATAAACATAATAAATGTCAAATTAAGCAATGAAATTAACAAATGAAAACAAAAATGAAAATATGGAAATTTTAATTATAAAATTTCCAATACCTATATGAATATTTATACTAATAATGTTACATTACGCACAATAAAAAACTTTTGGAATTTATTGAAAAATTATTGGAATTCAATTCACACATTGGCAAAACAAAAAACATGAATATTAAAAAAAAAAACAAAAATAATTTTTTTTACAACTTAAGGTGGATTTCCTCTTAATGGACGAACGTCCGGACAAATTTTTTAACCAATCAAAAAATTTTATTTTACCAACACATACACAAAAAATCCTCTCCGGGCATTTTCTTCATCCAATTTCTTAGTTAAAATATTTTTAACTTTTGTCTGAAGGACGAAGTAAAAGAAAAGGATAAATATATAATTATTTGATAAATATTTATTGTTATCTCGATTTATGATTGAACGCATTCACATATAGAATTTCAAATGTTTTTTAAGAAAAAGGTATAAAGTGTAATACTTTTGTTTTTTGTTTTTTAGTATAAGATTATTTTCTTTCTAACAAATTATTTATATTTTAAGATAAAAGCAAAGCGTTATATTTTATTTTTTTCGAATATTACAATGTTATTATCCATTATTACTCTTAAAAAAATTTTAAATCAATAAAAGTAATATCAACGCATGTAAACATATTTTCAAACGCCAACCTTTTTTGACTACATAACAAATGTCAGTCCTTCGCGCATTGAGAAGAAATCATAAAATTTTCTTTAATGGTATTTGTGTTTCATTTATAGTGTAAAATAAAATTGTCCGGACGTTCATCCATGAAGAGGAAATCCACCATTAGTCGACGAACGTCCGGACAAATTTTTTAACCAATCAAAAAATTTTACTTTACCAACTTTAACACAAAAATCCTCTCCTGGCAATTTACTTCACCCGATTTCTTAGTTGAAATATTTTTAACTTTTGACTGAAGGCTGAAGTAAAAGAAAAGGATAAATATATAATTACTTGATAAATATTTATTGCCATCTCGATTTATGTATGAATTTTTTTGTTTTTTAGCATCCGTTTATTTTGTTTCTAATAAATTATTTATATTTTAAGATAAAAGCAAAGCGCTATGTTTTATTTTTTCGAACATTTCAATGTTATTATCTATTATTACTTTTAACAAAATTTTTAATTTTTTTAATAAAAATAAAATTTACGCATGTAAACAATTTTTCAAACGTCAACCTTTTTTGACTACATAACTGTTATATTCTCGGTGTGGCTATATTAAATGTATATCAATTTATATTAAAATACAGTTGTTTTATATTTAATATGCGTGTTTATTAAGTGACGTTCAGTGCGAGACTGGTGGTTGTCATCAGTGTATTACATTAAATTATAATTAGTTGCCAAACAATGTAATATATATTAATATTATAATACTTAACTGTATACAACAATAACAAATGTCAGTCCTTCGCGCATTGGGAGGAAATCCTAAAATTTTCTTTAATGGTATTTGTGTTTCAATTATAGTGTAAACTAAAATTGTCCGGACGTTCGTCAATGAAGAGGAAACCCACCATTACTTTCTTCAATGCTTTATCCATCCCAGACTGTTCAATCGTCATCAATTATTAAAGTTAATTATAAAATTAATCTTGAATTTTAGTCATTATCCAAAATTATTTCATTATTCTTAGTTATTAATTTTATGTCTCAAAATACAAAATGTGAACGAAACGATAAAATAATAATAAACTAAAGCTTTCATCAACTAAATGAAAGTTTTAGTCAATAGAACAATTTCGAATGAGCGATCTTTAAAGTAAAGAGCTTAGCATAATAAACAATTCGACAACAATTTCGAATAAGCTTTAACGGAAAAGCTTAAAACCAAAATGTAAAATAGATAAATCTATGTTATGTAAAAATAAAAATGATAAAAACCAATAATTGGGCATCTGTTTGTACAACATGTTAATAATGTTCAACCGAAAGGTCCCAGGTTCGATTCCCGATGAAGTAAAAAAAATGATTTATAGGATTTTCGACCTGGTCCAGTACCCTTTGTCATTGGGATAAAATAAATGACAAAAAAATAATTGAGAGTATAATCTGGTAACAAGTTAAATAAAATAAAGCTATTCTATTTAAGAAGGCTTAGTTCCTGACAATAGTAGTAGTTTTCCACATTTAATGAGTTGATAAGCCAGTAATTTGTTAAATAAATACTCGAAATATTTGTAGATATTGTAGTGTAAACTTGCAGTACCGTACTTAATTAAGCACGAAAGTTACTGAACCTAAGTTACTGTCAAGAAGATAAAAAAAAAAAAGCTTTAAAAGAAAGGATAAGCTTCAGAAGAAGAAAAGCTCATATGGTAAAGGATGAATGACCTTACGTACAAGGAATTTTTCAAAATCATCTTGAAAAATGTAAAATGTATTATAACCGAGATATTGAAAGGTTACAGATGGACAAGTAAATAATAAATTATATCTGTGAAGATTGAACGAAAGCTCCTATTGGTGAAAAAAAAATAAAATAAAATATATTATAATAATACATATTGAGTACAAAAGAAAGATGATCGATGGAAATAATAAAAGGAGAAACTAAAAGGAAAATCGTCCCTTTTTTGTTGATTTAATTTTTTATTTTTTTATTTATTTTGACTTATAAAATTTACACGATAAATAATCAAAAATCAATTTTTTGTTACAATTTTCAGTACGCGGTTTTTGGGAAATGTATGGTTTTTTTTTAATTTGTTGTAAAGTTTTGCACTACACAAAAACACTTATATATAATTTGAGTATGTTTATTAATACCAATTTTTTTTTTTTGCAGTGTCTTACAACATTTTTTTTATTTACCACCGTCATATAGCGGGCCTTTTTGCTAGTGTCAAAAAAAACAAAAAAAAAACAAATTCATCTGAAATAAAAAATATAAAAACAACAAAAACAAACAAAAATCAGTTGAATTGTTCATATGACTGGCAAATTCATCTTTATATAGCAGAATGTTGTTGATGTTTTAATCAGCCGTACCGACGAATTCGATTCGATTCGATGAGAATTTCTTAACGGTGAATTCGATCGAAAGACTAATTTTGTACTAATTTCAAAAAATGTAATCAAATAAGAAAGATAACGAAATGTAATGACTTTTATGTCAAATAAGCTCAAATTTCAAATTGAAAAAATAAATTTCGATTGCTGTTTTAGAAATAAATTATTAAAATACACATACGTATAAAAAAAAACAAAAATAATAATCAAAATACGAAAATACCACAAAACCACGAATTTTCAAATCGACGTGACAAGCCCTAATATATTTTGTTGTGGTATATATAAAAAATTGCTTTAGGTGTAAAGTAGGAAGGTATGGGTGGGGTAGTTTTTTTGTTTTTTAATCTTTTTATTTTCTCTCATTTTTGGTGAATTGATTGAATTATATAAAAAATTGACTTAGGTTTAAAGTAGGAAGGTGGGTGGGGTAGTTTGTTTTTTTTTATCTTTTTATTTTCTCTCAATTTTGGTGGATTTTTATTGTATAATCGTATAATTTTGAGGTGAATTGTTGAAATTCCTTGATAAAACAAATTTCTTCAATGATGTCGATTTGCCTTCAGGGAAAAAGATCTATTGAAGACGCCCTTTTGAAATTCTGTTGTCAGATATATAACAGTTTAAATAAGTCCAATTTTTATAGTAGTCTATTTATAGACATTGCTAAAGCGTTTGATACGGTAAATCATGACTTTTGCTGAAAAAAATTTATAATACCGGATTTAGAGGATTTATATTTAAATGGTTTAAGTCTTATCTTAGTGATAGGAAACAAAGCGTTTGAGAGGATTCATATTTAAATGGTTTAACTCTTATCTTAGTGATAGGAAACAAAGAGTCAAACTTAATGGCATTTTTGGTGGTACTGAGAGTTTAAAAGTAGGTGTTCCTCAGGGTTCTGTGTTATTTCCAATCTTGTTCCTAATTTTCATTAATTCCCTATTACAAAAATCTTTTGAAGGTATACCTACAGCCTTTGCTGATGACACTGCATTCTCGTATACAGTAACAATAATAATTTGGATCTTTTTTGTGATATAAATTATGACCTGAACCTCATAAGGAAATGGTTTTATGTACATAGCTTAGTTATTAGTAGTAAAACAAAAATTATGCACTTTGGCAAAAGTAATCATCCAAGTGAAAACTCAACAGTTAATTATCATTCTCGTGTCTAAAAAGTTTCCATTGATTCCGTCGCTGGATGACAACACTTTTGACTCAAGTTCTTCTTGTAGTGAATCATGTTTTAAGATTGATAGTGTTGTATCTTTCAGATATTCGTTTTCGATTATAAATTAAACATGAGCAGATCATACTTTTCATTTACATAAATATTTCAAAAAAGTTATAATAAATGTCTTCCACCTAAATCAATATTGCTCTCTGAAAGTCATGCAAAAGATATAATTTACTCTTTTCAACTCTAAATTACAACATGGAATTTGTGCCTGGGGGGCTCTTACTTCAACAAAATTCGTCCCCTACTCATTACTCAAAAATATTGTATTCGATTGATCATGAGGAAAAATAGACTTATGCCTAGTTTTTCACTATTTAGAAAGCTGGGGTGGAAGCACGAAATTTTGTTTCAACTTTTATTTTGAAACAAATTAGTGGCGTAACAAAATTTGAATGGCAGCACCAAAATTGAAATGCTAATTTTAGCGCAACAATTGAAAAACGAAACAAAAATACGTGCTGCCACTGTAGTCATTAATCATTATCATTTTTTTATTTTTGTTCAAGTTGTTTCTTGTTAAAAAATTATTGTGAAAAAAATTTTTGAGAAAAAATGTAAGTTTAAAATAATATTCTATTTATATTTGACATAAAATTTTAAATGTACGATACATATTATTTTTACTTGTAAAAAAAATGAAAAATTACAACAAAATAAAAATTAACAAGACAACTAAGCATATTGGTGAATTTTTGTTAAAAAATATATGTTGATTCTCAGGTGGTTTAAGAATTTAAATATCAGTTCCGTCAATAATACCGATCACGCCAGGTATTCTATATTTTTCACAAAAATACTTTCGTGGTTCCGTGAATGCTTCTTGTTTTATCCTTATCCAACGAGGGCCAAAAGCATCTTCTAATATTTTAATGGTATTTCTAAATACTTTCGATACCGTGGTTTGTGCAATTGCTACAACTTTATTAGCGCCAACATTAACTTGGTGACTACCACTTGCCAATAGGTTTAATGCTGCGGCCAACTGTAATATTGACGGAACTCCTCTAATGCTTTTTTTTCAAATTTTACACTTTCTAAATCCATTTTAAAAGCTTCCTTACTCAGTCTAAAATTCTTTAGACCGAAAATAAAAATTGTATTTACTAAAGTGTTGAAAGTGAAAGGGTCAGTACTCTTTTCTTGGTAACTCAAATATATTGCTTTTATCCCTTAATATCCTTCGTTCTATTATTTGGTTAACATTAATATTTTCCTCATCAGAAGAACTTTCATCAAAAATATCATTTTGATTTAAAACCTAAAATTGTTTATTTTTAAAAAAATTTTCAGGAAAATTTTGACTATTTTTATAAAAAATTCACTTCAATTTATTTAAAATACTCTAACTTACTTAGAAACTTTCTTTTTCCTTAAATATTTCACAAACCAATTTTTTAGCGTCAAATTTTTTACTATCGCCAATATATTTTGGTTCAAACGCCAAAAAGTAGCGTTTTCAACAAATTCGTGCTACCGAAAATAAGCGAAACAAAAAAAAACGTTACAAATATTCATGCTTCCATTTTTGACTATTAGTGAAACAACATGTTTGAAACAAATTTCGTCCCACCCCTGGATATACTACCTATTAGACACCTATATGCATTCAAAACACTAAAAATTTATTATATTAGATCAGGTTATCTTGCCCATCGATTTAGGCCTCACTACAATCTGAGAGTCAATAACCTATTTTTAATAAATGTTCCTAGAGCATATACATCATATTTTCACCACTTTTAGGACTTTTTAGTTAAATTTAATTATTTTTTAATGTATTCATCACATATTCTCAGGTATATGAGAATGATCTTACATTTATCTAATTTTACCATTACTGCTGTGCAAATTTTTTAATTTAATTTATGAAAATGTACTAAGGTAATACGTAACATCGTATAATAATGAATGAATTTTAAAAACTGACTAACTAATTAAGTTATGGTATCTATAATTATAATTGACAAGCATTTAAGGACCTGCGCAGTAGACACCTTTTAATTTTATTTTGCTTTTAATGAACTCCTAATATATAAATATTAGGCACACAGTTGAAAATTTTTTACTCATATGGTTTTATTATTCACCAAATAAATTCTGAATAATGTGGGTTCTTATTAAAATAAAAAATAAAAACAAACAAATCAATTAATACTAGCTATTCCCGGCGTAACATTCGCCGGTCTAGCATTAGCATTATAAATAAAACAATTTATTTTATTTGTTTATTTTCTTTATTTTCTTTCTTTACGTACTGTATCATAAATTATTATTATTGTAATTATTATTGTTATTTAAATATTAATAATAAAATGAATAAAAAAATTAATAAAATTATAATTTACAATATTTATAATATACTTAATATGTATAATATAATAAATAATAATTTTATTTGTCTTTCATAGAATCAAATTGAAAATTTTAACCGCTAATAGTTTTGAAGAAAAACTTTTATATAAGGCAGCGTTTATACGTTTTTGAATTGTGTTTATAATGTATAAATGATGTTTATTAAAGTTTGACATCCGACTTTGTTATAGAATATCATAAATTTTTTTTTTTAAATAATAGTGCTCGACACGCATTTTCGTATTTCGCAAGTTGAAAAAGTGATTTTGCCAGAAAAGGTATTTATAAACTCCTAATTGTGTTATGTCAATATATTGGAAGATATACATTAAAAAATGCAAAAAATGTGTATTAAATATTATTATTATTCATCAATACAAATAATACTTGAATAATTGATTTACTATTTAAATATTTATATTTTATAAATGTTCTGAAATTACACTGAATATTTATATTTGTTTATAAGTATTTATTATTAGTACTTTTTCTTCTTCAACTTTAATTTTTAGTTGCTTATTGTTAAGCATATTAACTTTATATTTAATATTGGTTTCTTTTAATTTTTTGCTTATTTGAGGGTATTCCACTACATTACTACATAAGTATAACTGGAGGAGGTTTACCTTTTCTTTTACTTTAGGCAGCTTCATTTATTTGCACATTTTTCTCTACTTTGTCCACAACATTTTCTGAACTTAAAGTAGGTGATTTTTCTGCTTTTCTTTACAGATTCTTTTCGTTTTAATGATTCAGTCGGTTTCTCGAGTTAGTTCTTCATTATCTGTATGAAATTCTTCAGCAATTTTTAATACTCCTCCTTTAGTAGACATAATTTGTGAATTTTTTAGTTTCTCATTTTCTTTCTTAAGTATACAAAGTTCATTTTTCAATTCCCTGCATAAGATTTCTAATTCTGTAACTCTGGCATTAAGTTGATTATTTATTGCCTCAAGTGCCTTTTTGTTTTTTATAATATACCTCGTAAACGACAAAATTTTTTATTTTTAGTAATTTTATCAACTAAATGTTACTTACTATAGGGAATATATCGGAAACGAAATAGTATATGAGGGCCGTGTATTTATATGTCCTAAATAAAACTTACTAAACACAAAGCTTTTTATTAAACACGAATGGTTTTTTCTATATCGTGAGAAGTCTATGTCAGTACGTAAATTACTGTTTTTTTTTAAACTTTAAATTTGGCTTCAACTTCAATTATAATTACTCAACAGAGGCCCTAGTAGTTATATATTTTACAAGTACGGACTCATAAACGTCATTTTAAAAAAACAACATGATAATATTTTAAATCAAAGTTCACGAAAAATAAAAATTTTTAATCCTGCACATAAAGAATATATTTTGTATCCTCATTGATTATTTCGTTGTAACTTACTCTCTCACTCCTATTGCTTATTTCAGTTTTTTTTTCTGTGATTTAATAAATGATATTTACACACATATGTTTTCATTTGTATAGATATCAGTGGCGACTCGTGAGACATTAAGTTACTCGTTCAAAAAAAATTTTTTTTCGATGGTAGGTGGAAATTCTCAAAAGATACCATGTGGCTTGAGCTGCGAACAAATCATGATAGCGTGTGGCCCTAGAACCACCTCCGTTTGTCTGTCATAACTGACTTATGATAGATTAACTTACTTTGATCATTTCTTTGTGTGTACTGGGAGAATATAATTTCTGTGAAAGATATCTTTATAATATAAATACCCGCTGAAGGAGATTTTTATTTCAATACTTTTTCTGTAAGGAAAATTATTATCTTAATCATTTCCGTGGAGGAAAGTTATTTTTACTTTTCACACATTAAATAACAATGTGTAATATCATTAAATTTTTTATTTATAAAGAAGGTCTAAAAGTGTTCAATCATGGTTTTTGGCAAAAAATTTTTAAAATACTTTCATAAAAAGATTGTTCTGACTGAAACTGGCTTAGCAATTCTTCTTCTATCCGAAAAATTGCCAGTTCTGTTCTAACAATCTATTCTGCTCCATTGTATTGCGAGAGTAGGCTTTAATTCTTTTTAAAGTGGAGAATGATCTTTCTACTGATGTTGAAAAAGTTATTGCTAAAACCAGCTCCCGTAATTTGCCAGTTTCCGAAAAAACAGAAACTGCATCATCTAATAAAATTTCAAATGTAAATTTTCTGTATAGATCTGTCGTAAAAATGACTTTGCTTATAAAAATAGTCAATTCATTTTTAAGACCAAGAAAATCAAAATATTCAAAATAAGAATTTTTTAACCCTTTCAACAAATTTGTTGAGAAAGGTTTTGAATATTCCTTAAAATTTTTGGAATTTAACAAACCAACATTTTTTATTTCCAACCAAATTTATTTTTAATAAATTGTTTCTGTTCTACATACATAACAGAGTAAAAAATAAAATTAAAACTTACAAAGTTCTCCTTTTAATGTACCTACAAAACAATTAACATATATATAATAGTGTGTGTCCACCAAATAAAATAATATTTTGCTATACCTACTTTTTTTGTTTTCTTCAACAGCAACAAAAAATAACATTAGTATAAGCGTATGTGCAAATAAAATTGTAAGAATTTTTTTTCTTGTATTTCTTCTCCTTATTCTCATTATTCTCATATATTCTCATTCTCAAAGCAAAGGCTATCGTTCATAACAAATTTGAACGAAATGGCTGGTTAAATTGTTGGATTTTTTGTTTTTTTTTTTCAATCATAAGGGAGATTTCGCTCAAATTTAAGGTGAACGCGACTGTTTATTTTGCATGTGGTTTTATATAAAAGTGTACAGACAGTGTAGAATATTTTATTTTTTTTATATTTTTAATCGGATTTTTATTATTATTTTTAGTGATAATTTAAATTAAATAATTTTAATTGTTGTCAGGTTTCCGTTCACTAATAAATTTAGTCACAAGCACTGATGAAGGAAGTATATTGCTTCCGAAATATCGATACTTGCAATCAAATATTAAAAATTATTAGTGAACGGAAACCTGACAACAATTAAAATTATTTAATTTAGTATAGAATATGTTATGTATGCATGTATACATTTCTTTAATATTTTAATTCTTTACAATTCAAAGGGAGATTTCGTGCACATAGAAGATGAACTCGTTGTTTATTATTTTGGATGTTGTATTTGTATTGTTGTCTTACATAAAAGGAAGGATACAAAATAGAATATCTATGTATGTATTAATTCATTTTTTCCAAATCATAGGAGGATTTCGTTAAAATCGAAAGTGAACGCAGTTGATTTTGCATTTAATTTTACATAACAGTATTATGGATATTTCTATTAATAATAATAATCTGTAAATTAGTATCATAACAGTAAGAAAATAAATACATGAAGTTGTAAAAATATAGAAAAATACATTAAATGTACATATATTCATTCTTTGAATCTATTACTGTTTATGGAAAAATAAAAAATATAATTTTTTTATTAGATTTTTTTTACATTTTTTTTAGAGATTTTTCTAGTCATTCATGAACGAAATGAACGCTTAGAGGAATCGCGCTTGGGATGTACATATGTATAAGTATAATTTTAATATCAAATATACTGTGTACATAAAAACCGCATTGGTAATTTTATTTTTCGTGACAAAGTTATACCGTTGAAAAAGTTGTCAGTTTTTGAATGGATATGTATGTATTACTATTTTATTTTATTTTATTTTATTTATCTGTGTATTCTTAATTTGTGGTAAAACTAATGCTAATGCTACCTTTCATAATAAGAAGAAAAAGACAAAACCAATTAAAGTATTTTATGTATCTAATTTGTAAAGGAAAAATAAAATAAAATTAACTTAATAAATCAAGTTTACATTAAAAATTTTCAATTCATTAACTTAAGTCAGTCTTATCCTTTTGAAAATTTAATAGTTGTTACTACCGACGGTAGATCATTAAAATAATATCAGAAAGATTTTGCGTGTATATATATATATATATATATATATATATATATATATATATATATATATATAAGTTAACGAATCTAGTCCTTTAATACACTTGTTTTATTCAAGTTTGTGAAGTAAGACCCCACATTCGTATGACGCCAATGGCTAATGATATAAACAATTTGTTGATGTTGTTTAGATACAGGCTATGCAGATATCTTAGGCTAAGTTTGGTGCCTTTCTCAGTTATGTTGAAGCGTAACGATGTTGGCATCAGTTGGAATGATTCTTCCACTCGGTTTCCATTTTTTTCCTTTAACTATAGCTATTTCGATCCTATTATGTACGATAAAATTTCCTGTTTCCCGAAAATAACTGTTTAATTGATGAACTTGATTTTTCCTTTGAAATTGTTTAAGCAGATTATATTGTCATCGAATAATTATTCAATTTCAAGTCAGGTAGAACAAAGAAATTATTTACAGTGTTGTTTCCAATACTTTTGAAGAATCTACTTCTAGTTTTCTGTAATATCCCAACTTCACTCCAGCGGATTGTAATTTAAATGTTGGTTGTAGATTGTTGGTTAAACCTGTTTTCATAAAATTTCATTTGCGCCGGTGTCTACCAAGAATTTTAATATTTTCCCATCTTGGGTTCGATACTCTAGATAGGGAATGCTGGACTGCCTCCAATCATAATATTTACCTCAGGGATTTCGTTATCGCGTTAGTCTTTCATATCTGGGGATCGAGATCCAGCTAATTTGTTTCTGTATTGATCCGGTTTATTATTAAATGTTCTACTTATTTGGTTTAAATTTGGACATATAAAATTTCTATTGTGTATGGTCTGGGTTCTGTCACTGAATTTTACATCTCTATGCATATTGAATATGCTTCAGGTAGTATCTGAGGGTCTTGAAGCATTAAGTATTTTATTTTTAAAAGTTGTCCTGTGTCATTGCGTTTCGATGAGTATTCTTATGGTTTCCACTAGGTAACTTTCGGCTTTTATTTTGTTTATTATAAGTGAAAGTTGCTTGTTAATCCTTGCGTAGAACTCGTTTATACTGGTTCTTCCTTGATTCAGCATACCCATGTAATAGGTTGATGTTCTCAAGTGCCTTTTATCAGCGTCGTGTAAAGATAGGCAAGAAAATTTTTTTTTTTAAATTTTTGTTTCAATAGTTTTAATAATTAAAAAAAAAATGTTTTATTCTATTTCTATTATAAATGATTTTGATGGTTTTACTAATTAAAAAATATTTTCTTTTTCAGGTAATTTGGTTTGTATTTTTTCTATATTCTTGTTTTTATAATTTAGTAAAATTTAGTTTTTATAATTTTAGTTTTTCTTTTTATTGATTGCGTTTTTCACACGTTGTTCTTGTAATTTAAATAAAGTAGTTCTTTAAAAAATATATGAAAAATATATCATAACGATCTTTTTTTTCTTTCATGAAAAACCAAATATCTTAAGATTTTACCACAAAACCACTCCATTATTTGATGGGGTTTTGTGCAAAATAGAGGGGTTTTGTGCAAAAATCTTGAGGTATTTGGTTTTTCAAGAAAGAAAATAAAGATTGTTTTTTTTCCAAAATTTTCTACTTTGAGCTACAATATCTCCATAACGGCAGCACCAATCATCATCAAATAAATGTTAAAATATGGTACGGACCATTATCTTTCTAGAACATATAACTGAATATATATATATATCTAACAGATCAACAGATATAACAATTTTTATATAAACACATCACAACATCAAGGATACTTTCAAATGTCCTTTTCGTCCTTAAAGGATAGGATGCGCTACTATTTTTGGAAAGCTAGCAATTCCAGCTTACCTTAGGATATGGTCATTAGGTCCTACGCCGATACAACATCTCCCTCAGAAGAGCCGACAAAATTACATAGAGACAAAAATACATGCATATAGACAAAATTTCATATTTAAAAAAATTATAACAACAGGGTTCCAATAAATAAGTAGTGGGGGGTTTGGGGACGGCAACCCCAGACTATAAAAACTAGAGGTCCTGCGTTCGAAGTGTTGGAACCGAAGACCTTGAAATTTTTTTGTCATCAGTACAATAGCCTTAATTGTGATGAAGACAATAGATCCAGGGTCCAAGGTATTGGTGCTGAAACTCTATATCACGTGTTTAAATTGTATTTTTTTGGAAAAAGGTTATTAATAACTATTATAAATAATTTTTAAAAAATTTTCGGATAGGACCTATTGTCTTCATCACAATGACTAATTGACTGATGATAAAAATAAAAAAAATTTTAAATCTTCGTCCCTTCACTTGGGACGCCGGATCTCTTGTGTGCATAAGAGCCATTGCACTAAAGACAAGTTAAAAACAGTTGCTGAGGGTGCTTAATTTCTTAAAACTGGTACTTTCCCCAGTCACCTAGAAGATGCAGTTCTGATACTGATTGATTGAAAAAAAAACTTGCTACAGGAAATTTTTATTACGAATATTTATCATATCCAGTATCCAGTCAAATGAAAAACATGTAATTTTTTTAAATATGAAATTTTGTCCATATGTAATTTTGTCTCTATGTGATTTTGCCCATATGTAATTTTGTCTTATGAAATTTTGTCCATATATAATTTTGTCTTGTGTATTTTTTCCTATGTAATTTTGTCATATGTAATTTTGTCATGTAACCTTATTATTATATATTTTTTTTATTTTAAATAGATTTAAGAAGCGCTATTTACTTATTTAAGTTTTCATTTGTTAATTTTGTTGTTGTTTTCAACAACTTATAATACAAAAACAGAAACCTTTTATTTCTTTCTTATTAATTTGATTTCTACTTTTACATAAGATACACTTTAAAGTTGGAGGTTTTAAATTACAATAACAAGTACAATTATTATTCAAAAAACTAACATAATAAATTAAAATATTCGTCATGTAATTTTTGTTTTAATTATTTTTTTTTAAACAGATGTCTTTGCATTTTTATGATAAAATTTTATAAAATTCAAGTTCAAGCAGTTACATCTGATTTAAAAGTTGACTAATGCCTTTTTTTAGTTGACATAATAACGATGAATAAAAATTTGCTAATTTTATACTTTCCAAATAAAAAGCAACAAGTGTATGATGTATTACAATGTTACTTATTTATAATAATTTTTATACAACATGAATTATTATTAAATAATTTTTAACTCTCTTGTCTCTTTCATTGGTTTGTTTTAATTTTATATTTTTCTTTTGTTATTAATAGTAATAATAATTAGATTTATATCACTCTTAGTTTTTTAATAAGTTTTAAAAATCATGTTTAATTTCTAATTTATTTATCTAATTTTTGAAGTATTACAAAATTACTTTAAGAAAAAAGGAATTTTTATTTAACTAAATTTAATTTAAATTTATTGACCTTTCGTTACACATGTCATTACTCATTATATTTTGAAACCATTTTAATGCATTCGCATTTGTTCGAAACATGACACTTGATAATATAATAAAAAAATAAAGAATGAGTTTACTAGGTAGTTAGTTTTAGGAACGAAAATAATAAAAAAAATAGTTTAATCAGCAAAATAATTTTTGAAATGGAAGAGGGAAGTCATTAGAATTAACTTGATGGAGTAGTTGCATGGTATCATAAAATTACGAATTATCTATTACTAATAATAAAAATATTACAAATATTTTAACCGATTTCGGTTATTACACCATCATCAAAAGACAGAAGATCAGAGACATCAAATTGTGAAACATGTACCTAGAGTTTTAATATTTATTTAATTTTAATAATGTTTCACCCAGAGCCTACAGCATATTCTATAAATTATATTAAAATTATTTATTTTACGTGTTTTAATAAATTTAATTACATTTTTTTTATATAGAATTGTGTTTATTGTATATGCAAAATTAAAACTAAAATAAAATTATGGTTAAAACATTATTATAAAATTAATTACTGCATTTGTTTAATAATTTATTTTGATTTTTTTTGCTATAGTCTTTATTACATACGCAAAATACGCAAAAAGAACATAATGAAATGTCATATACAGTAACATTTTATTTTCAAGACTAAAATCATGGAGCTCAAATTAAAACTCTATGCTAAAATTTTACAGTACCGAATCAGAATTGGCACTCCATTCTTTTCTGCTGCTTGAGGTTAGATGTCATGACCTAAAGAACTTTTTAAAACACCTTAAACTTAACAAATTTCTTATCCTCTTTTTGGTGCAAATCATTTTGCTGCCAAAAACTTGTCTTATCCTTCTAAGAAAAACGTTTATTCATTTAAATAAACGTTATTACAAAATTATATATTAACTTATCTAAACCAACTCTCTTTCATAAAAAAAATAATAGAATTATCATAGAGAACAAAGAGGTAATAGATGCGCGGTAATTGGATTTGTTCGCATTGAATTGCAATTGTAGCCAATAAAATTTGTTGCGAAAGCAAGCTTTCAGCATTTAGATTATGCATTAGTATTTTTTGTCAAAATAAAAAAGAAATATTTTTTTTTTTAAATTTAGTACACAAATATTTTTTCAGTAAAGCTTATATTATAATACACAAGATGAACGACGTGGTGAGTAAAATAGCAAGAATAATTGAATAGTAAATAACATCACAAAAATATTAAAACTTTAGAAAATTCTTGATGGTGAAAATTTTAAAAATTTAAAATTTATTGTTACACTAGATAAATGACGATTATTTCCGAGTAGAGCGACATCTAACTATACTCTAAAATAAATTTCACGGACATAATAATCACAGACAATTTTTAAAAAGGCTTCATAAAAATTCTTTCATTTTAAATAAACACACAAATTTATAGAAAAAAAGTACAAAAACACACAAAAATTGAAAACAAAACAAAAAAACAAAAATCAGATCATACACTTCAAAAATGATATAATAAATGTTAGTTCATTTGCTATTTAAAAATTGCTTTTTGTTATTATAACGGTTTTGTGACAACAAATTGCATCTTTATAAAGAAATTCAATAAAATATCTTTCGTGTAACAATGTTAAACTTTATTTTATTCATAAATAGCACATCTGCTAGGTAATATATACATATTTGTAATAATCTGCAAAATCTGCAAAATATAGATATTTGTAATAAAGCACAGAAAACAACAATATAAGTTAATTTAAACACATTTTTTGTTTTAGGAAGGTGAACCTTCGTTTATTACAATCAAATGAAGACTTAAATTCTAATAAGAATTTTCTTGCTTTTTATACTATTTTAAAACAAAGAACATAAATTGGAATTTAGAGCAAGATTACAAAATCAATAAAAATTTGATTAATCGATATTTTTCAAAAATTGCAATACATTATTTCTTATAATAACAAACAAAAAAATAATTATTATTTTCTTTAAAATTTAGTTTACAATATTAAAGAATTTTTGATAATGCAAATTTGTCTTTTAACAAAGAAAATTGATTACAAAGTAGTAATTTTTATATTTTAAAAAATGCTTATTAATTAAAAATTTAAGTTTTTTTATAAATTGTTATTGTTTATTTTAACCAGAGTTAAATATCAAAACAATCAGAATGTTGAACTTTGTTCTATTAATAAAAATAAATACATTGTTTTGAAATTTAAGTATCAACGTGTGATTTAAGTTTATTATTTTGAAATTCAAGAACTTAAGAATTTACAATGTTTGTTCTTGAAAATTTTATTTGTATTTTTGTTAATGAAAATATTAAAATTTAAGTTAGTAAATTATTGGTTGTGGTAGGTAAGTTAATAAATTATTTAAATTATTGGTTGTTAACTCTTCCCCTCTTAAATTCAAATGTCCTCATTTGATTATTAGGTTTGAAAGTAATTGGTATTGAAAGATAATGCTGGGTTTATGTTTGTTGGATGTTCAGTTATGACTTGTATTGGGATGTCCAATTCTCTTTCTGTTGTGCGTTGTGGCGGTTCAAATGGATGTGGATTTGGTTGATTTATAATTTTTATGGATCTGTAATGTTTAATTTTGTGTATTAAAAACATAATTAAGATAATACCTATTAAAAGTGCCGTGAGTCCATAATTTGCATATTTATGATAATTTTTTTCAACTTGTAAAAGTTTTATATGATTTATATTATTTATTTGTACTTCTTTAAGTTCTTCATTTAATATCATATGAGAAATAGTATTTCCTGATGGTTGTAGGACAGCAGGTAAAGCCTGTAGCTTTGTTTCTTCGTACGATATGAAGTTTCTTCCCTTTATTCGAATCGTTGTATTATAATATTTTAAAAGAAATGTACCCTTTAATTTTTGAGTAGTATTTCCAATTTGCAAAGTGTCATTAAATTTGTTTAATAACAGCATGCTTTCACTTATTTCTTCCACTGTAGGTATGGATAGTTGACTTGTTTCTTCACATGTGAATGGACGACTTTTCAGGAGATTTGGAATACAATCTGAAGTGCTAATATCGACAATGTGATTATGTTTACAAATTGATAGAGAGTTTATAATTTCGCATTTATTTGTGATCCCATAAATTTCTTTATTGTTTTTTAAGATTTCGTTATAAACAGTATCAATAGTTAAATTATTTGAATTTTTTATTGGTTTAATTAACAATTTTTCATAGTTTTTACCAGTAGTTAATGGAATATAAATAATATAAAAAATACATGAATTATTTGTAAAAACTTTAACATTTGCAAAATTTAAAGCTTCTTCAGGTGAAGCATATGGTATCTTATCTTTGATCAAAGTATTAATTATTAATTGTATTTCTTTTTGGGATAGTAATATAGAATTTATTATTCCCAATTTTGCTGAATGAATTGCATATTTAATATTGAATAATTCTTCTTTTATTAACTTAAATTTATATTGGATACTAGAGGCAAGCTCATTATTTAATCTACCTGTTCTACGAATTAAATTTAGAATTTCGTTAGTTATTGTTGTTAAATTATTTATTCTATCATTATGCAATTCATTTATTACAACTTGTTTATTATTATTTTCTAATACATTATTCATCTTATCTTTTATTATTTCAAAGTCGTCATGGTCGGGACTACCAGCAATCCATTTCCACGTCGTACCAATAAAGTCAAGTGATCTCTTTTGTCTATGTGTCTGTAAATTTTCTATTGATTCTACAATTTGTGACAGTTCATGACTGAGATATGGGAACAGAGATTGGTTCTTGAAGCTTTCATCTTTCAGTATTGGATAAGTTTCATTTACTATTTGTTGATAAATTGATAGTTCGATAACGTGAATTAATTTAAAATTACCTTCTTGAATTTGAGCACTCCCTGTATTAATGGTGACTAGATGAGAGTTAGAGTAATCTAAAATTTGAAATTCTCCTAAGACAGTGTGTAATAGGATCCGGATTCAGTTATGATAACTGTATTTTTATTTTCCTTAACTATTTCTTTTTCGTATCTTGAACTTAATTTCGAACCTAAACGTTTATTTCTTTTTATAAAAATTATTTGACCTGGTGTATAATTTTTAATTGGTTTACGATTTTTATTGTGTTGTTTGATATCTAATTTTTGTTTTCTTCTCTATGAGAATACTTTTTATTAATATTTTTTTATTTTTTTTTTTTTTTTATTTTTATTTTGATTTGAAGATCTTCAATTTATTTATATTTTTTTTTATATTTTTTTTTTTGTTTTTGTTTTTTATTTTTAATTTGATTTCTCCGTACACATGCGGATACTCTCAATGAAATATTGTTAGGTTTTCTCCCTACGTATGGGGATACTTTTTGAATATTTCTATATTATAATTGCCTTTAATATTTTTATAAAATTTTTTTTTTTTATATTATTTTTTATTTTTGTTGGCAATTTTCATTCAAAATTATTTTGTACAAAGAAAAATTTGTACTTTACTTGTTTTTTTTTTTTTTTTTTTTTTTTTATAAGTGTAGATAAAAATATAAATGGAATGGACTTACAGAATTATAACAATGGCTTGGAGTCCCATTTGGCACCACTTGTAGTCTTTTAGATCAACGGATCAGGCGGCTGTTACTCGTACTTAATATTTATGTAAGGTAACTCCTTTTTGCTCTACTTTGAGCTACTCGGGGGCCTCTTTTCCTGTTCACAATGTTAATCTAATTTCAGATAGATGATGTTCTATCTTACTTGCTACGCGTGATATAGTGATTTTACAGCTTCTGTGCACCTGAACAAGCTTCTGCTCTGAGTTGTTTTGTTTCCTTAGTTATTCAGCTTTCTCTTATGTTCACTTTTTTATTTATTAAGTTTCAAGTTTTAATTTTAACGTATTATTTCTTTTCTTTTCAGGTAAGCACTTTCACTAAACACTTATATCACTGAGTGGTCCCTGCCTTTTTTTGTAGATTTAATATCGTTTAACCAGACTCAGTTAAACTTTAAGCCAATTTTGTCTTGGGCAATATTAAAAATTCTACAAAGCCTGCTCGGGCTCGGGCTCGCCTGCTCGGGCGCCAGTTAATTTATTTATAGTTTTTTGATTTTAGGAAGGTGAACCTTCGTTTATTACAATCAAATGAAGACTTAAATTCTAATAAGAATTTTCTTGCTTTTTATACTATTTTAAAACAAAGAACATAAATTGGAATTTAGAGCAAGATTACAAAATCAATAAAAATTTGATTAATCGATATTTTTCAAAAATTGCAATACATTATTTCTTATAATAACAAACAAAAAAATAATTATTATTTTCTTTAAAATTTAGTTTACAATATTAAAGAATTTTTGATAATGCAAATTTGTCTTTTAACAAAGAAAATTGATTACAAAGTAGTAATTTTTATATTTTAAAAAATGCTTATTAATTAAAAATTTAAGTTTTTTTATAAATTGTTATTGTTTATTTTAACCAGAGTTAAATATCAAAACAATCAGAATGTTGAACTTTGTTCTATTAATAAAAATAAATACATTGTTTTGAAATTTAAGTATCAACGTGTGATTTAAGTTTATTATTTTGAAATTCAAGAACTTAAGAATTTACAATGTTTGTTCTTGAAAATTTTATTTGTATTTTTGTTAATGAAAATATTAAAATTTAAGTTAGTAAATTATTGGTTGTGGTAGGTAAGTTAATAAATTATTTAAATTATTGGTTGTTAACTTATATAAATCAATTTTTTGATCAAATAATTAATTGACTTATTTTTTTGTTTTATTGAAAAAATTGGCGTTATATTTCAATGTTCAACGACATCAATTGTATGAACTTAGTTTATTACTTTCTTTCAAAAAAATTGTTGGCTATAACATAATTATGACTACAAATATTTTTGACTATAAACGAATTAGAATACATACAAAAAATTAAAAAATATGATGACAGTAAAATTGTTGACTAAAAGCGAATTGTGCCTATAACCAGTAGTGGCTATAACCGATTTTTACTGTAATTGATGTCAAATTGATAGAGATAAGATTTCTTTTTCATGGTACATATTAAGATTAAAGAGATATAAGAATAGGCTAATAGAAGAAAAAAGTTAAGCAATTCCAATACTATGACAAAATACTAAAAATACTTTAATTTTTTACAGTTTATATTTTCTTTCATTTTTAAATCACTTTTTTAAAGCTTTTAATTATTTTAATTTAAATTTACTTTAACCTTTTACAAAAAAAAAAATTAATTAATAATACAAAAACAAACCACAATTTAAATTAAATTATATATGATAGACAAAAAGGAGGTGGTTTTAGAGCCCTCACTACCATTGATGGTTTGCGCGCGTGTGACTGAAACCACTTGGTGTCCTTCGAGGATTTCTACCTAACTACAGAAACAAAATAAATAAGATTCATATAAATTGATATGAATAAATGATGATGTTGTTATCCAGGATTTTTTAAATAAAGTTACCCCTGTGCACTTGCACTGGGGCCCTCTAGTAGTAAAATACAAAGAAAGAACTTTAATATATTTTTTTTTATAAAATTTAAATAATTGTTTTAAATTAGTTGTTTTTTAATGCTAAAATTAAGTAAATGTTAAATATACAACAACAACAAAAATTGTTAACCCATTTATTACAATACAAATTTATTTCTATTCATCCTGTCTTTTCTGCTCTATTGCTATTCATATCTTACATGATTTGTTATATTAACATATACTAAAAATAACTTAAAAAACTAAAAAAAACTATATATAAATACTTTAATAACTACGAATGCTTAGAATTGAACCTTACCGTTTAAATAATTTGAACTGAGATAAAATGGCTGAGAAAAAGTCTTTCAGAAATACCACACACGAAGCTGTCATCGCATCAAATTAAAAATAATAAATAGTTAATGTGTGTAAATAATATTTTTAAAAAAACTGAACAAATTAAATAACTGTTAAGGGTTTAGTTCTAAGTAAATTAACATATAATATTATTTTTATAAAACTCTTTTCTAAAACTCTTGTCATACGAATACAACCAATGACGTCTTGCGTCGCGTCAGTGATTGTATACGTATGACAAGTCTTCAAGAATATGGATATATGTAATTTTATTTGAATAAACCCTGAATTTAACATAAACTAACAAAATTATTGAATAACAAAATAAATATTGGTGTGATGCTAGTTATTCGGTTAGAATAAGTACCTTTTTGTTTTTAACTACACCTTTTTAGGTTAAATTAACTTTGTAAATATTTAAAAACAAAAAAATCCATTGACTAAACTTATGCAATATTTTTTTTAGAAACATTCTCATTCTCATGTACGTAATTAAGTATTTATTACGTAATATTTTTCTAATGTAAAATGGCCTATAAATTCAACTCAGCTTCTAAGGCTACTTGCTGGTTCAAAATCGAAATAAATCATTCTGATAAGACATAAAGTTTATATGTATATACGTTTTTGTCAAAATTGGTGCTAAAGTTCATGAGTAAAACGAATACAGACATACAACTTTCTTTTATTATATATAGAAATTATGGTCTTATAATTTTAAATTTATTGAATTTTTAAGTAATGTTATTGAAAGTTTTAAGTAATGTGAGTTTTAAAGTTTTAGGATTTGAACGTATTCAGGTAGCTGAAAAGTTTCAGATGTAATTGCAAACGTTTTAAACCTTTCTTAAAACTTTTGAAAATCTACGTAAATTTTTGGGTGTTGTATAATAGAGAAAAAAGAGGTACACATTGTAATTTTTGTTTAAAAGGCTTATTTTTTTTTATGAATCTATTATTTTTATGATGTTTTATAAAAAATTTCCTAAATGAGTAGCAGGCCTTCGGACGGCAGCATCATACTTTAAAAGTACAATTTATTTTTTCTATATATTTTTTATTGAAACCTTGCCGTCTGCGTTTACGTGCTGTGCCGTCGCAAAAATAAAGTTTCCATAAATGAGTAGGGAGGATTTGAAATGAAATTGATTTTTTCTTTATATTCTTTTACTAAATTTGAGCTTTCCATTCAGAGTTTGAAAAAAATATTGTAAAATATTTATTATTATTGAAAAATCATTAAAAATCATTATAGAATCAATATTAAAAAGATTTTTTTTTTAAATCATAATACCGAATTTAATTAAAATTTAATAATGTTTAATTTTGTCTCTATGTAATTTAGTCCGTATGGAATTTTGTCAAAAAATCGAAAAAAAATAAAAAAGGAACTAAACTGTTTATAACTGAGTCCCACCCTAATATACATACATATTACATACATATTATATTTCTGTTGAACCTATTATTTTAAGCACTTGAGAAATTTAAATACAAACTTTAATACTACCATTTTTTTATACCATTTACATTTATTATGAGGAAGAACAAAAACAATAATAATAATGACAGAACAACTACAATAATAATAGTACAATGTATTATAGTATAAGAAAAAAACAAGCATAATATACGAAACAAAAAGGATATTTATTAAGTAGGTTTTTGGCCTATGATAATATTGGACGTCATTTCATATTATTTCGTGTTATAAATTTCATAAAAAAATCGGTTAGTCTACCTTGAACACAGTACTCCGTAGCATTGTTAATGGTAGTTGCCGGTTAATTTAATATAAGAATTTAATCTATATAATACTACAGGGTGTAATACAGTCCTTTCAGTTGAGGAAAAAATATTTATATAATTTTGAAGAAAATTTAGTTTAATGAAGACTTAAATTATTACAATTTCTTCTTTCGCTTTTAATTAAAGGTTTATTGTATTTTTTTTAAAAATTAAGTTAATTTTTTATGTGAATATTTGAAATTAATCGTAAAATAACTCTAATCCTAAAACTAGTTTAACCTAAAAAAAAAAAAAAACAAATAATTTATAATGTTTTCTTTTGATGTTCATTTTCAAGTAATTTCCTCTTCCTATTTAAGTAGGAAATTGTACAAAAACTATTTTTTTTTTAATGTTTTTTAAATTTTAATTTAAACATTTAAAATGTCCTTGTTCTAGTTGCAAATACACAAAAGTAATATTATATGTGAAAATAGAAAATAAAAAAAATTCAATTTTTATAGCTAATTGAAATTTTTTTATTTTTTGTTAATTTAATAATAACGGTAAAAAGTCTTCAAAGAATTTTGACATAGGTGGCGTGTCGTATATTGATATGTGAATTTCAAAACAAGAAAAATTAAATAAAATAAAATAAAAAATTTAATTTCTTATGAAAAGTTTTAACAACTTATGAAATTTTATCCTTGTAAGTAATAGAATAAAACAGTATTCAGGTCGATTTTTTTCGCAAGGATCATAATATTTTGTGAATTGATGTGATAAAAAAAATATTTGATGATATATGTATATGATAATATTTGACGTGTAACGGTCAATTAAAATTAGAAAGATTGTATTTTATAAAACGTAATCGTTTATTATTAATGGATCTACTTACGCATAAACGTATAAGTTATTAATTACGATCACGGGTTTACGTAAATACAGTTCGTAAGAGCAGTTGAAAAATTAAAAAAAAATACATGTAAAAACTATAAAAAAATAAGTGTGCCAAATAAATGTAAAATTAATTTGTATAAAATTTAAGTAAAACAATTAATTGTGTACTTAAATATCTGTAGTTTTTTTTAGTGTTTATTTTTTCGAGTAATCAAAATTGGGTTATTTTTTAAAAATTTCAAAGGTATCTTGAAAACTAAAACTACATATATGTTATGTATTTTTTTATTTTTTTTTATTTTTATTTTCTTGTTTCAGTTTGTATGCAATTAGAAAAGAGTTTTATAAAAATAATATTATTTCTTAATTTACTTAGAACTAAACCCTTAACATTAATTTGTTTAGTTTTTTCTAAAATATTATTTACACACATTAACTAATTATTATTTTTAATATCAAAAAAAATTTATTATAATTTTTTATTATTTTGGAAAATTTTGATAAAAACCAAAAACATTTGTTGATTTTTTTTTATTATATAAAACCTATACGAACTTAAAACTAAAATGCATACATTCTAATTCTTTGTAAACTTTTTTATTAGGTTCACCACTAAGTAAATTTTAAAAATTTTGATTTATATTTTTTTAAAGTTTGCTTGCTTCATTTTTCGAAGATATTACTAAAAATATAGCACAGGAGGTTGTTTTTGAACAACACAAATTATAAACACTTTGTAATTAGTCACAATATATTTTTAATCACTTGGGGAATTATCAAAATTACGCGTGCATGTCGTTTGACAACTAGATAGATATTCACTGATATATGTTATGTACGTATGTAAGTAATTGGATGATTAAAAGCATTCTGTTGAAAGATGCTTAGTTTTCTGAATTTACTTGACTAGTGAGTCGTTATACATTTCAAATACGGTTATATTACACAGGCACGTGACGGCGCCGTACAGTGATTTTTATTCATACTATGTGGTAAATTCTGGTAACAACTTAAAAAAAATGGAGTGATTCTATTTAAAAAGGCTGAGTAGTTTTCTATATTTTTTTTTAAATATGTTTCAATTACGATGTAGTAGTCACGAGTCACGGGTTCGATTCCCGTGGGAGGTGTAAAATATAACTAAAAAAAATAGCAAAATATTATATAGGCATAAAATTTATAAAATCAATAATTAATAATTAATACTTCAAAATATCTATATCTTAATGGACATTTTTAATATTTGCCGCTTGAAAAAATCACGAATATTAAAAGAACATCACAAAGCGTTTCCAAATTCCCATTAACAATATTCCAGCAAGATTCATTATGTACTTTTGTGTTTTATCTTATAGTAGTTCTAGATGCTCAACATCCACCACTAGTTTTATTTTTTACTTTTTAGGGGGCTAGTTTGGTTTCGATAAAAGTATATTTTAAAATTTTTTATTCTTACATTATTATTTTATTTTATACTTTCTAGTTTTAAGTGAAACCTATAGGTATTATAATTTCAGAAAGTGTATATAAGTGTAAACTCTTCTGTCTATAACACAATTGGTTTTTGAAATATGCCTGAGACGTGCTAGGCGTTGTCCGGCAGCAACCCGAACCAGTCCAAGTTTTTTAAATCGGTATGAGTCGTATTTCTTTATTTATGAAAAAGTATCTAAGTGTAAATTTTCATGCCTGTAATACAATTGGTTTTCAAATATGCCTGAGACATGCTAGGAGTTGTTCGGCAGCAACCCGAACTTGTCATTTGATAGCTTTGTAAAGTACCGTGTCCGGTTGCTTTTTTCATCATGAATGACTATGCAAAATTTCAGAACTATATCTTTAAATTTTTTAAACAAAATTATTCTTTTTCTTTTTGCGTTTGGTTTGAATATTAACAAACAAATTCCAACCTACCTACCAAACATATATATATATATAAACAGACACTGGGAAGTTAATATAAAAGTATATAAAATAAATGTATTTTTTCCTTCTCTCAAATTTTGTCTATTTCCTATCTTTCACCCCTTTTTGTCTTCCTCTAGATAGGGTCTCCTCAATATCAGGCGCGTAGTACAAACATTTTTTTTCAAAAATTTATATAAGATCGGACTTCTTACTATATATATTTTTTGGTTTTACTCTCTTTTGAAAGGGAAAATATTTTTTTTTCAAATGTCTTTTTTGAAACAATGAAAATTAAGTAAAAAATTTGTAAAAATTTGTCCACAAAACTCTATCTATATGTTTAGTGTTTGTTTATATTATTCAATCCATAGTTTGAAATTTTTTATTGAAATTTGAGAAAGAAATAAAAATTTAGGGGAGCAGTATCATTTGTTTTTAAATAACGACATGATTATGAATTAAGAAAGCTGGTACTATGTATGGAATTGGATATATAGATATACATACATATGTATAGCATTATATTGTTATTGATTTCTAATTGTATACTTTTATATTAACTTGCCAGTGTCTATTTATATGTTTATATGTAGGTTTACGTGGTAGGTTGAAATTTTTTTTGTTAATATTAAAACCAAACGCAAAGAGAAAAAAATATTTTTGTTTAAAAGGTTCGGGTTGCAGCCGTACAACTTCTACCACGTCTCAGGCATATTTCGAAAACCAATTGTGTTACAGGCATGAAAATTTACACTGAGATACTCTTTCTGAAACTATAATATCTATAGATTTTATTTAAAACTAAATTAACGAAGTTAAACGAAGTCGGTTGCTTCAGAAGCGTTCCTTGAGAAGCAAACTATAAGCTATGATTCATTTTTTTAGTGCTTCTACAAAGCTTCCACCGAAGGCTTTCTTTTTTTCCGCTGGGTAATAACTATGCATAATTTGTATGCTTAGAATTATTTTAAACTAAACGGTTTTGTTGAAATAATTGAGAAAGAGAATAATAATTAAAAATTACTTTTTTTTTATTAAAAAAGTATTGTTTTTTGTTATTAATTATACTATATTATAAAAATTAATATTTTAATACATAATAATACAAAAAATATTTTTTTAATAAAACAAATTTTTGAATTAATAGAGAATCGAACTCACAAAAATTTGTGATATTAACATGACGCTTCAACCAACTGAACTAATATCCGATTAAAATTTTTTCACTTTCTTTAAAACCTATGTTAATAATATTATCCTACTAATTAATTTTTTTTCCCACTAAAAGTGCAAAAAACCAAATGCGATAATCCAAAAATAATGAAAAAAAGTTTGACTTAAAAGAGAATCGACAAAAATTTCTGATATTAAATGACGCTTTAACCAAGCCAGCTAATATCTTATAAAAATTCACATCAAAATATACACATAAAATAAAAATTGATTTTGATCGCCACAGCCTACATCATCATTGATTGATTGTATGAAAAAAAAAACGAAGTACACGAAAAACCATGAAAAGTGTGCCTTCAAAATCGTGCTCAAAATCGCTTCAAAATCGAAAAAAACTTTTTGGAAGAAAAACAATTTTATTATGTGGTGATTTTCGGAAAACTTTGCCGGTAGTTCCTCATGCTAAACGTGCAACTCTTATTGAGAGTTGTAACGTCTTTGTCCAAATATTCTCTATTTCATAAGTGTACTTTATCACAAAATATGAGAGCTTTGTCTGGCGAAATTGAGTTCGTTGAATATCGTCACAAAATTGGTGATGGTAATATGCCAATTTTTCCTCAATTTGGTCCAGATACAATTGAAATTCCAAATCATTTAATAAGCATAGATTCTATCATTAATGATATTTATGGTAACGTTGTCGATATTGTTCAATCTTCAGAAGAAATTTTGATCTTCAAAATAAATTTAAAAATAATTCAAAAATTTACTCGTAGAAGAGCTTACATTACGGCTCGATTATAATAGATGATGAAAGATAATGCAATCTATATTCTATTGGGTTTTTAAATTCTCTAGCACTAAGTGGTTTGCCTCTTGCCCAAATTAGTTTTGAAAGAAAATTTAATGGTTTTACTTGTTCGAAATTTAAATACTGGTAATGCATTAGTTAATGGAACACGAATGCGTGTTAAAAGAATGTACCGCAATACCATAAATTGCGAAATTTTAACGTTCTTGTGGACAACGTATTTTAATACCCAGAATTCATTTGACCTATCCTGACACATTATTACCATTTTCTATTAGGCGAACACAATTTCCAATCATTTCAGCATTTGCTCAAGAGCAAATAAATCCGTTTATAAGGAAGTTTTAAACCAATAAAAACATATTAAATGTACTTCTATTTTTTAAATAAAATCAAAAATAAATTACTTACCTTAGTTTTAAATTACATAAAAATAAATAAATTTTATTATTATTTATAAAAATGTATTAAAAAAAAGTAAATTCAAATAAAAACAAACCTTAACCCAAAAGACCTTTTAAATTTTATCAAAATATTTATTAGAGTAAATTATAAAAAATTTGTGCGATTTTTATCAAGCTTCCTCGAATTTCGAGGAGCGGGCTAGTTCTTGTTTTCTTTTAAATTTCAAAAACTCTGCATCTATTTTGAAAAATTGCACAATTGTTTTTTTTTAATGATGTTACGATTTACAAATGACATTTTCTGTCAGATGATTATTGTTTTTTGCATTTTCAGCTGACAAAGGCAGTCGCAAAGTTAAATGCTTTTGGCTGGTTGTGTTTTGGGTTACATTGCAAAGTCATTTGACGTGCAGCTGATACTTCCGATTACAGCTTAGATATTTAATTCAAGAACCAAATACCAAAACGTCATAAATTTAATAATAGAATATATAAGCTTTTTAAAATTGGAAGTATTTTTTAAAGTCATTAAAACAATTCCCACAAAATAAAGTACCTATTAAAAAAATTTTAATTTTAAATTCTTATAGGTAAAACACTAGAAGCAAGATATTACAGAGATCATATGGGAAATTAAAGAAGTTCTTGATAAAACAGCTTTCAAATTTAATTACGTACATACTTATTTGAAAATGTTTATGATTTTATACATTTTTAGTTAATTTTTATGTTCTGCTTCTTCTCGTGTTCTCACCTGTAAATATAGTAAAAATAGTAAAATGCTGCCTTTGTCAACGGGGTTTTGCGTCGGAGTGTAGAGTAGGTCTATTGGGAAACCACAAAAAAACGCACCTTTTTCTTTACCTCCTGGGTGGTGCGGAAAAAAAATTAAATTTCAAAAATTGTTGTTGCTTAACTCAATTTTTCAATTTATCGAATTATTTCGAACTTTTTAGCAAAAAAAAGAAATAAAGATTTGGCACCTGACATAGCGTACTACACCTAATATTTGATTACATTTCTTAGAATTCACTTTTTTGTGCAGGTTCACAAAAAGTTTTTTTTTTAATTACAACACCGTCTAGAGACGGGCTTCACAACTAGTTTATTATAACTTAAAGTTCTAATAAATAACAGTAACAAACTTTCAACACAAAAATTAATGATTTCAATATTTTTCATTGTGCATACATTATACGTATACAGATGTATGTTTTTCTGCTACATTAACACTTTCAATTATTAGGTTTGTTCAGAAGACTTCTAGAACGCTCTAGAACGATCTAGAGTAGAACACTTTATTGTGTATAGTAGTTTCCTTTCAAACTAATTGAATTTATTTGTGCAAAAGTGTTCTTATCGGTGTTCAGTTTTGGATAATCCAGTTATAAATTAATTTTTTTTAGTTTAATTTTGGACAACTTTTTGCGTTGTTTTTTTTTTTTTTTTAATTTTGACAGTTAAACAAAGAAATTTTAAAGAATAAACAAAAATTAAAGCAAAAAAGTTTTTGACATTTAATTGTCACTGTCCAAAACAGTTCTGTGCAATTCCGTTCTAATTCTACTGAACAAACTTATTATTATAACAATAATTGACACTTAAAAGTGCTAACAAAGCGTCCTTACCGTCGAGTTTATCTCCAGCATAAGTCAATTACTGGATTTTCATATTCGAAAATTATGGAATTATGGAAATTATGGTCGCAGTCGATTTCAAACCGACAACTGTGGACTTTGCTAAATCAATTTCTTCTCATCCGCAGCAAAGTTAAGATTTGTTTAACTTGTCTCTAACAAATTTAACTTATATGTATGTATGTACATACTAAGAAATTTGTTTTAAGAGTTGTTTTCGTTAAGTTATTTTCACCCCTGAAGTTTTCTGATCAGTGTTCAGTTTTGGACAATAAAGTCAGCTTTATTTTCGTAATTAAATTATGTTTCAAAAGATACGCATTATGTATTATGATAAGACCTGTATTATGATAAGGGAGAGTCACCATTGCACAAAGATGCACTAAAAATTTCTGGTATTCTGTAACGCGATCACTTGAATAATTTCAGAAAACGGCATCATTGTCGTTAACATACATAAAAATGTCGTTAATTTAAATAATATATTTAAGTAAAAAATAAAAATTAATTATTAAAATAAAATAAATGTGTTTATAATAATAATATATATATATAATAAAATAAATATATTGAAAAAAATATATACCTATTAATTTTAATATATTCTAATATATAAGTAATATATATGTATATTAAAATATATTAAATATCTTTGCATCAAACTCCTCACTACCTCCTACAGCTCTTACTCCACCCTCAATACCTCAGATAGAGTCTTCAATTGGAAGACTCTACTTTAGAAAAAGAGCTATAGTGAAAGCCCTGACGAATCTTGATGTAAATAAATCTACCGGTCCTGGAAAGTTGCAGTCAATGGAAAGTTGCGCACGTTCATCCAATTCCAAAAAAAGGTGACAAAAGCGATCCCACGAACTATAGACCTATAGCTATTGTTTCGATTCTCTCCAAAGTTATGGAAAGTATAATTAATGAGAAACTTTCGAAATATCTTGAAAGCAAAAGCATAATCTCAGATGGACAATATGGTTTTAGATCGCATCGGTCTACCGGTGACATGATGACTTGCCTTTGCGAAAAGCTCAATATCACCTTACATAATTCTGGTGAGGTTGATATTGTTGCTTCAGATATCTCGAAAGCTTTTGATCGAGTAAGGCACGCTGCTTTAATAGCCAAATGTCGAGCTCTCGGTCTAGGGTCTGTATTTTCTAAATGAATTGAAGGTTTCCTTTCGAATCGTTCGATTCTCGTCTTAGTAGACGGCTTCACGCCTAAATAACTTAATATAAATGCTGGTGTTCCGAAAGGATCTGTTCTCTCATCCACTCTCTTTTTTTTTTTTGATTTTCATCAACGATTTACTCCAAACAACCTTTAATCCAATCCACAGTTTTGCGGATGATAGTACTCTGGTGGAATCCTTCGATTTTCTCCGAAAATCCAATGCTACAACTACCGAAGTTGGCAATAGAAGACAGATAATGGTTAACATGATTAGCCACGATCTGACCAAAATTGCTGACTGGGGTAAAAAAAACAGAGTTGAATTTAACTCGTCTAAAACTCAAAACTGTCTTATTTCACGCAAACTTACAGGACTTCAACCTAATCTCTCCTTTCAAGGTGTTACTTTACAAAACACTAATAGTCTAAATATTTTAGGCATGCGCGTGAATCAAAAAATTATTTGGAATGACCATATTTTTGATATCGCGAAAGGAGCTGCCAAGTGTTTAGGCTATCTAAGCAGATGTAAAGCTGTCCTTTCATCTTTGGAACTCCTTAATATCTATAAATCATTTATACGTCCCAAGATGGAATATAACTCACATATTTGGGCTGGCGTTTCCATTACAGCCTTAGGCTAACTTGACCGCGTTCAAAACCGCGCCATTCTTCTAATTGGCGACCCAAATATAACTTCATCCCTTATTTCTCTTGGACATCGACATGTAATCGGAGCACTTTCTCTGTTTTATAGATACTTCGTAGGTGTGAACACATGCTCAGCAGAAATCAAAGCGCTGCTTCCTCCTCTTAAACAATTCCAACGTGAAACAAGAGGAGCTGCAATTGCTCACCCTACACTGTGGATATCCCAAGATGGCATAAAGTAGGTTATGGAGGTTCGTTCATGGTTCGCACTTCAAGAATGTGGAATCATATATGTTTTAATGAAATTAGAATTAGTATATTTAAAAAATTAATAAGATTAATATGTAGATAATTTTAAAATTAGTTGTAAAAATTATAAAGTTTCTTAGAGACTAATCAAATAAATCTAAATCTAAAGTTTTTATAAAAACTAGTTTTCCAGCGTTAGAATAAAATTTTGGTATAATAGTGAAAATAGTCGAATATTTTCCTTTTAATTTTACTGATATGCTTATCATATAGATACGCGTATTTCGTCTACTACTTGCAGACTTCTTCAGTGTTTTGTACTCGACTCGAGCATATCAGTAAAATTAAAAGGAAAATATTCGACTATTTCCACTATTATATTAAAAAAGTAGATTTTTGAATGTATACTAAGTACATTTAATTATATTTTAATTATTATTATTTTATTTATTCCCTTAATGTATTTGTACAATATATTATTTTCATATATTTTAATTATATATTACAGGAGCTTATATTACTAGAATATTTACACCTTTGATTTGTAATTATTTAGACTAACCTGACTTAAATATTTAGAATAAATTTAATTTGCAAAGGACAAAATGGCAAGTAAAAACCTTTAATTAATTATTTTATGCTATTTTAATTAATATATGAAGTGTAATACTAAATTGTAAACCGTTTGAGTTACCTAGTATAAATAAATTAAAAAAGATAAAACACAAAAGTATATAATGAATCTTGCTGATGTAATGAATTTCTTAGTTTTTGACGTAGAATCTGAATTTGCATAAAAAAGTACCCCTTCCCATTTGAAAATTTCGATTTCGGCCAATTTCGGCGTTTTTTGGTCTTAAAAAACCGATTTCCGGTCCTTTCCGGAAGTCGAAAATACCACCAATCGATAGAGCATCCTCGATTAAGTTAATAAATTTTTTACTTAATCTTAAAATAACGGATTCTTTCTCTCTTAAAAAGCTGATACGCATGCTCTGGAACACCCGGTATAAATATTATATAAATATCTAAAAATAAATAATGATTATTGGAATACCGCGGGCTAGTATAGTAACAGAATACTTTTAGATTATTAAAAATTAACAAAAACTATTTTAATTTTTGATGAATTGAAAAAATATTTAATTATATATCTTGTTATAACTATATTATAATACTAAATATAGTACATATCCTTGTAAAAAAAAGAAAATTTCAAAATGTGTTAAAAAGAAAAAGTTGAATATGCATACTCAATCATTCATTTTTAATTGATAGTAAGGACAGTAACATTAATAATTATTGTGATATGACAAGGACGAATTTTCTATAACTTAATTTTACTTATATAAATAAATATACAGTTATCTTTTATATAAAGAAAGATGTTTGTATGTATGTATGTATGTTTGCGTCAGAACTCCTCCGAGAAGCATGGACAAATTTTAACGAAATTTTACAGGATGGTTATTGGTTACTTGGAATCGAATCCGTGAAATGTTGTTTTCCAAAATTCTGACTGGTTTAGATGGCTGTCGTACAACTCCGAGCACCTGACAATATATTATTTCAAAAACCAAAGGTGCAAAATATTTCAAAAACCAAAGGTGCTACAGAGCTGCAAATTTGGACACAGATACTCTCTCAAAACATAAGGAAATATGCCTTTTACATTTTTTTGAAATTTTGACTGGTTCGGGTAGCTGTCATACAATTCTGAACACCCGACAAAAATATTTCAAAAACCAAAGCGGTTACAGAGCTAGAAATTTGTGCACAGGTGTTCTCTCAAAAATAAATAAATATGCCTTCCCTATTTTTCGAAATTTTGATTGGTTCGGGTAGCTGTCATACAACTCCGGGCAACCGCCAAAAATATTTCAAAAACCAAAGGTGCTATATAGCTGAAAACTTGAGCACAGGTATTCTCTAAAAAAAAAAACATATATGCCTTTTACCATTTATAAAAATTTTAAATGGTTCGGGTAGGTTCGGTGATACAACTCCTAGCCCACTTCATATATATTTGAAACGGGAGTAAATACAGATATGTATTCTGAACTAATTTGTTGATGTGAATAACTTTTTAATTAGGCGTATAGCAATATACAGAGTATATATTATACCACTGTTTTTTGATAAATTCCTTTAATCCGTCTCGACACGTCGATCTGTACACGATTGCCTTTAGTTTGTAGACATATTGTTTCTTGCGATAGAAGATTACTGGTTTGTTTGGGTTTTCACTGGTTGATCACTGGTTTTTGAACTGCCTTCCGACACGTCAATCTCGAAAAAATTCGTTGCAAAAGAAATGTGTCCAGTTTTACCAGGAGCTTCTATGGTTTTAAAAAAGACGAAAAACAAATTTTTATTGAATTCCAATGACCCGATTCGTCATGTCGGTAATAAGTTTTTTTCGTTTTTTTACTTCCAAAGGAGGGTGCTCCTATAATTTAAAAAAACTTAAAACCAAATTTTGTTCAATTCTGTTAATTCATTTTCGGTACAAATAGAAAATAATGACAATGTGAAAATAAGAGAGAAAGTAAGACCTACGGTGGGATGTTTTCTGGCACACAAAAGTTTTTTTCATCGGAGCCCAAGATGCGTGTATTCAATTTGAAGCAAATTGATCATGTAGTTTCTGAGATACAGATTTTAATTCAAATTAGGACTTTAGGGAAAATTAGGTTCTCTAAACATTGCTAAACAATGTTGTTATCAGGAATCAACATGTGTACAAAATTTGAACCAGTTGGCCCAGTAATTTCTGAGACAAAAACTTTGGTCCAAAACAAAGCTCCTACAGCATACACGTCCCCAAATTTTTCTAATAAGAAAAACAGTTTTTATGGGAATCCAACATGTGTAAAAAGTTTGAACCGAAATTGCTAAGTAATTTCTGACATATGAATTTTCGTTAAAAAATAGCTCCGGCTGGAAGCAGGTACAACAAATTTTGCTGAAAGTGCTGACATCGGAATCCAAAGTGTGTTCAAAATTTCAGCTCAACATTAAGTGGGTCTAAAATGCCTGAATAATTCTGCACGTTGTGACATATGCCACGGTAAACTTATACAAAAAAAATAAAAGCACTAACTTTATTAACTATATACAGTTGCATTGTAAATTATCGTATTTTGTAGCTTGTTTGTACATATTTCAAATTTTAAACGAAAATGAAAGAAAAATAAAAGAAGATTTTTAATAACTTGTTTTTTGAACGGGTACCACAAATTCAAAATATTAATTGCACTAAAAACGTGAAAATAAATAAGCTAAATTCGAGCTCCCATAGAAAATTCTATATGGTCATAACATCTAACCTAAAGCATCAAGAAAGAATGTTAGTTAAAGAAGAAGTAGGTTTTATAACAAAAAAGGAAACAAATGAACTTGCTAACACTAAACTCATACGCTGGATTACCACCACATCGTTTTTATTTACAGTCGTAAAGTTGATCCAATTAGTTTACTACGTAACTTCGACCCGTCAATATTTTGCAACTGCACAAAACTTTGTATTAAAAAGATGTTGGCAAATGCAATTGAAGCGACCATTTTAACAGGGACAAGATGAAATAGTTTTTATTCCACGAATACCAGTCATTCCGACAGATTTGCTTTTTCGTTTTAAATGATTGCAATTTCCAGTAAGACTTGCGTTCTCAATTACGATAAACAAGATACAGGGGCAGTCTATTAAGTATACTGTGGAGTGAATTTAAGATCGCCAAGTTTCCCTCATGGACAATTTTATGTTTCTTGCTCAAGGGTGGGTTTACCCAATAATTCGTGGGTTATGTTTGTTTTTTCAAACTCTTGTGTTATGGTTCTACGCCAGGTGTTCTTTGGGCATATTCTTGTATAAGTTTTATACAATAATATAATACAATGCGTTACAGATGTGATCAAAGAAACTACAAAAATATCTCAATTCAAAAGTAAAATCAGTGATTAGTTTCATCAATTAAATAATAATAATAATAATTACTCTTTTTATTCAAACTTCTTAACAACAACAAAAACAAAAACACATTAAAAATAACTTTTCTTTATTTAAAATGGCACCGAATTGTTATACGTAATTGTAAAAAGTTAAAACACTCTGTACAAGCACTGGAGCTCATTGAGTGAATAAAATGATAAAAAAAATTAAAGGTTGACGATAGACCAAATCTATCTTCTTACTTAAGTAAAGTATGGAGAAATGTTATGTATATATCGCTGATCTTCATAAACTTTTCTTAGATTACAAGCAAGCTATCGACAGCGTCAACAGAATTCAACTTCTGCAAGCCTTACAAAAACGCAAAATGGAATATCTTAAAACCTTGTTACTATGATAAACTAAATATTCCGAGGGAGAACTTGAAGACAAAAATATTAATGCAAAGTAAATACTATTTTACACATATTTAAATATTCACACTCGTATTTTACAAATAAATAACGATCACTTTTATAATTAGGTAATATCCCTTTGCTGAACAGTTTCTCAGTTTAAGTGGTAGACCTTTATACCAACCAAGCTTTGTCGAACGCTTTTGCCACATATAAGAAGATATCAACACAAAACTTTTTATCATCCAGATCCATAGCTATTTTATTTATCACCTTGTGAACTTGTTGTATTGTGGAATGATATCGTTGGAATCCAAATTGGTGATTCCGTATCACATTATTTTGTACTAATATTGGTTCGGTCGATCAAAAAAAAGCTTTTCGAATATTTTTGAAAGAATAGGCAAGAAACTAATTGGTCTGTATGATGTTGCTAATATAGCATCTTTTCCAAATTTGTATTTTGGTATAATTTGGGCTACCTTTCAGACTTGAAGAATTTTTATTAACCTAATTATGGCAATATATTTCTTATAAATTCAATTGCTTTTTCAGGCAGCTCCTTTATTATTGTACTTGAAAGTAAGTCATATCTGGGAGATCTTTTATGTTTTATTCTCTTGTTGATGCATAATTGTATTTCATCTGTAGTGACACATTTAATGTTAACCTCATTATTTCATTGGCAAGTATTCGGTAGACTGCATGTATTGTTGTTTTCATTTGAGAAAGTTTGTTTGAGAAGCTCGGAGAGTAATATTGTTTTTTCATTGTTTGTTCTAGCTCACGCTCCATGGCTTTGCATAATAATAGAATTATGTGGAGTCGTTTTTTTTAGCTCCTTTTCCAGCATTAATCTTAGATTCATGTCAATCACCGCCAAAAGGTTTAAAGTTGAAGTATATCACTGAAATTATTAACAAAAAATTACCAAAAATAGCACCAGGCTACAATGAAATAACAGGAAGGATGATTGTAGAATTATCTCGTATTGCAGTTTCACAACTGATGGATAATTCTTCTCGTAGGATACTTTCCAAAAGACTGAGAGTTGTCACATATCATCACGACTCCGAAACCGGGTAAAGACAACACCAAAGTAGCATCTGTTCTAGAAACTATTGCTATTAAAACTAATGCCGGTACTTCTGGAAAAACAACTGATACCACAAAAACATATTACTACACCACGGAACAAGTTCACTGAATAGTAGCTTATATAAGGAAAGCATTTGAAGAAAAACTATTTAGTCGTGTTTATTTATTTAGTTTAGCTCAAACTTCATTACAACTATTATATATTTTTTTTTTTTTAAATTAGAACTAGTTAAATACATTGAAATAAATTGCACAAATATTTTAATTACTACAGATTACTTATATAGTTTAAGTTTTTGAGTCTGTTTCGGAAGTGTGAAGTCAATATAGTTTATGTGTTTATTAGCAATTAGTAACATTCTATGAATTGGTTAATAATTGCCATAATTGATCCTATGGAAACTTAATGTAAAGAAGTTTGTATTTCGTAGGCGATTATTTGAATTAATGTTGATGTTATTCAAAATCTGAGGAGAAGCAATGTTTTCTTTAATAATTTCAGTAAGAAAAATAACATCTACCACTTCTCGTCTTAATTTCAAAGTTTTCAAATGAATTAAATTCAATCTATGCTCATATGGAAGTAAAATTAATGGATTTGACCATTGGAAAAAAATGTTTGCACTACTTCAATCCTATTAATATGAACATCATAGAAAGGTGACTAGCATACTTGACTAGCATACTCCAAATTTGGTCTAACTACACTAGAATACAAAGATTTGAGAACATAGGGATCATTAAATTCCTTTGACCAACGTTTAACAAAACCTAGCACAGAATTAGCTTTATTGATAATATTACAAAAATGTGATTTAAAGTTAAGCTTGTCGCCAAAATAAACCCCTAAGTCTTTAATTGAGCTCGTTTTGGAAAGGCTAATACCATTTAAAGAATAATTAAAACAAACCGGATTGCGTCGGTGTGTAACACATAAGTGCACATTTATTCACATTTAAAAGAAGATTATTAGCTGTACACCATTTAAAGAAGTTATCTAAATCAGCTTTTTTTTATTTCTTAAAAATTTTCATGTCATCCGCTTAAATTTTCAGTTCACTATTAAGAATTACTGAACAGACATTATTAACCGAGATTATAAAAAAGCGGTCCTAAATTACTGCTTTGTGGGACTCCTGAATTAGCATAAAAAGATTTAGAAGTATTTTTTCTAAATAAAATACTATAAGATCTATCAGTTAGATATGATTTAAACCATTTCAGAAAGAATTCTGGGAAACCAAATATCCTTAATTTTAGAAGTATTATTGTATGTGGTAAAACATCAAAGGCTTTATTTAAATCGGTATAGATAACATACCGATAAGATCCGTTTGAAAAACTGCTTCCTTAAAACTGACTCAACAAGATTAGTAACTATGGATCTTTGATCCACAAAGCCATGTTGGTTGTGAACTAAAAAAGATTTAGTGATAATAAATGGAATCATCCAATATTAACTCAAAAAGTTTAGGAATGGAGGAAAGTTTCGCGAATTGTCTATAACTAGTGATTTAATTTTTGGCGTTCTTATGAACTCGTCTAATAAATAAATGCTTCCAAATAGAGGGGAAAACTCCTGATTTTAAAGAAGAATTGAAGATGAATGACAGTGGAATTGCTAAGGCACTTGAGCATTTATTAAGTATAACTTCGGGAATACCATCTGGTCCAGGAAAGTTATTAGTCTCAAGATTGTCCGAATATTTTTTTATTAAAGCTTCATTAATATCAATATTAGACCAAGTACTTTTAGGAAAATCATTAAAATGAGAAAAATCATCATTATTTGGTGAGAAAATTGAGTTAGTGTACGCTGAACTAAAATAGTTCTTTTAATTCTAGTTCTTTTAATTAAATTTATTGTTTGTTCATTCCAATTTAACTCATCATCGATTTTGTTGTAGTTTATGTAAAAAATTGCATTAGGTTTACGTAAATGAAAAGTTTCCTTTCTAATATGAGTTGAGTTCATTAAGGAGAAGCGAGATAAAATGAAAAGGTGTCTACTGCGCAGGTCCTTAAATGCTTGTCTACTATAATTATAGGTCGTAGGGATCCTTTGATTTAACATACCAACGCCAATCTTCTTTTTTTATTTCTAAGTTTCCTCAAATCCGAAGTGAACCCAAAAAGACTCGAAAAAGGGTTCCGGTCTTTAGAAATTGGAACAAATTGCCTAAAACCATCAAGGATAATTTCATAAAACCTATTCGTCATTTGGTTAGTATCCATATTATTAAATATGGAAGAAAAGTCATAGGAAATAATGAATTCATTTAAAAAGCATCAACATTTGTTTTATTAAACTTAAAACAATAAGACTTAGTAACATCCGATTCGATTCGAATTTGTACAAAACGTAAGACTTAAGGGAGGATGGAATTGATCAATAAATAGGAAAGGTATTATCACAAAAAATCAAATTGTTCCAGTCCGAGGTAAATACTAAATCAAGCTGTCAGAGACGTGTTGTAAAAAATTAGTATTTAATTTATCAATAAACACATATTCACATTCCGCGCTAATATGTTTCGGAATCATAACAGATTCCTCGCAATGCTTTATCCATCTTAAGTTTGGAAGATTAAAATCATAGGCATACCCCAAACCTTTGATAAGGTATGGCATGATGGCTTAATCTTCAAGATCATTTCTACCTACGAATGCTCATAAACTTTTAAAAATTTGAAATTAGTTATAAATATAACTGGAAATTTAAAATTAATTATAAAAGTTTTAAGTGGTACACACAATATCTAAGCTAGTGTTCCCCAAGGAAATTTGTTGGGCACAATCTTGTATTTGCTGTATACATTTGAAATGCCATCCAGCAGTCAAATGTTAACATCTACATTCGCTGATGACACAGCAATACTAAGTAACAATTCAAACCCTAAAACAGCTTTAGTAGTAGATCATCAAGATCACTCAAAACTGGTAAACAATTGGAAAATTAAAGTTAACGAACCTAAATGTGTTCAAGTAACATACATACACCAAGAAAAAAAAACATGCCCCATGTTAAAAATCAACCGCTCAGATCAACGAGATCAACTAGGTATGCGCTTAGATTATAGATTAACATGTAGTAAACACATCGAAATTAAATTAAATAAAACCAAAGCCAACAATATCCAGTTGTCATTTAATAAATAATCGAAATCGAGCTTAGAATACAAAGTTATTCTACAGTTACTAAACCGGGCCTCTCCATCCAATGTGGAAAAGAATACAAAAAAAACCAAGTCTAAAATGCTAAGGAACATAACAGGTGCCCCTTGGTTTATTAAAAATGTAAACATTTGCAGAGATTTCAAAAATCTGATGGTCAACGAAGAAATTTTCAGATATTTATTTTATTTTATTTTATTTATTTCATTTCTCAAAAAGAGCTGTGTAGCTCGTATAGATTATATATACATGTATGTGATTTAACATATCAAAAATAAAATTATTCAAAAGTATTCAGTGCAACATAATTATAATTTAACAATTTAATATAATAAGCAAATATAAAAGATTTTTTTTTTTTTTTTTTTTTTTTTTTTAACAATTCAAATATAGATCAATAAAAATTCTAATTTTAATAATTGGACAAATACATTATTTTACAAGTTTTTTTGAATTTCTTACTGGACATATTTTTTACACTCAATGGCAAATTATTATATAACATTATTGCTGTATTCATTATAGGTTCTATACCATTCAAATTAGCACCTGCATTGTATCGTAAATTATTATTGCTTCTGGTGTAGTGTTCATGTACGTCATTATTTGACACCAGATTGGTGTTTGTTTTTATTAAGTTATTCCTCATATTATGTATTTGATTCATTTGTATTACTTCTTTATAGTGTATTAATTTTAGTATTTCATATTTTTTATGAATATAATCAGTTGAGGTTCTGTGGCGCAGTTGAAATAGGTTTTTTATTGCCTTATTTTGAATTTTTTGAAGGCTGTAGATATTTTTCATAAATGTGTTACCCCAAATTGCTATTCCATACGTAATAGTGTTATGGAATAGACAATAGTAGGTAGAAATTTTTATTCTTTCTGTAAGCCGTTTCCCAATTTTCCTAAATAGTCCAGCTATTCGTCTGGTCTTCAGAATTAATTCATTAACCGGTTTATTCCAGTTTAAATCTGCATCAACCCAAATACCTAGATATTTATATTCATACACTCTATTTATGATAATATTGTTATAATATATGGACATGTCTTCATTCTTAGATTTAACTATCAGATATTTTGTTTTATTAACATTTACCGTGAGCTTGTATAAGGACATCCATTTGTGTATGATTTGCATGTCTTGATTTATTCTTTCTTCCATTTCGTTAACATTATTTTCAGTGTACACAACAACTAAATCGTCAGCAAACAAGAACGGTTTTCCCAACAGATTCAGATTTGAAAATCCGCTTATATAGCATGAAAATAGTGCTGGACCTAATGAGCTCACTTGTATAACACCATAGTCAACATATTTATACTGACTTGTCACTCCTTCACATTCGGTATACTGTTGTCTTTCATGGAAATAGCTTTCAAACCATTGATATTCTTTGCCTTTTATCCCGCATTCAAATAAGATTCTAAGCATAATCTTGCGATCCAATGAGTCAAAAGCTTTGGCCAGATCAAAGAATACGAGACATACTTTTTTAGATTTACTTACTGAATTCTGTATATACGATATAACATCAAATAAAGCAGCGTTGGTGTTAGAGTTTTTTGTAAATCCATATTGCACATTGCTGACCAAATTATTTTCTAGTAGATATTGTGTTATTTGATTATTAACAAAAGTTTCCATTATTTTACTGAACACAGTAGATATTGAGATCGGTCTAAAGCTGTTAAAATCATTCTTATCGCCAAATTTTTTATAAATTGGTATTATTTTGTTATTTTTTTGTAAATTTGGTATACCACTTTGTAGTAGAGATGCATTTATTAATTATGTTATTGGTTGTGCTAATACATTTTTACATTTTTTTATTATTGATGTTTTAATATAATCTACTCCTGAACTATTAGTGCTGGCAAGACTGTCTATGATACGCTGTATTTCCACTACATTGGTAAAGCTAAACTTAAATGTACTAGTTGTTCTAGGTACTGGCATATAAAATGAGTCGAAATTTTTCGCCATATTTTTTCCAACATTACTGTAAAACTCGTTGAATTCATTAATTTTAGTGCGTTTTTCATTTAGTGATTGACGTTCATTAAAGAACTCATTATTTCTATAGTTGCTTAGTCCATCTGTTGCTATTCCTTTGACGTAGTTCCATATTTTTTGTTGGTTATTTAGACATTTGTCAAATTTGTTAGTGTCGTATATTCTCGTCTCCTTTTGGTAGTTGTTAGTTTATTTAGCCAGTAATGGTATTTTTCTTTTAAATGCATGTTGTTTACATCTAATAAATGTTTGCTATGCCAATAATTTTTTATCTTAATTAGTTGTATACATTCATCGTCTATCCACGGTTTGCTGTATTTTACATATTTTTTGTATTTTTTGTTTGTAGTTGACATAGTTATATATTTTTGTACCGTGTTTACTAGATTATTGCAAATTATCTCGGCAACACTTGAAGATGTGTCAATATTGCAGTTTGACAATTTATTTATTACTTCATTGTCATTTGTTTTTGAAATGTTATATTGACAGAAGTTTCTATTTATAAAACTATTTTCTTCAGTTATTTCCAACAATAAAATATTATGGTCCGTATAGTCAGCACGTAAGTGTGTTATATTAATTTTGTTATTAATTATATTTTTTAGGATATGATCGATACAAGTGTTTGTTGCTGCTCTGGCGGTTGTTGTATCACAAAAATAGAACCCATTAGATTCAACAAGAGATTTGTAATCATTAACATCTTTATCCAGCGTATTATTTATATTCATGTTGAAATCTCCAAGAACAATTGAATTTTTTTCATCGAGGCTATTTAAGTGTGCATCCAATAGATCGTAAAAGGAATCAATATTTTTTCTGGTGTTATTTGGTGCTCTGTATATTAATGATATATCAAGCTTGGTGTTTATTGTGAATATTTTAATTGAAATTAAATTATTGAGGTTATCATTTCATTAAACGTTTCTAGTGTTTTGTATTCTAGTGTATTATGCATAAATACACCCACTACTCCTCCTTTTCTATCTATACGACAAGAAAAATTTTTATTGTATTGATTTAAAATATAAAGATTTACTTCCTCTTCAGTTATCCATGTTTCAGTAAGCATTATTAAGTGTACAGTATAATTCAAACTATCTAGTATATAAGAGACTTCATCCATTTTGTATTTCAGACTTCGAATATTTAAATATAGAATTTTTAATGAATTAGTGCGATCAAATTTCATTTCGTGTATTGTATTAATTGAGTTTACTTGGGTACATATTGCTGAAACTATGAACGAAAAGACAGAGTAATCGAGTTCAATACATCCAAACCTCAGAGCTGTACTATCTCCTGAAAAATTTCCGTTTTTGATCTAACGAAAGATGAGTTTGAAGAAGATAAACTGCGGTTTGAAAGCTTATTGAAGGTATCGGATAGCGGTTAAAAGAATATTAGGTATGCACTTAAATCGGACAATGATCTAGCTAGAATAATCACATATTCTATATAGCGAAAAACGCAGCCATATGTTTAGGTTTTCTTAGTCGCCTTAAGACGTACTTCTCCTATCTACTTACCTTACGAAAATCTGTAAATCTCTCATACTAACCGAAATGGAGTATAAATGTCACATATGGGCTGGCGTTTATACCAAAGCGTTAAAAGATTTGGTAAAGTAACAAAAAAGGCCTGTTCGTTTTTTTTTTTTTTTTTTTTTTTTTTTTATATTATAGCCAAAACTTAGGTTTTGAACCTTTAAGTACTTGCGTACCGTTGACTATTTGAAAAAGGAAAGGATAGTTAGAGGAAAGGAAAGAAAAAGGAAGAAGAAAAGTTTTGTGGGAAAGAGCGAACAATGTTGTTAATATTCGTCTTAAACCTCTGTAAGTCATAAATAAAAAATCCTTCTCTCATTGGGAATGCTTCGATTGGGACGCGGTTCCACAATCGGGATGTTCTTACTATAAAAGAATTTCCATAGCCGGACTTAAACCATCTCGGAATTTCCACTGTGAAAGGGTGGGCACTTGATGCCTCTCGTGTTGTGCGATTGAATTGCTTAAGAGGAGGAAGAAGTGATTTTAATTCCTCGGAACAAGTGCCAACACCAAGCAGATATCTATAAAATAGAGTAAGTGCTCCAACAATACGACGATGACCAAGTGGTATAAGGGATGAGGTCACATTTATGTCGCTTATAAGACGAATGGCGCGGTTTTGAACTTTGTCCAAAAAATTTAAAGCGGTTTTTGGTGCACCTGCCCATAAATGTGAGTTATACTCGAGCTTGGGTCGTATATATGCTTTATAGATTTTTAAAAGGTCTCGAGATGAAAAATAAGTTTTGCAGCGGCTCAAAAATCCTAAACATTTTGCGGCGCTTTTCGCAATATCGAAAATATGCTCATTCCAGTGCATATTTTGATTCACTCGCATTCCGAGAATGTTCAGATCTTTGAGTCGCTGGATACCTTCATTTTGAAGCCGGAGAATTGGTTCGAATGTTGTTAGCTTGTTACTAACAAAACAGCTTTGAGTTTTTGAAGTGTTAAACTCGACTCTGTTAGCTTTACCCCAGTCGACAATTTTGGCAAGGTCGTGATTGAGCGCGCCGGCCATCATTGTTCTTTTGGAGGTGACTGCGGAAGCTGTAGCATTAGTTTGTTTTAGAAAATCATATGATGCTACTAGAGTGCTGTCATCAGCAAAACTATGGATTGGATTGAAAGTTAATTTGAGAAGGTCATTAATGAAAATGAGAAATAGGGTGGGGGAAAGGACAGAGCCTTGTGGAACACCAGCATTGATTTGAAGTTGGTCGGAAAAAGAACCGTCAACTGAAACTATGATAGATCGATTTAAAAGAAAACTTCCAATCCATTTAGAAAAGGTTGAACCAAGGCCTATAGCGTTGCATTTTGCTATAAGAGCAGAATGACAAACTCGATCAAAAGCCTTAGATATATCCAGAGCTACAACAGTAGCTTCACCAGATTGATGCAGGCTGGTGTTGAGCTTCTCGCAGAGGCATGTCATGAGATCACCGGTGGAACGTTGGGCTCGAAAGCCGTATTGGCTATCATGAATTATACCTCTACTGTCAAGATATTTCTTCAGCTTATGATTAATTAAGATTTCCATCGTTTTTGAAATAATGGAAGTAATAGCTATGGGCCTATAGTTTGAAGGATTGCTTTTGTCACCTTTTTTAGGAATAGGATAAACTTGGGCAACTTTCCAATAGGACGGGTAAGTTCCTGACGAAAAGGACAAATGGAATAAGTTGCGCAGAGGTTTAGAAATAGCGAAGGCAATGTGTCGCAGCACAATTGCAGGTATACCATCAGGACCGGTAGATTTTTTTATATCGAGATTCTTCAAGACTTTTGCTACAGCTCTTGTTCTAAAGTAGATCCTTCCGAAGGAATAATTTAGAACAGGGATTGATGAAGGATTTTGGGCTGTAGGAGGGAGTGTGGAATTAGCTGCAAATAATTTTGCGAAGAGATTAGCCTTTCCAACAGAATCTGATATAATAGTACTATTATTATCAATCATAGGTGGAAACGAAGACTTGCAAAAATTTTGCCTAACATTTTTAGCAAATGTCCAGAAAGACCTGCTGTTGTTGGGGAGATCAAAGATTTCTCGTCTCAATCTTTGGTTATGCAGGAATTTTTGCTGATTGATAATTTAGAAAACCTTACCGTATTGCAACTCTTACATGTTTGAGTTGAAAATTAAAAATTATCATATTGAATCTTTAAATTGAAAAGGTACTATACAAATATCTGAACCATTTCATACCTGATTTTCATTATTATTCTTTTAAATAATAGATATGCAAAAGATAACGTATCGCAACGAAAAAAAATTTCCAAATTTTGTAATTTTCAATTAGAAATTTAAATTTAAAATTTCACTCCATGTATAAGTATTATAAACATTTTTTTTAACATACACAATTTTTGATTTATCAAATTTCCGTAGCTCACCACTGTGTAGAGTTTCTTCTTTCTTCGCCAGAATAAATTTAATTTTTTTTTTAAATAAATTACATAATGCGGTTGTTGTCTAAGATAAATCAATAAAATAAAATTATATAGCGCCAAGAATAAGTTGAAAAGATGGAAAACAATTCAATAATGAAATATTGAGTACGATTTTTTATAAAACTTCCTGGAATTTCGAGGAGAGGTAAATACTGGTAGATATTATAAATTATATATGAGGTATACAGGTATTATATATATTAGAACTATATCCCCAAAGGGGAGTGAAAAAGGATTAAAAATAACTGAAAATAAAAAAGAAAAAATATTGATTTTTTTAAAATTAAATTATTATTTACTTTCTTACATCATTTAATAAATAATGATAATCAAAAACAATAATTGTAATGAAGTGAAATTTTGTTATTTAAAAATTTATTGTTCTCCTATTGGTCATTTCTAAAAATAGCACTTCAAAAATAATCAATGAAAAAAAATTAACAAAATGATTTGACAATTTTTTTTGGATTTATTTTATTTTTCCTGTTTATGAAAATTAATAAATCGATTTTATTTTTTATTTGTTTTATTTCATATTTAATTCACATAACATGGTATAAATATATTTTTTGTAATAGCTACATATGTACATAGCATTTTTTTTATCATTGAGTTAATACAGTTAGTTATTTTTTTAGAAGGTAAATAATTCTGTGTTGTAAAAATAAAATGACATCAATATTATTTATTTCTAGTTTTTATTTTTATATCAAACAATTTATATAAAACACCAATAAATTTGACAAATGTCTAAAGAGTCAATAAAAGATATGGAACTACGTCAAAGATATTGCAACAGATGGACTAAGCAACTATAGAAATAATGAGTTCTTTGATTAATGAACGTCAATCACTAAATGAAAAAAGTACTAATATCAATGAATTCAACGATTTTTAATGTTTTAAAAGAAATATGACAAAAAATTTCTAATCATTTTATATGTCAGTACCTAGAACAACTAGTACAATTTAACTTTAGTACATTTAACTTTACCAATGAAGTGGAAACACAGCGTATTATAGGCAGTCTTGCCAGCACTAATAGTTCAGAAGTAAATTATATTAAAACATCAATAATAAAAAAATGTAAAAATGTATTAGCACAACCGATAACATCATTAATAAATGCATCTCTACTACAAAGTGGTATACCAAATTTACAAAAAAATAACAAAATAATACCAATTTATAAAAAATCTTTGATCTGCCTTTAACAACTTTAAACCGATTTCAATATCTTTTGTATTTAGTAAAATAATGGAAACTAATAATCAAATAACACAATATCTACTACAAAATAATTTGGTCAGCAATGTGCAATATGGATTTACTAAAAACTCTAATACCAACGCTGCTTTATTTGATGTTATATCGCATATACAGAATTCAGTAAGTAAATCCAAAAAGTATGTCTCGTATTCTTTGATCTATCCAAAGCTTTCGACTCATTAGATCGCAAGATCATACTTATAATCTTATTTGAATGAGCGATAAAAGGCAAAAAATATCAACGGTTTGAAAAATTCATGAAAAATATGAAATATTAAAATTAATACACTATAAAGAACTAATACAAATGAATCAATTACATAATATGAGGAATAACTTAATAAAAACTAACACAAACGGTATCAAATAATGATGTATATGAGCACTACACCAGAAGTAACAATAATTTACGATACAATGCAGGTGCTAATTTGAATGATATCGAACCCATAATGAATACAGAAATCTTATATATATTACCACAGAGAACTTATATACAGAGGCGTAAAGTCCATACAAAGAATATGTACGATTTTATTTTAAAATTTCAGAAAAAATTCAAGAAGCATAGCTCCACGCTCCACCAACACATATAAGTTGGTAATTTAAAAGAGGATTTTGTTTTTTGCGATTCTCAAATTTTTTTGTTTTATTCATTTTACTTTTATCTGCTCTTCTTTATTCTTTTTTTATGCTTTTTTTAACTTAACCAAAGAATTCTATTAACGAGATAATGCACTCCTCCTCAGTTTACGTAAATATAATTTTTAACAAAACAAAAACAAAAAAAAATATAAATTTGGTGAAAAGAGGTAAAATATTAATTGATATTATTATTCATCATCAATATCATATTCATATGCATATCAGTTTTTTTAGGAATATCATTTTAAATTTTAATTTAGGTAAATAAAATAATACAGCGTTGCAATTAATCTCATTGTATGATAACGTTTTGTTTGAAAATATTTTATTTTAAAGAAAATTGTTTACTTGATATTGAAAGAAAATTTAAAATTTTTAAAAAAAAAAAATATTAAGGTAAAAATAAAAATTTTTAAAATATACTTTTATCGAAAGAAAACTATCCCCCTAAAAAGTAGAAAATAAAACTAGTAGAAAATTTGCACTACAAGTACCATCAGAATTATTTTGTGAGGTTTGTAATATATTTTAAAAATTCTTTGTTATATTCTTCATGATAAACGTTTAAACCAAAAATCTTTTTCATAGATTTTTTTCGTATCATGTAATATTTTTGAAATGTTTTTCCAATCAAATTCTTGTACTTGGTAAATTAAAAACGAAATAGTTGATATTTGCATACAAGAAACAACAAATTTTGAAAATTTAAAAACTGGTTTTCTGACGAGGTATGCCTAAATCATCGGAAACATATATTAGAATTTTTAATTTTAGTTTTATTAAGAAAAAAATCTACATAACTTACCGAGATATTAAATAAAGAAGAGTTCAATCAGAAAAAAAACGCAAGAATAAAAAGAAAATTTGTAGCAATAGAAACAAGTAGTAATTGAAAGTTAAAAATTATTAAAACTTAAACAAAAAAACAAGACACATTATAAATTTAAAAAAAAAATCCAAATCCATTCGTTTCAAAAAACCATAAAATTTTACAATGTTATATAATAAGACTTCAAAAAACCAACTGCCCTTTTCAGGGCTACCATATATTTATTAAAGAGTATTATTTAAAAGTTGTACGGTGTAATATAATAATATACAGTGATAGTATATTATTAAGATTATTTTACAGATATAAAAATTTAAACAGTTAATTCAACGTTGATAAATAAAATTCTTATTACTGTTGAATTAACCGTTTAAAATTATATATATATCTGTAAAATAAAATCATTTCTGTGTTTGCAGTTTTATTACTTTATTAAAATATATTTATTTTCCTGCCGACTATTGGTACGACTCGTGGAAAAATTTAATTAAAAACCACTACTGTGCAATTGCATTATTTTTTTATGATATATATTCCATTTCAATCCAATTATTTCTCAGTTCTTGTGATCTGTATTTTTATTTTGGCATCATTACAAATTTTAATACTTAATAGAACCACGCATCAGAACAGTTTATCTTTTTTTAAAATTCATAATCGTAATAAAGGTTTTATTTGTATGGAAAATCTTCGTAAATATTCGTTTTTCTATACAAATAAAATCTCTTTCTCACGAAGCAAAAATTAGTTTCGAGGCTTTTTAAATATAGATTATAGAGGCATTGATAATCATATTCATATAACCAAAATCATATGTAGCAAAAAAAATTTTTTTTGTTAGTGTCCTTTTTGTTTAAATTCGTCATTTCATAATAATGATAAAAAAAAAAAATTCAAATCGCTGCTTTATATCCGACATACATCTTACTCCTACAATATATTAGCAACAACTGATAATGAAAATGAAGGTATTTTTTTCTTTCAAATTTAGTCTATTTTCGATCTTTTTGTTTCATGTTCATATGCATTGCACATGTATTTGTGGATCTATATATGAACGAGAAATGGAGCTATTGGTAGCGTTCAGTGAAATTAACCAATGGATCTGAAATCCACAGATCCATGGATCTGTTTACTGAACGGTGGTAAATGTACCAGTTAATGTATCGCGGTTAATGAAAATGGATCTGAAAAAATTCTAGATACATTTCATAGATCTGACTTTTTATATCTAAAAACAACAACAACAATTTTTATGTTGAGTGTTGTGACATCTACTGTAAGAAAAATTAAATTTTTATATTTTTTATGAAAGTTATTTAGTAGAAAATTTTAATCGCCATTATTTTCCAATAGATGGATGATATTAGATACAAATTAATAAGCAAATGTTTTTAAACATTTTTCGAAAGTTCACTACAAAATAATATAATCATAAAGGAAGTATAAATAGAGAAACTATGCCAAAGCAAAATTTTTTTTTTCAATATTTCTTAAATTTTTCTTTACCGTAGAACCAAAGAATATCCATAATAAGAAGGTTCACTGGAATAAAATTTTATAATTTGTCAATGTGTTGGTCACCATTTTTCCAGTCGAATTCCAATATTGTAAGAAATAGATAGTCATAAGAATTTAATTTGTGAGAGAGAGATAAAAATTCAAAATACAAAGTGGAAAAAAAATGAACGAACAATTTTTTTGTATGAAAAAAATATTGTCCTTATTTTTAATTAGTTAGTTTAATTCCAAATTAAAATTTGTTTCAGCACCGCACACCAAACACTTAACAAGATGATGTTTTCTCAATTTCGAAACATTTTTAAAAAATTGTGTATAGAATAGTTTTTATAAAAACTTTTTTTAAGCGTTAGAGTTGATTTATTTTTAAATATAACATACACTGCTTAATTTTCATATATAATCTGCATTTTTTTTTTCTAAGTACTTTCTTATATACTAATTTTTTTTTAAAAATACATATCAATAAAAAATATTATTTATTCAAATTTGATATGTTCATATTATTAATATTCAACTTTGTTACCTATTTATAAAATTAACAGGTATCTAAATGCATTATATTACTTATAATATAATATGTATTATTAGTTCATTGATGATTAAAATGCACAATTTAATTTTTCAGAAACTAAAAAGGCATAGGATTATTCATAAAAAAACAAACCGCTTGATATTCCTTTTAACTACCTATTTCAATACCTGAAAAACTGTGTATATTGAAAATACATGAATGATAAAAAATATACTTCCCTTATAAGCCAATAAAATAAAATAATATGATATTTAAGAAATAACATATGTTTTTGAAACGAATATTATTTTATATAGGGATCTGTAAAAAATCAATCATTCAAAATTTATTTATTCTCATACCCTAATAAATTTAATACGTTTATTTTTAAAAAAATTCATACACAAAATTTCAGCCGACTGTACACATGAAAAATCTCTAGTGGGCTAAATAAATAAACAAAAATCTCCCGTGGGCTATTTAAAATTACATTGCAAAAATTAATTTTTTTTTTATATGGCTTATATCGCACTCTTTCTTTCTCACAACTTCTTACATAAGAAAATATTTACAATAGTTCTTTGCTTCTTTAACTAATGGGTTTTTTTTTTGTAAATGGGTTTGTTAAAATATCATGACTTCCAGTGAACCTTCTTATTATAGATATTCTTTGGTTTAAGTCCAAAATAAAACACATACCTGCAAGAATAGCGTGCCTAAATTGTTTTTGTAATTTTTTGATTTTGTTGTTGAACTGAATTTGTATTTTTTATTAATTTCAATTTTAAAATAAAATGAAAAATCATTTTTGTACTATTGCCTTGAAGAGGACATTTCATAGGTATCATAGGTAACTTAGATAGGTTTTGAAACATAAAAAGAAAATATGTAGGTATGAATTGGATTTTGTCGCATAATTTGATATTCGCGAATCATGTACAAGAGTTATACAAAAGGCTGACAATGTTGGTTGAATATTGGTTGTAAGTCATTTGCGCTAACACCCAGTAGGAAATGGAAGATCCTCTTACTCCGCACCAGCTTCTGAAGTAGTTACCGAGCAGTAAGTACTTCTATTTTGACTTATCCTAATGTAAACTCAGCTTTACCTTTTACACACGATGTCCTAGGCCGGAGCAATTGCTTCCTCCCAACATGACTGAGAAGTAGTTATGATAATGTATAACTAGTGAGAAGGAAATACTTACCGAAGTCATTACTAAGAAGTAGTTACAGAACTGGTTAGAAAAAACTACTTCCGAACTCATTACGAGTAATAAGTTACGGAACTAGTGAAAACGAATTATTCAATTTTGAAATGGGCTTAGTAAATAATAAGTAAAAATCTGAAAATTAAAAAATTGTTTTTAAATAAAATACAATTTATTTCAGTTTTAAAAAAAATATATTTATATTCAAAATTATTTAAAATATTAAAAAATCGAGTTTCACTAATCATTTATTTTTATTGTGCAGATATCAAAGAACTAAATTTATAGAATACATAATATAATAAGTAAAATGATTGAAGAAACATAATTTAAAACATATACTTTTTAGTGTTGTTTTTTTTCTTTGTACACTCTTACAGTAACTTAGGTAGAATCACCTTTTCGTGCTTAATTAAGTATGGTACTGCAATTTTACACTAAAATATCTACAATATTTCGAGTATTTATTTATCAAATTACTGGTTTATCAACTAATTAAATGTGGAAAACTATTGCTATTGTCAGGAACTAAGCTTTTTAAAATAGAATAGTTTCGTTTTATTTAACTTGTTAAGATTATACTCTCAATTATTTTTTGTCATTTATTATATCCCAATGACAGAAAGATAATATTTGATGATGATTGGTGCTGCCGTTATGGAGATATTGTAGTTCAAATAGAAAATTTTGGAAAAAAAAACTTTATTTTCTTTCTTGCAAAACCAAATACCTAAAGATTTTACTATAAAACTACCCATATATTTATATACTGTTGGAAAGGTATCGTTTTTTTCTATAACTCATACATACTTTATGTCTACGTCGAATAGCTTAGAAGATATAAGCATTTATTAAAAAAAATGTTTTTTTTTTACCCTTTTACCATTCTTCTAGGAATGTGCCTTTTACTACAAAGAGTTTTTTTTTTCATAGAAAATATTTTGAGTAGGTTAGTGTTTTTGTTCCCCTACGCGAATTGTGCTGTTAAACGAATTAATTAATATATAAGTAAATGGTGAATAAGGGACTTTCTCCTATAGAACAAAGGGAATTTCAGATCTTGTGCTGTTAAGCCGAAAATGCATCTTAACCGGGGAGCACTTAAGCGGGTTTTACTGTATTCTTATACTATAAGTCTAAGCATGTATAGACGTTAACAAAATATTGTACAGAAATATTTTTTTGTGGTTTTATAATTCATATGCATATATAATGAATAATAGTATTGCTATTATCAGTATTGTAAGAAATAGATAGGTATAATTTTCTGACATTGCTCGTGTTTTACTTTCTTCTGTTTAAGTTACAACAGTATTTGAGTTCAAAAATAAAATAAAGTAAATGCTTTTAAGTAATTAAATTTTTTTTTACATCTTTAATAATTATATATAAAAAATCCTGCATATATCTGTCAATTTGACAGATATGAACGCTCCAATACATACACAAATTGCGATATAGATACAAATTGCTTTGGGCTGGTTTTTTAACACAAAATAACTATATTTCGGTACTCACAGTGAAACGCATTAAATATTAAAAATTCTTAAAAGTAAACCAAACAGAGCAAATAAAATATTGCGGGACTAAAAAGTACCACCGTCATGAAAATCAACTATTTCAGTTTTTTTTACAACCGTAGTCAGAAATGTGATGCGTTGAAGAGTTAAAATTTGTGTTTTGTTTATTTTTTTTTATTTATTGTTATTTTTTAATATATGTACATGTGTATGTATTTTGAATGTATGGTCGTAAATATATATACCTATGTATTATGATATTAGGACCGTTCCCGTACTTTTCTGGCAAAAACTTGCAAATGAGAGAAAAGAGAGAAAAAAAAAAAAAAGAAAAAAAAAAAAAGAGTTAAAAAAACTCTCATCTGCAAGTAAAAGTACTGGAACGCAATTCTTGTAAAAACTTGCAGCTGTCAAACAGCTGACAAGCAATCTGACATTCTGAAATTAATTTAATTATAAACAATCATTTTGAATTTCCGGAGGTGTTTTTTTTAAAGAATTGTACATAATTAAATTTAAACAAAATGGCAGCGGAAGATATAAAAAATATATATTACTAAGTAGCGATTCGGATTAAATTTTTATTACATTTTTTTAGTGAAAGCGAAACTGAAGAGTTAAGGAATGTAATTCTAAAGCAAGTGCTGTTGGAGAACTTTTTACATAAAAACAAAAGACATTGCATTCGAAACTATTTGGAAGAAATAGTTCCAGGTTATTGTGAAGAGGAATTTGTAAGACATTTTCGTGTAAGCAAAAATGTTTTCAAACATTTATATGAAGAACTGCAAACATTTGAAAGTTTTGCAAACCTACGTGCAGATAAAAAATGTAGCTCAGAAAAACATATAGCTGTTTTTTTATGGTTTGCGGGTCATGAAGCTTGCTGTTATAGAGACTTAGCTGACGATTTATCCTTATCAAGTGTATCCGTATTATTAAATTAAATTATACATATATTACAATAATAAAGAATTATGAAATTTATCCTCCACTAAATTATATTTTTCATTTTTTTTAATTAATTTCATTTAAAAAACAAAATTTTGCATAACAGACACATATGAGAAATTACAAAAGTAAATAAAAACATAACCTAAAAAATACAACAACAACAAAAACAACAACAAAAATTTAAAGTATAAGTTTTTACAAGTTAAAATTTTACTTGCAAAAACTTATTCGAGAGAATGTCGTTGAACTTTGTTGAACGAAGTTGAAAACATATGTTTTCTCTCGTTTTTAGAAAAAACTCTCAGTACAGGAACGACTTCTGGTAAAAACTTGGATAAGTTTTTACAAGATGTGCGTACGGGAACGGTCATATTATTTAAATTTTGGTTCTGATGATTTACATTAAAAACAATAACCAACACATTTTTTAAGAAAGAATATCTATCCTCTATCTATCCTAAAATAATATCTTCTCACATAATTAACGAAAATTTAAGTTCCTTTAAAAAAATTCTCGAAAGGGTATAATGGGATCAGTGCTTCACAAACTAAATTTTTTATTTTAATTTATTTTATTCATAAAAAAAAACCAATTTCATTTAGTAGGTAGATTTTTTTTATAATTTACTTTACTTTTGTACTTGATTTGTTTTGTTTTTGTTTTCTAATGAATATGCAAAATCGAAAATGAATTACTAAAATGGTTTTCGTTTAAAGTTGTTTAAAGTTGACTAAAGAGCCGCAAATTGTATTTGTTCAGTCTTCCATTTATACGTATTAGCAAAGAACATATACCATATTATATACATATAAATATTTTATAAGTTATTTGGTATTAGCATAGAAAAAGTAGTATAATAAAAGTTCAGCGTAGAACAAATTTTTCTGGCAATTTTTTTCAATAGCCTGCCTCGCCACTGTCTTGCTTTTTATTTTTTTCTCTCGATACTGTAATTATAATTTATTAAACAAAATTTCTTACTGTAAACTGTTATTTTATTATAAAAGCAAAAACAAAAAATAATATTTTTTGTTAGAAATCAAATAATAATGAAAATATCCTTTTAATTTTTCATTTTTTGTTATTATTGTGTTTGTGTAATTTGAAATTTTTTTCAGTTAATATCTACCAAAATTTCAAATATGGTTATCGTTTTTATCGAGTAGTCTTTTAAAAAAACAAATATTTTATTTTTTCTCAATCCATGTAATGTTATAAAATAATTTTATAAATGTTGAATTGTGCGTTTACATATGTATGTATATTTATAATAATAAATAATTTTATAATGTTTGAAAATCAAAAATATATTTTTTTTACTTATTTGAATTAATAATTCTAAAAATATAAAATTTAAAAAAATTCAAATAATAGTGCACGCACATTCATTCACATGATGATTTCTAATATATGGTATGTACATAACTACATACATATTACATATAGTATATTGTTATTATAGATTATATAGATTATATTGTTATCAAAATTATATTGTTATAAAAATATTTTTAAAACTAATTATTAATTTTGATAAACTCATAAATAAAATATTTTAACGGTAAATTACGGTAACGCTTATTTGAATATTTTTAGAAATGCACAGTTTTACAGTAGTTTTTTTTTCAAATTCAGAATTTTCTACGTTTGTCATTATTTTCATAACGAGAATCTAACAATAATGTCCAAATGCTTGTCATGATCTGCTACACTATTTGAAAATATATTGTAATTGTATAAAAATGCATGCTCGTAATATTTGCAAAAATATTTCCAACTTGTTGTGCAGATGGATTTCTTAGAACTTATACTACTTTTTTTATGGTATTAGTTAATAAATGTCATAAGATTTAAAAATTGATATAAATAAGACAAAAAATTAAATAAATTGATAAAAGCAAATTTAATATGGCACTGACGACATTGAGATTCTGGCAATGGCATACAAACATATGACAAAAAACAATTGTTTATAACACGATACATTATTAATAAGATGTCGATCGGTTTTCTTAAACTTTGACGCTAAACTTACACATCTGTGTAATGTAAACACTGATTCTTAGTTATACGATAAATTTTCAGTGATGACAAATAAGATGTCGCTAAAATGAGCGAATAAATAACCTTAGGGAATAGAACATTTTGCACCTTACTACAAATATTCTGTTTATATGGTAATTAAAAGCGTTCTAATAAAAAAAATAAAGGTAGGATAAACTTGTAGTTAAATACATATTTTTCTTAAATTTGAAATGAAAACTCTAATGAAGGAAAGAAAAATTTATTATGCTTCCGTCGTTTATGACGGGTTACAAAATTAGTTATTTATATTTGTACGCGAAGGAAAAACAAACAATATTGTTTACCAAAGATCATTGCAATAGAATAGTTAATTATTTTAAGATTTCAAACTTTGTAATCATTTAAAATTCAAAATATAAAAGAACTAAGAACACTAGAATGAATTTGTACGAGTTTACATCAAACAATAATAATAAAATCAACAAATAATTTTTACATCAAAATATGAACACATAACCGTCATTAAATAGTCGTTGTTCAATACAGCTAGCATAGATTTTTTTGCTACATTTAGCGCTTCATAAAATCACATTTTTGTAGAAAAACTTCTGAACCTTCCTATTGAGAAAAATGAGAGAATTAACTTAAAGAACCAGCAGAATCTAATTATATTTTTTATATTGACTTGAAGTTAAGTCTACATAAATTAGAAATCGTGACATTCTCTAACAGAGACTATATGCATGAAAAAAAAGAGAAAAAGTGAGATGGAATTAGTTAGTATATAACATACATTTAAAAATATGATATTTACTTAACATTTTCAATTTTGTTTTTCTTTTTTGTTTTATTTTCTTTTCAACCAATTTGCTGTAGGATAATTTTATAAATTTGGCAAAAGTACATAGTTTACAAAAATTTCTGATTGTTAATGTTATTATAATTTATAACGTGCTTTGTTCTCTTTTGAGGGAAGTAAATATTTTTTTTCTCAAATTTCAAGGTTTAAATCAATTTTTCTATAATAATAAAAGCATATATAATATTTTTCTTTTACTATTACTTATACTTTACAAAATTTTAAATTCTTCTTAGGACAAAATTAGAAAGAAATTATACTTTTCCTTTCATTTAGACTTAAAAAGCAGACCTCTATTTTTCCTATGGTACATGTATAAATAAGGGTCTGAAATCTTTCCTCTTCGCAGTGTCAACTTTTAATATATGTAGACTTAACTTGAAGTTATTTACAAATTTATATAAAAATGTTGTTACCACCGTTAACCACACCTTAAATGGTGGCTTAATTTTTACTTTTCTAGCATCTCTTATCAACATTGGATTTGTTTTGTTCGTAAGTTAGGAAAAAAAAACATTTAAATATATCTACAGAAAAAACAAACAAAAATTTAGATGCGGGAAACTGTCGAGTTAATATAAAAGTATATAATAATACTAGGGATCCTTGTTGAGGGATTATAATTCAAGTTGAAACCAAATTGAAAGTTTTTAAAAGAACAGCAATTTACGTACCGACTAGACTTCTCACGATAATGACGGCGTCATATTTTCTGCAAGTTGTCGCTGCGATTTTATCCATTTTGACGTTAAGATGCCTGATGTTACTATGTTTACTGGGTACGGCTTGTCCTATACTTTTGTCAGTTGTTGACAATATTGTGTAGTTATTATTAGTGTTTGTCCAATAATTATTTATTGTGTTGTATGAGATATATGAGTATTGATATAAGTAATATTTTTAGTTATAAAGTATTAATTATATTAATTATTTTTATTGATTATAAATTTTATATAATATTTTGCTATTTTTTTTAGTTATATTTTATACCCCCAGCGGGAATCGAACCCGTGACTATCACATCATAATTGAAACACATTTCTGTGCTCCAACCGATTAGGCCACGCAAGGAAACAATCTTTGTGAAGCTACATAATTTTCAATACTATGAATATGCTCAATTCTTATTCTTTCAAATTCTTACGTTTCTTTTTTTGTTATTATAATATTCATGAACAATATGTTATTTCTGTGAAAATTCAACGCTAACGCAGCAGCAGCATGACATTACCTTTTATTATATAAGATTTGTATACCACAAAATTCAACAAAAGAATAGAAAATATTAAAAACAAATAAATATATTAAAAAATAAGTTTCAATATTCTATTCAAATGTCAAGGTTAAATAAATTTCATTTCTATAATATGTGGTGAATTCCAACATATTAATAATTTAAAAAGGATACGGTATTATTTTATTAATAATTTCATTGTTTATTTACGTAGGACGTAAATGTATTTTCTTTAAAATAAATAAAAGTAACAACATTTTTATGTGTAAATTAAACACTGACAATTTTGAGAAAATAACATATTTGAAAAAAAGTATAGAATCCCTCAAAAACATATATCTATTGTCATAATTATTTTTAGCTTATAGTGTAAATAGGTTTATGAAATTACAAACGTTTGTAATAATTTAGATTTGTTACGTTAATTAGTTTAGATTTGATTTTGAATAAGGATTTGTCTAGGTATTGCAATGATTAACAGCAGTTTAAATATCTATTTTACGGCTTTGCTATATTGATGTGTTGTGCTATTAAACAAATAATCATTGCCTGAATTTTCTATTTATTAACCTACATTATATTTCATTATATACATTTATATTTTAATGAATTTGAAACGTGTATTTATTTGATTTTAGGACTAATGATACAAATTTGATTCTATATTTTACATATAAATTGTGGTGAATTCTTATTGTATTGTATAATGGATGAATAAATTTTCATATATATAAAATATTTCGTATATGCTATAGTAATTTGAGTTGAGATTAATGTATAATAATAAAACTAACAAATTAGCTATGAATTTCTGGTGTACTATACGTACGTTTGAGACAGTTTACACAAAAATTTAAAACAAACAAAAATTTGTTTCCGATAAAAACATTATCACAGATAAATAATTTTGTACAGATGTCTATCTTACTAAAATAAAGCCACAGTTTTTCCACTGCAAATAAAACATCACAAAATAAGAATAATAAAAAAACAAAATTAAAAATTAAGGCTAATGCTGGACACAATGTCGACGCATTTCACGCACTTCTCTTGTGAAAGTTCACAGCTATATAAAATATTATTTTTTGTTGTCAATCTCAACGCAGTTGAACATTTCAAATCCTTAATGATTTATCAAAAATTATTTAAATGAAATCAAAAATATTATTTATAATATACTTTAAATTAAAATGGATTTTTTGTATGGAAGAGATTTAAAAATTGCTATTTCCATCATAACTGCATAATAATTCAGCTATTTTTGGCTCTTGAAAAAAAAATATGGAAAAAAATCAGACCAGAAGATATTATGCAAGGCCAGAAAATTTAGATCGACATATATTTGGATTTTATGATGCTGTATTTTTGTAAATGAAGAGAAAATGAAGAAGAGTTTTTTAAATTTACCAGGATGAATTTACAAAACTACAACTTGCTACTTTCTTTATTACAAAAAGATTAACGAAAACGAAATATTGCTATACAATTAGTCCTGAATCAAGATTTGCTATTACTTACTTACTTACTTGCTGGGCGCTACAGACCCTTGAAGGTCCAGAGCCTGGCGCAAAATTGTCCTCCACTGAATTCGGTCACGAGTAGTTGGTGATTTGAAGCTTTTTCATATCTGCCGATACTTCATCTCTCCAACGAAGGTGTGGCCTCCCTCTACGACGCATTCCCTGGGGCTTGGATTCGAAGAGTTTCATAGTCGGAGCATTTTCATCCATACGCTCTACATGGCCTAGCCAATGAAGCCATCTTATTCTGACTTTTTTTTAGCTAGGTCCATGTCGTTGAACAGCTGGTACAGTTCGGCATTGTATCTTCTTCTCCAAACCCCTTCGTCAGACACAGGACCATAAATGCGACGAAGAATTTTTCTCTCAAAGATACCAAGTGCATGCTAGCTTGTTTTTGGTAATGTCCACGATTCAGAAGCATATAGCAGATAAAATGTGCGTATCGATTTGAATTTCGAGGGCCTTCTCCAGGATCTGCCTTAATGCGAACACCTGGTCGGTGGTTGATTTACCAGAACGGAAGCCGCACTGACAGTTTCCTATCACAGCGTTACAATAGGGCTTCAATCGTTCGCACAGAATATTGGAAAGGATCTTATACGCAACGTTTAATAGGGATATTCCTCTATAGTTGGTGCAGGACATGGAATCGCGTTTTTTGAATATTGGTGATATTGAACTTAAACTCATCAGGCATGCTCATGTTTGATGATTTAGTGCATGAATTCAATCATCACTTCACCTCCTGCCTTAAAAGATTCAGCTGGCAGGTTATCTTGTCCAGCAGCTTTGTTGTTTTTAAATTTTTGGATAGTTGCGTCCACTTCTGCAGGACTGGGTGTATCTGTATCTTCGGAGTTGACTGGGTTAGAGCGCGGCACATTTGTGTTTTCTATTTTGCGCCATTTAGCAGGTTCTTAAAATGCTGTTTCCATCCATATCCCTTGCGTATCGGTTACCAAATTTCCTAATCATTCCTCAGCGCGTGTGTGCGGGGTTGAAACCAGCTGCAAGTTGCTTGACTTTTTATAAAACCTCCATACCTCGCCTCTGTCTCGGCTTGATTCTATATCCAAAAGTTGAGACTTTTCGAATAAATGTTTTTTGTGCCTTATAACTTTCTTCTCGTCTCTTCTTTTCGCTGTATACTCTTCTTGAGCTGCTCTTGTTTTACGTTGCAGCGCTTTCCTGTAGGCCTCATTTTTCTCTACCGTCTTTGCTAAACATTCATCGTCGTACCATGGGTTTCTCACGCGAGGTGTTGCAAAACCGACGGTATGTGTAGCAGCCATCGTGATGATGTTTGCGCATTGTTGCCATTTGTCCTTGACGGAGAGATTGTGTTGTAGAGGTGTGGTATTGAGTATATCGCTTATTCGCTCCCATACAGGGATCGATATGGCAGATATGGCTATGTCAGGTGATTGAAGTCTTCAGGTGGATATTTTTATGGTGAAAATTTGTGCTACTTATAATCATATTACGAGCTGCTGCAAAATCAATTGTTCGGTATCCATTATCTGTGGTGGTAGAGTGAATACTATGGTTACCAACCGTTTTGCCGAAAATTCCTCCCTTACCGATCTTAGCATTGAAGTCTCCAAGCACGATTTTCCCATCGTACTCAGGACAGGACCCATATGTTTTATTTAAGATGTCGTTGAGTTCATCCTTCGTGGAATCCTCCTTTTCGTCGGTTTGTGCGTGCACACATACTAGGCTGATGTTGAAGAATTTGCCTTTGATACGGAGGACGGCTAGACGTTCATTAACCGGTGTGAAAACAATGACGTTTCCTCTAAGCCGTTTTCCCACTACGAATCCGCATCCAAATATGTTATGTTTTTCGTGACAGCTGTAATATATATCGCATGTTCGTTTTTCCAGATCCTTTCCATCGGATTTCCTGTATCACAGTAATGTCTGCTTTATACTGCGAGAAAATATTTTCAATATTGTTAGATGCAGCTGGATGACGGAGTGTTCTTACATTCCAACTGCAAATCCTTAAATCGGAGTCCTTTAAACGTTTGCCGGGTCTGTTTCCAATAATTTCGCTCGTATCCGAGGCTTCAATTGCGTCTCTCTATGACTTGCTATTACATTATCGTAATATTTAATTTAATCATTTTTTTTAAAGTAACTTATTTAAACTAAATAAGTACCTTTTAAGATTTTTAGATCACAAGGAGTTTCAAATCAGTGTCTGGGTGGAGTTTTAAAATTGAAAGATCTACAGGTCGAGCAAAAATAAATGATACTTGTGAAGTTATTTGGGAAATTTTGTCACCTATTTACTATGTCACCTATTTAGATCAATGTAAGGAGCACGATTTTACCCAAATAGTTGATGATGAACAATAAATTTAATAGAAAAAAATGTGTTTTTAGGAGTTTTAAGTGAATCTGTTTTCGGAAAGCCATTCCGATTCCGATTTCAGGAAAATTAGATCTGCCAACCGATACTGAGCTCAGTAATTTTTAATTAATATTTCCTCACTTTTTTGTTGGAGATACAGCAAAACCCAATTTAATGAGACCTTATCGGGGAAAATTTTTATCTTCGGATAAGAAAATTTATAATTGCCGAACTACAAAAAATGTGACAATTCGTTTTATTAATCAGATAATACTGCAGAGTATTACAGGCGGTCCATGTATACAAATGAAAATGAAGCTGTTTACTACCGAAGAGAATTTCTTTATTCGTTGGATTTGACACGGTTTCCTCCTCACCAATTAGAATTAAAAGTAGCAGCTCCAATATTGCTTCTACGAAATTTGAAGCAGCCAAAACTATGAAAGTAGATTAATAATATGAGCTTTTTATCCTCATTTCATTAAAGCATAAATTCAAATTGATTATGGAAAAGGCAAACATATATTTATTTCAAGAATACCGCTATTGCCAGGAAAATGGTTGTTTATAGTCCATAAAAAATAACCCGAATACAATGAAATAATTTTAATATAAGTATAGTTTAAGTTGTAGTATTGTTGATGTTGTTATCGTATTGAAAAAAAATATTAGAATATTTTTGTTAAACCAATTTATTTCAATTCAATTCATAAATCAAACTTCATTGAAGTAAATTCTATACATTTCGTGTTCGACCCGGACAACGTCGGACAACTTTGCTAGTAAACTTATATATATATAGCTTTTATAAAAACTTGTTTTCCAGCGTTAGAGTAAAATTTTGGTATAACAGTGAAAATAGTCGAATATTTTCCTTTTAATTTTACTGATATGCTTATCATACAGATACGCGTATTTCGTCTACTACTTGCAGAGTTCTTCAGTGTTTTTGAACTTTGTTCAGAACTTTGGTAGTAAACTTATATATATATAGTTTTCTGCATTTATCTGGATGGTTGGATTGACGTTCAATGGACGTTCAATTGTTTGATATGGTGCAATATTCAATAAGCAAACAGCATTTAACACGAAAAAAAAACATAATTCACTCAAAGGTTATTCTTATTACTTAAAATTATACACAAATTCATATCTATCTACATATTTGTTATAAGTATATACCTTTTATTTTTGTGCACTCATATAAAATTATTATTTTTTTTTGTTGATTTTATTATTTATTTTATCAAAACACACAACAACTGGCGCTACGAAATTAGTTTCACTGAAATAACTTCGATAATTTAGAAGTGAAATAAATTCAATAAAGTTTGATTTTTTTCCGACTTTATTTTATTTCATAATGAAATATTAGAAATCAAATACGAAATGAAATAAACTCAATTTTTTAAAACTTCTTGAACCTATTCCATAAAAAAAATAAATTCGATAAATCTAAATTTTCAAACTATTTCATTTTGTCATAATGAAATAAGTTCGATAATGATTTTTTGGTTTTATTTTAAAAATATTCTCATTTATATATGTGAATAAAATAGTATACGCTTTTTAAGATTATTTATTCATTAATATGAAAAAAATCCGATAAATCTGAAAATAAAATTTTAATTTAGTGTGAAAAATAATATTATATGATGATGCAAAATAGGGATGCGCAACATGAAATCGGTGATAAAATTCCGAAACGAAATACTGCAACCACAACCGCGATGGAAAGCCTCGACTACGTTGTCTGTGTGTTGCCGCCACGTTACGCGGTGGGCGCGGTAAAAAAAAAATTTACGTTAACTACCATAAATTTATAATTTTAAATGTTTTAAAAGGGTTGAGGTCTGAATCTTCAAAAACAAAATATTTGAGGATTTAGAGTAACTCCCATTTTAAAATCAGTTTTATATTCGTTCTATTAATACATGATTTTAATTTTGTCGAACTTATTTCATTTTTAATTTCAATAAATTTATCGAACTTATTTCATAATGAAAAAGGCTCCATAAAATTAAAAATTAAATAAGTTCGTTAAATTTATTAAAATTAAAAGTGAAATAACTTTGACAAGATATTGTGAATTTTTTATCGAAGTTATTTGAATCGAACTTCACAGCGGTACAAAAACTATGTAGGTATAACACATTTTTTGTTTTTTTTTTTGTTATGATAATGGTCATAGTAAAATCTTTCCCTTTGTTTTTTTTGCTAACTTTTGTATAGGTACTCTGCGCCAGGTGCTTTGCTACCTAGCCTGTATAGGTACGTAGGTACTCTGTAAATGTGATGCGTTGAGGAGTTAAAATTGTTATTTTTTTTTCGTTTTTTTTATTTATTGTTTTGTTTTTAATATATACATAATATATCTATATGATATATAAATTTATGATTGTATATAATATAAGTACCTATTTAGTATGTATTATGAGGTCAGATTTTGGTTCTGCTGATTTACAAATAAAAACAATAACAACCAACCATTTTTAAAAAAAATTAAAGGAAATTTTGTACTATTAATTTTTATTTCTTTGTTAAAGTTAAATTTCATTAGCGAAAGTCCGAAATATTTTTTTTTTACATAATTATAAAGATAATTTAATTTCCTATCCAAAAAATGAAAGGCTACTCCGAGCACAGTACTTCAAAAATTATAAACGGGTTAGTCAATACACGTCCTATCAATTTGCTTTGATTTGATTTATTTTAAAGTTTTGTTTCATATGGACGAAATTATTTTTGTTTTGCAAATTAAGATTTTAGCGAAATAGTGTATACATGTCCGAAATTAGGTATATTTGTTTCCTTCAATTGCGTAGAAATGTATGTTGTAGAAGAGGGATGATTTTTTTTTAATATAGTAGGTAATCAGGTATATGTAGATATCGGTGAAATCATATCGATTATTGTTCTTTTTTTTGTTATAAATAATAAATATGTATAGTATATCTATATTAAAATACACAAGAGCACGATTTTGAAGGCACACTTACGTGGTTTTTCGTGTGCTTCGTTTTTTTTTGATTCAACCAATCGGCGATGATGCAGGCCGTGGTGATCAAAATCAATTTTTATTTTATCTATATTATAATACACAAGGGCACGATTTTGAAGGCACACTTTTCGTGGTTTTTCGTGTGCTTCGTTTTTTTTTCATTCAACAAATTTTTGTTATCGATTCTCTTTTGAGTCAAATTGTTTCCTTTTATTTATCGCATTTGGTTTTTTAGTAGGAAAAAAAAAATTAATTAGTAGGGTAATATTATTAATATAGATTTTAATATTCCAAATTTTGGTGATTTCGATTCTCTATTAACTTAAATTTTTTTTCTATTATTATGTATTATATAATAATTTTTAGTATATTACATTATATATAACAGTATTTTTTTAATAAAAAAAAAAGTAATTTTTAATTATTACTCTCCTCTCAATTATTTCAACAAAATACGAAAGCGTTTAGTTTAATATAAATCTAAGCATACAAATTACGTATACTTATTACTTATCCATACATGGAATGTATTGACAGTTGACAATTTTGACACTATGATGTATCATGTAGATGTTTGCATATAATATAATATATTATACCAATTAGCATTTATCCTACCTATATGTTTATACTCAATCAGCTAAAATGTAGGTACAATAATTATAATATAATTTGTACTGTATTTTGGTTAGAAAGTGTTATTAGAATATTTGTGAAATGTTATGTATATCGAACCTATGTTAAAATTTTATTGTTCAAATTTATTTTACAGATTTTATAATATTTACTTTTAATAAAAAAGAAACATATCTTAATTTCTGACTAAAATTTTTATTTTTTAAATTTAAAATGTTTTGAAAAAATTATTAAAATATCTTACATACATACATTGTATATGTATATTATTATAACTTTATGATGAAACTGACAATTTATTTAAAAAAAAAACTAGGATCAAAATTATATATTTATTAAAATCTACATAAAAAACCATCTGACGGCAAATAACCAAACTAAAATTTAATGTACCTCAATAAAAAAATAAAATATATTCATACGCTAAATTGTTAATATTTCAGTAAAATATTAGGTTTATTCAATAAACTGTTCAAGAACGATCTAGAGTAAAAAAAATTGTTGTGTTCAGTAGTTTCCGTTCATTTAACTTTTTTGCCCAAAAGTGCTATAAAATTATCGGAAACTATTTTTTAATAACATTCCGACACACGTTTTCCCAATTAACGCGACAATCAATTAATTGATTAATAATATCAATTATGGTAAAGGGTTTTTTTTTTTATGTTCTTGACAGTAACTTAGGTAGAATCACTTTTTCGTGCTTAATTAAGTACGGTACTGCAAGTTTATACTCTACGTTTCGGTGGTTTTAGTGTGTTAGTGTTCCACATAACTAAGTACTTATACGCGCGGTCTGCTTAGTATTTTCGAGGGGAAAGCCTCCTTCCCTCGAGAAATAAAAAAATAATAAAAACAAATTAAATCTTACAAAAAAAGTTTGATTCCATCTGATAGTTTTGATATTTTATTTTAAAATTAATATTAACTTAAAATTTTGAACATTTTTTATTTTTTTGTGGTTTGCAATTAATATTACTATTCTATATATTGTTGTCAGATACTTTCAACGTGTCAAATGTATAATTGTATTAAAAATCATTTTATTGTGCCGTTTTACAGAAAAATTCCTTTATTTTGGTCGGCCGGTTATGTAGCCGGGGGTTTCTTCTAGTCTTATATATAATACACAAGATGAACGATGTGGTGAGCAAAATAAACCATAATATAGTTAAATAGTAAATTACACAACAAAAATATTAAAATTTTAGTAAGTTTATAATTTTTTAGCAAGTTTAAAAAATTTTAGCCAAAAATAAAATTATGCAAAAGGTTGATGAATACTTAAAACATTTAAAATAGTTCCTAAAAATAAAAAATAGAAGTAATATTTAATATACAATTGTATATTTTACAGCATTCAATGATTGGGTTGTTAAATATTTAAAATTGAATTGTTAACGCTCTGTGGTACATAGGTAATACAAAAGTGCAAATAAATTTGCTCACATTAAAATGATCATATTGTTTATTTTTATAATTTCCAGACTGAACGATTGTCATCCTAACTGCTTCAAGGGATTGGTATTTACAGTAATATCTGCAAGATGGCATAGACAATATAACATTGTCTACTTCTTATCAATTTTGTTTTTTTAATTTTTGGTACAGCAGTTAATTTAATTATTAACTAGGTATTCCTAATTAATTTCAAAGAATAATTGAAAAACTTTGTATGCACCTTCATGATATAAGCGGAATTCGAACTTGAAAATATCCTTTGACTGTTACATAACATAGTGGATAACGTAACCATTACACTATCTTAGTCTGTTTAAATTAATGGCTGTCTTTAATGTACTGATGAATATTTTTTTTGATTATATAAAGAACCAAATCTGATGAATAAATTGTTTAAATGCGCTTCAGAATATATTCTACAATAAAATCCTAAACCCACTTATGCGAAAACACAAATTTATCTTTCTACTACGTTGAGAGTAATGGGATTTTATTGTATTATGTCATATTGAAACTAGTATTAATTTCGTCATAATGTATTAGGCATTATACTTTGATTTCATTATAACGTACAAATATTCAAGAATCAAGCGATTCAGAAAACAACAACAATTATACTAAAAGAAATATTTCTTTTATACCGGGTGTTTCAGAGCATGCGTATCAGCTTTTTACGAGGGAAAGGAGCCGTTATTTTAGAACTTAAAAAAAAATATTATTAACTAAATCGAGGATGCTCTATCGGTTGGTGAAATTTTCAACTTCCGGAAAATGACCGGAACAGGGTTTTAGGCCCAAAAATAGCAGAAATTGGCAGAAATCGAGATTTTCAAATGGAAGGTGTACTTTTGTATGCAAATTCGGATTCTACGCAAAAAATAAGAAACTTAAATGCATACAATATATATATATATATATATATAAAAAAAAAATTATAAATAAATAAAAAATTATATAAAAAAGTAAACTCAAAACAAGGTGTTTTATTAAATAAAATTAATGAAAGAAATTTTCTTTTAAACTTAAACTAAAAACGTAAACAAACATACTTTAAAAAATATAAATTTAAAGATTAATAATAAGGATGACAAGAAGAATAGTGTGAATAATTTTAATTTTTAAAAAAATAATTGGATTTTACTTTTTTTCATAATTAAAATTATGGGTATAGTGATTGGCCATTGTGTACCAGATGATTCTGGGCCAAGCTTATATAATAATCATCATAGTATTCAATATCATTCACATGAACATAGTAGTGATGATAATGATAGTAATCATAGGCATTCACATCGTAGACGTATTTATGGTAAGTTTGTTAAATAGTGTGTTATAAGATGAATAAATTTTGTTCTTTTTTTTTTTTAAACACAATCATTATAATTTGTTTATTGTTTTAGTTTTATACATTTTGATTGTAAATTAATTATACTTTTATATTAACTTGCCAGTGTCTATTTATTAGGTGTCAACCGCGGGAGTCACCGTGACTTAAGTCATTGTGACTTTCAAAAGTCGCTAAAAAAAAGTCAGGCTACCGTGGGTTTCTCTTAATTTTTTCCATTAAACACACATTTTTTCGAAATGTCTTTTGTTACTAGATATTTTTCTGAAAAATATATTTTATAACTTTAATCTTAAACTTAAATAAAAAAGCGATTCTCGCGGTTGACACCATATTTATATGTAGGCTTACTTATTTATTTGGTAGGTTTTTTAAGCGACAAATATTCCAAATTTTACGTACTGACATAGACTTCCCACGATAAAGTAGAATAAAAATTTAGAAGTTAGCACGTTTTATTTACAAAACATATACATGTACGTACAAACGTACATATTTTTAACGAAAACTATTAATTTTTTTTAATTGTGTCAAGATTCTGTGTGTTTCTTTGTGACGTAAATAAAGAGAAAATAAATAATAAAAAATAGCTGTGTTTTTTTTTCTTTTTTTTTTATTAAGTTAAGCCAAACATTAGGTTTCAAACGATACCTTTATACACGAATGTATAACTTGGACTAATTGAGGATTGTAGAAATAAAAATATCCCTCTGATCAGTAGTGATTAAATTTATTAATATTACTACAGACGAGTTCGAGCCCATAGCCAGTTTTGAGTCTTCTTGGAATTTGCACTGAGTAAGGGTGGACACTTGATGCCTCTCTTGTTTCTCGGCGGAAATGTTTGAGACGTGGCATTAGGGTTTTTATTTCATCTGAACAAGTGCCTAAACCCACGAGATATTTATAAAAGAGGGAAAGTGCTCCAACAACACGACGATTTTCAAGTGGTACAAGGGAGGATGCCACATATTAAGTATATTATAAATATTTTAAATTATAATTTTATTCATTTTTTTATTCATTTTATTATTATTATTTAAATAAAAATAACAATAATAATTCAATTATAATAATTTATAATACCGTACGTATTATAATACCTACCTACCTGTTGTGAAAATAAAATTTTAATACGTACAGTGAAAAGTGCTTTCAAAATAAAACAAAAAAAAATATAAACCTGAGGTAGGTCTGCGGATTTATCTCGGATCTGCGGATAGGTTCCCTGTTTAATAAATAAATAAATATCTAAATAAAAAATATAAAGAAAATAATTATAGATAGATCAAACAATATTGTAAATTACTAGCTATTCCCGGCGTAACATTCGCGCTTAAAGTGAATTTTAGTTTTAAGTTTTTCAATTTGTAACTTATTTATTATGTCATAAAAAAATATGTAAAACATAGATTTTTTTTAAGAAAATAAAATAAATTGTTTCATTTATAATGCTAATGCTAGACCGGCGAATGTTACGTTATTATTATTATAGGTAGTAATTTAAATAAATTATTGTTTCTTAAAAAAATATTGATTTTAAAATGTTTATTATTTTGTTTTTGTTTTTTTTTTCCCCTTTATATTTAATGTTTGATTGAATTTGATTAGTTTTATTTATTTTTTAATAAATTTATTATTATATAATAAGCCGAATTTGTTATTTCGAGATTCGAATAGAATATTAATAAAAAAAATTAATCAGCGTTCATTTAGAGCCAAAAAAATGTTTAAGATTTTAAATATTTGGGTCAACGAAAAGTACAGTTAAAGTTCAGTGGTGTGGCCAAAATTTTACTCTGTACAATTTAAAATATTTAAAAAATAAAAAATAAAATAATATAGCTTTGTGTGGGTTATTATTAAAATAATAAGATCAGAATTAAAAAGTAAAAACATAAAAATGTCAAAAGACTTTGATGTACCCATTTTCATACTTGTTGTTTCGCAATCAGTAACTTTTTGGACTATAAAGCTTATTCGGGTTGCGTATATAAAAATCTGTATGAGGACAAAGATGTTTCGAGAAAAATCGGATTCCTACATAATTTAAATTCAACAAAATTGGAGAATTGCAATAATCTGCAGGAACATGTAGATAAAATAAAGGAATATTCCAATAAATTGAAGGGTATTGGATTTAATATTATTGATGAATGTATTGAAAATTACAGACCATTTATAATGTACATTTGAGCATCTAACATAAATATTGCAGCTGACAGCTAAATATCAAAATTGTTGGATTCATAAGGTGATGTTAATACGAGTGGTGATGCGTTCCTTGGTGACAAATAAAAAACAATACACTAAACGTTATAAATGTCTAAGTAGTAGAATATCCAACTTTTTAAATAAAGGAAAACTGGGTATTAGTCTATTTTTTTTTTACATTATCCTTATACAGTGTTTTTGAGAATGAGGAGAGAGGTTGAATTTTATTAAAATAAGAACCACCCGAGCAACTAATTCCATATTACAGTTTAGAACTGAATAGAGCAAAATACACCATTAGCATAACTTTTAAAGAACAATACAGATTTAAGTGATAAATGTTTCGCAAGACATTTTTAAAATAATTATTTTAATAGCAAGTATGTGCAGACCAATTCGGTTTATTATCAAGTAAAACACCCAAGCACCTAAACGTATCTACACTATCAATGTCAAAACAAGAAATACTACAAGGCGAAGAGAGGACAAAAGAGTTTAGAGACTGTATAGGAAATAAAGGAAATTTTGAACAATCAGAAGAATAATACCAAATACTAAAATTCTCGAGGAGAAAATTATTAAGCCTAAATCCATAATTTTAGTTTTATTACTTATAACTAACTTATGAACATAAAACCATTACCATAAGATAAATGAATCAAGTAGATTATTATTGTTGTATGAAACAGCACTGTCATCCGCAAAAACTGTAGGTATACCCTTGAACTGTTGTTGCAATAATGAATTAATATAAATAAGAAACAGAACAAGACCTAATACTAAACCTTGTGGTACACCAACCTTGATACTAAGAAGCTCACTGAACTTTCCATTCAATTTAACTCGTTGCTTCCTATTATTAAGATATGACTCGAACCAATTAAAAATAAAACCTCTAAGACCCGCATTATAAATTTTAGTTAATAGTAAATCATGACTCACTGTATCAAACGCTTTAGTGATATCAATAAATAAACCACTACAGAAATTACCATTCACTATAATTTATTATCACTAATAAATTTCACTGCAAAACTTTATAAGTGCATCTTCGGTACTTCGTTTTTTCCTAATTGTGCGTCACTAAAAAATTTACTTTTATCAAGAAACTGTATTATTCTGGACTTAATAGCTTTCTCAAAAATTTTTGAAATAGCGGGCAGTATAGAAATAGGTCTATAGTTATTAGATTCCAATACATTTCCCTTTTTAAAAAGGGGAATTACTTCAGCTACTTTTACCTCATCAGGAAAGATTCTTTGATAAACGCTGAGATTAAAAACATAACTTAAAACATCAACAATAAGTAACGAAACCTTCTTCAAAAAATTATTGGAAAAAGAATCTTTAGGTGCAGAATTAGATATTTTAAGACTCATAATGAGTCTATGAATTTCCAAAGACGTTATAGGTTCAAAAAAGAAGCTATTTCTCTGAAAAGGTCCTCACATAAATTAGATACAAAATTGTCAGATTGTGCGTTAATAGAAATTACATTATTTACTAGTTGTTCAGAAGTGTTCACAAAAAGTTTATTAAAATGATTAGTTAAGATGAATCAGATATTATTTGAGAATTAATTTCCAAAGAGGAAACAGAAGAAGAACAATCCTTATTTAAAATTGAGTTTATAATTTTCCATTCAGCTTTAATTTTCCCTCTGTTTTCGCTAAACTGTCTGGAATAATAATTGTCTTTGCATTGACGTATTTGAACTTTAACTTCTTTACAGAGTTTTTTTATAATATAACATTAAGTTAGTGTTACTTGGATGTTTTTTAACATATAGGTATATTTTATTTCTTTTACGAATAAGTTTCTAAAATTCTGATGCAAAATGTGAAAATTAGAAATATTGTTAATATTTGAAATATGTGAAGAAAAATTACAATCATTAAAATTAGACGATAGTTCATTTATGTTATTTAGAGGAAAATTGATAATTATTTAATAAAAAATGTAATCAATTAAAAAACAATAAACAGATCAATTTAAAAATTGAATTTTATCGAGATCTTCTAAGCTACTAATAATAATAAATCTATCACCTTCATTTTTTCTTAAAAAGATTGTTGAATTTCTAATCCAAAGAAATTTGTATCCTTTCTCGCTTTTTACTTGACGATCTTTCTTCAGTACGAGCTGGTATTATGATGTTAAACTCTCGTTAATAAAGATACTTTTTCCTTTATACTGCTCACCAAAAAAATTCGCTGAATATTTCTTCTTATTTTTATACTTGTTTTGCATCACAATATTTTTCATCTCCATACTATTAAATTAAACACAAACAATGATAATGCTGTTAAAGAAATTAATTTCATTTTGCTTTACATTACGCTTATTTATTTTTTTAATGAAACAGCTCTCTATATCGACACTACTAATAGTACGTCTTCTAGCTCATGTTTATAGGCTAAACATGGTGTTTACGATAACCTGGTTGCTTACGATAACTTAGGAATAATCACCTTTTCGTGCTTAATTAAGTACGGTACTGCAATTTTATACTACAATATCTACATTATAAATTTTAGTTAATAGTAAATCATGACTCACTGTATCAAACGCTTTAGTGAATACAATAAATAAACCACTACGTGCTTAATTAAGACCGGTACTGCAATTTTACACTACAATATCTACAATGCTTTTACGACCATTTTTTTTCTCAAATTGCTGGTTTATCAACTCATTAAATGTGGAGAACTACTGCTATTGTCAGGAACTAAGCCTTAAATAGAATAGCTCCATTTTATTTAAGTTGTTACCAGATTATACTCTCAATTATTTTTTGTTATTTATTTTATACCAATGACAAAGGTTACTGTGGATCAGATGGAAAAACCGATAAATAATTTTTTTACTTCATCGAGAATCGAACCGTTTTCCCATGTGTTTCCCATATAAATTTACTTGTTTTCCCATATAAATTTACTGGAAATCATAAACAACTAACTAGGTGTTTATATCATAATCATCTTCAAAAACATTTAACCCATCCATGAAATCTCAATTGTTTTGTTGATTTTAAATTTTTTTTTTCATGACCCTTGATTTTTTTGTCATAAATTCATTTTGTTATTTGTCCAAAAAAAAAACAAAAAGAAAAAGAAATCAAAAAGGAGTTCAAGAAAAATCAAGAATAGATCTTTTTCAATAAAAAAAACTTTTTCTAGTCTAAAAATTTAATTTACTTAAGTCGATGTCGCGAGAATCAATTGTGAATTGACTTTCAATCAAAATCGACTTAATTCAATCGTCGGTGTCGCTAGGATTAATTATTTGTTAATTGTTTTTTGACACAAACAGTGAATTTTTGATTTTTGATTTGAAAATATTAAAAAAATGTATAATTTAGAAATAAGGTAAGAAAAATTATAAATATTTTTTGGAATTTTAATTATTGAATATTTTAATATTATTTTAGAAGTTGACGAGAAATGGAAATTGTTGACCTCCGATTAGTTTTTAAGATATTTTTTGAAACGGTTGGGGTCAATTTTTTTTCTTGGAGAGTGAAATCTAATTTTTTTTGTATATTTGATTATGTGTAGAAGATCCACAATAATTATTAAGTTTTGCAAACAATTAGCCAACCTATATGGCGTAGTGATATCATTTGACCATTAATTGCAGTACCGTACTTAGTATACAAAAAAGCTACATCTAAGGTACTGACAAGAATATAAACAAATTTAGAAATTAGTTTTTAGGAAAATACCAATACTATGAAATAAAAATATAATAATTTGAATTAAAAATTTATCTATTTAATAAAATGAACTGATTTATTTTATTTTAATTTTCATTTATTTTTTGTAATAATTGAGCCCAATCGCTTGTATTGAGTTTATATGTTAATAGCTTTTTTAAAATAAAACAAAACTCCAACTGATATTTTAGGTATCTCAAAATTTTTGATTTGAAATGTTAAAAATTTGGAATTGAAACAAATTGAATCAACTAATTGAAAATAAGTCAACTAGTTGAAAATCGATACTCGCGACACCGTGACTTTTTTTTGTTGATTTGAAATAAGTCAAATCAATTAAATTGAGTTGATTCTCGCGACACCAACTTTAATTAAATTTTATTAATGAATATAAATAAGCTTGAAAACGTACTATAAGATCATCAGAGAAAAGAGACACCACTTTGTTTTTAACATTATCATTGCTGACATCCGGAATACAAATAATATCAACTTATTTTCTCTTTTTTTGTTGCTCTAAGTAAATTGTTAACTTTTTTTCAAGAGAGAATACTCTATTCAGCAAAATATTTCTCTCATCAAGAAGAGATTTAATTTGAATATTATTCTCAGCAATCATTTGCTTAATGCTTCATCTCTAAATTAAGCGAAAAGAGAGATTGCCACGTAATGGTGTTCATGTTTGTGTTTTTCGAAGAATCCGTTTGTTGACTCAATTGCGAGCTTACAAGTGTAATTTTATTAATACTACTAATATTTGCAATACTTGTAGCCGTAGGAGTAGTTAATTGTAGGCTGAGGAAATTATGCTGAGAAATAGATGATGATTTTCTCCTCATTGGCTACAAATATTGTATTTCATAATCTATAATTATAATTGACAAGCATTTAAGGTCCTGCGCAGTAGACACCTTTTTATTTTATTTCGATTCTTCTACTCCTTAATGGACTTCAAATATATATAATATATAAGACTGTATATAAAACAAAAATGCGCATACAGTTGAAAATTTTGTAGTCATATGATTTTATTATTCAACAAATACATTGTGCATAAGTGAGTGACTTATGAAAATAATAAACAAAAGCAAACAATTTAAAAATTAAAATTTACATACGGACTTGCAAATGAATCTATGTACATATGCAAAAAAAAAAAACAAAAAAACAAATTCATCTAAAATAAAAAATATAAAAACAACAAAAAAAGAAATCACTTGAATTCTTCATTTTTATCTTTTTAAGTAACTGTTTCTAATTTTTGGTTATTTGTAGTAATAATATTATTGTAATTATAAATACGTACCTCTTTAATAACAAAACTTTTTATTTTTAGTAATTTTATCACTAAATGCCACTTACTATAGGGAATATATCGGAAACGAAGCAGTATATGAGGGACGTGTATTTATGTGTCCTAAATAAAACTTACTAACCAGAAAACTTTTTATTAAACACGAGTGGTTTCTGCTATATCGTGCGAAGTCTATGTCAGTACGTAAATTACTGTTTTTTTAAAAACTTTAAATTTGACTTCAACTTGAAATATAATTACTCAACAGGGACCCTTAGTGATATTTATAACGTAATATGTTTTTTAAAAATGTTAAGCAAGAAAAAAATTAATTCTGAAATTACTTAAAAAGTTAAAATAACAAATAAAATTGAAAAATAAGAAAACTTTCTCAACACTTGTATACCCAACAATAGTTTGTGTGAGAATGATTACTGTTATTTTTAGAATTTTTTCTAGATTCTGTGATTCTATCATTAACTTTATTATTGTATATTTATTTGTATACTTATTTCAATACATATTATTCTTATTTAGGTATTTAACCAAAGAATATCCATAATGGATATTATGGATATTCTTTGATTTAACTACATATGTATATTTATATCAATGTATACTGTAAAATATAATTATTTCATAGAAAGATAGAAATAAATAAAAATGAGAATTTTGTTTTGCTGTTTTCTTCCCCCTTTTTTCTCTTCCTTTATGTGTGGGTCCTCATACTAGGCGCATATTACGAAAATTTTTCTTCAAAAATTTATATAAGATAAGACTTCTTATTAATTTACATATTCTTTGATAAGACTTAATTAATTCCATTAAAAATATAACATCTCTTAGTTTATAACTAAAAAGTATAAAAACTGAAATAAACATAAAAAAATCTCCAGGTCACGACAGAATAACCGGCAAGCTATTTAAAAAATTACATTATGAGGGACATGCAATCATCACCTACATTTACAATTCAATTTTAAGTATCTGCTCTTTTCTCGATCATTTGAAGACGGCCCAAATTATTCTAATCTCAAAACTAGGAAAGGATCCAAACATGGTACAATCGTATAGACAAATTAGTATACTGCCAATCACATCTAAACTCTTCGAAGAGAAGCGTATACTTTACCAAGTAATATAAATTCAGGAGTACCACAAGGTAAATTGACTGTTCCAATGTTGTATCTATTACACACTGCTGATATTCCTACGAGCGAAGGCACGATGTTGGCCACATTTGCAGATGATACAGCAATATTTTCGTTAAATAAACATATACATATTTTCATCAAAGCTGGCGTCGCAGTACCTTCAAAGGGATTAAACAAAGTTCAACAATGGCTAAAAATTTGGAGAATAAGAACTAACGAATCCAAATTGGTGCATATTACATTTACCACATGCCCGTCAGTAACCTCAAATAACAAAGTTTTATCTCAGGAAGATTTAGTAAAATACTTAGGCACATATTTGGACCGTAGAATAACGTCACTAAAGCACATTTTCAACAAAATAAGCAGTTAAGAACTAAGTTCAGGAATATGCATTGGCTTATGGGACATCGTTCATGCATTTCATTGGAGAGCAAGGTGTTGCTGTATAAGGCAATCTTAATGCCCATCTGGTCATACGGAATTGAGTTATGGGGAGCCGCCAGCAACTTTAACATTGAGATCTTTCAAAGATTTCAAGCCGAAGCTCTTCGTGCAATTGTCAATGCCCCTTGGTACATATGCAATTCAAATTTAAGAAAGGATCTAAACATGTGATCAGTGAAAGAAGTAATATTAATATTAGAATTAGTATTCATTTTGGATATAAGGGATCGATTCAGTGGAATCGTCCCTAACAAGCTATTTACACATTTTTACAAATTTTTACTTATTATTATATTGAATATGTATTTTGCATATTAGTAATTTATAAGATAGTGTTGTAATACAATCATAGAAAAAAAACAATAAAAAAAAAATTAAGAATGAATTAATTATTTGTTTGTGTTGAAAAATTATTTTTATTTTATTAAGGCAGAATAAAATAATATTTTTATATAGAAGTACGAATATACGTAGTTGAAAAAAGCTTTTTGCTAAGTTGTTGATTTTATTCCTTAAGTCAATTTTTGGAAAAATATGTGTATTTTTTATCCTCAAACTCAAACGACTGCCGATATTATAAACTGACTCAGTTCTAAATCTGTATTGTAAACAAAAATCGAACAATTTTAAATTAAATTTAAAATTGAAAGACAAAACATATGATACTGTTTCTTATTTTTCTTTTTTCTTTTTTTCAGGTATTAAATGCCCAGTCTGCAGTAAATTCGTATTACCAGACGACATCGAGTGTCATTTAGTTATGTGCCTAACAAAACCTCGTTTATCATACAATGGTAAGTTTAAAATATTGTTTTTTTTTCATAAGACTATGATAATTTTCAGACCTCTACAGTCGAAACCTTTAAAGCGAAAAGTTTGACCTAAAGCGCCGGCGAATCGTAGTTTCAACAGAAGCGTCAGAGTGTGCTAGTGGTTATTTTTTTTTTATTGAAACGTAGTGCGTTAGCTGTTATCTTTTTTTATTAAAATATTTAGTTTAGCTGTTCTTTGTCTGCTACTTGATTTAATTTTTCGTTATGAAATTGATAAAAATAAAAATAATTTTGAAATTTAAATATTTTGCAGATAAAAATTGATAAACAATCGAATATGTGAGAAAAAATATCTGTTAATTTCAACCACCATAAAAAAAGGGATGTCCCCACTAAATTTCGTTGAGTGTCGCATTAATTCTAAATATATTATTTTCCATATTATCTGTATTTTTGTTTATTGACCAAAATGGTTATTTCAAGGTTTATTTTATATTTGTATTAATAAGTAATTTAATTCTTTTGTCAATTAAATTTACTTGAGTCCAATATTTCAAAATATGTAAAGATTTCACAATATTAAACTTTACATATTTTGATTATTAAAATAATTTTACAAATATTGAACTCATTATATATTATGCTGATTAGCATAAATATTATTAGAGCAAAAGGTAAACAAAAAATTAAATTATTATTCTAAGGCAATGGACCAACCATGACGCTCAAATAGTTCATCAACTTTATGTTCTTATTGAGCTTTAGGAGTATACATAAATCAGGGATGAACATTTTGTACTGTTGCATCTTGGTTTTCCTAGATAAGAGTTTTGATCCCAGTTACTTAAATATTGTAGTATTTCGAAAGTCTGTTTCTTTGTTTTACCTACAAAGCGAACCTTCTGAACTACTCTAATGATTAGATGTGATGTCAAAACCTTTTTATGTACAACATTTTTTGTATATATTTTATTGGAATGTCGAATTAAATTGCCTTGCTCCCTTCCCTCAGTAAGTTTTATTTGAATATCATCAGACCGCCATACTTTGGAAATTGCAACATACAGTTGCCAATGGTTAAAAACTGTTTCAGGCAAATAAACTCCTTTTTCCAATGTTTGACCTTGCGACTTATTTATGGTCATAGAAAATATCAATTTAACAGGGAACTGTCAACGTCTAAGAATAAATGGCAGTCCTGTGGTCGTTGTAGCTAAATCTATTCTAGAATAGAATAAATACAGTTTCACCTATAGCTTATGCCAAGGAATTCCGCAATTTTTAAATTTAATTTGAGAGCTTTTACAGCTAATCGAGTCCCGTTGCAGAGGTAGCGTTTGGTATTTATGTTTTTCAGTATTATTATTATACTACCAACTTTCAAATTAAGTTTATGTGGAGGCATTCCATTTGGACAGCAGTCGTTTAAAAACTCTACTGAAATTCTCTGCATCATTTTCACCGCAATCATCAGTGGAATTGGTACTAAGATAACTTATTACATTTCCCTTTAAAATGTTTGAAATTCGTTCGTTAATTGTATCAACATCAGAATTTTTTGGGCAAAGTATTGCCTTTTTTCAAAATTATACACATTTAAACTATCTCCAAAAATTTCTTGTACGATACAATTATTGCAAATCATATTTGAAGGAACTTCGATTAAATTTGGTAAACTTTGTTAGATCTCCATCTACCACAGCTAATACACAGCTTCGTAACATAATTATTTTGATCAAAAACCTTAAAAAAATTAAATTGGAATCCAAAATTATTATCCATTTACAATAACAACAACTTATTCATAATATGAAATATCTGAGCAGAGCATGAATGGATAAGCTCCGAGAGAGAAGCTGTCATTTTTATTTTATTGTTGTTTCAAATTGTCATTAGTCATATCGAATTTAAACTTTATGTTGAAAACACAATCACGACGAATGACGAGTGATACTATGTTCCCATTACACCATTTAAGCATGTTTAACGCTTAACGCTTAAGCGTGCTTAACTTCTTGTTTAACTTTTTGTTTACTCATACAAAAGACTTAAGCATGCTTAAACTAAACACGAAGATAAACACGTTATCACCCCTGCTGTGATTTTAATATCGTAACTTTTATCGTATATTTTCAATTTTGTGCAGTCCTGACATTCAAAATATTGTGCTGTTGACGTTTCAAAAAATTTATTTGACGGATACATTTTTGTTTTTAAATAATTCGTTGAATTTGAATGTGCTAAATCAAAAAGAATAATATATAAAATTATATAAAATTTAGTGATTCAGTGAGTTCAAAATTTAAAAAAACATGGAAGAAACCAAAAAAAGATATTTGTGGACGGATGAAGTCACAACAGTGTTTATTTTAATTTGGAAGGAAAGAAGAGAAGAACTAAAAAAAGCAAAGAGGAACCAACACATTTTATTAGATTTTAAAATTGGAGGAGAACGAAATTTTTGTTGTTTGATCGTCAACTTCGTCAGCTAGAAGAAAAAATGTTAATGAAAAATTTTTAATTGAAATAAGAAAAACTAACACTATAATTGAACAGTACATAAAACAGTGCAAAGGTGTGGAAGAACTGTTAAAAGTGGAGCAAGAAAGAAATGAGATTTTAAAAGCTCTAATAGATAAAACGTAAAAATAATTAAATAAAAAAAATACTAACTAAAATTTAAACGAATTGCATTTTTATTACATTTCCTGAACTTGAATTTACAGCAAAAACAACATTTTCGTCGTCAGATAAATTGTTTTGATGATATATTGTATCAATCAGCCAATGTTGGAGAACAATATCTTTTTTTGCATTAAAAAAATTTTTGTTTTTTGAACTAATTACTAGTTAATAGATAAAAATAGTATTACTAATACTATTTTTTTAATTTTTAAAATAATTTCTCGCTCGCTCTCCATTTTATGAAATTTTTATATTTTTTTTTATGAAATTTTGAGTTGTCAAAATAAATCAAGTATGTACAATGTGAACGCTGTTTTTGAAACATGCTTAAAATTGACCTAATCATGTTTAAAAATTGTAATGTTTAAAAATTGTAATAGCATGACGAATGACCAAAATTCGCCCTTAGAGACACAATCACGACAAACTATTCGCAACGAACAAATTTTTGTGTCTTGAAATTTCAAAATTTGTTAATTTAAAAATTTTTTTATTTGAATTTGAGTTTTAAAAATGTTTTATTAAAACCATTTTAACCAATTTATGTTTGTATCGAACGCGAAATTTTTGTTATTCGTCATTCGTCACGATTTACATATAATCTCATGTATTTGAAAGCGAAAAATTCGTCATTCGTCGTGATTGTGTTTTTGACATTAAATTTTGAAATTTACAAAAGTTAAGATTTACAAAAAGTGTATACAACTAAAAAATATTTATTTTTGATTAAATATTAATTATGTACTTACTATCACAGCTTATATCGTCGTCCATTATTTCTTAAATTGTAAAAATCACTGCTGATATTTATTTTAAATTTTAAAATGGTTTACTTTTTCTAATTTTTATTTTGTAATTCATTAATTATATTATTTTGATCATAAATATAATAACACTAGTTTTGTAACCCGCCATAAATGACGGAAGCAAAATAAATTCTAGCATTTCTTTCTTCATTAGAGTTTTCATTTCAAGTTTAAGAAAAATATGTATTTGCTTACTAATTTATCAATATCATACCTTTATTAGAATTATTAGAATGATTTTAATTACCATATAAACAGAATATTTGTGGGTGCAAAATTTTCAATTCCCTAAGGGTTATTTACTCGATCATTTTAACGACATCTTATTTGCCATCATTGGAAATTTAAACATATATTATCCTAAAAACTCAATAATTCTAAATAATCAATATTCTTAGACATTCTATTGAATTCAATTAATTATAATATAAGTTAGTCAAAAAGATAATTTAAAATTTAAATTAATATAGAAATACTCAATTCAAATAAAATTTTTAATGAAAACAAAATCTAACTATATAATATTACAATAATTTTACATTTTTACAATCATAGCATCGTTCTACTATAAAATTCAAATTGTAAAATGAAATTAATTAAGACCTAATAAAAGTAAAAAGTTCTATGGCGCCATCTAAATTTAACACTTGAATTACATGACAATCATTATGAAATGATGGACAAATGACACAGATAACCAATGACAAATGACAGATGACAGATGGATTATATAAGCAATAAAAAACAGATACAATGTTTACGACAATTACATGATGTTACAATTTGTATATATATTTCAATTTGTATATGTGTTGGAGTATTCCGTCGAACTTACAAACATCCAGATAAATGCAGATTATATATATATAATAACAGCCATATCCTCTGTCTTTTCTTTGGACTACAGTGGTCGCTTCTGTAGGACTAGAAATTTAGAAAGAAACAGATTTAAAGTTGTACACAACACTTTTTTATTTGTTAGTTTTTAAAATTAACTTTTGTAAAGTCCAAGTTTGAAAAAGAATTCTTATATTCCATTAGAGAAGGGCCAGATTTTTGATATCAAACTATTTTTTGAAAATGGAAATTTCATATAATTTAATTTTGTTGCAGGTGCAGTGTATGATACGCTATCTTCTGGTACCATTTGAAAAATTTGTAGTTTAGTTTTAGGAGAATTTAAATTTAATAATAATTTTAATAAATGAACTGGACTATGTATATCAAGATTTTTTAAATATTTCTCTATCACACTCAGCTTCTTGTAACAGTGAGTGACTGAGTTCAGAGACTTTTCGGATTAATTAAACGATATTCTTATAATTTTGTAAACAATATTTTAAGGTGGTCGACATTATTTTGTTTCGATTTTGTGGTATACAACTATCATTCCAGAAAGTAATTTTTCTCAAATTTGAATTATCAAGGCAAATTTTATTCACAAATTTATTAGGGTGTTAGCCAGATTGTCTCCTCCTCTTCGTGTTTGTGTCTCCGTCCATATGGGACAGTATGTAATTTTTTCTTTTCCAGGTATAATTGACGTCACAGTTAAGCTATGACCATTTAATTTGTGTTTGTAAAAAAAGGAAAATTAAAAATGGAGGAATTACCTTTTGATACATTAATTACATTCTGTAAATCGATGATACTGCAAATGATACAGTGATTTGTATCCATATTTGTACGATCCAAATCTCTTTCGACTTTCGTCATATTTTTTTCTGCCTTGTGTAAATCATTAAAATGAATTTCATCAGCCGTAGGATTGGAATTTATTTTGAACAAAACACACTTATTACATAAATCCTTATTTTTAACCAAAACGACAAATTAAACTCTTCATTAAAAATTCTGAGATACATATTTATTTTTAATGGCATAGATGTTACCTCTAGATAATAATTGTATATGTTGGCCAACGATAAACCTTCTAGATATTTTCTTTCACTTGAAGTGAAAATCCATTAGAAGAAAATTTTGATGTGCCTCCGAATTTCATCCAAATTTTCTTCAGGAGTAAATGTTTTCTTATGTTTTCCGTTTTTACCGCATATGTGTTTTAGAATATAATCCTAGAGTATTTACAAAGAACATTCGGCATACCCAACGAATTTCTTCATTCAAAGTCAAATAAAAGTGAAATTTGTGTTCACGTTGAGCAAACAAGCATTAAAAAATAATTTTCAATGTTTGCTTCATAGATATAGAAAATTTAATGTTAATAATGGTAATCTTAAGTACCTGTTGAGCAAATAAGTATGTACTCAATATAATTAAAAATTATCTATACCTCATAGCGCATGGTAATGCATATGGAGCAAAAGAGAATTAACAATATAAACACTGATTTTTTCATAAAAAAGTTGCTCAATAAACCAATTTTTGGTTTATAGAGCAAAGAAGCACTAAAAAATGAAAAAAATGTGGCTTATGGATCAAGGTGCACACTGTATATCTCGAAAATTAAAACAGATAGGATAATTATGATAACAGTATTTGAAAGAGAATTTTTGAAAACCTATAGAACAACTCATAAGTCAAAAAGTCAAAAAAGTGTGTTTTGAGCAAAAGAGATTCAAGCGACGATATGTAAAATCAATGACTATACAACATGTTATTATAGTCATTGGTAAAATGAAAAAAAAATTTTAACCTAAAATCGTAGATAAAATCTGAGAAAAAATCGGCAATTAAGGTGTAATCGATAACGTCATATGCCGGTCGACAACAATTGAATCTGACGGTCATCAATCGGCAATTAACATTTATGCTAAAAGAACATTTGCATATAAACTTTCATATACAACTTTTGCATACAATCCGTTGAGAACTACTTTATCAACAAATTAATGTTAGAATTTAGATATTTGACGTTATTTTAAATTATTCTGTTTTAAAATATTTAAAACAAATACACAAAATGACTAATCGTCAATTTAAAATACATATACTTAAAGAGCTTTTACAAACTAGAAAACATAAACAAAAAAAGATAAAAAACGAGGTTCTAAAATTTTTAATTACAAATGTAAATCTAAGAAATAATATTATATTAAAAGTGGAAAGGTACATAAATGTCATAGAAAATTATGATACTAAAACTTTTGAAAGCCATTTTCGTATGACTAAAGAAGTATTTAACCTAAGTTAAATCATTGATTAATAATACTATAAAGATAGACATTTTCATACAACAGAAAATGTTCAGCTCACTTTTTCCATATTCTCTTCATTATATATATTATCTGGAAGATAATCAATGTGTTGGTGCATTTTCTATATTCAATTTGAATTTTTAAATTTTTGAGCGTTTTATACGACTTTATTCTCTAAATAATTTGTATGTGTTTAGTTTCTCTATACTGTTCTTGAATATTATTGTTTTTAACTTTTTGTTATTTGAATTTGTATAGGTAATTTGAATTTTTTTTTAATTAATAGGTACAAAAATTTCAAATTGGATAGCATTTTTATCGAGTAGTCTTTTAAGAATATTTTTTTTTTATTTTTCTCTCAATATACATTGTAATGTAATAAAAGGATTTTTATAATTGTTGATATTGTGCATGTATATTATTTGTAATAATAAATTATAAAATTATAATATAATTTTATAATGTTTAGGAAACGAAAATATTTTTCTTGTTTTAATTGAATAATTTTAAATAAAAATAAAACAATTTCAAAAAATTCAAATAATAGTGAACATTCATCCACGTAATGATTTCTAATATATATTCATACATACGTATAAATTTACAAATAGAATCAAATTTTTATTTTTAAAAGGCTTTCTTTTTGGTTTTTTCAATATGTGGATATGTATGTACGCATGGATTTTAAAATTATAACAGAATTTAAAAATATTTGAAAAACTCATCATTAATTTTTGTAAAATTTATAAAAAATCTTAACGGTAGATTAAATTGAAAAGTATATTTAATATGTTTTTTTGTTGCAGTAAGCACACAATTTATTTTAATAATTAAAGCTTGCAACGCACAATTTTACAATAGTATTTTTCAAATTCAGAATTTTCTACTTTGTCATTATTTTCATAACAAGAGCATTAAATATCAATATCCAAAGGCTTGTCATGATTAACTCCAGCTTTGAAAATATATTGTTGTTGTAAATGAAATTAATCAAATTCGTAATATATTTGTAAAATTATTTACAACTTATTGTGCAGGTGGATTTGTTTAGAGCTTTTAATTTTTTAAGATAACCTAACATTTTCTCTACGAACAAATATGGACAATTTTTAATAGTTGTTTGTACGTATTTTTAGTATAAATATTTGAAGAATTTAAAGAAAGACCAGCAGTGTACATATTACTCACAACAGCAGGTTTACTTTATTACTCATTATTATATGGAAAAATTAAAATTATAATTATTTTGTTTTCGTAGCTGCATATTTGCATATGTAAATAATTGAAAAGCTAAAACAGCTAAGATTTTTTGCAAAGTACTGGGACTGATATGAGTATTTCCAGTTTTGGGCAATATTTTTGATGAACACTTTTCTCTTTGGAAACAATTTTCTTAATTATATCTCAGTTAATAATTTCATAAAATGTACCAGTTACCAAAATCATTTTTTATATAAATGAATTTCTAAAGGAAATAATTTATAAAGAAAAAAAAACATCTTACAGTATAAAAAGGGATTGTATAGATGGTGTGGAAGATTTAGATGGGATTAGAAAACAAAAACTAGCAACAGAAGCACATTTCTTTATGATTCAAAGTTTACATGAAAGTTATAAGTACGCATAGGGTTACAATATATCCAAAAATAATTTGAAAAGAGTAACTTTAAAACCTTTCATTTTTTTATCAATTTACTACTAAAATATCTTAAGGAGCTAACAAAGATTGGTTCTAAAACTGTTGCACCTGCTTGTGACTAATGCAGTACAAATCGAAATACTTATGAATTACTTGGTGTCAATAAGGTAGACTCTTTTTTTATGATTGGAATGGAAATAAAATTTATGCTTAGTTTGATATGGCATCTTATAAAATCTGTCAGAAATTCTTTTATAAAACCCGATTTTGAAAACTGGAATAATGATATTATTAGCTTTCAACAATTTTACCTAAAGTTCATAGCACCCATATTAATTCTAACATATTTGAAAAAATGTCAGTAAAATCAGCTTTTCAATTATTTAGTCATAGTACATATGCAGCCATAAAAGCAATAAATAACACTGATCGAATTTTTTTTAATTTATTGAGTAATAAAGCCAATCTGACTGTTGATTTTGTTTTAAGAGTTAACTAGTTAATTGATTATTCAAATTCTTCAAATTTTAACACAAAAAATTAAAAATTTTGAATTCACAACCGTTAAAAATTCTCCGTTTTTATTCTTAGAGGAAAGGCTAGAATATCTTAAAAAATCAAAAATTAAAAGTACCAAAAAAAATGATTCCATTAATGGAATTGCCCAAACAAAAACTGCTGTATTATTTTTATCGAAAGATCAAATTGATAGAATATTAATTTCTTGATGACGCGCAGACTGAACCAAGATCCGTTAGAAAATATGTTTTCTCATATAAGATCTGCTGGTGATTATTGCAGAAATCCATCTGAACAACAAATTGGGAATATTTTTGCTAAGACGAGGCGAGTATTTATAACGAAAATACATCCTCAAATTGTGAAACAGATCACAACAATTATTTGGACATTGATGCCAATGATTTGGCACATGAAGATTTTATTATTGAAAATTGTCCTGAAGAAATGAGAAGGAAAATGTTTTAGCTTCAACTTCAAATACAGTTCAATCACATAGTAAATCATTTAGTAATTTTGAAGAATTAGCAATTAGATATTTTGCTGGATTTTGCACATAAAAAGTGTCAAACTGCCATACATGTGGATTATACTACTATTTTTAAAAAATTAACACAAAATTTTAAAACGAAATTTAAATAGCTATTCATAATGAAAAATTAGAGATGAAATAATTGAACGTAGGTATATAAGTACGTATGTACCTAAAAACCGATTTGAATTGAATTTAAAATTTAAAATTGTATTTAAAACAACTTTAACAAAAATTTGATTCTATTTGTAAATTTATACATATATGTATATGTATGTATGAATATATATTAGAAATCATTACGTGGATGAATGTTCACTATTATTTGAATTTTTTGAAATTGTTTTATTTTTGAAAATTATTCAATTAAAACAAGAAAAATATTTTCGTTTCCTAAACATTATAAAATTATATTATAATTTTATAATTTATTATTACAAATAATATACATGCACAATATCAACAATTATAAAAATCCTTTTATTACAATGTATATTGAGAGAAAAATAAAAAAAAAATATTCTTAAAAGACTACTCGATAAAAATGCTATCATCCAATTTGAAATTTTTGTACCTATCAATTAAAAAAAAATTCAAATTACCTATACAAATTCAAATAACAAAAAGTTAAAAACAATAATATTCAAGAACAGTATAGAGAAACTAAACACATACAAATTATTTAGAGAATAAAGTCGTATAAAACGCTCAAAAATTTAAAAATTCAAATTGAATATAGAAAATGCTTTGATTATCTTCCAGATAATATATATAATGAAGAGAATATGGAAAAAGTGAGCTGAACATTTTCTGTTGTATGAAAATGTCTATCATTATAGTATTATTAATCAATGGTTAAATCTAATAAAAAATTAAATTCTTCAAAAAGTTAACTTATTAGTATATTAAAATAAAATTTTAGAAATTAGAAAAGGAACTACCATATTTAATTGTTAAAAACAAAGGTCCGCCTAGGACACCGTTAAGAGAGGCTTTATTTATAACTTTGTGTATGCTAGCCAACAATAATTCATTTCGAGAAATATCAGACCGTTTTAAACTTTCGACATAGTACGTTAAAACAAAAAATTGAAAGCGATGAAATTCATTTGCTTTTGGATGTTCATATCTTTGGAGATTCTACATATCTATTGCTTTCATACCATACCTACTGGTACCATATAAGGATAATGAAAACATGTATGAGCAACAAAAGCACTTCAACTAACGTCTTAGTTCTAGAACGCTTGTTCGATCTTTTAGTTAAAAAATTTAATATATTAAATAAGATGCATTTTAGAAAATTAGAAAAGAATAGAAAAGTAGTGATGGCATGTGTTATTTTTCACAATTTGATTATTATGAAGGGTGAAAAAAATTTTGTTGAAAATTATATGCAAAATCAAAATTTATTATTAATAAACAGACAAGAAGTTATTGAAAAAAGAGATTGTCTAAGTAATTTGTTATTTGTTTAAAAAATCATTTAATAAAACAATTTTATTTAAACATATAGGTACTAAAATCTTTTATTCAAAACAAGACAAAAATACAATTAAAGTGGCACATTCACAGCAAAATCAAATTTTTAGAAGACAGAAATATTATATTTTAATAAAATTCGAGTTTCCTTTTTACTAATTTTTGTATAAGATTGCAAATATCGATATCGAAATTAATGAAAAGAAAACTCGACTTTTATGAAAATATAATAATAATATCACTAAAATAAAATCCGATTAATAAAAAAAAATTAGAAAGTAGCTTAGAAAATTAGCTTAGAAATTTTTCCAAAAGTTGAATTTTTTTCATTTCGATTTCTATAAAATCTCGATGGCGCTTTTGTTCATTCGTTTAAATTTTTTTAAATGGTTAAGACATCTTCTAGACAATTTTTTCTTCTTTTATTTCTCACTCGCTCTTCGGGTTCTTCAGAGCTCTGAATTCTATGATCTTCTTCATTTAAAGAATCTATAACAATATTATTTGGCGATGTTACTAAATGTTTGGTACCATAAACTATATCAAAATCTTCGCCAATTGCAGCGACCTCTCCCAGTTTTCATATTCTTTTATAACTACTCATTAGGTTGTAGAATTTTTTTTTATCTCTTGTCTACTCAAAAAGGAAATTAAACATTTATTTTTATGATTTCTGTGTGTACTTTCCACCACAGAATAGTTTTAGATTTTTTCCATCATTGAATCTTGATTCAAAATCCAGCCGAACCGATATTAAGAGTGCTGTATTATTTGTAGTCCAAATTTTGTTTTCTTCATTTTCTTCATTATCACTGCTATGTAAAGAACTATAAAAAAAGATTTTTAAAACAAATTTACTCAATGCATTTACTACTTACTTTACTTGCTGGGTGCTACAGGCCTGGAAGTTCCTGAGCCTGACACAAAATTGTCCCCCACTGATTTCGGTCACGAGCGGAATCTCTCCAGTTGGTGATTTCAAGTTTTTTCATATCTGCCTTACTTCATCTCTCCAACGAAGGTGTGGCCTCCCTCGACGACGCGTTCCCTAGGGCTTCGATTCGAAAAGTTTCCTAGCCGGAGCATTTTCATTCATACGCTCTACATGTCCTAACCAATGAAGACGTCTTTTTCTGACTTTTTTAGCTAGGTCCATGTCGTTGAACAGCTGGTATAGTTCGGCATTGTATCTTCTTCTCCAAACCCCTTCGTCAGGCACAGGACCATAAATGCGCCGAAGAATTTTTCCCTCAAAGATTCAGAACCATATAGCAGCACCGGAAAGATAAGCGTTTTGTATAATTGTGCCATGGTATTTTGGGATAGGAGCTTTAAACCCAGTTGTTTGGACAAACCGAAGTAGCAACTGTTTGTAAGGGTAAATTCTTCGCCTTTCTTCAACATCGATGTTATTAGTGTAATTGATGTTGTTTCCAAGGTAGATAAACTCCTGAACTACCCCACAATTATATGAGCCGACAGTAATGTTGTGTCCTATATGGTGTTGTGAGGACATTTTATTTGTCGGCAGCATATATTTTGTTTTGTTCTCATTTGTGAGAAGACCCGCTTTACCTGCTTCCTCTTCAATCTGTGTAAAGGTTTCGATGACTGCTCGTCGTGATGTGCCGATGATATCGACGTCATCAGTGAAACCCAGGAGCTCCACCGATTTGTAGAATATAGTGCCTTGTGTGTTCATACTGGAACGTCGCACTATATGCTCCAACACCAGATTAAAAAAATTACATGACAGCGCATCGCCTAGTCGAAATCCGGAGTACGTTTGAAATGAATCAGAAATGTGGCTCCCAATCACCACAGCACGCCGGGTGTTTTCATGGATCATTTTTGACAAACGGATAAGCTTGGCTGGGAAATCAAATTCCGACATTGATTCGTAAAGCACTGATCGATGTATGCTGTCATAGGCAGATTTAAAGTGGTTATGGTGAAGTCCGAAGCGGAATATCTACAAACAAAAATTCCGATCCGAATACGAAAAAATCGGTATGTTGAAATCCATTCGACTGCAAAGTCTGTACAGAAATCAAAATCAGATGTTTCGGAAGATTTTTTTTTTCCATATACATTTCAAACCTTTTTGTTTTAAATAAAAAAGGCAACGTTCACAGTTTGAGTTTTTTTTATTTGTAAAACGTGATAAATTTTTTTATAGATAATGTATATGACATAATGTATATATACAATATGCATACATAAATTAAAAGTAAGAGTTATAACTTTCTTAATTACATATGTAGTATGTATATATATATAAATTAAAATTTAATAGTAATTTTTTGTTGAAAATATTTAAAATTCTCTAAAGAAAGTAAAATATATATGTATCGTTTTTAATATACATAGATACATATTATGTTATAATATTAAAAATAATAAAATATATTATTCTTTTGAAGCGCTTTTTTATTCCTAAATAAAAAAAATGTTTTTCATAAATGAAAAAAAAGTTGAAAAAAAAACTACATATATATATTACATTTTCTACTTCTCCTAATATTCTAAATACAAAAATTGTATACTTTATAATTCACTTCCGAACCATTCTAATATTTCCGAATGACAAATTCTGTCGAACAATTTTCAAATTATTTTCCGTTCCGACGAAGTACAGCGTACATAAATTTAAAAATTTAGGATAAATAATGAAATTTGCAGACCGCGGAATACAATACCGACTTCAGCATACGAAATGCGGAATGTAAACGGAATTTGACATTCCGACGGACTTCAGCATAACCACCTAAAATTGATAAAAAGATGTTGCGTATCGATTTGAAATTCGAGGACCTTCTCCAGAATCTGCCTTAATGCGAACACCTGGTCGGTGGTTGATTTACCAGGACAGAAGCCGCACTGATAGTTTCCTGTAACAGCGTTACAATGGGGCTTCAATCGTTCGTATAGAATGTTGGAAAGGATCTTATACGCAACGTTTAACCCATATAGTCCCGGACTTCGATCCAGTTCAGTCAGAGTCATAAAAATTTATACATAAAGTACTTTTAACTTAATTAAGAAAAAAAATAACGTATTTGATATCACATCCTGGAAAGGAAATATTACATGTTTCGAAAACGAAACTTCAGGATCAAATGTATAATTTTTTCAATAAAAAATATTTCTTCAAAAATCTACTACAATAAATTCTTGAAGTGAATAAATTCCTAACAAAAAAAAATAACAATTTATTTTATAAAAAAAAAAAGAATTTTATTGTTTTAACAAATTTTAATCTTAAATTGCAAAAAAAATATTTTTTTTTTAAATTTGACTCAAATGAGAATTGAACTCACAAACTTTGTGATGTTAACATGACGCCTTAGCCACCTCAGCTAACAACCGCTTAAAATTATTTCTCCAAAATACAGATATAAAATAAAAATTTATTTTGCCCCTACATTGCCCAATAAAATAAATAAATAACAATGCAACCTAAAGAAAAGCAAGTAAAAATTATTAGATCTTACGCAAACTGTGATATGGTAAAGAACATTTCGGATACAAATTAACGCCACATTTGGTGCATGAAAAAACAGTTTGATTTTTGCAGTGACGGCATGGATGATATTGTAATCCACACGGTTATATCTAATTGAAGTACCTGAGCTTTGTCCGCTCTCTCTTAGTGCTAATACTTTTCTTAAAAGTATTTTCGCGGATTTCAGCAAGCACTCAACAAAAAAACTCGGAATTAAAGTTGGTGTATGTATAATGTTTTTTTTAAACTTTTCTTAGTAAACAATGAAGTATCTAGCAGCATCTAAAGCATTAGTAAACAGAGGCCAATACATATAGCAGCATCTAAAGCATTATTAAACAGAGGCCAATACCATTTTTTACCTCGAATGCGTATTCGATAATTATTTATAGCATTATCATATAAATCAACTCCACCCATTGTGCGGTTCTATTCAAAAGTCGGATTTGGCATGTTTATCTTTATAAATTTTTTGCTTTTGCGGTCGAACCGTTTAGCAGCTCGCATTGGCTCATGTTTTAAAAAATTTGACAAAACAGTTACAACAGAATTATCATTCCATCACAAAGCAAGAATCTGATTTGAAGAATCTAAACACAAGTCGCTGCTTCCACGTTCTTTTCTCTTCATTTCTTTTACATTAAAAAGTTTTGCTTTATTTGTACGGCTATCTCGAACAGTTTCTTTTAGAAATAACAAGAAACAATGTTATATGTAGCATAGTATTTATAACTATTTTATGAAAACAGAAACCTTTTCAGTTGCAAAGTAGTGTGAAAAGTGATGAAAGGCAGCACATAAGTTTGTGTAATATATTACACAAACTTATGTGCTGCTTTTATAGAAATTATCGAACGTAACGGTGTGTTGGTTTCGATTTTATATAATTGCTAATAAGCGCAAAACTAGGTTTTCTCCTCCATATAGGCTATCATTAGGCCCATATAGGCCATAATTTTCCTCTGAAGCTCCTCCATAAGATATAAATAAGATTAAGTAGCCTTCGGCAGAATAAAACGACCAGTACTTGAAGCGAAATCGAGTAGGCTTAGATTTGTTGAGCATTTTGCAGGAATGGTGTCCAAAATAAGCAATAATTTGCTTATCTATAGATAACTAGTGAGAAAATGTTCCAAATTGCATAAACCGTTTGTCCATAAATTCGTTCAAAGGTGTTTTTGCTATTATATTTCCAAGAATTAAAAAACAGGTATTAAATTCTTGGCTTGTAAGGTACCTACTGACGCCGATTTTAGCGTGTCTTGCTATTGTGTTTCTAAGAATTCAAACTCAGGTTCTCTTATCATCTCAGGCAGCATTTTGAATAATTTTAAAAATATTTTCTACTTCAGAATCTATATCACATTTGGATCTTAATTTTGTTTTTATGTTTATTTTGTTTTCTATTTCTTGTTTAAAGCTAGACCAGTCAGTTGTCTTGTTCGTTAGCAGAGGTTTCAACTGTTTCTTAATAACCTTTTCATATAGATCTAGTATGACTGCAGAGTGATCTTAGTCCAAATCATGGTTATCTTCTAGCTTAATATAATTAGGTTAAAATTGTTTAGTTCTCTAAAAACCAAGTTGATTAGGAGTTTTATTTCCATCAGTTGGCCAACAGGTTGGCTTACCGGTAGATTAGTAAATGCAGCCTTTTCTTTTATAGCTTTTCTTGGCTCTCTTCCTCTCGTGGAGGGTAATATAGACCTCCAATCTATATGTTTGGTATTGTAGTCACCTCCCAGGATAAATCTTTCTCCAAGCAGTTCAAGAATTTCTTCAAACATGTTATTCTTTAGGTTGTATCTGGGCGGACAATATAATGCACCGACACAAAGACTTTGTTTAACAGACATAATTCGTAGCACGATTAGTTGGAATTCATCCATTTCTAGACTAAGTTCCTCGTGGTGCTTAATATCTTTTTTTATTAAAATTCAGTTAACATCTCTAGGTTTACTTGGATGGTTTGCGCTGTAGCATATATAGTCATTTTTTATAAGCGATGACTTATCTATCATACGTGTTTCTGTCAGAAGACATACATCAATATTTTGTTGCCTCAATTATAACAGCTTCTAAATTATTTTTCTTGTTCAGAATGCCATTGGCATTCCACGTGACTATATGAAGTTTGTTCTTATCCATCCTTGCGTAATTATTTTTTGGTGAATACATATATGTTTCATTATATTTGTTTTCTAATGTACTTAACTTAGTCTTGATGAGATTTCGTTCATTGTTTTTATCATATTTTGCATCCTGCTACCTGGTAACCACGATAACTCGCTGGGTGTGCCTCAATGCAGTTGGCACATTTGGCTTAATATTCTTTCCTTTTTTACAATTGTTAATTGGGGAGCCGGCAAAACTTTTGTGTATGGCCAAACCTTTGGTATCTTTTACATTAAGGAATGGTAATCTCTTTACGAATAGCCTCCATTTTAACCCTCATATGCTGGATAAATTCAATTTTGAATATTTTTTTTATATGTTTTGAGTTTTCGAATGTTAACACAAAGAGAGCAAGACGTACTGTTGATTCTTCGTTATTTTCCTTTTTCTTTATTATTTTATTTGTGACTTCTAGAATCTTAAAATTTCTATCTTTTAATTAATTTTTTATATCTTCAGGTTGGCGTGACGGATGTAAATGCCTAACCGTTACTTTAATAGGCCTAGTGCTCTGATTTTCATAAGTGTGACATTCAATATTGGCTTCATTTATTGCCTTAGTCAACTCTCTATATTCTTTTCATCTTCAGCATTAATTTTTAGTTGCTTATTGTGTGGATATTCCAATACATTACTAAGATAACTGGAGCAGGTTTACATTTTCTTTTAGTTTTGGCAGCTTATTCTTTTTCACATTTTTTTTTACTTTATCCACAACATTTCTTGACAGTAGGTAATTTTTCTGCTTTTCTTTTTTTAGAGTTTCTTTTTGTTTTAATATCTCCAGCCGGTTTCTCGAGCTAGTTCTTCCTCATCTGTATAAAATTCTTCAGCAGTTTTTCATACTTCTCCTGAAGACGTATTTTGTGAACTTTTTAATGTGTCATCTTCTTCTTTAAGTATACAGAGTTCATTTTTAGATTTCCTGCATAAAATTTTTAATTTTGTAACTCTGGCATTAAGCTGATTATTTTTTGCTTTAAGTGCATTTTCGTTTTTATTACTCTCGCTGGGTTTTCTATGACTGTCATTTTTGAGACATCTTTTCATTCATCTTTTGATTCAGATCTTGCTGGGGGTGTTCTCTGCACTCCAGATTTTTTTCTGAACATGTCAATTAATTCACTTAACCAAGTCTCATTTAACACATAACAAGGAAAATATAATGCTACAGAATAGACGTATACGAGTCTAGTTTTGGTGAGTAAACCTCTTACATTTTGATAGAAGGGAAAATTTTTGTAACGGATTACTAATATCAGATACAAGGGATATAGAAATCAAGTTGTGGTTAGGGACGAGTAGACTTCGATCGTTTTACATTCGAGGAAACAAACACACGAAACGTTTCTAAGTCTTTTTTTACACTATCGCGATGTACCCTAAGGGTTTCATGGTATATAAAAAAGAGTTTCAAAAGGGTGGGTCAGATGGCAGGCCTTCCTGTTGAATTATAACACTAGTGTTGGTTTTGGTCTTACCATCAGCACAAGCTTTATTAGGACGATTATGTAGATAAGCACGATATAGCCGAACATTATTGTATATTCTGTGATCTCTAAACCTAAAGAGAACATATCTGTTATCCCTGTCAGCATTGTTCGATTCTGTTCCAGTCAAAGGTTGAACAAGTAATGCCAAATTTGTTTATTAGTAAAATAGTTACACATTCCACAAACCAAAAATAAAAAGTATACAAAACGGTGGCATATACTGGAAATATAATCAAATACCAACAAACCAAAAATGAAAAATAAAATTAACAAGTAATACACAATTCACAATTTTACGGCATTCAATCATGGGATTGTGAAATATTTAAAAATGAATATTGTTAACGCTTTGTGGTACATATGTAATACAAAAGTACAAATAAAATTTACTCACTAAAGAAGTAAAACAATATTTGGGATAAATAAAATACAAGCACATTAAAATGTTCAGATTGTTTATTTTTATAACTTCCCGACTGAACAATTAACATCCTAACTGCTTCAACGGGTTGGTATTTACAATAATATTTACATGATATGGCATAGACAATAACAATGTCTACTTATCAATTTTTTATTATTTTTTTTTATTTTTTTATATCAATTCAAATGTGTTACTTTATAACTATTGTAAAGTAAAACTTTTCCTTCATAATAGCAAAGTTCCATTTTATTTTAAATGATAACGAACATGTATTCCAAATTAATTTAAAAGAATACATAATTGAAAAACTTGAAGCGTATTAAAATTATAAATTAAAGTAATTGTTTAAATACGCTTCAGAATGTATTAAGACCCACTTAAATATCTTATGTGAAAACTCTAATTTATCGATCTACTACGTTGAGAGTAATGGGATTTTATTGTGTTAAGCTATAATGAAATTAGTATTCATTTCGTTATAAAGTATACTTTGATTTCATTGTAATGTACATTTAAAATTCGGAAAACACAACAATCATATCAAAACAAAAATTTTTTTTTTATATAAAATCGTGTAGAAAAGAACTTATTTACTTACTTACTTGTTGGGCGCTACAGACCTTGAAGGTCCTGGACCTGAGCAAAATTAGCCTCCACTGACTTCGGTCACAAGCGGAATCTCTCCAGTCTCTTTGTCCTCCTTCGACGACGCGTTCCCTGGGGCTTGGATTCGAAGAGTTTTTTATTTATTTGGTATGTACTTAGGTAGGTAGTTTCGTGGACTTTGTTTCTTAATATTAAAACCAAACTGCGGTGCAATTAATGAACACTTAAACAATTAAAGGACAAATAAAAACTAAAATCATAGTGCTTGATTAATAATAAAAATTTAAATTATAAAAATAAATTAAAAATAGTGTCAATAATAAAATTTGCTGGAAATCATTAAATCAAATAATACCTAAATTATAAAATAGCCAAAACTAATTTTTTTTTTCTTTTCTCTCCTTTATTCAAAATGTTGTTAACTGTTCGTCTTAGTTCACAATAAAAAAATCTTGCTTAAGTCATGACGCGTCATCATGTTTCAATTCATATTAAATTAATAAAATTCATATAAAATAATTTTTTTTTCGTTTTTCTTTTCCGGCTTTCTTTTTCTTCTAAAAAATTCTCTCATTAATGCATTATAATTTTTTATTTTTTTTATTTTGTTATTACCGTAATTTTCTCATTGTTCTAACCTGCACTGCAGTGAATGTTTCTGAGAGTATTTCTACACCCAATAAGGTATTAAAAACTGTTGTGTGTAGATATTGGTTTCAGTTGCATTCATTGCAGGGGTGGTATGAGTAAGTGGTACGTGGGCCAAAAAATTTAATTTATATATTTTTTTTATATATATATTTTTTTTTCGGTACTTTTTGTTAAGTTTAATTTATTTTCCTTTTCTATTTGTAAATTGTTCGTTATTATGTTTAAGTTAGATTTTTGTAACATTCGCGGTCTATCAACAAATTTCCATTCCGTCGAAAGCCATCTACGGTTTCAAAATCCAGCAATTTTAGCAGTAAGTGGAACACAAGTTGGGAATAATGATATTAACTTTAATATCAATAATTATTTGCTTGTGCTACTTTTTATACCCCATAGAGGGATTGCTTTGTATATACGAAATGATGTAGCTTATAAGACTCTTCAAAATTTTGAGTGCTCCAATCCAATTTATCAATATAATTGCATGAAAATACACGTCGATAAGCACATCATTCACTTCTGTTTTATTTACAGAACGCCTCAAGCGAATCAGCTAGAAACTGATATGCTTATAGAAAATCTATCCAATCAGATAAACTCAATTCAGGAAACCAATCCCGAGTCTCAGATTACTCTGGCGGGAGACTTCAATATTCATAACAGAGACTGGCTTAATTATTTTAGTCACAACAGTCCCGAAGGCAAACAAGTTGAACTTTTTTCCAATTTTTTCAACCTTTATCAACTTGTTAAAAGCCCTACGAGGAACCAGACCGACGCGACTAGAATGGACACCTCTTGGATTTATTCCTAACTATCCATCCAGAGAAATATTCAATTTCTGTTAACTCTTCGCTAGGTGGTTCCGACCACTGTCTTGTAAGCACAAGCTTTGAAGTAGGCACAACAACCAGTTCTTCTAATTCTCCCAAAAGACTAGTTTGGCATTATCACCAAGCTGACTGGGAAGGCTTCAACAACTTTTTAAATGCATCGAACTGATCATTGCGTTTCCAACATTAAAATGTCGACTTTGATGCAGAGGTGATTACCAAGAGGATTCTATTAGGAATGAAAACTTTCATTCCAAATATCCTTAAAAGTATAAAACGAAGTCCCTCAGGTTGGTTCAATGACCTCTGCAGCAAAGCTCTGAAATCCAAAGAAGAAGCTGCCTAAAAGTATTTAATGATTTACCATCAGAAATAAAAAATATAAATAACGTGTGCATTTTCAAGAAGGAAATAAAGAGGTATATTTTGAATTAAATTAATAAACTTAAAAATTTTTTCATGTAAACTTGATCCATAAGTAAAAGATATTTTTGTTTTCTTTTGCTTTATAAATTATTTTATTTTTTGTTTTTTTTTTTTTTTTCTTTTTTGTTTTTGTCTTCTTTCTTCATTTATTATTGAGGGAAGACTTTTAGTTTTATGTAAATTAGAATTTCTAGATGTAAGTTTTTGGTTTAATATTTTATTTTATTTCATTTTATTTATTTTCTTTTTTTTTTGTTTTTACTTTTTGTTGTTCGTATTCTTAACTTTCAACTTATATAATTTTAGTACTAGTAAAGAAACGTATTTTTAATTTTTCAATTTTTATATTTGTAATTTTCATTCATATTTTGAAGATCACACAGCTTAGGCTAAGATCATACTAAATGTATTTATTTTTTTTTTATGCAATATTTTTTTCAAATTATTTGTAATATTTTATTCGTATTTTGAATTAATAAAGAAAAAAAAAAAAAAAAGCTTACAAAAATACAAGAACAATAAAACAGTCAATACGTATGAGAGTTATAAAGTGGTTAGGAATAAATGTAAAAAATTTATCAATCAGCAAAAATTCCTGCATAACCAAAGATTGAGACGAGAAATCTTTGATCTCCTCAACAACAGCAGGTATTTCTGGACATTTGCTGTCTTGCATTGTCTGTCTGGACATTTGGTATAACAAAACATTTTATTTTCTATACTAGAAAGATTTTAATGCGGTCATAAAGTTATATGGGACAATATATACTATGTTTAATTTTAAAATCGGTTTTTAGTCGTGTTCGTAATTGCAGTAAAACTTGCACCGGTGTGTTGTACATTTTTTTATCTGGTACTATGAACAAAAAAACTTGCGTAGAAAATTTTTTAGCAGTCATTCTTGTTCTTAGAGGTAACACATGTACAATTCGTTTATAGTTTATATTTACCGTAGATTGAAGAAGAAATTTTTTAAGATTTGAAGGATAGATTATTTTTATATTTAGTTTGAAAAATTTAATATTTAAAATGGATGCCGGATTAAGCATTTGAATGAATTTAGTGAGTGAGAGTGACAACTTAAATACATTTTACAAAAATATTTAAAAAAAAAAAAAAGATGTACACTTATTAAACTTACTATAAAACAAAAAAAAATTATAAACAATACCAAAAAACTGAAATTATATGAAAGTTATAGCGTCACAGCCCAATGATATTTGTAAAGCTCACTTTAGAATGTAAACTTTTAACTATGGAATTTAACTTATATAACAGTTTTCAATACTAATCTTATTAATAATTTTAGAAATTAAAAAATGAAATTGAACTTTTTGGCAGAAAAACAATTTTGGTCCTTTAATTACATTGGAGAAAGCTTTATTTATTACCATTTGGATCATTCATTTGAATATTAATTACCACAGATCGCTTTGGTGTTGCAAAAAGTGCTACTTTTAAATATTTTATTAAAACAATAAATTTTTTGTAATGCAATATGCATATATAAAATGGCCCAACAATCTGGAGTAGGCCGAACAAAAAGCAGTTATGGAAAATTTCCAAAATTGAAGAAATAATTCGTTTCCTATGGCAATAGGATGTGTTGATGGTACGCATATATCAATCACGACGCCAGAAAAGGACAAAATCAGTTATTATAATAGAAAAGGATTTTATTCTATAAATGTACAGGTAATATCTTGCTTTTTGTTGTCAATATTTTTAAATTTACGTAATGAATGTCTTACTTTCAGGGTATTTGTGACACTTCTTTAAAATTTATGGACATCTTTGTTGGTATGCCAGGAAATTGCAACGATGCAAGTCGTTAGCGGAAGGCGAAAGCCATATCTAGGATATCTATTAGAAGACTCAGCATATGCGCTTACACCCTACTTAATTACACCTTATCGTGATAATGAGTTTCTTACAAGTACTCAAAAACAGCTTAATAAGTTTCATTGTTCTACAAGAGTTTGCATTAAGCAAGCATTTGGACTTCTATAAGGAAAATTTAGGATTCTGAAAGGCATTGATGTTAAGAAAAAATTATATTGCTTTGTACTTCATAATTTTATAATTGCAATGAATCAGTTGAAGAAGAATCTATTCCAACAATAGATAATAAATTCCAAGAAGAAAATAATTTCCAAGTTTTTTTTATTTATTTTTATTTTATTTTTTATTTATTATTTTTCATTTCATATTTTACATTTTTCCAAAAAAACAGAACATTTTTTTATCATTATCACAGACAAACAAACGGGATTCATCAAAAATTCTATCAGCTTTGCACTTAGGAGAGTCTGCTACAAATAAATCGAATGTTTGAACTGAAGGCATAACAAAAAGGAATCAATTAACTGCTCTTTAAAAGTTAATTAAATACAAACATATTTCATTATTTTTTCATTAATTCATTTAATTTATTTTTATATTTATATATTTTATGTACTAATTTTTAACATTTCATTCCATATATTTTCATGTAAGTTATTTAAATTTGTTCTTATGTACTAAATTTATTGACAATATAAATAAAACAATAAAAATTAAATATGGCATTTCTTATTTCTATATTATTGTACTTGGTATTTAGTAAATTATTAATCGATTTAAAAATTTTTAAATAAATCAACACTTAATAGAGGTACAAAACGTATTTTTGTCACAGCAGCAGCTTTACAACTGTTGTTTGATACTTAAAAATATCTCACGCAAGTTTTTAAATATTACTATTTTCTGCTCTCGGTGGTGCTATCTCTTCCTATTGAATTATTTTGTAACTTAATACGCTTAAACGTTGTTTTTAAATTATTGATTTGTATTAAATCAATGTGCGTAAAAGCAAAGGCTGATTCTCTTTGCATCATTTCCCAACCCTCTACAGAACTGTCTTCTTTCTTCTTCCTGAACAAAATTCATTCTCCATTTCCAGTCTTGATATTATGAGAAGCTTCAGCTGAGCATCCGTTCACTTCTCTGTGTTTATTTCACTAAAATGTAAAAACAAATAATTACCTATATATTAATATTATTATATATTTTTTTCAAAATATTTTTTTGATTATGCTTATATTTATATATATACACATTTAATTTAATTTAATGATTACTTTTTATTTTTTACTTATGTATTTTCTGACGCCATCATTATATCATTAAAATGCATGTACATTTAAAAATTACTTTAAAACTGGCGCACTAAAAAATCTGCACATTTTACCGACGCTGACGCGACATCGATTATTACAAACACTAGTGCCTGCTTTTTATTTGCGCAGATATTTTGACAATCTGCCACTACAAATAAAAAATCTTTTTTGTTGCGCAATAATAATAACTTAAACAATAAACTTTTAGTTTATTATCTTATGACAAGAAACACCATATTTATGGTTATTTTACTTATTGAATTCACAATTATTTATAACTCACCTGAACAGTTATGGTTATAAATATTAATATAAATAAAGTGTAAATTTAAACATATTAATTTATTAATTTAAATATTTCTCTTTACAGAGGACGTCTTAAATGATCCTAAAGGCGAATGTGTCATTTGTTTAGAAGACTTAAATCCTGGTGATGTTATCGCACGATTGCCATGTCTTTGTATTTACCATAAAGGGTGAGTAACCTTTTAACTTAACTACATAAATTAATGTAACTATATTTTAAAAATAATTAAATATGATGAATCGATTGTTTTTTAAATAATAGATTTTTCTGAGTTTATAACAAAAAGTTTAATATATATAGTGTAAACCGCTAGAACCGAAATAAAAATTACTAGTTAAGTTACAAAAAAAATCAAAAATTGTGAAATACGTTAAGTAACGTTTCATTAAAGACAGTAAATGTAAAGATACACAAATGTCAAAAGTAGTTTGATCGTAAGATAATCGGAGTTGAAATGAAACATTTTTACGATGTCAATGCTACAATTTGTTTTGTTCTCATTTTGGAAGAACAAAGCATCACAATGAATTCATTCTTCAAATAACATTCCTGATTTGAATTTTTCTGGATTGACAAAGCTTTTGAACGGAAGTTTTAAATAAAGAGATGCATATTCCGTATTATTTCTTGATTATTTTCAATCATAGTTTTAACAGCTCATCACCATCATGTAGCATTACAACCCTTGATGGGTTTTAGCCTTCTTCATAATTTTCCTCCAATTATCTCTTTCTCTTGCAGTCGTCTTCAAATTTCCTATTTTCATTCAGTGTTAATGTCCAAACTTCATATTCGTATGTGACTACCGAGCGAATCAACATTTCGTATATATTGTATTTTGTTCTCCTAGATAGAAGTTTGGATCTCATTAATTTTTTATGGCCATAATAACATCTATTTCCCGCTTGCAGTCGTTCTTGTATACTGCTTTTCATATAATAGTCATTACATAAAAGAACACCAGGATACTTAAACAATTTTATACACTTAATTTCATACACTATGGATGGCGCAGTAGGTAGATCACCTGCCTTTCAACCGAAAAGTCCCAGGGTTGATTTCCGACGAAGGCTTTCTGGATTTTTCGACCTGGTCTAGTACCCTTTATCAATTGGGATAAAATGATAAAAAATAATTGAGATAAAATCCAACTATGCTATTATGAAGGCGAAGTACTCTACAGTAGATATAAGTTTTCCACATTTAAATTAGTAGGTATAACATAAAAATTCTACAGAAAAGCCATTGTATGAGATTGTATATTCCAAATCTCTGTTAAAGAAGTTAGGGTGTTCATTGGAAGACTTGGATAATAAACAAGAACTTTCGTTTCGTCAACTTTTATATTTTCAGGTTTTTTTCTTACTTAACTTCTGGACATCTTTATTTTGTTTTTGGTCCATTCATTTGCAACCAAACTTTCAAGGTTTCTTTTTTTTTTTTTTTTTTAATATTTCTTTCATCGTACTCCAGTTTCCTGCAATACTTGCTATATCGTCAACATATGCTATTATTTTATGAGATTTTATAAATATATTGCCGCCTTTGTCAACATTACTCATAGAATAGTGTAATACAATGTTAAAAATCATAACAGAAAGTGTATCTAATTGTTAAACTCCGCTGGTTACTTCAAATTCTCGGGATAATGAACCTTGTAGAAGAACTTTACTAGTGGAGTGTTAGATGTTGTATCCGCGTGGGACCTAATGGCTATATCCCAAGGATACCTGGTCTTCCTAGTTTTCCAAAAATATATATCTTTAGTGGCGTATCTTATCCTTTAAGGACGAAAAGCACATTTAAGAATATCCTTGTGGTTTTGATGTTTTTGTGTATAAACCATTATGTCATAGATCAACAGATATGTGAGAAATAAATGAGATCTCTGAGAAATAAAAAGAACAAAGCTTGGGTTAAATATCTTAAACATAAAACTGAAGAAAATCATTAAAGTTTTGTTCATCATTTTAATACCTTTAAGCAGTTTTATAATATTAGCTATAATAATTATATTTTAAACTTATCTTTTCAAATAAAGCATGACTCCAAACATTTCTGGAAATTTATAAACTCTAAACGTAAATCTGATCAATTCCCAAAATCTATTTCCTATCAAAATCAAAATTCTAATACACCTGAAACTATAACCGGCTATTTTAAAGACTTTTTCTACAGTTCATACAATATTAATAATTACACTCTTCATTCTTCTCAATTTGATCATATCCCGAATTTTCCTACAATTTCTATGTTTCCTTTAGATTTCTCAACGGATAAAATTAAACCTATCTTGATAAATTGGATATGGACACGTTTCCGGGTCCTGACAATATTCCTGAAATCATTCTAAAGAAATGCTCAATCTATTTATCATGTCCATTAGCTATCTTGTTTTATAACTCCGTAATGTCAGGAGTATTCCCAAATATTTGGAAGAGTTCCTTTATTCGTCCGGTACATAAAAAAGACTGTAAAAATGAAGTTACTAACTATTGATCTATTGCTAAGCTTTCTTCTATACCCAAATTGTTTGAACTAATTTTGTATAACTCAATTTATAACTGTTTTGCTATAGATTAGTTGTTAATCAACATGGCTTTATGAAAAAAAGATCTACTGTTACAAACTTAATTGAAACAACCCCTGATCTAATTAACACTATGGAAAGTGGATTTCAAACTGATGTTATCTACACTGATTTATCCAAATCTTTTGATCTTTTACCACATGATATAATTTTGTTCAAACTAAAAAAATTAGGGTTTCCCCCTTTATTCTTGAATTTGGTTTCATCATACTTAACAGATAAACTTATAGTGTACACTTTAGATCAATTACCACTGATGCCTTCGTTTCCAATTCTGGTGTACTCTAAGGTACCCTAAGGTAGACCTTGGTCCTTTATTTTTTATAACCTCTATTAATGATGTAGCTTCCATCATCAAACATTCCGTAATCTCTATTTACGCTTATGACATGAAAATCCGTAAAAAAACTAGTTCAACATTTGATTCTCACCTTCTACAAGAAGATTTAGACTCTTTTACTAACTGGTGCAATTACAACAATCTTTCCCTTAATATTCCCGAATGCGCCTTAGTGAGCTATACTCGCTCTTCCAATCCATTAGTAACAAGATACTCTGTTAATAACAATTTTAGTCGGAAAGTTTCTGAATTCAAGGACCTAAGAGTTCTCTTTGATGACATGACAAACTCTCATTTAAACCACACTGTGACTCGATTATAAACAAAGCTAACTCGTTACTAGGTTTTATTAAAAGATGGGCAAGAGAACTTGATGAACCTTACGTTCTTAAATCCTTATATATTTCCCTTGTACGGTTTAACTTGGAATACGCGAGTCAAATTTGGTCACCTCACTACCAAACCCATATAAATAGAATTGAATCAATTCAAAAGAAATTTCTCCGTAATTTTCCTTACATTGATAGATTAAAACTTATAATAATGCGCACCTTAGAGTTTAAAAGGACTGTTGCAGATGTTATGTTCCTCATACAGATTCTTAATGAAGGAATTCACATGCCTCCCTTTAGAACTTTTATTAATTCATACTTAAATACTAACACTCGTTTCCTTAACCCTAATATTTTTAACACTATCTTTCACAGAACTAATTATGGGAAAAGTTAACCTATTATGTAGTAGAATGTTTATAACTATTAATAATCACAAAGATCATATTGATCTCTCACTCTCTAAAGAATTAATCAAAAAATCTTTATTTCAACGTCTACCTTAACTCTATTTTTTTTTTATACATTTACCACTAACATACTTTTTTTCTCCTTTAGACTATGTATTAATATATGAATAAATGATAATTGTAACACTTAAGTAATAAATAATTTTAAGTAATCGTTAATTTTAACTTAATTTAATATAAATTGTAAATTGTAAAAAAAAAAAAAGAAAATTCAATCTTTGTACAAAATACAAAAAATATATAAATTTTTATTTAGATTAAGAACATATTGTAACTATTTGAATTAAACATGTAATAAATAAATAAATATATATTCAGTTTTTTTACCTATAATAAGTTAACGGTCTGGAGCACATTTTATTTGATGATTGATTTTATTTGATTTGGTGCTGCCGTTATGGAGATATTGTAGTTCAAAGTAGAAAATTTTGAAAAAAAAAAATTTTATTTTCTTTCTTGAAAAACCAAATACCTCAAGATTTTACCATAAAACCTCCACAAAATTTATATGCTGTTGGAAAGGTAAAAAGTAAATGTAATTCCAGCTTGTAACCAAATCACTGTATCTCGAAAATAATTGGTGTTGCCGACTTTTAAAATATTAGTATTTGAAGTACAAAAAGGACATTTTGTAACATTATGGTTGGTTTAGGGTTTTTGTATCTAAACCAGATTTAGCTAAGAAACGCTTAATATTTTTATCTCATTAGAAGAATCTGTTTCTCTTCGGTTATATATAAGCTTTATTTAAAAAAAATTATATATTTTATAATTATTTTATATAAAAAAAAAAATGTTGCGCCTTTTACAAAGTTATGTAATAAGCTGGTGTAACATTTACTTCAGAAAATTTGTTATTTCATGAAAGGTCCTAATTTTAAATAGAAAAAGGGTAAAAAAAAGCTATTTTTTTTAGTAAATTTCTAAACTATTCGATATACACATTAGGTGTGTATGTATGAATTATAGAAAAAAGAAAGACCTTTCCAACAGTATATAAATATTGTGAAGGTTTTATGGTAAAATTATGAGATATACGGTGTTTAAATTGCTTTTAAATCCTTATATGTAGATCAATTGCTTTTAAATCCACACTGGTATTCGCCTATTTGTTCTTCATATACATATATTTCAAGTATTCGTATATGATGTTCGACATGACTTTGTATGAGCAATTTAACAGTTTAATTCCTCGATCCCGAGACCCAAAAATGTTTATTTGTTGAGAAGAGTATTTCATAATTTGAAGAGTGTATATACGTACGAATGCATACTTTTGATATTATATGAAGAGTATATATGTAGGTGTTACATATTTAATTCAATATAAAAGATGTATAGAAAAGTTCTTATTTTATTTCGATATCAAGTTAGGAATTATAAAACTTTTTAATAAAGGCGCGCATTGTTTTGGTTACGAAGGTATTATTTATTTGTATTGTAACAATGTTGCATTATTTTATGTATAAATCTTATGAAGAATCTTGTGATTACAATATATTCTTTTTTAATAAATATACTTATATTTCGTTCAAATTCGGAAAAGCCATAGAGTGTTTAGATCTAATAAATACACCGCATTATCTCAAATACTCTTTTTCCTGTTTATTGTTTTTCATATTCCTTTATTTTCTTTATGCATTTTTCAAAAATAGAATGTTTCAGGACGTAAAAGTAGATAATCGTAAGAATGAAGTTATTTATTTACTATTTAATTGAAACAGTTATAATATTATATAGAAACAAAAAAAATATTATAATTTAATTTTAAAATTCTCAATTTACATAACGTATGAAATAAGATTTAAGTTTTAATTACTTTTAACTTTAAAACAACAGTGTTTGTTATTAAAAAAAAACAAAAAAAATAAAAATAAATTCAATCAGAAAAAAGAGAAAAAAATAAAAAGTTATTAACATGATTAAAAGTAAGTTTTATCACCACAAATTTGTGAATATTACTAGCTACTAAGAAACAGAAGAACAAGATTAGAGGACTAAGGGAGCAAGTGAAACAAGGTTTTCTTTAAACTAGTTTTGATAAAAGAAAAGTCAACACTGTTTGTATTGGTGCCATTAACATTCTATTAATTGACCAAAATTTTCCAAAATTAGTTCAATGGAAAGGAAGATTACAAAGATTTTCTTTTATAATTTGGAAATCAATTTCACCATTGTATACTACTTGAGATATGAATAAGAAATCCGAAACAACCCTCCTTGATTGCAGTGTATTCATTTCAAGAAGTTTAAGGCGATTTATGTTTTAAATCTATATTACATTATGTTTCCTTTATGATTCTACTTTATTTCATTTTGTACTTAATGATTCGTGTAGATAATAGTTCTTATAATACATCTCATCCAATAATGTCAATCCATCTTCCCATCGCAGTATTTTAATTTCAAAGATCTTTAGTCATTTTTCATCATTTCGTTTAATTCTACAACATTTTGATTCACGTATAACTACTGGTGTGAACTAATCTAGTCCACTGCCTCTCATATTAAAGAAGTTTTTCTTGTTTAATTGTAATTAGTTTTATAAATACACATTTTTTATTTAATTATTACTACTTTTTTTTTTAGATGCATAGACCGATGGTTCGAAGTAAATCGTTGTTGTCCTGAACATCCTGGTGACTAGTAATTTAATAAAATTAGAATTAAAAAATAATATTAATAATAATTAAAAAAAAAATAAAAAAAAAACAAAAAAATTGTAAAACTTTTTAGACTTTAGTATATGTATGTATATATATAAAAAAATATTATATATACATAAATTTAAAAAAATAAATCATAAAAATTTTATTTAAAAAAAGAACGATCTTGTCATTAAACTTACCAAATTATTTTTAATTGTCATTTTTTACGCATCTATATATGTATATATATATGATATATGAAATAAAAAACATAAAAACAAAAACAAAAAAAAAACTATGATTATTATTAACAAGCGATAATTTTAATAAACAATAATAATTTTAGATGATCATAATAAAAAATAAAAAAAAAATATTGAAAAAGAAAACTATTTTTAATTTTGTTGTGATTTTTTTTACTGTGAAATTTCGTTCAATAATTTTTAATTTTGTAATTTTTTTTTTTGTTCAACTTTTAATTGATTTGCGTTTTAAATAATGAATTATGAAAAAATTAAAATTCACTTGAATAATCTTTGTCATCAATAAAATATTTTTATTTTTTTATTTATATCCTATACCACACTACGAGTGTATAACATGTTATCGGGCTCGGATATCGCGTTATAGAAATTAATATTCACACTACGGATAACTAGTTTTCATTGGACGTTTAAATCTATGTAAATGTTGTTTTTTAAAAAAAATTGTTTTGCTAGAAAATGAAATAAAAAAATGAAAATTTGAAAAAAAATGTTAGGGTTGCTTTTAAAAAAGATCGATTTTTCGGTTGCTATTTCAAAACCTCTGGCAGAAAAAATATTGTCAATTTCTGACAGAAAAAATATAGGTATGAAAATTTTTTTTATATATCTTTTATTAATAAAAAAGGATAAAAATAAAACTTTCAATTTTCATTTTTCTATTTCATTTTCTATAAAGCAAAAAAAAAATATTTATTTTAAAAACAAGATTTACATAGATTTAAACGTCAAATGAAACCTAGTTATCGTAGTGGTAATACCAATTTCTACATCATGATATCCGAGCTCGATAACATGCTATACACTCGTAGTATGAACTAAACATTATAGAGCCTTATGTGAATAGGATTTTAGTTAACATTGACAGTTCAGTTCAAATCGAGTTTTGGCCTTTTTGATTCACTTCAGTTTCTTATACCATTGCCGATTTATCAATTCCTTTTAGCTTTTAGGTTTTGTGAATTCGGGTTTTTATCAAAACTTCAAATTGAGAGCCTTACGATTTCCAACTTTTGCTAGTTCAAATAAAAGTTGCTAACCTAATTTTCCATATATATCACTTTGCCAATATCACCATTCAGGAATGTTGTGGTAACACTTTAGTGTCAAAAATACTATAAAACCATTAAAATAGTTACCTGGAACGCAAACGGTCAGTGGCAAAATGCACAAGAACTAAAAGTGTATTTATCTACGAACTATGTTCCACTAAAAGGTTATCAAATTTACAAAACCAAACGTCCAGATGGAAAGGCACATGGTGGGACAGCGATTAAACAAATATTAAACACAAACTGGGGTGACAGTACGTAACTTGTTATAAACGCTTTTTTTTTGTAACAAAACATCAGCGTCACAAAATTTTTTTGGCAGCATGTACTTTGAAACGCTACTTTGGGATTAAAACAAAAAAAAATATTTTTTTGGCAGCATGTACTTTGAAACGCTACTTTGGGATTGAAACAAAAAAAAATTTACGAAACATTTCAAATGTTACGTAAACAATCAAATGTTACGTGCTGCCAAAAGTAGCGAAACAATATTAAATGTGGCGAAACAAAACTAAAATTGACGAAACAATTTTACGCGCTATCGTATTTCAAAAATAGCGTGACAACATGTTTGTAACAAGTTACGTGCTGCCACCCCTGATTAAAAATCATACATTAGTCACACAATTATCTATGATAGAGTACAATTACACACAATTATCTATGATAGAGTTATCAATGTAAGAGTACGGTTAAGTCAAGGCTCAGTTTTATTCTCAGTTATATATTATCCACCAAAGTATTCCATCGATAGGAACAAGTTCATCAGATTTTTGACTCGCTTGGAAATAGATTTATATGTGGAGTTTATTTTAATTGTAAATATACTTAGGGATCCAAATTGATCACTTATAAGGGGAAAAATGGTTAATGTAATAAATTTGTTCTTTTATTATATTTATTTTATAAATACACACCATGTGTTTATATAAGTCACCTACAGTCCTGGCGTGATGTAGCTTACAGTCACGTTAAGCAATAGTAGCCAAATTAATAGGCCTTGAGGCCGCTTTTAGAAAATTATTATTTAACAAAACTTGGTCACAAAGTACTGTAAAATTAACTGTATTTATTTAAATATTTGTTACTCTATACAATAAATTAACATTGATTCTTGTCGACTCCGAATTTATACTCTAAAAAAAAAATGTAAAATCAATTTACAAAAATGCATTCATAATATTATCATTTTACAATATTCAAAAATTCCTAAAAATACGTCACATAAATTATTCTTATTTATCACGGTTAGTAACAAACCAAAAACAAATGATTCCCTTAAAAACAAATCATAATATTGCAACAACAAATAATACTGACACGAGATAGTAAGTTGATGCTCACTCGGTATTTAAACATACAAAAAATAGTCCTTGTTTAATATCAATTTTTTATGCTAAAATAATGTGTTATGTTTAATAATAGAAGTTGCAATGTTATCTACATATGTTTGTTTTACTTTGCGGTAGGTCTGTTATAAATGTGCTACACTAGCAATAAGGGATTTTCAATGTGTTTCCACCGTGTCTATTACCTACTGGCCATAAGGCCTAAATAAAATACCGGATTTACTTGATTTAATTTCTTCATAACGAAAAATGTAGATCTAAAAAGTTTCAAATAGAATAACCTTTAGATTTTTTATTATAAAAATGAAGACTTCCTTAAAAAAAGATTTTGTTCAAACGTCAAAGCAGCAAACGTTTGACAAAGTGTGATACACAGGTCTATTCTACTAGTTAAAAATTTATCTAACACACTTATTATGAGTTACTCAAAATCTATATTGAGGATAGTTACTTGCCTCAGATTGAAAATACATTTTAAGCTATCTTTGCAAATGACACAGCTATTCTTGCGTCTCACAAGGATGAAGGTACTACGTCAGAGTTAGTACAAAACAATTTAAACGCAATATCAAGATCAACAGATAGGTGCATATCGCAGCTCTCACTTTTTACTTTCACTCGGATATTTATTTTGTCCGAGTGACTAATTTGGTATCGCAGCACTCAAGCTATCTTTGCAAATGACACAGCTATTCTTGCGTCTCACAAGGATGAAAGTACTACGTCAGAGTTAGTACAAAACAATTTAAACGTCAACAGATAGGTGCATATCGCAGCTCTCACTTTTTACTTTCACTCGGATATTTATTTTGTCCGAGTGACTAATTTGGTATCGCAGCACTCACACGGTTACTCGAAAAGTAAAAGATAAGAAAATGCCTTTTTCTTCAACTTAAAATATTTGATAAAACCGAAAAGCGGTTTATTTTACTAAATTTTATTAATAATTATTCTAAATAGATTTTATTCATTTTTTTTTTTTTGTTATATTCTAGTAGGAACGACCCATTTATCACAAAATTACATCTTAACCTATGTAAACCAACTCTCTTTCATAAAAGGAATAATAGAGAAATCTTATCATAGAGAAAAAAGAGTTAATAGATCGCGTGATAATTGGATGTGTTCACATTGAATTGCAATTGCTGTCAACAAAATCTGTTGCAAAAGCTGGCTATTAGCGTTTATATTATGTCATCAATTGCAATTGCATCTTCATAATACGTGCGCGTAAATGTTATCATTCAATTTTTTTTGTCAGTTATTTAGTTCATCAACGTTTTAAATTTTCTATTCTGTAATTTTGATATGATCTATTTTGACAATTTAAAAAATTTATTTATATTAAAGCGTAGCACAAGAATTATTTATTTTCATAAATCATTGCTACATATTTAAATTTAATACCTACATTTAGACATTTTGACAATTTTGTGAATTTTGAAAAAACTTTTTCACTGTTTTATTTAGTCCTAAATTCCTACGTTTATTTGAAATAACTTAATTACTGTTCAATTTTACATACAAAAAAAAATGCACATTGTTTTCTTTTTTTTCAATAATTTTCCTTTCTTATTTTTAATTTTTATTTTGATGATTTCGCCGAGGAAAGAATAATATGCGTTTGTATTTGTAGCTATAATCAATATATAAACAATGAAAAATCTGTTTTGAAAGAAAAAAAAACAAAAACATTTTTAACTCATCCAATTATCTAAGTGTTTCATTTTTTATTTACATTCCAGGTCAGAAGATTGGTTCAATGTATGATATATGAATAATATATCATATTATATGTTATATACATATAATTGGCTTAGTAAATAATTGTATACCTAATATAATATATTTTAATAGTTTGATGTAGGTATGCATATAGGTAAAAACTTTTTTTTAATTCATTTTTGGTGTACCTATACCTATATATCATTTATTATCAATTATTATATTATACACCCATATTAAAAAAGGCATTTCTATTTTCATATTTTTTGTCATCATGTACATTTTACAAAAAAACAAAAACAAATCAAATTGTAAAACTGACCAAATTGAAATAGCTTAAAAATTATGTTGCACTCTTCTAACACGTGAAAAAAATTCAATCTCAATTTTAGTTAGATGTGGATTAAAAAAAATTAAAATAAAAACGAGGTTTCCTTTTATTATTCTTTCCTTTTATTTCTTGTGTAAATAAAAAAAATAATAAACAAAAAAACTGAAAAAAATTTTTTTGACCCATTTAACGCATCGCCTTTCTCGGTCTGGTATACGGTTGCAAAAAAAAAAAAACGTAAGCAAAAAAGAGAAAGATATAAATGCTTAATATGATATTCATATGTATTTATATATGCATATATAAATTCTCCTATTTTCAAATTTAATTTATCTGATTTTGTGAATTAGTTTGCTTGTTTTCTGCTGCTCTCCTATTACTTATGTTTTATGAACCAACGACGCAATCTCATCCATCTTGCTTATCAAGAAAAAAAAAATCAATATAAATTACAAAATTTGTTTCTTTTTTTTATAAATAATTATGATGACCATATAGGTGTATATATAATAAGGTGTATAAATTGATTACTTCCTATTTCCTAAATAAGATTTTTTTTTTATATACTGAATCAATATGATAGAATAGTTTTATACTCTTCTAACATATGTCCATATAACAAAAATCAATTTCAATTTTACATATTAGCTACGCTATCAGAATTGTACAGGTACATAGATATGTATTTGGATATATAAACACTTTTTTTTTAATTACGCCCTAATTCATACATATATATAGAAACCACGCATCAATTTAATATTTGCTGCAATAGTGGATTGTGGAATGAGAATTTCAAATTTTGTTTGGTGTTGTTGTTGTTTTTTTTGCAAGATTCGTTTTTTTATATATGTATTGTATATTGTTACAATTGTATTAAAAAAAAAAAAAGTTTACTTTTTCTTCTTTTCTGAGAGCGCAGTAATTCATCGTTTCACCAACGAACTACACAACCCTATTTGTTTTAAGATATGATGATATTAAGATGTTTTACATATTTTTCATAAGTTGTTTACAGAATTTAAAATTACCCTTTTTAACTTTTTTTTTACTATTTTTTTTATTTCTTTAAACAACATTATTTTTTATGCAACAAATCCTTTTTTAAAAATTTTTGTAAACAATTTTAAACTTTTTTAACCAAAACTATCTAAAAAAAGTAATTTTGTATGAACTGACTTGCAAAAAAATGTGAAACGCTTTCACTCGGATATTTTTCAGCTACATTTACAACAAATGAGACCAAATAAATCTATTCAAACTTTTATATTCTAAACATGTTATTGAATTTACAACAGTGAAAGAGTCAAAAGATACTGTCATTAATATTTCCTACATTACAAGTAAGAAAAAACTAGAAAGCTACTCAATTTGTATCAACATTTTTCTTATTATTGCTCAACATTAGTTTTTGTACACAAAGTGAGAACTGCAATAGTAAAATATACGATATACCTAAGACGAGTGAGTAGAGAGATGAAGTGAGAAAAACTGAGTGAGAGCTTCAATAAGCACCATCATTTTCAAAATAAAACGAAAAAATTTTCCTCCTGTTTTCGTACTGTGTACCAGTTTGATGATATCAAATACCTTGGTATAGACCTAAATCGACAACTAACCTGGAAAAACATATTTTCACTAAAAGGTTATATTAAATATGCTGTTCAGAAAATTGTATTGGGTAGTTGGCAAGAAATCCCAGATGGATATGGAAAACAAATAATTTAATACATAAGGATTTAAAAATTATAAAGGTTCATTATAAGAGGTTAAGAGGTATATCAAAAATTATCGTGACAGATTGGAGAATCATCGAAATGCTATGGCAAGTGTGCTGATGACGGATTGCATAACACACACCAGACTGCAGCGTATAACACCAGCGAATTTATAATAGAGAGATTAGCCTAGGTTAAAATCACATGTTTCATAAAGTCAATTTATTAATAAAAACTATACAAGCAGCAACAATAAAACGAATCAAACTAGTTTTAGCTATCGGCTAAACCGACCAACCTAACCAAGTCAACTCAGCCCAAGTTAACGGACAGTAGATTTAGAATAATATCAATGTCCATTTAGTTCAATTTATCGACGATTTTTCGACGACATTCTAGTTCATGTTAATACATAATTACCAATATTTTTAGCAATATCGCCATTCGAACTAAAACAGTGGACTGATAAATTTTCCTTGACTGGAGCCATGTCTTCCTCGCTGTCTTGGAAGCGAGTAATGTTTAATTTGTTTTAATTCAGTTGAAGAAATTCATAGGATCATGTGACCTCTCGTCTTTTCATCATTTTCCTTCCAAAGATTGTGGACAGCAATTTTTGTTTCATCACCGACTTTACATTTTGGTTCCACCTACATATCTTCCATTTGCATATTCCCAAAAACCATTTTTAATCAATACAGTTTGTATATGGAAAATTCACGTCCACGTGTCGTAATTGTCTTTATTCAGTAGCTTCAACTTAGTAGTTGCCGTGGTATTAATTTTTAATCAACTTATTCAAATATAAATTTGCACAAAATTCATTTATACATACATACTTATATTGCAATTGCCATTAAAAATTAATTAAATTTCTTTATTTTCTTATTTTTTTATTTTCAATGATGAAATGAAACAGAGACTGTATGCGTGAAAAAAGAGACAAAAATAAGATAATATTCGTTAGTATATAACAATCCTTACAAAAAAACAGAATGAAAAATGATATTTGCCTGTGTATTTGCCTAAGATTTTCAATTTTGTTCTTTTTTTGTTTTTTTTTTCAACCAATTTGAGCGCGCTGTGAAGTAATTTTATAAATTTGGCAGAAATTTTTATGTTTAAACAAAGTTTTAGAGCATTTAATTTATTTAAAAAAAATATAAGTTTAATATCAAAATAAAGTTTAGAATTTGTACTTTAATTATATAAAAAAATATTACACAAAATATATTGTAAGATTTAAAAATTGTTGGTTAAAGAAAAATGGTGGAAAAAAAAATTGTGCTGATTAGAAATAATTTGTTATGTGTTTTGATGTAGTACACGTACACTGCATGACAATATTTTGGCATGCAATTTTTAAAAAAAATTATATTAAAAACAGATACAATAATTATCTCCAGTAGTGTAGTAAATTTTTACTCTCTTTTGAAAGGTCTTGTTAATAATAAAACATTTCGATCTAAAAAATACAAAATTTTAATTTCCTTTTAGAACAAAACTCGAAAAAAATGATATTTTTTCAGTTTTTTGGACTTAAAAGATCAGGTCCCTATTTTGCCTATGTTACCTGTATAAATAGGGACCAAAATGGGTAGCCTCTCTGCGGTGTCATGGCTTGTAATATATGTAGATAATTAAATAAATTATTTGAGGTTGGATAATGGATATGGATTAACAGTTTACAGAACCGAACAGCTTTAATACATACGTTCAGTGACATTGAGCTGAAAATATGAATTTAGCTATATAGAAACCTTTCTTTTCTTTCAGTTTTTTTCAAAAGACTTGTACTTATAAGTAAACAGAACGATAATTACAAATTAAAAGTATTAGTCAAAGAGCTTTAATTCAAAATATTTTTATTGCTTAGGTGTAGGGATATATTTACATTACTTTTATTTTTCTACAAAAACATACAACACCATCCACATTGTCTCCATCCACATCACATACACATGTAGTTTGCGTGTAGAAGAATATGCCCATTAATAAAATATGTATAAATATATGTATATCCATCTATTGAATAACAGAAAAAGTAATTAGCCATTATAAATTAATTTTATTTACAACACATGAAGTGGTATTGAACATCAGTTAATAACTTCCAAACAACTTTTCGGCGGATACCCTTAAAGCAGAATTTAAAAAAAAAATATATAAATATTTTGAAAAAAATATAGGTTGTCGTTTTAAAAAGTGAATATATTTCATTTCAACGTTAAAAATGTTTTTTTTAACATTTACTAAAATAATAGAAATGATATGGAATATGCCTAAACGGAAGTACAAACGCACACAATCAGAATCATGTTTTTTTTATATAGACATATTGATGAATTCTCAGAGAATGCGTATTCTACTACTAATATCAAAGAATATCTATAATGGATATTATTTGCTAATATTACTATTGTGTTTTATGTAAACCAATTCATGCAGGCTTTTTGAAAGCAATTTATATAAATAGTATTAGAAGTATTAGATATTCTGTTACTATACAAAATCATATTAAAATTTTTATTTATTAAAACAAAATTTTATTTGTTTTATTATTGTTTATACTTATGCACCAAAACTAATACATAATTGTTAATAAATAGTACATAAAAAAAAATTTGTAATATAAAAGAAAAAAAATAAACCAAAAATCCCTTCAAATGAATTCAATAATCATATTTTTTCATTCATTTTCACCAACATTATTTTTTTGATCTTTTATTTTCATACATTTCTACCGAAACTAACCCAACCCAACCAAAATTAAAAATAATAAATTCTGTTGATAAAAAATTCTCAATTTTAATGTTTTTATGGATTTGTAAAAAACGGGAATCCAACCCGTTTCCTCAAAAACAAAATCCCCAAAAAAAATTCCCAAATAAAATTTTTAAAAATCCCCAATTTTATTTTTAAGACTCCGTTACTCATTTATTGTAACCTTGTTTTTGTCGACGCCAGGTAAACGCATACGACACAGTTTTAGTAAAAAAATAGAATTATTTTATTTTACATTATTTTATTATTATATTATTTTATTGTCGATATAAATTAAAACATTTTTTTTAAAAAAAATTTTGGGGATTTTGGTGTTGGGGCTTTTTAAAAGTCTGGGGACTTTGTGTCTTGGGGATTTAGAGTGACTTCCGTAAAAAAACTACCAGAAATAGAATGGATGCGGTATTCATAAAAATTTTAGATTTAGATTTTTCTCTCTACCTTTTTGCCCATAAACTACAAGAGCAGAAAACGACTGGAATACTAGTGTGAAAATACGCATTGATATTGACAAGTGCAGCGTTGCCAAATGTGTTATTTTTATCTTCAACATACTTATTTTTTTTCTACTTTTTTTGAAGAGCTATCGTCATTTAACTAAAATATGAAGGGACGTGTTAAAATTCATTATTTAATTATATACCGTATTACATATCGATTTATTATACTATATAATATGTCGTAATTTCATAATAGTTACGACAATATCATTTGACGGTTTTGGTAAATCAATTTTTAAATCAGCAGATAATCAATTTTTTTTAGTTTCTTAATTACATTTAACCATTTTAACTTATTAACAGTGTCAAATTAATTTTTATTTTTTTTTTAAAGCTTAATTTATTGACGATTAATTTTTTTTCTTTTCAAATTATTCATGAAAATCTACTGGGTTTTGGCTTTTTTTGATTTTTGAAAAAAGTCAATTATATTGGGGTCAATCATGAAAGTCTATGGGTTTTGACTTTTTTCAATTTTAGAAAAAAATAATTTTTGCTATAATGGCTATAATGAAAGTCCATTGAGTTGTTATAAGTCCACTGGGTTTCAATTTCAAGTCAACCAAAATTTTGCTGTTGACTTTCAAGAATTAAGAATATATATATTTGTTTACTCTTGTATTTATTGTAAATTTGAGTTTTTTCAAACATTATTATGATTTTATGTATCATCCCTGCATTACAATATTGATTGAGAAGATAGAAACTAAAGATAGAATTATTATTAAAAGTATTTTTTTAAATTTTAATTTTTAATTTTAATGTTTAAGTACTACAATTATTTAAATTTATTATTAACAAAATGCATCTCTTAAAAAATAATTTATTAATATGTCACATAAGTTAAAATGTTCTATCAAAATAAAATTGTTCTTTGTAACAATATTTAATTTTGTTTTGGTAAATGTTGTTGAAAAAAAAATTTGTAGCCTTAAAACTTTACTAAGGTTCCAGTGGTCCAGAATAAAATTCAATTCAATTCAAGTCAATTCTAAACAAGAGTGTAATACAAACACCCCTGCATCAGTGAATTTAATCAATAATTACAATATTATCAGCACCTAAACGATTATTAATTTCTTAAGTAGTACTTAAAGGTTCAATTTATTTATTTATAATATTTATATGTTAATTTTGTTTTAAACATATATTATAACTAAATATTTTTTTTTAGAATAATCCGTGAATCATATTTTTTAATTTTTTACATAAACTAAACAAAAAAAAAACAAACGATATTGTGAATAATTTTAAAATTACAAAGCAAAAAAATAATAAATTAAGACCCCATCGAAAATAAAAGAAATTTAATTGTTTTTAAAATATTTAAAAAAAAATAATATTAATAACGTAAAGAAAGAAATATCGATTTCCTTTTGATTGATGGCTAAGCGTATTAGCAAAAAAAAAAATTAAAATTAAGCTGAGAATTTTGTAATACATTTAGTCAAATTTAATTGATAATGTTAATGATGCTGATTGATCTTAGATATCATGACATTATACTAAAAACTTGTAGTAAATTTTAGTTATTTTTTTTTTTTTGTGAATAATAATATTTTATGACAAATTTTAAATGATTCAGATTTGTATTGTTAAAAAGATTATATTTTTTTACGATCAAATTTTTTTAATACATAGTATTTGTACGTTAACTTAACTACGACACAAAAGTCATGTACACATTTAATGTAAATACCTAATACATATATCTGATTTGTAAATTTTACTAGAAACAAAATCTCGATCAAAACTAAACATTAAATACAAATATTTAGTGAGCTTGGTAGCCCAGTGGTTAAATAAACAATTATAGATTTTTAGATTAATGTACCAAATCAGATTTATTGCAGTTCGAATTCCACAGATCTTTAGATAAAGTCAATTATTTGTTCAGTAATTTTTTATCTTAAGATCTATAGAAAATTTTACAAATTTTAGGTCCAAAATTTATGTCACCAAAAATACATAGTCAAACTACAGCTGTTTTCAAGCACACAGCACACAGCTATGGTTAATCTAAAACACGACTTGAAATTTCAAGAAAAAATCAAGTGTGTGTTCGATTCACCAGCTTGAGTGGCTGTTAGTTTGAAAATAGCTTGAGTTTTGGTTTGGTAACATAAATTTTGACGCTTACAATTTGTAAAATTTTTTATAAATTAAAAGATTAAACAAAACAATTCAAATTTTTTTTATCTTTTTACCCTTTTAAGTCTTCTAAATATTAAACAAATCGAGGAGAACGGGTTCAAACCCCGTAAGAACTGAAATTTTTTTCAAATGGTGACAATTTTTGAAAAATGTAATTTATTTATACAATACAACCACATCGGTTCAAATATAATATAATATAATAAAGATATAATAATTAAAAATTAATAAAATAATATAATATATAATAAACAAAAATATATACCAAATAATTAATATAATTTAATAAAAGGCCCACATTTCGAAAGGACCTGTAAAGTTGGCCTGCAGATTTATCTGTATGATCCACTGTTAAATAAATAATTTAAACAAAACTTCGTAAATTTTTGACATTAAATGTCAACTCAAGCTCTCAAGTTCTCAAGTTGTGTATTCGACTAAAATTTTCAAGTCAAGTAAGTAAATTTTTGTGATTGACTTGAGTGAAGCTGGAGTGGCAGCACGTAACTTGTTCACGTTCGTCAAAAAGACGTATTAACACTTTTGGTAGCATGTAAGCAAGTTGACGTTCGTTGATTTTAACGTATACGTTTATTTTTGAACGTCAATGATTTTCTTACCGTGTACTAAAAATTATACGGAAAAGTTAGTTTTTTTAATAATTTTGTGTCATTTTAATAATAAAAATATAAAATTTAAATATTTATAATAAAATTTGAAATCTTAAGAACATTAAATTTTATAGTTTTTAATAATTATAGTAATATAATTTTTAATTTCTTTTGATAACATTTTATTTCTATCATAATTGAAGTATTTTTGTTTGCAATAAAAAAATTATTTTATTTCTGTGAATATTCAAGCATTTTTTATATGATAATAAAAAATTTTTTTTTAAATTTCTTAATAATTGAGTGTTTTAATTTATTTAAATAAAAAACTATATTTATTATATACTAATTTCACTGTTATGTTTATTAGTTCATTGTAAATATTCTAATTCATTGAAAATATCATATAAAATATCAACTGAATTGGTTTGTTTACATTTATTTTATTTATTTTTTTTTGATTTTAGCCTATTATAAATTCTATATCTATTGAAACGGACACATCAATTTTATTATTTTTGCGATTTTTATATAACAATTTTGTTCTTCAAAACTGAAAATAATAAGGCGAAATACAAGAATTAAAAAAAAAAAATTTTTAAAAATTTAAATTCATTTCTTTTTATTTCAAACCTCCATTAAATTTGAAAAACATATGTTTTTTGAAGTTTTAAATAGGTTAGTCTGATTGTCAAAATAATTTTCGAACATTCGGAATATTTTTTCGAATTTTCGGAATAAATTTTTAACGTGATGTTTTACATGCTACCAAAAAAAATCTTTGACGTTAAAATACTTCACGTTGATTTTTGAACGTAAACGTTTTACGTGCTGCCACTCCTGATTTCAAGACACTAGCGTATACATGATGTTGAAGCATACTTGAAGCTTACTTGAAGCTATCATGTATACGGGGTAAGTTGGTTAAATGGAATGTCACGTTGGCGTACAAAATCATCATATGATATCTTATGGGCTAAATTTCACGTGGCTTTATTCAACCAACTCATCAATCTGCTTTTGTGTTTCCACTTCCACTAAACTAAATATTCAGCGTCACTTATCTATGTTGGCGTGTAAGAAATTTCACAACTGCTAAAAATTTGGTTTAAACAAAATGAAAAAAAAGAAGCACATTTTCGCTGTCGATTCTGCACTGAAAAATACGCTGAAAATCGCACATGAGTTCATTTGAATTTATACAGAGCGTCGGGAAAATTTTAAGCAGTAGGCGCATCATTAAACGCATTTTTCAGCACACAAATCAGCACGTATTTCTGTGCTCATTCAAAAATATTTTCAGCACACATTTATGCTTCTTTGGGAAGATTTTTCAGCAAATCTAAAAATATAAAATTTGTTATTTCAGATGTGGGACTTTTATTAACAATCTCTGAATACAACATGTATAACGAAAATATATGTTTGTCACAAAAACTAAAATTTACTACAATTATAGCAAAATAATAAATTCCAGTAATGCATTACAGGAGATATGTTAGAAATTTTAAATGAATAAATAATTGATACTATATTAAATTAAATACAAAAATATTATTAAAAAAAATTAATAAAATTAAAAATTATAACGAAAATAATTGAAAAAGGAAAAAGAAATAAATAAAATAAATAATTAAACAAAAATTAGCAGATAAGTTTTGTAAATGAAAATAAAAATTGATATTAATAGAAAAAAATAACAATATATATATAGGTATATATCAGTGACGGGGCGTGAAATTTTCAACTGGGGAAGCACAATAAAAGGAAACATTAGTTTGCTTTGGCTTTCCTTTTCTATTGAAATTTTTGCTAAATTCGACAGTTAAAATTGTTCACATCTATTTCTCAAAGTAGTTTTAATTCTGTTTAGGCAGAAAAACGATCGTTCAACTGAAATAGTTGTTATAGAGAAGTGTTATTATCAATTAACAAAGCTTAGACTATTCATTAAAAGAGTTGTGTAATTCTGTTTCAATTAAAAATAATAATAGTATTTCGCAAATACTGTTTTTGTTATTAAAATTTTAATCTGAAAATATAACTTTAATTAAGTTCTGATTTTAAGAAAGCAATGTAAAAAAAGTGTAAATATGAATTTTCCATATTAATGTTGGAAAATACAACGTATACGAATTATAAAATTTTATTGAAAAATGCTGATTACACCGTTTTATTGTTGTTGCTATTAAAAGAGCAAGCATTGGCTTACCATCCTTAACAATTAATAATTTTTCCTCAAAACTTCCAGCAGAAAATTATTTGTTCTTTCAATAACACAATTACAATGTTCTATTATAATTATTTATAAATTTTTGTATGTTTTACATTTTTAAATTTGTTAACAAATTAATTGTTTCAAAACTGCATAAAACAAAATTATGGCTGAAAATAAACAATGTAGCATTCAGTAACAAAAAACTACAGAATTACTTAACACAAATCAATACTACTCTCTAAAAAAAACCCAAAACTACATACATTATTTATATAAATATTAATTCTCATTTAAGTCAACAACCACAATAATGCATAAAATTAATTCATTCCCTGCTATTTTTTTTATTTGTAATTTCATTTTCTGTCATGCGATATTTTGTTGTTGTTTCCCTAGATAATCTATTTTCTATCAGATATTTTCTAATTATATCAGGTAGATTTGGAATGAATATCAGCAACTCAATCAATTTTTTTTCCTTTTGGTTTTTTTTATTGTCGCTTCTCTTATTATTTTGTTGCTGTTGCTAAATAGAGGCAGTGTGTGTTGAGTGTATGTATATTGTAAATGAGGAGAATGATATTTAATTTGTCATTACATTTTTATGCTATGTATAATTATTATTATAGCAATATTGGTTGGTAAGAGAAGAATGATTTTTAATAGGCATTATTTTCAAATACTTTAAATTTGTGGTTGTTGAATATCTCTTGTTGTCTTGTATGATTGAAAGAATAATAGAAAATAATGATGTTTATATAGGCATTATTTTCTAAACATACATAATGCAGTTAATATCTGTGCATATAATTTTTGCTTGAAATTTTTTTTTCATTCGATTTGAATTTTTGTAGTTAAGTAATTTTTATATTAAATGAAATATATATATTATATTCAGTTGTAAAAAATAATAAATAATATTTTATTTGGGGAAGCACTCATTCAACTCAATATATGGACGCTTCGTGCCTGGTATATATCTATATATATACATATATAAAATTAAAATAAAGAACAAGTGTTAATAATTTAATTCATACAAGCAACCAAAAGAATATATAAATATTTAAGTCCGGAAACACACGCAAATAGTAATTAAGTTTGCATTAAATAATCATTAAGAATTTAAAGTAACAAATAATAATTATTTAATTATGATCAAAATCAATTAAAGTAATTAATACTTTATGTCATTACGGGGTATTGTAAAATATTTAAAAAATATATACATACTTATATATTTGTTTATTTATATAAAAAAATATTTGTTTATTAAATTTTAAACAAATAATAAATATGTAATAAATTAAACATTATTAATTCACAAATTTAGTTATAACTAAATTATAATGTAAACAATTAAATATTTAGATATATATAATTTAATTATTAAAGACTTAATTAAAATTGTTAAAATATAAATTATTAAGGTAAAAAGATATTTAAAATCATTTTTATTAATAAATTTTTTTTAGACTACTTAGGCTTCTTTAAATGAAGTTATATAAAATTGATTTGTATTTGAAAAAATAATTAATTTAAAATAGTTACTTATTTAATTTAAATGAGAGAGAGAGAGAACAAGAAAGAAGATTTGAAATTTGAATATTTTAAAATAGTATAAAAATTGCTCATTTTGGGAATTAGTACATTATTATTATATTTGTTAAATTTGTCATTTAAAATACGAGTTTTAATTAAATTTTAATAGTTATATTTGATACAGTTTTTAATCTTTATAATGAGAGAGTTGAATTTTTATTTTATTATTTGTTTATAATACATATAGCTCAGTTATTTAGCAATATAGTTTTTTGTATTAACATGTTTTATTTTTTTACTTTTTTTGCATTCTGGTAATTAACTATATTATAGTTAATTAATAATATAGATTATTACACAAGCTTACGATAGAATAGACGATGAAACCATATTGCAGGCTTAGGAACTTAAAAAGAAAATGGTAAGATTCTGTTCTATATAGATAGAAAAACTCTTTTAGTATTTGATTTCAAGTACAAGATCAGATTGTATTACTTAATAGGTATATAATTAATAATATTAAAAATATTACCCCGTTTTGTAAAATATAGAAATAAGTAATAGATACAAAATAGAAAAAAAAAGTAAATGCATTTTCAAAAATTTGTGTAAAGTATAAGATTAATATAATAATAATAATAATAATAAATAACAATAAATAAAATGTTTAGGAGATTTCAGAATATTATAAATTCCTAATTAATATAAAATAAAACATATAAACACAAAATATTAAAATTAAAAATATGTTATACAAAATAAAATAAAAATAATAATTAACAAAAATTATTTTAATTGCAATTTGGCGAAGTTTTATGATTAAAAAAAGTATAACAACCTATTACATATTAATGTTTTCATCAATTTAATTATCCATATATTGACAATTTAAATTGATAACATGTTTATACGAGGCAGAGATCTACCGCAGTTCTGCCACAGAAATCTACCTTTAAGTTCATACATAAAAAAAAACTGGTAAATTTCTGACATTTTGTTGAAAATTCTGCTGTCAGATTGTTGAAATATCAATATGGCCGAAAACGAAATTATTGGCAAAGAAATAATAAATAAATTTTTCTTTTCATTTTAATGTCAATCTATATTATTTGTATATTTTATATTTTTTTTTATTTTATTAATTTTTGATCCAAAAATTGCGTTGTCAACAACAATTTCTTTGCACTTTGTATACAAAAAATAATAAAAAAAAATTTGACACTGACATATATTCCCAAAAAAAAAATTTAAACGTCAAAAATCTACCAGAAACCTCAGTAACCAAAAATTGTCATGACAAGTTTTTGTCAACATATTGTCAGAAAATTTAAGGCACATTTTGTCGTTAAAATTATGATAGCAATTTGTCGACAAAATTTGTTACAAATTTGGGGTTGTAAACCCACTCACATTTTTTCGACAAAATTAAACAATAGTATTCTATTCCTCAGTCTGAGTCTATTCAACACTTTTGAAAATCGGTATTGTTTTGACATTTATATTTTTAAAAACACAACAAAGTTTATTTAAAAATATGAATGAATTTTGTAATTAAAAAACAATTGAAATAGAACTTGTTTTTTAATTATTTTTATAGAACAAATTATAGATGGAATAAAATATGTAATATATAAAAAACAAATATGTTTTTAAATTACTGAAAAAACTGTCCTGTCTGTAAAAAAAAAAAAAAAAAAAAAAAAAAAAATGTGAAAATTGTCCACAAATTGATGACAAATTATTCACAAACTGTTGTCAAAATTGTCCACAAATGGATGACAAATTATTTACAAATTGTCGACAAAATAAACCACAAAATGATGACAAATAGGATCAACCCTACCGACCTTTTTTCAAGAAAAATTGTCACAAAATTTCGTCGTCAATTCACCATAATTTGTCAACATATTGTCTTCTTTTTGTGACATTTACCTGTAAAAAAAATTTTAAAAATCTACCAAAACTTTAAAGAGTTTAAAATTTTGGTAGATTTTCTAACTTCTTACCGAAATCACCACTCATCTACAAATTTTGGTAGATTTTTATCCGTATAAACATGCATTTACACACGAATGTTGAACACTTAAATTTTGTATGCATTTTTTGACATTTTGCAATGACATATGTAGAAGTTTTCTGAATATATTATTTCGAAACATATATTAATGACGTTGCGTTTAGTGGTATTAACCAGTGGATCTGAAATTCATAGATCCATGGACACTGAACGGTGCGGGAGATAGTCGGTTAATGTACCGCGGCTAATGAAAATGGATCTGAAAAACTTCTTAATACATTTCATGAAACGAGCAATTCGTAAAACAAAATATACCAACAAGCTCTCCTATGCCAACAATGCGCAGATCAATTAGGGGTATTGATGTGGGAGCCCCAAGTATAATCGAAATAAAATCAGCAATTCTTCTTTTAAAAAACAACAAATCAGCAGGATTAGAAGAAATACCCGCCGAATTCCTAAAAGCTGATCCAGATACATCAGCCGGTATTTTGTTACCTTTGTTCCAGGCTATATGTAATAAGAAAAATATCCAAGCGAATAGAAGGAAGGAGTTATTGTCAAAATACCACAGAAAGCTCATTTGCGATAACTTTCAAGGTATCACTCTACTCTCAGTTTTCTCGAAATTAATGGCTAGAATAATACTCGAAAGGATTACAGGCAGAATAGAAGCTACACTCAAAAGACACCAAGCAGGTTTTCGCAGTGGCCATTCGTGTGTGGATCACATCAACACATTACGAATAATTCTTGAACAATCCACTAAATTTAAAGCACCGATAAATCTTTTGTTTGTAGACTTTGGGAAAGCCTTTGATAGAGTAAACCGCGAGTAGATTTTGGAATCGCCTAGTAGGAGAGGCATTGCAGAAAAAATTATAGCTATATTTAAAGAATCCTACAAAGATGCAAGATGTCGCGTTTTACATCGAGGACAGCTAACAAATTGCTTCGAGCTGTGTTTTTAGTAGTAATGGATAACATAATGACTACTACTGTGGGTGTAAACGAGAGCAAAGGTATCCAGTGTTGTCCTTTCGAATGTATCAACCACTTAGATTACACCAACGATATGTGTTTATTGTCACATACGAATGGAGGTTTGAACGATATGTGCCAAAAGCTGTGTAACACTGGAAACAGTGCGAGCCTAAAAGTCAATTCAGCTAAAACTAAAATCATGCGCACAACTCACACATCCCAACATCCGATCCTCCATGAAGAAACGCGAATCGAAGAGATGAGTACGTTCAATCATCTGGGCAGCATTGTGTCATCCGATGGAGGTGCCGATTTGGTTATTGAGGCCCACATCAGTAAAGGCCGTACTGCTTTCAGGATACTTTCAAAAATATGGCAGGCAAGCAACATATCTCTGCGCACAAAAATGAGAATATTCAACGCAAGTGTTAAATCTGTTCTCTTGTACGCTTGCGAAACATGGAAAGTTTCAGTATACACCATCAGGAAACTTCAAGCGTACATCAATAGATGTCTTCTGTGCATCCTAAACATTCGTTGGCCAAACTATTTGCAACAGAACGCTGTGGAGCCGATGGAAAGAATTTATTTCCGCCCTATGCCCCACAGATGGGGCTGCAGGACATTGATGGTGATAATGATTATTTTTTGAAAATGATAATAAATATTATTTCATTAAAATTTAATTTATTTTTAAAAGTACTTATTTTATTTTGCGGGGATGGCGCTAGAATTGCAGTAAATTTTTGTACATTAATCCAACATGGATCCCAGATCAGTCGATTAATGCTACTGAACTCGCCCATTGAAAATATAATTTCTGGACAATAATGTTTTTGACTTCAATTTAAATTGAATTTCAAATATGAAAATAACATAGACTATCAGCGGTTTCTTTACTGAGTATGATTACACTTCTTTTGATAGCACCTAATAAAGAAACAAATTAATAAGTAAACACTTAATACCAATCATCAAGTTGGGTTTAGGAATCAACATGCAACAACAGAATAAGTGATTTTGAATATAAAAAGCGTAAAAAATAATTTTGAATATAAAAAATATATGCCTATCGCAACATTCACTTTGTTTTTTCACTTCAAAAAAAATTTCACTTAATTTTTCACTCGTCTCAGGAATAAATCGGTATCGCAAGTTTCACTTATTATACAAGAAACAATATTGAGTAACATTGTGTAGTTGTCTCTTTTTTTCTTATGTTAATGATAAGAAATTATGTTAATATAAATTTGCTAACTCTTTTATTCCGTATGTTAAATATAAATATTGCTAGTTTTTAACATTATTGAGTAAAGTTCTCATATTTACCATAAGAAAGAGTGTTAAAAGAACTCTTTTGCTCTAGTAAAAATATAAAAGTGAAAAAAATCATCCGGGTGAATTCTATCCGGCTCATTTTTTGAAGTGAATAACATACAAAAGTTGAAATTTGCAAGAAAATCTTTTGGGTGTTGTTGGGTGTTTTAAACAAAGTGGAAAAAGATAGTTAAAGAATATATTAAAATTATTAATATTATATAATGTAATAGTAAATTTAACTATTATTAACAAGAGCTTAGTAGCTTAATAGTGTTAATAGAAAAATTACATAAATAGAAACAGTTGAAATTTTATTTTACCTACATATGTATGTATGTCAACATTAATTTTTCAATTTAAACTCACTTTTTGAGTTGGAAAGTGAATGCTGCGGTACCGAAATTGTCATCCGGACGAAAAAAGAGTGAATTGAATGAAAAAGTGAAGGTTGCGATAGGCACAATATTGTTCAGCGGCAATCGTAGACATTAATCAAGCATTCGATAAAGTCTGGTATGACTTACTGAGCTGAAAGAAAATACCGCACCAATATTATCATTTAGTAAAAGCATATCAAAGTAATAGGAATTTCATGGTAACAATGAATATCTTCAATTAATATGAACATCTTCGCCGGTGTACCACAGGGGAGCCTATTAGAACCTGGGGTGTATATACTTAACGTTTCAAAGGCTTTTTTTTGAAGCGTTTTACCAGCGTAACCAAATTTAAATGGCAGCACGAAGGTTAAAACGCTAAAAAATTTAGCAAACGAAACTGAAAAGTGAAACAAAAACCGTCTTACCATTTGAAAACATTTTTTTCTTTGTAATTTATTTATGTTTGTATGTGCTACTCATTTTCAAAATTTCCAAAGAAGCATTAAGGAGTTTATTTATTGAAATGAACTCTCACAATCCAATACATTTTCAAAAATTGTATACATTGTCAAAATAATTTATTATCCGAATATCTATTTCAATTTTTTGTTAAAATTTTTAAAATATTATGATAGATTGTAAATAAACCTAGAAGTAATAAAAAAAAATATCAAATCGATCCATCCACTGGTAACTAATGTAAAAGATTTGTTTGGTTAATCTTACAAAACAAAATTTTGAAAATAATTTACAAAATTTTTTAAAAATAATTTATACAAATAACAGTTTTCTTTTATATAAATATCAGTTATTTTATTGAGCTTATGTAAATTAATAATTTTAAACATTAAAATTTGAGCAATGTTTGAATAAAAATTCAACTAGAAAAATGTAGTGGACTTTGAAAGTCAACAATCGTCGAAGAAAAGTCAACTCGATAGATTCCCGCGATATCGACAATTGACTTTAATCATAAATCAAAATTGATTCTCGCAATACCGAATAAAAATTCACAAAACAAATAAAACTGATTAAAATAACATAATTACAGTACGTATGAAGTAGGTCCTTGAATTATATATGAATTACATAGAAAAAATTTATTGGAAATTCTCTTTATTGATTTTTTTTCGTGTATAAATACAAAACAATAAATAACGGTTTTTAAAGTAGTAAAACTCTTAAATACAAAATTTATTGAGATAAATTTGAGTTTATTGAGATCAATTTTTTCATTGTTTCGAACTATAAAGATATCTATTTAAAATTTTGGATTATCACTTCATAATATATGTATAAATAATTAACTTTTTTTTATCATTGTTATTTATTTTATATAAGAAAAATTACATTCAAATTAAAATCGGATCCCATTTCATTAATTAATTTATTTAATTCTTATACTAATAATTTATTTAATTCATACTTGATAGTAATTGTTCTAGCGTGCTTTAAATTTTCCTATTTTTTAGTTTTTCTTTTATTAATTTATGATTAATATGAATATGTACATGCATTTTCATTATATATGAATAAATAATTATGTATTTATGTATATAAATTCTCATTTCTAATTGGCATTTAAATATAGGTTATCTATAATTTAATAACTAATGAACTGAAATGTTGTCCAATTCCATTTAAATTATAGCCCTGAACTAAAAAAAAGCTATTAGGCTGTAACTATTATAGCAATCATTATACATACATATAATTAATTATGGTTAATTAAAAATATAAAAAAGATAATTAATTAAAATTAAACGTGATTTGATTAGAATCAATAAACTTAATTAAATATTTAAATAAAAGTTTACATAACAAAAAAAAAATCAACCCGATAATTATTAATGTAAATTTAGAATTAATATAAATATAATATTTTATTTCTATAATGTTAATTCTAATAAAATTGCTAATTGGTTTCAAGAAGACTTAAAATATTGTTTATTACTTTACTTTAAAATATCTTTAATTTAGTAAAATTTTTATTTTTGTTTTCAATAATTATTAAAAATTTTCTACCATGGAATATGAATTATTTAATAAAAAAAACAAAATGTTTTTATTTAAATAACCATTAAATTAATTTAGATAAAAATAAGAGTTAACAAAACGAAAATAATCAAACATATTATTTGTAAATTATTTATTTAATGTATATTTAAAAAAATCTAATAAAAAATAAAAATGCAAGAACCAAGAAATAAAATCTCCGAGATTCTCAAAAACTTTTAAATTTATAATAATAATGTTTCAGAAAAATTTTTTAAATTTTAATTTTGTAAAAATACAAACAAAACAAGAAAAATACAAACAAAAAATAAAATATTATTTTGCTTTCTTATTTACTATTTTGAAACGATAAGTTTTATAAGTGATATTATCAAATAATCTGTAATTTATACCTAACATATAAAAAATATACTTGTATATTAAAAAACAAATAAAATTAATTAGTTATAAATCTAATTCAAATTATAATAATTAGATTTTATTTTTAAACTAAATATAAGTATATGTTTTTTAATATAAAAACAAGGAAAAAATAAAAATTGGAAAAAAAATTATTTTGTTTTAATAATTATTACTAGGCTGGGTAAATCTTGTAAATCATTTCACCCACTTTTTCCGAACCGATTTTGATCAAATGCACACAAATCCAATTTGGAGCGTAATATCAAAATCGACTCCGGAAATCTGGACAACCAAATTAAATTTGTAATTTTTAAAACCTTAAGTTTTTTGATATAAATTGTTCAGATTCAAGTGCTAAAATTTCATTAGATTCTTTTAAAAATAAATTTTCGCAGGTTTTACAAGAATATTTTTTTAGCAACTTAAAAATAATATAGTCACAAACGTATCTCTCAGAATTACATAAAATATTGATAAACAATAAATTATTGTTATTTGAGGATTTATCATTACTGCTATTTTCACTTTCTTCATTTATTATTATAGCAGTTACTCTTTTCTCAATTTCATATAAAGGAAACTCCGTCGTTAAATGACCTGGCCCTCCTGGTAGGGGGTTTGTGTGTAGTTTTATCTGCCCTACCACAATAAAATTAATGCAGTAATCAAAAATGTAATGGACAAAACAAAATATTCTATTACCCCAGGTGGCAGACCAGTTGCACTGGAAAATCCACCCTTTTCGGAGGTCGGTCCCACGGATTCTGGGGGGGACCAACTATTACATACAAAAGGAAATTTCAACAGGAGTTCGTTAACATCAAGAACTCCCCCTAAATCAATAAACAAAGAGAGTAAAACAACAAGAACTCCTTTGAAAAACGTGCCAGTAGAAAAGCAAACAAGAGTCGAAAGCGTTGGCGATAACAAGATCCATCTAGACTCTGTAGGTGTAAATTTCTACAACGAATGGAAAAAAGAAGTAAAGGCACGGAAAGAAATGGAACAGATAGTGATCAGTCCACAGGATCACATTAAAGAACTAGAAAAAAAGGTTACCTTATTAGATAGAGGTAATTCACCAGCGCCAAGTAATTGCAACATCTTCAATTACTTCACGGATGAAGAAGAACTCACGAGAGAAACGGATTGGATTCTTAAAAAAACAAAAAGACCATCCAAAAAAAGGAAAGCAGAGGGTAGCCCCGAAACTGCCCAACAGAAAAAAGAATCACCAAAAACAAAACAAGCAGCACTTGGAAACAATACTGCGGATAAAAAAGCTAAAAAAGAGGAACATAAACCACCACCTATTATGGTTCATGGGTTAGGTACCTTTGGTGAGCTAAATAATTTAATAAAGCAAACCACTAAAAATGAATGCAAGTACACATCTTACAATAATAACGTCTGGAAGATCAATGTTACTGATAGTGACACATACAGATGTATAACAAACGATTTAACATCGAAGAAAGTTCAGTGGCACTCCTATGAGGACAAATCTAGCAGACCAACAAAAGTTATGGCCAGGGGATTACATCCTTCATGCGATGAAAATGAAATAGTTCAAGACCTGAGAGATAACGGTTTCCAGATACTAGAAGCCAAAAACATAATTATTAAAGATAAAATCGAAAAGAACGATGGTAGCTTTATCACTCAAAGAAGAGGATTACCATTGTTTATATTAACATTCGATAATAGAGAAAATATAGAAAAAATTTTTTCTATTAAAACAATAATGAAAATAGTCGTTAAAATTGAACCACTAAGAAAAAACAAAAAGTTAATCCCACAGTGCAAGAGATGCCAAGCTTTTGGGCATACACAAAGTTTTTGTAATAGAGACTGTGCTTGCGTTAAGTGTGGCGGTAAGCATTTCACAAAAAACTGCATTTTAAAGTTGGGAGAAAAAGCCAAATGTATTAATTGTCGTGGTGATCATCCGGCAAACTACAGAGGATGCCCAATTGCAAAAGAACAGCAAGCCAGAAGAAACAAACAAGCAAAACTACCCCAAATTCAAAAGATTAATACTTTTAAAAATGAAAAATTTGTTGACACGAATAGAAAACCTACAGTAATAAATGCTGTACGTAATGTAAATGCTAAATCATATGCCCAAATTGTGAAAAACTCCCGTAAGGAAGATGATTACTCAGTCAAGGATATATTAAGTCTTATCCAACAGAGACTAACAAACCAAGACGAATTTATTAAAACATTATCTGACGAGATTACAACGATAAAAAACCATAGCAGAAAACCACCGCAGTCACATAAAAAATAAGCCACACCCTTAGAGTTGCTACATGGAACGCAAATGGACTCTTCCAACACATTTTAGAACTCGAAATTTTTCTGAAGGATCAAAACATAGATATATGTCTAATTTCTGAAACACACTTCACAAAGAAATTCAGTATTAAAATTCCTAATTACGTTTGTTATCATACTTCCCATCCAGATGACAAAGCAAGAGGAGGAACAGCAATACTGATAAAAGGCAACATTCAACACCATGAGGAGCAGAAAATAGAAAATGCAATGATGCAAGTTACAACAATTAACATTAAGGTCAAAAATAAGGACTTCAAAATCTCGGCTATCTATTGCCCACCAAGACACTCACCTACTAGAGTCGACTTCATAAATCTCTTTAAAATACTTGGAAACAATTTTATCATCGGAGGAGATTTCAACGCGAAACATACCCACTGGGGTTCAAGATTAACCACAACAAAAGGGAGAGAGCTATATCAAGCTGGAAGAAATCATAAGTGTGAATTTATTTCTTCCGGTGCCCCAACCTATTGGCCCACTGACCCAGCGAAAATACCTGATTTGATTGATTTCTTTATAACAAAGGGAATAAATAGAAACCACACATATGCCGTGAGCAATGATAACCTATCGTCTGACCATACTCCAGTGATCATGGTTCTAAGTGAAAAAGTTGAACACAAAAATTGCCTCCCAAGACTTACAAACAAGAAAACTGATTGGGATATGTTTAGAGAAAAACTTGAGCAATTCATTACTCTAGGATCCGTGGAATCAAGGAACCAAATTGATGCAGAAGTCGAGCAATTCATTGTAGACGTGCAGCAAGCAGCAAAGGAGAGCACGCCATGTTTTGACTCGAAACATCACTCGAGAGTGAGCTATCCTCCAGAAATAAGAGCACTGGTTATGGAGAAGAGAAGGGCACGACGAAAATGGCAATCAACGAGGTACCCAGGTGATAAAATTATATTCAATCGCTTAAATAATCAACTAAAACAGCAAATCAGAAATATAAAAAATAACTCATTTAATAAATTCTTAAACAATTTATCAGCCGATGCTTATACTGACTACTCGCTTTGGAAAGCAGCTAAACGAATAAATAGACCACAGGTGCAAGATCCACCTTTGAAAACACAGGCTGGTAGCTGGGTCGGTAACCCAAAAGAAAAAGCTAAGATTTTTGCTGACCACTTGGCAGAGGTCTTCACAGCACCAACACAAAATCTTGCAAATGAAAATATAACTCTCGAAGTTAAAATAGATGAAGCAGAAATTTCGCATGTCACTCTAAGAGAAATTAAACAAATATGCAGACACAACCTGAGTGTCAAAAAAGCACCAGGTTACGATCTCATCAATGGCCAAATCATGCGGGAACTACCAGATCTAGCTTTGTTAAAGCTACAACATATATTTAATGCATGTTTTAAGTTCACATATGTTCCGAGACAATGGAAAATTGCAGAAGTAATTGTAATACCGAAGCAAGGAAAACCGCCTTCAGAGGTAACATCATATCGACCAATATCGTTGTTACCTATTATATCAAAAATATTTGAGAAACTGCTCCTCAAAAGACTTGCCCCGATTATTGAAGAAAGAGATCTGATCCCGAACCATCAATTTGGATTCAGAAACAAACATTCTACAATTGATCAAGTGCATCGGATCACAAATATAGTGGAAAAAGCGTTCGAAGAAAAAAAAGTCTGCTCAGCAATCTTCTTAGATGTTGCTCAGGCTTTCGACAAAGTGTGGCACCGAGGCCTTGAATTTAAACTACATCGTGATTTACCAAGACAATTCTATGAAATATTAAAATCATATATGAACAATAGATGCTTTCGTGTACGTTATGCCAAAGAATATTCAGAAGTAAAAGAAATATCTGCTGGAGTCCCACAGGGAAGTGTTCTTGGTCCAATACTTTACCTGCTATATACAAGAGATATCCCACAAATTGACAACATTTTTATGGCTACCTTTGCAGACGACACTGCGATTCTTGCAGTTGACGTATCTGTCGAAAACTCCACAGCAAAACTTCAAAATGCAATGAATAAAATAAGATTATGGACCCAACGTTGGCGCATTAAACTTAATGAAAGCAAATCAACTCATATAAATTTTACATACAAAAACATTGCAACCATTCCTATCTCAATCAATAACAAAATAGTACCATATGCCAATACAGCAAAGTATCTGGGAATGACACTCGATGCTAAGCTAAGATGGAAGGAACATATAAGAAAGAAAAAAGAAGAGCTAAACATTAGACTCAAAAAATTTTACTGGTTACTTGGGCGTGGTTCTGAGTTATCAGTACAGAACAAAATATTAATATATAAGCAGATATTAAAACCTGTGTGGACGTACGGTATCCAATTATGGGGCTGTGAAAAGAAAACCAACATTGAAATGTTGCAAAAATTTCAAAATAAAGTGCTCCGTGGTATAGTAAATGCACCATCGTACATACGTAACAAAGATCTCCACCGTGACTTGCACATTGAAACAGTCACGGAAGAGATCAAGAAACATGCAGTCAAACACGAGCAGAGACTGCAAACTCATGTGAACTCGGAAATGGCAGCAGTTCTTCATATCGACAGCAGTATCCGTCGACTCAAGAGAACGAAACCCCACGAGCTGGTCACGACCTAAAATGGAAAATTCCACGATAATAGTTTCCTTTACGGAAATTTTTATTTCAATAATTTTCCTTTGCGAAAAAATCTAAAAAATCTTCCCACGCGGAGCTATTGCTGTGACTATCTCCTTCACGGGAAATATCATAGTGATAAAGTTCCTACACGGTAATTATTATGATGTTAGCGATCCTCCACGGAAACTATCACTATAATAATTTCCTAAAGACGCGACCGAAAATTTACGAAAAAAAAAGTCATTAGTCGATCTTACGTAGATTGGTTATAACGTAAAAAGATAGGTGGGCTTTAGTGGGTTCGATTCCTACACTATCAAGATGTACACGCGGCTGGAGCTCTTGATGTCCTTCGAGGATTACCTCCTATCTTTCGCAAAAAAAAAAAAAAAAAAATAAAAAGGATCACTTGAATCCAAATTTAAATCGCCTTGTTCAGAAATAATATTTTGAAAATCTTTACATAAGAAGTCTGAGTCAACTGCTTCACAATTAGAGTTTGAAAACTCACTATTAATGAGTTTAACTGAAATTATTTTGGCTAAAACTTTATTTAATTCCATCACTGATGGATTAATGTTACAACCATTTCTGTAACGAATTGAAGCAAATAAGTAAAAAGCAATCAGAATTACTATAATTAGCAAAAATATCTTTGCTTAGTTAAATTATTACATTTAAACTTTGCACCATTCCACTGATGCCATATATTTTTTGTGGCGTAACTGGAATTATGCTTTTGAAGTATTCTACAATCTCAACTAAATATTCGGAGATATTGTTATTTGCTTGTAGAGCTGAACGATAAGGATTTTTATCGTAAAGTACTCTGCTATTTAGACAACCAAACAACCAATCTATTTTAGAAATAAATTCAGCAGTGGATAAAGCACAACTCCTTCTTGTTACAAATTTTGTAATTTCAACCAAGGTTTTCATCGCGGCAGCAACAAATTTACTGAATACCTGAGAAGCTAAGCGCACGTTCAATTCGAATGTATTCGGAAAAACATATATCATCGAAAGTCTTGGACACATTTTTTTTGTATTACTACATTCGAAGAGGTATAAGACCGAATTATTATAAAGGAAACCTCACCGTCTTTGGTTTGAAGACCATATCTTAGGAGAGTATTTCGTAGAGACTTCACCAAATGTATTGGATCAAAAATTGTGAATATTTTTTTTCAGATCCATTGAAATTATAAAAAAATAAGGCTGGTTATTGTTAACTCCTAATAAACTAAAGCATTTCCTATTATTAGTGCCTTGATCACATATTACCGCGCGAATATTCAGATCTAAGCTAAAAGCAGCTTTTAAATTTAAATATAATATTTCTTGAAGATCTGTCCCACAAATACTTTTATCTGTCGTATAATAACTAAATACGTTTTTCCAATTTGATACTATTCCCCTTTGTAAAAACACACCTACATATTTAGCATGGGCTCCAGTTCTTTTGAAACCATAATCTAAGAAACCTGCAATCTCATCTAATACGCTGTTATAATTTAAATCTTTTTGAATGGCAATTTCACCAAATATCAGAACAGCTCCTTTGGAGATTTGGTCCATTTTATTGAAAATATTGCGTAATTCTTCGATATTTTTTTCGTGAAAACCTACATCTAAATATTTTATAGGAGACCATCGATTTAGAGAAATATAATGTAATGCAAAAAATTGTATCCCTTTTTTTTAAATTCATTTTAAGCAAAGTTTTTGAATTAATTTCTAATTTGGATTGATCAATTAAATTAGTAACAGATATAAGTTTTAATTTTTCCATCAATTTTTCATTTTCATACATTAGTTTTTGATTTTTTCGTTTATATATGAATGTTTTGATATGAATGAAGCCGATTTTAAATATTTATTATTAATTTGAATTTTAGTTAACTTTTTTTCCAAATTTGTACATTTTTTTTGTGGTACGATTCATTTTCTTTTTTGAAATTTTAGGCAATTGTTGCAAAAACTGGTTTCCGGTAAAATATTTGGAGATACTGTGCGAGCTATATCAATGGGATCTGTTAAATATTTTGAATTACATCTTGAATAAGTTATAACGAGAAGTTTAAGAATTAGATCTGGAGAAGGTGGATTTTCAAGCTCGCTTCACTCTTCAAACGCTAATACGTTTTTTTTAATACGCTGAAGCTTATTTTTGAAACGCAATAGGTTCTGATTCGTCTGAGAAAGTGAAAATATTGGAGTCTTTTGTTAGTTGCGTAGTTTTATTATTATCTGAAAACAAAGTTGGCATAGAATTTCTTTTAAGTTTTTTTTTTAAAAACATTTTTTATCGAAATGATCATCACAGATGATATATTTTTATCCGTTTTAAGATTTGAAATTTTGCAGTTTTGAATCCACATATTAAATAAAAATTTTTCACGCGAAAATTTAAAAAACCGACCTTCATAGTTTCTCCTGTTGTTATCACAAACAGCACATTTTCGACCTGATTTACGATTATCGTTCATAAGTTTTAGCATATTAATAAATCTTATAATATACCTGGTAGTATGTAAGTATGTATAGACGCCAGACGGATCTTATCAATAGAAAAGTTTTTTATACAAAATTATCCAATAGTTTTTTTTAAAAATAAATTTTTGAACTTACCTGTTCAAAATCACGAAGGTTTTTTTAAATATTTAAAAATATTTAGAACTACAATTTGTATATGTAATAAATGTACCAATAATATAAATGTACATAAGTACCAAAATAAAAACATCTATCACATATCAAGCTCAAATCGGAACAGAATTAATTTTAGGTATGCTTTGCAATAAAACAGCTCATATCTCATATGAAAATCACATCATTTATATATCTACATATATGTATGTATACAAATAATGAATAAAATTGTTCCCGCGTTTAAGAATTTAAAATTTTATATTATAAGGTAAAAAAAGAATATATTATAAATACAATAGATACATAACTATACATTTGAAGAAAAAAATTGGTATAAATAATATATACATACATAATATAATTGCATTTATAATCTTTTCATATGAGAGAATTACAATTGTGTTAAAAATCATATCCATTTTTAAAAACCATATGGAAAATATATACATAAGCTAGGGGCCCCTTGTTTTGTAATTATAATTTAAGTTGAAGCCAAATTTAAAGTTTTTACCAGAACATAATAATAACATTATACAGTATAAAAATAATAAGGTGTTGAATGACACAAAATGGCTCTATTTTACTTAAAAGTTTGAATATTATAAAACTAAATAGAAATTTGTTTAACCCGTATGCGCATTTCGGCCATATATACAACTTATTTACATATTAAGAGTTCATTAAGAAGAAGCGAGATAAAATTTGAAGGTGCTTACTGCGCATGTCCTTAAATGCATGGCTATTATAATTATAGATACTCTATTTTTGTTTTTGTTGTTTTTATATTTTTTTTATTTTAGATGAACTTGTTTTTTTGTTTTTATTTGACGTATTATTTAAGTAGGTTTATTGCAAGCAACGAATTTCTAAACAATAAGAAGTCAAACTCGGATATATATTTTTGCTAACACACCCACACATTTAAAAAACAAATTAATAGAAATAGATGGTAATAAGAATTGTATGTTCACGAATGAAGTGAAATATAGGAAACAAAAAGGTGTAGCGAAATTAATAAGATAAAATTCAAATAGAATGTGTGTACATAATAATTTTTTCGTATTAAAATGAAACTATTTATTGTGGTATCTATTAAAAGTTAAATTTTAACATAAAAAAAATTTACTTTTTGTTGTCTGTGGGAATTTACTTTTTGCTGTCTTTGTTTAAAATTTCAATATAAAATCTTTAATTATTGTCCGAACTTTTTTTCTCACTATGTACTTAATATAAAAATTTCATAAGCGTTTTCAAATCTTTTGTCAGCCCAATAAAAATTGGTATATAAAAATTTAGGCAAGCATATGCTGTGTTCTCTTTCTTTCTCATTTATACGGCAATGCTAAAGTAGGTATAGTATGATAGTTTTTACTTGTTTCAACTAATCAGGAAATATTTTGTTGTGGGTTATGTAAAAAATTGCTTTAGGCTTACGTAAATGAAAGAGTTTCCCTTCTAATATGAGTTGAGTTCATTAAGGAGAAGCGAGATAAAATGAAAAGGTGTCTATTGCGCAGGTCCTTAAATGCTTGTCAATTATAATTATTGATATTATATATTATATGTTTTTATATAATGATAAAAATATTTACGTTGGCATATAATTTTTTATCCTAAAACTAGCTTATCGGTAATTATTTATTTGTAACAATCTTTACCGTTTGGGGGTCCAATCTTCAAACAAAATTTAATGAAAAAGTTGTCATCAATTTTTGTATGGTGATGATTTATCTGTATATTATTAATTTGTGGTCATATGTACCAAGATATTTTGCAGAACTTTTATATGGTATAACGACATTATTGTTTATTGTGACTAGAATTGTTGCTTCGTTTATATTATTATACCAACCGCTAATACCGCAGTATCATCTACAAAAGTTGGCATCATTGCATCTTCTAGCTCTAGAATATCACTGGTATAATAAAGTAAATACAATGGGATCCAGATACCTATTCTACTCCTGCATGTATATTTTTTCGCATAGAATAATTTTCCCCTTGCTTAATATGGAATAACCTTTTTGATAAGTACGATTCAATTATCTTGTAAACAAGTTCCTCGTGCCATACTTTTCCAAAAGATTGTGAAACATCAATGAACACTGAAGCGGAGATACATTCTTTCTTCTAGTGTCTTTTCGATGACATCGTTATTCGATTATTCAACAGTTGAGTGTGGTTTTATAAACCCAAAATGGGGATTTGGGATGATATTTCTATCATTGGTAGTAATCTTTTAAAGAGTAATTTCTCAAATAACTTGGCGTCATTCGGGGACTTTCCTGGTTACTGATCAATAAAATTTCTGCCACTTTCCAAGTACTTGGAACATACATTAGATTGAGCGCTCCATTCATTATTTTCGTTAGAACTGACAAAAAATTTAGCGGTAGTCTTTTTAAGATATAAGCTGTAATTAAATCAAATCCTGGAGCCCTATTTGATTTTAAACTCTTGATTTCCTTTATTAATTCTCTTCATCCGATAATGGTTTTTCGGCTATCTGCTTAAATAACTTGTACTTGATGTATATCTATATATCAGGTTCTATGCTGTTTCTATGTTCTATTTTTTCAATAATTGTACAATATAATACCAAAGACAGTTTATATTTAAAAATACACAAAAGTAGTTTTGATCGTATAAAGATCAGAGTTGAGATGGGTTATTTTTACGATCTTACCATTTCATTTAAAACATAAACAAGCCCATACCATTAAAGAAATAAAAATTAAAAAAAGAAAAAAAATAACACATGTATATAAAATATATTATATAACAAGCCAATGCCATTATCAAAATATAGTATACCTGTCTACATTTATACAAAGCAAAGAATATCTTTTACAATAAGAAGTCAAACTAGAGCGATATGTATTTAAATTTAGTTTTTTGTTTGTAGTAAAATTCTTAAATTAAAAAGAAAGAAAAACGCATAATTCCTTTTATTTTACTAAAATCTTTATTTGTCTATTTTACAAATATCGATATTTCGGCAATAATATGTTGCCTTCTTCAGTGTATTGGCGTAATTAAATTTGATTAAGAGCTATTAGTTATAAAAAACCATTTTTTGTTTTTTTTTTTTTTTATGTGCAATAAAAATTACAAAATTAAATTAAATTACTTAATTCTACCTGATAAATTTAAATTTAAAATGCCAAGTGTACCGATTACCGTGATAATTATTTAGAAGGGTACCTGTTGGTTGTTTTATGATTTCCAGACTTTCGCAAACATCTAGCTTTCTGGTGTCGTTGATTTCTTTGATTACCTCTAGGTCATCTATGTTGATGTCATGTTCCTCGATTGCGATGTGTTCTGCTACAGTTGATTTGAAATTGGATATTTTACCTGCCTTCTTAGCAATTTTTGCTTCGTTTAGATGTTCTTGAAATCTTACTATTGCTAATCTCTTTGTCTGTCCAATATATATTTTCTCACATTTGTTGCATGATATTTTGTAGATTCCGCTTTTCTCTGTCTTTATTTTTTTATCTTTCGCAGAGCCTAATAATGTTTTCAATTGATGCCGCTTACTAGTACTTATGACGTCTATGTTGTGTTTTTTTAATTTTTTCCCTAATGACTTCGTTATTTCATCATCATATGTGATGGAAATTCTTTTGGTGTCTTCTTTTATCCGTTCCTGTTGGAACAATGTGGTCATATCATCCCTTTTTATATACCTCCTTTTCTTGCTGATAATTCTTGTAATTGTTGTGCTCGAGTATCTATTTTTTGTAGCTGTGTCGATAATATAATTTTTTTCCTCATTATATTTATCTTTTTCCATTGGAACTTTCACTAGTCTATGGATCATTGAATGAAATAGAGCCATCTTTTGTTCTATTTTGAATGAATGAAATGGAGCCATCTTTTCCATGGAATTCATTAAAAGAGTACAAAGTTTCAAAAACTTCAAAGAAACAGATGTATTAGTCTCATTCGACGCCAAAGCCTTATTCCCCAGTATTTCAGTTGATGAGGCACTTATCGACTTAGAAATTTGGCTATCTAAACAAGAATCAAGTCAACAATGGAGTCAAAAAGTTGTATATGAAAATTTATTTTCGCTGAAATTGAGTGAAATTACTAAAAATGTAAACTTAGTTTTTGATTTTCATGAACAAAAAAAATGTCAAATAGCAGCCAGTGTTCGATTTGTCGAACAGCACAGTCCCAGAATCTGGTAGCCTTAATCTGACAACGGATTTGAATTTTTTTGGGCATCGATTATCCTAAAACCAGTGGATTAATTAATAATTAAGATATTTTTTTTTCTGGCCGAAAATGGGTTAACAACAGTATTCTTATATAAGTTAAAAAAAAAAAAAAAATATAAAATTTGAAAAATTTACAATTAAAAAAAATAAGAAAATAAAACATGTAACTCGTTTTATAACAATGGTTAATAATGGTTGAATGAAATGCTCGCTTATAAAAATATACTCTATGTAGTACGGTAGTACCTATGGATGTAGTATGTACATATATGTTCTATTAATCATATGGTAATATACAGGTTTATTATTATTTTTTTCACTGTGCAGAATTACTGTTAGCTGTTAGCTAAATTACATTTGATTAATTTCTTTTTTGCATAATAATCTGCATTTTGTTGATAAAGATGCCTTCAAAATGGTGTTAGATAGTTCAACATTCAGTCCCAATGTAAGGTAAAAAATTTTGATATTCTGCCAAGTTTATAACTGGCTGCAACATTAAACCTATTGACTAGTATAATAATAGTATAATAATTTAATGGGGATGGTACAAACAACCATATAATTATAAAGTATTATTACTAGAAAATAGTTTATGTTCTCATTGGATCCCGCGCATAAAAGAGCAAAATTTTAATGAAACCCGGAAATATATTTTTGAAAAATATAAAATTCCGGGAGTCATAGACATTGTGGGTGGAACTCATATTCCAATTTTAAAACCTTCCACTAATGAGCATGTATTTTACAATAGAAAAAGTTTTCATATCATAAATGCCATAGTAAGTGTTTCATTAAACAATGTACTAAATCTTAATGTAATTTTTGTATTTTTGTTCATATTATTTAACTTTATTTTCATTTATTCAAGTTTTGTAATCACTTCTATTAAATATTGGCAATTGATGCTAGCTATGGTGGAGCTACACATAACTCAGCAGTGTGGAATGATAGTGCAGTTCAAGTCTATAAGCAAAGAATTTTGAATAGGAAAATTTCAGGATTTTAGGTAAATATAATATTGAAATAACAGTTATCTTTTATTAATCTGTACGTTTGTTAAGGTGATATTGGAAGCAAAAGAAAATTCGGAAATATACTTTAACGATGTACACGAGTCAAGTAAAACGCATTATAGGTACTTCGAAAGCGAGGTGGAGGGAGAAGAAACGAAGATGTGCTGGCGATTATTGTAAAGTAGTTGGCAGAAGTATATGTATCAAATCTGATAAAGGGCTGTGCATGCGGTGTTTTGAATCTTATCACAAGCAATAATATTGTGTTCCATTATTTAAAAAAATTTGTTTATCAATTTTTGATCTATATTGCTCATTTATAATTTTTCTAACATATTATTTTATTCCAAAATCTAAAATTTGTATTTCACATAATTTTTCTCCTATGCATAGCCCATCGTTGCCATATGGCAACATGCCTCCTGAACAGCAGGGCGGTTCCATAAACCAAAAGAAATACAAAAATTTGTTATTTTACTCAGAACTAACAGTTTTTACTAAATATAACTTTAGAAATAAAAAAATAATAATCTGGGCTAATTCGTGTTAATAAAATTTATTAACTTATCATTAATAATAATAATAATAGGGAATAGTAACAAAAAACATAAAAAAAGTGAAAGAAAACTTCGATTTAATCCTGAACGTGTTGCATCTATTATTAACGTTTGTGCTGCTCTTCACAATATATGTATAAGCTACAACATTCACATTGAGCCATAAGAAATGCAGCTGAAAGAGGAAATGATATTGTTCAACAAGACTTAATACTGGAACAGAATCAACAACGAATTGCTAAGCTTTTGCAAGATTAAAGACAGACAATTTGTAAATTTTTAAAAAATTTTTTTTAAAATCTTATATTTCATAATGGTTGTTTGAAAATAATATGTGTTAAAAAAATATAAAAAACTCTAACTTCCTTATTACTGACAAAATAAAAAAAATATTTAAATTCAAAATTTTTGAAAAATGGACGTACATAGAGCTACGTAATAAATAATGCCTGAAATACATGTGCAGAACTATGCATGCATCGCAGCAAAAATAAATTAGAATACATGGTTTTATATGGAACCAATTACATGTAATTCTGCACGCAGAAAATTTGATGCATGATATCTCTATTTCTAATTTTTGCTGCGCAGCGGCAGACCTACCAACACGACAGATTGTAAAAATTGTCATTTTACTCATACTAATAAAAAAATAATGACAAATGTCATAAAATTTGTTTAATATTTACATATTTATTATTGTTTTTTGTGGTAAATAGGTTACAATCAATTTTGTAAAAATTTATTTTAAATTAAGTAATTGAAGAAAAACTAATTAATTTGAAATGAACGAAAATTTCCCTAGTTCATAGTCTAGATTTTCAGTCTTTTTTGTTGTAATAGGTAAATAAATTTTTAAAATATTTAGATATAACAAAATATTTGTTGTGCATATACTAACATTAATTTATTGATATAATTATATTTTGTTACATTCATGATAGTGATAGATAACAAAATATATGATTAAAATTTTTTAAAAAATTATTAAATTAAAACTTTTATTAAACACTTTTAATAACATTTAACTTTAAAATTTTTCAAAAATTATTTTATTTTGTATTTTATTACTATACAAATAAATTGTATGTGTATCAATGGAGGCAATTATCTACATTATTTCAAAACAAAACAATTTTTGACAGATAAAATATGCACATGGGTCTGGCACGCAGATATGAATGCATATCTGCATGCAGAGATGCATGAAAATTCTGCACATGTATTTCCCACTTAACACTTCATAAATTATTTGATAAAATTAAAAACAAATATGAACAAATTCTCTCTTTTGAAACTTATAAGTTTGAATTTTTTTTGTATTAAAATATTGAAATCTTATTTTATTTGACATTTTGATTTTTGTTTTCCAGCAAATTTAATTGATAACTTTTTAAATTATTCTTTTGAATTCCTATTTCAAGTTGTAGTTGTTGATATATAGATCATATATCTTATCATTAGTTTCTATTTCCTTCTTTAAATCATTATTTAATTTTTTCATTTCAAAGAGCACTTTTTTCATATTTTCATTTCAAAAAGCACTTTTTTCATATTATCATTAAAACTTTTTGTAGATTTCACATAATTTTATATTAATTGGTGTTTTGGAATTTTTGTTTCTCGTTTTTTTGGAAGTGATGTTTGATTTTCTGGAGGCCTGGTTTGGGATGGACTGGGAAACATTTGATCGGTCGCTGACCCAGGTGCGCAACTATACTATTCAAGTGCTTACATTAACTCCGCGTGATGAACCCTGGGAACTGTCTTACATTGCATCCGCTGGTCAGCAGGCCGAAATTGTAAATGCGCAAAAATTCCTCAAGATTTTGAGGTTGGCGTAAGGCTGACTCCCTTACCCGTAAAAATTGCATCGTTTTGAGAGACGCAATTGAAGCTTCGGATACGATCGAAATAATAGGAAACGGACCCGGGAAAAGTTTAAAGAACTCCGATTTAAGAATTTTCAGTTGGAATGTAAGAACACTCATCCAGCTGCATCTAACAAAATTGAAAATATTCTTTCGCAGTATAAAGCAGACATTACTGCGATACAGTAAATCCGATGGAAATGATCTGGCATGTTAAAAAAACGAACATGCGATATATATTACAGCTGCCACGAAAAACATCACATATTTGGATGCGGATTCATAGTGGGAAAACGGCTTAGAGGAAACGTCATTGATTTTACACCTGTTAATGAACGTCTAGCCGTCATCCGTATCAAAGGCAAATTCTTCAAAATCAGCCTAATATGTGTGCACGCACCAACCGACGAAGCGGAGGACTCCCCGAAAGATGAATTCTACGACATCCTGGATAAAACATATGGGTCCTGTTCTGAATACGATGCGAAAATCGTGCTTGGAGACTTCAATGCTAAAATCGGTAAGGAAGGAATTTTCGGCAAAACGGTTGGTAACCATAGTCTTCACCCCATCACCACAGATAATGGATACCGAACAATTGATTTTGCAGCAGCTCGTAATATGGTTATAAGTAGCACAAATTTCCCCCATAAAAATGTCCACAAAGCAACTTTTTGTTGATGGTCATTGCAAAGGCAGCTCGGACGGGAAACTGATGTCTCTTAAAGGCGCATGATGTAGTTCCAATACTTTTTTTTTATCTTAAAATAGTAAAACCACTACAGCATCAAACAGTATAGATATAGAATACAGATATAGATAAACACATATATAAAAGTATTTTATTTGAAAATATATTTATTAACTGCTGTTTATTTATTTTTTTTTAAAATTAGGAAAACCAAAAAATTAAAAACTACTGTTTTTTTATTTTAAAATACAAAAGACTACAATATCAAATATCAATGATAGATATAGGATATATTCATATATCACATAGGTTCATTTATTATTTATCTCTAATATTGCACTAATATTATTATTAACTACTGTTTATCTTTTTTAAATTAAAAAACACTAAAATATTCAAAATAAATTACACTAATATAGGTAGCTATTGTTTTTCATTTACAAATAAAAAAAACCGTTTAAATTATGTTAGATATTTTACGGTACATATAATACCTTATGTAGGTAGATGCACTTATTTTATTACATAAATACACTATTATTATATTATATTTATGTTTTTAGTTAATTATGTTTTTTTAGTTAATATTTTAATATTATAAATCCTAATAATTTTAGAATATAGTTTATAAAGTAATTTCAAATAGCAAAAATTGTTAAAATATAAACAACATCAACACATTTACACATGTGATATATAAGAAAAAACATTCTTATTAAATGATGTTGTTTCGGCATCAAAACAACTCACGATTAGATACCGTTTAGACATCAAGATTTTTGTTGTTTTTGATAATCAGATTTGTTTTTAGTGATATGTTTAGATTTATGGAATAAAAGTCGAGTTTCCTTTCACTAATCATTTGTATTTATTTTGCAAATATCGATATTTCGGAAGCAATTTTAATTATATGCAATTATTAAGGATATTATTAAGGGTTCAAATTATATAATTATATGTAAGAATTAGTGTAAATATTAATTAGTCGCAAAGCACTGATGAAGGAAGTAAGTTGCTTCCGAAATATCGATATTTGCAAAATAAATACAAATGATTAGTGAAAGGAAACTCGACCTTTATTCCATAAATCAAGATTTTGTTTGTAGCATTGAAAGTTTAACTGTCCTGTAAACGGTGTTCCATAAATTTTGACATCCGACTTTGTTTAATGAAAAAAATAGAATATCCTATTCTCATCCATCCATATTTCAATTCTATTATCATCAAACATTTTTGATACAAAAAATGCTGGAAACTAATTTTTTTCTTTAAATTGAAATCGACTCTTGTCATTTGTTAAACTTTTTGTTTAATGTTTGTTGTGTTTGATTATTTTTGTTGTTATGATTGTTATTAATAATAATATTGATAATAACAATTAGTAAATACTAAACTACCTACATTTATAAGATTTTTTCAACTTTTTCTTAATTGTATTTTTGCATGTTTTTTTCATTTTGTTGTTTTTTTTATTTTTTATTTTATTTGATAATTTTTAATTTCTATATTTAAAATAATTGTTTTTATTTCAGCTAAACAAACGTTAAATAAATAAATAAATAAGTAACTTTTATCAAATAAAATCTGATGTGTAAACGCTGCCTTAAATGCTATTGCGTTAACACTTATGTAGTTGATTATATAAATTGAGTAAAGTTTTTTTGATTATTTTTCATAAAAAAATACGTTAAATAACTTACGCCAATCAATGTATTCTAAAAGTGATTTTAAATATATTTTTCAAGTACATATGAATATATTCAATAACTTTGAAATTATTATTCTAAATATTTTTAATCCATGCTATGTTAGCAGTGGAGGAAACAGAAAGAACTCTACGTGCTCATTTGTAAAATCTTATATTTCATAATGGTTGTTTGAAAATAATATGTGTTAAAAAAATATAAAAAACTCTAACTTCCTTATTACTGACAAAATAAAAAAAATATTTAAATTCAAAATTTTTGAAAAATGGACGTACATAGAGCTACGTAATAAATAATGCCTGAAATACATGTGCAGAACTATGCATGCATCGCAGCAAAAATAAATTAGAATACATGGTTTTATATGGAACCAATTACATGTAATTCTGCACGCAGAAAATTTGATGCATGATATCTCTATTTCTAATTTTTGCTGCGCAGCGGCAGACCTACCAACACGACAGATTGTAAAAATTGTCATTTTACTCATACTAATAAAAAAATAATGACAAATGTCATAAAATTTGTTTAATATTTACATATTTATTATTGTTTTTTGTGGTAAATAGGTTACAATCAATTTTGTAAAAATTTATTTTAAATTAAGTAATTGAAGAAAAACTAATTAATTTGAAATGAACGAAAATTTCCCTAGTTCATAGTCTAGATTTTCAGTCTTTTTTGTTGTAATAGGTAAATAAATTTTTAAAATATTTAGATATAACAAAATATTTGTTGTGCATATACTAACATTAATTTATTGATATAATTATATTTTGTTACATTCATGATAGTGATAGATAACAAAATATATGATTAAAATTTTTTAAAAAATTATTAAATTAAAACTTTTATTAAACACTTTTAATAACATTTAACTTTAAAATTTTTCAAAAATTATTTTATTTTGTATTTTATTACTATACAAATAAATTGTATGTGTATCAATGGAGGCAATTATCTACATTATTTCAAAACAAAACAATTTTTGACAGATAAAATATGCACATGGGTCTGGCACGCAGATATGAATGCATATCTGCATGCAGAGATGCATGAAAATTCTGCACATGTATTTCCCACTTAACACTTCATAAATTATTTGATAAAATTAAAAACAAATATGAACAAATTCTCTCTTTTGAAACTTATAAGTTTGAATTTTTTTTGTATTAAAATATTGAAATCTTATTTTATTTGACATTTTGATTTTTGTTTTCCAGCAAATTTAATTGATAACTTTTTAAATTATTCTTTTGAATTCCTATTTCAAGTTGTAGTTGTTGATATATAGATCATATATCTTATCATTAGTTTCTATTTCCTTCTTTAAATCATTATTTAATTTTTTCATTTCAAAGAGCACTTTTTTCATATTTTCATTTCAAAAAGCACTTTTTTCATATTATCATTAAAACTTTTTGTAGATTTCACATAATTTTATATTAATTGGTGTTTTGGAATTTTTGTTTCTCGTTTTTTTGGAAGTGATGTTTGATTTTCTGGAGGCCTGGTTTGGGATGGACTGGGAAACATTTGATCGGTCGCTGACCCAGGTGCGCAACTATACTATTCAAGTGCTTACATTAACTCCGCGTGATGAACCCTGGGAACTGTCTTACATTGCATCCGCTGGTCAGCAGGCCGAAATTGTAAATGCGCAAAAATTCCTCAAGATTTTGAGGTTGGCGTAAGGCTGACTCCCTTACCCGTAAAAATTGCATCGTTTTGAGAGACGCAATTGAAGCTTCGGATACGATCGAAATAATAGGAAACGGACCCGGGAAAAGTTTAAAGAACTCCGATTTAAGAATTTTCAGTTGGAATGTAAGAACACTCATCCAGCTGCATCTAACAAAATTGAAAATATTCTTTCGCAGTATAAAGCAGACATTACTGCGATACAGTAAATCCGATGGAAATGATCTGGCATGTTAAAAAAACGAACATGCGATATATATTACAGCTGCCACGAAAAACATCACATATTTGGATGCGGATTCATAGTGGGAAAACGGCTTAGAGGAAACGTCATTGATTTTACACCTGTTAATGAACGTCTAGCCGTCATCCGTATCAAAGGCAAATTCTTCAAAATCAGCCTAATATGTGTGCACGCACCAACCGACGAAGCGGAGGACTCCCCGAAAGATGAATTCTACGACATCCTGGATAAAACATATGGGTCCTGTTCTGAATACGATGCGAAAATCGTGCTTGGAGACTTCAATGCTAAAATCGGTAAGGAAGGAATTTTCGGCAAAACGGTTGGTAACCATAGTCTTCACCCCATCACCACAGATAATGGATACCGAACAATTGATTTTGCAGCAGCTCGTAATATGGTTATAAGTAGCACAAATTTCCCCCATAAAAATGTCCACAAAGCAACTTTTTGTTGATGGTCATTGCAAAGGCAGCTCGGACGGGAAACTGATGTCTCTTAAAGGCGCATGATGTAGTTCCAATACTTTTTTTTTATCTTAAAATAGTAAAACCACTACAGCATCAAACAGTATAGATATAGAATACAGATATAGATAAACACATATATAAAAGTATTTTATTTGAAAATATATTTATTAACTGCTGTTTATTTATTTTTTTTTAAAATTAGGAAAACCAAAAAATTAAAAACTACTGTTTTTTTATTTTAAAATACAAAAGACTACAATATCAAATATCAATGATAGATATAGGATATATTCATATATCACATAGGTTCATTTATTATTTATCTCTAATATTGCACTAATATTATTATTAACTACTGTTTATCTTTTTTAAATTAAAAAACACTAAAATATTCAAAATAAATTACACTAATATAGGTAGCTATTGTTTTTCATTTACAAATAAAAAAAACCGTTTAAATTATGTTAGATATTTTACGGTACATATAATACCTTATGTAGGTAGATGCACTTATTTTATTACATAAATACACTATTATTATATTATATTTATGTTTTTAGTTAATTATGTTTTTTTAGTTAATATTTTAATATTATAAATCCTAATAATTTTAGAATATAGTTTATAAAGTAATTTCAAATAGCAAAAATTGTTAAAATATAAACAACATCAACACATTTACACATGTGATATATAAGAAAAAACATTCTTATTAAATGATGTTGTTTCGGCATCAAAACAACTCACGATTAGATACCGTTTAGACATCAAGATTTTTGTTGTTTTTGATAATCAGATTTGTTTTTAGTGATATGTTTAGATTTATGGAATAAAAGTCGAGTTTCCTTTCACTAATCATTTGTATTTATTTTGCAAATATCGATATTTCGGAAGCAATTTTAATTATATGCAATTATTAAGGATATTATTAAGGGTTCAAATTATATAATTATATGTAAGAATTAGTGTAAATATTAATTAGTCGCAAAGCACTGATGAAGGAAGTAAGTTGCTTCCGAAATATCGATATTTGCAAAATAAATACAAATGATTAGTGAAAGGAAACTCGACCTTTATTCCATAAATCAAGATTTTGTTTGTAGCATTGAAAGTTTAACTGTCCTGTAAACGGTGTTCCATAAATTTTGACATCCGACTTTGTTTAATGAAAAAAATAGAATATCCTATTCTCATCCATCCATATTTCAATTCTATTATCATCAAACATTTTTGATACAAAAAATGCTGGAAACTAATTTTTTTCTTTAAATTGAAATCGACTCTTGTCATTTGTTAAACTTTTTGTTTAATGTTTGTTGTGTTTGATTATTTTTGTTGTTATGATTGTTATTAATAATAATATTGATAATAACAATTAGTAAATACTAAACTACCTACATTTATAAGATTTTTTCAACTTTTTCTTAATTGTATTTTTGCATGTTTTTTTCATTTTGTTGTTTTTTTTATTTTTTATTTTATTTGATAATTTTTAATTTCTATATTTAAAATAATTGTTTTTATTTCAGCTAAACAAACGTTAAATAAATAAATAAATAAGTAACTTTTATCAAATAAAATCTGATGTGTAAACGCTGCCTTAAATGCTATTGCGTTAACACTTATGTAGTTGATTATATAAATTGAGTAAAGTTTTTTTGATTATTTTTCATAAAAAAATACGTTAAATAACTTACGCCAATCAATGTATTCTAAAAGTGATTTTAAATATATTTTTCAAGTACATATGAATATATTCAATAACTTTGAAATTATTATTCTAAATATTTTTAATCCATGCTATGTTAGCAGTGGAGGAAACAGAAAGAACTCTACGTGCTCATTTGACAATTATTTGATTTTTTTTGTTAATTCTTTTTAACTTCCTGTTTCAATACCTGAAAAAATATATATATTGAAAATACATCAATTATAATCTTTGAAATAAAAAAAAATTATATACTTATAAGACAATAAAAGAAAATAATATGATGTTTAAGAAATAACATATGTTTTTGAAACCAATATTATGTTATGTAGGTACCTGTAAAAAATCAGTCATTCAAAATTTCTTTACTCTCATATCCTAATAAATTTAATACGTTAATTTTTAAAAAATTTCGAACACAAAATTTCAGACGACCATACACATGAAAAATCTCTTCTCCCGTGGGCTATTTAAAATTACATTGCAAAAATTAAGTTGCTTTTTAAATGATTTATATCGCACTCTTTCTTTCTCACAACTTATTACATAAGAAAAAAAATTGTTCTTTGCTTCTTTAACTAATGGGGTTTTTTGTGAGTGGAGTATGTAAATATCTTGATATCTTCCCAGTGCATATCTTCTTATTAATGCTATGATGTATTAAGAAGAAAAACAACAAAAGAAAATAAAAAAAATATATACAGTATAACTGTTAAATCAATTTGAGTAAAAATTTTTTTTTTTTCTCCTATATTAAAGACATTCTTGATGAGGTAAGAAAGAAAGAAAAAAATCTCTTCCAATTTGATTGCAAAAACTGATGACAACTTTTTCATTAAATTTTCTTTGAAGATTGGACCCCCGGACGGTAAAAATTGTTGCGAATTAATAATTACCGATAAGCTAGTTTTAGGATGAAAATATATATGCCTATGTAGATATTTTTATCATTATATAAAAACATATAATATATAATATTTATGTATATAATTTCCATATGGTTTTTAACACTATTGTAATTCTCTCATATAAAAAGATTATAAATGTAATTATATTATGTATGTATATATTATTTATACCAATTTTTTCTTCAAATGTAGTTATGTATCTATTGTTTCTATATATTCTTTATTTACCTTTTAATATAAATTTTTAAATACTTAAACTCGAGAACAATTTTATTCATTATTTATATACATACATATATATGTAAATAATAGATATATAGATGATGTTGTTTTGATAATATGAGATATGAGCTGTTAAGCACACGTAAAATTAATTCTGTTCCGATTTGAGTTTGATATGTGATAGATGTTTTAATTATTTTTGGTACTCACATAAGTATATACATATAAAAATTTCAGTTCTAAATATTTTTAAATATTTTAAAAAGCCTTCGTGATTTTAACAAGTAACATATATACATATATTTTTAAAAAAACTATTGCATAAGCTTTGTATAAAAAGCTTTTCTATTGATAAGACCTGTCTGGCGTCTATACATACTTACATACTACCAGGTATATTATAAGATTTATTAATATGTTAAAACTTATGAACGATAATCGTAAATACTTAGTTACTTACTTGCTGGGCGCTACAGACCTTGAAGGTCCTGGGCCTGGCGCAAAATTGTCCTCCACTGATTTCGGTCACGAGCGGAATCTCTCCAGTTGGTGATTTGAAGTTTTTTCATATCTGCCGATACTTCATCCTCTCCAACGAAGGTGTGGCCTGCCTCGACGACGCGTTCCCTGGGGCTTGGATCCGAAGAGTTTCTTAGCCGGAACATTTGGATCCATACGCTCTACATGCCCTAGCCAATGAAGCCGTCTTATTCTGACTTTTTTAGTTAGGTCCATGTCGTTGAACAGCTGGTATAGTTCGGCATTGTATCTTCTTCTCCAAACCCCTTCGTCAGACACAGGACCATAAATGCAACGAAGAATTTTTCTCTCAAAGATACCAAGTGCGTGTTCGCTTGCTTTTGGTAATGTCCACAATTCAGAACCATATAGCAGCACCGGAAGAATGAGCGTTTTGTATAATTGTGCCTTGGCATTTTTCATAATTGTGCAGAATCATATAGCAGCACCTTGGAAGAATGAGCGTTTTGTATAATTGTGCCTTGGGATAGAAACTTTGAACCCAGTTGTTTGGACAAACCGAAGTAGCAATGGTTTGCAAGGGTAATTCTTCGCCTTACTTCAACATCGATGTTATTGGTGGAGTTGATGTTGGTTCCAAGGTAGATAAACTCCTGAACTACCTCAAAATTATATGAGCCGACAGTGATGTTGTGTCCTATATGGTGTTGTGAGGACATTTTATTTGTCGACAGCATATATTTAGTTTTATTCTCATTTATGAGAAGACCGGCTTTACCTGCTTCCTCTTCAATCTGTGTAAAGGCTTCGATGACTGCTCGTCGTGATGTTCTGATAATATCGACGTCATCAGCGAAACCCAGGAGCTGCACCGATTTGTAAAATATAGTGTCCTGTGTGTTCACACCGGAACGTCGCACGATATGCTCCAACACCAGATTAAAGAAATTACATGACAGCGCATCGCCTTGTCGAAATCCAGAACACGTTCGAAATGAATCAGAAATGTGCCTGCCAATCACCACAGCACACTGGGTGTTTTCCAAGGTCATTTTTGACAAACGGATAAGCTTGGCTGGGAAACCAAATTCCGACATTGATTCGTAAAGCACTGATCGATCTATGCTGTCATAGGCAGATTTAAAATCGATAAAATGTGCGTATCGATTTGAATTTGGAGGGCCTTCTCCAGGATCTGCCTTAATGCGAACACCTGGTCGGTGGTTGATTTGCCAGGACGGAAGCCGCACTGATAGTTTCCTATCACAGTGTTACAATGGGGCTTCAATCGTTCGCACAGAGTATTGGAAAGGATCTTATACGCAACGTTTAATAGGGATATTCCTCTATAGTTGGCGCAGGACATGGAATCGTCCTTTTTGAATATTGGAGATATTAAAACGTTCAGCTGGCAGGTTATCTTGTCCAGCAGCTGTGTTATTCTTTAATTTTCGGATGGCTGCTTCCACATCTGTAGGACTGGGTGTATCTGAATCTTCGGAGTTGACTGGGTTAGGGCGAGGCGTATCTGTGTTTTCTATGTTTGCGCCATTCAGCAGATTCTTAAATTGCTGTTTGCATGTCTCTAATATCCCTTGCGTATCGGTTACCAAATTTCCCGAATCATCCCTCAGCGCGTGTGTACGGGGCTTGAAACCAGCTGCAATCTGCTTAGCTTTTTTATAAAAGCTCCGTACTTCGCCTCTGTCTCGGTTTGATTCTATATCCAAAAGTTGAGACTTTTCGAATAAACGTTTTTTGCGCCTTAAAATTTTCTTCTCGTCTCTTCTTTTTGCTCTATACTCTTCTTGAGCTGCTCTTGTTTTACGTTGCAGCGCTTTCCTGTAGGCCTCATTTTTCTGTACCGTCTTTGCTAAACATTCATCGTCGTACCATGGGTTTCTCACGCGAGGTGTTGCAAAACCCATGGTATGTGTAGCAGCCATCGTGATGATGTTTGCGCATTGTTTCTATTTTTCGTTGACGGAGAGATTATGTTGTAGAGGTGTGGTATTGAGTATATCGCTTACTCGCTCTTTGTATGCTAAAGCTATCTCAGGTGTTTGAAGTCTTCCAATGTTAAACTTCCTATTTTGGCTGGTGCGTCCTTTTTTGACATTGGATATTCGTTTAAACGTTTGCCGGGTCTGTTTCCAATAATTTCGATCGTATCCGAGGCTTCAATTGCGTCTCTCAAAACTATGTAGTTTTTACGGGTAAGGGAGTCAGCCTTACGCCAACCTCAAAATTTTAGGATTTTGGCGCACTTACAATTTTGGCCTGCTTACCACCGAATGCTAAGTAAAACAGTTCCCAGTGGTCACCACGTGGAGGTAATGTAAGCACTTGAATAGGAACTCGACAGTTGCGCATCTGGGTCAGCGACCGACCAAATGTTTCCCTGTCGATCCTAAACCAGACCCCCATAATCGTAAATTGGGTCGAAAATATGCTGTTTGTGAATACAACAGGAGAGCCTATGAAGGTCGTTTTAAATTTCTGCGTGAAAAATTATTATTTAATACGTTGATTCACAAATGCAAAATTTCAAATCTTGAAACGGATAAAAATTATATCATCCGTGAGGATCATTTCGATAACAAATGTTTTGCAAAAAAAAACTTTAAAGAAATTCTATGCCTTTCTCCTAAATAGTAAAATTTTTTGCGTAATTCAATAAAACTTAATTTGCCTCATTATTCTTCTCTAAATCGATGGTTTCCTATAAAATATTTAAATGTAGGTTTTCACGAAAAAAATATCAAAGAATTACGTAATATTTTCAATAAAATGGAGCAACTCTGCAAGGAAGCTGTTCTGATATTTGATGAAATTGCCATTCAAAAAGATTTAAATTATAACAGCGTATTAGATGAGATTACAGGTTTCTTAGATTATGGTTTCAAAAGAACTGGAACCATTTCTTAATATGTATGTGTGTTTTTACTAAGAGGAATAGTATCAAATTGGAAATACGTATTTAGTTATTATACGACAGATAAAAGTATTTGTGGGACAGATCTTCAAGAAATATTATATTTAAATTTAAAAGCAGCTTTTAGCTTAGATCTGAATACTCGCGCGGTGATATGTGATCAAGGAATTAATAACAGGAAATGTTTTAGTTTATTAGGAGTTAACAATAACCAGCCTTATTTTTTTATGACTTCAATGGATCTGAAAACAAAATATTCACAATTTATAATCCAATACATTTATTGAAGTCTCTACGGAATACTCTCATAAGATATGATCTTCAAACCAAAGACGGTGAAGTTTAATTTAAAATAATTCGGTCCTTAAACCTCTTCGAATGTAGTAATACAAAAAAAATGGGTCCAAGACTTTCGAAAAAAAACATGACAGACAAGTTTCATTTAAAAACTCCTACAGACAGATGCAGCAAAATTTCATATTAGAATATTTGACGACTCTTTCTCAGAAGATTATTATAAAGAATCTTTTCATTTCACATTGTTGTACAATAATTAAAACATTAGGCCGGAGGCGTGTTCGTAGTGGTCACGCCTACGCAACAATACAGATTTTTTGTTCGTAGTTGCATATCGTCAAAAATTCTGCGCATATAAAAAGCAGGCGCTAGTGTTCACAGTAATTGGTGTCGCGACAGCGTCAGGCAAAATGTGCATATATTTTAGTGCGCCTGCTTTCGAATAACTTAGTGCATGCAATTTAAGAAAGTAATGATTTCAGAAAATATGTAAATCAAAAATAAAAACTAATTATTTAAATAAAATAGATGTGTATATATATATAAATATAAGTACTATATATATATAATAATAAAATAAATATATTTAAAAAAATATATCATAATTTTAATATATTTTAATATAATGAGTAATATCATAAATTAATAACATATAGATGAGTAAATCGTATGGGAAGTTTTTAACCTATTATTTTTTAAAGCTTTTAATAAAAAAGCTGGGAGGAATAATTTCGCAATACTAATTTCTGATGAGAGAACCATCAAAGCAAAGATGATGTATATCAAAGAGAACAAGAGCACTGCATATAGTCATATACATTATACATTTTTTATGTACATTTTTCTTATTCATTTTTGCTTTGCTATTAACAGAAAATTGTAAAAGAACCTGCTGAAACCTTATAAAGAAATAAAATTTTGCATGTGTGTTTGTATAGCTATATGTATTGTTTTTATTAAATTTAATAAATATGAACATTTGAAAAAAAATGCTGATGCAGCTTGTCATATATTATTTTTTTAGGTATAAATGAAAGAAATAAAAAATAAGAATAAGAAATATTAAATTTTTACTATTCGGTTTAAAAAAAACAAATTTTTGATAAGAAGTAATTTACATTAAAATAATTTGTTGTTGTTGTTTTAGATTGTTTTATTCTTTGTTAAAAAGTTTTTTTTTATTTTAGGTAAAGTTTCATTTTTTGGTTAAAATTATCTTTCATTTTTAGTTAAAATATCAATAATAATTTCGTATTACTACTAATAATAATATTAAAGATGAGAAGAAATTTGGTTCAGATCTCTTTTAAAAAACGTCTCACATTTTTTATTCAACAATCTATGAAATCTTTTGAAAAATACCTACATATATATGTACCTACAGGTACAATCATATCCCAGTTTATTGATAAAAACTTTGTAATATTTATTTATGAAATGATTATTTAAAAATGAAAATTATGAATTTAATTTTATTTTTATTTTATGGATTTAAAATTCTTAGTTTTGGATTTGTTATTTCTATTTTCTTCACATTCTTCAATTGTATAATGTTTTCTCAACAAATTCAAAATTGAAAACTCTAACGTTTTTTTACAATGAAAATTGCAATCTTCGGACCTATCAAACCAAGTTTTAAATTCATTGTGTGCATTACAACCTTCAATGCATTGATATGATTATAGTTTGTTTCAACTGGCAAATTGCTATATTATTATCTATGAAATTTTTAAATAATTGTAAAATCAGAATTTTCAGAAAATTTTTTTTTAAAAATTAATAATTCTGACGATGATGACAATATTTGACCGTCAGATTTTTGTAGTATATCAGAGCAATATTTACACGAAACAATTTTGAAAAGCTTGAATAATACATAGCCTTCAAAGTATCTGCAAGTCAAATGCAATCAAATGCAAGTATTTTGTTTAGGATCGCAATTTTCTTTTTGAGATATTTCATATTTTTTATATGTATTTTCATTGTCTTTTAAAGAGGCACTGACAAATTCTTTATCTACTTCTGAATTAAGAACATTAGTTGAAAATGTTAAATTCAAGCTATATCAAGTTAAATTCAAGTATTCGTCATCGTCAGACTCACAATTCATTAGGTTTGAGGAATAGCTAAGGAGTTTCATTGACATTATACGTCCCATTACATCATTAAACTGAAAAAAAAAAAAATTTACTGATGGATTTCTGGAAAAACCATTATGGCCCCGAATTGTACCGAAAAAGTTTTCAATAGGATCCGAGTTTTTTTTGTTAGTCAAAAGATTCCTTTTACGGTTTTCGAGCGAGCACACGTATATTTTTTTATCCGCAATTAAAAATAGAAATAAAATACAATAAATTATTTGAAAGATATTATTTTAGTTTAAAATTAACTTTATAAATACATACGAATACATAATTGTTTAAATTAAATTTTTAATAAAGTGTAAATAAATAAAATTCACTTTGAACTAAACAATATTTGTGATTAATTTTTTCTATATCAAAAAGCTTTTTTTTTAAAAACTGTCAATCAAATATTATAAATAGAAAAAATTATATTTTTTACAAAATAAATAAATTTAATTTAATATTTAAAATATAACATATAAAACATAAAATGTTTTATTAAAACCTTAGATAAAAACAAATTGAAAACAATAAAATAAAAAAAAAGAACAAAAAATAAATAAAAACTAAAAATATGTCTCGTTTACAATGTGTATCATGTAATGAAAACATTACATCAAAACAAAAACGAGGACTACACTGTGGTGGGGAGTGTAAAGCTCTGTACCATCTTAAATGTGCAGCAATCCCAGACAATATATATAATGACGTTGTTACAGGTAAAAAATATGGACATGTCCGAAATGCCCAACATTATCACACAACGAATCAATAGGAGCTACCAGTTTTATTGAAATTGTAGAGCAAAACGAAACATTTGAGCAATAAGGAAAAAACACCAGTACTCCTGAGGCTCAGCAGCACATAGAGAGAATAAGCACAACATTATCTGGATTTAATACCATTGGATGTTCTCTAGAAAGTGTTGCTGAGTACCTAAAAACACTAGGGTCAGTTGTGCTTGAAGTACTAAAGTGCCAAAATTTCGTATCAAATAAAATGGGTGAATTAATATTTGGCAAATAAAAAAATATTGGAGGAGAACAAAATTTTAAAAGAAAAACTAACCCAAAAGGAGAACCAGTACAATAAGCTGGAAGAAAAGGTAAATATTTTAGAATACAAAGTCGATGAAACAGAAAGAGACAAAAATCAAAAAAACATAATCGTATCTGGATTACCATCCTCGATGGAAGACATTAATACCATTTTCATGATGGTGATTTTTCAAAATGGTGGCAAAAATAAATGCAAATGTCAAACAGATATGATATTGAAAACATTTTCTCGATAAAGCTTCATTCAAATAGGAATGATCAGAAACAACAACGGAAGCTTTTTATCGTGAAACTTAAAACAGAAAAAGCAAAAAATGAAATTTTAGAAAAAAAAAACATCGTCACTTGTATACATCTGAATTCAACTTGCTTCAAGAAGGTAACAAGGAAATCTTTTTTCAGCAACATCTTTCAATGCTGCAAAGAAAATTTATCATGAAGCGAGACAAATCAAATTACTATATAACTACAAATATCTGTGGTATAAGAATAATTCTGTCAACTTACGTAAAACTGATGGCACCGATGTATTCAGATTTAGACACTTCAATGATCTTATCACTTTTAAATCAAAGTATAATTATTAATAATAAATTTTTAAATTTAACACTAACATTAGATTTAATTTTTTTTGAAAATAGTTTTTTTTTTATATTGAAATTTTTCTTAAAAACTTTTTTACACTTCATATTTCTTATATTTTTTTTTTTTTTTTCTCCTATTACTCCGCGTGGTAGCATAGGGCTTCGATAGTGAACCTCCATTCCTCTCTGTTGAGTACTACTTCCTTAATATCGTCCCAGGTATAATTGTTGACTGTTAATTCTTGATCGATTGTGCGTCTCCATGTGCTGTATGGTCTGCCGGGTCTCCTTTGTCCTTGTGGATTCCACTCTAGAGCTCTTCTTGCTATATCACTTTCTGATTTCCTTAGTGTATGACCTATCCATTTCCATTTTTTCCTATTTATCTGTCTGTTGATAGGTTCTTCTCCAGTTATCATCCATAAATCCTCGTTGCTAATTCTTGCCGGCCAGAATATTCTGCATATAATTCTCAAGCACGTGTTGATGAATACTTGTAGCTTCTGTTTGATTCTGACCGAAGTGAGCCATGTTTCACTGCCATATATTAATGTTGACTTAACACATGCTCTGAATATTGTTAGCTTTGTTGTTCTCGATATTTGGTTGCTCCGCCATATCTTCATTAGGCTCCCAAATGTTCTTCTTGCCTTATTTATACGGCTGTTGACATCTTCTGTTGTACCTCCTCTTGATGTTATGATGCTCCCCAGGTAGTTGAATTCTTCTACGTATTCTATCTGTTGTCCACTCACTGTTATTGGCTCACTATAACTATTGTTTGTCGTCATTGCTTTGGTTTTCTCGATATTTAATTCCAGTCCCGATTTCTTCTTCCTGTAATCTGTTGACTTTGTTCTGTAGGTCCCTTTGATTTTTTGATATGAGGCATACATCATCTGCGTAATCTAAGTCTTCTAAGTTTCCGAAGAGATCCCATTCTATTCCGTTTATTCCAGTGCAAACTTCTCTTAGAATGTCGTCTAGTATTGTGTTGAAGAGAAGTGGAGATAGTGGACATCCTTGTCTAACTCCTATATTGGTGTAGAATGGATCACTGATCTTACCTCTGTGTTGAACTGTTGTCTCTGCATCTTCATACATCGCTTTGATGATGTTGATGATTTTTTCAGGAACTCCCTTCTTTGTAAGTGTTCTCCATATTGCGCATCTCTTGACTGTGTCGAATGCTTTCTTAAAATCTATGAATAGCATTCCATTCTACTGATTGTTCAACTATGACCCGTAAAGTATTTGCCTGGTCTACACAGCTTCGGTTTGGTCTGAAACCTGCCTGCTCTTTCCGTAGTATTGGTTCTAGTACTTCTTCTAATCTTTTCTTTATAATAATTGCTATTATCTTATGAATAGTATTTAGAACCGTGATTCCTCTCCAGTTGCTGCAATTTGCCAAGTCTCCTTTCTTAGGTATCTTGACAATCATTCCTTTCTTCCATGATGGTGGTATATTCTCCTCTATCCATGCTTTCCTGATGTGGGGTTCAATTGTTTTTGCGAATAAGTCAGGGTCCAGTTTGGCTATTTCTGCTGGAATTCCATCTTCACCTGTTGCTTTGTTGTGCTTCAGGATATTGATTGTAGCTTTGATTTCTTCTTTATTTGGAGCTTGAGTAGATATTGGCAGTCCCTCAGTTGGGTAGATATTTGCATTGTCTCTGTTTCTTATGTCTGCTTCATTATTTGTACTTTCTTCGTTGCTCAGTTCTTGGAAATGTTCTCTCCATCTCTTTAATTGATCCTCTAAGTTTGTGATGAGCGCACCATTTTTATCTTTAATTGGTTTGTTTTGTTGTTCCGACTGGTTTGTTAAGTTTTTGATTATGCGATGCAATTCTCTCAGGTTATGTTGCTGTGCTGCTTTTTCTGCTTCTCCGGCTAAATTTTGTAGAAATTTCCTTTTATCTCTTCTTGCTGCTCTTTTTACTGTTTTCGCTATTTCTTCATATTCTCTTCTTGATGCCATCCTGTTGTTTATCATTTCACCTCTTCTTTTAATCAAGGCCCATGTGTTATCGGTTATCCAGATTTTTCTTTGTGGTTGTGAAATTCCAAGATTTTGTTCGCTTGTTTGGTTGTAAATTTCCAGAATCTCTTCCCAAGTGTATTCTCTATTATTTCTATCTAATATTTTCTCGTAACGCCGTAACTATGTCAGCTCTTACTTGTGGATTTTTTAAGTTATTTATATTTATTTTCTTCTTTCTATTTCTTCTGCCTCTTCCTTGTTGGCTTAGTTTCATTCTGAAGTCCCCAGTTAGTAGTTCATGATCGCTGTGTATATCTGCTCCCCTTCTATTTCTCACATCTAACATTGATTGTTTCCACTTCTTGCTGATGCATATGTGATCTATCTGATTTCTTGAGATCCCGTTTGGTGTTGTCCATGTGTATTTGTGGATATCTTTTTGTGAAAATAGACTCCCTCCGATTGCTAGGTCGAAAGTCTGACACAACTCTATCAATCTTTCCCCGTTGTTGTTTCTTTCTCTTCCTAACCCATGTTTGCCCATTATCTCCTCAAGTCCATTGTTGTTAGATCCTATTTTCGCATTCCAGTCACCCATTAATATTATGATATCTCCCCTATTTATGAGTGCTAGCGTTGTTTCTATTTGTTCGTAGAAGTCATCCTTAATATGGTCTTCAGCGACATCTGTTGGTGCATAGCATTGAATTATTGTTACATGTCTTGTCATATTTCGAAATCGCCCTATAACAATTCTATCCGAGACTGCCTTCCAAGAAACCAATGTTTGTCTCAATTTCTTTGATATTAGTATTCCGACTCCACTTTCACCCCCTGTTTCCCTTCCACTGTAAATTACCATGTTTCCATTCTCCGTGTTGATTTCTCCGGTGTTGTTCCATCGCATTTCACTTATACCTAGGATGTCTATGTCGTAAGCAGGGTTTAAAAAACTACAGCAGAAATAGTAAAAGCACTTAAATTATTGCTGTTGCTGACTATCACAGCATTTCAAATTAAAAAAAAAAACTATTACTGCGCTTTGCTGTTACAACTTAACCGAAGTAAAGTAATAGTTTTTTGCTTTTTACACATACAAATACTACGCATGTGCTTTTGCTTTTCAAAACATAATAGCAATAGTAGAATTTTGCTGAATGCTTTTTAATATTTTAAGTCAAAGTAAAAAAAAAGCTATTTGCTGTGCTGATTTTGCTGTGAAGACATTGCTGTGCATTTAGAAAGAAATTTTATTTCGAAGAAAAAAGTGAAGTAAAAGAAAAAAAAATATGTCCAAAAGGTTTGTTCAATATGCAAATTAATATTGAATAGAGTAGAGCCAATGTGTATGTATTCAACGGGACCTTGTCATATGAACTACATCTTCTAGGTGGTGACTGGTGGAAAGAGCCAAGTTCAAGAAATTGAGCAGCCTCTAGCAAAAATAGGTTAGGGTCCCACCTCACAAAGCCCTCGAAAATTTTTTTTATTTTTTTTTTAACTTGTCTTCAGTAAAATCGCTCCTAGGCACGATGCAAACAAGCGGTCCCAAGAGTCGGGACCGAAGACCTCAAAAAAATTTTTTTTTTTTTTAATTTTTTTTTGTCATCAGTACAATGACCCTTAAATGTGATGAAGACAATAGGTCCGAGGTCCTAGGAATTGGGGCCGAAACTCTATTTCACCAGTTTAAATTTTATATTTCTGGGAAAAGGTTATTAATAATTATTATAAATAATTTCTAAAAAATTTTCAGATTGTTCCGCGGTTCAGAAGTCGGGACCGTAGACCTTGAACAAAAAAATTGTCCAAAAACCAAAATGTCAATAATGTTCATTACGTATCAAGATAAGTATAAAATAAAAAAGTTTTTTTTTTTTTTGTTCAAGGTTCTTTGGTTCCGACTTCCGGACTGTCGGACCAATCTGAAATTTTTTTAAAAATTATTTATAATAATTATTAATAAACTTTTCTCAGAAAAATAAAATTTAAACTGGTGAAATAGAGTTTCGGCCCCAATTCCTGGGACCTCGGACCTATTGTCTTCATCACATTTAAGGGTCATTGTACTGATGACAAAAAAAATTAAAAAAAAAAAAAAAAATTTTGAGGTCTTCGGTCCCGACTCTTGGGACCGCTTGTTTGCATCGTGCCTAGGAGCGATTTTACTAAAGACAAGTTGAAAAAAAAAAAAAAAAAAAATTTTCGAGGGCTTTGTGAGGTGGGACCCTGACCTATTTTTGCTAGAGGCTGCTCAATTTCTTGAACTTGGCTCTTTCCACAGTCACCACCTCGAAGATTTCTTAACTTTTTTCATGTCCACTTATAAATTTAAAATAAAATACTTACCATTTTTTTGTAAATCCATTTTTTAAATTTTAAACAACAAAAGTTTTCAAACAAACATAAGCCGTCACAAGGAACAAAAAATCACAGTAACTCTAAGTAAAACAAAAGTGTATTATAAAGTGCTGTAAATGCTGAATAGTAATTCAAAGCAACAGCAAATGCTGTTTAGCTGTATTCAACTCATTTTGCTGTAGCTATTTAAAAAAATAATGAAAAAGCTTTTTTTGCATATTACTTTTTGAAATAAAAATGCGCAGCAAAGCGGAAGCAAAACAACTACAAAAAAAATGCTTTTGCTATGCCTTTGCTGAATTGATGTTAGAAAGCAATAGTAAAAAAATAGTAAAAGCTTGAAATAACTACGAAGTTTTTTAAACCCTGGTCGTAAGTAGCCATTTGAGCTTCCAATTGCGAGAGTCTTGAAGCTTCTCTAAGTGTTCTTACATTCCATTGTGCAATTCGGGTCCTTTTTTGAGTGCCAAAAGTCGTTATCAAGTAGTCATTCGTGTATCCGAGGCTTCTTCTTCTATTATTTCGAATCCATTGATTTACCGATTATGCAGGTGATTGGCCTACAGTAACCGGTCCTAGGAGATGGAGTAACCATCTACCGCTGCCTAGAAACAACGTGGCGCTACCTTATTACCGGTTCGATCTCAATTAATTATTTTCATTCGATTAATCTCGAATTTTCAATTAACAAATTTAATGATGGATTTTTTTTTTTTATAAATCGCCACCAACCAGGTTCGAACCGGGGTACCCTCGGTCATGGATCCTGTTACATAACCACTGCGCCACCGAGGGGGTGTAGGGGGCTTATATTTAATTTACTTCAAATATTTAATTTTTTTTATTTTTTCTATTTTTTTATATTTCTTTCTACTTTTTTTATTCTTTTTTGCTTTTTTCTTTTTGTTATTTGCTAATATCACTTCTTAAACTAAAATTTTTCAACATTAGCAACATTAACAAAATTTCTACCTACCATTCATATCATTTTGTATTCTAATTATTGTATTACAATAATAAAAAAAAATAATAATCGATATCAGTAGTAGTGTGAAAATAAATTACTCTACAGTATTACCTAAAAGTAATGTGACACAACATAATAAAAAGTTAAATATTATTTACCTTAATATCCAAAGTATTAGAAATAAAATTTATAATTTGGAAGCTTTTATTAATTCTCTAAACAATGAAATTGACATTAATAGTGCTTACGGAAATTTGGATAAGCCAGAGCGAAAACAAATTCTTTAATATTCCGGGCTATACTGGTTATTTCTCTAACAGAGAAAATTCTTATGGAGGAGCAGCCATCTACGTTGCAAATTACTTGATCTCTACTCAAATCTTCGAAGAAGAATTTGAGCAGTCCCATCTATTAGGTGTAAAACTTTTGCGTCATGGTATTAACATACTTTCAATATATAAATCTCATAAATCAAAAATGGACCTTTTTATAGAAAATGTTATGTCTAATTACAAAAATTCTTTAATTATCGGTGATTTTAATATAAACCTATTAGACAAAAGGAATAATGATGTTATAACGTATTCCAACACAATTATGAGTAATGGATTTATAATTGGAAATAAATTAACTGAGGAATTTGCAACAAGAATAGGAAAAACATCTAAAACCATTATAGACCACTTTCTTACTGATATATTAAAATACGAATATGACTTTTCAATAACTGATACTTCTTTGTCAGATCATCAAATGTTACTAATCAGTGCAAACATGCAACCTGTAAAAGAAATCCGAAATAACAATAAAATTGTTCTGAACTATGACTGTCTCTGTAATGATCCATTTTGGAATGCAATGGATAACATTGAAAATCTTGATCTGCTTATTCAAAGTTTAACAATTTTAATTAATAAATATACCATCTTAATTTAATCGAATGATAAAAGCAAAAAACATATTTGGATGACCAATGAAATTCTCGAAACTATCAAAATCCGAGACTCTCTCCTTAAATATAAACGTAAGTACCCAAATGATACACACACTCTCGAATTATATAATATTTATAGCAAAAAAGTTAAGTCCTTGATTCTTCAAGCAAAAGTGAAATTTTGTACCACAGAAATTGCAAAATATCCTAATGATGGTAAAAAATTATGGGAATTATACAAGAAAATAATGTTTAATACTGGAGGAGCTCAATCCAACGATCATATAAAAATAATCGAGTATAAAAATCAGACAGTTACTGAGGAAAGTGAAATATCTGAGTGCATGAATGAGTTCTTTACTAATGTAACGGATAATTTATACATATCAGATGAACCCATTGATCAAAATTACTTCGACAATACATTGCGAACTATATACAAGTCTTTTGAGCTAACACCGACTACAACTGAAGAAGTAGAAACAACCATTATGTCCTTAAAATCAAACTCAGCAACAGGGCATGATAATATCTCAGCAAAATTTGTCAAAAGGTTTGCTGATAGACTTGTACCCTTATTGACCAAATTTATTAATACTTCCTTCGAAACGCACATCTTTCCGGAACCACTAAAAACTGCTATTGTAATTCCAATTCATAAAAAAGATAATACAGCTGCTCCGACAAACTATAACCCATATCTGTTTTGAGTACCATTTCAAAAATTTATGAAAGAATAATTAAAAAGCGACTGTCTGTTTTTTTGGATGGAAATGGAATATTACATTCGGAACAATTTAGGTTCGAAAGGAATTCAAACACAACTGCAGCTTGCGTCTCTCTTACAGATTCTATTTCTAAGAGCATGGACCAAGGAAAGTTTACTGCCTGTGTATTTATTGATCTTCAAAAGGCATTTGATTGTGTGGATCATGATGTCCTATTATTAAAATTCAAGAAACTTCATTTTACCCACCTTCAAATTGAATTTTTTAAAAGCTATTTAGTTGGTCGGGTGCAAAAAATAAAAATAGGAAAAACTTACAGTAGTTGTAAATTAAGCAAAAAAGGAGTGCCTCAAGGCTCAATTCTCGGTCCTGATCTTTTTAAAATTTATATCGATGATACTATACGATGACTTGGCTATAAAATATTCAACTAATAGCGCAACCGGTCTTAATTCGTCAATACTATACGATTTATTTTTAATCGATGAGTGGTTAGTAAAAAATAAATTAGTTATAAACCTAAAAAAAACTAAAATCCTCTTATTTGAAAACAAAGCTTTTGCTCATCCCACCTTCTTATTTAAAAATGATCAAATTGATGTTGTTAAGAACTACAATTACTTAGGAATGGTGATTGATTCTAATCTCAAATGGGTAGAACATATAGACTTTGTATGTAAAAAAATTGCACCTTATATATTCATATTAAAAAGACTGAAACAATTCTTAGATAAAAAAGCAACAGAGAATTATATATATTAGCTTGCAAAATAATAAATAACTGTATCAAACACAACTTCATTCTTAACAGAAATATTGATCTATATACTCACAATACAAGAAATAAATCAAACTATTATCTTTCATTATTCCGAACAGAAAAACAAAAAAACAAACTGCCTTTACAACTACCTAAAATCCTATAATGACTTACCTACAAACTTAAAAGAAATAGAAACTTTACCACACTTCAAAAAAAATATTACTTGTTTCTTGTTAAGCACACATAACATTACCTAAACAAAACAAAATAACACATTACTAGAAAATTGGGTAGGTTATATTGATTTACCTAACTGCATTTTAAAATTTTAAAATTCATGCATTTTAGCATTCAAAAGTATATATTTTTGATTTTTGAGTTTTTTTTTTCTTTTCACATTTTAAACTCTTATGATTTATTGGCAGAAATGTATTATTTTTATTTGTTGTTGTTTTTTTTTTCTTCTTCTGGCTCTTTTATCTTATCTTTATACTTCTTTCAATCCATCATAAAAAATATAAAATGTAATAAAAATAAAACAATAGAAATAGCAATGCAAAAACAAAAAAAATAATTGGTAATAAAGCAATAAAATTAAATGCAAGTAAAATTATATTAAAAAGTATGAAACTAATTAAAATGCACTTTTGCATATATTTTACATTAGTTCTATATTATTATTGTATATTCATGTGATCGTTCTAACACGTATTAGGAAAATAAAAATTGATTTATAATACACAATTCGACCAGACTATTAGACTATTAGATTTAATAATAGATTTAATAATAAAATTGAACTTTATCTTATAAATATAAGATTATAATTATAACAAAATTTGTATTTTACTCGTTTGAAATAATACAGAAAAGAAAAAAAAAAGAAATCTGCAATTTGGGATCAGCAAAAAAGTCATCTGACAGCAAAAGTATTGCATTAATTGTTTCAATTAAAAAAATGTTTTGAATCAAACCATTAATCCAGTAAACTGTAGCAGGAACTTTTATTTCATTTAAATATTTTTTGAATGAACATATTCTATGTTCTATGTAGAAACTTGTAAACCTTAACAGTGAAAATAGTCTAATATTTTCCTTTTAATTTTACTGATATGCTTATCATACAGATACGCGTATTTCGTCTACTACTTACAGATTTCTTGAGTGTTTTGTACTCGACTGAGGAATCGAAAACGAGAATACTAGATCAGTCAAAAATTCCATGGAATTCATTAAAAGAATACAAAGTTTCAAAAACTTCAAAGAAACTGATGTATTAGTCTCATTCGACGTCAAAGCCTTATTCTCCAGTATTTCAGTTGATGAGGCACTTATTGATTTTTTGACTTACTGACTGTCGTTGGGAATAGTCGATTGCAAATTGTAATAAATAGCTCAAAACTATCACAAAAAGTAATAAGAAAAAAACAAGAACAAATAATTTTTTATTTTTTGTTGTTTAACCTAAAAAATTAAAAATTTAATTTATAAATTAAATTGTAAAACTAAATAATTTAATCCACTGGAGAAAAAAATTATTCATCTTTGATCAGCAACACCGCGACTGACTGCTTGCCTGCTATAAGGTATGCAGTCATGTGTTCCAACTGAGAACTTACTGAGGACATCCATCAATCTAAAGTTGGCCAGCCTGGTCAACAAAGAAAAAATTACGAGCTTAAAGACCAATAAGCTATTGAAAAGAAACACTATGCCTAAAATTTCAAAAAAACATATAAACGAAGTCGAAGAGCTGAAGAAGCAGTTGTCCGAGCTGGCCGAAGATAACCAGAAGCTTAGAGCACTAATTGAGAAAAGCCAAGTTGCAACAAGCAACACTGTTAATAGTACACAAGAACATACACGTGCTTCGCCTAATACTAGCGTTTTTGGTCAACCACATGTTTCAGAAAACTTCTACGCTCCTCTCATGGACATCTTAGAACCTGAAAATGATAATGATGCCGGTGCTCTGGAAACTGGTATACAAGAATTGGCTGAAAGAACCAAACAAAAGAAGAATGATCAAGTGAGAAATGTGACACAATCTAAAACCACCAAAGCAGCACTAGCCCGACAAGAGATCAATAAGGGTCTGCTCTCCACCTCGAAAAAAATGCCACCTATATATTTTGGTGAAACTGATATAAAGCTAATGAAAAACTTGCTGGTGAATACGTTGAAGATTAAAGACTTCCTTATTAAACATCTAAAAGAGAACAGCAATGTACTGTATACTTTCAACATCGATGATTACAAGAAAGCACGTGCATTATTAGAGAAATCTGGAATTAATTATTTCACATTTACCCCGAAAGAAGAAAAAAAACCTACACTGGTATTAAAAGGTTTATGCGGCTCGTATTCGTGCGAAGAAGTCTTTGAAAGCCTAAAAGAAAACGAAAATGAATTAATAAAGTTCGAGAATGTTAAAAGGTTAACCACCAAGTTTTCGTCAAATCAAAAAAGGTGCTTACCTCATTTTTTAGTACAGCTATCTCCAACAACAGCCACAAGTGAAGTTTTTAAAATTAAGCATCTGGATAATCAAATTATCCGTTGGGAACGAATTCACAAGCAAGTTATATCCCAGTGCACACGTTGTCAACGCTTTGGACACTCTTCAGCGAATTGCAAAATGGACTTTAGATGTGTTAAATGCGGAAATAACCACATTCCTGGAGAATGCAAAATAACATCAGAAGATCCCAAAGATAAATTACATTGCACACTCTGCAATAAAGATGGACATCCAGCATCTTATAAAGGTTGTACCGAGTATCAAGCGAGATTAAAAAAACGTACTGAACTTAAAGAATATTTAAAAAGAAAAATCGAAAACAAACATCACATGGTCATGAACTACACACAGCCAAATATCTCATTTGCCCAAGTGGTAAGTAACAGAAATATCAGTAGTAACAACAATAGTATTAGTAATAATAACACCAATAGTTTAAGTAATAGCAATACTAATAATAGTAATAATGATAATACTAATAGCTTACTATTAGAAATACGTAACAGCATTATAGAAATGCAAAAAAAAATTAGCAATGTTGAGAAAAAAATCAATTCAAATTCAGAAAGAATCGGCATATTGTTCGATTGTATGAGTGTGGAATCTAACCAACACTATGACTAACACTGTTAATACTTACAAAATAATTTCGATTAATGTAAATTCACTTATCTCCTACAACAAAAAAATATCGCTTATGCATTTTCTTGAAAACAATAAGCCTGACATAATATGTATGTGTGAAACAAAGCTTAAACCACACCATCATATTGAATTTGACAACTTCAATCTTATTAGAAGGGATCGTAATACAGATATTGATGGTGGTGGTGTTGCCATAGGAATTAAAAAATGTTACCAATATGAAGTTGTAAGAAATGCAAGTTTTGATAACTTTTTATGTATCGAACCCTGCATCATTTCATTGCAACTAAAACAAAATAAAAAATTATTTATAATTTCTATTTATGCATCAAATAGAAATTCATATAATTTTATAACAGAATTCAAACAAATATTTGAGGTCTTGAGGTTAAACAATCTTAATCATTATTACGTACTCGCTGGCGATTTAAACGCAAGGCACACTTTCTGGTTAAATAGAGTGAACAATAGTAGAGGTACACAACTACACAAATGGCTACAAAATAACAAAATCCTTTACAAAAGTAAGCTGTTCTTAACTGACGCACCAACACTTCCACGTGCTAATTCTTACATAGATCTAGTAATCTCGGATGTCAGAATTTGTTCCACGCAAACTAGCAATAAACTTTCAACTATACCATTTGATAGTGACCATAACGCTATTTGCATATTAATAACTTTAAGCAACGACGAGCTATTACTTAATGAATTACCGCGAAAAAACAAGTTTGATTTCTCTAAGGCTAAATGGAACACATTTAAAAATAATTTAGATTTTAATTACGTAAGCAATTACTCCGTCGATGAAAATCTTATAGTCGACAACAACAACATACCAAATCATAATATCGATTACCATTTGCTCCAACTAAACAATATCATTCTAAAAACAATGAATGAAGTCATACCCAAAAATGAAAATACAAGCAATATAAATAAATTTTATTCGAAAAAACTTAAAATTCTCCTGAACAAAAAAACTAGCTTAATGAAAGATATTCATAAAATCAAATATCACAGACTTAATTTTTCCACATTTAACTTACAATTATTCAAAAGTCTACTAAATAACATAAAAACACTTATTAAAGAACAAATTTATTTAGAAATTAACAAATACTGGCAACGCCGACTTCGTAAGTTATCAAATAAAAAAAATTCCAATATGTTCCCAGAAATAAACAGAATATTTCGTAATAAAAAATCTAACCTAATTTCTAAATTACATATTAATCAAAATGACATTTCATTGCTTAACCAAAATAACATAGATGCAAATCAACTAAAAAAAACCAATACAAATAAATACGTATTGCAAGATCAAATACAAATATATAACGTATTAGGGTCTCACTTAGAAAATACACATAAAACTCAAACAACATTAAACAATAGATTTCACACCAAAATAACACAGAAAATTAACCAGTTAAATTCGTATATGGAACACACACATGCAAATAACACAACTCTCTGCAATTTCTCAAACACTAATAAATCATCAATGCAAAGCGGTGAAAATAGCCAGTTCACGAACCATGTGGAACTTTCGTTAAAATTTAAAGCTTTAAAAAATAAAACTTCTGCTGGAATAGACAATATACCAAACATAGTATTAAAAAATTTGAGTACGCTAATAATTTCTAAATACGTAATATTATTTAATAATGCAATAAACAATTCGTATTTTCCACAAATTTGGAAAACATCGAAAATTATTTTGCTAAAGAAACCAGGCAAAGATCCAAATGACCCGAATAATTATCGACCAATTAGTCTGATGCCAAATATTAGTAAAATTTTTGAAACCCTAATCTACGACAAAGTTCAATATCTAGCTACCTTGCGTAATATTATACCCCAAAACCAGTTGGGTTTTTGGTATAAACATAGTACTAATCACACAATTACCAAATTGACTTCCGATATCTGTTGGTTTGTTAATAAAAATTTCGGCATCGGTGCTTGTCTAATAGATTTAGAAAAGGCATTCAACTCAATTTGGTTGGATGGTTTAATTTATAAATTAATGCAATATGGCTTCCCAACCTCCTTAATAATGATTATCAAGAACATGTTATATAATAACACATTCCTGATTGCGAATCAATCAACTTCGACCGGAAAAAAATTTTTGATAGAAAATGGCCTTCAACAAGGTACGGTGAATGCACCTCTTCTTTTTTCCATCTACATAGCAGATTTAATGAATTTATTAGACAGTGTCAAAGAAAATAGCTACACGTTGGCTTTTGCCGATGACATAATAGTTTATTCAGCGGATAGCAAAGTAAGCACCATTCAAACAAAAGTTCAAAAAATGTTCAATATCATTTTGGACTATTGCAAAATATGGAAATTAAAAGTGAACTTTAACAAATGTGAAACTGTATTATTCCGAAATACGGTCGATAAAACAAGTTCAGACATTAAAAAGAATTGGAAACGTTTCTGTATCAAATCTCCTAACGGCTCGTCCCTAGCAAACAAAAAGGTTGTCAAATATCTTGGTGTTCTTCTACATCGTAATTTGAACTACATCGAACATGTTAAATATACAATCGCTAAAGGAAATAAGTCCTTTATGGCAGCAAAAAAGCTTTTTTACAATAAAAATATAAGTAACGAAGTAAAAATAATCTGTTACCAAACATTAATTAGGCCAACACTTGCATATGGTGTGCCCATATGGTACAATATCAATGCAAGTCTAATGGAAAAATTGCGCAAGTTTGAAAGAAAATGCATAAGAGTTTGTACTAATATATCAAGAAAGCCCGAGTCCGATTACAAATATTATTACTCCAATAAATATTTGTATAAGGAAGTAAACATAATCAGAATCGACAATTTTTTAATAAAATTGATTCGAAAACATTATGATAGAGCACTAAACACTCCAGAAAATGGTTTAATATCACATATATTTTACCACAATGAGGAGTACATAAAAAAAACAATGCTCACGGGTTTTATTGCACCCGAGCATTTTATATTCCTTGATCAAAATGGTTATATTCAAGACCACAATCATGTCCCTATACTATAACACTATAGTAGACGGGCCACATGTAAGATCATTGATTACAATCCGGGCCACATAAATGGAGATAATTTAAAATACAACATGTCTATACCAGATAGAGACAAAAAAATTAAAAGAGAATATTGGTGGTTAGAAAACACATTCAACCAGAATTAGGTACTAAATACATATTAGGTTTAACAATTTAGGTTAAGTTAGATTAAGTAGGCTTAATAATTAGGTTAAGTTAGGTTAATTTAGTCTAGGGTTTTATATAACAAAAAAAAGATTTAATATTGATTTTTAAGCCTTATTTTTACAATATATAATATAAGAATAAACATGTTAACATACAGTAATAATTACGAGCGAAACAAAATAAATAGTAAGAGAATAAAATTAACATAAAAATTTAAAATAAGTTTAAATGTTAATAGTAATTAGTTATAGTAAAGCCGTTCTAGGCTAAGATAGTTTTAAGTTTATCTCAAAGGCAAATAATAAAAGTTTATATTAAAAAAAAAAAAAAAAAAAGAGGCACTTATCGACTTAGAAATTTGGCTATCTAAACAAGAATCGAGTCAACAATGGAGTCAAAAAGTAAAACAATATATGAAACTAACAAGATTGTGCATGACAGAGGATTATTTCACTTTCAGAGGAAAGTTTTATAAAGGCAAAACCGGAGTCGCAATGGGGAATCCACTGTCTCCATTTATAAGTGAAATATTCATGCAAAAAATAGAAGATAAACTACATAAAGAAGGAAACTTACCAAAATATTGGATAAGGTATGTAGACGACGTGTTCTCTATCATCAACCGGAATGAATTAGACAAGATCCTCAACAACCTTAACAATATTCACGAGAACATAAAATTCACAGCAGAAATTGAAGAGAATCATCTACTACCTTTCTTAGATATTTTAGTATCTAAGAGAGATACTGAAATAAAATTCGCAATCTACAGGAAGCCGACGAATACCCAAAGAGTAACCCCAAGTACATCAAGTCATAGCTTCCAACAAAAGATGGCTCAATTTCACTCAATGATCCATAGACTAGTGACAGATCCAATGGAAAAGAATAAATATAATGAAGAAAAAAATTATATTATCGACACAGCTACAAAAAATGGATACTCGAGCACAACAATTACAAGAATTATCAACAAGAAAAGGAGGTATATAAAAAGGGATGATATGACCACATTGTTCCAACAGGAACGGATAAAAGAAGACACCAAAAGAATTTCCATCACATATGATGATGAAATAACGAAGTCATTAGGGAAAAAATTAAAAAAAAACTCAACTTAGACGTCATAAGTACTAGTAGACGGCATCAATTGAAAACATTACTAGGCTCTGCGAAAGATAAAAAAATAAAAACAGAGAAAAGCGGAATCTACAAAATATCATGCAACAAATGTGAGAAAATATATATTGGACAGACAAAGAGATTAGCAATAGTAAGATTTCAAGAACATCTAAACGAAGCTAAAATTGCTAAGAAGGCAGGTAAAATATCCAATTTCAAATCAACTGTAGCAGAACACATCGCAATTGAGGAACATGACATCAACATAGATGACCTAGAGGTAATCAAAGAAATCAACGACACCAGAAAACTAGATGTTTGCGAAAGTCTGGAAATCATAAAACAACCGCCAGGTACCCTTCTAAATAGTGATCACGGTAATGGTTACACGTGGCTATTTAAATTAATAAGAAAATAAAAATATAAATCCTTTCTTTATCAGGTAGAATTAAGTAAATTTAAAATTTAATTTAATTTTGTAATTTTTATTGCCCATAAAAAAAAAAAGTATATATAACTAATATAGCTCTCAATCAAATTTAATTACGCCAATACACTGAAGAAGGCAACATATTATTGCCGAAATATCGATATTTGTAAAGTAGTCAAATAAAGAATTTAGTAAAATAAAAAGAATTATGCGTTTTTCTTTCTTTTTAATTTAAGAATTTTACTACAAACAAAAAACTAAATTTAAATATAACAATTTGATGTTTCTCGCAGCTGCATGGTTGTTTATTATCCAATGAAATAGCACAGGTAGGGGGTTGAATAAAAATATTTTTATTTATTTTATTGTTGGTATTTGAAATAATTTTTCCGACGTTAGAGTGACAGGTAGGGGTGGTGTTATTCGTTTTATTGTATTTCACTAAAAATTTAAATAAAGAAGAATATCCGTTGCTTTGGTCTTTATTTAGGAGGGAGTCATTTTTAGTTTTGTAGATTTCGATGCTTTCAGCTGAATCTAGTTTCCTAGAATCTCTAATGTAATTTACCATTACAATGTCCTCTTTCGAAATGCTATGATTCTCCTGGATGACGTGTCCTGCTACTTTGGATCGGAACTCTGTTGAGTTCTTCTTTTTAGCCAGTTCTGCTTCTTTCAGGTGTTCATTGAGTCGTGTTTGCATGCTTCTCCTAGTTTGCCCAATATAAACTTTGTTGCAATGACTGCAAATTACCTTATATACACCTGATTTTCCATTTGTTCAATTGGGTCTTTAGTTGAACCTAGAACAGACTTGAGTTGGTTAGTTCTGCTGCTATATACGATATCTAACCCGTGTTTTCTTAATTTCACTCTGAGTGGGAGAGAAATCTTGCTAAACTCCAATGCTACTCTTCTTATCGGTTGCTGATCAGTGAGTAGATTAGTGAGGGAATTCCGTTGTAAACTTCTTTTCCGTTTACTAAGTAAGGCCGTGATGGTTTTTTCAAGATATCCGTTTACTCTCGCAATCTCAAATATGTATTTAGTTTCTTTTACTAAACCTATTTGGGAGATGGGAAGTGTTAACATTCGATGGATCATGTGGTTGAACGATGCCATCTTATGTTGATTATGTTGATTATGTTGATTATATGGTTGATGGTTGATTATGTTGATGTTGATTATGTTCCTGTAACAGTAGATCTAAGAACTGTAGTTGACCTTCTTTTTCTACTTCGACAGTAAACTGTATATTCCTGTGAAGTCCGTTAAGAATAGTTAAGGTTGATTCTAAGTCCCTTTCCATTATTACAGCAAAAATATCATCTACGTGTCCCTTCCAAAATCTTGGTAACCGTTCTTCTGTTGCTAAATCTCACTCCAGTTTAGCTATGAAAATTTCACTGATGAATGGAGAAAGAGGGTTTCCCATTGGAGCCCCCTTCAATTGCTTGTAGAAATCTCTTCTAAAGGTGAAATAATTTTCTTCCATGCAAAGCCGGATCAGCTTTATGTACTGTCTTACTTTTGTCCTCCACTGTGGTCCAGTTACTTGTTGTAGTAACCATTCTTCTACCAGGATAATAGCCTCTTTGACTGGGATACTGGGAAAGGGACTTTACGTCAAAAGAGACCATGACCTCGTCTTCGTTAAGTCCTCCCATTGACTGTAATTCTTGAGCAAGTTCCTTAGAATTTTTCACTGATTGGGTATCGAACTGCTTATCCATATTCCGAAACTCCTCCACTAACCATTTGGCTATTTTATATGTTGGAGACATATCTGCTGTCACAATTTCTCTCATCTCATTCCCTGGTTTGTGAATTTTGGGAAGTCGTTTAATTCTAGGAAGTGCTGGATTGGGTACCTTAAGTTTGTTGACTCCTATTGTTGGTAGGCATTCCTTGATAGTGTTGTCTACTCGCTTGATGAACCGTTGAGGAGGATCGTTTCTTAATTTCCTGTAAGGTCCGTTCGTGATCTTCTCCTGCATCCTATTATCGTAATCTTCTTTGTTTAAAATTACCAGTGCGTTGCCTTTATCAGCCTTGACAAAGTATACTGGTTTCGTCTTGATGTCTCTGATGACTTTTTTCTCATTTCTGATTACCTTTTTATTCTCATAGTCAATCGACATCTTTTCTTTAATGACTTTTGCTGTGGTGGCTCTTATAAGCTCCTTATGTTCTGTTGTAATGGGCAACGTTGGATTGTACGTGTTAATTCCTGCTTCTAAGTCAATAAGTCAATAAGTCTTTCGACATGAGTTTCATTGGGTATCGCGTAATTAAGTCTGTTGTTAAGTAGAACCATTTGATCTTCGGTGAAGGTCTGAGAGGACTGATTCACCACAAAATTTCCAATTTGCTGCACGTGAACTTTAGGTTTTGTGTCAACCTGTTGTTTTTCCTGTAGTAAGTTAAATTTCTTTTCAAGCTGTTTCCTCTTCCTTTCGCTCTCGCATTCTTTTGCAACTTTCACTTTGATAAGAAAACCTTATTAACCTCGTTGTAAACCTTATTATCTTTTTCTAAAGATGATTTTAAGGGTTTGCGATTATCATACCTATCTTGCTGTTTAAACAATCGAAAATATTGTTCAATTTTTCAAAAAATAAAGCTGTTGAAAATGCTTTCGATTGAATATGTGGAGAAAATAAATTCTGGCTTGCAATTGTTTTTATTCCAGCAGCACAGCTAGCACTTAAAACTGCAGTAGCTAAAGGAACACTAATTTTCTGAAATGCGTTAGGATTAATATGGCAATCAGTCAACCAAGGTCTTTGGTTCCGACACTTGGGACGCCGGACCTCTTGTTTGCATCGTGCTAAAAAGCCATTGTACTAAAGACAAGTTAAAAAAGCAACAAAAAAAATTTTTTTTTGTGAGCGCTTTGCGAGACGGGACTCGGAACTATTTTTGATGGAAGCTGCTCAATTTCTTGATATTGGCACTTTCCTCCAGTCACCACCTAGAAGATGTAGTTCTGATACTGGTTGATACTACATGAAATTTTTATTATGAATATTTATCATCCAGTATCAGTTCAAATGAAAAACAGGCAAATGACACGCATATGTAATTATTTCAAATATGAAATTTTGTTCTTATGTAAATTTGGCTTATATAATTTTGTCATTAAACCCTAACAAACATTTTATATTTTAACTAAAAATGAAACTTTACCTAAAATAAAAAAAAAACTCTTTAACCAAGAAAAAAACAATCTAAAACAACAACAACAAATAATTTTAATGTAAATTACTTCTTATCAAAAATTTGTTTTTTTAAACCAAATAGTAAAAATTTAATATTTCTTATTCTTATTTTTTATTTCTTTCATTGATACCTAAAAAAATAATATATGACAAGCTGCATCAGCATTTTTTTTCAAATGTTCATATTTATTAAATTTAATGCAACTCACATGCAAAATTTTATTTCTTTATAAGGTTTCAGCAGGTACTTTTTCAATTTTCTGTTAATAGCAAAGCAAAAATGAATAAGAAAAATGTACATAAAAAAATGTATAATGTATATGACTATATGCAGTGTTCTTGTTCTCTTTGATATACATCATCTTTGCTTTGGTGGTTCTCTCATCAGAAATTAGTATTGCGAAATTATTAAAATTAAAAATTAGACATGTTTCGGCAACGTTGAAGTTGTAAGAAGAAATATAAAAATTAAAATTATATTTCTAAATTAATTTGGGTAAGTTTTATCATCTATTTTGTTGCTTTTATTGCAGTGTCATAATTATATACATAGTTATTACTCTTGAACGTAAGTTTGTCATTCATGATTTCGATTTAAATTACATATCCATGTGCTGCTTCTATGAACAAGAATTTTCTGCGCGCCTGCGCAAGTTTTTTTGTTCATAGTGACAGATAAAAAAATCTGCAAGACACCGACGCAGATTTTACAACAACTACGAACACGACTATTGTTTGCACAATGCACATGGCTGTGTAACAGAATGAATATTCATTTTTTTAGTGTTTTTTTGCTTATTTAATAATTAATTTTATTATTTGTTTAATTATGTTATTGTTAAATTTTATTTTGTAAAATATTTATGATAAATATTTTTTTTATAAATAATGAAATGTAATTTTGATAAAAAATGGCTTTTTATGCCGAATTGAAGTTAAATCAGTTTAAATGAAATGAATTTTTATTTGTAAGCCAAACAAATTCTGGATCAATTAAATCAAGTTTATAAAAAATATTTCACATGAAACTTTCACAAGGTACTTCTTGTAGTCATGGTGACTTTTTTTCATAAATAAATTTAAAATTTATTCAAAAAATATTCTTGTCAGGAAAAAATAAATCGTAATTGTGTTTTGTTTTTTTGTGTTTTGTTTTGCACACAATTACATTTTATTTGTTTCAGTAAAAATACTATCATTACATTAGAATAATAAATTTTATCAATGGTATATTCATTGTGTGTGTTCATCTTTATTCTTTATTATGTAAATTTCTAATATAACAAATTAGTATTTAGTACAGTGAAACAGTTAGAGCCATTTTTTTATCTCTCAGTAAAACTATCAGTTAACGCAAACTGGCAGTAAAACGTTGGTTTAAAACGTTGGTTAAAAAACAATTTTACTGTTAGTTAAGTTTACTGTAGGAATTTCTTCAGTAAATTGATTTACTGACGGATTAGAAAAACATTGTAGTTTTTAAATATGAAATATTATATGTAAATAATATGAATTTTAAATAATTTTTTTAAATTATTAATTTTATTTTATTTTTTGTATACTAAATGTTTAGTAATTTTGTGTAGATTTTTTGATTACACAATAGGTAAAATAAAGAACAAATTTCTAGCTTTAATTCAACTAACAAATTTTGATTGTTATTTTGATTGATATTGAAAATTTAAATTGAAAAAAAATGGTATAAATAAAGAAAATATGATAGGCTTCGCTGCTAATAATACGTCTGTCATGATGAGAACTAAAAGTGCAGTAAAAGCACTATTTAAAAAACATAATCCTAATCTTTATTCTATGGGATGTATTTGTCACTCAATCAATTTGTTTTCTGTTGCTGCTTCAAAAAAACTGCCGAATAATTTAGAAAAACTGGTTCGAAATATTTATTACTTTTTTTCTCACAGTCCGAAACGCCAAGGAGAATTCCGTGAGCTTCAAGAAAATTTTGAAACCAAACCTGTGAAAATTTTGAGACTGGCTGCAGCTCGATGGCTTTTTTTAGAACAAATAATAAGAAAGAATACTATCTCAATGGAATAACTTACATCATTATTTTTTACTTCAAAATTTTGAGCACAACTAAGATTTAGAAAAAGACGTTCTTGAAAATCTAAATATAAATAATAAAATTTTCTATAATTTTTTAGAATTATTTTAAATATTTCCAACAAAATGAACTTAGAGTTTCAGTCAGAATCAGCAATAGGTCATATATTATTTTCAGTCTTTAAAGGAAATTTTTTAACCTGAATATGTAAATATTGAAAAAATTACAAATTATAGTTTTTCAAATTCAAATTTATTTTTGAATGTTTCTTATATATATATAGGAGTAAAAGATCAGCTTCTTATTAACTCTTCTAAGTTAACTTGTGACGCAATTCTTAATATTAAGCAATACTGTTTGGAATTTTATAAAGAATTTTGTAAGCAAATTTGGCAGAGTTGTTTTTCAAGATGTAAAACTTTTGGCATTACAATGTTTGGATCTGAAAAATATGGGAGATTTCTTGAAGGTACTATCTGCATTTCCAAGTATAAATGATGATGAAAATAACCTCGAAGAAGTAAACCAAGAATGGTAAGTTTATCAGTTTTACATGCTTATCGAAAGATTTAGATTTTGAAGAATATTGGTATCAAGTTTTTTGTGAACATTTTTTTAAATGATTGAAACAATTTGTTGGAAATGTTTTGAGTTTGCCTCATAGTAGTGCAGCAGTTGAGAGGGTTTTTTCATTATTTTTTTTTCATTTTTTCAAGTACCTGCTAATTGTTGATTATGATGACATATTTTACAACAAATAACATTAAATTAAAATTAATTTCAAATAATGGTAATTCACTAGTCTCGTATAATAAAAGATTTTCTGTTATGCATTTCACAGAAGATACAAATCCTGATATTCTCTGCCTTAGCGAAACTAAATTGCAAAGTAAACATTCTTAATCTCTAGAAAATTATAATATAGTAAGAAATGATAGGAGTAACTTAGGTGGAGGTGGTACTGCCATCTGTATCAAAAAGTCAATCAAATATCATGCAATAAGAAACTTAGAATTTGATAAATTTGAATGTATAGAAATAAGCATAATTAATATTAATTTAAAAAACTTTGAAAAATTATTCATAATATCAATTTATGCTTCGAAAAGAAATCAGTCTAAATTTATAAACGAATTTAACACTATATTCCAAATAGTAAAACTATCCGATAGCAATCATTATTATATTATTGCAGGAGACTTAAATGCAAAACATATATCTTGGAATAATATCTGTAATAACAGTCGAGGCTGGACTGTATATAATTGGCTAAACACCAATAAACTTCAATAAAAAGGCAAGCTGTTAATACCGGATACACCAATGTTTCCTAGGTGTAATTCGTACTTAGATCTAATGTTAATAGATATAAGAATACAATCAGCTAACAATACATTTACTACAATAGCATATAATAAAGATCATAATGCTATCTGTGGTATGTATTTTTAGTCTAAATAAAGAAAGTATGTTAACACACAGTAATCCACTAGCCAGCGATAATTATCTATTCCACAAAACTAATTGGAATAAGTTTAAAAGAAAGCTGGATAACAATTTGGTAAAGAATACCTAACCTACAATAACCAAATTTTAGAAACCAAAAATATCACAATAGACAAAATTGATGCTCACTTGTACAAATTAAATAAAATTATTAAAGATACTATGAACGAAACAATCCCTAAACACTTAAATAAAAATTATTTAAACAAATTTTATTCATCCAGACTTAAAAACCTACTAAGGCACAAAAGCAAGTTACTAAAAGATATACATGTAATATATAAAAGACACTTAGACTTTTCGTCACATGCAATAGTTACTCTTAAAAGCCTATTGAACAATATTAACACATTAATATCAAGCAACTCAAAAGAGAAATAAATAACTACTGGACAAACAGAATAAAAAAGATTTCCCCTAACGACAGCCGTAATATGTTTCCAGAAATAAACAAATTATTCAGGAAAAGGCATATAGAAGATATAAAACAATTACACATAGACCAACAAGACTTACTAATTAATAATGGCATCGACGTCACCAAACTAGGCACAACTAGTTCAAACCAACTTATAATAAAAGATAAAGAACAAATAACTAAAATATTGGGAATATACTTAGAAAACAGTCACAAAATAACACTATCCAACAATAACCGATTTCATCAAAAAGTTCACAATAGAGTACAAACATTTAAACATATTAGCATACAAAAGCAACAAAATAACGAACCTTTAATCATATTTGACACCACCAATACATCATTGAATATTAAATATAAATAACTTGTTTACAAACTATTATGATCTTTTTATAAGACTTAAAAATTTAAATAACAAAACATCAGCTGAAATTGACGGTATTCCCAATATTGTATTCAAAAATTTAAGTTCTAAAATTATAGAAAAGTTAGTTATCCTTTTTAACAACGCATTAAACTACTGCTACTTTCCGAAAGCTTGGAAAATAGCAAAAGTTGTTTCGCTAAAACAAAACAGGGAAAAGATCCCACAAATCCCGGCAATTACAGACCTATAAGCTTGTTACCAAACATTAGCAAAGTTTATGAGACTATAAATTAATGACAAGATAATACATTATGTTAACAATGAAAAATACTACCTGAAAACCAATTCGGTTTCAGGTACAAACACAGTACAAATCATGCTATTAATAAACTTACATCTGATATTTGTTGGTATATTAATAAAAAAGCATGCGTTGGTGCTTGCCTTATAGACCTCGAAAAGGTTTTTAACAGCGTATGGATAGAAGGTTTAATATATAAATTAATAAAGCGAATGTTCCCAAACAATCTAATTAGATTAATATTAGATATGATTACTGGAAATAGTTTCGTAATAGCAAACAAATCGAATTCAAAGAATTTATTCCAAATTAAGAGTGGTTTACAACAAGGCACTGTAAATTCACCAATATTATTTTCTCTGTACACAACAGATCTTCTCAATATGCTCAATAATATCAAGGGCGATAATTTTACTATCGCCTTTGCCGACGATCTCATCATATACTCCGCAGCAAATAATATAAAAGAGGTGCAAACTAATGTTCAAAAACAATTTAACCTTACCGTAGACTATTGTAAAGTATGGTTACTGAAAATGAACATACACAAATGTGAAGCGATTTTATTCCGCAATACAGTGGACAAAGTTAATAATAATATTAAAAAACACTGGAAAGAATTTGAAATTAAGGCACCAAATAATATAAATATTAGTAAAAAAAAAATTGTCAAATACTTAGGTATCTTCATCAAAATTTGAATTTTATTTCCCACGTAGACAGAGCAGTGGAAAAAGGCACAAAAGCCTTCATGACTTGTCAAAAATTATTTTACAATAAAATTATAAATAATTGAGTAAAAATTTTAGCTTATCAGGGCCTTATTAGACAAACTGTTTCGTATGCTGGACCAATTTGGTTCAATATTAGTGCAAGCCAAATGGAAAAAATCAGGAAATTTGAAAGGCAATGCATAAGAGCCTGCGTAAATCTACATAGAAAACCAGAAACGGACTACAAACATTTTTACTCTAATAAATGCTTGTACCGAAAAGCAAATATTATAAGATTCGATAACTTTTAATAAAAATTATTCGCAATCACTTTGAAAGATCTCTTAATACGTTAGAAAATGGTCTTATATCCAATATATACTACCACAACGAGGAGTACATTCAAAATACTTTAAAAACGGGGTTCATTGCGCCCGAACACTTTATATATCTTGACTCTAAAGGGTATATTCAAAACCACGAGTATGTCCCTCTATTATATCACTATAATAGAAGGGCTACATGCAAGTGTATAGAATATACACAGAATATTGAGACTAATCTACTAAAATATGACATGTTAATTGTTTATCCTGAAAAGGATAAACAATTATCAACAAACTATTAGTGGTTACATAGTTCATGAAAACGAATATAATAGTTAAATATATCAATAGAATAAGTTAGGGTTAGATTAGGGTTGATTAGTTAGGGTTAGATAAAGTGTAGTTCTAGTTTGGTTTTAAGTTTTATTTTATAAAGAAAAAGTCTAAAAAATTTCTGGTTTTTATCGAAATTTTCCAGAATAATAAAAAACTCATAATAAAATTTTTGCTATAAAAAATAACAAAATATTGATAGTGTATAAATAATACTGTAAAAAAAACTAAACAAATTAAATAATTGTTAAGGCTTTAGTTCTATGTAAATTAAGAAATAATATTAGTTTTATAAAACTTTTTTTCTAATTGTAAACAGAATGAAGCAAGAGAATAAAATAAAAGTTAACTAAAAAAAAAAATTGTAATAATATTTAATTAAATGCTTAATTATTTTATACATATATGTATTGATTTCAATTTATAATTTTGTTATAATAAACAAATTAAGTAGTTTATATTTATTTTAAAAAACTACAAACTAACTTAATACTAGAATCTAAAGACTGGTGAGTGAATAACGAAAGCCGATATTCTCTTATCAACCTATTGCATCCCTAAGGATGATTTATCTATTCACCTAACCACCAATATTTTTTGTTACAAATCTGATCTTTTGTAGTTAAATTTATGTCAAATTGTAGGTTTTCGTTATTTTCATTTAGAATAAATGTATTTTTAGTATTATTTGCTCTCCTGCTTATATGATATATAATAGGAACGACTAGAAAAATCTCTAAAAAAAAATCTAAAAAATATCTAATTAAAAAATTCTGATATTTTTTATTTTTCCATAAACAGTAATAGATTCAAAGAATGAATATATGTACATTTAATGTATTTTTCTATATATTTACAACTTCATTTACTTATTTTCTTACTGTTATGATACTAATTTACAGATTATTATTATTAATAGAAATAGCCATAATACTGTTATATAAAATTAAATGCAAAATCAACTGCGTTCACTTTCGATTTTAACGAAATCCTCTTAATGATTTGAAACAAAAAATTAGTGCATACATAGATATTCTATTCTATATCCTTCCTTTTATGTAAGACAACAATACAAATATAACATGCAAAATAATAAAGCAACGCGTTCATCTTCTATGTACACGAAATCTCCTTTTGTGTTGTAATGAATGAAAATAAAAAAATGTATGCATACATAACATATTCTATACTGTCTGCATACTTTTATATGCAAAATAAACACGCGCGTTCACCTTGCTTTTGCACGAAATCTCCCTTATGCTTATGATTGAAAAAAAAAAAACAAAAAATTCAATTTACAATATATCAATTTTAACCACCCATTTCGTTCAAATTTGTTATGAACGATAGCCTTTGCTATGAGAATGAGAATATATGAGAAAATAAGAATAATAAGAAGAAATACAAGAAAAAAAATTCTTAAAATTTTATTTGCACATACGCTTATACTAATGTTATTTTTTTGTTGCTGTTGAAGAAAACAAAAAAGTAGGCATAGCAAAATATTATTTTATTTGGTGGAAAGTACACCAGCACACACGATTATTATAAATGTTAATTTTTTTTGGTAGGCAGGCATATTAAAAGGAGAACTTAGTAAGTGTAAGTTTTAATTTTATTTTCATTTTACTCTGTTATGTAGATACAACAGAAATAATTTATTAAAAATAAATATTTTTGGAAATAAAAATTGTTGGTTTGTTAAATTCCAAAAATTTTAAGGAATATTCAAAAACTTTCCCAACAAATTTGTTGAATGGGTTAAAAAATTCTTATTTTGAATATTTTGATATTTTTGGGGATAAAAATGAATTGACTATTTTTATAAACAAAGTCATTTTTACGACAAATCTATACAGAAAATTTACTGAAAAACTTTATTGGATGACGTAGTTTCTGTTTTTCCGGAGACTGCTGAATTATGTGATCAATAAATCAATATTGTTGCAATATTGCATGACAGAATTTACATGAAACAATTTTCATACAATATTGATTCAATATTGTTGTGAAAGCAATAAGCATATACACAATACAATTTATAATAAACAATTTTTTATTCAATGAGATTTGATGAACATGTCTGATTTAGTTGTGCAGAAAAAATTTATATTATTATGTAGTGCGTTGCTAAGGACAGAAATTGAATCAATATTTATGTATGCGTCTACTTGAAGCAATATTGATACAATATTGTGAAATTTACGATCAAGGCCATTCAATCATGCAATATTGGTTCAATATTGAATGAAAGCATTTATACGCAAAATTGCCATTCAATATTGATACAATATTGTACCGTGTAAAGCCTGCTTTATGTCTACCCAAATGACATAAGTAACATAGGAAAAAAATTTTTAAAAAATCAACAACAAAAGGAAATTATATATGTCGAATTCGGTTTGGGTGGAATTACACAAGAGTTCTATGTATAACAAAAATTTGACGAATTGTCAGATTCAACTTAATTGTCGCATATGTCGATTGTGGGCATTTACATGTTTTTTCCATATATGGAATATCACATATGTCATTAGTGACAAATGTAGTTCCATGTCATTATAGTTAGCGCAAAATAGCTGCATATGTCGATTGTGGGCATTTATATGTGTTGTGTTGGAGAAACAGATATTTATAAATATGCAATATAAATTTAGTATTTTATGATTTAGTAGTTTTTGAAAATTTAACTCAAAGAATCCATTGAGTTTCCTGTCCATGAATAAAGTCCCATTTTCGCTATTTTCTTTGATGCCTAATCTAGTTGTAAATGTACCAGGTCATATAAAATTTGCATAAGCATGTTAAATCAAACATATCGATCAATTCACCCGCCATTATGTTATTAATTTTTTTATATAGCTATCCAATTAATATTGTCACTTTAAGCGGTAAATACAATTACAACTACCGACGAAAAAATTAAAATATGTAGATACGCTTTTATGTACATGCTCATAATTGCAACTACAGTCGTTCAACCACAATTTCGTTGTCGTCAAAATAAGGTTATTTTCAATTTTTTTCGCTGTTAGTTGGATTTGACATTTCTGAAAACCTTTTTAAACATAATAAAATAAAAACATAACAATTATTCTGAAATGGTGAAATCTGATATTAGAATAACAATAATTGTTTTATTTTTTTAAAGTTTTTGTTATATCTAATTATAAAATAAATTCTCTAATATGAGTTAATTTAATAATATAAGCTCGAATTTTACTATTAGTACTAATATTAGTTATTATTAAGTTATTAGTTATTACTAAATTAGTTTACTTAAAAATTTGTGTTTATTATTATTTCTAAGTTATATAAGTACATAATGAGTTTCGAAGATTTTATTTAGATTTACCCGTCTATTCTACATAAAAGCTAAGAGTCTCTTATCTTTTAAATACTACTTAAGAGAAGTTAAAAGATTTTCGTATTCAAGATTAAAAGTTAACAGATGTCAAAAATCAGGTGGTCTCTTAGGAGGTTATGCTGAAGTCCGTCGGAATGTCACATTCCGTTTACATTCCGTATTTGGTATACTGAAGTCCGTATTGTGTTCCGCGGTCTGCACATTTCATTATTTATCAGAAATTTATGTATGCTGTACTTCGTCGGAACGGAAAATAATTTGAAAATTGTACGACAGAATTGGTCATTCGGATGTATTAGAATGGTTCGGAAGTGAATTATAAAGCATACAATTTTTGTATTTAGAATATTAGGAGAAGTAGAAAATGTAATAAAGTATAAATAGTGTTTTTTTTTTGAATTTTTTTTCATTTATGAAAAATATTTTTTTTATTTAGGAATAAAAAAGCGCTTCAAAAGAATAATATATTTTTAAATTTTTTCTAAGGTAACAAAAAATTACTATTTGTATATATGTTTGTATATATTTGTATATACTACATATGTAATTAAGAAAGCTATAACTTTTGCTTATAATGTATGCAAATTGTATATATACATTATGTCATATACATTAAAATAAAAATGTTTGAAATGTATTTGAAAAAAAAAAGATCTCCCGAAACATCTGATTTTAATTTCTGTACAGACTTTGGAGTCGAATGGATTTCAGCATACCGATTTTTTCGTATTCGGATCGGAATTTTTTTTCGGTGATATTCCGCTTCGGACTTCAGCATAGCCACTTTAACTTTTGTGTAGACTTTTTTTAAGAGATATTCATATTCTACTTAACAGGTTAAGAGACAAAATTTCTCTTAACTTAATAGTACTTCATCGAGGTCCTTTTAAAAATCTTTTAACTTTAAAAAATTAATAAGTGCCTTTTTGTTTTATGGTTTATGTTTTGTTTTACAATTTAGCGTGGCTTTGCACTTTTTTTTTTTAAATAAAATAATTTTAAACTTTTTTTTAATAATGGATATTACTAAATAATTTGTAAACTTTTTAATAACCTTCTATAATATATAATCTATAAAAAAATTTAATAACAGCGCTCGATTGTAATTGCAATATGTATTTATTTTTATTTATAATTTTAACTATTTGAATGAATTGAATCAAATATTGTTTGATTTTGTATTATGACAACTTCAAATTGTCATTTGACGTTTTGGAGATCTTTTAACTTTTAAATCTGAATCTATAAAAAAATTTAATAACAGCGCTCAATTGTAATTGCAATATGTATTTATTTTTATTTATAATTTTAACTATTTGAATCAAATATTGTTTAATTTTTATTATGACAACTTCAAATTGTCATTTGACGTTTTGGAGATCTTTTAACTTTTAAAAGCAAAAATTCTACATTTTTCTCTTATCTAGAATACGAAAAATCTCTTATCTCTTAACTTTAAATGTTAAAAGTTAAAAGGTATCTCTTATCCAGAATAGAGAGGTTAGATTTAGAAAGATTTTTTAGCGATGTATTTGGAACTGATGATGCTGCAAATAAATTAATAAATTATTCAAAATGATTTTTTCATTTTGAAATTCCGACATTTACTTTTCTATTTTGTTTATTTATTTTCGTTTCGCTAAAATTGTGTTTAATTTGACGAAAGATAGTTGAGCGAATTTCGTGTTCAAAAAATATATCTATTTCTGTTTTACTCGTCGACGAATGCAAATGACATTCAGTGAAACCTAGATAAATCAGTTTTACTTGATATCATTTGTTTGTTTTTGTTGTTGTCATAAAGTAGGTTGTTGTAAAATTGTTTTGATAAAACATTTTTAAAATTTGAACCAAAAAAAAATTTTTTTAAATTAAGTTTTTAAAAAATTTTTCTCCATTTTTTTTAGAAACAAATTTTGAAATTTCAAAAACACAAAAATTTGTTCAATAAGAAAAATGGATTGTAAGAACAGTTTTTAAGTGTGTTAAAAAAGCAGTAGCTAATGGTTCGTCGTGATCTTGTCTCTAAGCGCGAAATTTGGCTATTCGTAACTCGTCATTCGTTTGTACACTCGTCATTGGGATTGTGTTTTCAGCATAAAGCGACGTAACATCATTATTTTATTCCCGCGGCACGTAAGACAACGTATTAAATGATATGTCATTGGGTTCGTTCAGTAGCATTATCCGGTAGATCTGGAATCCATTTTGGATTCATGTACCATATATCTGGCCACTGAACGCAATTCACCACAAAAATTTACCGCAATACTAGCGCCGTCACCGGAAAATATAATGAGTACTTTTAAAAATAAATTAAATTTGAATGGAATAATATTTATTATCATACATATAATTTATTTTTTATAACTCTTAATTTAAGTTTTATGTACATAAATCTTCCTTAAGAATTTAAATTTCACACTAATTCAAAAAATAATGGCGATTTAAATTTATAAACTTTCATAAAAAATATAAACATTTAATTTTTCTTACGGTAGATGTCACAGCACTCAACATTAAAATTGTTGTTGTTGTTTTTACATATAAAAAGTCAGATCCATTAAATGTATCTAGAATTTTTTCAGATCCATTTTCATTAACCGCGATACATTAACCGGTACATTTACCACACCGTTCAGTAAACAGATCCATGGATCTGTGGATTTCAGATCCAATGGTTAATTTCACTGAACGCTACCATTGTAACATCATCTAAACAGTAGTAAGTAAGTGACTTTTGACTTGGAAGCTTAACATTTAGCAGAGAAAAGAGATATGACATATAAATACAAACAACATTTCAATTTTTAAATGTTAATCAAGGTCCAGGCGTCGTATTTGTATATATTGGGTTGAAATTTTTTTTATAATTTTTTATTTAAATGATGTATGTTACTATTTTTCGTTATTAACATTCAAAAATATCGTTTAAATTATTTTTGTTACAAATGTACTCTTACCCCGTTGCTGCATGGTGTTGTGTGAATATAAACAATTAAAATATGTAGAATGGAATTCGAACAAGATTTAATTAAATTTTGTAAAAGGAATAAATGCTTTTGGGATAGAAATGATCTAAGTTATAAGGATAATAAAAAACGAGATGAATTATGGGCGCAATTAAGTGAAGAAATCGATGTTCCAGGTTAATTTTGTATGCGTTAAATTATTATTATTTAATATAGTGATTTTTGAATTTTAGAGGAAAGATTAAAATTACGTTGGAAAACATTAAGAAATAGGTTTCGTGTTATGTGTAGTAGAGAAAGAGTGGATAATAAAGCCAACATTAAATGGAAATATTATAAAATGATGACTTTTTTAAAGTCAGTTACACCTTTTAATTCATCATATTGTGAATCGTAAGTTTATTGCTATTGTTTTAAATATAATATAAATTAAGTAAATTTCAATTAAATTGCAGTTATATCCCAGAACAAAATTTAAAACTTTCTGATTCAACGCGTGTTAGTACAAGTTATCTAAATGAAGCAGATACAACACTAGATATAAAAATAAATTATCAGGCTGATGTTAATTTCAAAACAGAAGCACTTTTAATTAATGATAACGATGATGAGAATTCTATTTCTAATTTAAACCAAGGAAAATTAATAAATAATATAACTATGAATGATACATTATTATTGAATGAAATACCAACAATAAGTGCGCAGACAACATTGTCAGTTGATACAACATCTGAAGTAGATCAATTTTTTCAATGTTTATCAACTAAAGTTAAAATGGAAGAACTAAATCGAGCTGAAATCGATAATTTTCAAGAAAATTTATTACGTTGGGTTAATAAGAAACTAAAAGATATAAGAAGATCTAAAAATAAATATTTAAACAAAATGTAAGATATTTTTGTTTTTCTAATATTGAATTTTAATAATTTGAGAAGTTGAAAACTAACACAATAACGATTAGCGATACAATAACAAACGTGCGAACTTGCGAACATTATTGGTCTTAACCAAAGAATATTTATTACAACAAGAATCAAATAATATCTGCAATAAGAAGAGGCACTGCTTCCAATTGCTCCCAAAATGTGGTGGCCTTCAAATGGAAAAAAAATTATATTTTTTAAGAATCTTCCAAAAATTAAAAGAAAAAGATGGTAATAAGAAAGTTTCATGTGAGGAAAAAGCAAAAAACGGGTATTCTAAAAATGTTAACTAAAATTAACATTTTTAAGTTTATGATAAATTTTATATTGCTAAATGAACTTTCTGAAAGAAATTGATACTTACCAAAAGATAATTAAATTCCAAAATATTTTTTTAAAAGAATGTTTTAAAATATTAAAATTTTTTATTTATAATTTTTATTTAACCCATCTCGGAATTTCCACTGTGAAAGGGTGGGCACTTGATGCCTCTCGTGTTGTGCGATGGAATCGCTTAAGAGGAGGAAGAAGTGATTTTAATTCCTCGGAACAAGTGCCAACACCAAGCAGATATCTATAAAATAGAGTAAGTGCTCCAACAATACGACGATGACCTAGTGGTATAAGGGATGAGGTCACATTTATGTCGCCTATAAGACGAATGGCGCGGTTTTGAACTTCGTCCAAGAAATTTAAAGCAGTTTTTGGTGCACCTGCCCATAAATGTGAGTTATACTCGAGCTTGGGTCGTATATATGCTTTATAGATTTTTAAAAGGTCTCGAGATGAAAAATAAGTTTTGCAGCGACTCAAAAAGCCTAAACATTTCGCGGCGCTTTTCGCAATATCGAAAATATGTTCATTCCAGTGCATATTTTGATTCACTCGCATTCCGAGAATGTTCAGATCTTTCAGTCGCTGGATACCTTCATTTTGAAACCGGAGAGCAGGTTCGAATGCTGTTAGCTTGTTACTAACAACACATATTTGAGTTTTTGAATTGTTAAACTCGACTCTGTTAGCTTTACCCCAGTCGACAATTTTGGCAAGGTCGTGATTGAGCGCGCCGGCAATCATTGTTCTTTTGGAGGTGATTTACACTAATTTCGAATCAACTTATCAACTTAAATATAAACCCGCTAATAAAAACTTATATAAAATTAGATTAGGTACAACAACAAAAATGTAAACAAATAATAAGTACACCCACGACCCAGTTTTGAATTTACATGGTCAAAAGTTCACTTCTGAAAATTGTGTACCTACTCTTTCATGTAGTAATTCCCGTAAAGAGTTTTTTGTATATAGTGTTTATCTCTTTTATCCAACGCATTTTTATTTATTTAACTTTATACTAACTGAATATTGGAAAAATGGAATGAAATTTTTAGGAAGAGTGCAACTTCTTATCAAAGAATATCGTTACAATGTCATCGCTAATTTTATCTTTTAATACCACTTTTGTGCTAATAATACTCATGTTTTCCTTTTTATTTTCAATAACCCATGCATCATTTTTTAAATGTGATTATTTTCATTTTTATTGCAACTTTCCATACTTCTTCGTCAAAATCTACATCACGCAAATATTACAGCTCAAAATCATCATAATTCGTTGGTATTTTTCTTCTACGTTTAGGTCTTTCGGCATTGTTATCATATGTTTCTTCAATGTATATTTCATTTAAATTGTCTGCTTTCTCACTTACAGGAAGATGAGAGTCGCGCTGGAACGAACAAACTCACAAGAGAAGTATATGGAGGACGGAGTTCCACAAGGTTCGGTTCTAAGTGTTCTTCTTTTTATAATCCTAATAAACAGTCTAACCACTCTGACAAATGCAATTAATCACAAGTTAAATACGGACGGCCACTATACGTATATAGCCATTTTCATTTCAGGAAAAAACCTAGACAGAATTGAAGAACCGGTTCAAGATACACTCAATAATATGAGTAAAATGGGTAATTTAAACGGTTTCAAGTTTTCTAGTGACAAAAAAAAGATCCTTTTCACATCCAACCCTATCCCTGGGTGGCCACGTACTTAAGTTCGTAAACGAACATAGATTCCTTGGAATGCTATTCGACTTCAAACTGACATGGAGAAACCATGTTAAATGGGTTAAGAGTCAAGCCACAAAAAGACTCAACCTACTAAAAATTATTGGCAATTCGACATTTGGTTCGGATAGAAAAATGATGTTCAGGATTCTAAACACAATTATACCCCCAATATTAGATTACGGTTCGCCAATTTGTGTGGGTTCGCCAATTTGGGTGGCGCTTCAGTCATCACTCTGAAGTCTCTTAATACTATCCTTAACACAGGCTCCAGGCTTGCCACCGGTGCATTTAGAACTAGCCCCATTTCAAGTATATTAAGTGACGCTGGACAGGAGAACATGGAGTAACTCTGTACGATTTCGACACCGAAATCAGGCATAAGTTTCCACCTAGTTTACTGAAAAGACCTACAATCGATAAGGAGCTAGCTTCTTATCATAAGAACAAAAGATTACCCGAACAATATAAACAACTTGTGCTGAATAAACTAAACGTCAAATACAAATACTACACGGAAATATACACAGACGAATCTAAAATACTTATCTCGAACAACAATTATAAATGTGGATGCGCCTTTAAATGCAGACAAGACGAATTCTCCTTTCCACTTAAAGGACGCAACCAAATCTTTTCAGCAGAACTGTATGCTATATTAAAAGCAATCGAATATGTGTCGTTAACTCAACCAAAGGGAAGTACATCATTTCTACCGATTCCCTGAGTAGTATACAAAGTATTTCATCACTCACCGCAAGACATCCAACTATTCTAAGGATCCAAGAGCTTATACACCAAGCAGAAAGCTCAATTGTTATTTTTTGGCTACCAGGCCATACCAATGTTACTAACAACGCTACAGACATGGATCCCGATTCTCAGCAGTTAATGGTAGTCGACGATAACAGATGGTTAATTAAAAGAAATGTTTCACATGCATATGAAGCTAGATAGAAAAACGAACCAAAGACTAATAAACTAAAACAAATAGAAAAATTCAACTCCACCCTGGAAAAGCATTGATTAAGCTGAAAGAACGGATGTATAATTACAAGACTGAGGATAGGACACTCGCAACAGACGCATAAGTACTTATTTGACGGACCGGGCGAAGTCCTACCTACATGTTCCTGTGATGACCAGACGCCAGTCAGTGTCCAGCACATTTTCGAGGCCTGCCCGCGCTGCAGAAATGCAAGGAGTGTACATTATATCGGTGGTTAAATATTCTCGCTGAGGACACTGAGCAGTCATTGAAACGTATTATTCAATTCACCAAATGTATTAACATCTTCGGTGAAATCTAAATGTTTTTGTTATTTGTATTTTTGTTTTCCTTGTTTGCTTTCTCTCTATTTTAGTTTACATAATTAACTATAGATATTTATTTATTTTTACATTTATTTTTTGTTTATTTTCATTGTTACTTTCATATTTGTTTTCAGTTTCTGCAATTTATGTTTGTAAGTAATTTTTTAGGATTAAATTTAGTACATATATATTTGTTAAAAAAAAAATATATATAGTATATGGCCCGAAAAACCTAATAAGGTTTAATGGCCCGAAATAAACTTTATTCAATTCAGTTAAATTCTTCAATGTATACTTCATTTAAATTCTCCGGTGTTAACGTGTTATAATATTATACTAGCAAAAAGGCCCGTCATATGACGGTGGTAAATAAAAAAAAATGTTTTAAGACACTGCAAAAAAAAATTGGTATTAATAAACGTACTCAAATATTATATAAGTGTTTTTGTGTAGTGCAAAACTTTACAACAAATTAAAAAAAAAAACCATACATTTCCCAAAAACCGCGTACTGAAAATTGTAACAAAAAATTGATTTTTGATTATTTATCGTGTAAATTTTATAAGCCAAGATAAATAAAAAAAATAAAAAATTCTTTGAATATTTTTATTATTTATTTATTTAGAGTGCGCAACTTAATTCCAAAAAGAACAATACTTGTTAAACTATAATGTTTTATCCATATAGATTAGTAATTGGATATTGCCATTTCTTTATATCCAATGCTTCTAAATCTTATACTTATAAATTTGGTTGGTATACACGTATTTTTTGAACACATTCAACAAATTTATTTGACTAAAATACCAAAATTTTTTAAAGTATAGTTACAAAAACTATACAGTTGTTTTCTTTCTCAACTCCTACTTTTTCCAATGTCTAACCTTGTGTCCTATTTTATGATAATAAAAAAGGCTAATTTAACAGGGAATAGTCAAAGTCTGAGAATAAATGACAAATCTGTGGTAGTTGGAGATAAATATATTCTGGGAATAAATTGTTTCCCTTATAGCTGTACCGATTAGGACTTCTGCGATTATTAAGTTTGATTTTAAATTTTTGACTGCTAACCGGCTTCCATTGCAGAGACCACGTTTGGTATTTAGGTTACTAAGTAATATTATTTTAACTTCAACTTTCAAATTAAGTTTATGTGGAAGCATTCCACTTGGACAGCAGGCATTTAAAAATCCCACGGGTTAATTGTTGAATCTTATTATAGTTTTTCTAAAATGTTGAATTCTTGTTCGTTAATTGTATTCGATATCAGAATTTTTAAAGCAAAGTATCTACTTTTTCGAATAGGCAGCAAAACTATCTATATTCAAACTATTTCCAAAAATTTCTGATATAATTACGCTCGTCTTTTTTTCTTTTCTACATAGGATACCTACGAATACCTATTTCTTAAATCAAACAGAACAAAAAAAAAGTTGATATTTTTTTGTTATTTCCTTTCGACATTATTCGCCGTTCTCTTGAAAACAATTTTAAAATTAAAAAAAAAAACAAAAAAAAATGAAATTTCAAAAGAGAGAGATTAATTTTATGTATGTATACAATTTTTTCCAAATGCAATGTGATGGGAGTGATTATTTTTGTGTTATGAATTCTGCTAAATAATTTCTGTTTGTTATTATTGTAATACTAATAAAATGTCATGCTAACGCAGCAGCAGCAGCAGGACATTGCCTTTTATTATATAAGATACTTTTATATTAACTTGCCAGTGGCTACATGTATATATGTTTATATGTTTTCGTGGTAGGTTGGAATTTTTTTGTTAATATTAAAACCAAACACAAAAACAAACAAAAAAAATTTTGCTTAAAAAATTTAAAGATAGAGTTCTAAAGTTTTACACAGTTACTCATGATGAAAAAGGCAACCGGCCACGGTACTTTACAACGCCATCAAATGACAGGTTCGGGTTACTGCCGTACAACTTCTGCCGTACGTCTCAGGTATATTTCAAAAACCAATTGTGTTACGGGAATGAGAATTTACACTTAGACACTCTTTCACAAATGAAAAAATATGACTGTTACCGATTTCGAAAATGTGGACTGGCTCGGGTTGCTGCCGTACAACTTCTAGTACGTCTCAGGCATATTTCAAAAACCAATTGTGTTACGGGAATGAGAATTTACACTTAGACACTCTTTCACAAATAAAAAAATACGACTTCTGCCGATTTCAAAAATTTAGACTGGTTCGGGTTGCTGCCGAAAAGCTACTAACACATGTAAGGCGTATTTCAAGATCTAATTGTGTTACAAGCATGAAAATTTACACTTAGATACTCTTTCCCAAATAAAAAAATACGACTTCTACCGATTTCGAAAATTTGAACTGGTTCGGGTAGCTGCCATACAACTCATAGCCTGTCTCAGGAATATTTCAAAAGCAATTGTGTTATAGACAGGAGAACTTACACTCATATACTCTTTCTGAAATTATAATACCTATATACACTTAAAACTAAAAAGTATAAAATAAAATAATAATTTAGTAACTTTTTAATAAAGTAAAAATAAAAATTTTTAAAATATACTTTTATCGAAACCAAACTAGCCCCCTAAAAAGTAGGAAATAAAACTTGTGGTGGATGTTGAACATCTAGAACTACTATGAGATACAACACAAAAGTATATAATGAATCTTGCTGGAATATTGTTAATGGAAATTTTTAATATTTGACGCTTGAAAAAGATCACGAATATTAAAAGAACATCACAAAGCTTGGTTCTTTTAACATCACAAAGCGTCTCCAAATTTCCATTATCAATATTTCAGTAAGATTCATTATACCTATACTTTTTATTAAAACCCCGGTCGGTAATTTTTAACACTGACAATAGATTCGTACATAAAGTTGGAACATGTAATGTGTCTTCTAAATTAATTGAACTTTTATCCGCTAGTGTAACATTAACAACATCTTTTCCGTTTACTGTAGCCATTTGATTTTTAGCAGCCAGTTTTAACTTTTCATCGTTGTAATTTCCTTTAACCTTTTTGAAATTTTTTATATCAGCACACATATGTGATGTGCATTCGCTGTCAAGACACCATTTATCTTTTATCAATTTGAATTGTATTAATTGACGTTAAGCATTCTTCTGCTAATAAAAATGACCCTGGATTATTTTTATTTTGTTGGCAATTTGGTGCAATTTAGTGCAATATGCCCAGGCTTATGGCATTTATATCATTTGACATTTTTATATTTGTGTTGAATGATATTTTATTTTTGTTTGAATTCTCAATTTTGCTAAAGTTTTTATATTTTTTTGAAATTCGTTTTAGTTTTTCCATAAAAAGCTTCTTCACTATAAGTGCTGACATTTTTACTCCTTACCTCACTTTCTTCGATTATTTTTATTTTTAAGTCTTCTACATTTGGTAAATTATTACCAGATTCTATAACAGCTCTGAAGTTTTCGTATGAAGGGGATAAACTTTACAGCATCATAATGCTTATTAAATTTCTGTGTATTTCGATTTCCATTTCCTTTAGTTTATCTACTGTGTCCATAAATTTATTGAAATGTTCTTTTAATTTTTCATCATCCATTTTATGAAGTATCAACCTTTAGAGTAATGTTGCTTTACCTTTACTTTGATATATATTTGTCAAAGTTTCCCATACTTCTTTGGAGGTTTCACAATTTTTTATTTCAGATGGTGAAATTAAAATTATCAAATCTGAGCGAGCATACAAATCAGCTTCCTACCATGCTTCAGCTTGCTCAGGTTTGATTAATGCGTCTGGAACAATCCCAATAACCGTTTTTTTTTTAAGCGCCTGGGCCTGGAGTTTCCACGTCTCATAATTGGGAAACTGGCACCTTCTAATTTTACTCACACTCTGCTAAATATAAATATTATTTAATTAAAGAAAAACAAATCTTTAATCTAATATAAATTTTTTAATTTAAAATATAAAAAAGTAAATTTTTGCTTCTAGCTAATGCAATATGTTTTTACCATAGATATATAAAATATAGATTGGCAGCTTGGTAGTACTTTCTCTTTCTCTCTAATACATTATCATATTAATTATTAAATGTCAGATTCAGCCAAAAATGAGCATATGTTTTTCAATATTTCAACTCAGCTGATTTGATTTTATAAATTTAACAGCCATTTCTTAATATTTTCATGGTTTTATAGAATAGATTCTTTTCAATTTTTTCTTATTGAATTTAAAATTAGTTTTGTTTTTTAACATTGTTATCTAAACATATTTACTAACTATTAATTTTTTATAGTTTTTCTGTTTTAAATATATTATTTACGCTAATACGATAATTTGAAAATCATTTTATTTCATTTTATTAATTGCAATTTTAGAGAATTGGAAAACGTTTTCAAAGAAAAATAGAGGGGAAAACTTTAAATTTGATGGGAATGATAAATGTAATATACATATATACATATAATACAAGTGATTAGATATACATTGATTATTAAATAATAATAATAATTATAAATAATATAAATTTGTATACATATCATCTAATATGTTTTAATATTATCAATATATATGTAGACATAAAATTTCACGGGAATGTCTAAATAATAAAATCTATGTGAATTTAGTTTTATAAAATAATATATAATGTATACGATAAAGTAAAAGAATTTTTTCCACTCTTGGTCATTTTATTTAGTTTAACATCAAACTGTATTAGCCCATGTATCAATTTACTTAATTTTGTATATATAATTCTTGTCAAGAACATAAATATACATATACGTGTATCAAAACATCTTTTTTTAACCTTAGTTTTTGATTTGTTATTATTGTGAATTTTATATGAATATACACATATACATGTTTTTAAAAGAAAATTTAAAAATAATTATTTTAGATGAATTGAGATTTTACGTTAAAAATAATCCAATTATTAAAATTTTTATAATTTTACATTTCTTTTACTCTAAAACTTTTCATATTACATTTTTGCTAAGTTTCCATTTTCAAGGGAATTATTTGCAGTAGAAACTAAATTATTTGAACTCAGATTTTTCAAAAACAGCTGTCCAAAAGTGGCTGAAAATTTTTATTCTAACTGCCAATCTATACTTTATATATCTATGGTTTTTACAGAGTGATGGAATGATAAATTATACCATCCTAAAGGTGAAAACACAATAAGGCAGCACAGCAAAGCAGCGAAATCTGACGGCAGCAAAAAAATTGTTGCTCCCATGTAGTTAAATGATACCGCACATAATAAGGCAGCAAAGCAGCAGCAGAAAAATTAGTTTAGTTTCTAATTTTACTGCTGCTGTCTGTCAGTAATTTGAAATTTTAGACACTTGTGATTTGAATTTTTTTCTCTGGTGTAGTGTTGTTTTGAAATCTAAGATGTCTTTTGAAGAAAAGTTGATAGAAATGGTGAAAGAACACCATTTTTATATTACTTAAAGCATCCTCAATACAAAAACATTATAAAAAGGGATGAAATTTTTGTAGAAATAGCAAAAAAGTTGAATTAAATTGGTAAGTTATTGTTTTTGACTTGAATTAAATATTAGATTAGTGAATATTTTTTTTTACTTTCTAGCACTACTAACAACTTTGTAGAACTTGATGAGTCAATTGAGTGCTCCGAAATAATTGATTTTGACAGCCCATCGGTTTCGAATATTACATCAGCAACACCACCATCAACTAGAACAGAAAGGAAAAGGAAAAATCAGGATACAAATTATTTTGAAGAACTGATGAAAGTTGCACGTGATACAATTAAGGAAATAAATATTCCTACACAAGAACCAGTTGAAGAATCACTAACTCATAAAGTTTTCTCATCATTAGCTAGTGCAATTGAGCAGTCGGGAATACATATGATTCATAAATTGGAAATCCAGCAAAATATTTCAAAATTAGTTTACGATTCGATTTCCAAACATTTACAATCATAATAAAAAAATGAAAAAAATAAAATGGTTTTTGTATTGAAAATTTATTAGCATTGTTTGGAATTTCATAATAGCATTAATTGATAACATATAATTTAATTCTACAGCAATACTGGTAACATATAACGATAAATCCTTGTGAATCTCTACTACGATTCACCGGCCGAACCCACCAACGTTTTCTTTTACATTTTACAAATTTCTCGTAAAAATTTTTCCCTATAAAAATAATTGAAATAATTTTAACTATTTTATTTATTTTATTCACTTTACCGATTTTAAAAAAAAATTATTTCAAAAACAAATTTCTCAAAAATCAAACAATTTGGCAGAATGCAAATTTTGCTGCTTTGCTGTGCTGTCTACTTGTGTTTTAACTGTGTTTAACATATACATACATTTAGTTTCACCCATTCACGAGAAAAAAATATAAACAAGTTTCAAGGTTTCGAAAAATTTTGAAATCATACGAGCAGACTTGAAACTGTCAAAATGGTAGCCAAACTTCCCATACACTTTGCGTGCAACATCAAGTGAAACATCATTTGTAATGAAACTGTCATTTTCATTCATAAAATTAATTTTCAGTGAATTTTATACAGTTTATTGTTACTTGTTAGTGAGTTGAGTGGGCTGCGAGCGTTATAGTTAGGAAGGATATTGTGATAAAATATTGGATATGGATACTATGAACATAATATTTAAAAACTATCTTCATATTTTTAAAAAATAAAATAAATTCAAATTGCTAAGATATAATCTTCTATATATTAAAAAACAAGTCTTCAAAAAATATATATGTAGCTAAATAAATAAATAATGACAAAGGAAACTTAAGTAAAATTTAACTTTTTATAGGAAGATTTAATCATTGTATAATCAAATATAATTCTAAATTTTTGTTCATTCTAGAAAAAGTGTCATTTTATAGATTGCAATTGACTGAATGAACCTTATGGGCAGCAAGAAAGTAAACCAATAGAATATTCGATTCATTGATATTAGTTAGGTCAGCTGAATGTAGTCTGTTTGTTATTTAAAAAATTCTAATGCAAGCAATCAGCATCTTAAATCTGGAACATTTATTAATTTATTATACATTCAGAATTTAAATATGACATATGTAAATGTTTTTGTTACAAATTTGAGGAATATTAACAATTAAAATATACAAAATGGAATTCGAAGATGAATTAATTAAATTTTGTAAAAGAAATAGATGTTTTTGGGATAAAAATGAACCAAATTATAAAAATAATGAGAAACGGGATGAATTATGGGCAAAATTTAGTGAAGCCATAGATGTACCAGGTTATTTTTGTATTATAAGTTAAATTATATTTATATATTTTGATTTTTAGAAGAAAGATTAAAATCACGTTGGACATCCTTGAGAAATACTTTTCGATCTGAATATAGTAAAGAAAGAGCAGGAAAAGCAAAATTTAAATGGAAATATTACAAAATGATGAGTTTTTTAAAGCCGGTTACATGTTTTAATGGAGCTAATTTTACGTCGTAAGATTATTTTTGAAATATCATTAAAGTTTTAAGTATTTTTATAATTATTTCAGTCATACAACGGGAAAAAAAAAATTAAGATCTAATTTAACACGTACTAAAAGTTTAAGTACTGTAAATGTAAATGAAGCAGATACAACACTTGTAATACAAACAAATGAAACGGTTGATGATCATTTTAAAACAGAAGACTTGGTTTTTAATGTTAGTGATGATGAGAGTTTTATTTCTGATTCAAATCGAGGAAAATTAGTGAATAATATAACTTCAAATGACATGTCATTGAATGAATTACCAATAATAAATGCACAGACAACATTCTCAGTTGATACAACATCTGAAATAGATCAATTTTTTCAATGTTTATCAACTAAAGTTAAAATTGAAGAGCTAAATCGAGCTGAAGTTGATGATTTTCAAGAAACTTTATTGCGTTGGGTTAATAAGAAGCTTAAAGATATAAGAAAATATAAAAATAAATAGTTCAACAGAATTAAAAAAATGTCAAGAAACTTTATTGCGTTGGGTTAATAAGAAACTAAAAGGTATAAGAAAATATAATAATGAATAGTTCAACAGAATTAATAAAATTTTACTTCAATAACATGTAATTGCAATCAACCACAATCAAAAGCAATCCAAAATGTTTAAAATATCAGTAGCCAATCAAAAAACTTTAAAAAATATCAATTTCCAAGCATTTACAATTTATATTTTCAGATTTCGGTTTTTGATATTTCAAAAAATTTTTATAAAAAAATAGAAGTAAAATTTGAAAAAAATTTTATTTGAATTTAAATTTGAAAAATATTTTTTCACAAAATTAATTTTTACTATTCACAAAACTAATTTTGTTGCGTCAGAATAATTTTCAAAACTAAACTTTGTTTGATATTAAATTCCAATCAATCATAACCAAGGTAAATAAATACCAAAGAGTATCCATTAATAAGAAGGTTCACTGGAAGTCAAGATATTTTTACTACCAAATTTTCAAAAAAAAACCCACAAAGAACTAGAAGCAAAGAACTATTGTAAATATTTCCTTATGTAAGAAGTTGTGAGAAAGAAAGAGTGCGATATAAATCATTTAAAAAACAACTTAATTTTTGCAATGTAATTTTTAATAGCCCACAGGAGATTTGTGTTTATTTATTTAGCCCACTAGAGATTTTTCATGTGTACAGTCGTCTGAAATTTTGTGTACGAATTTTTTTAAAAATTAACGTATTAAATTTATTAGGGTATGAGAATAATGAAATTTTGAATGATTGATTTTTTACATGTACCTACATAACATAATATTGGTTTAAAAAATATATGTTATTTCTTAAGCATCATATTATTATCTTTTATTGTCTTACATTTTTTTATTACATTTTTTTTTATTTCAAACAGATTATCATTAATGTATTTTTAATAATACAAATTTTTTTAGGTATTGAAACTGGTAGTTAAAAAGAATACCAAGTGTTTTTTTATGAATGACTCGATGCATTTTTATTTCCTTAAAAATTAAATGTTGCCATTTAATAATCAATGATAATTTATTAATTATTAAAAATATTAGAATTTATAAATAGGAAGGAAATTTGAATATTAATAATATGAATATTTCGAATTTGAATAAATAATGTTTTTTATTGCTATGCATTTTTAAGTGTAACACATCTGCAAATTTTGATAACTAAGAATAAATACAACAATATTTCTTTGATAGAAAAAAATCGTTCGATAACTTTTTTCCCACTTAGTGTTTTGAATTTAGATCTCTCTCAAAGAAAATTCTTATTACTATTTATTTCTTACAACTTTGGAAATCGACTGGAAAAATGGTAATCAGCACGTTGACAAATTATAAAATTTTATCAAAGAATATCCAGTGAACCTGCTTAGTAATAGATAGTAATAAGAATTTAGTTTGTGAGAGAAATAAAAATTCAAAACACAAAGTGGGAAAAAAAAATTATCGAACGATTTTTTTTGTATCAAAGAAATATTGTTGTACTTATTCTTGGTTGTCAAAATTTGCAGATGCATTACACTTAAAAATTTGTATCTTTTATCAAATGTATAGGAATAAAAAACATTATTAATTCAAATTTGCAATATTTATATTATTAATGTTCAATTTTTTCACCTATTTATAAAATTACCAAAACGCATTATATTACTTATAATCATTGTGAACTATTTGTTTTTTATCTTTTGTTTTCATTATTTTTGTTTTGAAAATTCTGTCTGCTTGAATTGTCCGCCATTAAAATTTTATTGTCTCGGATTTTTTCTTAGAACTGCTTCATCTGTGTAATTATTTCTTCGTGTGATAAGTTAACTCCTGCATTGGAGACTTAATTAATAGGAACGCTGATGTCAAATTTTTTTTTAAGTTAAAGCTATAACTCTAAGTCAACGTCAGTATTGGAGAATGGTCTTAAAGGTGAGTGAGTCTTTTTTCCATTTTTTTTTTTTTGAACAAAATAACAATTTTTAATAAAATTTTTAAAAAGCTAATGAAAAATTGTTTATTAATCCTTCCTTACTTAACTGTTTTATTAAGCAAATAAATGAAAATAATTTAACGCAATGCTTCATCGATTATAAATTTTGAACTTTGTAAAAAGAGTATCACGTCGTATGAGAAATTTTACAGAATAGAAAAGTATCGCTTCAGTGGTATTTTCACCCGATCACACAAGATGCGTTTAAGAGAATGTGGGTGATTATGCCGAAAAAAAGATCTATCAATACTTAGGGTGTGTGCCTAATGAAAGTGAAAGACAAATTCTAATTCTAATTCCCTAGAAATCAAATGGACAATTTTTTGACAATCTCTACGATGCAACAAAATTGTCTCTAGCTCTATTACAACTTAGTTGTAGTGTAGTGAAAGCTGAACGAAAAAGTGAAAGATGAAATTGCAACAGTGTGTAATAAGGTCTATTTCTTTGTAGGTCATATTTTATACGAATACGATATATTTTTTTTGAATTTAAACAAATATATTCTAATTCTTTGATTTTAAAAAAAGAAGTAAAAACAATGGAAAAGAGTATCCATACAAAAAAGTGAATAATTTGGTTAGTTTTGGGTATATTCTTCTCTTTCTATGCTTTTATTTATGTAAAAAAAAACAATAGACGAATATATTCTTTCAATATATTTTCGCTCTTATTTTCTTATTGATTTATTAATTGTTTTATTTGAAAACTGAATATTTTTTTTAAATGATTCCTAGTGATAGCAGTTTTTAGTTTTTCGTATTACCTACTACCAAGGGTGATCGGGCGACTTTGATTCACAGTACGGATACTTCAGTTGTTGTGCTGGTCATGTTTTAGGCAACAGGTGAAGTAGAAGTAATCACTTGGTAGCCATTCAGTGGTTTTCCAATGTGGTTTCGCAAGTGTACGTACTACCTCCCTGCGGTGGTCACTGGTAACTAGATTCTTCTAGGTTGAAGTACAGCGCTAAAGGAGTAAACCTTGAAAAAAAATCCCCAAATTATACGGTGGAACAGCATGCGCCAAAGTATGAATGGTTAGTGGGTTAACTAACCTCTTGTATGCGAACTCTGGATAGTCGGAGACCTCCAGTTTCAAGCTAGCCTTCCCGTGGAATTGCGGATCTCTGACACGGGTGACTTTTCCGTTCTCCGCAACTCGTGGGATAAAATTATGGATTTAAATGAAAAAACTAACTTAAAATTAGCAAGCTTGTCCTTGTCAGAGGATGAGCTACTTCTCTCCAGTCAGGAGACTATTGTGGGAAGTTCAAAGAGTACCAGCCTTAGTACACCTGTTCTCACACAACCATCTTTAGAAAGGGCAGCGAGTAAGAGCCATAGTACAACCGTTCTTTCGCAGCCATCTTCAGGAAGAGCAGCGAGTACCAGCCATAGTATACCTGTTCTTCCCCAAACAACCGATAACGAAAAGCAATCCTGCTTGCCAGCCACAGTGACCGGAAACCTAAATGAAAAAGAAAATCGGAAAACGTTGTTTGGAAAGAGGTACAACAAGGCCAATTTCATTTTAGGCAAGATTGGCAAAAATGATGTAGCCGGTACTTCTACCGACTGTGACCGATCGAACAAAATTCGATACCATGCAGTAATTGAAGAGTACAATAACCGCCAAAAGACCTTTATCAATGTAGGGGAGAGGGAATGCGGAAAACGTAACAGATTTCACGAAGAGAACGTTCAAGCTCCGAAAAGAAGCAAGGCGGCTTCTGGAACTCACCCCCACATTTTAAAAACAGACCAACCACAAGGGGCGTTTAGTGAGGTCACCAAGGAGCATCTGCACATGGCACTAGTTGACGAAATTACCAACAGTGGCAAGCAGGTGGCGGCGATCTGGCCTGCCATCGAGACATTTTTGCCGAGATTACAGCCTTAGTACACCACGAACAGGTTCCAAATTTCGACTCAGCTAGGATTTTCTCGGCGAATGCATTGCTAAGATTAGCAATGCTTTTGACGGCTTGAAGCTCAAGCTAATCAAAGCCAAGGAAATTTCTAGAGGACCAAGGGCTCGCATATCAATTATATAGGCAGAAGAGATCTACAATATACAATAATACCCACAATTAATATAGGCAGAAGAGATCTTCTCCAATGCCTAAAACTTCAAAAGCCTCACATGCCGATGGATGACTAGTCAGTCATAAAAATTGAGGAACCAGGTAAAAGCAGTATGACCTGTCTAGTGTTTCTTAATGAAGAAAGCATTGAGGCAGTAGAAAAGGCAGACTGTAAAGTTTGATTTGGTGTGAGGCATGCGAAGGTCAAAATTGTCAAAGATAACCGTACAGACGATATGGTTGCCGATGAAAATGATGATGCCAAGGAAGATGCCTCACCAAACGAACCAGCAAAAACAAATAAAGATAAAGAAGAAATAGCACAAATTCAAGGTGATGTTGAAGGTAAATCAAATTAACTTGAGGCACTCTAAGTGTGCCTCGGATAATTTGATGATTTTCCTTCGCGAGGAAGATATTGACATCAGCTTGATTCAAGAATCTTGGGCTTAGGACTCGGCCGTGCTGGGTCTAAACGACAGCCAATATGATATCTTGTATAAAAAAGACAGTGATAAGCCAAGATCATGCATTCTAATTAAGGAAAACATATATGCTTTTATCTGTTCTAGTCTCAGCTCCTCCGATTTGACAGTCGTAAAGTTAGAGCTTGCTAAATATAAATAAAAAAGGAGTAAATCTCCTTCCTCCCGATTTGTACGTAAAATACGTTGCATCCTGCAGTGCAGTCAGACTAAGAGAAACTGGCTTCTGGTACCCCAGACCATATGGCCACGGTAATATCATAGGTCAGTTTCCAAATGAACTGCTGCCAAACACAACGGATTATATCACCCCTAAACTGAACTTCAACAAAAAGCCTACATTAGGTTTTCCTGCCAGGGCCGATTGGAAGCGTGGTTTAAAGAAAATGGAAAATGATATAGGAATTTTCACTGATGGGTCGAAAATGAACTGCAGAGTAGGTGCAGGAATTTTCTCAGAAGATCTAGAAATATCAAAACCTTATGGTCTCCCTAAATACGCTAGTGTCTTTCAAGCAGAGCCGCTTGCAATTAGGGAAGCGCTTAAAATCCTTAATCACATTCATACGACCAAAACAAAAGTCACCATTTTCACGGATAGTCAAGCCGCTATCAAAGCTTTGGATGGCGGACACTATCTGTTCTAAGCTGGTGGAACAATGCCGAAACGAAATTGGAAACTTAGATAACTAGCTCTCGATCTCTCTACTATGAGTTCCTGGTCACAGTAACATAGATGGAAATGAGAGAGCCGATGAACTGGCAAGGCAAGGTTCCAATTTCGACAGGTCCCTTGAGGAAGACATTCACTGTCCAATGAAAGTCGTCAAGGAGCTCATCCATTCATTCTTTCGGGCCAGAGCGAATGAAAGGTGGCATAGACTAAATACCTGTGCGACCTCGAGGAAAACATGGCCCGCGTATAATATCAATAAAACCAAACAACTCTTAACCAGGTCCCGTACTGATAATGACGGGTCATTGGCCAATAAGAAGCCACGCTGCCAAGCTAGGTATTTCTTTCAATCCCCACTGTCGCAGTTTCAAGGATGCGAATAAGGCAGAAACTCTTCAACACTTTCTTTGCAGCTGTCTAGCATTAGTTAGAGTCAGACTCCGGACTTTATGTGAAGCTTTCCCCAGCGATATAGATTTTATCGCGGAAAGAAAAATAGGAGATCTGATCAACCTTCTTAATCTCACAGGGTGGCTCTAGTACTGAGTCCCTGGGGAGAGTGAAGATAAGAGAACGCCCACCTATAACAACCGAAAACACGAAATAGGTCACTCGAGTCGTGGTATCAAAAAGGCACAATTAAGTGCTAATTAGTTTTCCAGAAGTAGCTGGAATGACCACTTATACCTACCTACTACTAAAGACATTAACCATACTTATTCTTCCATAAAAACAAAATAAATTCTTACCATATAGTTTGCTATTGTATACTGCATGCATACGTAATACTACAGAGAACTTGTTTTTTTTTATAATGATAATACATTTATAATATTATGTATATAAGATGAATCCTCAATCCAATCATATATTTTTGGAATCAGTATATAAGCAGATATAAGTTTCTGATCTTTACTTTCTCAATAGAAATCGCAAAATTTCTGATTTTTAACTTTTGTGTATCTTTGTATATTTAATGTCTTTGCTACTATATTTAAAAATTTCATAAATCCATATGTTTGATTATAGAATTTTAACAATTATTTCTAATGTGTAATTTAAAAAAAAGTCCTCGACAAGAAACTATTAAACTATTTATTTATTTATTTATTTTAACAATTGATCCTACAGATAAATCTGCAGGCCAACTTACTGGTCCTTTTCCTTTTCGGAATGTGGGTCTTGATATTATTATTTATATATTGCGTATATTACATTATTTTTCATTGGTTTTTAATTATTAAAACTAAAGTAAAAATTGAAAAAATATTTTTATTTTTAATAAAATTAGATTTTGATACCTCTTATTTCATTTACATCTAGGTAGGTACCTACTCGATGCTTTTACTAAATTTCCTTAAAAAAAGTGTATTAGGCCTAAAACTAATTTCAGACATAAATAAAATCAAATAGAATTGGAATTAAGAGAAAAAGAAGTACGAAAAAAAGTTTGTGAAAATGTTTGTATAAGATATTTTCTTCCATTGTATCACACTCTTCTCCACTAGTTCCTTTGTTTTAAATATTGTATCAAAAATTGTTTGAAAAATCAACACTAGATGTCAGAAAAAATTTTGCTCATTCTTCTTTAATGAAATATGAAATTGAAATTTTTAGAACTAAAATTACAGAAAAATCATGGACTCAAACCACAGCTATCCTTATTGGATTGGAGGTGTGTCGTGTGTCATCGTAACCAATCAAAAATTATTTCAACCATATTGGAACTTTTTGTTTCTCATTTCATAATTGATACTCTGCATTTTTAAGAAAGTAGTGTAATAGAGTGTAGTATAGTAATTTTATTGATGGTATAGGTTTTTTAAGAAAGTCATAGATAGAAAAATTCTGCTGGATTGTTTTTGAGAGAAAATGTTTTATAAATTTTTAGTATTCTCTAAATACGAAAGGAATAAACAATTGATAATTAAGTTACATATCAATGTTAATTTTAATATTCATTCAATAACATTTACGCATGCATATTTTCTTATGTAGGTTCGTTCATATTTTTTCTTATATAGGTACATATACCGACATACATAATATAGATAATAGCAAATAGATAATAAAGTATCCACCGTAGACTAATAATATTATTAATATAAATTATTAAGACTAATAAATATTATTATTTATTAGTCTATGATAATATGGTATACCTACCTACTTATAAAATGAAAAAATAAAATAAACGGATTTTAATGAAAATAATTGATGTTTGATAATATAATTAAATTGTAAACTTTGGAAAAGCGGGCGCATCCGAATCAATAGAGATTTTACATTACGATACCTACCTCATGTATAGTTTTACTTTAATTTCATAAAAGTTTTCATAAGGTCATTCGACCCTTAAATGACCTTGTCACCAAAAATGGTCTTCTATGAAATATTTGTGACAATGTCAGGTACCGTTATGTAAGATTTCGTTTCATTTGGACTGCTTTTCAAAGTTTATCCATTAATTTTTTACAAGTAGGTAGGTACCTAGAAATAAAAATAAGAATGTTTTTTTTCGTAAAATTGAACCTTAAAAAAATAATTATTTAAAAAAAAAATGTAGTTAAAAATATTTTAAATGTAGGTACAGATTTATTATTATATTTATATCTTTTCAAATTGCGCCACCACAAAAATTACCTATGGGGAAGGTATCTCTACATCGTCTTTGGCAGTTTGAATTATGTGGATTGGATATTACTTTTACTCTTTTCGTATTACATTACATAAAGTAAATATTTAGATAATTAATTTTTGAATTCACTGCATTTACATCTACATGTCTTTTTCGGAGTACAAATTTTAGTTTCCGTAAGATAATTTGAGGATGTAGGTAACCTACCTGGTAGTTACGTCAAGGCAATATAACTTCGTCAATTAGGAATTTTTTTCTTAGAAAATAAATTATCTTATTGAATTACGAAACTATTAACCAATACCACAAATGATATAGGTACCTACACAATATAATAAAAAATTCTCACATTTTTATGTAAGCTGATGACGATATGAAAATATTTAAGCAAATTCTCTGCGAAAATCTCATCTTCTTCAGAGTGATGTTATAATAACTTCTATATTTGGTGTAGTAATAATAACCTAGCAGTGAACGTTAGCAAATGCCATAAAGCATCACCTTTTCCCGTAATACTTCAATCCACTAAAGACTTATAAGTATTCTACTAGATACCGAACTAAATTTCAGATCTCATATCGATAATATTGTCAGTAGAGCTAATTCAGCTTTTGGGTTTATCAAAAGATGATCAAAAGAATTTTCCGACCCATATAACACCAGGGCTTTATACTTGACTATGGAAAGACCATTACTTGAATACGCGTCCCAGGTATGGTCACCTTTTCATCAAGAAACTTTACAGAGACCGCCTTAAACTTCTAGGTCTGCAAAGTCTCTTTAATCGTCGTGAAGTGGCTGATATTATATTTGTTCACCAAATTCTCTCAGGTGCATTGACTCGTTTGGTATTTTAGAACATATAAACTTCAATATCAACTTTCGTTCTCTTAGGCATTCTGCTCTCTTTCAATTAAATTTTCATTGCATGGATTATGGCAAAAATTAGCCAATTACAAGAATGCTGCGTAACGCCAACCATAACTCTAATGTCTTCGATTTTCACATTAGTAAGTGCAAACTGAAAAATCTGCTTTATTTAAACAGGGCATAAGTTTTTGAAGGACTGTATACATGTAGTACTTTAAATACTACTACTTTAAATATATATACATAAGTGTATATAAATTATAATTATGTTTATTTTGTGTCTTTGACTAATTGCGTTTTTCATTTGTTGTATTTTTATTTAGCTATACCTACCTATATTGTTTTTTTTTTATTTGTTTAGTTTTAATCCTATAATTAAATTGACATGCTTCTTCGGCATAATTTAAAACTTCAAAATTTTGATTTAACTTACCTTGACATGCTGGAAGATAGGCTAAATCTCTTATATAATTTTTAATTGTTGTAAATTTTAAAGTGCTTTAATTTTTGACTCGTGAGGTTATTGCTTATTGATTTTTGTTCTTTGATTTGCCTTGACATGTTGGAAGACAATGTTGACATGTTTTTTTTAATGCTTGTGTTAAGTATTAACACATTCTTCATTAAGGGCTATCACATGCTTGAATTGTATTCTTTTTTGGAATAAAATTTAAAATATAATAAATGTTAATGTTTAAAGTAATGATAGTTCATTGGAGTGTATGCTTTTCACAGTATTACATACTGAATACTTTAGTTTATTAAAATCATCTTTTTATAACATTGAGATTTTTTTTTTACGATCTATTAAATAAATAAACTATTTTTAATAAGAATAGTCTTATTCTTCCAAGCACTGTGATGACCTTGTATATGACACATAGTCATATGTCATATGCTATAAATAGTAATAATAATGAGAATGATTACTCCCCGCTTGCGCGGCATGGGAGGGGCAGTTGGTCGTTGGGATATTATTATTATTATTAGCTTAATTTTTTTCAAGTATGAGTTAGAAAACATTCTTTATTAAGGTGCGTTATGCAAGTGCCATCATATCAGTATAACTGCACTATACTCACCCCATGATTGGATTTAGATGTTGAAGAAAAATATACTAATTTTTGGTTATAGTTATGCTTATTTAGGTAGGTATGGAAAATGTCAATTTAATTTATATCATTAGCATGTACGTAAACATACCTACCAACTTAAAAATATCTACTAAAACTTAAACGTAAAAAAAATTAAGTCTCTTTTATATGAGTTACATGTTCATTTAAATTTTTGTTATAGACTGAGCAAGCTGGTCATTAGTCAAGGTACTAAATATCTAATATGTATAATTTTAAGGAGACTGCTTGTTAATCATTTAAATTATTTAATAAAATATTTAAAACGATGTAGGTACTACCTACGATTATAAGGATTTAAAGTGGTAAAAAAAGAGTTGTAAAATAAATGGAAATACGTTAGGTACCTACATACATATGCATGTAGATTAAACTATTAAAAGTTAAACTATTAAACTAGTAAAAAACTACAGTTCGGTGTAATTTTTCAAATTTTACAATTATTATTTAAGGTCAAAGAACTAGAATACAACAATGGAAGAGACTATCCCATATATGTATATATATACAAAAATTGTACAAACATTTTCACTAACTTTTTTTTGTACTGCTCTTTATCTTAATTATATTTGCTTTTATATTTTATTTACATCAAAAACTAGTATATAGTATAGTATAGACAGTGCTGGGCTGGGTCAATATAGTTTTTTAAGAAGAAATTTAGTAAAAGCTTCGAGTAGGTATTGTATACATATATATACATACATTACATATGTATATAAAATAAAATAAAAGATACCGAAAACTTTATTTAAAATAACAATGTTTTTCAATTTTTACTTTATTCTTGTCGAGGACTTTTTTTTAAATTACAGTAGGTACTTAAGGTACATTATGAAATATTGAAAATATAGCAGCTTGTGTGTAACGGACTTATGAAATTTTCAAATGTAAAGGTAATACGAAAAATAAAAAAATGCTATCAATTAGAAAAAAAATTTTAGTTGTGTTAAATAAAATAATTAATAAATTAATAAGAAAAACAGAGAGAATAGATTTATATATTGAAAGAATATATTTGTTCATTTTTCTTTTTGACATAAATAAAAGCATAAAAAGAGGAATATATATATATATATGTATGTATATATTATATACCCAAAACATTGGCCATTTTTTTGTATGGATTGTCTCTGTGAAAACAAATTTATTGACTATTTTTACACTAGTATTCTCGTCGTTTTCTGTACTTATAGTAAGAGAAAAGCGGGGAAAAAGCTGCGTCCTATTTTTTGTAGTTTTCCCAAGTTCATAGAAACATTAAAATCGAAAGTTTTTTTCAGTTTGAGAATGTTTTTATCCGCAGATGAATTTATTATTTTGAATTTTTTTAGTTTCAGAATTTTTTTATCCGCAGATGAATTTATTATTCTCAATAGAAATCGCAAAATTTCTGATTTTTAACTTTTGTGTATCTTTGTATATTTAATGTCTTTGCTACTATATTTAAAAATTTCATAAATCCATATGTTTGATTATAGAATTTTAACAATTATTTCTAATGTGTAATTTAAAAAAAAGTCCTCGACAAGAAACTATTAAACTATTTATTTATTTATTTATTTTAACAATTGATCCTACAGATAAATCTGCAGGCCAACTTACTGGTCCTTTTCCTTTTCGGAATGTGGGTCTTGATATTATTATTTATATATTGCGTATATTACATTATTTTTCATTGGTTTTTAATTATTAAAACTAAAGTAAAAATTGAAAAAATATTTTTATTTTTAATAAAATTAGATTTTGATACCTCTTATTTCATTTACATCTAGGTAGGTACCTACTCGATGCTTTTACTAAATTTCCTTAAAAAAAGTGTATTAGGCCTAAAACTAATTTCAGACATAAATAAAATCAAATAGAATTGGAATTAAGAGAAAAAGAAGTACGAAAAAAAGAACTTATTTAAGGTCAAAGAACTAGAATACAACAATGGAAGAGACTATCCCATATATGTATATATATACAAAAATTGTACAAACATTTTCACTAACTTTTTTTTGTACTGCTCTTTATCTTAATTATATTTGCTTTTATATTTTATTTACATCAAAAACTAGTATATAGTATAGTATAGACAGTGCTGGGCTGGGTCAATATAGTTTTTTAAGAAGAAATTTAGTAAAAGCTTCGAGTAGGTATTGTATACATATATATACATACATTACATATGTATATAAAATAAAATAAAAGATACCGAAAACTTTATTTAAAATAACAATGTTTTTCAATTTTTACTTTATTCTTGTCGAGGACTTTTTTTTAAATTACAGTAGGTACTTAAGGTACATTATGAAATATTGAAAATATAGCAGCTTGTGTGTAACGGACTTATGAAATTTTCAAATGTAAAGGTAATACGAAAAATAAAAAAATGCTATCAATTAGAAAAAAAATTTTAGTTGTGTTAAATAAAATAATTAATAAATTAATAAGAAAAACAGAGAGAATAGATTTATATATTGAAAGAATATATTTGTTCATTTTTCTTTTTGACATAAATAAAAGCATAAAAAGAGGAATATATATATATATATGTATGTATATATTATATACCCAAAACATTGGCCATTTTTTTGTATGGATTGTCTCTGTGAAAACAAATTTATTGACTATTTTTACACTAGTATTCTCGTCGTTTTCTGTACTTATAGTAAGAGAAAAGCGGGGAAAAAGCTGCGTCCTATTTTTTGTAGTTTTCCCAAGTTCATAGAAACATTAAAATCGAAAGTTTTTTTCAGTTTGAGAATGTTTTTATCCGCAGATGAATTTATTATTTTGAATTTTTTTAGTTTCAGAATTTTTTTATCCGCAGATGAATTTATTATTCTGAATTTTTTTTGGTGGGTTGGGTTTGGGTACACATTATGCAATATATGCATCAGTTTCGGAGGCAATGTATGAAAATATTGATTACATAGGAATTCACATAGACTTAAAAGATTAAAGCCTTGGTTATCAAAAGATTTATTAAGGAAAATTTTGCTAAAAAATAAATTACGACGCAAATGCGATTATAAACATGGTTATAATTTAAAATTACAAAAATGTTATAAGCATCTTTGGTTAGAAATTGCTCGGCAAAAAGCTCAATGGTAAAAAAAATTTTATGCAAACCATCAGTTTGCTAAAGCACTTAAGTGTCACATTCGTAACAAATAACAAAAAGTTTTAAATATTAATAGTGTTTTAGCAAAGACATTAAATATACATGTACATGTATATTTTAATGTCTTTGGTTTTAGTTAATAAGAATTTTTAAAAGCAAGTCTTGTATTTGAACTAATTTCTTCATACCGAGTTTCTAAAAAAATATCTTGTGTTCGTAATTTTTAATCTTACATATGTTACTATCTACTTTAAAAATTAAACTTTTATCAATGATAATATTGAATTGGGAAAAATAAATTGTCAAAATGTTATTTAAATAATAAATACCTATTCAAAATATAAGATTCTTAATTTTTTTAAAAAAAAAAATACCTAATTACAAAACCAAACTTTTTATAAAAACTTAAATATGTAATTTTGTTCATAATATGTAATTGTAATTTTGTCCCGACACAATCTTTATTATATACATTTATTATATATATTACATATATATAATTATTTTTTGTTTGATAACTAGAAATTTTGTATGTATGTAAATAGTTGTCAATAACATGTTTTCCGGGGAAAACGAAAAACTAAAGAGTTGCTTTTGAAAATTGGTTCGATTTTTTACTATATCCAAAGTGTTTAAGTGCTTACTTACTTACGCAATCGCTTGGTTGGGATAGAATGGGACAGAATTCAAGAAAGAATTCAAGTTATTTAGTATTCAATTATTTTACTTGAAATTAATTTTTTTTTGTTCAAAGTTCTTAATATTTTAAAAAATTATAAAAAGTGAAATAGTATTCACACCACGAGTGTATAACATGTCATCGAACTCGAATAACTCGTTATAAAAATAGGCGTTCACATCACACTACGAATATTTATTTTCATTAATTAGGGATTTTGCTTAAATAGAAAAATGAAAATTATTGAAAATTTTTTTTGTCCTTTTTGTAATTATAAAAGATAAACAAACAAATTATTTTATATCAATATGACATTGACAATATTTTTTCGGATAGAGTTGTTAAAAAATAACAATGTAATCAAAAAAATTGAACTAATTTTAAAAAGCAACCCTTTATTTTTTCGTGGTTCGCCGGAAAACATGTTATACTTGACAACTTCATTTACATACAAAGTTTTTAAACCCCTCTTAATATCGTTTTTAAGACTAAATAAATAACCAGAGCTACTAACCAGATGCTGTAAGAATTTAATATATAAATCCTCAATTGCTTCTGCTACTAAAAATATTAAATTCCTATTTTTACTTATAATGACAATTTAAAAGACTTGTTATTTATTTAATTCCGTATTTTTATTGGAATGAATACTTACAATAATCATAGATGACAGCAAATTTGTTACAAAATCAGAGCTACGACCGCAGTAAAATGTATGATGGTAAATTATTTTGACTAATGTTGCTATAATATTATCCAACAGTTTTTTTTTACATTAAAAGTAGGTAATTAGATCACCAGTGGTACTGTGTAATTAATCTTATATTGATTTTTTAGCTAATTCTATATAACTTTCTTTAAATTAATAAATCAATATACATATTTTATTTATTTTATTATTATTTATATATATTATTTTATTATATTACTTTTATTATAAAGTATTTTATCAGACTTTTGTATTTTAAGAAATTTCAATTCATTTTGAGATATGATCGATATGTTATTGCTGGATTTGTAGTATGATACTTTTATTGAACGCTTCTTTGATACTTTTATTGAACGCTAGGGAAAGAGGGGTATTTCCCTAACCAAACTCTCTACTAAATAGAGTTATTTTTAACATAATAGAGTTGAAATAGGGTCTTATACCAGTATTAAACTAACTATACTCTATTTTGTTCATTCATTTTAAGCTTTTGATATTAAGCATTATGCATGGTTCATTATTGAACTTGTTTTTGCTGAATTATGTATGTTGTCATAACTTGAGTTAAGATTTTTATGCTCTAAAAATCAAAATATATGCGCTTAAAATAAACTTTAAAAACTTTAAAATATTCTGTAAAAAAATTATAATATTCATTAAAATAATGTTTAAATATAATATATAGAAAAATAAATAGAATATAAAAATTTCTAAGTGTAAGACCAGATCAGACCAGTATATTATTTTCAATAACTTTCTTCAATTTTTTGCTAATGTTCCGTTTTATAATTTCATAAACATTAAACACGGTTTTCATTGTACCCCTCTTTATTACATATCTTCATTTTTTTTTTTATTGTTGAATATACAAAACTTTATATTATAAAACTGATAAAAAAAAAAAAACTAAGTCGTCTAGTGTGGCGTTGTGGAAACTTAAATACCTGGAAACTCTTAAATAAATGTATACAATAAGTACTCTGGCAGTTCTTAAATAAATGTATACAATAAGATATTTAAAAAAAAATAAAAAATAAACTTCATTTATTTCATTTATTCATTAAAGCAAAATTTGAGAAAAAAAACGAAATCATTAAATGATTTTATAATACATATCTACTTTAAGAAACTAGGATTCATTTAATAAGCTCAATAAAAGTGAAATAAGAATAATACATAATAAAATAAAATGGAATAGTAAAAAAAATAATTTCATCATGTTAAATAATTTGTATTAAATTAGATTTACAAAATAATTAAATGATAGAAGGTAACTTCTTACAGCATTTCTAAATGAATTTACAATTATAATACCCATATATATATAATATGATTCGGTAACTGGTTAAAGAATTAGAAATTAAAGCCTGTAACAGAAACTCTCTGAGAAGTGAGTAAATTTCGACTTAAGCCCATACCAATGCTCGTATGCCCTCTATTCTCGTATTAAATTGATGTGAGAGTCTACGTATAGAAGAAATATAACTATGGCCAATATTATTAAGTATTTTATGAGTCATTAGTATTTATTGAAATTGATATATTCCCTTAACAGAGGGATTTTTTTATGGAAGCAATAATTCATCAGCTTCTTCCAATTAGGTTATTGAAAAAAGGTACACAAATTTTACATATATTTCTTTGACGTGTCCGTGTCCTAAAGTTTATTTTCTTAGTTTTTAATGTATTCATAGTTATTCTATTAATATAGTAAAGTATTCTGACAAAATAACTAAGTCATGTTCTATTTGCGATTGAACACTTTGTACATCATTACCAGGAAAGAAGAGACTACAATCATTTGTAAACAAAAAACAGTTTTTCTATTAAAGGTAGTCTATGTATGTCACTAATAAAAGGTAAAAATAGTAAAGGCCCTAAGATTGAGCCCTGGAGAACCCCAATATTAATATCTTTTATAGAAATTTCAGTGTTTTTAAAGCATACAAGTTGTTTCCTATTCTGTAGATAACTTTTCATTAAAGAAATATAGAAACTGGTGTAAGTCCATAACATATAAGCTTAGTGATCAATAGTATCAAATGCCTTCTTTAAATCAATGAATACACCAGTAACCACATTAAAAATTGATAATTTATCACAAATCATATCAACAAGATCACTGTGAGCATTCTGAGTGCCTATTCCTTTTCTGAAACCATATTGATAAGAAAAAAAGAAATTATTATCATTTAAATGACTAAAAAACTGAACTTTTAAAAGGGAAAGTTTGTTTGATTGTTTTTTTGTTTGTTTGTATAGCAAACGCCCACAGTTTTAAAAATAGAGTTCTGAAATTTTGCACAGATATTCATGGTCAAAAATGACAAAGCCCTTAGATAACAGGCACGGGTTGCTGCCATACAACTCTGAGCACGTCTCAGGAGTATTTCAAAAACCAATTGTGTTACAGGCATGAAAATTTATCCTTACATACTCTATCATGAATGTTTCAAAAAAGATTGTGTTACAGACTTGAAAATTTATTCATAGGTACTCTATGAAAAATAAACAAATATGAATTTTTCTGAAAAAGTATTTTCGAATCTTAGGAATCAGTGTAAAATTTTTACATGGCTATGTGAAATGGCTATGTGAATTAGCCACAAAAATGTGGCGATTAGTTTTATTAATCAGAAAATACTGCAGAGTGTTCCAGAGGGTCCATGAGTACAAATCGATAGATATAGTTATCGATGAAAATGAAGTTGTTCCTCCTCATCAATTGGAATTAAAAGTAGTAGCTTCAATATTGCTTCTACGAAACTTGAGCCAAAGCAGCCAAAACTATGGTACTAGATTAAGAATAAGAACTTTGCATCCTCATTTCATTTAAGCACAAATTCCAATTGATTTTGGAAAAGGCGAACATATATCTTTATTTCAAGGATACCGCAATAGCGGGGTACGTATTTGCTCACTTAATCAGAAAAGACCGAAATATTGTTTACAAAGAAATAATTTTAATTAATTATAGTTTAAGTTGTAGTATTGTTGATTTTTATCGTATAAAAAAAAAATATTAAAATATTTTTGTTAAACCAACTTTTTTCAATTCAATTCATAAATCAAACTTCATTGAAGTAAATTCGATACATTTTGTGGTCGACCCGGACAACGTCGGGTAACTTTGCTAGTTTATTATAAATATTTCTCTCCATAACTTTTGCAAATAATGTGTGGTATAGAAATAGGTCTGTAATTGGAAATATAAATTTCACTTTTAAAAACCGGTGTAACTTTTTGGATTTTTAAAGATTCAGGAAAAATACCATTATTAAACATTTTTTTATACAACAGGTGCAAAAGTTTTAGCCGATATAAATGCAGAACTTTAGTATAGGTATACAATCGTAACCAACTGAGAGTTTATTTTTGAGTTCCAGTGTAATATTGAGTACTTATGAATCATTAGTTGAAGAAAAACTGAAATTCGAATATCTAATCACAATTTAGAGTATTAAAAAAGTTCAAATTAAATTGCCCGATTCTGTGCAAAGAATTTAAAATATTGTAACCAACTGTAATGAAGTAGTTATTAAATGTCTCGGCAATTTAAATAGAAAGAATCCGTTAAAGATTTTTTTGATTTTCCTAAAAAAGTCGTAAAGTCATTTAATACCTTTCATAATTTTTTTTGATCAGATCCACAGGCGTTATCACGATAATTATAATAATGTTTTTTTTATACATTTTTATGGATTTGTTTACAATTATGTATAGTCTAACAAGATTATCTTGCAAATAATGATTATTATGGTAACATTTTATTTTTAACTTAATTAAAATGTTTAGAGATTTATTTAACCAGGGTACCAAAAAGTCTCGTTTATCAATATGTATATTATATTTTTTATATCACAAACTTAAATTTAGCATAATTAAACTTGATTAAAAAAGTTTTTTCAGCGAATTTTGGGGATGTGATCGAATTCTTCATTGTAGACTTCTCTGTCAGCCGTACGAAGAAGCAGAGTTTTTTTTTACGCCAAACCTCTTCTCGGAACTAGTTCACCAATGATTTTGGTTTTGGTCTTTTCAAAACAAACTTTTCAAAAAAACTGATGAATGCGCAGCAGTTTGTGCTGCTAATTTTCAGCACCAACTAAAAGCACTGAAAAAGGCTTAAAAATTTTAAAGCACACTTGAAAAGACGTTGAAAATTTTCATCACTTTTTTCAGCGCTGTTTTCATGACTGAAAAATGCAGTGATTTCACAAATTCCACATTTACTTATATAAGCAAAATTTTACTGTGTAAAACAATTTTTTCTTTGATAATGTTTCGTCGTCTGAATATTGTTTTGCCCCATACGCCATATTGTTGTTTCGAGATAATCGCAACTTAAAATTTAGCGTACAATTACTCGAAAAGTAATCAATCAAATTTTTTGAATTCCTTACAGGATATTACTTGAAATATAAATTTTAGAATTTAGTTATTTTTTGTAATTTTACAGAATATATTCCTAGAACAAATTAAGGAAAGCAAGTTCCATTTTTCACGTAGAGCAAAGCAATATTAACGAAGTTGATCACATTTTGCATTATTTTGTGTTACATAGAGCAAACGATTATTGAAAAAAAGAACAAATAAATTATGTATTTAATTTTATTAATTAAAAAAAAAACATAACTATTAACTTTGGTGGGGACCAGGCCCTCCAAATTTTTACAAAATATGTTATCAATTTGGTCCAAAGAAGACCTATGACGGAACACAGACCCTCCAAGTTTTTACGACAAAATGTTGTTATCAAAGACGTTGTGCACCAAATTTGAATAACCAGGCCTTCCAAGTTTTTACAAAAAGTGTTGTCATCAGAGACCAAGATGTGTACTAAATTTAAATCAAATAAGCATAATAGTTTTAGAGATATGAATTTTGGTCTAAATAAGGGCTTCGGCGGAGACCAGGTCCCCCAAATTGTGATGAAAAGTGTTGTTCCCGGGATCTAAGCTCTTCTTAAAACTTCAAGTATCTAGCTCATCAAGAAGTTGGTCTAAAATCGATTGCAAAATTTGTACCGGACAAACAAGCAAACTACCAAAGATAAGTGTTAAAAACGTATTAAATAAAAAACCGCGAAATTTTAAAATAACATTTCAAGTAATGATCAAAAACCAAAATAACAAAACCAATATATGAATATAATTTAAAATTCAATTTAAACTTACCTTATATAATAACATCCAACAAACTTGGTGGCGGTGACGACATAACACTTTCAAAGTTCACAAGCAACTGATTATATATTATTTAATCACAAATTTCTCTAAACAAACACAAAAATAAAATTGTATATCCATAGAGCATATAGTATTTATGTGGGTTCATATTTTCGTTGCATATGTACACGTTGTATATGCCCTAAACCCTATACACCAAAATTTGGCAAAAATCTATCTGGATATCTCTGAAAGTACTACATCTAGGAGAAAGCGGATAATTGAAATGGACGAAACACCCTTTAAAACCCCAGAAAAAACCCCTAACTCCAAATCGACGATTTGACCAATATTCAGACGACGGTTTGTAAAAGTGAAACAAGTGCTGAAAATTTTTTATCAGCATGAGTTCTTTTGAGGTCTTCTTACTAAGTTATGTTTGGGATAGTAATTAAAAGACTGGAGAACTGATAAATAATCATATATACAAGAACTATTATTATAAAAATTCACATTAGTATCGTCTGACATTAAGCACGGTGAAGTTGAGATTGATGTCAATATATTTTCAATCACGTTTAGAAAATATTTAAGATCACATTTTTGTGACCGGTAATATGATACTAAATAAAGCTTATTTTTATTAAAAGATATATTATACATATATTTTAAAGAGTCATGTAAATAAATACTTTAAGTACCATAAGCATCTTCACGACAAGAGTGTGCAACATTATAGTTATAGGAATATTGTATAAAAGACACAATTTTTATTAAACCAAGTTTCTTGTATCATTAGGATTTAATTTGTTTATGTGAAAAATTGTGACTTGTTCTAAAAATGGCAATTTATTTGATTCCATCCTTTCGATTACCTTTGGAATATTTAAATAATTTGCAGCAACAAAAATAATATAATTTTAAATGGAAGAATTCTTAAATAGATCTACCGCTTCGCTGTAATAGCAGATGAGACATCTTTATTTAACTGAATGAAGCTTTAAAAAAATTTTTTTAAAGCAGAATATAAACCTGTTTGCATTTTCAAAATTTTTTTTTATTTCTTTCGCTACTTTATGCATATCACGAGCTAAACATGTAACATGAACCACTTTCAGATAAAAAACATGAATAGCCTGAGCAGCTTTGACCATATACGATACGGCATCGGAAACAAAAAGTAAAACATTAAATTGAATCAAAATCTACCCTGAACATAATAATTTAATTTTATCGTCAAGAAGTTTAGCAATTCTTGAATGGATGATTGCTTATGTCGATTAACACAACATTTATTATAAAAATTCTGCCTTGACAGTTCTGCGTCCTTATCTAAAATAGCCATTACAATATTTGCAATAATTCTACCTGTTGCATCTGTGGTCTCATCAATTGAAATTGACAACTTCGTATTAAGATAAGCTAAAATTATTTTTTTTAATTCCATCATTCTAAAACTTTTTCCGTATGTTTTACGAATTGTGGACTCATCTGGATAATTTTTAAATTAGGATTAGTTTTTTTTGCAGACAATTTAAAATTTTATTGAATTTATTTGAAAATATGTAAAAATATGCGCTAACATATCTATTACCCCGTATACATGATAGCTTCAAGTAGGCTTCAAGAAAGCTTCAACATAATGTATGCGCTAGTTTCTTAAAATCAGCTTCACTCAAGTCAATCACAAAAATTTACTTTCTTGACTTGAAAATTTTAACCGAACACCCAGCTTGAGGGCTTGAGATCTTGAGTTGACATTTAATGTCAAATATTTGTTTTTGTTTTATTATAAATATAAGTTTTGTTTATTAAAAACATAAGTTTTGTTTGTTTTGTTAATTTAAAAAATAGAAGATTCAAAAAAGTAAGTAAATAAAAAATTTTTAAATTTATATTTTGTTTAATCTTTAAATTTATTTAAAGTTTAAGTTCAATTGAAATAAAAAATATGAGCAAACGCAACATATGGGAAATTTTATTTTTTTCCTCAATTTTTTGATATAATAGTGGTAATCTTTTCCTTAATATCTTTCTTTTCTTTAAATTGTTTTGTTTTATTATATTTAAAAAAATACTTTGCAGTAAGATTATATTTTTAGAATTCTAAAATATTTGTCACAACTAAAATTTCATTATCCATTTATCCAAATAAATTAGTCCAAATCAAACCTAATTTTACAAAATACTAATTTTATGAAAAATACATAATATGTCAAACTCAAGCTATTTTCGAACTGACAGCAACTCAAGCTGGTTAATCGAAAACACAGCTTGTCTAAAAGAATTCAAGTCAAGTACTCAAGCTATCATGTATACGTAGTATATGTCATTTAACTTCAAATTGTGTAAATCGTACGTACATACTTATATTTAATATTCGCTATTCATAGAATCTCTTTTTAAGTTTTAAGTTTTTCTTGGTTTTTTCACTCACCATATTAAGTATAATTATTTTAACATTAAATACCGTTAAGACCACCTAACATCTTATAAGTTTTTAGATTTTTATATATCGTATAGGTAGGTAGGTATATTGTGTATTGTTTACAATTACAAACTAATTTTAAATTCATTAAATAAATGTGTTTACAATTCATTTCAATTTTAATATTTTTGTTTTTGTACTTTCTTTCAAATTTATCAATTTAAAAAATATTTGTTTGGTGGTTAATTATTTTGAAATTTATTTTAAATTTATTTATACTACAGATACTTATTTTCAAATAATTCACCTAAAAATTTCATTACTATTCAATTGTGTTATCTTCTTTAGAAAAGTTTTCCTTGAAAATCTGGGAGTTCTTTCTATTCAAATTATTTTATTATTGAAAATATATTTATTGTTAGTGGAATATGTATTACCTATATATATAACAAGTTTATTGTTCATTATTTCGATTTAACAATAGATGAACTGTATGTATATATCGGTATAAACAAAAACAATTGAAAAAAACTTGATGTAGAGTAGGTATTACTAATATATTACACCGAGGGAAATTCATTAAACAGTAAAATATAATATAAATTATGTGTGTATATTAATATTAAATATGAACTTCTCAAATATATACCCATAATTATCCATAATATAGAAGAACATTTCAAATTGATTTTTTGATAAATGAATTTACAGAATTCATTTGTGAATTTGCTTGCTAACACTCTAACACTAGGCCTAGTTTTTATACACATACGTATGTAAGTATAAAATATTATGTAAATAGAAAATATTTATAACCAAATCATTAAAAATCAAACAACCAAAATTCAAAATATAAAAAATTCCCACGTTTCTATCCATATATCATTTTAATTGTCATTCTTAAAATTATAAATGGTTTTCTATTTGATATTAGATGAAATTGTTTCTATGTAATATACATTCTTTGGAATCGTGATTTACTAAGAAAAACAAAATTTCAATATAGTACTGATGGTACTGTATATTAGTATAGTATTTGATATATTGATATATTCATATATATTGCATTTGCAACATATGGAGTGCAAATTTTATATTTTATTTTTTCGTATTATAATACTACTAGGGGCCCCTGTTGAGTAATTATATTTCAAGTTGAAGTCAAATTTAAAGTTTTTAAAAATAAAGTAATTTACGTACTGACATAGACTTCGCACGATATAGCAGAAACCACTCGTGTTTAATAAAAAGTTTTGTGGTTAGTAAGTTTTATTTAGGACACATAAATACACGTCTCTCATATACTGCTTCGTTTCCGATATATTCCCTGTAGTAAGTGGCATTTAGTGTATAAAATTACTAAAAATAAAAAGTTTTGTCATTAAAGAGGTATGTATATATATACCTACATAATACATAATTTTAATAAAAACTATATTATTACTACAAATAACAAAAACTTAGAAACAGTTACTTAAAAAGATAAAAATGAAGAATTCAAGTGAAACCATATCAAAACCATATCAAAATGAAGTACTCTAACTCTACTATATAAAAATAAATTTGCTAGTCATATGAACAATTCAACTGATTTTTTTTTTGTTTTTGCTTTTTTATATTTTTTATTTGAGATGAATTTGTTTCTTTGTTTTTTTTTGGCATATGTACAAAGATTCATTCGCAAGTACATAATATAAAATATAATAACTGATTTGTTTGCTTTGTTTATTATTTTTATAAGATCTCACTTATGCATAATGTATTTGCTGAATAATAAAATCATATGAGTACAAAATTTTCAACTGTGTGCGCATTTTTGTTTTATATACAATCTTATATATTATATATATTAGAAATTCATTAAGGAGTAGGAGAATCGAAATAAAATAAAAAGGTGTCTACTGCGCAGGACCTTAAATGCTTGCAATTATAATTATAGATAATTAACTATACCCATACTAGGGACCCTTATTTATTAATTATAACTCATGTTAAAGAAAAATTTAATGTTTTTAACAGAACAGGGATTTGCATGGACTTTTCACTATAAACCAGTCAACACTAATTTTTTAATAAAATGCATTTAAATTGGTATGATGATTTGATGGTATGATGGAAAAAACATAAATATGTACTTCTTAATTACCATGTCTTTTCTACTTTTTCCTTATATTTGAGTAAAAATAATTTATAATTTTACAAAATAGTCGATTATTTTCATTTAATTTTACCAAATATGCTTATCATACAGCTACGCGTATCTCGTCTACGACTTGCAGACTTTATCAGTGTTTCGGACTCAACATGGGGAAATAAATCTAAATTCGCCTTATTAAAAGCACTGTTTCTCAGTACCCCAGTCAAAATCATTATTACAGTAGAAGAATGGTTACTACCAACAGGAAACAGGACCACAGATGGGGACAAAAGTAAGACAGTAGATAAAACTGATCCGCCTTTGCATGTAAAAAAACTATTTCACCTTTAGAAGGGATTTCTACAAGCAATTTTAGGGAGCTCCAATGGGAAACACATTTTCTCCATTTACCAGTGAAATTTTCATGCCCAAATTGGAGGCAAATTTAGTAACAGAAGAATCGGTTACAAAGATTTTGGAAGAGATACGTGGATTTTTGCTGTAAAAGAGAAGGGATTTTAGGATCAACACTGACTACTCTTTATGAACTTCATAACAATATACAGTTTACAGTCGAGGTAGAAAGAGAAGAATACCTCGAAATACTACTATGAACATAAGATAGCCTCCTGCAATCATATGATCCATCGAATGTTAACATTTCTCATCTCCCAAACAAGGTTTAGCAAAAGAGACTAAATACATATTTGAGATTGCGAGAGTAAACGGATATTCAGAAAAAGCCATACCTAACTTACTCAGCAAACGCTAAGAGTTTTACAATGAAATTCTCTCACTAGACTACCTTACTCACTGATCAATAGCCCAAAAGAAGAGTAGCATTGGGATTTAGTGAGATTTCTCTCTCACTCAGAGCGAAATTAAAGAAATACTTGTCTACCCCATAATAAATTGTCTACTTCAACTAAACTTGTCTACCTCAAAACTATTCTAGGTTTAACTAAAGACCCAGTTAATCGAGTAGAAACATCGGGAATATATAAGAGTACTTGCAGTAATTGCAACAAAGTTTATATTCGACAAACAAGGAGAAACATGGAAACACAACTCAAGTAGCACATGAAAGCAACAGAACTAGCTAAGAAGAAAAATTTAACTGAATTCAGACCCAAAGTAGCAGAACCTCGTCATCCAAGAGAATCACAGTAAAGAAGAACAAGTTTCCAAAGAAGACATAGTAAATAGTAATGGTAAATTACGTAAAAGATTCTAGGAAATTAGATTCAGTTGAAAGCATCGAAATTTATTAAACTAAAATTGACTCACTCCTAAATAACGACCAATGTAATATATATTCTTCATTATTTAAATTTTTCGTAAAATGTAGTAGAACCAATAAAGCCAGCCCTATTTGGCATTCTAACGTTGGAAATTATATTTCAAATAATAACAATAAAATATATAATTATGAATAATATAATTCCTTAACTCTCCACCTGTGTTATTTCATAGGAAAATTAACTATTTAATTTACGCATGGCGTTTATGAAAAGTTCTTTTTCAAACGTATCAAAAAATAATTTAAAAAGAATTTTGCATTTTAATTTAAATTAAAAAAAAAGTCCAAATTCAATCCAATAAGAAAATCGAAGAATTAGAAATTACAAAAACAATGTACACTCTATTAATTGCACGTGTGTTTTTATTTTGGACTAAACACATCAGAAAAAATACATGTATATCTATCTATAAACAAAACATATACTTTTTTCTATATATCTTTTTCCTTTTTTTACACATTTGTTACACATTCAAAATAAAAAAAAAGTGAGATAGATTTTTATAAGAGTATTTTAAATTAATTTTTAATTCATTCTCTTACTCTTTCTCTCTCTCTTTCTCTTTTTAAATTAAATTATAGATTAATACATTATTCTATGTTGTTGAAAATTTTATAAATGTTTTTTTTTTGCGTGAATTGGTGGGAATCTTCATAGACACAATGAGCCCCGTATAGCTTCTATTGTGTGTCAGATTTTTACTGACTAAACCACATCCCTCCCATTAAAACAACGACGATTAATATTTTGCTAGTGTTATTTTGTTAAAGAAAAAGTTTACGAAATTCTATCGTATTATTACCTTCTGATATCATTTATATTTTCTAATAGCACTTGAGTGGCCGCAACGTTAACATAAGACTTCAGACGAGCTAAAGACCTTGCTGTTTATTTTTTTATTTTATTTTAGTTTATGAATGAATGCCTACATTATATAAAAGGGTTGCTATTGCAAACAATCAACACATTTGTTTAGTAAATAGAATAATTAAATGTCAGAATAAAACAATATATTAACAAAAACGAAATTGGAAAAAATTTAAGTTCAATATTGTTATTGTAATTTTAGGCATAGCATACGAAATTTAATGTGTTCATGTGGAAAAAAAATTTACGGGAATGGATATGCGGGAGCCTTCTAGGTCAAAGCAATGTTGCAGTTGTAGTTATTCATCAACAATTCTCTTAAAAGTTATACAATAAAAATTCTACTCATCCTAAGTCATTCCATAAAGGAAATATTTATAGAGTAAACACGCAGAACAAAAAATATTCTTTGTATTGTGAACATAGCATAATTTTTATATTTCGAAATGTCAATTTTTGTTAAATATTAAATTTGTTAAGTAAACTCTTTCAGAACGATCAGTAGTGCTGAGTAGTTTCCGTTAATTGATTTTTTTTGTTCAAAAATATTCTGATCAGCGTTCAGTAGATTTTCCAAAACAATTCTACATTGATCTTTTTTGTAATGATTTTTTTGGAGAACAGTTAGTTTAACAAAGAAATATGACAGTAATGAGAGTAAACAAAAATTAAAACAAAAAAGTTCAAAAAAGATAGAAAAAATTAACTCTAAGAAAATTAACGAGACAAGGGATTTAAGAATTCTTCTCTTTTCATCTATGGTTGAAATTTTTTTTAGTAAATTTAAAATCCAAATACAAAAACATTTTTGATTTAAATGAAAATCAAAGAAAAAGATAAGAAGAAATAAAAATAATTGTAAACTATTTCATGTGCTGGTAATTCTCCTTTATTTTTTTTTTGTTATTCTGTGCACGTTTTCCATATTGAAAAATACTTATAAAAGGTGATTTTTTAAAAAAATATTTTTTTCTGTATATGCAATGAGACTGATAGCTTTATAATGCCGACTTTAATTTTTTTTAAAGATATTTCAGAAGTTCTTCTACGAAATTGATTTTGATTTTGTTGAAAGGTTCAATTCCTAAATATAATGGAGGCATTATTAACAGATGAGAAAATCAATGAATTTTTCTATAATAATAATAATAGGTAATAATAATAAATATTATGATGAAATAAAAGAAATTATGTACATATTAGGTTATTAGTATAGATGAAGATGATCTAACATCTGGGTACATATAAGTGATATAAGTCTATAATAGTAAGGTAAGGTAAAGCGTCAGTTATATCGATCATTGAAATGAATACGTAAAATTTTTGTTTCGATTTTACAACCGCAGTATAGGCACAAAATTTTAGAAAAAAGTTATGGGAATGCTAAAGAATGTTTTATCAAGCAAATTCAAACGATTCTATAAGGTTGGTCACTGTAGACTTCTTTTTCAGAAAACATCAACTCGAAAACTTGAGGAATAGTGGAAAGTTTGGAAATTGGTCTATAACTGTTTATATAATTTTTTTGCGTTTATTTTATGTGTTGGTTTAATAAAAGCTTTTTTCCAAATAGTTGGGACAAAGCCACAAGTGATAGAAGTATTAAAAATGATAGAAAATGGAACAGTCAACGCATCTGAGCAATTCTTTAGAACTAGGTTATTCAGATATTTCTTCAATAATGATTTTCTAGAAGGCTTTAGGATTATTTTATGAGTGAAAATAAAGAATTGTTGTGAACATAGTTATTATAGGTTTGTTTAACGGATTGTTTGAACAGAAAGAAAAAATATTTGAATGAATGTCTGTTAGATTCTAGGTTTTCATGTATCTCTGCCATGTCTTGGTTTTTTTGTTTCTCAACTTTCTAATTTCCTTAGTAAACCAAGGCGGACTTTATCATAATCAGATTGTTTGGGTAAGGGACGAAAAAACTTGTTGTGATTTTGTTTGACTCCTTGCAAGTGACCAATTCTTTTAGAGAATACGTGAGTTTCATATGACATGAGATCCGACATAAGTTTGTTAGGTGGTATACCAAAGCTTTCATGAAAACTCATGTAAATATTTGTTAGCGCTTCCAATTCAATTGGAAGACCTTCTTGTTGAATCAATATACGAAGAGAAGTGTTAGTCTTACCCTCTACGCAGATTGAGTCCGGTTTATCATGGAAATAAGCCAAATATAATCTCACATTTTTCTAGTAATTTAGTATTCCTAAGACGCGCGAGAACATAGCGACCATTATCAATTTCTACGGATTTCTACTTATTTTCACAACACGGGGAATTAAAGGTTCAAATAGATAAGGGATTGACTGGGGCTGAGGGGTAGGTAGTGAAGTAGACACAGAAGATGAAGTTTCAGGAACTGCAATTGAGGAGGTGGTCGTTTTTACAGTGTTAGTCGTTCGAACTTGTATAGCAGTAGAAGGAGTAGGAGTTACAGATAAAGTATTCTCACTTTGAAGTGCTAATTGCATTATTTTTTGTATATGAGGATTTAAAGTGTGAGAGTTAACGAAATTACTGTATTTATTAGTGGAGTTATTTAACTTGTTAGGAGTGAATGGGGTACAGTGGACATTAAGGTTTGAAACAGGGGCTGGGTTAATTCGAGTATTTTTAGGTATTTTGGGAAAATTATATGTGGCGTTTGAAGTTTTTTTATTTTCAGTGTTTGTGGTGGTTATATGTTTACTTGAATTATTATGCTTATTGTTACTATTTCTATTATATTTACTAATGTTTTTGGTGTTGTCGTTTTTGGTTTTGGTTATTGTTTTTAAAATTGTGATTAATATTAATATTACTGTTTTTTAAAATATTTATAGTGTTATTTGTTTTATTATTATTACAACATTTGTTTGAAATATTTATATTTTTTTTTGTACAGTGATAGTATTATTAATGTTTTTTTTAATACTATTATTTTTACTTTTCCTTTACTTGTCCTCTTTTGTGCAGAATTTTCCTTCCAAGTGGAAACCGTTGCGTTTATACTTGCCATAAGTGTTTACTCTTTTCATCCAATAAATTCTGAGCAATGTGCGACGGAATTGCCACTTTGAAGCAGTTATATTTAATTTTTTTTATATTTAAATACCGCGGGGTAATGAATTCACATTGTACTACATTTACATTTAAAATTGCGTTTGATGAATTTATGCAACCAATCCTGTCCTAGTGAAGGTAGTGTTCCTTTAACGAAGATTATTTCCTCTTCAGTAGAGGTTGTTACTAAAGCATTAACGGGATTTAAGACGATCTAGCCTTTGTTCCCATTGCTGCATCGTCCATTGGGTTCCAAATTTAGATATAGTTTGGTGCACAGTTGAATCTGTTGTATCTATATGTTCAATTTGTTGAAGTTCTTCAAATAGACTAACCAATTGTGGAGTACTCCCATTTAAATTTGTTGATTGAACCGGCGATGTTACTGCAACATTGGTCCTATTCAAATCTTCAATATTCGTCTCTTCTTTAGTACTTCTTCATACATTCCACTGACCTTAGAGGATAAAATGTTATTTTCCTCTAAGGTATTAAAGGTAGTTGGAATTACTGTTTATTAAAATTTTCGTCAAGTTTTTGTTTAATTGCAGATAGAAGATGCGAATGATTCCTACGAGTTTCCTCAGTATTAGAATTGATTTCAACTGTAGATTTTTCCAGGCCTTCCATTTTATTAACGAGCGCATCATTTAAACTGATGCATCACTCGCTGGTTCTGCATATAATTTCTGCAATTTGTATATTATTTGCAATTCTAATATAAATCTGTTTTCTATCACATTCACTACAGTTATGGGAAAAATATAAAGATGCTATGACCGATGACATTTTATGTCAGCCACGTAATACAAATGCAAATTTAGATTTCCAATATACTCCAGAGATGTATACTGATGCGTTGGACACATTTGTTCAATACAATATTCTAAGCATGAATGAACAGCAAAAACAAGTGTTCAAGTTGTTAGTTCTAAAACTGGTGGAATCTATTTCTTTGACAACACGCAGTGGCCAATTTTACGTGGGATGTTCAAGTGTTGGTCTTGGTAAACTTTCGGCATTATTTATATTTGCACACGAAGGAAAAACAAAAAAATATTGTTTAATGTTTACCCAATAGCATTGTGAATGAAATCTGTAACTCCTTCAGAAGTTGGGGTATTTTTTAAATTTACAAACGTTTTCGTTTAATTTCATGCTTATAAGATCGCGACATTCCAGTATGTGAAATTAAAAGAAAATGGCGCCATTTTATTATTCATACTATTATTCTTAATACTCGAATAAGGGAATGAATTTTATGAATTCTTAGATAATATTTTTGTTTAATAATTCTTTCTAATTCATTATGATTAGATTTTCTTTTGTTTACATGTTATATAGTTCATTAAACTTAAATTTTGTATAATATTTTTTTTTTATAGTTATAAAATTAACTTTAACAAAACATGAACCATTTTGTTGTTAATCCCAAATGTGTATAGTGTATGGTTGTTAAAAAAAAACTTCAAAAAATAAATTTAGCATTAATTATTAATTGTAATTTATCACATATAAAAAATGTTATTATGTAAACGAATATTAAACATCAGATTTGTATCATCTTAATCTAGGTCTGTGTTATGTGGTGTACATTTAACAACACACCTATCATTAATAATTCAAAATCATTTTAAAAAATTCACAATCATTTTATTTCAATTCGAATAAGACAAGAGAAATAATAATGTCTAGCTGTGAGCAACATTCATACTAATTTGAAAGAAAACCGCTCCCTATACTTTTATCCTATATTATTTGAATTTTATATTAATATAATAAAAATAATAACAAAAATTAAAAGATTAGTACCCATCATTTTTTCAACGCCATTTATATACATAAAAGAACAATCCTAACTATAGGTAGGTACTATAAAAAAAGAAACACAATTTTTAATACGATCCAATTTGATTCGATTCAAAACAAAAATGTCATATTGTTGAGTTTTTCTTCAAAATGTTGGTAATTCTTCAAAATTAAAAACAATTAAAAAAAATAGTGATGCCATTTTGGAAAAAAAAATTTTGCTTAGCTTATAAATTTCATTTTTTATTTAATTTGAAAAAACACTACTTAATTAATATATTATCATAATTAATCATAACGTTGTAGAATTTATTATAATAATATTTAAAATCCTCTATTTAAAGAAAATATGATCTCAACTTGGCAATTAAAACCTAACAAATGTAAAAAATATTTTTAATAAATCCCGAATTTCTGTTTACCTTCACATGAACAGTCAAACAGTCAACAGTTAAGGTGTGTTTTAGTTTTTCTTTACTAAAAATGTTTAGTTCTTTTTATTATTATTTTTTTTTTTTGTTGATGGCGATGATGGGTACTCTATTATGATGACAATAAATAGATAAATTAAAATGATAAAAAAATTAAAATAATGAAAACATAAAAAGGACGTTTTTGTGAACGCCATTTAGTTATATATTTATTTGTGTACATAGTATGTAAGGTATATAGAAAAATGTAATTTATATTGGAATGGCATGTCTTGACTGGGTTGTTGTTATCTTTACTCAAAGATATAAATTTTGTATTTTCAACACGAATGTATTAAAAACTTTTGGAAAATGAAAATGAATTGTATATACATATATCTAAATAAAAGGTATTATAAAAAGGATATATTGTCTATAGTATTGAATTAATGAATGCGGTGAATACAAAATTACAATGCATATTTACAACTTGACACACCTTTTTATATTATATTCTAAAGTTTTTTTTTTCAATTAATTTTTCTTTTCTTTCTTTAATTTATATTTATGTTAAATGTATAAAATGCTCTTTCTATTTCCACATTCGTATGGCTTTTTATATATATTTATTATATGCATGTGAATCCTTAAAATTGAAATTGTACTAAATTTATTTAATAAATAAAAAATTTTGTTTTTAAGTACATAATGTGTATTCGTAAAATGAAATTTACATTGGTGAGATTTATTTGTCAATTACATATATCTTGTAGTTGCTTAACTATAATTAAATATTATTACATACCGGATGTTCTAGTGAGCATGCAATAACAAAAATATTATTCACTAAATCGAGAGTGCTCTATTTATTAATGATATTTTTAACTTCCTGGAAGAACCGGAAAAGGGTTTTTTCGCCGAAATTCGCTAAAATCGAGATTTTCATATGGAAAAAGTAATTTTTTATGCAAATTCGGATTCTACGTCAAAAAATAAGAAACTTTTGAAAGAAACGGTGTTTTTTCATCTTCTTTCATTTCTATCTTTGGAATCCGTTTTTCAGCTAATTATTTTCATAATAAACTATTAAGAGTTCAAGAATGGCGATGAAATTAGCATAGAAAATAGTTTATGTTGTTTTAATTATTTGTGTAAATCTCGCGTCAGTTTTAGTGCAAATTCAATAGGAACGGTGATATCCATTTCTATGTTAAACTTTTGTATTTTATTTATTTAAAAATTGATTTATTTCAAAGTTTAATTTGTACAATTTGTACTGAATAGGCTCGGCGCTACCATATGCACAGATGGAACAGCACAGTAAAACAGGGCGGCAGAATTTGGGGGCGGCAAAATTTTGATTTAAACACTTTCTTTTTGTAAAAAATAATAATATTTTATTCAAAAAAAATTTTCAAAAATTAAAAATTTCAAAAAAAAAATAATATTTGAAAAAGATACTCAACAATGTAAAATTAATAATATCATATTATGGGCTACATTTTTATAAGCCATTATTACCCTAAAATTTAATGAACAAACGTTTTTCTCTGTTTCATTCAATACAAATAACTTACGAAATCTAAAGAGTATTCATAATATAATATTTACTCTATCTTTATAATCACTTAAAATTAAATAGATATATGATATTATAATATATATCTAAATATAATCTAGAATAGATAAACCAAAATTCTATAATCTATATACTTAAAAAAAAACTTCTATATAAGATTTATAAGCTGGCTGGAACACACATTTTCACCTGTTCATTAATATTTTTTGTATACTATCATAATATGCCTAGAGAAATCATCCAGAACAAAAAAAAAATTTTCAGTTTTTCTTAAATTTCATTTTATTGTAGCCAAAATACCCCAGAGAGTAAATTATAATATGTATACTCAGATACTCTTTCTCTTGAGTTTGTATATCTCAAATTTATGTACAGTAAATTCGTAAATTCCTGCATTAAAATTTATAATGTGTGTGTTGCAACTGCATAGTATAGGAGAATATTCTCTATAGAGAAACTCTATATCACGTGTTTAAATTGTATTTTTCTGGAAAAAGGTTATTAACAATTATAAAATAAATTTATGTGATTATAAATTTTTTTAAATGTGAAATATTAAAATTTCCATGTCATTTTACTTTTAATAAAAAGAACAAGTTCGATTTTTTAATTAATATTGATTACCTACATAGACATTTTATGTCACCATTGTATCTTTAAATATTATTATTATTATTTGTGTTAACAAACAAAATATTTTTAGGAAATTGTTTCATTCATCATAACACTATAAGAACTCATCAGTAGGTATTTTTAGTGTTAGACTAGCCACTAGCTATACATAATAATTAATTTATAAAAATTTTCGGATAGGTCCGCGGTTCAAAAGTCGGAACCAATTGTCCAAAAACCAAAATGTCAATAATGTTAATTACGTATTAAGATAAGTATAAAAATCCATTTTGTGTTTTTTTTTTGTTCAAGGTCAGTTGGGACCAAAGGACTTTTGAACCGTCGGATCAATCCGAAATTTTAGAAAATTTTTTTTATAATTATTATTAATAACCTTTTTCCAGAAAAATACAATTTAAACACGTGATAAAGAGGTTTCGGCCCCAATTACTTGGACCCCGGACCTATTGTCTTTATCACATTTGAGAGCTATTGCACTGATGACAAAAAAAAACTAAAATTTCAAGGTCTTCAGTTCTGATACTTGCGACGCATAATATGCATATGAGCCATTGTACTAAAGACAAGTTAAAATAAATAAAAAATATGTTTGCGAGGGTTTTGTGAAACGGCACCCGAAATTAATTATTTGCCCGGAAGGCCAATTAAAATACAGGCAAATGAAATGCAGTCAAATGAAAAATAGGCATTTGATAGTAAACCTTTCCGAGTTAAACTAAATTGTCCTTCGTTTCTATTTGTATTAAAAAGTTATGCATTTTATATTATTTGTGTACTCTACCTCTACCCAACAAGTGTGTATTTGATATGACGTACACAACCTTACATTATTGCCACTACACTTTGTATATTATATAAAAGCAAAACAAAAAACAAAAGAACATGAATTAAATCATTTGAAAGATTCTCTCTCAGAGCTAGAAACTATACAGGAACCTGCATAAAATAAAATTTCCAGGTCAATATTTTGTATATGTCTTTCTTTACGAAGAAAAATTTTTGTGGAATATTTAGTATTTTAATAAATTTAATATTTAAATTTATAAATTTGTTTATTATACTTGAATATATATATATATATGTTATGCATATTGAGACAAGTAAATATATATCTAGGAAATGACAATTAATAATTACAAGTTAGACAAAGTGCATGAAATTAAATACTTAGGACTAGGAGTAGATATTAAATGATAATCAAATAAAAGGATAATAATATAATAATAAAATAAAAAAACCAAATTTACTCACGGTTAGAATTTCCGTTACTTAAACTTTTTGTTATGTTCAAAAATTTATCCATTTTCTAACTGAAATTTTTTTTTGAATACAACTGAAACTCCCGCGAAAAATATGACAGCAGTCAGCACTATTAACTAAAGCAATTTACAAATGTACTGGTGCGTTTTCTAGTAAAAAAACAATCGAGTAGCGTTTTGTGCGTTTTCTAGTAAAAAAAACAATCGAGTAGCGTTTTTAAAAAGACAATTAGATAGAAAATTAAAAATTTACTTCATTTGCTTCAATATGAAAAATATCGGAAACTATCAATTGTAGTAGAGTGCAATCGATAGTTTTCCTTCTCTAGAATAGATAGATGATAGATAACATAAAACAGAAAACACGTTTTTACAAAAACACTAGGTTTTATAGACCTTTAACATTTTTGTTGTTTAGTTTTCAAGTAACACCGGATTAAAGAAGAAGACTTTTTTGTATTAAGAAGAATAATTTTAATTCGAATAAAGGAATATTATTTGTATAATTATGGTTCTGTTATAGGTACTTATAGGTACAATCACGTACAAGTCTATTGAGGCTTCTACAGAGGTTTCTATAGAGCTCTATACTCATAATTTTGGCAACGATCGTAGAACAATATTTTTTTTTGTAATATAATAAGTATTTCACTATACCTCAAAAGCCAAACATAAAACGGAAAAATGTGCCCAAGATCAGTAAATAATCAGCTTTGTGTAATATTATAGTATTCTTAACAAAAGTTAAAAAAAAAAAAAATTTGCCAAAATAAAAAAGGCAAGCTATTCAATTTATATTATTGTTATTAAGTATTTTGGTAAATGTGATATATTTTTTCATACTTATAAAAAATATATTTTTCACCTGGATGTCACTGAACTGATGTATTTCAAATATTCCATATCCATTATCCAACCTCAAACAATTTATCTAATTATCTAATATAATCAAATCCTAAGAGTAAGAATATTGGCATAGTTCTGTCAAATTTCGAACCTTTGTACCATATTTGAAAAAAAATAGGAATGACAGCTCTGAATCTTGAATAAAAATAATTATTCATCACAGGATGAAATTGTAAATTTGTGATAATCACGCTGCGACTGTAGCGTATCTAGGTGGCATTTACACGTAGGATTAAATTCATGGATAAACGATCTTTTCTATACAATCTGATCGTATGAATTCCGTGAATCAAATTGGATGGCCATCCAATTTCCATTCACTCAAATTTGACAGTTCACGGCGTATTCGTAAATTTTTATTTCAATTCTAAATTTTCAGCTGAATTTGGACAACGATTTATTTTTTGGTGTTTGTGTACAGGTTGATTTTGATAACAAACAGTTTTTTTTAAATCCGTTATTTGAAAGTACACACCGAAAGTGTTTTTAATTGAATTTGATTTTTAATTTTTTTTACTTAAATGAGGAATATTTTACTTGGAGAGTTTAAAATTGATCAACTCCCTTAAAGAAAAAGAAGTTTAGTGGAGCTTTATTTCTAAAAATTAAAAAAATACATTTTTAAGAACCAAAGCCTACGAACAAATTGTCGTTAAATTTAATATTAGACGGTTTGATGACAATATTTTTTTGTGATATTAAAACTGTATCCGAGTTTTAATTTTTATTTTATACGAAACATTTATTTGATTGAGCAGAGCAGAGCAGATGCAGATTGTTGAAGCAGTTAGGATGTTAATCTTTCAGTCTCGAAATTATAAAAACCAACAATCTGATTATTTTAATGTGCTTGTATTTTATTTATCCCATATTTTTTAGAGCATTAACAATTCATTTTTAAATATTTGACAGCCTCATGATTGAATGCCGTGAAATATACATATTGTACCTATACTTTGTATTTTTGGTTCGTGCAATGTGTAACTATTTTAAATGTTTTAAGTATTCACCACCGTTTTGCATATATTTTTATTTTAGCATAAGAACTTAAGCTAATATGGTGTCGAGACAAAATTACATAAGACAAAATTACATATGGACAAAATTATACATATTTAATTTTTTATAAAAAATTTAAAATTATTTGGTTTTGTAATGAAGGTACTTTTTTACTAGTTTTATTACTTATATTTTATTATAGTCATATAATTTCAAAGTTATTAAATTATTTAGTTTCAAGTCATAGAGCAATAAATTAACAAAGTATATTATTTTTTTTCGGGTTAGTTCTTAAATCCACAAAAGACAAAATCCATAATGGCTTTTGCGCCAAAAAAAAATCTACAAAAAACAAATCCACCAAAAAAAAACCACAAAAAACAATCCTTCTTATTGCTTTTACGCATTTCACTTTGTTATGTGTACGGCACTTTGTACGAAATGCTGAGTTAGAATAGATTTTAGTGTTGAATTCAAAATTGGAGATCACGCCTTTTACAGAATATTTATAATTATTTGTATGCATAGTCGCTGTTGAATACAGCGAGGATATTTCCTTTTTCCGGGATTAATTTGCCACAATTTTATGAATTTTGAATTTATGAACTTTTTTTGTGATTTCGGTTTTTGGATTTGCTCACTTAGGTACCCGTTTCTTTTCTATATAATTTTTACTAAAACCTTGTTGGTGTCTGTGTTTACTTTTCGTCGGCAAAAACAAGTTTTAATAAATAAATGAATAGCTGGGTTTCGGGGGCAGTAGCACCCGACTATAAAAACAAAATTTGTATTTTTTTTATAGTTTTCGAGAGTTGGTAAAAAATATTTGAAAAAGATTATTATTATTATTGAAAAGCAAATTTATAAAAATAATAAATTAGTAAAAAAATAAATAGTTAAATCTTAAACAAATATTAGAATGTGTAATTATTTAACAACATCCGGAAATTTGCCTATATTTTTAAAAAACTTAAGAAATCTCATATACGTTTGTTAATTAGTAGATGCATCTGAAACATTACCGCTACCTTTATAGCATTAAAATTAAATAATTTAATAAATTTAAAATTATAAGACCATAATAAAATAAAATTCACATCTAAAATTATCGAACATAATTAGGTTTCCTATTCCACCTAAGAATAGTTCTTGCAATCATCGGCAATCTGACTAATTTATCGCAAATTAATCATAATTTAAATTATGTTCAATCATCATAAGCATTATAGATATTTAATAAAAAAAGAAAATAAATTGTAAATAATAAAAATGGTGGTCATCATTAAATGTCGTGTATCAGTGTTGGAAGGATTTTTGAACCTATAAAAACAAAAAGCAAAAGTAATAAAAAATTAGAAAAAAAAATAAAAGAAAGGAAAAAAAAATTAAAACGCACACAACAATATTCATTTAAAAAAAATAACACCAACACTCATTGTTTGTCTCATTCTTTTGTTTTAAAAAAATAAATGAATTCTAGAAACAAAAAGAGAGAAAATCTTCTGGCTTAAATTTCCAGAGTCCAATTAGATAAAATTGTTTGTTGTTCTTGTTGTTGTTTTTTGTGTTAAGATAACGTACATGCTGAATATATACCTACTCGTATAAAAATAATAAAAAGTAAATATATGGTGGTGGTCTTGTACGATGGCAATTTAAGAAGACTTTGACAGAAGGTAACCAGCTTAGTTTAATTAAAGGAATTCATCTTGGTTGGTTTCGTTATATAATTATTGATTGTGTGTTTAGTGCTTTCTTAATTTATATCATCATATGAACATAAAATAAAACATATTAAAATAATAAGATATACAATATACATATCTGCAACACCTCAAGAATTGGTTATGATATTGAATTTCTTTTGCTATAGTTTTTTAATATAAAATATATTTGTGAACTTCTTTAAATGATGTTCAATGTAGATATTAAGTGCATTGTGCATAAAATTCTAAACCACTTTTAAGTCATCTCTCAGAAACAAAAAACAAAAAACACTTTAAATTAGATTTAGTACCTATATGATCTGAAATTCTTACCAACAATGTAAAATCGCAATTATATTTAATGAAATTAAACCATCTGAGTTGATAATGAACCTTGTTGATCAAAATTTTGAAAGTAAAGGCTTAAAATCTATAAATATATAAAGAAAAATTAATAAAAACAAAAACGAAGGGCTTCTGATCATAATTAGAATTATAATGACGTATTTACCTAACTATAATGATGATGATGTTATGTTAAAAATGGTCATAGTGATGGTAGATAATTAAAGATACTAATAATAATGAAGAAAAGAAATATGATGATCTTTTTTCAAATATTATTTGTAACATGAAGCGCCACTACTTATTAATCCTAACATCCTATCAGCATTAAATAAAATTTTAAAAATTCTTTAAAATTAGAGAACGAAAATAGAACACGAAAGAAAGAGAAATTCAATATTCGTAGATAAACAAATTTAATTAGAAAATTTCATATTCCCATAATATTTAGCCATATAAAATATATTTTTGTAATCAATTGAAAAAATCTTAATTCCCTTAAGAAAATGAAATCTTTTTTTTTTTTTGGTTATTTGAAGATAAAATTAAAGCTTTAATGAAGACCAGTAGACTGAGCTTAGTAGACATTTCTTTAACTGTTTGTAATAATTTTTAATTCTTTGTGTTGCCCTTTTTTTAATTTCGGAATATTTTTTTTGTAAATATTAATTCTTGTCGTGAAAGACAACACAAAAATATCAAAATACGAATACTAAAAATTTAATTGTGTAAAAATTTGTGTGGTCGCTCAAAACTGACTTTGCAGAAAGTCTTATATTATGATATGTAAAAATGATTTTACGCCTTAATTCATATAAGATCTTAAATCGGATTATTTTGAAAGAGATAATTTTTGCCCAAACAAAGTATTTATATTTCTTAATGGGAATTTTGATGGAGACCCCCTTCAAGTTTAAATTTTTACTTTATCTTTGTTACATATTGTTTAAAAATATAACGCTTTGCAAAATCAGTTTCTAATTATCAGGAGGGACTTAAATTTTCTCTTTGATAATACATTTGATAATGACAATATATTCATGGATGGAATTTAAAAAAATTAGCAATCGATTGCTAAAAGTTTTTTTTCATATAAGTTCTGCACATACTCCATAGACATATATACATATTTACATTATCAAAATCGTCAGTCAATATGCATCCTCGCCATGTTTTTGGGTTTTACAGTTTTTTGGCTTTTCAAAACTGTAATTTAATTTTCATTCATAATATTTGAACCATTATTATCCATTTTTAACTACTTTTATTGAATGGAGAGACATTATACAGAATGAAATGATTCGCTGTTACTGAAAGTCTTCAACTAGTAGCAGGCCATTTTTGCCAGATTATATTATTTTCAATTATTTTCTATAATTTATTCTATGCCAGTAACAAAGGATCTAATATCTAACTTTCGGTGAAAAGACGGGCAACCTATACTGCATCAATCAGCGTGTTTCTTTTTTTTATGTTTTTGACAGTAACTTAAGTATATAGAATCTTTTCGTGCCTAATTCAGTACGGTACTGCAATGTTTGTACTACAATATCTACAATATTTCGAGCAGTTATTTATCAAAGTACTGGCTGATCAGCTCATTAATTATGGAAAACTACTACTATTGTCAGGAACTAAGCCTTCTTAAATAGAATAGTTTTATTTTATTTTATTTGTTACCAGATTATATTATATATACTCACATATATGTATACCTATCACAGTATCACACTAATTATCTTAAGAATTCTGTAATTACTCATAAGAACTCAGGTATACCAATTTGGAGCACATTTACAAAGTGTGCCTTTAAACTCGTGCTCTTGTGTATTATAATATACATAGATGTATTAACCTCTTGTACAAAATGAGCGACATCAGGCAACCAACAAAGTTGTTAAAAAAAGAAATTGACAGTAAATTTCAAAAATAAATAAAAAATAGTTTAATTAAAATATTTAAAAATACACATTCACACTTATAATTTTATAATTTCGTTTTCGTCTCAATCTTTCGTTACCAGCGTTTTATTTTATTGAGTACCGTACGCGTGATCACTTTGCATTTCAAATAAGTTTAAATTTTTGATTTACAGTTTAAATAATAATTTTGTTTTTTTTTTTTAGCGAAAAAGATTTTACTTTAATAACTTAAATACTTAAATTATAACAAATAATAATTAATCTATACTTATAAAAGGGAAAGTGTGTTTGTTTGTTTGTTTGTTCGCTATATACGCACACAGTTTTAAAGACAGAGTTTTGAACAGTTCTGCACAGTTATACATGGTCAAATAAGGAAACGAACGCGGTACTTTACAAAGCCATAAAATGACAGGTTCGGGTAGCTGGCACTCAACTGCTTGCATGTTTCAGACGTATTTCAAAAACCAATTGTGTCACAGGCATGGAAATTTACACAGCTTGGTGAAGGCCAAATTTCAGAAGGTTTATATGTCAAAATTGAAATAGCAACGATCAGTAAAATTATACAAAGTATTGAAAAATTGACTGAAAAAGTATTTCATGGTTACGTGAATTACATGGTTACGTGAATTAGCTACAAAAAATGTAGCTAACACATGGTTATGTGAATTAGCTACAAAAAATATGGCAATTCGTCAGTATTAATCAAAAAATACTGCAGAGTATTCAAGGGAGCCCATGTATACAAATCGATATACAAACCCTTCATCAATTGGAAATAAAAGTAGCAGTTCCAATGTTGCTTATACGAGATTTGAAGCAGCCAAAACAATCGTACTAGATTAACAATAAGAACTTTGCATCCTCATTTTATGTAGTAGTTTTCAACATTTAGTAATATGTAAAATTTTCAATATGTAGTAAAAAACTTGCAGTACCGTACTTTAATTAAGCACAAAAAACTAATTCTACCTAAGTTACTGTCGAGAACATAAATCGATATCCATTTAATCTAATTCTTTTATTTTATAGAATATAATTATAATATTTTAGCTATACCGCTTAATTGTTTTATTTAATTTATACTTCACGTCATCCACCAGCACAAATCACTTCACAATCACACAATATTATTAATTTTACATAGAAGTTAAAATGAAACTGATTGCTATTATTTATGTAATTACTAAAATTTTGAGCGATGGCTACACACGACTAATTTCATTCTTGACTTTTGTATTGGTTTTCATATGTGTCAACTTTCAAAGTAGGTGGTGGTTAGTGGTTTTAAAAATGAAAGTTCAGTGTTTTGAAAATTCAATAGAAGTTGCATCAGTAAAGAGAATAAGTATGTTGCATCGAAGAACATATAAATAGTAAGAAGTCTCATCTGAGCAGTTTTTGAAATTTTCAACTATAAAAGAAATTCTGGAAAAACTATACAAATGAGGATGAGCAAACTAAGGATACCACAGTCATGGCAGCGAGAAGCAAGTTAAAAGAAAAAATTAAAAAATATAAGTTTACCTGCTCTTTAATTGTTTGGTATGATATTTTATTTGAAATAAATGTAAATAGCAAAACATTTAAGGTATTTAGTTTAAACTCTTGGCTCGTAATCATCAAAGAGTATGTTGTGGTTCGAAAAGGCTGTAGAACCCATTCAAAAAATGCTTGTACTTTGGAGAAGGCTAAATTAAGTATAATTGGTTTAGTTATTGATGTACAATTTGAACGCGCACGATTAAAGAATACAATTTGATTATGAACAATGTGACGAAGTGCTTGATGATCCAATTCCAAACTTTAAAGTTAATTTCTTTATAAATTACTATATAACTTTGGCAATATCACCAATATAATGAATGACCTACGAAAATATTGTATACACGAATCATAATAACATTGTCAATAACTGTAGCGAGTGCAGAGAGAAGTTTTTCTAAGTTTTCTATTCTAATTTATAAAAACTTAAAAAATTCAAATAAAAATCACAATTATGTGACAATTTTACAACACATTTTGCACTGGAATTGCATTATCGTTGAAAATGGTAATTATTCTTGATTTGAACTTTTATCCGAACATTTTTATATTTAATTAATGTGGAACAGTAACAAAGAAGATTTTGTAATATAAAAGATTTTTCTTCAAATACCGTGTATTCTAGAAAATGAGTCATTCAAATTATTTTATTTTTTATTTTTTCTGTGCAATACGAATTTTTAAAAACGCCACAAAGTATAACGACAAGTTTTTAAATTAAAAAAAAAAATTGTCATCATCTTCTTCCCACGATTACCTACAACAGACTAACTGAAAAATAAAAAAAAAAACAAATTTTTGGGGTTCACTAAACAAATCAATTTTTAGTTCAATACTTTTTTACATATACCTACCCGAAAAATGAATCCCAATATTTAAATTTCATATTTCAAAATTAAAGAAGCCCCTCCAAAAGAGTATAGAAATGAACAGTAGAATAAAATTTAAATAAAAATTCAAACAAAAAAATTTTTTTTATTGTCATTGATGCTATGATCTCATGATTCATCAGCATCTGGAATAGAATCAGTATCACATTTAAAATGTTACTAAAATTTAGGAATTTACAAAAAATTAAACAAGTTGATCTTTAAGCCGCAAGCCGAATTGTCTACAAATCTCAAATAGAGTGTACATTTTTTGCTTGATTTTTGGCAATGTAAACTAGCAACCTAGCAACCTATATTCAAGTACAACTGGTCTTACACTCGAATTGAAAATAAAATTTTTCTATTTTTATTTGATATAAAATAATCATCCAAAATACATAATTTAGGGGTACACAATAGAGCTTTAACAGGTAGCAATAATGCGTTTAGTTATAAAAGCTAAAAACCTTTATCATTATTTTCGTCAATAATCCTGTTGTACCTGAAGTACAAAAAGGTAAAAAATTCCGTGAGCGTGTATCAAGAAATGGTGAAGTACCTAGTATTCGAATTTTTCTGTTAAATATGAAATCATCTGTCATCTATTTCGATTAGGTGGTAATTAACAAAGAGGAAACTGCCTAAATAAATTGTAACTTCACGGCGTTAGATAAGGCAATCTATAAATAATATTCGATGCAGTTAGCTTATTCTACATATTTGCCAATCTGGAATATAAATCGGGACTGATCATAATTAAGAGTCAGCGTAACAAACAAATTCCTTAGTCAATGTTTGAAAAAATTTGATTTTCCAGATTTGAGGCATCCAAATGAATGATGAAGAGTAATAAAACGATATAGTCTCAAAAAAAATATTCATGAAAATCCATCATACGACTTGCATATGAAATGACACAAAGATCATTTAAAAGAAGAAATGCCGCTTCCACCATTTATAGTTTTAACTGATAAACATTTTCTTCAATTTTAAAAACTTACTTACCTACATTCTTTCATTTATTTTCTGTTTGTCCTTCTTAATTCAATAATTTTATTAAAGTCAAAATAATTCTAATAATCATTTAGAAAAATGCTATTTATATACGTATATATATATATATTTAAATATTTTTTCACATTGTTGGCTCCAGGTTGTCTTCTTGTATTGTTGTAAAATGATATAATACACAATGAACGATGGAAGAAATTCATTCATAACTAAACAATATTAACAAAATTGAAACAAAAAACGCCTTCTTTTTTTGTCGTTTGTTTTTTTTTATATCTGTTAAATTTTTTTAGCGTCTTCTCTTCTTTTGTATTAAACTCAAATATAGAATTTTCAAATCGGACTTGACAACTTTAACCTTTTTAATTTTTCTTAAATTTGTTCTTTTCGTTAATATTATTTTTTTTTTGTGATAAAGGGATAAAAGTGGTAAGCATTTAAAAATAAATTTAAATTAAAAACAAAAACATAAACAAAAATGAAACAAAACTCTATATTGGAAGTCCTAAAAACGGTTTAACAAAATTATGTGATCAAGGATTTCCTTCTATTCAATGAATTAAACAAAAAAAAAAACAATAGTTTTAATATAAAAAATACAATGAAAAAAATAAAAATTTATTAAATAGGAATCTCATAAATTTTTGGTCATAGAATTAAAGAACCCCGCATCAATTGTTAACTAGACTATGCGCATTCTTGGTAAATATAAAATGCATTATACATTACATAGGTTATAATGTGTTTATGTAACGATCATCAGGTGCAATAATGATTTTGTTATTTTCAAAGGAATGTAATATGTCTTACGCACACTGAGAATATATAAAAACTGAGGAACCATTCTATAATTTATATAGTATGGATACAAAGAACGGCCAATTCATTCAAATTACCATTTTTATTGTATGAAGTTGAACTTATTATTTTCAAAAAACCAAATTGTTTTAAGCAGGTCACTGGGTAATATTTTTTATTTTCGGAAATTTCTAATGCATTAGATTTATTCATTTGTGTTTCAGGCATTTCGCGGTTTGTAACTTTGCATCTGCACAGGATTAATGTCTATTTTTTGTTTTCAATATCAAAACTTAGTTGAGAAATAAATAGTTTTGAAGACTTTATTTACATATTGTATATATACATTATAATGAGCAAGTGAGAATCAAACAGAAAAACAATTTCTTTAAAAATGGTGAACTAACAATTATAGTATTTTTTGTGTGTGTGTGTGTATTAATGTGCTATGATGTTTTATATTGTGGAAATAGTGGAAAATTATATGAAAAGAATTAATTTAGAAATTATTGTCTATTCAAAATAATTAAAAGAAATATTTATCAAGCGAAAATATTTAAGAGATAACTATATACATTTCAGGTAAAAAACTGGCATAAGTCAAAAATAATAATAAGAACTAAAATAAACTTTTTGAATTAATTTTAGTTGTAAATAATTTTAGTATGAGAAATAATTTTTCCCTCTGTTATTATCCTTTTTTGTTAAAGCAAATGTTTTCTAATATGATATCTACATGTTGATTTAATATGAAGACTATATAATTTCTTTTTATATGTATTCTTGTAGATAAAATGTTATTAATTATGAATAAAAACATTAAATAAATTTGTGTAATCAATTTTGACAATTATAATTTGGAAAAGTTCAAGTTTCTTTAAACTATTGTTTTTTTTACATAACAAAAACTTCAAGATATTTAAGGGAATTTTGTGGTGGTCCGGTTAAGTTCATTTGATAAAATATTTTTCGTAAAAAAATATTTTGTGATTTTAAGAAAAATTACTTCTCATACTAAAATTATTTACAACTAAAATTAATTCAAAAAGTTTATTTTAGTTCTTATTATTATTTTTGACTTATGCCAGTTTTTTACCTGAAATGTATATAGTTATCTCTTAAATATTTTCGCTTGATAAATATTAGTAAATAACTTAATTAATAGAAGCTACAGCTGATTCAGTTTTTAAAGTTATAAGCATATAATTGTAATAAATAAATTTAAAAGCAGTAACAACTTAGTTCGCAACTCTCTACTTCTAGAATAACTGTAATTGTCCTCACCAAGCAATATTCGTTTTATATATTTCTTCTTTCTAACTTATACACCATCATATAAAATTTGAAAAATAAGCAATAATCTTCGTACCGTCAATGTTCATAACAAAAAATGACTCCGCGTCTCCAGTCACTGTAAAATCGAATGCAAACATGTTGGGTTATTTTCAAATTTTTTCAATTTATCTCAACTTGTTAAAAATCCTACTAGAATCTCATACCGAAGCGACCTGGACCAAAATCTCCCAGATCTATTTCTAACCACTCGTCCAGAAAAATACAACATCTCTGTTAACTCTCCACTCGATCGATCGGACCATAGTTTTATCAGCACTCAATTCCACATTAATAAACTCTCCAATCAAAAACGGTGCCCAAAATACTAGAATGGCATTATGGCAACCATCCGTGTTTTTAACGTCAACAAAACACAGGGCCTCATACAATAGTTTTAATTTAATTCTCATACAATTGTTTTTAGTAATAAAAGACTTATTATGATGAACTGGTCTTCAATGACCAAATTTATATAATATTTTTTTACTCTATTTATACAATAATTTTACATTGAGTCTTATGGACTCCATTTAAACTGTATATGTATAAGAAAACTAATTTTACATTACTTCTTGTTAAAAAATGCTATTTACAAAAACTCATTCCTAATATTGTACTGTTATCAATTTACAATATTTAAAAAATTCTTAAAATTACGCCACATAAATTATTGTTATTTATTACGGTCAGTAACATTCACATAACAAACCAAATGATTTACATAAAAACAAATCATAATATTGAAACAACAAATAATACTGGCACGGTTTAGTAATTTGATGTATTTAAAAATAGTATCTGCATTCATTAATATTTTTGTTTATGACATTTGTTATGTTCTAAAATTTGAAATTAAAAGTTGCAATGTGACAATATGTTTGTTTTGGTTTGCGGTAGGTATACTATGTGTGTATGAATTACAAAAGCTTTCATGCCTAATTCATATAAAAATGAAAAGCAAAGCTTCACATAGTGGTCGTATAATAACATGTGTAGTGATACAATAAAAATGAAGGAAAATGAATGCTTAAAATACAAGGCTAATGTGTTCAACGAAACCCTTATGAATGCAAATCAATCATCAATAAAGAAAAAATTTTTTGCATAAACAAAGGTTGAAGCAAAAAATTCATAACCTCCTCACAAATAGCAAATGATTTTGGTCGTTCGCTAAAATTATTAGAACTTTTCTGGGTCTTGATTCCCATCGATTGTCAATGATTTTATTTTATTTTCTTGACGGCATAGGTAGAATTGTCTATTTTTTTTTTGCTCCATCGGGAATTGAAATCGCTCATAAAGTACCAATTTTCACTGAAATAGACTCCTCCCATGGAAGAGTTTACTTAAAAATACGCGGTGTGGTGAGAGTTCTCATGAATCTTGATATAAGGAAGTAGACCACTCCTGATGGTATTCCAGCTATGGTCCTGAGATACATTTCTCTCTCGATTTAAAAACCGCTGCGCAATCTCCTTCGTTTATCGTACTCCATAGCGCTCTTTTATTTAAGTGTCAAGTCTGGGTTCTGTTTTCATAAATTGTATTAAAAATCAATTCGTGTCTTAATTGACGGATTATCCGGCAAATATCATATTCAATGCATGCAGCAATTAATGCAGCTATAAATAAAACATTAAATAAAACCCTTAAATAAAACATTGTAGAAACGGCAATATCATCAACTCCAAAACAAATAACCTCTAAGAAAAATGTTATTTGTTTACCTGAAATAAAAGCTAAAATTATAGAAAAAAGAAATTTTAAGAAAGATTGGCAAAAGAATAGATCTCCTAAGAACTCCTGGGTATGATGAAATTTGAATGATCATTTTCCCCATGGTGAAGAAACTTCATCATGAAAGCCTAAAATTATATATCTTGAATGATATACTTAGATTAAGCTACTTTCCGGCCTCTGAAAAGTTTGCCAGATGTTAATGATAGCTAAACCAGGGAAGGTACTCAACGAAGTAGGTTCCTAGAGACCGGATAAGTCTCCTACCTGTACTGTCAAAACTATTCGAAAAATTAATAGCCAGTAGATTGAATAGGATGATTGCCGAACGAAGTATATACTATCTTATCATCAGTTTAGTTTTCGTCACAAACATGGGACAGCCGAATAAATGCATAGGGTATAGTTAATCAAATAACCAACTCACTTTAGTTTTATTTTATTTAATTTTATTAGTTCAATAAAAAACTATTATGACATCTATATATATATTTAAAACAAAAATTACAAAATTTAAAGGACTAAAAATTGTGAAAGTTTTACTTTAAGCATTCGTATTCAAAAGTTAATTTTTAACGATTTAAAATTTCAAAAGTAAATAAAATTTAAATGCTTTATATCTAATTGTTTTTTATAATATCAATCAATTTTCTTTTTGATCTTGAAATATCCATGCCATTTTTAATTGTATTGGGTAACAAATTAAAAGATTGTGTACACTTTTAGAGTAGAGTATTCTGTGTTCTGGTTCTCCTGTGTAATGGAAGTCTGGTTCTATATACTAATCTAAGTTCCCCTATTTCTTAGAAAGTAATAACCACCTACATATCTAATATGATTTTGTAAATATTGTGTCATCCTATCATACTTCAACTTATATATACGAACATTATTACATTAAATTTTAGTCTTTGATTGACGTTGATCCAATCGAATCTATTTAGCATATCTTTAATCCGTCTTCTTTTGTCACACTTTAATATAATTCTCATAGCTCTATTTTGGAGTACTTTCAAACTATTTCAATTTTCAGTATTACGAAGAAATAAAATCGATGAACAGTACTCAAAATGTGGTAAGATAATTGTATTATAAATTAATATTGCCACACTTTAGTGATATTTTATTTCTGATTCTTACCAAAATACCAAGTTTTTTACAAATATTATCAGAATGCATATTAAATTTAAGCTCTTTATCTACCATTACTCCTAGATATTTAATACTGCTAACACACTCTAATCGTTCATTATTAATATTTAAATTTAAATTTTCTATTCGAGAAAATATCACCATACATTTTGTTTTACTAACATTAACTTTTAATTTGTTTTTTGACAACCACTCATATAATGTTTCTAGGCCCCTGTTTAATTTATTTTCTAAGCCTACCAAATTATCTAAGTAAATTAATGTATCACTAATGTGTCATTAATGTATAATAAAAACAACATTACTCTCAAAACGGATCCTTGTGGGCCTCCTAGTTCTACTATCGTTTTTTGGCTGATTTTTTTTTTGTTGTAAATTGGGGAGTTCTAAGTAACCGCGACCTCTTAAGATATATTGTACTTCCCCGTCCATTTCAGAATTGCAGGTATATGTTCTTGATAAACGCTATTATTGCTTTGATGTCAAATTCAGAATCAGGCGATCTGCAGACTGTCTGATACATCCTCTCCTATTTTTGTTCTTTGGAAACTTTCATTTAAAAAACTTTCTAACCACTTCTTTTGAGTGCCTCTTTTTCCGTGTTTATACATTTTTCCGATTATTTTATTTATTTTTATATTCATTTATTATCCAATTTAATGATGTTTCAGTTGAAAATCCTTTTCTGCAACCAGATTGTTCTTCACAGATAAGTTTTTTTGTAGTTATTCTTCCATCTGAAAGGACACAACTTTTTCGAGAATTTTTTCATACATTGGTAACTTATTTACAGGTCTTAGATCACATGCCATCTTTGCAGTTTTTTTTTTCTAGAAGTACTACTATGGACTCCTTCCATGATCTCGGAAACATTCCTTGCGTCAATGAAGTAATAATAATTTTAGTTAAGATACGTTACATTAATTCCTTATAGATTCTAACATGATACTTCAATCCATTAAAATCATTTTTACTATTAATACTTTTCATAATTTTATTTAATTCAGATTCATTTATTTCCTTAAGCTTAGATATTTCATTTATTTCTTGTGTACTATCACTATAATTTATATGTGGAATGTCCCTATTTAGCTTATTAATGTTATCAACAAAATATTCATTTAATTTATTCACTAAATCTTTGTTATTATTAATAGTTTCATTATTTATTTCTATTTTATACAATTTTCATTATTTCCTAACACATATTTCTTTATTTGCTTCCACATAGATTTATGATCTCCTGCTTTAGCACTATTTTTTTTTTCTATAAAGTTATTTCTAATTTCTACACATTTCCTTTTATAAATATGTCTTGAGAACCTATATTCTTCCCAACTCTCTTTTTTTTTAGTAATGAGTATCTGTTGTATGTACAACCTAATTTTATTTATTTTTATTTTCTCTAACTCCCTGCAATACCACTCTGCTGTACTACTTCTCGCTATAAATGATGTTGTTAATTTCTCAGTCAAATTTATTATAGCCTGGCTAAATTTTTCAGCAGTTAAACCTAAGTTACTCCTGTTTATTAAGCTAGTGAACCAACAATTATTCAGTTCAGTCAAAAATTTTGCTTTATCGATTTTGATGTATTTAATTATGCTTTTTTTCACGTAGTTATTATTCATTATTTTAATATTAATAGCCTCATCATCAGAAATAGAACTTGATAAGAAAAAGTATTGCTCTGTAGCTTTTCTGGACATTATTCAAGCCTTCGACAAAATTTGGTACGAGAGACTCCGGCTTTAACTAAACTCCCTCGCTAGTACCATAAACTTTTGCCATCATATTTGTCAAACAGAAGATTCTTTGTTAAGTATAATGGTGAAAAAACTCCACTAAGACAAATTGAACTGGTGTTCCTCAATGAAGTGTCCTAGGATCTTTCTTATACCCCATTTGTACATCAGACAAACATCATCGAGCGTTCTCACTGCTACTTTTGCCGATGACACAGTTGTTCTGGCGTCGCATTCCGATGCCCGTTCGGCTTCTGAAATACTTCAGAATAACCCACTAGACATACAAAACTGGATAAAAACTTGAAGAATCAAAACCAATGAATCCAAATCACTCCATAATACTTTTATCAATCGTAAAGAAAGTTGTCCTCCCGTTCAACTCACATTATCAGCAACAACAAACAGTTAAGAACTAAGTTTACTAGAAAATCACCCAAATTCATTTACGCTTCAACTAATTAATAACGAAGCGTTAAGCGAGCGTAGACTGAAACGTTTCAGACCACTGAATTTAAAAACCAGATTTACTTTTTAGAACAGATTTACAATTTAGGCTAAAATACCTTAGACTTTTTCCAGATGGGCTTCTATGGCCTGGAAATTCGTTGATAGTCCTCGGATGTTGCAGAAGTTCAATTCAAACATCAAGTATTAGTGAAAATTATGATTTAAATGATGATTACTGGTAGCAGTTGCATAAGCAAACACTACTGTATATGGCAGTTTTTAACACCTAACCATATATTATCAGCAGTCGCTACTGATGCACCTGCTACTAGTATGTAAACAATTAAAATTTGTTAGTTAATCTATCTGTGTTGAATCATTGAACTTATTGTGCACTTGAGGTTAAAATAGGTTAAAATAGGTCTGTCGGAGTGAAGGTGAACTTCAACTGATTCCAAATTGCATGGTAAGTCCCGGATATTATAAAATTTTATTGTAAAATTGGCAACCATTATTATACGAACGAAAGTAGAATAAGTAAATTTAATTTCAAAATGATAAAAAAATTCAAATTATAAATAAATTGAATTAGAGTTCAAAACGTATAGCAAATATGACTTGTTGACTTATATTCATTATTATCCATTTAGTTTTCTAAAATATTAAGCAGTGAAAGTTATTTAAAAATTTAAAGTTAAAAATTAATTAAAAAACAAAAATTATTGACAATATTATTTACAGAATTTAGTTAAATAAAAATAAAAGTCGGAGTGAATAAAAATAAAATGAATTTAGAAAATAAAAAGAAAATAAAAAAAACAACAAAACAAGTAATAATGAAAACAAAAAATAGTTTAAAATTCTTAAAGTAGCAAAAACGCCCGTCATATGGCGGTGGTAAATAAAAAAAAATATATTTTGTGACACTGAAAATATTAGATAAGTATTTTTGTGTACAGCAAAACTGTACAAAAAATTTAAAAAAAAACCATACATTTTTAACCGAAAAACCGGGTACTGAAAATTGTAACCAAAAATTGATTTTTGATTATTTATTGTGTAACCTTAATAAGCCAATATAAATAATAAATTCTTTGAATATTTTTATTATTTATTTATTTAGATACTACGCAACTTAATTCCAAAAAGAACAATATTTTTTAAACTATAGTTTAACCCATATTCTAAATAGATTGGTAATTGAATATTGCCATCTGTATATATCCAATGCTTCTTAAGCTTATATAGGTATAGTTTTGGTTGGTATACACGTATTTTTTCAACACATGTGTCGAAATTTATTTGACTAAAAAGCAAAAATTTTTAGAGTACCTAGTTACCAAAACTTAATAAAAATGAAAATAAATCACCATGAGATTCCCCACCAATGACATAAAGAAAAAAGTTCAATCCAGAGTTTCGAATTTTTGAAAAATTATCTTTTTCATTTGAAATGCAAATACCAAATTTATTTTTAAAATAATTATTTAAAATAAAAGTTTCAAAAAGAAATTTTTGAAACTATATATAAAGTATTTGAATTTAAAAACAAAAAGGTGCAGTAAAAAGGATTAAAAACTGACCGTAACATTTATATATTGACAGATTTCAAAACTTCCATTTTTTGTATAAAGTTTATTGAAATTAGGAAATAATTAGCCTTGTTCTCTTCCTTGAATAATTCTTATTTAAATATATCTATCTATCTCTATATAATGTACTCTTGATAATTCCACATAAAGTTGTCCATGGCTAAATACTATATCAGGTAAATAAACTCCTACTTTTTCCAATGTCTGACTTTGTGCCTTATTTATTGTCGTAAAAAAGGCTAATTTAACGGAGAATTGTCAATGTCTGAGAATAAATGGCAATTCTGTGGTAGTTGGGATAAATCTATTTCTGGAACAAATATAGTTTCCATTATAGCTGTACCGATTAGGACTTCTGTGATTATTAAGTTTGATCTTAAAATTTTTTACTGCTAACCGAGTTCCATTGTAGAGACCACGTTTGGTTTTTAGGTTTCTAAGTAATATTATTATACTACCCGCCTTCAAGTTAAGTTTATGTGGAAGCATTCCACTTGGACAGCAGCCATTTAAAAATTCCACGAGTTCATTTTTTTCATAGTTTTCACCACAATAGTCAAAAGAATCTGTTTTTAAATAAGTTATTATACTTCCCTCTAAAATGTTCAATACTTGTTTGTTAATTGTATCGTTTAATTGTGTAATTTAATTTAATAGACAGCAAAACTATCTAATTTCAGACTATTTCCAAAAATTTCTTGTACAATTACGCACGTATGCTTCTTTTTTTTTTTATTTTTTAGAGATACACACCCACATATCCATGAGTACCTATTTCTTAAATGAAATCAAACAGAACAAAAAAAATTTGATTTAAAACTAAATTTTGTTGTTATTTCCTTTCGATATAAAAATTATCATCCGCTTATATTGATGATATTTACCGCTTGAAAACATTTTTAAAATAAACAAAATGAAATTTCAATAGAGAGAGAAAGTTTTTAATTTTATTTAGAGAGAATTCTGAGATGAATCTCTGGCTTAGGTTAGGTTAGATCTGTGGGTGGTATTCTATTTTTTAAAAATGTATGTGGTGGGACTGATTAAGCTTAGTGTTGCTATATAATTTCTGATACTTAATGTATTATTCTTAGTTCTTATTTTTTCAAGTTTTTACGTATCTTGTTTTTGTTATTGTAATATTCATGAATAATATGTTGTTTCCGTAAAAATCTCAAGCTACACGCAGTAGCAGTAGCAGTAGCAGGTCCATGCCTTTTATTATATAAGATAATAATGAAAATTAAATGAAAAATAATTTGATTTTGATACCGATTTAGTTTTAATAAGCAAAAAAAATAAAAAATAAAAATCAAATTAAATAATTAATTGGAAACAAACACCTTATCCATTCGGTTGCTATTAAAATGTTTCCTTATCAGTTGGTACGGTGCACCAGTTCGCCATTATTCGTCTCCATGGATTTTTTGATTCAATTAGGTATTTTTTATATTAGGCCAAAATAATAAAATAAGCACCCTAACTGCCTTCGCAGAATTTTAGCCATATATAGATGAAGGAAAGAAAAAGAAGGATAGTAAAGAGTAATGAAAAAGAAACAAATTAGAATAGAATAGAAGAGTTAGTATAAAAATTTACGGACAGGTTGAAAGATATTTATTTACCCTTCTCTTGAAAGCTTCTAAGTATTATGTTTGGGGGAACACAAAAGATGGCAAGGTGTTCCATAGTTTTAAACAACGATCAGAACACTTTTGGGCACAAAAGTTAAATTAATTGAAATTACTGAACACAAAAATTTTTTTCCTCTAGATCGTTCTAGATCGTTCTTGAATCTTTAAGTTACTTTTAAAGTAAGTTCTCATTGAAAAAGGAATACAACCATACAACTAATGAAATCATATATGTATACCTTAGATTTGATATACGGTTTATGAAAATCAATTTCATTCATTACGAATTGTATTGCATCATTTCAATTAATCTTTGGTAGGTAGTTACATAAGTACTATATTTTGTTTTTGTATTAATTTTACTTGAAAATTAAAATTTTTTAAAAAATATGTAATTTTGCTTAGTTTCCTTTTAAATATCTATCTATTTAAAAAAATAATAATAAAAATCGGTTGTTAGATGGTTCAGATTTGAGCCGTATATTTTTTTCAATTTACAAATTAAATATAAATGATATATTTTCAAATGACTATAAAGAAAGTATTAAACGCATGACTATTCATATAAATCACTAAAACTAAGAAGCGTCAATCCAGATAACTACTTAAAATATCAGTATACATAGTTTTTATTTACGCTCCTTGCTTTTATTCATGGCAAGTAAATATTTTTGCTTCGTACAAACATTTTATCTAATATTATTTGCTCCTGCCTGAAGTCAAATGTTAAAATTACAAACATAGAATTTTTTAACAGAGCTTCAACCTATTTTTTTTTCTCTTGTTTAGTTCATTTAATGTTGCATCAAAAATAGTGTAACCCTTCGAAAAAAAAAGTTTATAGAAAATTTTTTATTGCTTACTTTTTAGTTATAAATTAGGAGATTTTTCCTTTCTATTAAAATTAACAATTATACAATCTGTAAAATAAACTTGAACAATAAAATTTTAATATCGGTTCGATAAACATAATAATATATCACCATAGAGTAATCATATAAGTAGAGTATTCACGTAGAACAATATTTGTTAATAATTTTCTTCTAAAAATGCCGTCCCATTTTACTCAAAACACGAAAATGCCGTCCCATTTTCACTCAATACTCCAAAACACTCAAATATAATTTTCGAAACTCAATTATTTTTACTCAAAATTTTTTATTTATTGAGGAGAATATTTCATACAATGCCACTGTACTTCTAGTCTATTCACAGAATGATTTTTCCGGAATTTTATCGAATTACGATTTCGTTTTAAGTTTTGTTTTAGTTTTGTGTATAAAGTTTTGCTCTCCCAGTGACTAGGCTAGGAGTATAGAGGCATTATTTGATAATTTGAAGAGTATACACATACGTAGGTACTTTTGATTTATATGAAGAGTGTATATCGTATATGGGTTCACCATATATTTACATATCTAATTCAATATAAAAAATATATATATAAAAATGTAAACAAAAAAACGCAATTAATCGCAAAGATAATGAATGAAATTGTATACATACAATAATAGGTCAATGATAGAATCACATAATCCAGAAAATTTTTTTAAAAATAATAGTAATAAAAGAACAAAATTTATTAGTTATGCATTACAAATCGTGAACTTTGTACGGAATACCGCTTTGTTTTTTTTTCTCAGAACTTGGTTAAAAATCGTATTTCTATTTCAGATAAAATAATTGTTGAAGAAATAAAAACAGCTAAAATCCATATAAAAGAATAAAATGTCCAGTTTTATTTTTTTTACTTACTTTTTTAAATTTTGATAGATTGTTTGTTTGATTGTATTCATAATTATATTATGTATTCATATATATATATATACTATTTATATTATTATCTACGGTAAGAAACAGACAAAATTAACAAAATCAAAATTGCTGAAAATTTAAAAATACATGTAGGTACCTACTTTTCAGTATACTTTTCAATAGAAAAGAAATCAATTTGAAATATTTTTAATTTTACAAAACCAACATTAATTTTTTTGTCCCTTTCTTCTATAAAGTTTGAAATCACAAATTTCATAAATCACATTGACCAAGTCGAAATAAAAATATTAATTCTTCAAATTTTAAAAATTAAAGCAAAAGAACAACAAATTCAGTAATAATCTTGAATTCTTTCAATTTCTAAAAAAAAATTCAATACTTTGATTTGTAATATTATTTGTGGTCTATTGAAAGGACTTTAAATGCATGGATAGCTTTTTATACACATATTGTGTAATTTTTATTTTATTTATTTATTTACTATTTAGTTCAAACAGTTTACAAAATATAATACAATTTAATTATTAAAATTTTGAATTAACACAATGTATCAAATAAGATTTATGATTTAAAGTTTAAATTACTTTGAAATTTAATACAACATAGTTTTTATAAAAAACAAAAAACAAAATTAGATAAAATAAATTTCATCAGAAAAAAAAGAGAAGATGAAAAGTTATTAAAAGTATTAAAAGTTAATTATAACACAAATTAGTTAATATTAGTAGCGGAAAAACAAGATTAATTAGGAGGACTAAGGAAGCAAGTGAAACAAGGTTTTCTTTAAACTGGTTTTGTTCAAGGAAAAGTCAACACTGTTTTTGTATTGATTAACTGCCATTAACATTCTATTAATTGGCTCAAATTTACCATAATTAGTTCTGTGGAAAGGAAGATTAAAAAGATGTTCTATACGAAAACGCGTACTGGTGTTAATGTACAAGTTAATCTGATCTTTTATAATTTTGGAATCAATTTCACCACTGTATACTTGGGATATGAATAAGATATCTGCAACAACCCTTCTTGATTGCAATGTGTTCATCTGAAGAAGCTTCAGACGATTTATGTATGGAGGTAGGATTATTGGGTTAGACCAGGGAAGATTACGTAGAGCATATCGCAAAAAATTTTGTATAGATTCAATTCTATTAATATGAGTGGAATAGTGAGGTGACCAGACAGGGCTTGCGTACTCAAGGTGGGGGCGAACAACAGTAGTGAATAAAGATTTAGTAATGTATGGATCATCAAATTCCTTAGACCATCTTTTAATAAAACCTAACATAGAATTTGCCTTGTTAATTATTTTTTTTTTTTTTTTTTTTTATGCATAGCCAAAACACTAGGTGGGAACCTTTTATACCGATTGGTACGTTTGGCTAGGGAGGGAAAGGAAAATTTGGAAAGGAAGATGGTAAAAGGGAAGGAAGACAATTACGAACGAAGGTGTTAATGTTCGTCTTGAATTTGTTTAGGTCATAAATATAAAATTTGTCATGTTTTGGGAACACATAAGATGGAATTTGGTTCCACATTCGGGATGTTGAAGTTATAAACAAATTTCCATAACTTGTCTTTTGCCATCTAGGGATTTCGATGGTGTAGGGATGAGCACATGCTGCCCTTCGTGTTTCGCGAGGGAAACGCTTAAGTGGAGGTAATATAGATTTAATTTCCACTGAGCATGTGCCGATGCCTACGAGATATCTATAAAAAAGTGAGAGAGCTCCGACTATACGACGATGTCCAAGAGGAGCAAGATGGGCTGTCACATTTGGGTCGTTGATTAGACGAATAGCCCATTTTTGGACTTTATCCAAATGTTTTAACGCAATACTAGAAGCGCCAGCCCATATGTGAGAATTGTACTCCATTTTGGGTCGTATGAAAGCTTTATAGATTTTCAAGAGGTCACAGGGGGAGAAGTAAGCCTTGCAGCGGCTAAGAAAACCCAAACATTTGGCTGCGTTTTTTGCAACATCAAATATATGATCATTCCAGATCATTTTTCGATTAAGGTGCATACCTAATATGCTTAAGCTTTCAAACCGCTGAAGTTTATCTTCCTGAAACAAAAGAGTAGGATCAAAAATGGAAATTTTTCGGGAGATTGTACAGCTCAGAGTTTTAGAAGAGTTAAACTCGACTCTGTTTTTTATGCCTCAATGAGCTATTGCGACCAAATCGTGGCTGAGGGAACTAGCCATGATGTCTCTTTTGGTTGACACAGCGGTGGATGTAGCTTCAGATTTTTTATGAAAATCGTAGGAGGCTACTAGGGTGCTGTCGTCTGCAAAGCTGTGGATTGGATTGAAAGTGGTTTGGAGCAAATCATTTATAAATATAAGGAATAGGGTAGGTGAGAGAACTGATCCTTGGAGAACACCAGCGTTTATTTGGAATTGATCGGATTTAAATCCGTCAACTAAGACTTGAATCGTACGATTCGAGAGGAAACTTTCAATCCATTTGAGAGAAGAGAGACCCAGGCCTACTGCTTGACATTTTGCTAATAATGCGCTATGCCATACTCTATCGAAAGCTTTAGAAATATCTAGAGCCACAATATTTGCTTCACCCGAATTGTGCAAGCAAATATTTAGCTTCTCGTTAAGGTATGTCATTAAATCACCGGTGGACCGGTGGGATCTAAATCCATATTGCCTATCGTGGACAATACCTTGGCTGTCAATATATTTGGTCAGCTTTTTGTTTATTAAGATCTCCATCACTTTGGAGAGGATCGATATTATAGCTATAGGCCTGTAGTTGGAGGGATCGCTTTTGTCGCCTTTTTTGGGAATTGGGTTAACATGCGCAATCTTCCATTGGGTTGGGTATACCTAATTTTAATATTTAATAATATTTAATAATAATTTATCTAATTTTCATACCTAACTTAATCGTTTTGCTAACAACGTCTGTAGCAAAGTCAACATTTTTACGTTGGAAACACAAGGACCAATCAAAGCTTGTTAAAAAATTGTTTAGACCATCCCAGTTGGCTCGATTATAATGCCAGATCAATCTTTTGGGATGTACATTTTGGTTGGTCAATGTGCTTGTAAAGAAACTGACATTTACAAGACAATGGTCAGATTTTCCAAGTCCAGAATTAACAAATGTGGAATATTTCTCGGGATGAGAGGTCAGAAATAGGTCTAAGAGATTCATTTTATCGCCAATCCGGTCCGGGGTTCTTGTTGGACTTTTTACAAGTTGAGAAAGGTTGTGTAAATTAGAAAAAAGTTCAACTTGCGTGCCTTCGGGAGTATTGCGACTAGAATGTTTGAGCCAGTTGATATTATGAACGTTAAAATCTCCGGCTAACACAATTTCAGATTCTGGATGGTTCGTGTTGATTGTGTCAGATAGATTATCTAATTCCACAATAGTTTCGGGCCCACTTAATTGAGGTGATCTGTATAGAAAACAGAAGTGGATGATGTGCTTTCCAACATGGATTTTAACCCATATGTAGTGGAACAATGGGTTGGAGCTCTTGAAATTGTGAAGAGTATTGTAAGCAACATCAGATCGTATATATAGGGCGACCCCTCGATGGGGAACAAAAAGTGGAACTAGTGAATATTTATTAATGTTGAAATTATTATTTTCACTGTTTACTTGAGTTTCACTTAATGCTAAAATTGCTGGTTTTTCAGTATATAGATGAGCTTCGACATCATGGAAATTCGTTGATAAGCCACGAATGTTACAAAAATTAATTTTGAACATGACAGAACACAATAAAAATGACACTAACAAGAATTTTGTATTATCATACACTATAGTATAAAATACAGTGAACAAAAAACAGTCATTACCTACATTCAACAGTTTTTAGTACCTTATTGGATGCAGGGAATAACTAAATCTTCTTCACTGTAGATTGTCAAACAAAAAAAAAAAACAAAAAAAAACAAAAAAAAAAAATTATTAGAATTTATAGTGCAATAAAATTGGTTAAATATTAAATTGAAATGAAAACAAAAAAAAAAAAATTTTTAAGCATGACAATTAATTACGAAAAAAGAAAGCACAAAAGGAAATCCAAAAATAAAAAGAAAAACAAAAAAAAAAATATAAAATAAAAATTAAATTTTACAACAAAAACAACATCAAGATAAACTGTGATATTAGAAATTTGAGTCGAGAAATTAGTAATTTTATTGATTTATGATATTTTGAGTTATGTTTTGGATAATGAAGGAAGATTTGGCTATTTGTTTATTATTATTAGTGGTGTGATCAATTATATTATGGATAAAGTATTATTATATTTTGAGTCAACTGCACGTGATTTTTATTTTATTTATTTTTTCCATTTTCTATTATTTCATTTTCACTTTAGTTGCTTATTAAATTTTGAATTATATTATTAATTAAACAGGAATTTATATTTTTATTTTTTTTTTATTAATATCGGAATTCATATTATTGTTTTGTGTTTTAAAAATAAAGTTTTAATTAGATAAAAAATTGAGAACTTAAAAAACAGTAATTAATATCGGAAAATTAAAATACATTTATTTTAATTGCTTGTATACCCGACCGTAGCAATGACAATACTGATGCTATTATGCTATTAAAGTGAAGTTTAAATGTGAGTTAATCGTCAAAAAGTACGCCAAGGTCTTTAAAATGAGAAACTCGGTTGATTAGCTTAGAATTAAAAGTATAATCAGTTATTATTGGAATCAATCTACGAGTAAAGGAAATAACAGCGCATTTATCAATATTAAAGAGAAGATTATTATAGCCGCACCACTTAAAAAACGAATCAAGATCGTTCTGTAGTACAGTACAATTTTTTATAAATTTTAAAAATACAAGATATTTTTTTATAAATTTTCATATCATCAGCATATATGATCACGTTACTATTGTTAATGAGATTGTTGACATCATTAATTGAGATAATGAATAGTAAGGGACCTAGATGGCTGCCTTGTGGTACACCAGAGGTGGCAGAAAATGATTCAGAAAAAGCTGATCTAAACATTACACTATAAGATCTATTGGATAAAAATGATTTAATCCACATTATAAAAAATTTAGGAAATCCCAGTTTTTTAAGTTTTAATAAAATAACACTATGAGGCAGTAAATCGAATGCCTTGCTCAAATCTGTGTAAATGACATCAGTCTGAAAGCCAGCCTCCATAGTGTTCAGGAAGTGTGAGCAAGACTCAACTAAATTTGTAACCGTAGATTTTTTCTTTACAAAACCATGGTGATTAATTGATAAATGTTTAGAACAAATATCATAAATTGAATCAAAAACTATTAATTCGAAAAGTTTAGGAATGCATGAAAGTTTTGCTATTGGACGGTAATTTGTGACCATATTTTTAGCACCTTTTTTATAAACAGGGCGAATAAATGAATTTTTCCAATATTGTGGAAATATTCCAGAAGTAAACGATCGATTGAATAAAAGGGATAATGGTAACGCAAAAGATTCAGAACAGTTTTTTAAGATTAAATATGGTACTTTGTCAGGTCCAGGAAATACATCACTGTTGAGATTATTAAAATAACTCTTTATTTTCTGAGTAGAGAAATCTATTGAGATAACTGGGTTTTCAGGTTGGTTTATCATGTGATTAAAATTATTTTCATCAACTTCAAAGAGATTTTCTGAATAAGAACTACAGAAAAATAGCTTGAAGAGATGTGCAATAGATTTCGGAGAGTTAGCACTAACATCATTATAGGACATGGTGACGGGAAATTGATCAGATTTACGTTTGTAGTTAACAAATTTCCAAAAGGACTTAGGATTAATCCTTAGCTGAGAGCTAACATTTATTAAATAGTTGTTATAACTGAAATCTAATGTCAGTTTGTAGGAGTTGAACAAAATTACAAACTCATGATAGTTTTTATTGGTTTTCTCTTTTAAGTACTTATTCCAAGCTTTATTCTTTTTATTTCTTAATTTTTTTACTTCATGATTAAACCAAGGAGGACTAGAACTAAGGTCTCTATTACGAGCCAAGGGTACATACAATTCCAAACCTTTAGATAGAATTTCGTAGAATTTAGAAACCGCCTTATTGATGTCATTATCTTCAACTATAAAATCAAAGTCAATTGATAAAAGAAAATTATTTAGCGCAGAAAAATTAGCGTTGGCAAAATTATAATTATAAGATAGATCATAAGCAGGTAATACTGGGCTATTATAATAATATGAAAGAAATATAGGAACACTAAAAGTATAATTAGCCCAATCTGTTACAAAAATAAGATCAAGTTGCCTATCCATACAATTAGTCACTGAAGAAATTTGTTGAAGACCATTTAAATTACAACCATCCAGTGAAGTATATTCACAGTCAGAATTAATCTGAAGTGGAATTAGATATGTGTCATCCTCGTGATGTACCCATGATACTTTCGGTAAATTAAAGTCACCGCAAACTAATAATTCATCAGAGGGATTCATTAAGGTTGAGATATGGTCAAGAGAAAGCTTAAAGTTAGAATATATGTCAACAACAGATTTTGGAGGTATATAACAACAAACAATATAAAGCGATTTATTAAGAAGTTCAACTTTTAAAGCAACTAATTGAAGTGAATCACAATGGGGAAGAAACAACTCAATAGCATTAAAGCTATTCTTAATTGCCACCAGAACGCCCCCTCCTTTAGCAACAAATCCTGAATTTAAGGTGATAGAAGTTTGTTGACATAAGTAAATGCGTTATAACATAAGTAAATGCGAGTAGCGAAATAAAGAAGTATGTAGATACTGTAGCATGCACATTCGCATATATACATTTTTGAGTACCTATACATACAACTTTAATATCGTTGACACTGTTGGCAGCCTAAATTGCAAATAAATATGTGCATAGGTAGTAGGTACACAATTTTTTTTTATTTATGAGTACAAAATACATTGCGCTCAACATATAAGCATTTAAAAATTGAGTAATATTATTTTGAGTGAACACAGAATTTTGATATTTGAAAAATTGACTAGCAAATTTTGTTCTACGTGAATACTCTACTTATATGATTACTCTATGATATCACATCATTTCAGTTATCTTTTTTTTGTATTGGTGAATATTTTTCTTTAAAAGGTGTTAATCTGTAAAAGAAATATTAGTTAAATTATATAAATTCCTATAAATTTCGTGTATTTGGAAAGGAAATATTTATCTTTTACATATAAATTTTCCTTTAAAACTTATATTAATGTTATCCTACTGATTAATTTTTTTTCCTACTAAAAGTGTAAAAAACCAAATGCGACAATCCAAAAATAATAAAAAAAAATATTTGACTCAAAAGAGAATCGAAATTACAAAAATAATAAAAAAAAAATTTACTCAAAACAGAATCGACTCAAAAAAATGACGCTTCAAGCAAGTTAACTAACATCCGATTAAAATTATTTCACCAAAATACAGACATAAAATAAAAATTTATTGTTTGATTGGATGAAAGAAAAGAACGAAGGCACACGAAAACACACGAAAGTGTGTCTTCAAAATCGTGCTCTTGTATATTATATTATAAATGTATATTTTTTTCAATTCAATCAGAGAAGTATGACGATCTTCAAGAGTGGTGAGAAACTAACTAAATTGTTGACACAATCTAACATAATAATAATATTTTACAATAAAATTCGAATTATCAAATTTGAATAGATTTTATATTTACTTTCACCACTTTAAAAATAATTCAAAATAACTTTAGTGAACTCTTTGATGATCCTTTAATACTAACTTTAAATTAAAACAAGAGATATTTCAATATTGAATTTGATTCATTTTAAATTTCGAAATTATATATGGGATTAAAAAATTAATTTTACATTACCCTTTTCATTTAAAATCCATCAATGGCAATGACAATAGCAACAACTACTTACAATTGAAAATTTAAATAGAAATCTGTTTCTTTTTGCTATTAATTAATTTAACTTTTCATGTCCTTTTTTCAAGAGGTTTTAACACCTTTAAAAAGTTAAAATTATACTTAATCATAGCTACAACGCTACAAGAACGATTTTTTTTTAATAATAGAATTTAGTATTTTATATTTTTTTTTAAATCTCATTTCATATTGTCTTTGGTTTTCCCTAGTTCTACCGCTTTCTCTTAATAAATGGAAAATTATTTACCAAATCTTCACGCTATATGTATAATTACTGTTCATCTGAGAAAAACATTTCATTATAATCAGAAGATAAAAATACACAAAATAGGAAAAAACAAAGTTTTAGGTTAGATTTTCAATTTGATTCATTCCCACCAATTCATTCGCCCTTACCGACTTTACTGATTTTAATTCCTTTTTAAATACTTTTTATATACTAAATCACACACACATACAGGCAAACACCCTCTTTTCTAATACTACTTAATTTTGTTGTTCTCTCTAATTTCGTAACTATATATATATATATATATATGATATAATATAACCTTTTATATTATTATATTGATAAAACTTTAAAAAAAAGTTGAAAAAGTGAAGAAAAAAAAATATTTGAAAAAAGGAAAAAGGATAATTTGATCACAGTATCAATTTCTCATAAACCACTGATAATCAGACATTAGCAAAACAAAAAAAAGGAAATACTTAAAAAAAATTGCTTAGAATTCTTGAAACGCTATATATTTAAATAATGTCATTTTTGTTGTAGTAGTCGTTTATGTCATAATCACCATCATCATCTCTATCATTTGTAACTACCTATGCTGGCTTTAGCCAATTATAATGGAAACAAAGTTAATACTTATGTAATTCTATTAAAGCTGCAATCATGTAAAGACATTGGAATTTATTTGCTCATATTTTTTTCTTTATTTTATTTGAAAATATGAAAATTTATATTTAGAAATAAAAAAGAAAATAATATATTTTAACTAATTAACAACTATTTATTAAAAAAAAAAAATCAAGCTTGGATAAGTCGTTAATTAGCTATGAAAATAAGGCAAAAAAACGTAAGCGGAATTCTAGATAACATCTTTACCTGAAACGATGATATTGACAAAATTCTGGTAAAACTTGTATTTACTTCAACCGTAGAAGATTGTGGAAATATTCCTTTTGTCTGAGTGAATGGGTAAAAAAGAAAATCATTCTTTCGGTAATTTTACCCCACTTTACATATTGCAATATGGTGTTTGTTGGATTGAGGGTTTCGATAGCAGTAGCAGTAGCAGTAGCAGATGTATCATCCGATCACAAATTACTCCTTGCAAAAATGAAAATTAAACTAGAGTCAATTCGTAAAATATAGTTGAATGATTCTGAAATAAAGAAAAACAACGTACTTGAGTTAAATAACCAACTACAGTCTTTTATAATGTATCCAGCCTTTGGAATAGACCAACTGATATTCTCAAGACCATTTGCACAAAATAAAATGGTCGGGAAAAAATATAAAGCAAAACAAAAGTGGATAACAACGGACATCCTTCATCTCATCAATAAAAGGCGAAGAAATGGCAATCACAAACAATATAATCGTTTTTCCAAAGTTTAATTCAATCAAAAATTCAACAAACGAAAAAGAACTGGCTTGATCGCGAATGTTCCAAAATTGAAAGATTATATAACATCTTCACGACGGCTATTATACACGAAACTTCGGTTATTCTCCGACACTGCAAGATCTATCTTCAGTCCAACAATTATTAGGTATAATACAGCCTCACAATTATTAGGTTTAGGTATAACAATAGCTGAAATTCTAAAGGCAATCAAATCATCAAAGAATAACAACTAGTAAGACCTCACTAACTTTCAGCGCAAATAATTAAACTAATTGAGTAAGAAAACATCAGGATCTTAAAAAAATAAACTGATGACAAATCTACATGTATTTTTTTTAAATTTAATTCAATATTTTTTAAATTTAATTAAAAAATTTTTTTTTTTTAAATAAAGAATATTTACCTAATTTGCTTGCATTATAAATATTTGTTTTTTATTATTAAATATTCACATAACAAAAAAGAAACTGAAAAGACAAAAAAAAACGCTTTCTACCTATCATTTTGAATTGAAAATAATTTTTTTATAATCTAATTGTCTTCTTCTTCGTTACATTTTAATTTTCTCATAACCTGCAATTTTAATTTTTAATACACCCTCCAAACAAATTTCATTATTTAACATTTTTTTTTTATTTTACTTTTAGCAAGTTATTATACATACATATGTATTTGTATATCATAATATGTGTACAAATCTATATAGAAAGAAAATAGAAAATATACAGGGTGTTTTCAGTGTTGAAAAGTATGCGCCGCATCGTGTCATTGTGTAACTTAATAAAAGCAATTTAAGACAGGATTGTTCATTTTTAAACGTTTTTGGGAGTATTTCTCATAAATAATTTTGAAAAGCATATTTAAAATTGAAAGGACATGGCTCACTTAGCATAAAACAATTATTTTATACACATTATATTCATTAACAGTTGTACAATCTATTTCATTAGTCTTTAATTCAAATTGTGTTGGCAGCTTAGAACGTGATGGGCAAGTGTGTGAAATATCAGTGACTTAATTCACATACCAATAAGCATACTACAATTAAATGAAAATTATATAAAGCATATAATAGAGTTAGTTGTCAACATTTCACCTCAAAATTTCAATCTATTCACCAAAAATGAGAGAAAATAAAAAGATTAAAAAAACAGCTTCTAAAAAGTAAATTGGAATTCAATTCACCTCACCACATTTGCAATACAAAAAACATTTTTCGTTTCCTTTTTATATTTGTTTCCTTTGTATATTATATTCTTTCTCTCTCTCGATAATTTTGTTTTACCAAATATCACGTAAAATGTTCAAGAAAAAAGCAATCAGCTTCTTACATTTGTTTGCAAGTGTGGGTGTGGTCTTTGACGGATAAGGCATTAAGCAACGATTGAAATGTTTGTTTCTTTTTATGAATATGAAAAATAAAAAAATAATTTTATTTTACTTTTGTTTTTGCAGTTTATGTATATTCTTTTTTCTATTGTTCATATAAGTAAAACATAGAAATAAATAAAGATTTATTTCAATGATGAAAGATTTATTTTCGCTAATTTTTTTTTGTATCTTATTTATTTCATGATGGTGATTTAGATTTTACAATAAAATTTTAAGTTGAAAAAAATAATTTTTTAATATGAGTTACTAAGTAAATAGTCTTTAAGAGTGAAATCTACCGGTATTTTAACAAAATATTTCCATTAGTTAAAACAACACCACTAAATCACCACACCGCGACCGAACCTACACCATGCTATTTATAAATTTCAAGAGAGTTCATAGTATATGAGTTTTATTTTCATCATATTGTAGGTAGGTAAAGATACACATACAATGTACTGTGTATCGTAACAGGTGTAAAAAAACTTATTTTTTTTTTTAATATTCAAATTTTTTGTTTTGCCAATGTTGAAATTGAATTCCAATAATTTTTCAATGAATTCCAAAAGTAATGCAACATTATTATTTTATATATATGTATATGCAATTAAAGGAGATATAAATTTCTATACAAAGAAGGCTCTCCGTCGAACAGTTTTTTTAAAAATGATTTACTAATTTATTAGTACACACTACACCTTCTTTAAATTTTCCAAATCAAAATACTCGAAAAACTTTTTAGTAAAAAATTAAAGTGCCGTACTTAAATTAAGCACGAGACGGCAATTCTACCTAAGTTACCGTCAACATAAAAAAAAACAAGAGAAAAAACTGAAATCATTGAAATTTAGATAGGGACTAATTTTTTATTATCTTTTTATTTATTTATATATTTATTTACTATTTAATTCAAACAGTTTACAAAAATTAATATAATTTATGAGTAAAAAATTTTCAACTGTGTGCGCATTATTGTTTTATATACAACTTATTTATTATATTAGAAGCTCATTAAGGAGTAGGAGAATCGAAATAAAATGAAAAGGTGTCTACTGCGCAGGTCCCTAAATGCTTGTCAATTATAATTCTAGATATAATTTCAAATTATAAAGATCACTACTGGAAGCGGTAGTGAAAATATTTTGTTTTTCATTTGTTCGTCTTATCATTTAATCATTTTTTGTAGAATCCAATGTTTTTTATAAGTCACTCTGTATATTTCTTTCTATGAAATGAATTTATACTTATCTATAATTGCATTGACATAGTTATATAATATATACCTCTGTTTGTATGAAAATTTAAAATAATAACATAATAAATTCTCTTCAGGGTTCTTTGTTGGCATGGCACCTGATGAGTGTAACAAATTTAATATTTCACAAATCGCAACAATAATAGAAGAATAAAAGAAAAAAGAGAATAGAAGAAAATAGCAAAAAAACCCAATTTAATCAAAACAATTATTTGTTATCCTGACGGAAGGATAATAATGTGATGAAACGCATTTTTTTAGCAATTTTTACTTTTTGATTTTTTTGATTTTTATTTTTTTTTTTTCTAATAGAACCAGGGGAAATTTAAATTAAATATAAGAATATATATATTTTTTTAATACTTTTGGTGGTGGTATACTCCTGGGTATAATGCTTTGATTAGACAATATGTAGGTCCTTTGTGCTCAGTTTTCGTTAATAATTTAATATAAGATAATGGTAATTGAAACATATCAAATTATTTGATCGACTCGTTTATATTACAAGCTAACTCTGAGATATATTCTGGTTAAATGCATTGTATAAAATTACTTATGAGTCTAATATTAAGTATAAATTATTGTTCTGTTATATACAATTAAACTAAATATACCGGGTTTTCCAGAGCAAGTGTATCAGCTTTTCAGATCAGTGTATCAAGAGGGAAAGGAGTCGTTATTTTAAAATTAAAAATAATTTTTTTTAAACTAAATCGAGGTCGCTCTATCGATCGTTTTTTTAAGCTCAAAATTCGCTGAAATCAGCCGAAATAGAGATTTCCAAATGGGAAGAGGTACTTTTTTTATGCAAATTCGGATTCTCTGTCAAAAAATAAGAAACTTTTGTAAAGTAAATTTTTTTTGTTGGTTTTTTTTTAGTTTAAACTATGCAGGTACCCAAAACTGGAGATAAAAAATGTGATAATATGAAAAACAAATTTATTTATAAAAACCATTATTAATACATAATTTGGTTTACCAAAGGAAAATATGGAGGATTTTTGTTTTATTTTTATTAATTTTAAAGAAAATTACTGAGAAAACAAAAAAAAACTCATTTGATATAAGTTTCTTATTTTTTGTTGTAGAATACGATTTTGTATAAAAAAGTATGTGTTCCCATTTGAAAATCTCGATTTTGGTAATTTCGGCGAATTTCGAGCTTAAAACACCCTTTTTCAGTCCTTCCCGGAAGTTGAAAATACCACCAATCGATAAAACACCTTCAATTTAGTTAACAATTTTTTTTTAAATTTTAAAATAACGAAAACGTGAGTGCCCGAAATATAAAATAAGCTTATTAAAACTTTTCTAGTTTTACAGATGGATAAAAGTTTTACATATAGCATTACAGGCACGACTTTTTGTTTTCATACTCTTTTTGGGAGCATCATCCTTCCAGCTGACATTTCCATCGTGGTAACTGCTGTTTTCTAGGTAATTTCTAATTTGTTCAATCTGTTTTATACAGTCTAAGTGGGCCTACTGTAAAAGATCACTTTGTTAACTCTAACTGCGCCTACGTGGTAAGACAAACTCATATTTCTGCAAGATGACGCTGCGATTTTATCCATCCCTGGGTACGTCATGTATCTTTTTTGTCAGAACTTGTTGACAATTATGTAATTATTATTATAGGTTTGTCAATATTTATTTATTGTATTATTGGTGTTGTGTTATATAAGATTTATGTATATGTAGATAATTTAAATAATGTGTATTTTTTTTTATTTAATACCCCCCAAAGGAAACGAACTCGTGACTACCACATCATAATTGAAACACATTTTTGTGGTCCACCCTATTAGGTACACCCCACCCCATACAATCCATACAACAGGAGTTGGATGGGGTAGTCCACCTCATACAACTCCTAGCACCTACCAGGATTATTTCAAAAACCAATTGTGTTACAAACAACAGATACGTGAACTAGGTACTCTATGAAAAATAAACTAACACGTATTTTCCAGTTTATAGAAATTTGGGCAGGTTCGGGTAGCTGCTGTACAATTCCTAACACCGATCAGAATTATTTCAAAAACCAACTGTGTTACAGAAATGAAAATTTACACTTAGATATTTTTTCAAAGACAACGAAAAACGACTGTTACCGACTGTTACCTATTTCGTATAAATAACATTTGCAATAAGCTAATGAATTTAACACAGCTTGGTCAAGGCAAAATTTCAGAAGATTAAATGTCAAAATTGAAATAGCAACGATCAGATTAACCATACAAATTAATGAAGAATTGAATAAAAAAGTATTTCCAAAACTTTGTCTGAAACTGAAAGAAGATTGCTTCTCTCATGGGTTCATGGACATTCTTTCTCATATGTGGCATTTTTATGAGTGGGGACAACATGGAACGTGTTTGTTTATAGTCCATCAGGGAAAACCCGAAATATTGTATATAGCTTAAGTTGTAGTATTGTAGATTTTGTTATCGTAGTGAAAAAAATATATTAGAATATTTTTGATAAACAAATTTTTTTTAATTCAGTAAATCAAACCTTAGTCATAACACTTACTCCGCACAGCGTTGGGCAACTTTGCTAATTTTTTTTATAAAAATTTAATTATGTAATTTTGTCTATATGAAATTTTTTCTCGATATAATTTTGTCATGGCAACATTATAAATATAAATTAAAATATACTATACCGATACCATATTCAAGAAAAAGGACTTATTTATGTCTTATAAAATATGAACACATCTTTAATTGATTTTTTTTTCGTTTTAAATAATTTTTTTTGTTTTATTGTTTCCGTATTTCATTTTTTACATTATTTAAACCATTCAATTTAACAATGAGACATTCATTAAATAAAAAAAAAGATAAACTGAACAATTTGAAGAAGTATCCCACGATCTTAAGATCTTTTCTTTTTAATGAAATTTGATACCTGTCGATACAGTAGCGAAGTGTTTTTTTATATATATTTTTTGTATTATTATTTTCTATTATGTTAGTGTTTATATAGGAAATTATTTAATTCGCAAATATTGAAATAAAAAAAGGAAATTAAAAAATTGCATAGATACTGTTTCCTGTTTTAGAAATCGACCGATATAAATTTCAATGTTTCAGAAGTTAACTGACATTTCATGTTTATAAGAAAACAAAGGTAAAAAAACTGTCTAAAGAAAGGGATGAGAATTTTATATTATAAGAAGTTTTTTGATAGGAGTTAATTGAAAAAACTGTAAATTTCCTTTAGACATAAATTTGTTTCATTCTTTTCCTCACACACAATACCTAATACTGATGATCACTTATAAGTAAATATAAAATGCACAGTAAATCTTATATCATATAGGTGAATGATCAGATACTTGTATCATTATTATTATTTTTGATAATCAGATTTGTTTTTAGTGATATATTTAATTTTTGGAATAAAAGTCGAGTTTCCTCTCACTAATCATTTATATTTATTTTGCAAATATCGATATTTCGGAAGCAATTTACTGTCTTCATCAGTGCTTGCGAGCTTAAAATAAAAAGATGCCATGAATTACTTGTACCGGCTTTAGCTGTTATGCATAAACATTCCTCTCTTATCCATCATTTTCCATGTAATATATTTTTTTCGAAAAATTTCGTCCTCTTATTTCCCATGGATATCTTGTATTGAATGATTTTTAGTGTTCAAAAGGCAGGTGGGGTGGGGTTTTATTTACAATCAATAATAGTGTTTCTTATACCATTATCCATGACAACAAGTCATATTTTTGATCATTTATTCGTCAAAGTTAACTTGGATAATGATTTTTTTATACTTCAGAATTGTATACTTTAATCCCAACTCCGACGATTCCACATATTCTGACTTTTATGATATTTATCACAACATATTAACTATGATGAATTAGGATGATTCAATTTTGATTTTCGGTGATTTTAACCGTCAGTCGATATCATTTATTGTTGACGATATTGAGAATTTTGTATTACCTATTAACTACCAGAATGATATCGACTTTGATTTTATATGCAAATTCTACGGAAATGATCTGCAATAAATTATAAATTTCTCAAATGGTAACAACAAGTGGCTAGATCTAGCTTTTTTGAATGCACACGATAAAGTAGAGGTTAAACACGCAGATGATGCAATCAGCCTGTTTTCTAACTCCTTTCACCATAACGCAGTCATCTCTGAGTCCCACTAAACGATGCCACACTTTTTTAAATTGTACACTGATGTTATTGTATACGACTTTTATTCCAATCTACTGAATGAATGCACGCATGTTGTGTATTTATGAGCTCTAATTATAGTTTTTTACTCTCAATTGAGCATGGTAACTTTTGATAGTACATTCTCTAATCACAGGTTTCGTTTAAATAATGATTTGACTTAGTTTTTCAAAGTATTAATGTTTTGTATATAGGTTTTATATACACATAACTGATAATAAACCTATATTTGTGATTCACTTATCTACTATCAGCTCGTTAATAGTTTAATTCACTAATATGCATTTATTGATAGCCTCACTGAATGATGGTATATAGCACAAAATAAAAGTAGCAAGCTTTCGTCTACCAATAAACATCTAATCTGATTCATATATGGGTCGTTGGACATCACATATGGTTTTTTTTTTACATTAACCAGAGTTGAAAACCAAGAGTTGAGGTAGTACCAGTATATCGTTGATTGAAGGTTTATTTACAAAATTTATTAATAATACTATATAGATAGACAAATTAGAATACAACATTTGTGGACTAAATTCACGATCCCTTTCAAAAGATTTCTGGATTATATTGAATATATTAGTCAGTCTCTCAATTTATAAAATTTTATATTTTTTATATCTAATTTATACATATTTTTTTTCATTCTAGGTACTAAAATATATTTGTTTTATGTTAAAAAAACAGCCCAAGGAAATTTGTATATGTATTGGAGCGTTCCGTCAAACATCTAGATATATGCAGGAAACTATATACATAGTTTTTGTTTTTGATTTTTTGTTATTATTGTATTTGAATCATTTGAAATTTTTTTGAATTGATAACTATCAAAATTTTAAATATGGATAACTTAAAGAATTTGATTTGCAGTTTCGTCGAACCAATGATGGTAAATATGAACAAATTAATAGGATGATGTGTCTCTATAATGCATATAAGCCCTACATTAACTTTTCCCTAGCTAAACAATCATTAAAAAATAATCTATATTTGTGTAACTGAAATTTGTGATAAATATTTTTTGATCTGTCTTCTTAATTGAAGTTATTTTAATTTTTATTGTAAATGATTAAATATAAAACTTTTAATTTTGTAATATAAATTTTTAATATTTCGTTAACTTTATTATTAATTTTTTTTTTCTTTATTATGTTTGGAATGTTTAATTTTAGCTTTTAATTTAATTAAGAATAAATTATTGTAACTTGCTTGAATTAAGCTCGTAAATAAATAAAATAAAAATAAAAAAATAAAACATAATAGACTCCTCGCATACAAATTTATGTTAATTTCGACCGTTGGCTGTATATTTATCGTTGCTCAGATTTGTCATATAGCTTGTAGATTTGGGTCTACTCGGTGAAGAGTGGTCTAGTTAATATTGTAATGTGATGAATGGGATCGTTATGATACCACACTTGATCTATTGTTTGACGACCACAAAATATTGATGCCATTACATTTTTGCCTGTAAAAATATTACGAAAGGACCAGGATGAATTTATTCCACTATGTTTAACAGTATCCCAAAATTGAACCGATTAAACTTTAATTCTTATTCAATTGTCTTTCTTTTTGTTTTTGTAATTTATTATTATTATTATTTGTTTGAGAAATTTTTGATTACAAACCAGGTGAGATATTTAGCTTTAAATAAATCATAGAGAATCAAATTCAAAAGAACATAACAGCGTATATCAAATTGAAATACAACAGTCAACCAACCAACAATACAAAAAATACATGAAATGAAATAATTATGGAACAAATAATTCCAAAAAAAAAAAAATAAAAAAACTACCAAAATAAATAAAAAAAAATAACTAAAATTCAAAATGTTCAAAAATTATTGAGAAGGGCTTGAAAAGGATTTGCATAAATTTTTAAATAACTGAAAATATTTTTAACGATTTATCAATATTGTATACAGTATACAGGATGGAGTAGAATTGAATCGAATTGAGTGGATTTTTAAAGATGCAAAATAACTTTTATAAATACAATACGAGGACGTTATTTACTTGTACTTGTACATATTTATACAATAATTGATTGTTTTGGTATTAATAATTATCTACGACTCAGTTGCATAAAACTTGATCCAGTCAAAAATTATTTAGCTGCAAAATATATTTATTAAAAACAATTCATTTAAAAAAAAACAGAAATGCCAAAAATTTAACAGAATTATTTTTAATATTCCTTAAACTAATAAAAACGACATTATTGTGTAATTAATTCATTTAAAATATAATTAAACTAATTTTTTTTATTTTAATTATGTTGCAAAAAAAATGGTCTATTTTTATTGCTTTACAAAAAAGTTGGCCAATTTAAATTTACCATTCAGTAGCATTACCTTTTCTGATTAATACGGCTTCTAAACGTCAGGGAAGAGTATTTACAAGTTCCTTACTCATTTCTGGACTGAAATTTTCCCATATACTAGCTAATTTCGTTTTCAAACTATAGAAATTCGTTTCCAAATATTGTTTGGAAAATTTTATTTAAATTTAGATTTAATTTTTCTCCATAATGTTTCTATTGGAGAGATATCAGGGATGTGTGCTGGTCATTCTAACGTAGGAATTTCGTTGCCTGACAACCAATTCTTAATTCTTTTGGCTGTATAACATCTGGCTCCATCTTGTTGAAAATTAAACTCCTTTTCTGGTGTTTGCAGTTGGTTTATTGATGGTAATAAGTTATTTTCCAAAATTTATTCATATTTAACTGCATTAACCATACCATCAACAAAATTGCAAATTTTCAACTCTTTTAAAAGACATACAGCCCCAAACCATTACAGAAGCTCGGCTCTGCGTACTTCTTTTAAGACAGTCTGGATGAAATGCTTCACCTTTTGTTCTTAAAATACGTGATCACGTATCAGTAGGAGATAGTTCAAAACGGGACTCGTCACTCCATATTACACAATTCCATTGTCGAAGAGTCCAGTTTTCATGTTCTTTAGTCCATTTTAACAACAAAATAAAACTATTCTAGGTTTTGCCATTGAATTAAATTGAAAAAATTCGTTTTTATTTATATTTTAAATTAATTAGTTAAACAATAATGTCGGTTTTTTTTAGTTTAAGTAGTCATCAAAATAATTCAAAAAATTTTTTCATTTTTGTTTTTTTAAAAAATGCATATTTTTACTAAATATATTTTGTTACTAAATAATTTTTGACTAGGCGAACTTTTCTGAAACTGAGTCGTATTATAAGAATCATGATATAATACTCTTGATATCTGTATAAGTTGTAAAGTTCAAAATTTATACTAGCAATTTCAAATAGATTCAATCAAAATAAGAAAAACAAAAAAAAAAAAAAACACTGCCTGCTGAAAATATTAATTAAAATTTATTGTTTAAGATTTAGGCATACACTCTAATGAGTTATCATCATTATCATATATCCATTAATACAACCCTTGACGGGTTCACTATATACTTCCAATTCTTGTATTTTGGAGTTTTCAATTCAGCTACAAATTTCTTATTTCGGAAGGATATTTTTATAATTTGTAATCATTCAGTTGACTGTTTGGGCGTATTAATAGTTTAAGCTTTTCCAAATTTTACTGGATTGTTTTATTTATTATCCTTCCTTTCAAAGAAAGACTATTTAAATAAGCTACATACGAAATAATTTCGTCATTTTTAGAAATTACCAAATTACGAAAGTCTTATAAAATACAAAATACTTTTTGAGAACGTATGATCTATTCTACGTCATTCCATTCATTTTTATTACTTACAACGATAAAATAAATCAGAAATTTATAATGGGATGCACGCAAAAAAGACTTATACAGCGATTTACATATTAAACACAAAAGAAATCAAGAAGTATTCAGCAAAAAATCCCAATTATATAAACTGGGAAATGAGAAGTGTCCTTGATATGAACAACATAATATGTGGAAAATAATGCAGGGAAATAATAAACATACCTAAGACAGTTATTGTTATAATAATTTTCGTCTTCCTATACAACTGGCGTTCTAAAAATAAAAAAATATTAGTTGTTATCGTAATCGTGAGCTCTTTTGATAGTTAGCATTGTGCAATTCAAAAAAACAGCTTAATAAATGCTATTCGGCGTGAAAATTAGAACGACAAGAGCTAATCTTTGGAAGATCATCAAAATATCGCGCATATGGAGACATGTTCCCAAACCAATTAACCCAAACCATTAAAAATTAAAATTTGAAATTTGCCCTCATTTTCTGTTCCATTCAATTGTTACAATATTGCGTATTACGGTAAAACTGTAGAGATAAAAAAAAATTACTTTTTGTATAATTTAAATAATTTTTTTTTCTAAATTCAATTAAAATAATAAACAGTTATTATTATCGTTAGTAAAAATACTATATAGTTAGGGTAAAAAAAAAGTAAAAACAATAACAACAAAAGACAAAAGCAAAATAAAAAGGACTTTTATTATTCATTAATATGTAAATTGTACTGTACAGTAGCACACATATTCATACAAAGTTATATGACGTGGATAAAAAAAGAGTATATACCTATTATGAAATTGGTATTGTATTTTTCACTTAAATAGAGAATAAAAACAATAACAAAAATAATTCTGAAATCCAAATTTACACCTGCCCTCCTGGTTTTGTTGATGGAATAAACAAAAATAAATAATAATAAAAAAATATAAAAGCATAAACATTTAAAGTAGTGATCCTAACTCCTAACAACAAAAGTAGTAATAATAAAATAACCAACCAGCGACATAAAAATTAGTTTCATAGCAGTATGCCCAATTTGAAGTGAAAAAATAAAAATTGGTTTGCGTTATTAATTTTATTTCATCCATTCTATATTAAAATATTTTTTGATAAATAAATTAATTTTGAATCTAGTTTTTTTATAACTAGTTGTAGTATATATACTACATCTGAAGAACAATTGAACAATTATCGAAAATTTAGCACCATTTAAGAAAAAAAAAACCGTTTGGAGAATGCATACGATGGAAGCTATCTGCGAATTGCGACGATGTAAAAATAGGCCACATTCCATCCTTCGTGTTCCACGAGATTGATTTTTCTTTAAGGCATCATCAAATTGCGCAGAGTTATAATTTAAAATTTTGATATATTACCAAATTTAAATATGATTTGATTACATTTATTTTTAAGTATCTCCACTTCATAATATCATCTATACTTATAAAAGGCAAAGTTTGTTTGTTTGTTTGTTTGTTTATTTGTTTGTTTGTTCGCTATACACGCCCACAGTTTTAAAGATAGAGTTCTGAAATTTTGCACAGTTATTCATGGTACCGGTATGCAAATAACGCGGTTAATTAACTTTACAAAGCCATCAGATGACAGGTTCGGGTTGCTGCCGTACAACTCTTACCAAGACTCAGGAATATTTTAAAAACCATGTGTGTGACAGATATGAGAATTTACATTTAGATTCTCTTTCACAAATAAAGAAATTCGACTGTTACCGATTTCGAAAATTTGGACTGGTTCAGGTTGCTGCCGTACAACTCCCAGCACGTACGTCCTTGGGCTATTTCAAAAACCAATTGTGTTACAGGCATGAGAACTTACACTTAGATACTCTTTCACAAATACAGAAATTCGACTGTTACCGATTTCAAAAATTTGGACTGGTTCGGATTGCTGCCGTACAACTCCTAGCACGTACGTTTCAGGAATATTTCAAAAACCAATTGTGTTACAGGTATAAAAACTTACACTTAGATACTCTTTCACAAATAAAGAAATTCGACTGTTACCGATTTTAAAAATTTGGACTGGTTCGGGTTGCTGACGTACAACTCCTAGCACGTACGTTTCAGAAATATTTCAAAAACCAATTGTGTTACAGGCTTGAAAACTTACACTTAGATACTTTTTCACAAATATAGAAATTCGACTGTTACCGATTTCAAAAATTTGGACTGGTTCGGGTTGCTGTCGTACAACTCCTAGCACGTACGTTTCAGGAATATTTCAAAAACCAATTGTGTTACAGGCATAAAAACTTACACTTAGATACTCTTTCACAAATAAAAAAATTCGACTGTTACCGATTTCGAAAATTTGGACTGGTTTGGGTTGCTGTCGTACAACTCTTAGTACGTACGTTTCAGGAATATTTCAAAAACCAATTGTGTTACAGGCATGAAAACTTACACTTAGATACTCTTTCACAAATACAGAAATTCGACTGTTACCGATTTCAAAAATTTGGACTGGTTCGGATTGCTGCCGTACAACTCCTAGCACGTACGTTTCAGGAATATTTCAAAAACCAATTGTGTTACAGGTATAAAAACTTACACTTAGATACTCTTTCACAAATAAAGAAATTCGACTGTTACCGATTTTAAAAATTTGGACTGGTTCGGGTTGCTGACGTACAACTCCTAGCACGTACGTTTCAGGAATATTTCAAAAACCAATTGTGTTACAGGCATGAAAACTTACACTTAGATACTTTTTCACAAATATAGAAATTCGACTGTTACCGATTTCAAAAATTTGGACTGGTTCGGGTTGCTGTCGTACAACTCCTAGCACGTACGTTTCAGGAATATTTCAAAAACCAATTGTGTTACAGGCATAAAAACTTACACTTAGATACTCTTTCACAAATAAAAAAATTCGACTGTTACCGATTTCGAAAATTTGGACTGGTTTGGGTTGCTGTCGTACAACTCTTAGTACGTACGTTTCAGGAATATTTCAAAAACCAATTGTGTTACAGGCATGAAAACTTACACTTAGATACTTTTTCACAAATAAAGAAATTCGACTGTTACCGATTTTAAAAATTTGGACTGGTTCGGGTTGCTGACGTACAACTCCTAGCACGTACGTTTCAGGAATATTTCAAAAACCAATTGTGTTACAGGCATGAAAACTTACACTTAGATACTTTTTCACAAATATAGAAATTCGACTGTTACCGATTTCAAAAATTTGGACTGGTTCGGGTTGCTGTCGTACAACTCCTAGCACGTACGTTTCAGGAATATTTCAAAAACCAATTGTGTTACAGGCATGAAAACTTACACTTAGATACTTTTTCACAAATATAGAAATTCGACTGTTACCGATTTCAAAAATTTGGACTGGTTCGGGTTGCTGTCGTACAACTCCTAGCACGTACGTTTCAGGAATATTTCAAAAACCAATTGTGTTACAGGCATAAAAACTTACACTTAGATACTTTTTCACAAATATAGAAATTCGACTGTTACCGATTTCAAAAATTTGGACTGGTTCGGGTTGCTGTCGTACAAGTCCTAGCACGTACGTTTCAGGAATATTTCAAAAACCAATTGTGTTACAGGCATAAAAACTTACCCTTAGATACTCTATCAGAAATGTTTCAAAAAAAAAATTGTGTTACAGACTTGAAAATGTATTCTATGAAAAATAAAAAAACATGTATTTTCCTGAAAATGTATTTTCGAATTTAGGAATCAGTATAAAATTTTTACATGACTATGTGAAGTAGCTATGTAAATTAGTCACAAAAATGTGACGATTCGTTTTATTAATCAGAAAATACTGCAGAGTGTTCCAGGGGGTCCATGTGTACAAATCGATAGATACAGTTATCGATGAAAATGAAGTTGTTGTTCCTCATCAATTGGAATTAAAAGTAGTAGCTCCAATATTGCTTCTACGAAACTTGAAGAAGCCAAAACTACGGTACTAGATTAAGAATAAGAAGTTGGCATCCTCATTTCATTTAAGTACAAATTCCAATTGATTGTGGAAAAAACGAACATTTCTTTATTTCAAGAATACCTCAACAGCAAGGAGCGTATTTGCTTATACTTCATCAGAAAAGATCACCAAAATATTATTTACAAAGAAATAATTTTAATATAAGTATAGCTTAAGTTGGAGTATTGTTGATATTTTTTTATCGTAGTGAAAAAGAATATTAGAATATTTTTGATAAACCAATTTTTTTCAATTCGATTCATAAATCAAACTTCATTGAAATAAATTCGATTCATTTTGTGGACGACCCGGACAACGTCGGGTAACTTTGCTAGTATTTTCAATAAAATTAAAATTGGTGGTCAGGTCCGAAATATTTCAGAAAAACTATTTTTTATATACGTAAGGTTAATTCAATTGATAAATACATTAATAACATTTTTTTTTTTTTTTTTTTTATAAAATAGTAAAATAGTTAAATGAACTAACTAAATAAATAAATAAATAAAATAAAATAAATAAACATTCTACATTATTTTTTTTTCAACATTTATTCTTACAGATTGATTATAAATTAAAACAAAACTAAGTTAGCAATTTATATTTATATATAATAAAATTTTGTTTGTTTGTTTGCTATGCGAGTCCTCAGTTTTAAAGATAAAATTCTGCAATTCTGAATAATCCAAAGAGAGAACTGATGTAATACCTTACAATACTATCAAATGACAGGTTCGTGTAGCTGCCATACAATTCAAATCCTAGGATGTCGGGACTAAATTACATAAGACAAAGTAACATATGGACAAAATTGCATATGAACAAAATTCCATTTTTTTTTTATTTATTGCCGTAATACATATTCATAATTTTTTAACAATTTTGAATTTTTAGAGTTTATACTATTACACCTGTAACTATTTTTAATTATTATTTAAGCAAGCTGACTAATTTATTTATTATTTAATTTATTATTTAAAGTACAAATGCCACCAAAAATCTTTGTAAATATTTATGTTTTTCCATAAAACTTACCACTATTTCGATTTACATACCAAGAAATAAGCTTAAATTAAAACCTATTCTAGTATTACTCTTATGAGCGGATTATAAGTCATTGTAACTTTCCAGGGAGCCAGCTCTTCAATTTGTTGCAATATGGTGTTTATATTATACCAATTGCTAATTCATGCAATTGGTTTCTTGTTGGTTGGAAAATGTCTAGGTTTTGCAAGAATTTTTATAAAAATTTAAGAAAAATTTTGTTTTATATAATTAAGTAGTTTTTTTTCCTAAGTAGTAAGTCAGCCCGTTTAAAAACGGGTCCCGAGTAAAAAGATACCGAACTTTTTTTCGAACATAACCACTCAGTGGCCTTAAGAAATTTGTTTTCTAGAAACACTTTTTTGTTATAATTTAAAACAAATTAATAATGTATTTTCCATCCATTTTATTTTTTATCCATTTTGTTTTTTTTTTCACAATTTAATTGAAAGGAAAACATTTAAATAAAAATAATTGAAAGAAAAATATTTTTTTTAAAAATTTTTTTAAAATTTAAAATGTCAAAAAGCGTTGTTTACAAACATACAAAATGGTTCTCTGGTCTTTTATATAAATAATTTTATTATGGTCTTAAAATTTTAAATTTATTGAAATATTTGTAGGTAAATAAAATATAGATAAATTTCTGGATCTTGTTAAATAATTGCGCATTCTAATTTTTATTTAAAATTTCATTATATCTTGTATATATTACACAAGGAAGGCCATGTGGGGAATATCTTATATTATAATACACAAAATGAACGACGTGGTGAGTAAAAAAGCAAGAATAATTGAATAGTAAATTATTTACACCACAAAAATATTAAAATTTTAGCAAGTTCTTGGTGCTGAATACTTAAAACATTTCAAATATTTACACCAAATAGTGACGGTTATTTCCAAGTTGAGCGCCATCTATACTCTAAAAGAAATTTCAATTACGGGTAATTTTTAAAAAGGCTTCATAAAAATTCTGTCATTTTAAATAAACGCACAAACATATAGAAAAAAGTACAAATACAAAAACACAAATAAAAATTGAAAACAAAACAGAAAAACAAAAATGAGATCAGATCATACTCTTCAGAAATTATATAATAAAATAGTTTTATTTCCTCTGCTTCTGCTATCATTAAAAAAATATATGCAGTAAAACACGGTTATAGTCATTCGCTAAATTTCAGTAATATTTCTGACTATAACCGTATAACCTATAATTGCGGTTATATTTTAATGTGACTTATAAGCGATATCGATGATTGTATGAACTTATAAAGTTTATTACTTTTTTTCAAACAAATTGTTGAATATTGCTATAACAGAATTGTGACTACAAACATTTTTGACTACAAACGAATTAAAATACATCGATCTACCACGTTGAGAGTAATGGGATTTTATTGTGTTAAGTTATATTTATTGTACTTTAATTGTGTTAAACTTATTGTGTACTCTAATTTCATTATATATATATTCAATAATTAAGCGATTCAGAAAACCACTACAATTATACCAAAACAAATATTTATTTTTATATAAAATTGTGTTTGAAAGAACTACTTCTGTGCAATTGCACAGGGGATTCACTAGTATTTTTTTATTAATTTAATATTTTCATAAAGATTTAAAAGAAGTTTCGTTTTAAGAATGATTTTTAATGATTTTTTAATAATAATAATCTTATACAATACTTTTTTCCATCTATGGAAAAAGCGCCAAGTCAAGTAAAAACTATAAAGAAAAAACCAAAAATGTTTTTCCAAAAATGTTATACGTCTGTTAACGTTTTTCGAAATTCGATTAATAATTATCTGCCATACAGTCAGCCAAGGAGATTTCAAAAACTTCAAAAAATTTTTACAGACCTGATTATCAGTAATTAGGTATTCTCTCTCAAAAATAAACATACTTTTCCAATCATATCTGATATGTTAAGGTTTTACGGAACTTTGACACTCAGAAATTTTGTACATAGTGAAAGTGATTCATATGTATGTTTGTCTGGAACTTACCTTAGCTTAGTGAAAAAAGAATTTGTGAAGACTTAAAAGGTATAAAATTAAAATAGCGACGACACAGTCCAAAAAAAATTAAGCGGTTAACTAGCCAACAATAATTCTAAATTTATTATATTTGACATTTCTTCCTCAATAGCCAGAATCAAAAATATTAGCTCCTGTTATGCTTCTATGAAATAGCAGTCAACAAAACTATACAATTCCAGATTAATAATAAAGTACAATTATAAAACTACTATACCCTTACAGTTATTGAAGCACAAATTCAAATCTACTGTAGATTTTGAATTGGACCCATGTGTTTAAATATCTGTTATGTGACTTTTAGAATAATTTCAGAAATCATTTTTTTAAATTTTGTTTATAATAAAGTTTTAATTGAAGTAAGTTTTATACATTTTGAGTTGTGTGTGGACGATGTCGCGAAGCTTTGCTACTTCTTATACTAACCTTCAAACCCAGGTATAAAGCACATCATTATTCTCAGCAAATATATGTCCATCATTTACACAGCAAATAAACACATCTCCGCAAGTATTAAAAAAGTCTATAATTTCAGAAACAAGAACACGATAGTTCAGTCCTCTTTATTTAATAAATTTAAATTATAATTAATATTGCAAATTAAGATTTAAAAAAAAACTCAATTAAATATTTAAAAGTAAGAACAGCTGGCAATACTAATCATAATCGATTTTGCATATCTAAAAGAATTTATGATATTTTATTTTGAACAGAAAATAAAGTGAGTTAAAATTTAGATTAGGAACAGTTTGTTTTGGTTTAATGTTCTCTTTTCATTTTTCTAAATTTCATAGAATTGAAAGACAATCCATATACCAACTACACAAACATTATACTTGTCTTTTTCTCTTTTTTATTACATTTTATTTGATTCTGAATTGTCAGTAATGTGTATATGAACATGAACTTAAACTATATATGGAAAAAAAAATATTTAATTCTATTTTTTTATTATATTTTAATTTAAATTTGTCACATTTTTATTTGAATAAAGGATTTAAAAGAAAGAAAAGCAAAAAGAAGGAAAAATAAAATAAATTTAATTTTTTATTTAAAAAAAAATAATAATAATAAGTACCAACGAATTAGAAGTACACTAATATAAATAGAGAAAATTATTTTGTTAATCTTTTTAAAATTTTGTAAAAATTTGGAATGAATAATAGAACAATAGCTAAATCAGTTTCAATACCATTCAATGAGAATAATTTGCTATATAAATATGTGAAAAATAAAATAATAATAGAATGGCAAAGTATCAGGAAATAATTTTGGTTAAACTTCCTTCAAAAGCAAAAAATGGGGAAAAAGAAAAATATTTATACAAAGTAAGTTGGTATTGAAGCTAAATAGTTTAGTTAGTTGTGCAGGGATGGGTATTTCCCACTCTCTTTTTTTCGCGTTGGAACTATTTAAGAGTAGAGAGAGCAGTTTTATGAATTCTAATGTACGAAATATCTATAACACAGAGAAAATGCTCCTATTGGTACGACTATCTTCAGGACAAATTAAGAATGAAATAACATTTAGATGGTTTATAAGATGAATAGCGCGATTTTGAACGCTGTCAAGGTAGTTGAAAGCTGAAAGGCAAGCACCAGCCGAAATTTGTGAATTGTATTCCATCTTGGATCGTATGTTAAAATATTGAGATGTTCTATAGATCAAAAGAGTTGTATGTCGGCTTAAAAATTCCGCACACCTGGACGCTTCGTTCGCGTTATTAGAAAGATTGTCATCCTCATTAATTTGTGGGTAATCCTAATTAAACGTGTACCTAAAATGTTGAAAATATCCTTTATGCAGAGTAAGACCTCGGAAGGAGAGATTTGATTCAAATTTTAGTAGTTTGCATGTAATTAGTTTTGAGTTTGTGATGGGCTTATTTGTAATTTTTTGTCGCCAATAAAATTTTTGCCAAATCAATTGTTTCTTACCAATGTGTATTTCAAGCTAAAGTCAAAGGATAATGCTGGATTATTATTATGATTTTGATTCACTGGTTTAGTTTTTTTTCGATCTTTTGATGAATATAATTTTAGTTATAGCTATTGATTTTAAATAACTTTAAATAAATCTCCAAACTAACTTTGGTGAACTTTTTGTTCGCAGTTTAATTTCAATATTCCTAAAACTAAATCTATTCAGAAATAATCAATTATAGTTCAGCTCATTATCAATTTAATTGTAGAGTAATAATCGATTGAAATTCAGAATTAATTCAAAATATGTATACGTTAATACGTATAATTTGGAATCGCATATATTCAAAAAAAAACATTAAAATCATCTAAGAAAACGTTCTTTAAAACATATCATGATTTATCAGATATAGCTGTTAAGTAATTAAATAATTTTAATTTTCAGTTCAGTTCAGAAGCCTAATAAACACATTTTTTATTTATTTATTTACATTTTTTTCTCAAGTGAGCAATATTGCTCGTAAAGAGTATATATTATATAAATGTGCATAATTAAATTTGAAATTGAAGTTAAAATTAAACATCAAATTAAAATCAAAATTAAATTTAAAACGCGATCGTTTTAATTCAGTTTATAAAGTTCATTTAGTAAAGAAAGGAAAGAGATGAAAATATAAGAAATTTTAAACTAGATATCTACTACACTAACAACACAAATTAATTCTACATGTAGTTATTAAGTTCAATTTACACGATGATCTATTATTTAAAGTTATTAACTTTTTTTTACGTTACGTTACGTATACGTTATTATTGAATATGATATGTGTATTACTTTTTATATTGGAGTTCAGTATTTCAAGTATATGTAGCAACTGGTTCATATCTCTATAATAACTCATTAATGCTGAGTAATTGTTTCTGTGTATAGTTATTCTTGACATTCTGGGCCGTAAACTATACAAATTTGTTGTGGCTTTGTTTTGTATATTCTTTGTTGTTTTTCGATATTTCTGTAAAATATGTTCCCCCAGATACCTGTATGCCATACGTAATAGTACTATGAAACAAGCTGTAGTACACTGATTGTTTTATGTTAATTTGAATTCTTGCACTTAATTTTTTAAACAACCCAGCAATTTTTGACACCTTATAGTAGATAGTTCATTCATATGACAATAACACTTCAGTTCTTTGTCTATAACTACACCTAAATATTTAATTTTGTCTACTGGTTCAAGTAAGCTGTTGTCATAATATATAGATAATTAAGTTGATTTTGGGTGAATTGACATTAATTTAGTTTTATCTGTATTAACACTGTTGTTTATGTAAATTCATCCAGTCATGTATTATGAACATATCTTTATTGATGTCTTCTTCCATTTGTTCATAACTAACTACGCTTCTCATCTATAGTACTACTATGTCATCAGCATAGATTAATTGAGTCTAAAAAGTTACTTGCATAGCAGGAGAATAAAGCTGGTCCTAGAGAGCTCCCTTGTAGGACAATCGGTAGTGTGACTCTTGAGCGTACCACATTATGTATACTGCTTTCTTTACTCGAAGTAGCTCTCGAACCATCTATATTCTTTTCCTTTAACCTCGCATGACATCGTGAGCAGTGTTTTTCTATCTATGTGGTCAAATGCCTTGACCAAGTCAAAGAATCAGAACCAGGCCTACTTTTTGTTTTTTGCTAATACTCTTCTAAACCTCCGTAATAACATCAAACAACTCTGCATATGTTCTCGTTGGCATTGTGGTATTTAGCTAATTATTACGGCATCGTAACTCAACCAAATATGATGAATACAAGGATAGGTTTTTTGGAGAAAAAAAGCAAAATAATTTCATAAAAAATTTGAAAATTTTAGTTTTAATTATGTTTGGTCCCTTTAACATCTATTGGTGTGGTACTATATACATAAGGTTTATTGAGTCGTACATCTAGAAACTATACTTGCCGTACATCTAGAAATTACACTTTCTAAGGCCAAAATTATCATTCCATCTGTTTTTTACTTTATTTTTAAATTATCCAGAGAATTGTGGTGTTTACTCGTTTTGCTATCGAATTTATAAAAAAAAATGAGAAGTTATTAGATGGTTATCGTGAAATTCTTTAGAAATTTTAAAATCGCTAAAGAAAACAAATATTTGAAATACAAATTAGAGCAAATCGAAAAACCATTCAATAGAAAATTCAAACACAGTTTTTATTTAAAAATTCTCTTGTTTTGTTTTTATTGATTGACAGTCCAAAATTTTCTTATTTTATGTTCTTTTTGTTTTGTATTTATTAAATCTTTATGCGATTACGTCAAATATGAAATGTAAAAAACTTTAAATGAAACAAAAAAAAATTTAAAAACAAATATGAGATTCTCAGGTAAAAATCTGAGTTAATTTTTTTTGTTTATTGTTTTCATTTCCATTTCTTTCATTTAATTTTTTTTTTCATTTCAACGTTGGAGGACGATTTGACACCTTTAAGAAATTTTCTGACAGGTAAAAAAAAAAAAGAAAATGAGAAGAAAACAATATGAAATTTCAAGATAAACTGTTAAGACTTAAACTGATGTTGTTGTATGAATATTATATCCACCTGAACTTAATGGTCAGAAGAAAACAATAATAACCAAAACAAAAAAAAGTGAAAGGTTTTATATTGTTTTTTTCTTCTATCCATATAGTTTGAATATCTTCTTATACAGTTGGAGTTAAAAGTAAAATATTATAATAATAATTAAAATATTTTTTTTATAGGGTTTGCTATTACATCATTTAAGAAATTATATTAGGATTTGCAATTTCCTCCGAGACGCATGGAACCTAAACCAAGTTTTACATTTCAACCAAATTTTACAGGATCTTTATTTGTTACTTGGAATCGAACCCTTGATATGTTGTTTTCCAAAATTCTGGCTGGGTCTGGTATCTACCATACAACTCTTAGCACCCATCGAGCAGATTTCAAAAAACAAAGTTGCTACAGAGCTGAACATTTGCAAACAGATACTCTTTCAAAAATAAATAAATATGCCGTTCAAATTTTTTCGAAATTTTGACTGGTTCGGATGGCTGTCATACAACTCCTAGCCCACTTCATATATATTTGAAACGGGAGTAAATACAGACATTTATTCTGAACTAATTTGTTGATGTGAATAACTTTTTAATTAGGCATATAGCAATATACAGAATATATATTATAACACTATTTTTTTGGTAAATTCCGTTAATCCGTCTCGGCACGTTCATCTACAGATTTTTTGTTTCGTTGTGCCGTGCAAGAGCTGTTTTAACACTTTCAAAGGTGTGTTCAAAATTACAGCTCAACAGGAAGTGGGTCTAAAATGCTTGAATAATTCTGCACGTGAAATATGCCACGGTAAACTTATAATAAATAAAAAAATTTCAACTATATACAGTTACATTGTAAATATCAGTATTTTGTAGGCTTAACATTTTTGTTTGTACATCGTTCAAATTTTGAAGAAAAACAAAAGAAATAATAAAAGATTTTGAAAAATTTGCTTTTTGAACAGGTGCCACAAATTTTTCATAGCAACATAAACTGCAGTAAAATGGCTGAAAATACATAAGCTAAATTTAAGCTTCCTTAGAAAATTCTATATGGTTATAACATATGACCTAAAGCATCAAGAAAGAATGTTAGTTAAAGAAGAAGTAGTTTTTAATACAAAAAATGAAATAAATGAACTTGCTAACACTAAAAGCAAGTTGCAAAAATCTATACTCTACACTTTTTAAACATTGATCAGCACTGGCACTAATAAAATAATAATATATAATCAAATTCTTGCCATGCTAACAGCAACAGTACAAGTTAATCGATATACTATCAGTCAGTACGATATATCTGAGAGTTCTTAAGCTCACTCACTTGATTCGGCTGGATTACCACCACATCGTTTTTTATTTAAAATGGGATCAACAATTATTATACTACGTAACTTCGACCCGTCAGAACTTTCCAACTGCACAAAGCTTTGTATTAAAAAGATATTGGGAAATGCAATTGAAACGACCATTTTAACAGGGGCAATACCACTCATTCCGACAGATTTGCTTTTGCGCTTTAAATGATTGCAGTTTATAGTAAGTCTTGCGTTCTCAATTACAAACAACAAGATACAGAGACAGTGTATTAAGTACTGTGTGGTGGATTTAAGATCGCCATGTTTTTTCCCACAGACAACTTTATGTTTCTTGCTCAAAGGTGTAAACCCACACAAGGTGTAATTTATTTCTTCTTCGTTTTTATTTCGTGGTTTCTGAAGATGCAACTAAAAATGTTTTTCATAACCAAGTTTTATTTTAAGATACAATTAAAACAAAATATTATTTTATCGTCCGTTAATTTAATTTGTTTATCGTTTTGCTTTTTTCGTCTTTCTGCTTTTTGTCCTTTTATGTTTTCTTTTGCACTTTTATCTTCTTACTAAATTTGTTGTTGCTTTCAATAACATTTTGTACTGCTATTTTTTGAACAATGAAAAACGTATGAATAACTATTAATTAATAAAATAATTTGCAGTTACCAAAAATTAAAATGTAACTACATATTTACATCTAGCAAAAGTTCTATACTAAGATAAAATTAAGGAATAAGAATTATGTAGTTGCCGAAAATACTTCTTATTACATATCCAACCTAAAAAAGCTATTTTTGTCTTCAGCGGTATCAATTCGTATCCGCTCGGTTTGTGTCTTTATCGCAAAAAAAAATTAAATAATATTAAAAACATTTAAAAGAAATGCTTGAAGGCAAAATAAGGAAATATTTTCTTATTTCATCAATTCAATTCACGCAACTACCTACAACAGCCAACCAATGTTAACTAAAAAAGAAACATCAAATAATATTTTCCGTTCCAAATTAAAAACAAAGAAAGCTTCTAAGAATTACCCAATATCTCGGCCAACGTCGGGTAGGTCCGATAGTATTTAAATAAAAACAATTATTTTTCATATAATATTTTTTCAAAATGGACTAAACGCTAAAAAGTATAATTTCTCCTAGCCGTAATTTCCCTCAAATACAGCAAGTACTACTGTAAAAATACTTGTAAAATTTCAATCGCAAAATGATCTTTTACAAACGGGGCGCATGCAATAGTTAATTATGATGCATGAACATTTCATCTAAGTCCCTAACAATTTTATTGCACTGCGAATTATATGAACTTTTGTGTGAGTTTTCTCAACGACGGCTACTCCCTACACTTTTTAATATTATCTATTGCATGTGTTTCACGTTTTTCTTTTAAATCTTAAAAGTATATTTTCATAGCTATTAAAAATCTCTCACCCTGGGTGACACTATAGATAGAGCGTCTGCCTTGAACCGAAAAGTGTCAGGTTTGATTCTTGATCAAGGCAAAAAACAAATGCTTTATGGCGTTTTTCGAATTCCAGTACCTTTTGTTATTGTGATAAAATAAATGATAAAAAAATAGTTGAAAGTTTATTGGCTATCCCTAAAAATAATATAATGAAAACATAAAACGAAAGCTGTTATGAAAGAAGTTACTCTACTTCTACAATAGATATAATTTTGGACATTTAAATTTTTTTATATATCATAAAAATTCTAAAGAAAGAACTGTTAATTGTGTATGTTAAATCTATGTGTAAATGCAGTTAGTGTTCCAACATCTATAAACTTAAAAAGATATAAAAAGAAAAATAAAAAATAAACTTGGTAAATTAGACTAATTTAGTGATTTGGTTTATATTGTATTAGTAGTTTCTACGATATGGATTTTATTCCGCAGGCGTTTCAGATTTTAACAAAAAGTGTTGTCATCAGAAACCAAGGTAGGTGTACTAAATTTGAATTAAATTAGCCAAGTATAGTTTCTCAAATATGATTTTAGTATAAATAAGGGCTTTGGGAGATTCGGTCGACCAAATTTTGACAAAAAAAAGTGTTGTCGCCGGAATCTAAGTTGTGCCATTTTCAATTATCTAGCTTATCGGAAAGTTAGTTTAAGCCAGAATGCAAAATTTGTACCCAATAGACAAATAAACAAACAGACAAAAATTGCGAAGTAATAATAACCGCCTTTGTACCAATCTCAAGTAAACATGCAAGAATTGAAATAAAATTTTGAGTAGGTGTTGATATTAGTATTAATGTCACAATTTTTTGTTGTGCTTTACACAATAAAATTTGTGCTCTGGTGAAACATATATATTTACATTGTTCTTGTATTTTTTAAACGCACTGTGTATTTAGTGTAGTATTTTTTGGCAGTGGTAGCCTTGTGTACGCATATCAAAATAAATAAAAAAATATTAAAGAACGGCCGATGTACAGTATATGTATATGTAGAGTTTGGAATTTGTTCTGAAATTTGTGTGACAACTTTATCAAAATCAACCTGTCAGTCATATTAAGAAGAAATTAAATAAAAGGATTTAATTTTTTTGTTTGTTTTTTTTGTATGGTTTTTTTGTTTAATATTTAAAAAATTTGAGATTCCTTTTCAGTTATGGATTTGATCACGATATGAAAATCTTTCCTGCACATTTTTTGTTATTTTTTTGTATTATTAGAGAATCGAATTTCTATGACTCATTCTTTGATAATTTTTCAAATTTTATTTTTATATTATTTGAAAATATTTTTAATGCAAGACTTTGTAAAGATTTTAAGGATATAAATTTCGTATTGAAACAAAATTGTTCTAGTTTTTATCCTATTGTATATCATATTTGTAAGTAATTATGTAATAAGGTCATGTATTATAATGAAATGTACAAAAGTTCTGAACAGGTACATTTTAAAAATTTTAAAAATGATCTCGCTTTGTGACAATAAATTAAATTTTAAACGAATTATTCATACTAAAATTGATGTAACTTAATTAAAGAAAATTAGCAGAATTTTAAAGAATTATATTGGAACGTGTTTTAATTTTTATTCAGAATTGATTTGGTGAATTAATTAGACAAAAGTATTGATTAAGAATAATAGGACTAATTATTTTAACGATTTCATTTCTCAATTATTAAATAAAAATATTACCAAAATTTTTATTCGCAAGTGTAGATACAAACTCCCTTTAATATAATTGCAGTGCTATGAGATGAACACCCTGTTCATTTTTGAGAAATTTGGCATATACACAATCAAATACAACAGTATTTTTTTTAATTTGTTATATATAAACTAATGAAAATGTGGAAAGGATATGATTCTTATATATTATCAATTATTATCATCATCTTGTAGTGCTAAATCTCTGTCTGAGCTTTAACTTTCATGACAATAGTTCTCCAGAAGGTTCAATCTTGCACTTTGTTTCGAATTTGGAATTTGTAAGGCTTGGGTATCGTTTTTAACATTGTCTTCCCATCTGCTCTTTCCTTTTCCTTTACCACGATTACTCTATCGTGCTTTCTATTTAGCACCACTACTTCGAGTTTCATGCATTCTAATTACGGAACTGACCACTGTTATTAGAACACACAATTTTAGTTTTTAGACCTTTGAAAACATTACAATATTTTCATTTTTAATTATATTATTAATCTCGTTGTTATTTCTAATTATATAGTCTCCATATTCTCCAATATTTTTGGGCCTAGTATTTTTCGCAGAATTTTTTTACCAAATATACGTAGACCGTTCTCCTCGGCTACATTCCTGGTCCATACCTTGCATCCATACATCACTATGGGTTGTATTCGAATTTTATATCGTTTACTTTGCTTTTCTTAACACATATTAACCTTATTTGTAGCAAATTTCTGTTTGCATAGTAATAATTGTTGGCCTGAATTCTTTAATGAATGCAGTATTGCATACTATTATCGCTTCTTATTTGTGTTTCTAGGTATGTGAAGTCTGTAACTCCTTCAAATTTGTACTCTCCGACAATTCTGATTACTTCTTGTATGTTTTTCCTTCACATTTTTATGATGGGTATGGCAAAATACATAAGACAAAACTACTTAGGACAAAATTACATATGGACAAAATTACACATGCATAGACAAAACTAGACACGGAGACAAAATTTAAAAAAAAATTGTTTTATAATTAAGTAATTTTTTCTTAAAATACTAATTCTTTATTTCTTATATAAAGCTAAAAATTCTATTTTGAATAGGCGCTTATTATATACCTAAAGATTTTCACAATTTATTCTTCCGCGTTTTGACATTTAATATTAATATAATGATAAGCATTTAATTTCTGAAGTAATAACATGTAATATGTAATAAAACATGATTTTATTACTTATATTTTTTTATAGTTTTATAATTTTAAATTTAATAAATTATTAAGTTTTAAGTCGTATCAACTATAAAGTGTATATGTATTGTTTTTTTCTATATATTTTTTACTAAAACCTCTGCGCATACCGTCGGCAAAAACCGAGTCTCAATAAATGAGTAGCGCGTGTTTTTTTTTTTAAATTTAAATATTATTTTTATAAAAATTTAAATATGAAGTTTTGTTCATATATAATTTTGTCTTCTGTAATTTTCTTCTGTAATCCATTATCTACATTATATGACTACTACATTCTTTGTCTCTCTTGTATAAGTTTTCTTTGTATGTTAGATTGGTATTATATACCATTCTATTCACTGTTAAGTTTTTTGTATACCATTTTATCCTACCGAAACCTCTACATTTTTGTGATACCTGTTTGATACTTTTTGTTTAATATTCACTTCTATTAGAAAGTGATCACCATCGTAGTTTGCTCCTCTGCAGATCTTCATATTTGTTGTTGTCGACGATCTTCTAGTTTATGTTAGCATGATCTAGTTTATGTTTGCATGATCTATTTGATTGTATATGTTATTTCCAGACACTTTATACATGCTTTGTACATATTTTTTCGCTCAGATCCTGTGCGTTTTATTGTCATTGTTGATGCCCTTGCATAACCTCTGCCCTTTCTGATTTGTTGTTTTATGTTAAGAAAATTAGCCTGCGATTTCTTAAATGTGTTGTCATTTCCTACGACGGTATTTAAATAAGGGCTAACTTTTTCGCATATATTTATTCTGCCGTTAATTGGTGAGAACCCTAATATGCACTCTATTAGGTTTTTACTTACTATGACGTCCGTTTCATACCTTCCTTTTCTTCTTTCGTCCACACTGTAGTGCGTGGTAAATGACGCTTTATTCTACCTTTACTATACGATAAGGTATGATACCTTTCCCTCTCCACCGGATCTCTTGCAGAGCTAATAAGTCTAGATTTATGGAATAAAAGTCGAGTTTCCTTTCACTAATCTTTAATTAATTAATTAGTCGCATAGCACTGATGAAGGAAGTAAGTTGCTTCCGAAATATCGATATTTACAAAATAAATACAAATGATTAGTGAAAGAAAACTCAACTTTTATTCCAAAAATCTAAATATATCACTAAAAACAAATCCGATTATCAAAAACAATTAATAAGTCTAGCTTATATTAAAGAGCTATGTTTGCTATGTTGTAATTTTACCAGTTTGAAGCATGGCTCTTACTCAATTGTTATCCATAATTCTTTGCCGGATCGTTAATCTATTTAAATCAGTTCTTATCCGGTCTTTTTCCGGTGACTGGTCCGGTTCTGGTTTTTAGCCGCACGACAACGTTGCCGCATTTCCTAATTCACAATTTATTATACATATAACAATAAGACGTTTCTGTCATTTTATTGTGTTATATCATAATTTAACTTCCTTTTTGAATTTTTTCTTAATTATTAATCTTAGCTTAATTTTGTGTGTTCACACTTAATTGCTACTTGTTGTTATATTTTTACTATTCCCAATTACAAAATTCCAAAAAAAAAATAAAAATACGTTTCAATAAATGGTAGCGAGGATTTTAAAAAACTTCTAATTGCTTTATTCTGTATACTATCTGCGTATATTTGCTGTTTATAGAAAACGGTATTTATTACCCTTTTTCCAGATAAAATTTTTGCTGTGTGGGGCAAATAAGCAAATAAAATGCATATAAACACTTCAAATAAATTTCTTGACCTTATTAACAACTTTTGTCCATGTACATGTTAGAATGTTAGTCCAAGAAACTAGTCGGACTTGAAAACATATTTTATTCGTTATCTCATTTATAAAGCGAAAGCTTTGTTAAATTAAAATAATGCATGTCCCTCATATAGAAGTTTAAATAATGAGCATTCTAAATATTGAACATTTTTTTTTTTCAAATATTAAGTTTTAATTTTAACAATAAGTAAGTTAAGTCACCATGGCAATGGTACAAAAAAATCAATGATATAAGAAAAGTGCAACAGGCAGCTTATAAAGAAGTATTATAAGAACAAAGATACTACTGTTTACATCAGGTATTATAAAATATAAACAAAAGTGTCAACGATTAAAGAGCAAATTAACAAACCAAATCAGAACACAAAACGATGGATAATTTACTCTAATAAAATTCTATTTGAAAATGTCAGATTGTCTACAATCGAGAATCTAAAATATTTAAAATTCCATTTTAATAATTTAATTCAAATTTTCTCATGCTTTGAAACCCTTGAATTTCATATACATTATGATCGATCCCATAAAAATTCCTAATTTCTATGAATGAAATTCCAATTTCTTAATTTGAAAAAAAAAATCAAAAAGAATTTAATTTGTGTGTGTGTGACTAACTATAAACTGTATATAGAAAACATTTTTAGTCCCATATTATTCTAGGCACCATCAAATTAAATTTTTGATGCTTCTGAAAAGAATTTTTTTAATCATAACACACTCAATGTGTAAATATCACCTCTAGGTGATACACACATATACTATATATATAGGTAGATATGTACAATTCTAGGTAAATACATATACTATATAGATACATATATATAAACTTAATATCTTGTAATATTTCAATAACAGAATTTAAAATATTATCAAATATAGAATGGTAACGAGCCACTGTGATACGGATCATCGGATACGGATAGAGATAGATATAGGTAACTTCCTATTCTCCACAATAAATAAAATAAAATATTTTTACGGCAATCTTGAATGAATTCTATTTTATCCCGGGCAACATTTTTGATTATTTGATTATTGTAATTTTTTAGTTTCTTTTACAATTCAAAAAAATTTATTACATATTACATATATATATAATATTACATAATATATATGTACATCACTGTACATTATGTGGAATACAGAAGTTCCTTTCAATATTTTCAATATATTCAATATATTAGAAACATATTGGGCTTGATTATTTGTTATAACATGACGATATCAATTTATTAATATTTAAATTACCTAAAAAACAAGAACTGTATCGAACAACAACAATACCGGCATTGTACAAAAGCTATATAAGTACATATCTACCTATATTTATTAAATTTTTAAGAAATGTTCTATAAAAGAATTCCAATGCGATCAAAATACAATTTTCAGAGTTTACATATGCATATAAGTCAAGAGTACAATAAAGTGTCGCCGGCTTCCTTTTTTATTAAAAAAAAAAAAACTAAAAAACAAGCATAAAAACAAATGTGTATAGTGAATTAATAGTTCGGGTAGCATGCTTAATGAAGATTCAAAAATGTTTAACCAAAAAAAAATACTTTTTTTATATTCTTATTATATTTTTAATATATAAGCGATTTGAGATCATTAGGGAAAAAATCGGAATAAAGAAATATTAATTTTTGAATGTTAAATTTGTTTGGTGACATGGTTTTTTTTTCGTTTTTATAGGGTAACAAACATTATAATGAAAAGTGTAAAACAATTTATTAAAATTATACAAGGTTACCAGATCTTACTTTGAGGAATTATAATTTATAATAAATGACCAAAAATGATATAGTAAGCGTCCAGGACGAGGAAGTTCATATATTGTTTAGAAGTGTAATAGTAAATTAAGTTACTGAAGTACAGCTCTATTGTCAGACTAAGCATAAATGTTTGGATATTCCAGCAGAATATTAAGGTATTAATTTTTATTTTGATTTGATATGCTGTTAAATATCTTGGGCTCAAAACAATTTTATTCGAATTTATTCAAAACAAAACCAAATTACAATGTTAAAATTTGATGCAAAACAAAGTAATGAGAGATATTTTTATGCGCAATCAGTTTAAAAGTAGAAACTTATTTTCAAGCTATATCGTATGTAAACTGAAGTCTGTCGAGCTAAACGCTTTTTAGTTATTAAAGTAAGTTTTTCAAATTAAACAAGAAGAAAACTACTCTATAATAATAAAAAAAATATATACATGCAGGAGTACAACAAAGGAGTATTCTGGGTAGAATCGTATTTTTTAATAATACTTTACACCAGCGATATCTCAGAGCTGAAAAACTTTTATGGATAATAAACGGTTCGTAATAACATAAATGAAGCAACAAATAAACTGCAGTAAGCTAATTACAAAACCTGCAGCCTCAACCAGATGCTGAAGAATTAAGCCCATGTTAATTTCACAAATTAAAAACATGAAGTCACTTATTCCAGTCATCTTCGTACAACTTAGATATTTTATTAATAAAAAAAAGTTTTTGATTGCAGTTTTTTATTGTTTTTGAATTTTTTTATTAATTACATATTACATTCTTATTTTTTTTCTTTCCTGTCTTTTATTTTCTTCCAGTCAATGATATCCAAGTCAATAATATTTTCCGCCATTAAGTGTGACTTTATTCTTATTAAGTTACCCAAGTGAATTACTTCCAACCTATTTCTAAGTTTTAATCAAATTTATCAGTCTAAGTCCTCTTTCACAATCAACACTCGACGTTTGAAAGGTTCCACAAATATCAAACAAAATTCTTATATTTTAAAAACTATCTTCAAATTTCGACTATTGTTTTGAATTTTTCCGTAAATAAATATTTTAAATCTTTATACTCATCCATTATTATTTTATTATTCATGTTTGGGATAAGATTCCCGTATTTCAAAATTAATTTTTTTAAGTTTTTATTGCCATAATTAAAATCATGTTGATAATAGCGTTTTGATCAAAAGCATTCCAAATGTCCATGTCAGCATCAGGAAATCATTTATCCAAATGGTAGCAGAACTTTTCAACAAATAAAAATAAATCCCAGATGACATTTTCATATTATTCTTACTTTCATCTTCAAGAATTTCAATAAATTATATCACCAAGATACTGACTTCTTTTAATTTTGTGATGATCGATTTAGAATTTTGATACGCTTCTATATGTGACAATAAATATTTTGATGATGTCGTTAATTCGATAAAAACATCATTTAATGCTGATTGCATCGATGTTATACGATTTGCATTATTTTGAAAGCCAGAGTATTTAATTAAGAGGCCGGAACATCAAAACTTCTAATTTGGTAAGATATCAAAACTTGGTATATACTTTTCGCAATAATGTTACTACTTGGAAAATAAGAGCTATACCCTTCCAAGCATCATCGTTTCCCAAATCCTCTCCATGTGCCACATAATGCGAGAAAACTTGCGAAATTAAGTGACAAATTTTTTGTGTTATATTTATTATATTCTCCCAGCATCACTGCAGCTCCATCAGATGTTAACATTACCATCTTTTGCATATCCAGATTAATAGTTTTATAAAAACATTTTTTGGACTACAGAATTGATTTTCCGTCGCATGCATTTAATTGTATTATATTATGTTCCAGCGAAAACAGTTTTTTAATTAAAATTAAAGCGGTATTTTATATAAATAATTAAATTTTTGAACGGAAATATCAGTGCTTTCATTCACTATTAAGCAATGGAATTGTGCCATACTTATTTCATTTAATATTTCTTGTTAGATAACGTGGTTGATGCACTCAACAAATTCAAAAACATAATTTTAACTCTTCCAATTTTCTGAAATCTCTACATACTTCGCAAAATTATTGTTCATTTCTTGGACTGAGTAAAAAATTAATTTTAATGGCAAGATCAACATTATCTATTAAAATTCCTAAAATTATCTATTATAATTAATCAGCTTTTATTCTAGAAATGCTTTCTGTACGATTTACTCTTGCTGCGACTTTGCTGATTAATTTGGCTATACTATTTAAATCCATAACAATTTTCACAGCCTACTAAGGCAGTATTTATTTGAATTTTTAAATTTTTTATTAAAAAAAATTTTCTTGGGACTTTTTTTTAAATATTAAATATTTACAAGCAAACTTCTATGCGCAATTCAAAAAAAATTAGTGCGCAATTGCGCACGTGCGCAGCTTAGAGGGAACAGACATTAACTAAACCTACAATACAACATATAAATACAACTGAAGCTAAATATAAAAATTAACTAAGGGGACAGAATACATAATAATGCATTACATGAGTTGTACGAAGACATGAACCTCACTAAATAAATTATGATATTTTCACTATAGATCGCTTAAGTTGGACCAAAATGTTATACCTTAAGAAAATTTTGCGGGTAGAAACACTCGGAAACGTGTCGACGAGTAGAGCGACCACAAGTATAATGAAAAAGAAGCGACGATGAAGAAGAAAAAAAAATCCGAAGAGGAAGAAAGAACAGAAAAGGAAAATGAAAAAAAAGAAGAAACCGAATCCCAAGTCCCAACTGTAAGTTAAAAACTAACTATTATTTTTCTCTCAAATTCTAAACAAAAATTATTAAAAGAATATGACAAAGTCCGTGATATACTCTGAAGCTGGATAACGACTATAACAAAAAATTTGCCTAAATATTCAAATTTGAAAGGTTATAAATGAAAGTGGAGAAGACTAACGAAAAAAACTTTTTAAAGAAGTGAAAGACTCCTTTTAATTTCACAAATTTATTTTATTCGGACACGTGTTAACAAACTTTAATTGAAAAAATTTGATTTATTCTAAATTGAGTTATTCTAATTTAATCAAATAGAGCCTATTTGAATACAAAAGATTATTAAACCAAAAATGTACAATATATTTATTCAATTGATTGCATCCCAGATTCTTCTAAATAAATTTAAAAAAATTTTATACATTTGAAATACATACATACCCTTTTTTCTTTATCTTTTTCTTTTTTTTCGTAAATCTACTAAAAAAGGAAAAAAAACAAAACTTGTAATAATTATAACAAATGATTAACCTACCAAGATTAGGCTACTGGGCATGCTTGCAACTCTTAATTATATTACAAAACATAGGTAAGGTATCCGAGTAAACACACTAATGAAAATCTTTTGAAGAAGCATAAAATAACAAAAACAACAGTAACTAAACAAAAATAACAAATAAATGTTTTTATATCGACCTACATGCTCAATCTTCGATGGTTCATTTAAAACACAACAGTATAAAACTACAAAGAACATATGAACTGTAGATTAAAAAAAAAACAGTATGCAATGTACACAACAACCAATTTATTAATACTCTAGAACTCGTTTATAACCCAAACAAAAAAAAAAAAATTATGCCGTTTCATCATCAGTAGCAGCAACAGCACTAGCCTAGCAGAATTTAAATGTATTTGTTTCTGTTTTTCTTAAAAAATACATATATTTTAGAAAACACATAACAAAATACATCTATAATAAGGTATAATAACAATAACAATTAGTTGCATGTATAACAAGAATGGAATGTTGGTTGTTTTCGCCGTTTTGTAGCATAAATTATATTAAAATGTATACCTATATACACCCCCCGCATTTAAAAATTTCTTTTATATTTTGATCATACCTTATACATACATTATACATAATGTAGCTCAATATCCGATATAATATATACGGGGTGTACCAAAGCATGCGTATCAGCTTTTTAAGAGCGGAAGCAGCCGTTAATTTAAAATTTAAAAAAAATTGATTGACCAAATCAAGGGTGTTCTATCGATTTTGATATTTTCAATTTCCAGCCAAAATTGACCGAAATCGAGATTTTCAAATGGGAAGGGGTACTTTTGCATGCAAATTTGGATTCTACGTCAAAAAATAAGAAACTTTTGTAAAGTAAAATTTTTGTTTTTTTATTTTGTTTTTTTGTTTGGAACACTCAGATGACATATAACAGAGGACAGATGACAGTTGACAGTTGACAGTTGACAGTTGACAGTTGACAGTTGACAGTTGACAGTTGACAGTTGACAGTTGACAGTTGACAGTTGACAGTTGACAGTTGACAGTTGACAGTTGACAGTTGACAGTTGACAGTTGACAGTTGACAGTTGACAGTTGACAGTTGACAGTTGACAGTTGACAGTTGACAGTTGACAGTTGACAGTTGACAGTTGACAGTTGACAGTTGACAGTTGACAGTTGACAGTTGACAGTTGACAGTTGACAGTTGACAGTTGACAATTGACAGTTGACTGTTGACAGATGATGGATAGCAGATGGCATTTATGTATAAGCAATAATTAAAAATCAGAGACTATGTTTGTGACAATTACAGAGACTATATTTATGACAATTACATAATGTTACAATTTGAATATATATTGTTATTTGTATATGGATTGGAGATTTCCGTTTAACATCCATCCATCCTGATAAATGCAGAAAACTATATATATAATGAAATACATAATTTGAATTTTGCCGAACTTATTTTATTTTTAATTTTAATCAATTCTTCGAACTTATTTCATAATGACAAGGTTCCATAAAATTAAAGATTAAATAAGTTCGATAAATTTATTAAAATTAAAAGTGAAATAACTTCGACAAAATATTGTGAATTTTTTATCGAAGTTATTTGAATCGAACTAATTTCGCAGCGCCACAAAAACTATGTAGGTATAACAAATTTTTTTTTATTTCTTGTTTTTTTTTTTTTGTTATGATAATGATCCTAGCAATGCCTCTGTATCTTTTAGCCAAGTTACACGATAATTTTTCCGGAATATATCGAATCACGATTTTGTTTTTAAATTTTTTTTTTGTTGTAAAAATAAAATTTGAAAAAAACACAACTAACACAAACAATAATATTCTGAAAAAACTAATGCCAACAGTTAAATACAAACACCATCATAGGCTTTGCTCAGAAAAATAAATAAACAAGAACAATTTACACGCGATTTTAATTTGATTTTACAAGCTTTACTGTATCTATATCTACCAATCTACCACACGGCCAGAACAAGAATTGGAATTTGGAGTTCCTAGTCCACAACTGTATTTAAGTGTATTTATTCAAAAAATATTATTTTATTTTCAGTGTTCATTAGAACTTGATATAGAGGTAAGTTCTACGTCCGATAATAAAAATTGTTTTTTTTTAAATTGAAAATTATGAATGAAAATGTTTTTGTATTTTTTATAAATTATACCAATTTAATTAAAAAATATTAAATATTTTTTTAAAAATACTATATATGAATAACCTACCATATAATAAAATAAGATCCCTATATGCAAAAGACAAAATAAGATCCCATTTTTAAAGTGGCTCTCCCAGAGGCCAGGCTAGAAGATATAGAGTCATTGATCATAGTATAATCTTTCCCTTTGCGTTTGTCACTTTGTATATTCTTTATAGGTACTCTGCGCCACGTACTTTGCTACCTAGCCTGTATAGGTACTCTGCGCCGTAAATGTGATGCGATGAAGAGTTTAAATTGTTATTTCTTTTTATTTTTTTTATTTATTGTTTTGTTTTTAATATATACATAATATATAGTAAATTTATGATCGTATATAAAAATGTAAGGACTTTTGTATGTATTATGGAGTTAGATTTTGGTTCTGCTGATTTACACATAAAAACAATAACAACCAATACATTTTTAAAGAAATTAAATGAAATTGTGTACTATTATTTTTTATTTCTTTGTAAAGTTAAATTTCATTAGCGAAAGTCCTAAAATAATTTTTTTTCACATAATTATAAAGAGAAGAATTTAATTTTCCATCCAAAAAATTCTCGAAAAACTACTCCGAGCACAGTACTTTAAAAATTATGAACGGTAAGTCAATACATGTCCTCTCAATTTGCTTTGATTTGCTTTATTTTAATTTTTTATTTCATGTGGACGAAGTCATTTTTGTTTTGTAAAAAAAAAAAAAAAACAACAAAAAAAAATTTGTTTTTTTTTTTCAAATTACGATTTTAGCCAAATAATGTATATGTTGCGGTTAAAGTAATAAATTGGTATGGTAATTATTAATAATAACCGGTCATTATTAATAATTACCAAATAGAAAGGTTAAAGTGATTAATTTGGACAGTGATTAATTTATCACATAAAACGGTAATTATTAATAATTCCTACCCATCTTAGGTAAATACAATAAAAATTATAAATAATTTTAATTTTTTTTTTGGATAAGTCCAACGGTCCGGAAATCGGGACCAAAAGCCTTAAAATTTTTATTTTTTTTTATCATCAGTATGATGGCTCTTAAATGCGATTAAGGCAATAAGTCCGGGGTCCCAGGAATTGGACCGAAACTCTATATCATGTGTTTAAATTGTATTTTTCTGAAAAAAGGTTTTTAATAATTAATTTTTAAAAAATTTTCGGATAGGTCCGGCAGTCGAGAACGAAGTCTTAAATATTTTTTAATATTTCAAAAAGATGTTATGTCTGCGAAAACAGGGTTTCAATAAATAAGTAGCGGGGGCTTGGCCGACTTTAAAAATCAATAAATTCAAATCTAGGTGGTCAAGGATTTCAATTTGTAGTGTTAAATTCGATTGTAATTCAAATCGCTGCAAATGGAAAAAGTCAAATATCAAGTATAATTCCAAATGTTATAAAAGTTCTTCCTGTAAAAATAAATAAATTAACTTCGTAGAAATAAATAATTAATTTAACCATAAAAATATAACTTTTCTTTTTTTTTGTCATAATTTTAATAACAAATATAAGAAAGTTAAAAGAAATAGTTTTAATTTTAATCACATTTACATATTCATACAAGTAATTATTAATAATTACCGGATTTATCACATTCGCCGTAACATATACCGAATTTAGGTACATTTGTTTTCTTCAAGTGTGTAGAAATGTATGTTGTAGAGAGTGCTGAATTTTTTTTAATATGGTAGGTAGGTATAGTAAGCTTCTTTTTAATGTATGTTATAGGTAATAAATATGTATCGTATATGATGTAAATTTTAACTTGAACATCGATATTGAAATTTTTGAAATGAAATGAAATTATAATAATTATTTTTTATTTCTTTCTTAACTTATCCTATAACTTAATAGTAAATTTATGATCGTATATAAAAATGTAAGGACTTTTGTATGTATTATGGAGTTAGATTTTGGTTCTTTCTGCTGATTTACGCATAAAAACAATAACAACCAATACATTTTTAAAGAAATTAAATGAAATTGTGTACTATTATTTTTTATTTCTTTGTAAAGTTAAATTTCATTAGCGAAAGCCTTAAAATAATTTTTTTCCGCATAATCAAAGAAAATTATACTACTTATTTATTGTAAATTTTTGTATTTTAAATTTTTTGCCAACACGACTTCTTATTTTATTCATCAGAAGAAATATTGTGTATTGTTTTTTTATATTTACAATTTGATTTATTTTTGTTTTTGTAAGTGAAACTTACTTATAAGACGTTTATCGATTTGGTAGAGAAAAATGTCATAAACTCACGCTAAATTATGAGTCACTATAATGTTATTAATATATACATTCATAGGCATTCAAAATATAAATATAAAGGTACAAAAACAAATTTTTTTTTTGCTGTTTTTCTTTTGTTTTTTAGATACCTACATGCTACATACAGACAATACACGTAGTAGAGAATAATAAGAATAATTAGTAAAAAAAAAATGATCAGAATAAAATAAAACAAAAAAAAATTCTTTTTCTCATTAAATACAAAGAACAAAACAAAAAACAACATTTGAAGTTGTTCTCTACTCATAGTTCTCATCAAAGAATATCAATCAGACCATCCTAAGTCTACATATATTCCAAGTCATGACACTGCAGAGAGGATTCTCAGTTTGACCCTTATTTATACAGGCCAGCATAGGAAAAATAAGGACCACATTTTTTTAGTCTAATAACTGAAAAAATATAATTTTTTTTCGAGTTTTGTTCTAAAAAGAAATTAAAATTTTGTATTTTTTAGATCGAATAGTAAAAAAAAATATTATATACTAATGTTTTATTATAGAAAAATTGATTTAAAAAAGACAATTAGAAAAAAAAATATTTACACCTTTCAAAAGAGAGTAAAACACAACAAATTATTTTTAATCATCACAATTTTTTTCCGCATTTTTCTTTAACCAACAATTTTTTACATTTTAAAATATATTTTGTGTAATATTTTTTTATATAATTAAAGTATAAATTCTAAACTTTATTTTGATATTAAATTTATATTTTTTTATTTATATTTAATGCTCTGAAACTTCTTTTAAACATAAAAATATCTGCCAAATTTATAAAATTACTTAATCAAAATATATCACAGCGCGCTCAAATTGGTTGAAAAGAAATACAAAAAAAAAGAGAACAAAATCTAATATCTTAGGCAAATGCATAGGCAAATGTCATTTTTCATTCTCATTTATTTAGAAGTATTGTTATGTACTAAAGAATATTATCTTATTTTTGTCTCTTTTTTCACGCATACAGTCTCTGTAAGCGAATGTCATCATGACTTTGAATAAATGTAGACTTAGGACCATCGCAATTAGAATATGCAATATGCCTATGCACTCATGTATGTATTCATTTGTTTGCAAAAAACACAAATGCAAATTTGCTAAAAATTGTAAGAAATAGACGATAATAAGAATTTAACGTGCAAGAAAAATAAAAAATATAGTAAACAAAAGACAGTAATAGAAAAAGTTGTCTGAAATTAAATAAAAAAAAGTTTATAATTTTAAAAAAAAATTGTTGATTAATAATTTGGATTTGGAAAAAAAATTTTCGACAAAAATTTCGTTGAAATATTTAACAATATTAGGTGCCTATTACGTATTTCGATAACGATTACGATTTGATCGAACGAAATGTCAAAATGTAAAATTGCCATTATGTATTACGATATCGTTCAGAAATTGTCGACGAAATCGATAAAGTTTATCGATGTAAAATTTTACCACGAAAGAGACATCGAAAGAGAGATTTTGTACAAATTATTTCAATTTTGAATTGAAAAGATAAAATAAAAGAGATACAAATATATTTTATTTATATTGGACATTATATTATTTTATTTATATTAGACACTTGATGTTTTATTTTATATTTATGATATTTTTTGAAATAAAAATAAATTTAAAAGTTGAAATGAAAGTAGGTATTTTACTTTATTCTACATAATAATTTTTTATTGAAATAAATTTTAATAGGAATGAAAGGCCTGTTACAAATAGACTGCAATATGAAAAGTTATAGTGTAAATAATGAGACACCATTATAAATTTTCCAAAGAGGTACCAGGATATCTTGTAATCACAAAACCAATTACCTGATTATGATCACATATCTAAAAACAAAAACTGTTATAATAATGTAAACTAATTACAATAAAGTATAAACTTATCAGAATTGCATTAATGCTAAAAAATCCCTTTCTACTATAACATAAATGTTGTACGTTTTGCTTCGGTGATTTAATTTGAATAAGCTTTCCATCTACTGCTCCAATTATTTCAGTAATTCTGCTTTAATCATAAAAATAATGTTTGCCAATACATATAAAACTTCTTTAAGAACAAAAAAAAATTAGCTGTGCTAGTCCGACATGGAAATCATTTCCTACGTTGAAAATCATTTGCTTGGTACAAACCGCACAGAATCTTAATACACTAACCAATTTAATTATATTTGGAATCGACGTATTACTTATTGGCTATTTCAATTTTTGTCCTAATTTAATAATTTTAATAAGGTAGATAATAACTCATCAAATTTATGTTTAAATAACATACGTATAATCTTCCAAATCTAGTGGATTAGAATAATCCCGAATATATGTTCGCTTGTTTTTTAGTTCTGCAATTTGATAGCGTTTTTCAGCACTATCAGAAATTGAAAAATTTAACTCTGCTCAAATCATTTTATTTATAAAAACTTATAATTTTATAATTATATTTTATTTAAACACTTCAACTTATTTTCAACTTAAAATTTTTAAATATAACATTATTGTTTTGTTTTTTTTTCGTATAATAATTTGAATTTGACAGTTAAAGAATGAAACATATGTCATTTTCATCGTAGATTTGAATTTTACAATGGCAGCATTATTAAACACTTTCGATCAAATTTTCATCGAAATACATAATGACACTAACGATTACAATCGAATAACTCTAACGATATCGATGAACGATTCGATTAATTTCGATCGAAATACATAATAGGCACCTTATTTTCTAAATTATATCAACTATGCATAAGATTTTTAGGAAACCTAACTAAAAGAGCGTTATCATATTCTTTAAATTCTGTGATTTGTAAATAGATGTTGTCCTCAGTATTATTTTATAATCGTATACCAATATAATAAATATTTAGGTTAACTAATATAATTAAGACAAAATAATAATGTTTGTAACTCCAAAATATTACTGACAAAAATGTTAATAATAATATTTTGTATTATTGTAATGTAATTATAATTTAATATTTTTAATAGGTATATAAGAAAATAATAATGTTTAAAACGTAAAGATTGAAATAACAAAAGATCAGAATTCATCATCGTATGAGGGAACAAACTAAATTTGAACAAAGATTTTTTGCCACCTTGCCTCATATAAATAATGAAAACGCAAACAATTCCAAAGAAGAATAATGGGAACGCAAAATTATTTTACAGTATAAAGGAAACGACAAACATCTGTTTTGTACCTTTTCTCTCTCTTAATAAATTTGGTATACGATAAGTAAATGCCAATTTTACCTCTTAACTAATGATATTTTGCTTGTTTTGGTTATTGAGCTAAGTCATTTAAAAATTAATTGTTTTAATTTTAGTTATATAAAAAAAAATACTGGTACCTATCTAAGTCTCCACATTATAAAAATTACTTATTTTAAATTTTTATATTGCATTGTTTATTACATATGCATATTACATATTATATTTAAATATTTTCTATATTGTTTATTAAACAACTAGTAAGTCAGCCCGTTTAGACGGGTTCCGAGTAAAAAGATACCGAACTTTTTTTCGAACATAGCCACTCAGTGGCCCCAAGAAAATTTTTTCCTAAAAACACTTTTTTGTTATAATTTAAAACAAATTAATAATTTATTTTACATCCATTTTATTTTTTATTCATTTTTTTTTTTTTTTTCACAATTTAATTGAAAGGAAAAAATTTAAAAATTTAAAAATCAAAAAATCATTTAAAAATTTAAAAATGAAAAAATCATATAAAAATAATTGAAAGGAAAAATATTTTTTTTTAAAATTTTTTTAAAATTTAAAATGTCAACAACCGTCGTTTACAAACATACATACAAATACAAATCCGGTCTTTTATATAAATAATGATCGATGCGGTTTTTACACGATATTTACATAGATTCCAATCAAAAATTTTTGTTTCCTACTTCAGCTACCATAAGCCTAGTGTATCTTTATTAGAATATATTGAAAATTGTCTAATTTAATCAACGCTCGGGCCTCAATATCAATCATCTGCATTGAAATGTTGTTTCACTTATTACCGCCAGTCCCATGACTGGGCTTTCTTTTTTTTTCTGTTGCAATTGAACAAGACTTTTATTGTGCGAAGTGATATTTTTTTTTGCTTTTTAATTAATAAATATAAAAATATTTGTACAAAAATTGAATTAAAAAAATAAGTAAAACTTTATTTAATATCTAAATAAAATAATTATAATTCAAAAAAGGAAATAATCTATTTATTTGTTGTTTTTTTAAATGCTTTCTCTTCCTACAAAAAAAATGAAATTTAAAAAAAAAATTAACTTACCTATTTCTAGATTTTTTTTTATTGGAGTCAGAGTCAGGAGTTCCTGGAATCTCTTCATTTTTTTTTTTTTGATATTTTAATACCAAATGTATTTTATTTAATTTTGGACATAATTGAATCACAAAATAAAATGATTGTTGGCATGATGACAAGTAAATATTTTTTTTCTTAAAATAGAATGAATTGTTTTTTTTCTATAACCAGTTCTTCATTACTCGTAATGAGTTTGATAACCAGTTTCTTTTCAACACTTTTCATTAGTTCAGTAACTAGTTCGCAGTAATGAGTTTCGTAAATAGTTCCTATTCACGAATTCAGTAATTAATTCTTAGTAATGCAGGAGGAAGTTACTACTTGTCTCGTAGAACATCGTAAGCAAATTGTAATGCTGGACTTGCATTAAGGTAACATAAAGTGCAATGCGTTTTCTGATTATCGGTAATTAGTTTTGGAATAGCGTGTGACTAGTTGGATTTCCCACTGGGTATATATGATGGAAACTATATATATAAATAGGATGAGTAGGTTAGGAGGGTGTATTGGGTGGATTATTCTATGTAATTTACACAAATAATCTATCGCAAATAAAGAAAATTTACAAAACAACAAATTATTGTTGAAACTACAGAAAAAATGCAAGGAGTAATTGGTAAAATACATAAATAGACAGAAAATTGGAAAAGACAACTAAATTAATTCAAAAATTATTGTAATTAAACAACCGATATATTATTTTTTTTTTTCTTTATTTTTAATGTGATATTTCAGATACAATTCATTTATTATGTAATTTTGTAATTTAAATTTTTAATAATACCTAAAAAAATGTTTACATTCTAAATCTAAATACACCTATCCCCCAATTTACACGGTACATTGGTTCCTGAGAATGCCGTGTAAATCGAAACCGTGTAAATGGGAACAAAGGCAAAGTGTATTTGTAAGGGATTGGTTTCAACATAGTAATAAATTCGAAAATCGGACCTAGTAATCAATTGAAACTGAAAAATGGACCAAAAAACTGCTTAAAATTTTTATTTTTGTGTCCAACGATATAACTTTTCTTTCAATTGTTTTTTTTTGGAATTTCTTTCGACATCATAAGACCTTTAAAATGACGTATGTAATAATAAAAATTATATTTCTTAATAAATATAATTATCTCGTAAATTATGATAATTATCGAAAATTGTATCTTCAAATTAAAAAAAAAAATTATCTTAACGCAAATGTTGTATAAATTAAACGCGATATATGAGTTACGAGATTGACTACTTAACACAATTGAACGTAATGCAGGAAACAAAAAAATAATTTCAACAATAATCGGAAATATTTCATTCGGGGAGTTCTCTGTTTAAGCTATTTGTATTTTTTAATATGTATAGATATTGATATAAATGTTGCTAGAAGTGAAGAAATATTAAATACAGCCAACTTATGAAACCAAATGTCAAAAAAATCAAAAAAAAATCTATAAATTTTGAAACCGTGTAAAAAAATTAAAGTGTATTAATTTTATAGTAACCGTAGCATAAGCATAAGAATAATTTTTTGACTATTAGACATGTTTTTATATAATATATTTTCTATTTTCCTAAATTACAAAATTTTATTATTGATTCATTACCAAATATTTTTTATTATTTATTAAATTTTAAACTTAGTAAATTATATACATAGTTTCATTTTAATATGTTTCTACTTAATATAAAATTATTTAATTCATTCCAAATAATCTTAATCCAAAATTTTTTTTTTGTTTTTTTTTTTTAAATGTGCGAATTTAGTTACATTATAGAATCAACATTTATCTTATTTTCCTTTTAAATACACCAATATTATTAAATTCTTTTATTTCCGTTTGCAATTCATTATAAATTTTTAAACAATTATGCAAGCAATTATTGTTTTTGTTTTCGGTTCTGAATAAGCTTAAGTAGAAGTTAGACCTGTTTCTCGTATTGTGGCTGTGGATATCGATGTTTCTATTCAAAATGAAATTGTGATTGATCAAATTGTTGATAATTTTAAAGGCCATCATATACAGCCATCTTGTTTACTAATGTTCGATAGACTTAGATACTTCCCAGAGTAGAGCAAACTTGTTGGGTGTAATCTTTGGGGATAGAAATTAATGTATTTTATTGATTTCTTGTGAATAATTTCAAGTTTGTGTAATCCGACTCATAATAGGGTTAAGATATCGTAAATTAGATAATATAAATGAAGAGTATATGGCAAATAATGCATTTTTGTTTAGATAGTTTCGTAGTCTTTTTATTAAAAAAATATACGGCGTAATTTTTTTTAAAATATGAATTCAATATGGTTATTCCAATAATTAAACCTAGGTAATTAAAATTTTTCACTACCTCAATTGGAGCCCCATTTATAACAAATCTATAGTATTAGTTAGAAATTTATTATCAAAGAATAACAGTTTTGTTTTTGTTCACATTTAATGACAGTTTATTTTAGTCATTCTTGAAGAATTTGAGAGTTAAATTCTATTGCGCTTCTTAAGTCCAATTCCGAGTTTTCACCATATTTTAATACTGCATCATCTGCGTACAATTGGATAGAGCGTTTTGTATTAAGTTTAAATATATCATATATATACATTTTGAAGAGGTCTGGTCCTAAAATTTAACCTTGAGGGACTCCTTTCTTACAAATTTTGGGAGTACTATACGTTTTATTACAACGTACCTTTTGCATACGGTTTTTTAAGTACGGTTTTATTAAAATGTTAAAAAAAAAATAATTTTTTTCAATACACAACTTTTACATCAAAAATTGAATTTAAATTGAAGTCAAAAACATTCCTCCAGAAATTATATTTTCAATATTCATATATGTTTCGAAATTATCAATATATTCAGAACACTTCCACAATATGTCATTGCGAAATTTCAAAATATGTATAAAAAAGTTGCTTAGTGTATTATTGATGTGTGATTGCTCATCAGTATTACTGTCCACATATTGTCCATATATGATCAAGAATATTGATGAAAACATTGATGTATAATATGAAAGCACCTTACACTATTATGAAGTAAAATGGATCCTTTTATGTGATTTTAAATTATAATTATAGATAAAATATTGAAGATTTGAAAATGATAACTTCAACGTTGTCGAAATATGTATGTATAAATAAGAATTAATAAAAAATATTTAAGATTAGAAAAAAAAATTTTTGATTAGTTTTAACATAGAAAAAGTAGTATAATAGAAGTCCAGCGTAGAACAAATTTTTCTGCCAATTTTTTTCAATAGCCTGCCTCGCCACTCTCTTGCTTTTTATTTATTCGATACTGTAATTAAAATTTATGAAACAAAATTTCTTACTGTAAACTGTTATTTTATTATAAAAGCAAAAAACAAAAAATAATATTTTTTATTAGAAATCAAATAATAATGAGAATTTTCTTTTAATTTTTCATTTTTGGTTATTATTGTGTTTGTGTAATTTGAAATTTTTTTCAGTTAATATCTACCAAAATTTCAAATATGGTTATCATTTTTATCGAGTAGTCTTTTAAAAAAACAAATATTTTATTTTTCTCAATCCATGTAATGTTATAAAATAATATTTTATAAATGTTGAATTGTGCGTTTACATATGTATGTATATTTATAATAATAAATAATTTTATAATGTTTAAAAATCAAAAATATATTTTTTTAACTTATTTGAATAATTGTAAGAATATAAAATTTAGAAAAATTCAAATAATGGTGCACGCACATTCATTCACATGATGATTTCTAATATATGGATATGTACATAACTACATACATATTACATATAGCAATGTATGTATAAATTTACAAATAGAACCAAATTTTGTTTTTAAAAATTTTTTTCGAAAAGTATTCAATGTTTTCTCTATGTATGCATGAATATACATACATTGGAATAAATTATAATAGATAACAAAAATATTTAAAAAATTAATTATTGTAAACTGTTGTTTTATTATAGAATATTTTTTATTGGAAAATTAGAAATCAATAACAATATATAATGCTGTACATATGTATGTATATCTATACCTTTTTCAGTCAAATTCAGCGTTTTTCCAAACAAATTGAACATTTCGTCAAACAAATTAAATAATTTCTTTTTCAAATTAAACAATTTTTTTTAACCAAATTAATCTTTTTTTAAACAAATTAAACATTTTCTCAAACAAATTTAAATAGTTTTTTTTATAAGTTTTTTTATTTTTGTAAAATGATACAACATTTATTTACATTTAATAAATTAAGTTATCAATTTTAACAGAGATTTGTTTTAGTAAAAATAAATAATTTTTTTAGATTGCAAAATTTTTTTCAAAAAGATAAAAAAAGGAAAAAAAGTGTCTAATTTGAAGAATAAATTGTCTAATTTGTTTGAAAAAATGTATAGTAAAAGAGTACATGCTCAATTCATAATCAAGTGGTTATTTAAAAAAAAAACATGATATTTGCTCATCTAAATTTTTATTTCTTTCTCAAATTTTAATAAAAAGTTTTAAACTATGGATTGGATAATATAAACAAAACACTAAAAATATAGAGTTTCGTGGACCCAAATTTTACAAATTTTTTCCTTCTTTTTCATTGTTTCTTAATATTGATCTGAAGGCACCAAAGATGAATTTTGTTGGTGGAAATTTTTTTATTTTGAGCAAACTTTCTCGACTTAAAATTTTATTGATTTGTATGAGTTTTTGTTTAAATTTAAGGAACAATCTAGACAGGGTAATTTTTTAAGAACTTTGTTAATACGTCACAAAGTACAACTCAAAGAAAGATTCAAAAAATTTTTTTGAGTATAATAAGTCAATTGATTAATTAAAAGTATGTATGTATTAACAAAAATATTGCCGAAAATTAAAAATACTCATAATTCATATCAATACCAGTACTTTTCAAAAAATGGCCATTTCCCACCTATTTTTGCTCTTCAATTATTTAGTCATAGTAGGTAAATATGTAAATGCAGCTATGAACGCAACAAATAATTGTGATTTTAATTTTTTTCATATAATAAGATAATCCCAACTGTTGGTTAATTTAATTCAATTTAATTAAATCATAAAATTTTTCAAATATTTATACTAAAACAACTATCAAAAATTGTCCATATTTCTTCGTAGAGGAAATGTTAGATTGTCTTATAAAATTAAAAGTTCTAAGAAATCCATCTGCACAACAAGTTGGAAATATTACGAGCATGAATTTTTTACACAACAGCAATATATTTTCAAATGGTGTTGGACATTATTGTTAAATTCTCATTATGAAAATAATGACAAACGTAGAAAATTCTTAATTTGAAAAAAAAACAACAGTAAAACTGTGCATTTCTAAGAATATTCAAATAAGCGTTACCGTAATTTACCGTTAAAATATTTTATTTATGAGCTTATCAAAATTAATAATTAGTTTTAAAAATATTTTTAAACTCTGTTATAATTTCAATATACATGTACATATGCATACATATAGAAAACATTGAATACTTTTCAAAAAAAAAAAATTTAAAAACAAAATGTGATTCTATTTGTAAATTTATACATACATTGCTATATGTAATATGTACATATGTAGTTATGTACATATCCATATATATTAGAAATCATCATGTGAATGAATGTGCACTATTATTTGAATTTTTTTAAATTTTATATTTTTTAAAATTATTCAATCAAAAAAGAAAATAAGTAAGACAAATATATTTTTGATTTTCAAACATTATAAAATTATATTATAACTAGGGGCCCCTGTTAAGTAATTATATTTCAAGTTGAAGTCAAATTTAAAGTTTTAAAAAAAAAACAGTAATTTACGTACTGACATAGACTTCGCACGATATAGCAGAAACCACTCGTGTTTAATAAAAAGTTTTGTGGTTAGTAAGTTTTATTTTTTATTTAGGACACATAAATACACGTCTCTCATATACTGCTTCGTTTCCGATATATTCCCTGTAGTAAGTGGCATTTAGTGTATAAAATTACTAAAAATAAAAAGTTTTGTCATTAAAGAGGTATGTATATATATACCTACATAATACATAATTTTAATAAAAACTATATTATTACTACAAATATCCAAAATTTAGAGACAGTTACTTAAAAAGATAAAAAGGAAGAATTCAAGTGATTTGTTTTTTTGTTGTTTTTATATTTGTTATTTTAGATGAATTTGTTTTTTTGTTTTTTTTTTGGCATATGTACATATATTCATTTGCAAGTAAATATATAAATTATAATAGCTGATTTGTTTGCTTTTGTTTATTATTTTAATAAGATTTCACATATGCATAATGTATTTGCTGAATAATAAGATCGCATGCGCATGTGTACAAAATGTTCCACTGTGTGCGCATTTTTGTTTTATATATAATCTTATATATTATATATATTAGAAGTTCATTAACTCTACTATATGAAAATAAATTTGCTAGTCATATGAACAATTGAACTGATTTTTTTTGTTTTTGCTTTTTTATATTTTTTATTTGAGATGAATTTGTTTTTTTTTTTTTTTTTGGCATATGTACATAAATTCATTTGCAAGTACATAATATAAAATATAATAACTGATTTGTTTACTTTTGTTTATTATTTTCATAATATCTCACTTATGCATAATGTATTTGCTGAATAATAAAATCATATGAGTACAAAATGTTCAACTGTGCGCGCATTTTTGTTTTATATATAATCTTATATATTACGTATATTAGAAGTTCATTAAGGAGTAGGAGAATCGAAATAAAATGAAAAGGTGTCTACTGCGCAGGACCTTAAATGCTTGTCAATTATAATTATAGATTATAAATATAAATACATATGTATGTACAATTCAACATTTCAACATTTATAAAATTATTTTATAACATTACATGGATTGAGAAAAATAAAAAATTTGTTTTCTTAAAAGGCTTAGGCTACTCGATAAAAATGATAACCATATTTGAAATTTTGGTAGATATTAATTAAAAAAAATTTCAAATTACACAAACACAATGATAACAAAAAATGAAAAATTAAAAGGATATTCTCATTGTTATTTGATTTCTAATAAAAAATATTATTTTTTGTTTTTGCTTTTATAATAAAATAACAGTTTACAGTAAGAAATTTTGTTTAATAAATTTTAATTACAGTATCGAGAGAATAAATAAAAAGCAAGAGAGTGGCGAGGCAGGCTATTGAAAAAAATTGGCAGAAAAATTTGTTCTACGCTGGACTTCTATTATACTACTTTTTCTATGGTTTTAATATAACAATTTTAATTAAATTTATAAAAAAAAACGTTTACCCAGACGGAAAAAAGAAAAATAATTGCTAATTTTTAAAAGTTCTAATATATAAAATATTGTGACGTAGTAAAAAGGGAATTGAAGAAATTTAACTAATATATTCTTTTTTAATTGTTATTTAATTACGAGTCTATGGAATGAACAACTGCTTTTACTACATAGAGATTGGAATATACAATTACATACAATATTTAGGAGTTTTATGGTATGTCTACTAATTTATATATAGAGTACTTCGTCTTCATAATAGCACAGTTCCATTTTATTTTTAGTGATAACCTAAATTCTCAACAAATTTTTGCCCCAATGACAAAGTGTACTGAGGCAGGTAGAAAAATCCAGAAACCATTTTTTTTTTTCCATCGAGAATCGAACGTTGAAAGGCAAGCACTCCACTTACTACGTGTAATTTACAATGAATTTGTGACTTGTGTGAAATTGCTTAAATGAAAATTATCAATGAACAATATATTTGGTGGATTGGAACTCCTCAAGTTGTTTATTTAAACACAAAATTACTATTCCGTCTTAATACTTCTTTGTGGAATATTTCACAATTCACAATTTAACGTCGGGTGGCGCAGTAGGTAGAGCGACTGACTTTCAACCAAAAAATTACAGGTTCAATTCTCGAAGAAGGCCAAAAAATTTATGGGTTTTTCAACCTGGTTGAGTATTCTTTATCATTGGGATGAGATAAATGATAAAAATAGTTGAGAGTATAATTTGGTTATCACTAAAAATAAAATGGAACTATGTTATTTTGAAGGCGACAAGTACTATACAATTGATATAGTTTTACACATTTAATGGGTATACCACATCAATTCTAAGGAAAAGTTATTGTATATACATACAAATGTGTATAATTGTGTAATCTAAATCTCTGCGTAAAAGCAGGTAGATGTTCATCCCATAGACGTGGATTGGATATAAAAAAAACAAAAGGCACCACCAATATATTATCTAAGTAAATCTTTTGCATGTGTGTACAAAACTTTTAAAATTTCATTTTTATAACAAAAAAAAATAAAGAAAATAAAATTAAATGAACCGGAGATTCCAGAAGCAAATAGAATTCGGTAAAGTCTCTATAAAAAATTAGAAGTCAACAGCAATAATAAAAAATAAAACAACAAAAAAAGTAAATAAAAAAATGTACACAAATGTTATGAAAAATTATTTATGGACATAAATTATGGTAATTTTTTAGTGTAGCCAGTTATTTCCTTTATGGTGGTGGTTTAGGTTTATTATATAAAAAAATGTTTAAAAAAAAAAAAACAAATTTCGGAATCTTTTTTTTAATTTTATTTTTTTTTTGGTAGTTTAAAACATTAATTACTTTGAACAATAATAAGGTAACAACGGCACCAGCACCAAAAATATAATTTTCTTCCATTTGGAAAAGTTTGGAAATATTATAAAAAGAGGAAGTACAATTTATTTGCTTTAATTTAATTTTGAATGAAATAATGGGTGCATGTATATGAATAAAAACAGGAAATTTCATTTTATTTTTGTTATTATTATTTTATTCGAATATCCATAGGATACCGTAAAAATTTGTTGTTTTTTTTTCTTGTAAAAGAATACATGTTCAATTTATTTTATTATTTATTGGATGCCATAATAAAAAAAAATGAATACTATCATAATTAGAATAAATTCTCCACCATATACTGCTACTGTATTGTGATCTCTTTTATAAAGTTTGTTTTTTTTTACTTTTAAAATATTTAGATTTAAAAAATAGATTTGCAAATAAACAAATAAATTAGTTTATTGCCTTAAGTAGATTGCACATACATAATTTGAAGATAGATATTTTGTGAATTAAATTTTCCTGATTTTGTACCAAACAAATAACAATTTTATTTCTAGGCTGAAAAACTTTGCCTGAACATCTGTTTTAAAAAATATATAGCATCAAAGAGTATATTCCTTGATGGTGCCCTAATTCAAATCGTTTTCAACGTAACCAAAATTTCGGTAATGTTTTTTGATTCTTACTCTTACTTCTGTCTATAAGAAATTATACATTTGCTACTGTAGAAATGAATGAACCGCAAAATCTTTCCCAACAAATAATTTTAAATTTGTGCCCGTAAATGCAACCGCTCGCGTCCGCTCAGTCGCAATACAAAAGTCCAACATGTGCTGTCGCATTTCTGTATAAATTGTGGTTAAGTGCTCTTGTGATCAAGATTCGCAATATTTTGAGGGATTATATGGACTCATGAGTTAGCAATGCGATGTACTAATGCGGTGGATAAGAGTCTATAAAATAGCATTGCATGCGTCGGTTTGAATCAAGCACAACTATGCTCTTGTGATTCAGATTCGCTATATTTTGAGGGATTATATGGGCTCATGAGTTAGCAATGTGATGCACTCATGCGATGGACAAGAGCCCAGCAAATAGCGTTTCATGCGTTTGGATTGGCACTCTATAGCTTCTAGGGGTTAATTAAAGTAATAATAAGTATTTGTTAATTCTTTACATATGTTTTTTTTTATTTTAAAGTATAGTTTAACAAAAAATATTGAATTAAATTTATATTTGTTTGTTACTCTGTTTTATTTTAAGTTAATATAAATAAAAATAAAAAATAGTTACATATATCTCAAATAATCATTGCAATCAAATACAAATACAATATTACTGAAAAGAAAGAACATTAATTGAGATATAATTAATTATTTATAAAAACAAAATCTGACAAATAATCAAAAACTCAAATATTTATTGCACATAAACACAAATAACTAAATGATGAATCGTTTTCATCAGTATTACCTTCTGCTGCCTGCAATGTTGTCGATGACGGTGCTTCGGGTCATTCTTTGGCTTCCATTCTTATTTTGTTTCGATAGTTTTTTTTCAGCACTTCTACCAGCACTTCTATGGGCAATTGGTTCCATGGTCTATGTCTCATGAGTAGGCACAATAAAATTTATAAACTAAAATTATTACCATTTTAAATTATAAATTTATTGTACTCGTGGAACATAGCGCGTTGACCCATTTACTGCTGGATTTCCATATCTACATTAAAATATTTTAGAAAACACCCATTAAAACTTATATCAATGTATTAAGCTCTTCTTTCTAAATAATTTTGAATAAAGTGATTTCTAGCGGGTACATGGGTCCATGGTCTATGTGTTATGATCAGGTACAATAAAGTTTACGAACTAAAGTTATTAACATTTTAGATTATAATTTTATTGTACTCATGGGACATAGAGCGTGGACCCATTAACCCGTGGTCATTTTAATCCATATTTATATTAAAATTATATTTACCCGTAGGTACATATAATATTATTTTAGTTGGATTTTAGTTGAAAAACACTTTTATTACAATTTATATTACATTTACATACCTGTATTCAAACATTTTTCTCGCTTATCTTCTCTAAATCACTCTTTAAATTACGTTAACTGAATTCACTGACCGAATAATTGTGACTGGCATGTTTAATATATTACATTAATAGTAAAATGTCATATGCGGGATCAAAATTATAAAAAAAAAACAAAAAAAATTGAAAATGATGAAGAGAGTTTAAGTAATTTATTGTTAGAAGTTTTAAAAGTCAATTTTAAACATTACGCATGTGGACGCATGAGACTAAGAAAAACTTGCGCGATTTTAAAAAAAATGTTTATTCTTAAATTTCGGTCGCATGCGGTCTCATGTGTCCTATCGGTCGCAAATTATTTGTTGAGTTTTATTTAAAAAAACAAATCAAAATGCTTTAATACCTCAGGCATGATAACGGTAAGCGAATGAAAGTTACAACTCCTAACGTCGTAAGAAACAAAACTTCATTTTGTGGCTATAGGCGTAGTAAAAAAAACATTGCATCTTTATAAACAAAATACAAAATTCCATAAAATATCTTTCGTATAACAATTTTAAACTTTATTTTATTCATAAATAGCAGTTCTGTTATTTAATCACAAAATATACATATTTGTAATAAAGAACAGAAAAAGACAATAACCAGTTTTATAATAAAATAATTCCCTTTTGACTTATTTTTTTGTTTTATTGAAAAAATTGGCGTTATATTTTAATGTGACTATAAGCGACATCGATTGTATGAACTTATGAAGTTTATTATTTTCTTTCAAAAAAATTGTTGCCTATAACAGAATTGTGACTACAAACATTTTTAACTATAAATCAATTAAAATACATCGATCTACCACGTTGAGAGTAATGGGATTTTATTGTGTTAAGTTATATTTATTGTACTTTAATTGTGTTAAGTTTATTGTGTACACTAATTTCATTATATATATATTAAAAAATCAAGCGATTTAGAATACAAATACAGCTATATCAAAACAAATATTTCTTTTTATATAAAATCGTACCAGAAAGAACTGCTTCTGTGCAATTGCACAGAGGATTCACTAGTAATTTATTAAAAGCAGTAAATTTTTATATTGAGAATTTCTATAACTAATCTAGAAATCGGATATTCTGAACAATTGAAAACAATAATCAAAATTTAAATATTTATAATTTTATGATGTCGTTGAATATTTATTTTGTTAGATCCAAAACTATTTCAATAAAATTAAGGAAGAGTTGTTGAAGTGTTGCCTAGTCTGAAATATATTGCAAACATTTGAAAAAAGATTACCTTAATTAATATCAATCAACATATTTATAAATCGGTGGTAATACATCATCGAAGAAGGTTAAAAACGGAACTACTATAAGAGAAACATTTAAAAACCGAAATTTAATAGATTCATAATAATCATTACAAATAACAAACTAATAGAAAAAGCGAAATACAACCTTCTATTACTTTACCGTGAAAGCTAATGTGCCCAACCAAACTCTTAAATAGTTTTAAAATGGCTAGCAATAAATGTAAATCAATTATCAAAAGACAATTTCTGCCTAAATAAAGGATGAGCAACAATTTCTTACACTCAATAAAACCAGCTAATCATTTTGCTTATTCGCTAAAACAATTAAAGAGGATTTTACATAGTCTTCATTCCGACCGATGATATCTAATGACAGAATTATATCTGGTCAAAGAGATATTTATTCCCCCTAAATCTCTATTAGGGCAAGCTGAGCTAAACTTTAAAAAAAAACGGAACCAATGGTTTGCAAGCTATCCATTAACAATCAAATTATCGGACAGAATATTTGATTTTAACTATTACTAACTATTACCAATTTGTGAGATAATGAAATAAAAATATATGCTCAAACAGTAAAAGTCGCAATTATATTTGCGCATTTAAAAAAGGAAAAAATAAATGCATCTAAATAAAACAATATTTGTTTACGTGAAACCTTTATTCGGGTCATATTGAATATACGTTGTATATCAATATAGAAACAAGAGTATACACTTCGAAAGCAAAACAAAGTAGAAAAGTACTTCAACTTCGTGTCATTAAGAATAATTTAATTTAAACATTAAGGCAAAGACAAAACACGCGACAGCGGTCTCCGAATTATATCTAAAATATTATACTATTCGCTCTACATGCACAAAGAAGTTAGAATATAAAGAGATAAGATTGGTTGAACTTACAAAACCATTAGTTAGCAAACGAAAATAAAATGACAATAAACAAAATAATTCGTATTCAATAAACTGAAAATTGCGTCTAGAATCATATAGTGTTAACATAAACTATAGGAAAATATATTACAGTAGGGATAACGACCTCATTGACACTAAAACTTTTGATGCAACCTTTAGTTCAAATCTAATATACTACAATTTATTTACGACTTAATTTCAGCTCTTTACTTCTTTTTCTTTATTAATATTTTCCATGGATGTGTACATATTTGCTCTGTTTGGTCGCGGCGATATTGTATTAAAAATTTTGTATTTAAAGTTGATGCAAAAATTGTGTATTAGCGACATCACCTATATCAATTTTTTTATCATCGTTTCTTATTTCGGTTAAAAGAAAATTTAAACCGAAGTAACTGAAGTATTTTGAAAAGTTTGTCTTTATTTGTCATGTATATATATATCTGTTTCAAAGCGAACAAGAAATTGGGCTGACAAAATTTGAGCAATGAGAATATGAAGCAAATATGAGCTAATATGAACAAAAAGAATAATTAAAGAAATCGGAGTAGGCAAAACCTTAATTGACGAGATAAAATATCAGTATAGATAGGCAACTCAAGATGTTACAGGATGATGAAAATGAAAAAATAAAACAATTTCGGATCTTAAAGTTGACATAAACCATCTTATTTTGAGACCGCTCTCCTACCCGATATTTATGTTAACCATACAATGTTTGGTTTTTCTTTTTTCGTTTTATAAACCCCATAGAATTTTCCTAATGGTTTGATAAAAGTTTGTCCTAAAAAACAACTATAAGTCTATTTTTTAATTCGGGTTGGTGAGTAAATCCACAGAAAATAAAATCCATAATGACTTTTGCCACAAAAAAAAAATCCACATAGAACGATGGAAAAACACAAAAATCGCCGAAGTAAAGAGGACAAGGTTACCAGTCTGAAAAAAAATTATATTGCCCGCTTCCAGAATAAATAATAACGGAATCAATTTATTTAAATTTTTATATTTATTTCCGGAAAAGGGAAATATATTTCTTTTAATACAGTTTGGTAGTCCTGTCTTAGTTAAATAATATTTTTTTTGTGGATTTAGTCACCAACCCTTTAATTCTTATTTCTTGAATGTCATATGTAATTTCAATTTAATTTAAAAAAAAAAAATATTTATTAATAATTTTATTAATTTTTGAAATATATGGCAATTACAGTATACATATTCAATTCATTACAATTCATTATATATTTATACATATTATTAATTTGTAGTTATCAGTTTATCATTTTTTTTTTTTAAATCAACAAAACTTAAATCTGTAATGAGCAACACATTCTTAAAATATTGTAATAATTAAATTCAAAAATAAAATTTAAATACATTAATAAAAAAAATTTCCATGATAAAAATACTGAGCCTTGTAGGATTATAAGAAAGAAAGAAAAATAAATTCAGTTTTCTTTTTTTCTATATTGAACAAAATTGAACAAAGAACTACCACACAGAATCAAAAATCATAATAAAGAACAAAAATAAGAATAATAACAAAAGTATTCTAAAAAATAATGTTCTTTACAGAAATGAAAAACAAAAACAAAAAAATCAAAACTCACAGATTCTGTTGCATGATTTTCAATAGACGTCATATTTTTTGAATATATATCGGTATCAGTTTATTGGCGTGATGCTCTTGTTACCACTAACCTTCACTTTTACTGCTGCGGTTTTTGCTTCCTTTTACTGTTTTTACTACGTGTTATAGAAGGTGGCATCGCATACGTTTATACAAAATTATATCATACAAATTCAACATGTGTAACAACATGGTAAATATATAATATTTTCGAAGCTAATAAAATATTTAAGAATCAAAATTGATATCAGTACATTTTGACTGCTATTAAAAATTTCGAATATACAAACTTTATAAGAATATTATAATTTGTAAAAAGAGTAGGATTATTTAACACAGAATATCGAATAAACATAATGATCATTGAATGATATACTGCTCTTATAAATTATAGATAGTCATTGGTCTCGAGTAAAAAATATTGAATCTTTGCATAGTTTTATATTCTCTTTACACGCGAATGACGAAATAAAATGGGTAAGGACTAGGAGGAGTTGTTTCAAAATCAAAAATTACCTCCCCACCAATATATAAACAACAAAAATGTATATTACACATATAGCAAAAAAAAATAATTATATATTTTCTTAAATTCGAAATTTGAGATTATATAAGCGTAAACTGAAAAGTAATCGACCTTTTTTGACCTTAAATATATGTAAAGTCTTACTTTACCTCATAATCTCATCTAAGACGTACGCTTGAATCAATATAGTTTTAATAACTCAAATAATTTTGATTCACCAGGTATGTTGGTGTTTTACTATATGTTCACTATATACTGCTCGAAAACATTGAAATAATGCTTCGTTTAGAAGCCTGACAGTAAAAATAAGTCAAAAAATGTGCTTCAAGATTTGGAAATATCGCTACTGTTCGTTTTATCGATGAGTGAAGTATTGCTTGGTTTATAATCGTCGTATTATTGGAATTATCATTATATTTTTAAAGTTTAGGTCTTAAGTCAACAATAATACTTCTTCTCAAGCAATTTTAACGCGAAACCGTACTGGGTATCAAAAAATTATTGAATGAAACTAATTATGAAAATTTGTTTTTTGTTTCCTAGACCAAACTGCAAAATGTATGGTACCCAAAGAAAATGATTACAAGCAAAGATTTTTAAAATTCCATGTTAGTAACAACGAGTTTATTTAAATTAAACGGAAGTAAGAAAAACAAATTGTAAAATCTATTTTTAATTAAATACACAATATTATGAATAAAACATCAAATTCAGGTAGCAAATAAAATTCATTAATTAAATTACTTTTAATTACAGATATATAATTTACAAAGCCAAAAAATCGTCGATATATTGACCTTTTTAAATTTGGTATTTCAACAGTGTTACTAAATACCAAATCCAATCAAATGAGTTTAAAAGAAGAACAACTCTTAACATCAATAACATAAAGGTAGAGAAAAAAAAAACACAAAATTAAAAATTAAAGAAGAAGCTAAATTTTATACAACGAAACTAACGATCAGAATCACCATAATCACTGTTATCATCAAACGAAAAAAAAAACATAATGATCGGTAACTTGAAAAAAAAAACAAGATATTTTTAACACCAACAACCAACCAGTACCAGTACGAACAATAGCAACAACAACAAGTATCATCTTAAGTATCGGAAATTCTTACTTCTGCATGTTCTATTGTTCCTTATTGTGATCGTCAATTATTGACCATCTGAATCCAGAAATCATTCGGATAGTCTCCAACTTACTGCACAGAAGCAAAAAAATGTTTTGTGTTTTCATTCTATTTTTTTTTTTTTTTGTTTTTTTTTTTTAGTTTTTGATACTCATTTATGGATGAAGTGAATGCATTCCACGGACTGATAATTTATAGATCAGGTCTAAAACACATCAATTTAGCGTATTTTTACTGCTGCACTAAAGTAAAAGAGAAGCAATTTAATATTAGTGAATATTTATTATTATTTTATTATTAATACAGAGTGATTCACAGTTGGGGGTTTAAATAATATTTTTAGTTTTTGTAATTTTTGACAAATAAAAAATTACTGAATAGATTGATTCGTGGTGATTTTTTATTAATTCACCCTGTGGTGTTATAAATTTGTATTTTAGTGTTTTAATTTTTGGTTTTTGTTTTTTGATGGGGGAAGAAGAAATTATGAGAATGGCGATAGTGATGATGACGGCAGCCACTTCATTTATTTTTATTTATTATTTATTGTTATTTTGTTTTATTTTTGTTTTAAGAAGGCAATTGAACTTTAATATAATTTGTCAAATTTGTAGGAAGTGTAAGCTATGAACTAATCATATTCGTATTGTTTGCATTCCTCAAAAAATAAAACAAACAAAAAGTTAAACTAATGTTTTTTGGGTTTTAAAGTCAATGTTATCGAACTGATGCAGTTAAAGTGTCAATTTGAGGTTATTTAACTTGTAAATTAATAGCATTTGATAATGTTTTTATTTTATTTTCTGATAAACTGGAAACTGTATGTATAAAGCTACAACGAATGAAATCAATTGATTACTAATTAAAATATATAAAGATTTATAAAAGTCTAAGCCTTATAAATTGAGTAAAAATGTATTTATCATAACATAAAATATTTAACAGGAAGTCAAATATTAATAGAACTATGTAGTTTGATTTTTGACCATTTACAGAATGTATCAAGATATATTACAGCTAATTAAAATTATCAGAAGAATTTGGTCCAACTAAAATAAATGAGCATATACATGACGATGACATTGACAATAAGACTAAATATCTAGATATTATGTGGACGCCCAATTGACATTGAAAGAGTATGTAAACCAGAAATATTAAAAGTATAGAAGAAATATCTCCAGATTACAAACAAAACTTACAATGCAAAATATAATGGTTATATACATCTAGATATTAAAATTCGTCTAGGTTTATAAAATGACAGTGTTTACAAGTTTTTCGAAATAAGTACTTGCAAACATATATCATATCAGATTAGTACTATAGTATTCAGAAAGTAACTTATTTTGCTGCTAAAGTAAATTGACGCATTTTTACATACTTTAACTACATTTTTGCCACTTGCCTGCTTTCTACGATGGTATATATTCCTTAATATTATGAATTAATATTTATCTAGAGCATTTTTAAGTTTCATAAGTTCTTCAATGTTTTCATAATTTTTTAGAGGAGAGACAAAACCTTTTAAATTCAGTGTTTTTTTTTTTAGATCCAGCATGTAGTGATCACTAGTGTAGTGATTACCTTTGCAACATATTTTCATTTTCTGTGTGAATAAAAAAAGCTTTTTAGTTGTATTGAAGGGGCCGCTTGATATTCATAACGCTAGCCAACTTTTTTAAGCTTAAATAATTGTGTTTATATAAAGATTAATTAATTTATTATATTTTCAGCAGTTCCCTAAGCATATAACAACACAACATTTATAAAAGAATGGACAATTACAATTAAATCTAATATGAGCTCAAAATATATTTGTATTATTTTTTCATATAGTCATGAAAACTAAAGTTAAGAGTCGCCAATTGATCGAACACGAAATTTTGAATTGAGACCCAATGGTATTCTCGAACGACGAAAGGGTCAGACCCTTCATTGGAGGCACAAAATAATCAGCAAATGAAAAACAGCTTAGAGAATCTAACTGAGATAGACAGAAATCGGAAAATATCCGATCAAGTAATTACTATAGCTAATTAGCTAATTTAAACCGTGTTTGTTAACTCCTCACTTTCAAAAACATTAAAGCATTTCAAATACCTTTGTAAAATTTAAATTTAAATTTAGGTAAAGCAAAATTAACAGTACAACTAATTCCACCATTTTTTGATTATAAATGCTAAAATAAAAACAAACATTTTTATGCCGTCCCAATGGACAACACTCAACATATATATAGCAAATAATCATAATCATCATCATCTTTATTAAATTCAAAGTGTGGTTGAGACCTAAAACGATTCATATTTATACAAATTTTCATTAATTTTTGCCACTTGTAATTTTATGACATTTTTTTGTTAATTTTTTTTTTATTATTGCATTCTTTATAAATTTATGGCAATTTTGTTATTGCCATTTGTTTGTGTTTTTTATTTTTATTTTTTTTATTTTATTTATATTTTTTTTATTACTGAGTATATTTGCCATTTACTCTCGGTATATTGATTCTGGAAATTGTTTGTCATAAATGCGATTTAAAAAAAAAAAATTTTTTTTTGTTGCTTTTTTAATAATTTGAGTTTTTTTTTCAAATTTTTAAATATTTATTTTCATATAGGTATGTACATTACATATATATACGTATTTTATTTTTATTGATGTTGTTTAGTTTTTGTTTGAACGATTAAATTGCAGAAAATCTTTTATATGAATATAAAATCATTTAAAAAATTTATTTTTTTGGATAATTAGAGTGGAACTGTTCTAAAAATGTTTCTAAATAAGATTCTAATTAGTTCTCCTATAGAAGAAATGTGAACTTTGCTTCAAATGTGAAATTAGGAATGACCATAATTGCAAAGCTAAAATAAAATGTGCATGTCAAGAAGGAAAAATACGAAATTTCTTGAAAATACAGTGAATCTGTATTGCAAATTATGGCAGAAATATATCGTTTGAACCAATAACAAAGTTTTGATATATAATGAAATGTTCAATCCAGTCTTCTTTTGCATTATTCACAATAATGTATCCTGTAACATGACCAAGACTCCATATTGTGTATGTAACACCGATATTATAACAATACGTAATGCGTAATGCAACTCAAATATTTATGAACTTATTTCTACACTACCTTCTATCTCTGCATTCTTTGAGTAGGCTATGACGTTCAGGATATTGCATTTTCTTGATAAAATTAGGTTTTTCAATGAAGTTCAGTTTGTCTTTGGAAAAAAAGAAGACGGTCTTTATACGTGGATAGAATTCTGTGATTGTTTGTTTATCGACATTACTAAAGCATTTTACACAGTAAGACATGATTTACTTTAAACTAAAATTTATAATTTTGGTTTGGGGTTTTATTTTTAATTGGTTTGAAGCCATATCTTAATGATAAGAAGCAGTGTATAAAATTGAATTGGAAGCTTAGTAATTTTTTAACTTCAAGGTAGATGTTTCCTTAGGGTTGAGTCTTAAGTCCAGTTTTTAATTTTTATAAATTCTTTGTTGCAACAATCTTTTGGGAATATACCTACAGAACTCTTTTGCTACATCCTCATACTGTAGTGAATCTTCTTGGATCTAATTTTTAATAATAAGTTGAATTGGTCTGCTCATACTTTCAATTTAAATAATTACTTTAAAAATGAATTTGAGGACTTCTCCAATTTGAACTGTAAATGAGATAGAACGTGTAGAGGAATGTTAGTAGTATATATCAAATAATTCAAATCATAATAACTTCCATAGACCATAGAATTTTAAATCAGTAAATTGTTTTTTTTTTATAGATAAATCACAAAACATTCAATTATTAAAACCTTAAAATTAGTGTTAATACTGATATCAAAACAATAACATAAACATAGCAGTGCTTATACCCTGCAAAAAATTTTATGGGGTATAACTAAAGAAGTGAGTAGAACTAAAGAAGCTCCATGAGCGCAAACCGGTGTGAGATGCTCTCGGGGGAAGAACAGGGTCCTTCTATCTTGGTAAAAGCAAAAAAAAGAGAACAGTGAGGGAGCCATTCTCTGAGCTGGAACTAGTACGAAAAACGACAACTAAAGAGAAGGAAAAAAAGTTTCTAATAGTGGAAGCCAAACAGAAGCTACGACCATGAACTTGTAGCATCTTCCTGGTAAATAAATTATTAAAAGCTATAGGAGGAATGGAAGTCGAAATAAGAGCCCTAAATGAATCAAAGGGCATGATTTTCTTCAGGGAACTTATAACGGTCCTTGACGAAGAGCTTTTGAAAAACCTGAAAGCAGACAACGTAAGCAGTATATACAGGCACGACTCATGACGAGGTGACGACTCACAAGACAGTCAACATTATACTACCGGCCAAATGCAATAAGTGTCAAGAGCTGGGCCAGAAAGAAAAATTCTGCATAGCAACATGGCCAAGCTTCAGCAAATGCAGAGAAGAAATAGCAGGAAATAAAGTAGGGAACACGAAAAAAGCTGCACTACAATAAATTGCAGAATTTGAATAAAATGCAGTTTTACCTATAACCACCCTATCTTAGATAGTAATTGCGGAAGCTACTACATGCATAAGCAAACACTAACGATACAAGCTGATAAAAGAACAACGAGAAGGGAGGCATGGAACATCTACAGGAAAATAAACAACATCAGCAACATCCGTAAAACCGAAACCAAGGAAAGTTATGCACAAAAAGTAACAGGCGCAGTCAAGCTCAGGGAAATAATTAATCTTCGACAAAGGCAAATTGAGCAATTACAAAAAGTGATAAGTATACTACAAAAAGACAAAAAACAACAACAACTACAACAACAACAGAAAGAAAGCTGCCATAAAAAGGAAGTTGAATACTAACCGATACCTTCAGTTCAAGCAGGTCAATTAAAAATCCCTATAACAATGAATACATGTCAAAATATACCAGAAATTCCATGGCCAAAAACAATGGAAAACTGCGATTGTCTTGGATACCATGCCAAGTAGTTATAGATGGCAACACAAAAGCTGACCTTGAGGCAAAAATAGCGCCCAATTATGTTACTGTTAAGATACCAAAATATAACAGCTAAGGCGCACATTTGCCAAACAGCCTGGAGCTCTTCCAATCGGTTTGCCAGAATCGGTTTGCCACAATCCTAATGCAAATATACCCGGATTCATCAAAATGAAATCCCTCGCACTAGGTATCAAACTCACATGAGTACGGCTATAGTACACCCTCCCAAACCACAAACACCTATACACAAGATCCCATCCCCCACATGTATTCATTGTCCTGAAATCCTAACCATAAAACACATCCTCACAGAATGCTCATTAAACACTCCAATAGCTTTACGCCACTACGAGCGCTCTTAATCCTAAACAAAAACCGCATTTCTCTAATTAAATTCCTCTTCACACATCACAGAATCTGAATATTTAATTTTTTTTTTGTATTTTTTTTTATTTCTAGCTACTTAAGTTTAGTAATTTTTAGAATAAGTCTTTAGAAGAACTCTCTTTATTGAATTCAATTTTTTAGTATAAGATTTAGTATGAAACTGTTTTATTTTATAGTATAGAATGAAGTCAGTTTATGTATTTGCTAAAAAGACCCACATCCCGAAAGGGAAAAGGACCTGAAGTTTGCCTGCAGATTTATCTGCAAGTCTGCTGATATAAATAAAATAAATAAATAAAGTTGAGGAATGTTTATCCCTAAAGTTTGTGTTGTTCAATAAATTTATTACAATTATAAATTGCAGTAGGAAATTACCCCTTGGGATGGCCCTTAAAGTTCAAAAACATTGTGTCAAGTTGTTATTGAAAAAAAGTACCGAAGATGACCTATTCAATTTTCCGTTATATCTGACCTCTAAAGCTTTATATTTTATTAAAACATTGAAAATCATTTTTAATTGGTCGGACTTCTCCTCTCCTCTATCTGGCGCCTCTAAATTTTGTCGCTCTTATGATTATTTAGCTTCCACAACTTTTAATCTGCCACCACTTATATTTTATAATTTAAGAGCTACTAGTAATTGCCCGCTCCTCGAAATTCAAGTAAGTTTGATCAAAAAAATTTGTACTAATTTTTACTATGAATTGTTTTCAATTCATCTTCAATTACAATTTATCTTTCGTAATATAAAATTTTTATTGATTTCAATTAGACAACAACCGCACCGCGTTTGTATTAATTTAAAAAAAATGTAATTTAATTCTGGTGAGAAAAAGAAGTAATTGTTTTGATTGATCACAAACTTTGGTTAATGTATTTGGTGAATTCTGTACTTTGGTGATTTTGGGGAATGTATGTAAATGAGCTGTACTTTTAAATTGAAATTTCTAATTAAAAATTAAAAAAATTTAAAAAATATTTAGTTTCGCTACGTCTCTTTTTTAAATTGTATCATTTAATTAAAAGAATAATAATGAAAATTGGTCTTGCAATGGTTCAAATATTTGTACTGTACTTCTCTAAATTTACAGATTAAATATAATGATGATATCTAGCTACACATGTTTATCTGAATATCCGAATAATTCTATATTTATTTTTATGACTCTTATCAAACAAATCTAAAGTATATAAGTATGAAGTATATAAAAATGTTAATAGTATAGTTACTAGAAATAATTGAATTATTAATAATAAATAATATAATCTATACTTATAAATGGGATTAATGGGAAAGTTTGTTTATTTGTTTGTTTGCTTTACACATCCACAGTTTTATTAAAGACAGAATTCTGTAATTTTGCAAAATTATTCATGATAAAGCAAGAGAACTAACAACACAGTACTTTTTAAAAATATCAAATAAACATCTAGCACCCAGCAATATATTTAGGAATATCTCAAACGTCTTTTGTCGTTTTAAAAAATTCGGGCTGATTGGACTAGCTACCATACAACTCCTAGCATTCATCAAAAATATTTTAAAAACCAATGCGGCAACATAGCTGTTTGTTGGATACTCTCTCAAAAGGTCTCTTATCATTTCCCAAAATTCTCTGGATGGCTGGTTCGGAAGATATAGTAGTAGTGAAAATAATTTTCATATGTATATGCCAGGAACTTATTTCAGCTTAGTGAAGAAAAAATTTCTGAAAATAATGGTAAAATTAGAATAGCGACAAATAATACAATTCAAATAAATTGAAACTGTTACCTAGCCAACAGATTTTCTAAATTTGTTGAATTTGATAAGTTTTTAACATTTCTTTCTCAAAAGTCGAAGCTCCCGTTATGCTTCTATGAAATTCCAGTCAAACACAGCTATATATATACAATATCACATTAATAATAAAGTACAATTATAAAACTACTGCAGCTCTAAGTTATTGAAACTAAAATTCAAATTCAAAGCTACCATAGATTTTGAATAGGACATAAACTTGATGATATGGATTGCTTGAAATGTATTTATTCGTAATTATCAATAGAACCAACATTTTAGTTGCTATATCAAAATCTCTTTCTTAATTTGAACTAAATTTGATATCGTATATTATAGTGTAATAGACCCAGGGGCAGGGATGTCAATTTCAAACAGCAACGCTAATAAATATTTTGAATTTGAAATGAAAATTTCATTTAAAATTAGGCCACTCCAATTCTTACTTACAAAAAATACAACACAAATGAAACTTTTTTTATTTACTATTTATAAATACACATACACATACAAATTAAATTCACTATGACCAAATTCATAAAAATTATATTGAAACAAATTTTTATGACATAAAATGTTAATTTAAAAAAGAAAAAAAAAACAGTTTTATGTCCGCTGCTACCATTTTTATTAAAAAAAACAAATTCAATATAAAGAAACTAAAACACAAAAAGAAAAACAATGCATGTATATGAAATGAAAAGACAACTTCTGAATTTTCTATTTCTGTGCATTTCGAAAAGGTTATCAATAGATAAACAGTCTGGTACTAAGTTTAGTAAAAGAGATTTAATACAAATAACATTGATTCCGTTTTTTCTCCATTAAATTAGAAATTTAAATCCTTTAAGAAAAGTTAAAATTGAAAAATAGAAAAACAAAATGTTTTTTGGTAGGCATTTTCAATTTTTAATTTTTCATGTTTACTTTATTTTCAATTATTATATTTACAAAGTTAGTTTATTAACCTAATAAAGTGTAGGATTTCATAAATGTTATTTTTGCTAAGAGTTTTTCACCTAGATTAATTTTTTAACCATTTTATACATTTTATATTTGCTTTTTATATCTTATTCTATTCTTATAATTTTTACAATTGTTATTAATTTTTTCTATTTTCGTTTTATTTGTAAAAATTAAGGGAAACAAATTTTAATTTTTTTTTTGGTATAGGCATTTTCAATTGCTGCCAACACTTATAATGCCCCCTGTTTGATTAAACGAATTTCTGATAAAATTTTGCTACCGATTTTGCAGTAGTTTTTTTATTCATTTTTTGGCAAGCAAAAATTTTTAACAACATGTAAGCATACTTAGCTAAAAATATTGTGAACATATTTCGAAATCAAAAAAGCTGACATTATTTATAGATCGCAACACAATGGTTGATGGATGACACACTGGCTGACACACTGAAAGAAAAATGTATTAAAACTGCACATCATACTTAATTTTTTATAATAGAACAAAATCTGCAATTATCTGCAGAAAGTCTTCATATTTTCAGCATGCTGCAAAATGAGCACATTTTTGATTAGGCTAATAATGTTGCTTGCTTTTATAGTGTAAAGCCTATTGTTCTCCAAGAAATCTGTTCAATATCTGTAACGAAATTTTGTCAAATTCGCGCTCTATGTCTAATTGAACTTCTTCCAGGTTACCTTTACTACTGTTGAGATGCTTGAAACGTTGGAGCTTTCATTCTCTGTTGTATAGATATCTTCTTGGAAATGATACTTGTTCGATTGATCTAAAATTAATAATGCCTAAAATTCATCATTCTCATCCTGTTCTTCTTTCTATAAAGTACTTTTAATGAATAAAATAATTCCAAATTATTAAAAATTAAAAAAAAAAATACATATATATTTAACTATATATATATAACTATTGTCATAAGTTGAAAAAAACATAAATTAAAAAAATCCAATTATCTTCTTCACATAATTCAAAAAAAAAAATAAAAATAAAAAAAAAAAAAATAATAATAATAAAAAATGGTTTTTAATAAAGTAACAAAATGCAGTGTTGTCAATTACAGTGCCACTGATAACAAACTAGAAGTTGTGAAATGTATTTTATGTAATCAAATATTTCATAGCGTATATCTCAATGCTTCACGCGGCTGGTAATCAACTTTTTTGATACAGTATTTTGTTTGTAATGTATGTATACTAACAAATCTCAGCATTGTATAACTGCAAAGCTACATTCAACATAACTAAAGATGATCTCCGTATATAGTTACATCACCAAATGTGCTGAAACAATATTAATGCTAATACTCTTGCTTTTGGAGAAATGTGCAATAGTTTTAAATCAATTCATTCAACTTTCACCATCTTCTTTGAAGCAAAAAATGTCTGTAGGAAACATGGAGAGAGAAGGAATTAGTAAAACCACTTCGATTTTATGCAATGAAATATAAACAACAATTCAACGGCACTAAAAACAGTAAATTCAGATTTGCTGTTAATAATGATCATCGGGAGCTTTTTATATCGCAAAATACTATCCTTAAGGATATAGTTGTATTGAATAAACAACAATTAAATAAAATAAACTTAAATATAAGATATGATTGTACTAGTTCAAACAATGAAAGTATATCTAATGAAATTGAAAGTCTAAGGCCTCAAAGATCGCTTCAACAAAAGCTGGCTGACGTAAATATATTCACAACTTTTACAACTTCTTGTTCAGCCATTAACAATTCACCTTCTATAAGAAGGAAAAAGAAAGTAATACAGAAAGCGTGCTATCCATTCTATTATGGAATATATTGATGAAGAAACCAATTCCATTCCATTTCACCACTTATATATATTCAAGTTTTGGAATTAATCCCATATGATGGCACTATACCCATAAACCTTTACACTGAAAAAATTTTTCCTAGTAAGATTGACAAAATAATTTTGTAAACTGTTAACAAAAATGTTTTATACGTACAACAAATTTTTTTCTATTTTATCAAAAATGTTTGTTTGCTCAACAATTTTTTGTTAATTTGTGAATGTTTTTTTAAAATTTTTCCAAAATTTATAATTTGTAAAATGGAAAATTAAGTTTGTAAAATTGACAAAAAAAAATAATAATTTTTATCCAGGTGAATAAAATTTTGTTATCCGGACAAAGAGCCGTTTTAAATCAATATTTGTATATTTGACAAAATTTATTTCAATTTGACAAAAATTTTTAGTATGCAATTCATTGCTATTAATAAATTTTTGTTAATTCTACAAAATCTATTTTATCAATAAGAAAATTATTATTATAATTTTTGATGCTGTTAGTCAGATTCACAAAAGAATTTTGTAAACAGTTGACAAACAATTTTTTTTCTATTTTAGTTGAAAATATAGAAGTAAAGGTGCGGTTTTATGTGAAGTTGCGTTTTTGAATTTGCTTATTAAAGAGTTCAATTAAAAAAAAAGTGAAGAATTAAATAAAAAAAGACAGTTGAAAAATTAAATTAAAAAAGTTATTAGAATTAAGCTAAAAAACTAAATAATATGAAATATTTAAAGCTAAAATTTATTTACTTATGTATTTTAATAGAACTAGTGAATTATTTAATTTGCGTTGTTAATAAATTTGTTTAGTTTTATTTGAATCTTGCAACTACAACATTTATTAAAAATAGTAAATAATTTGAAGAAGGAAAAAAAATAAATTTTACTATTTTATTAAATAAATAATTTGAAGATACAGTATGAACCAAAGAGCTGGAACCATCAAAAGCTGAAGTCTGGACATTTTATAAAATATTTTGAACTTTATTTGTATAATTTTGACAAATGTAATGTAATACAAAATTTTTTTGTTTTTTTAACTTTATTTTAAATTTTTTAAATGTAATAATAAATTTAATTTTTTTTTTGTTTTCAATGCTATAAAATTAATTAATTGTTGATTATTATCCTATTGTTGTTTTATTTCTAACTGTAATAATATCATGCATTTATTTTTCAGACGCACACATATTATATAGTGTTTATAAGGGCTACCTTGTTTGGCTAATATAAGATATGGTTCCACATTTAACTTGTAGGGTACTGTATGCATACAAATAAATAACTTACAGATTAGTTTATCATTAAAATATTATGTTAAAACAAAAATAGGAGGTAGTCCGTATAACCCTTTTTTGAAATGTAGTTTTAAGTTACAACTGCATTTTTGCAAATACAATAGCTGTAATTTGTTAACAGTAACAAATATTATAATAAAATATGAAACAAGTTATTTTTAAGTTAGAATGGTCTATGGAGTAGCTCCTATTTTGGTTTAAACATTTTTTGATGATATATTAATATGTAAGTTATTTATTTGTATATGCATACAATACCCTATTAACAAAATAATTCTGTTAATTCGACAAAAAAATAGATGTTATTTCTATACATTGTGGTATTGGTGAACATTACTACATGATGAATTCAAACTACCCCATGAGATCCAAAACTGGTTTTCCAAACTCCTTTGAGAAACGCTAAAATATCAAATATTTTCAGTATTTCATCCATAACATTTTCCCTCAGAGAGAAACGCTAAATTTTACGATATTACAATATCGGCTAAGATTCGTTAAAGCAGGACTTAGTCCTCGCATTGTTTTGACGGAGAAAGAAGAAGAAGTTATAGTAAATTGGATAAAAATTTCCCAACAAAACCGATATTTTTGAAAGAATTTGCCTAAATTCCTTGACCAGATCCTTGAGAAAATCCATTTGGTGAAAATAATATTCCCGGGAAATCATGTTTCTGCTAATTTGTAACACGTCATCCAACAATAACTTTTCGAAAAACTGATCCCGTTTCTGTTGCCAGTGCTAACGTTGCAGTTTCTGATATTCATAGATTGTTCAATAGCATAGAGCATTGTTTAAAAGAAAACAATCTTTTTCAAATATTAAATGAACCTTCTAGGATTTTTAATTACGATAAAACCAATTTTTTGTTGTGTCCAAAACCAAAATCCGTCCTAGCGATTAAAGGTTCTCGCAATATTTATAAAACTGAAAAAGTTCAAGCAAAATTAAGTTTAACCGTAATGGCAAGTAAATAAACTGCTATCATTAGTACACAAAATAATAAGTTAATAATTCTCTTTCGTCCATTACAAATGCTATAATTTCAGAATCCAAAATTCTTCGAAGAAACGTAATCAGAATATTGTAAGGAATTTGGTTTTTAATGAAGAACAAAAGAAAGAAATTATAATTGACGATAATAACATAGCTGTTTTTGGCAAAATGTGTTATGAATGCATTAACTTCAAAACAAATGATCCGATTTTTGAAATAGTTGGTATAAGGTGCTCCAAATGTATATTAAAGAGCACTATTTGAAATTTTTTTGGTCAATGAGGTTGCAATACCTCCCTACATTAATATGCCCAATAAAATTAAAACCAATAAAATTATAAAGAAGTACCTCAAACTATTTGTGATTTTAATTTAATACTTTGATCATTTGTGGTAATCATATAGTTTTGGCTAAAAATATGTATATATAATGTACATAACAACCTTTTGAATTACAAAAATGTTTTATTTTTATTAATTTTATTCACTAAATGCCACTTACTGTTACTGTAGGGAATATGTCGAAACGAAACAGTATGAGAATGAGCATTTATTCATGTTCCTAAATAAAACTTACTTACCTCCAAACTTTTTATGAAAACAATGAGTGGTTTCTGCATTATCGTGAAAAGTCTATGGTAGTACGTAAGTTACTGTTCTTTTACAGATTTTAAATTTGGTGTTAATTGAATCATAATTACTCAACAGAGCCTCTAGTTTTTCAATCTAATTAATAATGTAATTTGTTCAAATTGATTGGAAGTGCAAGCTATGAACTAATCATATCCATTTTTAAAGTCAATGTTATCAAACTGATGTAGATAAAGTGTCAATTTGAGGTAATTTAAATTGACAATTTTTTATTTTATTTTCTATAAATGAAAACTGTATATGTAAAGCTACTACAATAACAAAGCTACAGCGAATGAAATCAATTGATTGCTATAGGTAGGTAGTTAGATAGTAGTGGCTTTGTCGGCAGTACGCCGACTCACTTAAACCAGTAAGGCGCATCGTGATACCATTCAAAGCTCTTTCGAATAAGACTCTACTCGTTGAACCAATTTGAGCTTTTTACAAAGCTGTGAAGATCTTTGATTTTTGATTTTAAATAATTAGCTAACTTAGGTTTCTTAAAACATCACTTTAAACAATATTTACCTGTAGATTTATTATATATTTAAAGCATTTGCAAGCAAGGCCTTTGTATGATTTAAATAATTAAGCTATTTAATTTATTTAATTAAGCTAAATAATTAAAGCTAGAACAAATTAACAAGTGGCCTCGGTAGCCGAGTGGTAAAGCACTTTAATATAATAATGCAACGACTGAAGGAGCACGGGTTCAAACCCCGTGAAAACCGAAAAATTTTTCAAATGGTGAAAATTACTGGAAAATGTAATTTTCTACACAACTACATCGGTTCAAACAATATAATTTAATAATTAATAAGGATATAATATAACTAATAAAAAAAAATAATATCTATAATTATAATTGACAAGCATTTAAGGACCTGCGCAGTAGACACCTTTTCATTTTATTTCGCTTCTCTTTCATGAACTCCTAATATATAAATAAGTTGTATGTAAACAATAATGCGCATATAGTTGACAGATTTTTACTCATATGGTTTTATTATTCAGCAAATACAAAAAAAATTCATCTGAAATTATGTATTTACATAGCTAAATAAAATAAAAACAAAAAAAACAAATACAGCTAAAATAAAAAATATAAAAACATCAAAAAAACAAATCACATGAATTCTTCATTTTTTATTTTTTTAAGCAACTATTTCTAAATTTTGGTCATTTGCAGTAATCATTCAGTTTTGGTTAAATATATGTATATGTATATTAAATTAAATTTGGCTTCAACTTAAATTATAATTATTCAACAGGGGCCCCTAGTAAATATATAATATACAAATATATATACCAAATAATTAATATAGTTTAATAAAAAGGCCCACATTTCGAAAGGGAAAATGACCTATAAAGTTGGCCTACAGTTATCTGTAGGATCAACTTCTTAAAATAAATAAATAAATACAAATTAACAACAAATTAAAAATTTTTGATTGGAAATGTTAAAATAAAAAGAAAAATTTTAAGTCGTCCCAATGAACAGTACTCATCCTATATAGTAAATAATCATAATCATCATCATCTTTATTAAATTCAAAGTGTGGTTGAAACCTAAAACGATCCATATTTATAAAAATGTTCATTAATTTTTCCTTACCCTTGTCTATGTTTGCTTGGCTTCATTTGAGTTTCAAACTCAATGGTGATGGTAATTAAGGGGAAAGAAATTCAGCATCACAATATTGTGAGAGCTTCAAAAATCTAGTTAGAATACTGAAAAAAATTTGACCATTTGAGTTTAACAAAAGAAAAATAGCTGCACCAGTGAGCTGACTTTTACCTTTTTATTTCGGATGTGGATTATTTCAGAACTATTTATATTTCACTCATTGTTTTATTTTTGCTAAATTATTAAAAAATTCTGTAAATTCAAGTTTAGAATTTCAATAAAAAATAAATATTTGCTACACGTTACATATGATTTTTAGGGTCGAGTAACAAAATCATAAAAAATGCAAAATATAAATTTCTAGAAAATTTTATAATTGCGGTTAAAATTCTACAGAACAAAATTTCAAACCTTAAAACAAAAGTAGAAAAAAGAAAAGAAAAAAGTACCTGCAGATAAATACCTTACGAAAATATATATATACATCACACACCATTCAATTTATTAAGGATCTATAATATGTATATAACTGACCTATATGTATATAACTGATAAAATTTAAAACAATCCGATGATCGTTATACGCATTATACAAAACAATAGTGATAGTAATATAAAAATAGAAACGAAAACCACAGGATACGGGAGAAAGGATTATTAAAAAAGGACATTCAAAAAAAAAATAAATGCACTTTCGAAAGGTGTAAAATTTCTATTTGTTCTAAAGGTTATAAAACCATCATCATCATTATTATTTATATACCTTTCCTTTCTTATTTATAACTTTATTGAATCCTTTTTAATATTATTCTTGTTTTTTTTTTCTTCTTCTCATTCTAATAACAATTTCTTTTGTTTTTATTATTTTCAATTTCTACGCGATCGTTAATAATTTTCATACATATACATTTTATTTTTATTGGTTATTTTATATGCAAATTTATTGAACCCAAGTAAATCAATAAGGTATTATGTGGAACAAAACTGAAACCAAAACATATGCATCATGCAAACAAACAAACCTAATTCAATTTTTTGTAATAAGGAAAACAAAATAATAGCAAACATTTTTGAATTCTTTAAATTTTCAGGGCAATTTCTTTTAAATTTAAAAATTTAATTTTTACCACCTTATTTTAATTTTTTTTTTTTATTATATTGTATTCTTATATTATATTGCATTTCTATTGTGTTATATTTTAGCTAGTCATAAAAATTTGAAACTTCTTGGGTTCTTTGGTTGTAAAAATATATAGAAATTTTCTATTTTATGGCTTCAATAAAATGTATGCATCAGTGGCAGTTTTTTTCTTTTACATATACACACGTCATATAAGTTGTAAAAGTATTTTTTATTATAGGCACATTATTAAATGTATTGAACAAAAGAGTGGTGGCGAAGGTGACGATAATTATATGAAATTAATATGTAAAACAATAAAATCAAATGAATTATAGATGTGCAATGAACCAAATTTACATTATTGAACTGAAATGAAGAATTGAAATTTTATATTGTATAAATATTTCAGAATATAGCCAGTATATTACGTATTTAGGAATGTTGGCAAAATATCGATTCATTAAGTCAATTCAAACACTTAAAAAGGCTATATATACAGAGTAATAGTTCATCCATATGTTATTTTTAACTTCATTATGGTGCTATATCGAATTGAATTCAGTAAAAGATGAATTTCTTACATGTGGAGTGATAAATATCTAAATAATATTATATTGTCATTAAAATCTAAGTAATTATATATGAATATTATAAAACCAACAGAATATTTTATTCCAAACAATATTAGAATGAATATTAAGCTAGCTAACTCCTATTTATCAACTAAATTATTGTTACCAAATTTTGACCGAAAACATATTGTGATTTTAATTTGTTTGAAAACTATATGAACAGGTTGGGTCGTTTTATTATACGCCTGTCAAATTTCGTTGTAAGTTGTAAGGAAGTCACTACAAAATATTACCAAAAAACTGTATTAGGCATATAATATTTGTTTACACCATTAATCATTATTTGCATCATTTTAATAGGGACCAATGTGGCTTAGCGATTATGTTATGCAACTACTCTAATTAGAACGAATGTTGTAAAAAACTTTTTTCATTATTCTTCAAAATTAGCTGGGAATATACTTTTTCACTAAAATAAAATTAAACTACTCTGTTATGAAAACTGAAGTCAAAGTTACTGTAAATAGCCTTTGTAATATATGATGAATAATAGATTGTAATATTTGATGAATAAAAAAGTTTACTCAGTGGTTTAGCCAGGGTGTTTGCACAATTTTTAACATTTAACAGAATTCAGATCCTTTAGAATTTTGCAACAACTTGCGAACGAAAATAAACTCTTTTAAAGGAGCAAGTTTTAGATTCATAGGCAGGTAATGTAGAATTCGTTGCGAAAATTGTTCCAAGCAGGCCTGTCTTTAGTTCCGGCTCTGTTATAACAGACAAACGTGCATTAATAAGGCAGTGGTCAGAGCTCCCTATAGGAGTGTTTACAGAAATGTTGTATTTTTCCGTGATGTGATGTTAGAAATAAGTCAAGAGTATAAGCACTATGGCTTGAACAATCTGGAGAATACGAGTAGTTTCTTTTACCAATTGAGTTAACTAGTGAAGGGAGCTGAATAATTCTACATATCTACCTTCTGACGTTGTTTGTGCTGAGTATTGAAGCAAATTTTTAGTGTGAACATTCAAATTACCCGTAATTGTTTCCAATTGAGGGTAGTCCTGAACATTGCTATTAACAGAATCTGATAACTTTTCAAAGTTTATAATAGTGTCATTATTCGAAATATTTAGACTTCTATACAAAAAGCAAAAGTGTATCATGTGGCTTCCTATGAAAAATTTGACCCAAACGTAATTGAATTCTATTATTATATTTATCCAAAATTTGGTAAGCCACATCATTACGAACATACAAGGCAAGGCCTCAATGTGGACTTAAAAGGTACTTTGTAATACAAATTCGGACTCTACGTCAAAAATATAAGAAATGGGTCTTTCCTGGAAGCTGAAAATATCACCAATCGATAGCTTGGTTAATAATTTTTTTTTAATTTTAAAATAACGACTCTCTCCCTTCTTGAAAAGCTTATACGCATGCTCTGGAGCACCCCCGGTATATACGTAAAATTTGTATAACTATATATATTTCTACAACTTTATACTAAAATAGAGAATCTTAATGCTGCGGTAAAATTGTGAATTAAAATGTTTACATATTAAATATAATTTATAGAATATGCTATAGGCTCTAGGTGAAACATTATTAAAATTAAATAAATATTAAAACTGTATAGGTATGTTTCACAATTTTATTAAATGTCTTAAACGACTCAGTCTTCTGATGATGGTGTAATAACCGAAATCGATTAAGATATTTCATAAAATTGTGAAACATACCTACAGTTTTAATATTTATTTAATTTACATATTAAGTTTACGTGTCGCTAATATTGCACTATACGTGATAAAAGCTACACAAGGCTAAAACGTAACAGCGTAAAGCGTTATGAGTTATGCTCAGTATATCTGAATTTGTTATAAAAAGATTAATTTCAAATTAGTTTATCAATTAATGTAGTGTCACTGGCATTATTAAAAAAAATGTCACTCGATTTATTCAATTTCATTAATAATGTAGCTTTATTTTTTGTCATCAAATTGTGTTCTTAAAAAAATAAGAAAGAAAAAATACTTGGAATTTATTAAGGATCACTCTTACTTTACATTCTTCTTAGAAACTCTAAAATTAATTATAATTTTTATAGTTTAACAAAACTGTAATTATTACTGTAATAAAAATATGCGGTTTTTAAATAACATCCCTTTAAAATTCAAGTAGTGTAGTAAAGTACTAAAACCAAAAAAAAAAACCTGTAATTTGTTTAAGATGAAATTTCATGTATTTAATTTTCACCATTTTCCCAGAAAATTTTATCAGGTAAAAAAAAAAAATTATTTCAAAATGTGTAAGTTAGTCGAGGTATCCGCAAAACATATTTTTATCAGTGAAATTCTTAAAAATAAAATTAATTTTTATTTTATGATACTTCGGACATTACAATTTTAATTCACTGATGACTCCTTAGTCCTTATTGACTGAAAATAGAAAATAATTTTTTTTTTTAATGTTAAATAAACATCATAAATTTTTATGAATTGAATTTTTTTGTTTAAATAGTGTGCAACAGCAACAGTAGTAGTATGGTAGCAGCAGGTTAAAACACTATCCAGAAATATAATATGTAAAGGTTTGGGTTATCAGCATTTTAATAACTATAGAAATTTTCCTTCGATTTTAAAATTCAAAAAAATCAATGAAAAGAATTCCAATTTTCGGATTTGAATTCTAAATTTTAAATATATATATGTATGGTTATATTATTATATTTCTTTAAATATCCGGTGGATATGTTCATATAAATAAATGTATAATTGTTATTGGTATTTAACGAACCTAAAATTTACGAATCGGGTACATTTATATTCTACAGAATCCTTTATATATAGCTATATAGATATTTATAGAGATTTATTAAATATTTGATACAAAAAGGTCGTTATTATAAAATTCATTTAGGATTTCTTAATCATACAAATAATACATTTAATCCTTTCCATTGTACATGAAGGCATTTATACAAAAAATAATTTTTTTTAACTTTCTTTTCTTAGAAAACATTCTTAATCATGATTAAATTTAGATAATGATGTGTTGTTCAATTTATAGATACACTTATATATTATTTTGTTGGCAGGTGTCGGTCGGTATACACAACATTGTTAGTGAAATACTGAAATATCTAATTTACATTATATCTGTGATTACTATTTTAAATTGGATTGAATCTGGTGGTAATAAATAATTTTGATGATATTTTAATTATCGAATTAATTATGGTTAATAATAAAAGATGTATCAATACTATTTATTTATTATATTGATTATAAATGGCATAACAACATTCAATAAAATAAAAAGAGCTAAAGTGGCCTCGATAGCCGAGTGGTAAAAGCACTTTAATATAATAATGTAACGACCGAGGAGCACGGGTTCAAAACCCGTGAAAACCGAAAAAAATTTTAAATGGTAAAAATTACTGAAAAATGTAATTTTTAATACAACCACAACAGTTAAAATATAATATAATAATAAATAAAGATATAATATTAAAAACTAATAAAAATAATAAAACAAAATTATTTCGAAAGGGAAAAGGACCTATAAAGTTGGCTTGCAAATTTATTTGTAAGATCCACTGTTAAAATAAATAAATAAAAAAGTTACCCAATTAGAAATATTGTTTATAATATTATATAAGACGATTATTAGGGTGTGGGTTGCTTTTTTGAATAGCAGAATGTCGAATTAAAAATATTGAATAAAAAAATGTTGAAAAAAAAAATTTGGAATGAAAAAAATGTCGAATAAGGAAAAATATACTCGTATGTTGATTTAAAATAATTTTTGTTTTAATTTTATTTATCTACTTTCATACGAAGCTAACCATTATTAATTCGGACACTGCTAATTTTAAAAATATTTCATGAACGTTTCAGAAACTATACGAATATACTTTCTTTTATTACTTCTGGATAAAGGGGAATTCTTTTTTTATAGACTACAAGTCACAAAAAACATTTAAATATTAAGAAACTTAACATTTTATCAAACATTAAAAAAAATCAATTTTATTTTCATAATTAAATAACTCCTCAAATTTGTGTATCAGCATATAAATATTCTGTAAAAGACGAATAATCATTTTTGTTTCAACATTCTTTTTTTCGATAAAAAGATCGTCTCCCCTATTATTACCATCACATCAAGTATAAAGATTTGCAAGATTATTGAATGTGGTTGTATTTATATTATTTATAATATGGTACACGTACAGATATGGTTAATATTAAGTTCTATGATGACGTTCTTATGCGTTAAGTATGTAACATTTTAGATACATTTCCCTTTACGCTAGAAATTTGATACTTTGGGTAGAGTTTGGATATCCTTGACAAATTGTGAGGTCCTGGTCCCGACTGAAGCTCTTTTTTGGATTGAAAACCATATTTTGATTTATATCTTTTAGTCACATTTCGCGTTATTTAGAAACTGAAAAATAAAAATTTGTGAGACATAGTCCACGCCGGAATTCTTACATATAGACTCAAATTCATATTATCTGTTTTTTTCCAAGGTGTTGGGTGAAGCATTTTAGACACACTTCTCGTTAAGCTAGAATTATTTTCGAATCTACTAGGCTAATTATATTGAAATTTGGTACTCACCTTGACTTCTCTCTCCGTTTATTGCCAGAGTTTTTATTTCGACCAAAATGCACAACTCAGAAACCACTGGAACAATCTGGTTAAAATTTTGTATACAAATTTTGATTTCTGATGACAATTGTTTTTTGTAAAAATTTGGAGGGCCTACTTTTGCCGGAGTTCTTATTTGGACCAAAATTGTTATCTCAGAAAAGGTTAGGTCGATCTAGTTTAGATTTTTTACAGAAATTGGTATCACATATTAAATTTTTTTGTCATCAGAAAATTTGTAGAGCCCGCTTTTAGTTGAAGCAAAATTCATATCTCGAAACTACTAATACAAACCCATTATACACAATTTACAACATGAACAATTTTAACAAAATTATATAGAGTTAACTTAATATGAACTTAATATATATATTTTTTACTGTCAGATTAATGCACATCAGATGTTCATTACTAGACGAAGATCAGATGTCTATTACTATAGTTACTAGACAGTTTTTTTTTTGGTTACTCCTCTTGGGAGCATAGGGTTTCCACTTGACATTTCCATCGTAGTCAATTTCTAGCTGCTGATTTCACTTGTTACTATGGTATCATAATTTATGTTTCCGAGGCAATGTCTAATTTTGTTTTTCATCTGTTTGTATACTGTCTAAGTAGGAAATTGGCCTACTGTAGAAGACACTTTGATAACTCTGTCTGCGCCTACGTGGTAAAACAACGTCATATTTTCTGCAAGTTGTCGCTGAGATTTTATCCATCTTTGACAAGATGCCTGACGTTACTATGTTCACAGGGTACGTCATGTCACATACTTTTGGCAGTTTATCACAATTGTGTAATTATTATTAGTGTTTGTCAATATTTATTTATTGTGTTCTTTGGTTATTGTGATGTTGTATGAGACGATGGGATCTGGAGGAGAAGATATAATGCCGAACTCTATGAGCTGTACAACGAGGTGGACGTAGTCACGAAAATTAAAGTCAATAGAATCTTCGAAACCAGACCAGAAGGTACAAGACGTCGGGACAAATCAAACCTACGTTGGAGAGACGAAGTATCAGTAGATTTAAAACAATCTCGAACCTTCAACTGGAGAGAATCCGCCCGTGACCCGCAAAAATGGAGGACGTTGATGAGTCACGCCCAGGATCTACATGTTGGCCACCTAAGTAAGTAAGTAAGTGGGTAAGTAAGTAAATGTTGTATGAGATACATATATGAGTGTTGATATAGATATTGATATAGGTGATATTTTAAGTTACAAAGTATTGATTATATTAATAATTTTTATTTTTTTTATTGATTATAAATTTTACATAATATTGTTGCTATATTTTTTTTTTAGTTATATTTTATACCCCCACGAGAATCGAGCCCGTGACTACCACATCATAATTGAAACACATTTCCGATTAGGCCACGGAAGGGATAATTCAACATTCAACAATAGGGTTAGTAAAATACCGCCACCTACATATGTCATGTGTTAAAATATACTAAACAATATAGGTACATACATTTTGTTCTGTTAGTATTTGGGAAGTAAAAATCATAAGTTTGTCAATAATAACATTTAAATTATAGAATACTTTAAAAAACCAGGTCGAACTAGTAAATAACAAAGCTAAGAAAATAAAGGTTGTTAGCTAGTCTCAGTTATTTGTACACTATAACGTAATCTTTTTTAAGAGTTAAAACACTTAATTGAAGAGATAGAATTAGAATTATTTCACCTAGAATTTTAGTGATTGGCTCAAATATGCCACATTCAGTAGGGTGGAAGGGAATGTTGACGAACTTAACAGTTCTGGACTAACGTCTTTAAGATAATAAACTTGCTGGTACGTAAGCAATAACGTCAGAGCCAATTAAATACTATTCACAAGGATATCATTATACTCCATTGTATGCTTAATCTTTATGTTGCACTTAATGTCCTTTGCGTGTGTAGCTGAAGAATTACTATAATACCACTTGCAGATAGTCAATATTCAAAATTATTTCAAAATATACCTGAAGAATTACTAGTTCTATATCGACTTTAAAATAGCTAGTTTAACAAGTTAATAACTCTTTGGCCATCAGTGTCAGTAGAATTGTATTCAATATTAATTATTAATTTTTAGATAGTCATATAGCTCTTTATACAACTTATTAAAATGGACATTTATTAATCATCGCTAAACAATTATTTAAATTTTTTTTCATAAATACTATGAAAATACTATAAAATATCTTCAGTTGTAAATCACTTTTTATGTACAACAGTCTGTCAACAATAAATGAAAAATTACTTCCGTAACGATATTATTTATCAAAATCAAAATTTGCTTCAAAGTTTGTGGTTATGTAATTAAAAAAACAAGACGAAAAGTACAAACAATATTACAAATTAAATTCAGGAACTTTTTTTGTAACCTAAAAATTAAAATAAATAATACGTAACTATTTATATATAAAGTATATATATTTATATCTATATCATATATAAAATACACACATACCTATATATGTATGTAGTAAGTTATCTATAATTTTACTTACAATATACCGGCTTAGTTAATATTTATTAACGAAATGAAATAAATTTAACAGATTTCAACGGGAACGGATTAATGTCAAGGTTCTTTTGTTTAATTGACTGAATCAAAGTGATTTTTTGTTGTAGTTTTCAAATATCTGTTTTAATCAATTAATGTAAATTGAATTTTACATTTAAAGTTGAGTTCAACTTGATTTATAGATTAGATTTTGGTTGCGCTTCATTAAATTATGGTTGGTAAGATAGTCGATGATGTTGACAAAATGTTTGTTTTTATAATTTGCAAGTTGAATGATAATTTATAAAACAGTATTAGTATTATAATTTTGTAAAATCATTGGTTAACCGTCCCATTGTGCAATTTTAAATACATTTTAACGTTTTTTAATATTTTACCTATTCTTATCACAAAATTATAATTTGTGTTAGTTCGACGAACTCTCTTTCATAAAAAAAATAATAGGCTTATCATAAAGAGTAAAATATTTACAATTTTTGGTTACATTGAGTGAAGTCTCTTTGAAAAATTCTTCTAAAATATGATCTTCATATTAAAAACGGTGAACTTCCATTTAAAATAATTTGATCTCTTATATATCTTTTCAAATTACATAATACAAAAATAATATGTCCAAAATTAAAAGAAAATGAATTCCTAAAATCAAAAGAAAATAAATTTAAAAAAAAAACACACACATTTCCTTCTTTTAAATATTTTAATAATTCAAACAACGTTTCAAGACACCCAATTTACTGACAAATTATATCTAGAACAATAGATTAGATTTTAATTCATTTATTCATATTATAGTAAAATACAATACTTAAAAATATACATTTACTAAATAAAAAATAATAAGAATAAATATAGGATCATTCGGATATTCATTAGAATATGTGATGAATGAAACTGCAAGCAAAAATACAGGTTTATAAATTTAAAATGTTGTTGGGTACATAGGTACATAGTAAAGTAGAAAATTAAAGCTAAATATGGAAAAACTAAAATAGCTTAAAATTAAAATTATATAATGAAAAAATAAAATTTAAAATAAAATTTAATAAAATTTAAAGCAAAATTTAAATAATAAACGAGAGTCAGCAGAATTAAATACAAAATTATGACAAGAATAAAAAGTAAAGAAATAACTAGCATAGAAAACGACTAACAATCTGCTTTAGAAAAGTATAGATAGGTACGTAACGTATAGAGATTTATAAAAATGAATGCAAAAACAATTATGAAAAATTAATTGGTTACAATTACAAAAAAAAATATCAGCCAACGGATAGACTTTAAAAATGAATATTGGCTGAATAAAATGTTTCCTGTATTTACAACACTATATACATTCAAACAAATTCAAATGGAATTATTCGTATTAAATTAGCAAAACAAAAATAAAAAATTAAACGAAAATATTTTTTTTAAGACATTGAATAAAATGTATACATATAATATATATATATATACATATAAATATATATATATATATATGCAACACAACTCCAACCATAAATACATTTCTCTTCAAAAAGAAATCTCCTGATTATATGGATTAATCCTTTCGTTATTTTATTTTTGTTATTTTTTACTATATGAATAATACTTCTTAAATCTAATTTCAATATTCATTATATCGTATATATATATATATATATATGTATATATATACACAAAAGTATGCAAAAAGGATAATAACGAAATATTGTATGTTTATTTTGAAAAATCAAAAAACAAAATTAAAATAAAAAAAAGGAATAACATCATAAACTTCTTATTTTTATTTTTATTCTTTTTTTTTAATTTTATTTGTTGCATTGTTGAACCTTGATCCTTATGATTATTTAGTGATATAAATTGTTGTTTGAAAAATCAAGTTAATTGCTTAGCTAACTGACATGGAATCATTCTTTAGAATATTTTTGTATATATGTATGTACATATATGTAGTATATACATATTATTTTATAAATATTACGGGTTTTACTTGTACAGTGAGTTTTAAAAATGAATATCTGTTAAAAATTGTAAAAGAAAAAATAAAAAAACATTTAACAAACATTTTATTTTATACAATATTATTTACAATATTATAACAACAGTTCCCTACCTAATATTTTATTTAAAAATTTTTGTCCTTAATACAAGAAATGTTAAAACTTATTGCTCATCCTATTTTCCCAAATGTATTGTAAAAACAATGAGATTGGATTATATACCACCTGAACGGTGGATACATATTGTTTTTGATACAAAAATAAATTTATACAAAACGATGACAATTATACTATATATTTAGACGTTCTACTAACAAAAAAACAAAACAATAAAAATCATGAATGCTACTGCCAAGAACATCTCCAAAAGAAGATAATACAGCAACCAAAAACGATAATGCACCGAATTCTGTCATAACTCATCAAAAAACACCAATGTCAAGCGAGGGAAAATTCCAGCAATTGCTAATTCAACATGAGGAATTAAAAAAAAGAATTTAAGGCAGTCAAACGAGAATTACTGAAATCCCGAAATCAAAGCGTTATCGAAGGCAAACTAGCACACGTTATGAAAGGACAAACGTCCCAGATGAGAACTCCCCCGTGAAACACGAAGGGCAGCAAGTGCTCATCCCTACACCATTGAAATCCCTAGATGGCAAAGGACAAGTTATGAAAATTCGTTTATAACCTCAACATCCCGAATGTGGAACCGAATTCCATCTTATGTGTTCCCAAAACATGACAAATTCAAATTCTATATTTATGACCTAAATAAATTCAAGACGAACATTAACACTTTCGTTTGTAATTGTCCTCCTTCCCTTTTACCATCCTCTTTTCCTAATTTTCATTTCTCACCCTAGCCAAACGTACCAATCGGTATAAAAGGTCCCCACCTAGTGTTCTGGTTATGTATAAAAAAAAATTCAATGAATACACACTTAATGACCTCACTGTGGATCAAAATAAAAAAGGTGTATAGATATAGTTCAGGTACAAAACCAACTTATAAACAGCAAAAAGTTTCTGATTGGCTCAAAGCAATATTCTCAAACAAAAGATTGAAAGAACTCATGAAAGTAAATGAAGAAGAACCAGCCACAAAAGTATCACTAAGCTTCTCGAAAATAAGGCCAGGGACACATTATATGTAATGAAAATTGTCAATAATCCAAGCCGAAAACCAGGAACCATATAAAAAAATCATAGTTAAAGAATTGGCAGATACCAAACAAGAATTCCATACTTATAAATTAAAAACGGGAAGGGTTCGTCAGAGTTGTGTTAAAAGGTTTGTATCCATCAAGAAATCCCAATATAATCAAAGAAAATATCCAACAAACAACAATATCCCAAACACCAACAACAAAAACATCTATAATATTAAAAAGTTATTTCATATATTTATAACAGTCGATACGTCTATAACACCTCACCAAAAGCGTAAAATCCGTCAATACACATCATATCAACTTTACGATCACACCAACAAATTCTGCAACCAGCAAGCTAGATGCACTAAGTGTGCTGGAAATCATCATATCACAAATTGAAAAAGAAAAATTAGGGACAACGAGGTCAAATATGTTTTGCATAGCCACAAGTCAGTATCGGAACCAGTGAATACGTGATCAGATCTTAAAAAATTCACATGTACAATCGGGCTTAACATTCTCCAAAATTCTGCACAAGAATCAAAATAATCAAGCAACTCAAAGAGCAGATAATGATAATGAAACAATATTCAATTAAAAATCTCACACAAAAAAGGTGTTTCATGCTGAATCTATTCACCACTATTGTAAATAAGCTTAATGGCGCAATTATTCAAAATTGCATACATGGCAATCCAACGACCTGTCAAAGCAGTCAGAAGAATTCAAAACTTTCTTAAATCAACATCAAATATATACTCCTTATATATATCAGAAACATATTTTACAAATAAAAGTTTTCTAAGGATAAGCAACTATGCTGCACACTAACATCCCGATTGAATAGCTCATGGTGGGTCGGCAGTCATCATTAGAAGTTCCATAAAACATCATGAAGTACCAAAATATGACAAGGAATACATCCAAGCAACAAGTGTGTTAGTGGAAGACTTTAGCGGTCCGTTAGTAATATCAGCCTTATACTGTTCACCAAAACATAACATAAAGAAAGCACAATTTATTAAATACTGTAAGACGCTTGGTAACAGATTTATAGCCGCGTAACAGTATAATGCAAAACATACTCATTTGGGGCTCATGAACAATAACTTATAAAGGAAGACAATTATATATGGCTACAGAGGATTCCGGTTTAAATAGTGTACCTACTGGAAACCAACTTATTGGTCTACTGATCTCATAAATTACGTTAACGCCCGATCTCATTGATTTTTGTATAACAAAGAGACTCGCAAATAACAACTACCTGAATACAGAGCCGTCTTACGACTTACCTTCTGATCATTCGCCTGTCATATTAATAATGACAACCATGTATATTTACCAGGAGTTGCACGTCCAAATTGCACAACAGTCGTATAAATTAGAATATTCACAGAACAGAGCTAAGATCGAAGAAAACGAAAATTAAGAAAGATTTGGCAAAGAATCCAATATTTTGTACATAAGATTAATATTGAAAAGTGTTATCAAGTAAATTTTCTACCATACTAAATAACATTTTTTGTAGAGGGAAATAAATTTTTTTTGAAACTCACTCTTCATTTCTTATATATGGTTAATTTCTAGATCATGTATGCTTTTTGCTTATTTACAGAAAAGATGAAAATCATACAAGTTATACACATATAAAGATATACATAAATGGTTATGTTATATTTAAAATGGTGGTGATGATGATGATAATGATGATTACGGTAATAATATGGATAATAATAATGTAGATACAAATAAAAGGACATGAGTGGAAAAACGTGTAGGTGTTATGTTCAATTATCGATATCCTTTTTTTTTTTAAATTTCAAGAAAATAAAATTTTGAAAACTAAAACTAAACTAAAAAACTGTTAAGGTAGTAGGTATATAAAGATGCATGCGTATTTGTAGTTAATTGGCTATTAATTTTAGAAATGTCCTTTTAGAGTCCTTCAGAATTAAGATAATTTCCATTACTTTCTATTAATTGTATTATTATATACAATTAAGAAAATTAAAAATAAAAAAAATAAAATATTTATTATAGTATACATATATATACATGTATATATATGTACATATTATATTCCTAAGATTTAAATTAGGTAGGTCTAGGTACATGTTTTTGTTTGTACATAATTATATGGAAATATCAATTTTATATATAACTTTAAGTAAGATGAATAACATTGTTATATGTATATAAGAATAAAATATATATAAAGAATAAAATCAAAAGAATTAATCCTTATTATGTCATGTTTATAATTTGATAAATAAAAATAACTTGTGTTATATGGAAACAAAGTTAATAGGTGATTAATTATTTATTTATTTTTTTTATAAATATAATAATAAAATTTTTAAGTAAATATCGATTAACTGCAATACCGGTAGTTATTATACATACATATACTACACAAATAAGAATAATATGTAAGGGTGAATTAAAAATATTATATTTCTTCTTTGTTAAATGAAATTATAACTTCTAAATAATATAAAGACCTCAGGTTATTCGATTTTAGTTGTCCTTATATACATAAGCTAAATACCGTAATAATGTGAGTTAAATGCGAATCACAAAACAAAAATATTACATATTAAGACTAATAATTTGTACAATGTTACAAGTAAAACAATTTCATCTTACATTGTATAAAAACTATAGAGTACTTCCATGTCGACCGATATTCATAAAATTTTTTTTTTTTTTTTTACACTCTTACAGTTACTTAGGTAGAATCACCCTTTCGTGCTTAATTAAGTACGGTACTGCAATTTTATAATACAATCTACAATATTTCGAGTATTTATTTAACAAATTAATGGCTTATCAACTCATTAAATGTGGAAAACTACTGCTATTGTCAGGAACTAAGCCTTCTTAAATAGAATAGTTTCATTTTTATTTAATTCGCTACCAGATTATACTCTCAATTATTTTTTGCCATTTATTATATCCCAATGATAAAGGGTACTGGACCAGGTCGAAAAATCCATAAAGCATTAATTTTTTTTTTTGCTTCATCGTACGGAATCAAACCTGGGACCTTTCGGTTGAAAGGCAGGCGCTCTACCTACTGCGCCACCCAGCGTGTCGTTTGTTGAGACCGTTGTTTTTCATTACTGCTTTAAATTAGTTAGGACCATAATTTGTTACCGACTAACAAATTAAGTATATAGAGCAAAACTCTATACCGACATTCAAGCATACAAACTAGCTCGAAGATATTAGTATCGGCTTATGCACCCGAACCTGTAGCCATCCAAAAAGTTGATAGCGATATTGATAAAATTACCAGAATAACTGGTGAACTCTAATTAGCATTAGATTAAGGTCCTGCAGAACTTCCAGAAAGTTATGGAGGTATAGTAATCATCCTGATGTTTTTTTTTATATTATATCAAAGAAGTTTTTAATATTAATTAAACAAACTGAGTGCAAAATTGACAAAGCGTTAATCTATCGGATGATAAACTAAAATTAAAACGCGAGGAGCTTGTTGTATTTTCGTACACGTCTTTCACCTTCTTTTTTCTTATATATATAGGTTGTGCATCAATATATTGATGTGTTACTTGTTATCATCAGCATGTGGCATTACAACTCATGGTGGGTTTTTGCTTTCTTTGCAACTTTCCTCAAATTGATTCTTTCTCTGTTAGACGTCTTCCAATTTATTGTTTCTATATATTTCTTTATATCGATACCTTTTCGGAAGAGTATACTAAGCGACAAAATTTTCAAAATTAATTTTTTACATTATTCTTAAAGCTTAAACCAAACCCCACAGTTTCGCCTAATCTCCATTATTCTATGTAAATAACAAAAAAAGTTATAAGCAAAATAAATTTATACTAAGCGACATTTTAATACATTATTTTAATATTTGTAATAACAAAAATGTACTAAGCGACAAACAAAAAAAAAATCTGTCGCTTAGTACACTTTTATGCAACAGATGTCGCTTAGTATATTTAAATTTGTCGCTTAGTACATTTTGTGTGTAAGTTTCGTACAATTGTTGGCGCTTAGCATGTATTTTTTTGGTGAAAAATTAAATGATTTTAGTTTTTACGCCTTGCAGAAATTTCTTGGTTGCAGAAGACTTAACCTTTATTCAGCTGGCATTCCAAAACCCTTACTTCAACTGGAAAGGTACTATGATTTTTACTATTTTTGTTATTATTATTGTGATTATTTTTGTATTTGTTCTACTTTTACTCTGAAATTTAGTTTTATTACTTGTGGGAATCTACCCTCTAAAATATTTTTTTGAGAGTAACGCTATTTTAGGAAAAAGAAGGTCTGTTAAGCATTTCTGTTTTTGATGAAGTATTAAGTATAAAGTTAGGACTTGAAACAGCAAAAGTGCATCTAATTGCTCAAGTAGCAAGGGAAGTCAATTATATGGTTTGTCGTAAAAACCCAAAACACGCAAAAAATGTTTATTAGCTAGTGTTTTTTCATCAAAAAAACTATTTTTTAATTTTTTTATATTTTATTGTACCTAAATATTATTTAATTTCTTCAAGTTTAAGTAAAAGTGTTCAAAATACATTAAATTATAAAAAAGGTGCCGGCTTTTCTATAAATTTTAAAGGGAAAAAAGTCCAAGTTTGCAGACAGTATTTGCTTAAAACCTTAAATATTTCCAGTCAAGTTGTAGCTTATGCAGAAAAATCATCTTGCTTAAATACAATATCGAAGGATAATAGTTCAGCTACTCCTACAAATGCTACTTCTCAAGAATTGACAGCATCAGTTCATAGTTTTATAAAAAACTTGCCGAAAGTCCCCTCACATTATTGTCGATCTAAAACAAATTGCTCTTACCTTCCATCAGACTACCACAGCATTTCCAACATATACAGAGTGTATAGAGAAAAGGAGAAAGAAGAAGATAAGAAATACGTTTCAGAAAACATTTTTCGGCGAATATTTAAAACTTATAATATCAGTATACATGTTCCCAAAAAAGATAAATGTGCATTTTGTGAAGCCAATAAAAATTGCGAAAAAGATAAGCAACAAAATCAAAAATATTTACAACATATGCAAGATGACCAGGAAAGATCGAAGACTTCTACTTCATTTTTGTGTGTAAGTTTTGAAATGCAAAAGGTACTGAATGTTCCACATACTCAAAGCATGCTGTTTTATTATACCAGAAAATATTCTTTTTATAATGAACATGTTTATGAAAGCGGAACCAAAACTGCTTACAATTTTCTTTGGGGAGAAATAGACGATATGCGAGGAGCAAACGAAATTTGCTCAATACTAAATAGATATTTGAGTATTGCTGATGAAAGGGGAAATATTACAAATATTTCTCTTTACTGTGATAGCTGTCTTGGCCAAAATAAAAGTCGCCAAATGTTAGTAATGATTTTCTTCTTTTTGAAGACTCAAACTAAAAATATTAACGAAATTAAATTAACTTTTTTGCTTCCTGGTCGCACTTACATGCCAGTTGACTCCGTGCTGCAAGTATTGAAAGGTTTATGAAAAAAAGAACAATTTGGATGCCGTCAGAATGGATCAAGAACAAATCCCAAATCATATGAGGTGATTTCATTAACCTTTAAAGATTTTCGAGATTGAAAAACTGAAACCTTAAAATATTTTCCAAAGCAAATTAAAAAGAATAAGGAAGAATGCAATTTCAAAATTTCGGAAGCTAATATTTTTATGTTTTCTAAAGAATCTTGTGATATAAAATATTCAAAGTTTTAATCCGCCAAATGTCAGCTAACTTATTCTACTCTAGAATTGGGTCGAACCCGTAAACAGATACAACATCTAAACTTTAAAGGAGCTGAATTATTATATATTACAAACTTACCCATATCGGATTCGAAGAAAAAAGACTTTGAATTATTATTTAAAAAGAAATTAATTCCGGAAAGGTATCAGAATGAATTCAAAGAAATTATAAATACCGTGGGTGAAATAGAAGATCAGTTATCAGAAACTGAAAAAGAAGATGTAGTTCCTGAGAGAGAGGAAATTTAGATGAAGCTGAAATAAAGCTATATTATAATTATTAAAATTATATTTGAATTTAATTTTGTTGAGTTATTTTTTATTTACATAATTTATTTTTGAAATAATTTTTAAATGCCTTTTTTGTTATTTTTTTTAAATAAACTATAATGAACTAAGCGACAAAATTGTTTTTATTTTTCTTTTTTTTTAAAAGCATAAATGTTCTAAGCGACATTTTGCATTGTACTAAGCGACAAAATCGTTGTAAGAAAAATGAACTAAGCGACAAAAACTCAGCTCCTTTTCAAGGTATAATTTTCTGAAAAGGCTAGACATATTTGTAATTAAAAATCCTTTTAAAATCAGTATAATAACTTAAAATTGTAAAAAAAACCAGTGAATGAGAAGTTTTTTTCGTTTTGTGAACATTTTAAATGTCGCTTAGTACATTCTTCCAAAAAGGTATCGATATATATATACATCTGATTCAATATCTTTTTCCAATTTATTTCTAGGTGTGCCTCCACCTTTCCTCCTCATGGAATTTAATAAAAATGAACTCTGATTCTTCATGATATTCTTAATTTGTTCCTGGATCATCTAGACATTTCATAAATTTTACTGCATCGTGCAGGTAACATCAACTCATATAGCTCATCATTATATCTTATTTAGATTTGTACAATAGAACATACTAATATAGAACTAGAATAAAGATAGAACTTTTCTTTCGAACCTTTTTTTAAAGAATTTTCATCATTCACTACTAATGTTTGAACTTCATATCCGTATGTGTGTGTATTTCTTTTTGTTTTCTTTATTAAATTCAAATAAGATAAAAAATAAATTTTAACACTTAATTATTACTCATGATGGTTACATGAGAAAATTACATATAGACAAAATTACATATTTAAATTTTTATAAAAAATTGGTTTTATAGTTAGGTACTTTTTTGCTTAAAAATATAAAATAAAAAATTTTATTTTAAATAAATTATTTAGCTAAAGGTTTTGACAATTTATTAGAGTTCATTAGTTTTAGTTTATAAAACTATTCAGGTGAAGTAATTAAAAAACGTTTAATGATTTTTTTAAAAATTTTAAAAATATAGGTAAATTTTTGGATGTATTTATTTTTTTTATGATGATAAAAAAAAATGTTTTTAATAATGATTTTTAATAATTTTTCACTATCTAATAATCTTTTACACAACTATTTCCCAACTCTGGAAAACGCGAAAATTTAGTAAAAAATATATATAGAAAACACCAATTTTGTTTTTAAAATCGGTGGTTGCAGCCCCCAAACCACCGCTACTTATTTATTGAAACTCTGTTCTTGCCGACGGCTTGTAAACGCAGACGAGACGGTAAGGTTTTAGTAAAAAATACATAGTTTTTTTTCATTTCATTTATTGTGCCTGATATAAATTAACATTTCATATATTGTTTCTTATAATTATTTACAAATACTAAGCTATAACTTAATTTATCAAACTATAAGGTTTGGTTTGACACGCCTGTAAATTTATGATTCCAACCTTTGGAGGACATTCTATTATTTTTATTCTTATTTTAAATATTTTCATTTTGTTTTTTCGCACTTCCACCCGGTGTTTTTTTTTTTTTTTAATATAGAACTTAACCTATAATCTAAACTACTTAAAGATACAACTAAACTAGAGCTTAAACTATGACTAATACTACGATTAAATCTACGACTAAAACTAGAACTAAAACTAAGATTACGGCTATAATTTATTGCAGTTGCTTAGCCTCTATGGTGATTTTTTGTTGTGACGTTATATACATAAAATTGTGGTAAACTAGATTGACATATTTCAAAAATATTTGCACTATTTACATTATCTATAACTAGAGGTGAAAGGTAATAATTAGGATTAATATTATTTTCGTTATATATTCTTTTAACCGTTATGTTGGTGTGTTTTTTAATTTTTTATTTAGTGGTTTTATATTTTTTTTGCGTTATTCAGCTTATATTGCATTATTGGTATTTTGTTGTAATTTTCATATAGGTATTTGTTAGAATATTACTACAGTCCGATTCATAATATCTATTCTGACAATTCCTTAAAATTTTTCGTTCAAAAACTTGCAATTGTTTTGTATATGTGGACGAGCATGTGAACCAAATTGGGAACCCGTATGTTAGAATTGGTCGTAAAAGCTGTTCGTATATGAGAAATTCTCCTCTATCATACTTTTTCCCTCCAAATCCTTTTTTTACTTACCCACACCTACAATAATTTTGTATAAAGGAATCCTTTCCTAGTGTTTGGGTAGCGTTTAAAAAAAAAAAAAAAAAGAAAGTTTGGTTTGTGTGTTCAGAGAATGGTGTCTTAATAAATATCTAAGAATTGAATAAGCTCCCGCTGTTTTTGTGTGTGTTAATTTAATGTGGTTGTTGAATTTGAGTAAGTTATTGAAGTGAATTCCTAAGTTTGAAAACCAAATTGATTTATCGGTACAATGTTTTTTAAGTTTTTTGGTTCTTTTTCATCTTTGCTTTTATGTGTTAGGAAAATAGCCATTGTTAATGCAGTTGTTGTATATATAGACACAGATATATTAGAGCAATATCTGGTAATTCTCTAATTAAAAAGTTAGAGATACCGTCGGGTCCTGATGACTTTTTTGTATTGAGGTTTCTGCATATGTTTTTGACGATTGACACTTTCATAAAGTATTCTTTGCTACCTAAAGTATTGTTACTGTAGTTGAACTTTTCTAGCTGTTTTGTTTGATTTTGACTGTCTTTTTGATTGTTTAGAAACTCTTCCACAATATTTTTTATTTGTTGATCAGTTTCTGTATGTGCTAAAGGGTTTGGTTTTGTATAGTTGTTCATAGTAGTTTTTGAAGGCATTCACTTTCTGTTCAGTTTCTAATAAAAGTGTTCCATTTTGTGTCACGTTCACTACCTTGACAGTTCTTGTCGCAACAATTTTTTTGATTACCTACTTTAAAGGCTTGTGGGCCTGGTTTGATATTTTTAATCTGTTTTACAATTTGTGGTTGAAATGCAGGGAAATTTTTCCGCTTATGATTTTCTTTAGACAATTTATCTTCGACTCTAAATTCTGATATTTAATTGAGCGTTTGTTTAAATACTTATGGAATATGATTTTTAGTTTATACTGCCACTCTCTTTTTGTTTTGAGCAGATCTTTTATATTTAAATAGAAAAGTCCTTAAATTTCCTATCATTCGTTTCGATAGTGGCCGAATGTCTATCTGAGGTAGTTTTAACAGCATTCGTAAACTCATTTATAAAATTGTCTATTTCGATATTATCTAAGTTTTTATCTGATGGTGGTACGTCAATGTTATTGAGATGGTTTGTGATATCTATACGAAACTGGCTCCAATTTGTATTTTTGGAGCATATGCATTTTTCTGGTTCTGTCAGTACTATTTTAAACTAATTAAAAAAAGTTCTAGTTTAACTGTTAAATGATCTGAGAATGAGGGTAAAGTCTGGCATGTATAATTTTGGTTTAAAGTGTTTATTAAGTTTTCTGATACAATGAAAAAATCTAAAATGGACGAGCTTTGGGGAAATGTTGGAAAGAATAGCGATATTATATTTAGATTTGTGTCGCTCATATTATCTGAAAACCAGTTCTCTATTATTTGACCGTTAGCGTTGCTTATAGTATCTTCGTAATTAATGTGCCTAAAGTTAAGGTCTCCACCGTCATCGTCATTTACAAAAGTCAATAAATTTTACATTTTATTTAATTGCAGTATTTAATTGCAGAGTTAACCAAAATATAAAATTGCCACAAATTTATTATAGAACAAAATTTGATCGTACACAAAATAAATGAAAGGCAAGGCAATGCATAATTTGTTTAATTCAGATTGCACAAATCAAAGTACCGACTCATATATTACAATTTTCAAATCTAAAAAATAATAATGTCTTTTTTATACTCTCATATTCTGTTACTCAGAATTTATTTAAAAATACAAAAATTATAATTTATGCTTGTCAGCATAATTATATGAACAAAAGTATAAACAATATTTTATGTTGGGATAGGACATGAATACCTACATACACGATTGTTCTTGATAGTTATTTGTTTAAAAACATATGCGCAATTCTACATTCATTACAAATTTTGTCTTATATAATTTTGTCCCGACACCTTAATAAGCATATAATTTATAAATAATATTTTTTTGGGATCTTTCTTGGGTAAACTTTGTTATCCCAGATTTTTTTAGAGTATAATTGTATAATATATCTGAGTTGTAACTAAAACCCTTAAGTTTCTATATCAATTGCCCCAAATTGTTATATCTGAAATATTTCACTTTTTTTTTAATGTCAAAATAAATAAAAATAAAATAAAAAACAAAACAAAATTAAATCACACTTTCTATAAACAAGATGGTGACTGGGACTTGTCTTTGCAAAATTCAAAAATATTTTGCAAAAAAAATACACTAATTTAAATAATTTTATAATTAAGTTATCAAATTTTTAAATCCTATAAATAGTTTATAAAAAATTTGTACTATGCTGTATTAGGCGATGCAAATTCTTTTTTTATTTGTTATTTTTTCTTCACTTTTCAAAAACATTGGTATGGTAACATTATTATTATGTATCAGGTAATTTTTGTTTAGTATTTTAATTTAATTTCTCTAAACATAAATAACAATTTAAAAAAAATAATAATATTCAAATTTTTTTCTTATAATCATCGTTAAAAATGTTATTAATCCTCTCTCCACTTTAGTGTTTATAAATTGCCGCCATTTTATTTTAAATGTTTTAATGTGATATCAAATTATAGAGACAAAAAATGTTCTACAAATAAAATTGATTATTAATAATATTAATTAATTCCACATAAATTATGATATTAAAATAGAACTGTCAATTGGTAGGTTAATATTTTTGTAAATAATTTTGGTATAGAAAAATGTTTAGAGTTGCGGTGGAAGGCGTGGAACAGTTGTAATTTAACAACTGCACACAACACATAGAATGTTGTTATATTATAAATTTTAGTTTTGATACTTTCTAATACTTTGTATATATTCTCGTATTTATTTAAATAATTTATAAATGGCTTTTAGTATATGGTTACTTTTTATTTGCGCTAAATTTTGATCTTCCAGTGATTCACCATCGCCATATATCTGAAACGGTAATTAAATTTTCTAAGCAATCATCATCTGTTATATGAATTACTGAGCTTAATTTTCATAGATCGGTAGCTTAAACTGAACAAAAACTGATTAATATGTTTTAGTTTTAATTGATAGATATAGATCTAATATAGTTGTGTTCCACACTAACCATTGTAAATTCTAATGAAAATTTTGAATTCTTTTTGAAGTTTCTTTAGAGTTTTATGATTAAGGAGAACGTTAGGGAAAGGGTGAATACATTTGTTCGCTTTTCATTTATTTATATATTTATCACGTTATATTCATGAACTATATTAACCAACGCTCATCGGTCATCTGATATCATCTAACTAATAATTACTACTACAGATGCAAATTTGTGATCACGCTTACAGAATGTATGTTATATACATTTTTTTTTAAAATTTTGTTTTGGGAATTAGACTTGACTATCACTAAAATAAAATAGAAACATTGCCATTTCCAATCCGGAATTCAACTACATTTGGGTAAAATTTCTTATAGGAAGCCATATCATACACTTTTGTTTTTTGTATAGAAGTCCAAATATTTCGAACAATGACTCTACTATAGAATTTGATAAATTATCAAATTCTATTAATAGCATTCTTCAGGACTATCCTCAAACAGAAATCACTATTGCGGGTGATTTTAATGTCCACAACAAAAATTGGCTTCAATACTCAGCACAAACTACGTCAGAAGGTAGATATGTAGAGCTTTTCGGCTCCCTTCACCAATTAACTCAATTGGTAAAAGAACCTACTTGTATTCCAGATTGTTCAACCCATAGTGCTTATACTCTGGACTTATTTCTAACATCACATCCGGAAAAATATAACATTTCTGTAAATAGTCCTATAGGCAACTCTGACCACTGCCTTATTAACTCGCGCTTCATAGCTTCGAATTCCACCAATCAGAAAATTCCTCCCAAACGAAAAATATGGCAATTCGATAAAGCCAATTGGGATGGTTTAAACAGTTTCTTCAAAAATTTTGATTGGAATATTATCTTTCGTCACAGAAATGTTAATCTCACTGCAAATGCATTAACTAGTACTATAGTTTTCGGAATGCAGCTTTTCATTCCGAGTAAACTTAAGAGTGCTAAACCAACTCAAAAATATAATTGGTTCAATAACATATGCAAGCAAGCTGTCAAAAGCAAAAAGAAAGCTTTCTACTCCTACAAGAACATACCGAGTGAAAGCAACCGGATAGCTTATAAACAGGCTAGTAAAAGCTGTAAACGAGTATTAAAACAGCAAAAATTCCAATATGATAGTCGCCTAAGACAACAAATTATTCACTACCCAAAAGGTAGTAAAAATTTTTGGTCGTTTGCTAAAATAGTCAAACAAAACTTTTCATCATCCGCAACACCTCCGCTGATTGATAACAATGCTGTTATTTCAGATCCCGAACTCAAGGCCGACCTGCTTGCAAAAATTTTCGCAGCAAACTCTACATTACCAGCAACAACAGCAACTCCACCTGCCTTTGAACCAACTGAATGCTCACTTAAAAGAGTTTATTTCCATCCTCGAGTTGTTGCCAAAGTTCTAAAGTATCTAAACTCCAACAAATCTACCGGGCCTGACAACATCCCTCCATTAGTACTAAAAAATTGTGCAAACACCCTAGCCAGACCGCTGAGCAAACTTTTCCACAAATCATATGTTTCTGGTATTTACCCATCCTCATGGAAAATAGCTCATGTCCAGCCAGGGTGACCTTAGAAATCCCTCAAACTACCGGCCAATTGCTTTAACATCAGTAATATCAAAGGTCATGGAGACTATAATTAACTTCCAGTTAAAAACATATCTAGAAAGCAATCACCTTCTAAGCGATTGCCAATATGGTTTTAGGTCAAAAAGGTCAACTGGTGATCTTTTGACCTTTTTGACTGAAAAATGGCACCAATGCATAGAAAAATACGGTGAAGCTAAAGTTGTCGCTCTAGATATCTTCAAAGCTTTTGATCGCGTTTGGCACGCAGCATTACTAAAAAAACTAGAAGCAATTGGTCTAGGAAACTTACTCAATACGTGGATTGAAAGTTTCCTTTCAAACCGTTCAATACAAATTGTTTTGGATGGGTTTATGTCCCAAAAATTCAATATCAATGCTGGTGTCCCTCAAGGCTCAGTTCTTTCTCCAACATTATTTATAATATTTATAAATGATCTCCTATCCACGTCTTCAAATCATATACATAGCTTTGCTGATGACACCATCCTTGATTCCTTGTATTTTTTTGAGAAAGCTGCTGAAGTGACCCAGACTTCGGTAAATAGAGAACAAAATAACATCTCCCGAGCTCTAAACAGCGATCTCCAAAAAACTCAAGCCTGGGGAAGTGTAAGTAGGGTAAAATTTAACGCTTCAAAAACCCAGAGCTGCCTAATATCAACAAAGCAAATGCCTTAATTACCAAACATCCTTTTCGATAATGTAAATATTGAAAACTCCGAAACCTTAAGAATTCTTGGAATGGAGATAAACAACAAACTTTCGTGGCAGGACCATATTTTTGCAATTGCAAAAGATGCCGCGAAATGTTTGGAATTCTTAAGCAGAAGTAAAAAATATTTTACACCATCCAACCTTCTTCTAATATATAAGGCATACATTCGACCACGACTTGAGTATAACTCACATATTTGGGGCGGTGCACCCAACAGTACCCTCCAGTACTTAGATAAAGTACAAAAGCGAGCCATCAAAATTATTAATGATGGAGATGTTACACAGCACCTAACATCGCTGAGTCACCGTCGAAATGTAGGAGCAGCCACTCTGTTTTATAAATATCTATTGGGTAATTTTTCTGACGAAAATAAAACCATTCCAACGAAATACTCGCAGATCAGCCCTTTCCCACAAATTTGTAGTCGAGCCTCTTCGAACCAGAACTGTGAAATACAAAAATTCTTTCGTTAACCGAACCTCTAAACTATGGAACACTCTACCACCTCATGTGTTCCCCCAAAAATACAACTTGGAAGTTTTCAAAAAACGAGTGTATCAATTTCTGTTAAGTTGTCTGTAAACCTGTGTAACTATTTCTTTTCTATTTCTCATCTATTCTCTTCTTATTTTCCGTTTATGTTATTTATTTATTTCCTTTATGCTTTCTTTGATTCTATTACTATACTAACTGGTTAAAATTCTGCGAAAGCAGCTAGGGTGTTTATCCCATTATTTTGGCCATTAAAAAAAAAATAAAAAAAACAAAGAAAGGCAGTTATTTCTTTGTTAGTTATTCTCGGAACTATAACAAAAAACAATTAACAATACACAATGCACAGTATACCACATTTTAATATCTTTCTTTATTTTCCAAGAAAAATCAAAAGAATTTGTTTTAATAAAGTTAATTCAACATTTTTAGATTTAAAAGCTTTTTAACGTATAAAAAGTAGTATCAAAAGTACTTCCTTGAAACTTAATTTTTATTTATTTTACTATACCTACATTTGATATTATATTACTATACATTTATTTTACATGGACACGTGTTTGCCCCAAGTTCCAATGTTACCATGGTTATGAAACCTATTGTAATATAAGACATAAACAAAAACGTATAGAGACTAATAATCATCAATTTTGGTTCGATTCCACCTGACCCATGTTTAATTTAAATAATAATATTATCATGAAGTATCACCCTGTGCATGTTATATATATAACAAGATGTTTTTAATAACATATATATATTTAAGAGAAATTCCAATTTGTATAAAGAACATAAATATTTGTTCACCATTATTTTTCCATCTCTTTTTTTGTGTTGGTTTTTTTAGTTTTTTTTTCTTTATTTTTTTATTTGACTTAAAATTCCAACTTAATTAAGTGAAACAAAATTTGTTTTCCATCAATATTCATTTACTTTCATTTTCATTAAAAAAAAAACAAAAACGGAAACAAAAACTAAACTTACATAAACCTAATCCAAATATGTAGGAGTAAAAGAATTTAAATTTTAATTAATGCAAAAAAAAGACTTGAATTAAACATGATAATAAAAAAACACAATCACACACTCATAAAAAATAAATAAATTTAAACCGCCATTTATATTTTATATGATGAATATTCAAATATCCATATGCAGCCATACAAACATGTATTACATTGTATAAAAACAAGGAATATGTGTGCTTTAAACTCAGTTATGTAGGTACCTATAAACTTTTTATTCAGTTAAATCATCTTAGATACACTTGCAGTTATGCTATTATGCTATATAGAAACTTGAAATTTCAGGCATAACTTGAACCTTATGATAATACTTTTGATCAAAATTTTGGGGTTCTGGTGCGGACCGAAGCTCTTTTTTGAACCGAAATCCGAATTTTGAAATTTTTTTATTCGTTTTATTTGAGTTTATGATGATGCTAAGAATTAGATTGCAAAATATTATTACATATAGAAATAGAGAAATAAAAAAAATTAAAAAGGAGTAAATAAGGTGGAGTAGAAAAAACAAGATAAGTTTAATTTCTGTTTTATATCATTAAATATTTATGTTCGTTCTCGTTTCATAATATAGGTACATTATACATACATACATTAAAACAAATATATATGTACATATATATTATAAATACATTAAAAAAAATTTAAACTATAAAACCATAGAATTTTTTTCAGATATACCACCTCAAGTGTATTGTATTTTATATGCATTCAAATAAATAGTATGCATATAGTATGCATATATACACGTCATATAAGTATATTTATATATTTATTTATAAAAATACGTAAAAATGTATATTTTTCTAAAATCGTCAAAACAGTTTTTTTTTTCAAATTATTAGGAGTCAAATTCATAGCATCTCTTTTCGTCTATAACTATGACAATATATTTTCTTTCCTCTATAACGTCAGTCTTCCTTGTTAATGCTATTTTAATAGGTTAATTTATCTTGTGCTGTGTTGACTTTGCAGCGGTTCTTCTAGCATCCCAGATATCGGTTCTTGGTCTTCTTCCGTTTCATTTATCAGCTTTGCCATTTCCATATACAGCATATAAAAGTTAAAAAAACATCAATGAGGAGGATTAAGTGATATCGAAATATCAACGTAAGGTTATTAGAAAAAAACACAGAAATAATGGGTATATAGAAACTGGGAGAAATATTGTTTTAATTATATAATCATACTTATAAAGTGCTTCCAAGAAATCTTTCGTCAATCCTTAAAATTTGTTTTTAAATAAAATTTTAAACTTATTCGTAATCTTACTTTTCTATTAATGTTTAATTTTATACCTGAACACGCAGAGATATAGAGAGTTTTTTTTTTTTTTTTTTTTTTTTTTTTTTTTGCGAAAGATAGGAGGTAATCCCCGAAGGACATCAAGAGCTCCAGCCGCGTGTGCATCTTGATAGTGTAGGAATCGAACCCACTAAAGCCCACCTATCTTTTTCCGTTATAACCAATCTACGTAAGATCGACTAATGACTTTTTTTTTTCGAAAATTTTCGGTCGCGTCTTTAGGAAATTATTATAGTGATAGTTTCCGTGGAGGATCGCTAACATCATAATAATTACCGTGTAGGAACTTTATCACTATGATATTTCCCGTGAAGGAGATAGTCACAGCAATAGCTCCGCGTGGGAAGATTTTTTAGATTTTTTCGCAAAGGAAAATTATTGAAATAAAAATTTCCGTAAAGGAAACTATTATCGTAGAATTTTCCATTTTAGGTCGTGACCAGCTCGTGGGGTTTCGTTCTCTTGAGTCGACGGATACTGCTGTCGATATGAAGAACTGCTGCCATTTCCGAGTTCACATGAGTTTGCAGTCTCTGCTCGTGTTTGACTGCATGTTTCTTGATCTCGTCCGTGACTGTTTCAATGCGCAAGTCACGGTGGAGATCTTTGTTACGTATGTACCATGGTGCATTTACTATACCACGGAGCACTTTATTTTGAAATTTTTGCAACATTTCAATGTTGGTTTTCTTTGCACAGCCCCATAATTGGATACCGTACGTCCACACAGGTTTTAATATCTGCTTATATATTAATATTTTGTTCTGTACTGATAACTCAGAACCACGCCCAAGTAACCAGTAAAATTTTTTGAGTCTAATGTTTAGCTCTTCTTTTTTCTTTCTTATATGTTCCTTCCATCTTAGCTTAGCATCGAGTGTCATTCCCAGATACTTTGCTGTATTGGCATATGGTACTATTTTGTTATTGATTGAGATAGGAATGGTTGCAATCTTTTTGTATGTAAAATTTATATGAGTTGATTTGCTTTCATTAAGTTTAATGCGCCAACGTTGGGTCCATAATCTTATTTTATTCATTGCATTTTGAAGTTTTGCTGTGGAGTTTTCGACAGATACGTCAACTGCAAGAATCGCAGTGTCGTCTGCAAAGGTAGCCATAAAAATGTTGTCAATTTGTGGGATATCTCTTGTATATAGCAGGTAAAGTATTGGACCAAGAACACTTCCCTGTGGGACTCCAGCAGATATTTCTTTTACTTCTGAATATTCTTTGGCATAACGTACACGAAAGCATCTATTGTTCATATATGATTTTAATATTTCATAGAATTGTCTTGGTAAATCACGATGTAGTTTAAATTCAAGGCCTTGGTGCCACACTTTGTTGAAAGCCTGAGCAACATCTAAGAAGATTGCTGAGCAGACTTTTTTTTCTTCGAACGCTTTTTCCACTATATTTGTGATCCGATGCACTTGATAGAATGTTTGTTTCTGAATCCAAATTGATGGTTCGGGATCAGATCTCTTTCTTCAATAATCGGGGCAAGTCTTTTGAGGAGCAGTTTCTCAAATATTTTTGATATAATAGGTAACAACGATATTGGTCGATATGATGTTACCTCTGAAGGCGGTTTTCCTTGCTTCGGTATTACAATTACTTCTGCAATTTTCCATTGTCTCGGAACATATGTGAACTTAAAACATGCATTAAATATATGTTGTAGCTTTAACAAAGCTAGATCTGGTAGTTCCCGCATGATTTGGCCATTGATGAGATCGTAACCTGGTGCTTTTTTGACACTCAGGTTGTGTCTGCATATTTGTTTAATTTCTCTTAGAGTGACATGCGAAATTTCCGCTTCATCTATTTTAACTTCGAGAGTTATATTTTCATTTGCAAGATTTTGTGTTGGTGCTGTGAAGACCTCTGCCAAGTCAGCAAAAATCTTAGCTTTTTCTTTTGGGTTACCGACCCAGCTACCAGCCTGTGTTTTCAAAGGTGGATCTTGCACCTGTGGTCTATTTATTCGTTTAGCTGCTTTCCAAAGCGAGTAGTCAGTATAAGCATCGGCTGATAAATTGTTTAAGAATTTATTAAATGAGTTATTTTTTATATTTCTGATTTGCTGTTTTAGTTGATTATTTAAGCGATTGAATATAATTTTATCACCTGGGTACCTCGTTGATTGCCATTTTCGTCGTGCCCTTCTCTTCTCCATAACCAGTGCTCTTATTTCTGGAGGATAGCTCACTCTCGAGTGATGTTTCGAGTCAAAACATGGCGTGCTCTCCTTTGCTGCTTGCTGCACGTCTACAATGAATTGCTCGACTTCTGCATCAATTTGGTTCCTTGATTCCACGGATCCTAGAGTAATGAATTGCTCAAGTTTTTCTCTAAACATATCCCAATCAGTTTTCTTGTTTGTAAGTCTTGGGAGGCAATTTTTGTGTTCAACTTTTTCACTTAGAACCATGATCACTGGAGTATGGTCAGACGATAGGTCATCATTGCTCACGGCATATGTGTGGTTTCTATTTATTCCCTTTGTTATAAAGAAATCAATCAAATCAGGTATTTTCGCTGGGTCAGTGGGCCAATAGGTTGGGGCACCGGAAGAAATAAATTCACACTTATGATTTCTTCCAGCTTGGTATAGCTCTCTCCCTTTTGTTGTGGTTAATCTTGAACCCCAGTGGGTATGTTTCGCATTGAAATCTCCTCCGATGATAAAATTGTTTCCAAGTATTTTAAAGAGATTTATGAAGTCGACTCTAGTAGGTGAGTGTCTTGGTGGGCAATAGATAGCCGAGATTTTGAAGTCCTTATTTTTGACCTTAATGTTAATTGTTGTAACTTGCATCATTGCATTTTCTATTTTCTGCTCCTCATGGTGTTGAATGTTGCCTTTTATCAGTATTGCTGTTCCTCCTCTTGCTTTGTCATCTGGATGGGAAGTATGATAACAAACGTAATTAGGAATTTTAATACTGAATTTCTTTGTGAAGTGTGTTTCAGAAATTAGACATATATCTATGTTTTGATCCTTCAGAAAAATTTCGAGTTGTAAAATGTGTTGGAAGAGTCCATTTGCGTTCCATGTAGCAACTCTAAGCCACGCTTATTTTTTATGTGACTGCGGTGGTTTTCTGCTATGGTTTTTTATCGTTGTAATCTCGTCAGATAATGTTTTAATAAATTCGTCTTGGTTTGTTAGTCTCTGTAGGATAAGACTTAATATATCCTTGACTGAGTAATCATCTTCCTTACGGGAGTTTTTCACAATTTGGGCATATGATTTAGCATTTACATTACGTACAGCATTTATTACTGTAGGTTTTCTATTCGTGTCAACAAATTTTTCATTTTTAAAAGTATTAATCTTTTGAATTTGGGGTAGTTTTGCTTGTTTGTTTCTTCTGGCTTGCTGTTCTTTTGCAATTGGGCATCCCCTGTAGTTTGCCGGATGATCACCACGACAATTAATACATTTGGCTTTTTCTCCCAACTTTAAAATGCAGCTTTTTGTGAAATGCTTACCGCCACACTTAACGCAAGCACAGTCTCTATTACAAAAACTTTGTGTATGCCCAAAAGCTTGGCATCTCTTGCACTGTGGGGTTAACTTTTTGTTTTTTCTTAGTGGTTCAATTTTAACGACTATTTTCATTATTGTTTTAATAGAAAAAATTTTTTTCTATATTTTCTCTATTATCGAATGTTAACATAAACAATGGTAATCCTCTTCTTTGAGTGATAAAGCTACCATCGTTCTTTTCGATTTTATCTTTAATAATTATGTTTTTGGCTTCTAGTATCTGGAAACCGTTATCTCTCAGGTCTTGAACTATTTCATTTTCATCGCATGAAGGATGTAATCCCCTGGCCATAACTTTTGTTGGTCTGGTAGATTTGTCCTCATAGGAGTGCCACTGAACTTTCTTCGATGTTAAATCGTTTGTTATACTTCTGTATGTGTCACTATCAGTAACATTGATCTTCCAGACGTTATTATTGTAAGATGTGTACTTGCATTCATTTTTAGTGGTTTGCTTTATTAAATTATTTAGCTCACCAAAGGTACCTAACCCATGAACCATAATAGGTGGTGGTTTATGTTCCTCTTTTTTAGCTTTTTTATCCGCAGTATTGTTTCCAAGTGCTGCTTGTTTTGTTTTTGGGGATTCTTTTTTCTGTTGGGCAGTTTCGGGGCTACCCTCTGCTTTCCTTTTTTTGGATGGTCTTTTTGTTTTTTTAAGAATCCAATCCGTTTCTCTCGTGTGTTCTTCTTCATCCGTGAAGTAATTGAAGATGTTGCAATTACTTGGCGCTGGTGAATTACCTCTATCTAATAAGGTAACCTTTTTTTCCAGTTCTTTAATGTGATCCTGTAGACTGATCACTATCTGTTCCATTTCTTTCCGTGCCTTTACTTCTTTTTTCCATTCGTTGTAGAAATTTACACCTACAGAGTCTAGATGGATCTTGTTATCGCCAACGCTTTCGACTTTTGTTTCCTTTTCTACTGGCACGTTTTTCAAAGGAGTTCTTGTTGTTTTACTCTCTTTGTTTATTGATTTAGGGGGAGTTCTTGATGTTAACGAACTCCTGTTGAAATTTCCTTTTGTATGTAATAGTTGATCGCCCCCAGAATCCGTGGGACCGACCTCCGAAAAGGGTGGATTTTCCAGTGCAACTGGTCTGCCACCTGGGGTAATAGAATATTTTGTTTTGTCCATTACATTTTTGATTACTGCATTAATTTTATTGTGGTAGGGCAGATAAAACTACACACAAACCCCCTACCAGGAGGGCCAGGTCATTTGACGACGGAGTTTCCGTCTCCGCCTAACTAACCGATTGTTCGCGCCCGTCGAAAACATACGCCCTCGTTTGCGCGGATTGATCCAGCCTAACCGGTTTACTTAGTTATTGCGCTAAGTTCACGCATTCACCCGCTCTCGTCCGCCTTACAAAGTAAGTTTCCAGGAGGCACCCGACAGATAACTATGTTACCTACCTTCGGGGAGGTGAGAGTCGGATTTGTTGACAGAGCTGTAGTTGTTAAACCAGAAGGCTTTTCCTAGGTTTTATCAGAGCTATACGTTAGGGGTACACTCTGCCTAGGGCCTATATCAACCTTAGCCCTAGATATAGAGAGTAATGAATTAGTTGACAAGGAAGCAAAACAATCAACTAAAAGACCACTCCTAAAAATAACACCACAAATAAATTTACAAGAAAAACAAGACATGCAAAACTTTAACCAAACAAAAATTTTTAACAAAACAAAAACCAATTAAACTCATTTAGACGATTACATATAACAGACGACAAAACAAAAACAATACGAGCGACTAGAACAAGAGAACTAGGTGTGAAACTCATCAGGATCCGGCTGGGCTGTACAAAAGTTTCCTACCGATATACCTGCTGAACGCTCACCTACACCAACATGTTCACTTTGCAACGTACACTTAACACAATATTACACTACTGGATTACCAATACACACATAACAACCAAATAACCACTAAAATTAACTAACGAAAAAGACTTACAGATAATCTAAAACCTACTTACAATCCATGGCATATGGAACGACATTTATATTTTACTTTTAGAATTATTACAGAATAAAATTGATAAATATAATAAAAATGAAGAGAAGAACGCAATGCCTTCCGGTTTAAAAGAAAAAATAAAAAGAAAAGCAAAATAAATAAATGAAGTAAATTAAAAAAGTGAAAACTCCCAAATAACAACTAAAAATTTAGTAGATATACACTAGATTTATAGATTAAACCAGATTCAGATTGATAGCATGTCCAATTTTTTATTTCTATTAGATAGATATAAGTAAATATAAGATAATATCTAACATAGAGAAATGGTCCACATCCTACCTGGAAAAGGGTAAAAAATTTTAACTGTATACATTTTTCATCAGTGCAAAATTTAGCATCAGTGCATCAGTGCAAAATTTAGCATCAGTGCATCAGTGCATCAGTGCAAAATTAAATTAAGTCTTATTATTCAATGCACGTATCTACTTTATTACATACCAATATCTCTTTTGTAAATATCATGTTTTGTAAATATATATTAGAATATTTTAATATATAAGGTCAGACTCACGCAATTCAGGCAACCCTTGCATGATATGCAAAAAGAGTAAGCGAAGTTTTTGTGGTAGGTCTTATAGTTTTCAAAAGCAATAAACTACGTTTGAAATTTAAGTAGCGAAAATTTGAAAAAAGAATTTATCTGTATGCGAAAACTATTTTTAGAAAATTTTTTGAAATTCGTACACCACTGCGGCATGCCTCGCTCTAACTGATTATATATCCAAGAGCATAGATGATGGTTAATATACTGCGTGTATATTTATCGACCTCCCAAGCATTCGTTTGCGTGGACTATGAAATATTACTTCTTAAAATGCGAAATATGAATTTCACACAACCACAAATTGATTTCTTCAAAACTTATTTATCGCACCGGCCACAAAAGGTTAAAATAGGTAACAAATGTAGCAATGCAACCTTAAGTAAAAAAGGTGTGCCTCTAGGTTCAATCTTAGGACCCGATTTATCTAAGCGGTACATTGATGACTTAGCACTCCTCAACCTTAAAGGCTCTCTGCAATTATATGCAGATGATGCTGCAATAAAATACTCTTCAAGCTGTGCATCGGGACTTAAATCATCTGTCCTCTCTATGTATAATAGAAACCTGGCTAATTAAAAATCGTTTAGCTACAAATTAAAAAAAAAAACTAAAATATTACTTTTTGAAAACAAAATATTTGACAACGCTACTTCCCAATATAATGAAAACAGAATTGAAATAGTAAAAAGCTTTAATTATTTAGATATGATAATTGACAGTAATCTTAGGTGGGCTGATCATATTAATTTAGTTTGTAAAAAAATCTCCCCACATGTATTTAAAATATTAAAATATTTCTTAGACGATGAAGCTCTTTTTATTATTTGCTCTTCATACATTAACTCGATATTTAGATGTATCTAAACCCAGAGCCGAGCCGGAAAAGTCAACCTGGAAAAAATTATTATTCTTAAAAAAGAAGCCATTAAAATTATACATAATTACCCTATATTGTATCCAACAGATCAGCTATATTCAACTCAATATCCAAGTATCGAATCGATTCGCAAAGGGAGATATACATATTAGGCTTTGAGGTCACAAACGATATGATTAAACACAATTTTATCTTCAATAGAAATACATATACACACAAGAAATAAACAGAAGTCCAGTCTATATATCATATAATGATCTGCCAGCCAACCTAAAATTAATAGAAAGCCTTTTTTTGTTTAAAAATAGTCTCACCCAGTTTTTGAATATGACCATAACTTAAACAAACAAAAAAAAAAAATTTATTTATTTAAAATTTTCACAAAAAAATTTGTTTTTTGAGTATGGTATATCTATTATTTTTTTTAAATGTACCTAGTTATTTAAGTTCTTTTCATGCTTTTTTTTTTTATTTGTTCTAAGATATAACACCCTATCCGACCGAACACATATTTATCACATATTTTAAAAATTGTTTTTAAGCGAAAAATTTAACGATTTGTAAAGTAGACTTAAGTATGAAATAAAGAAAAAAAAGTTTACAGTTTACCCGTCTATTCTACATAAAAGTTAAGAGACGGGTAACGGCTCTTATCTTTTAAATACTACTTAAGAGAAGTTAAAAGATTTTCGTATTCAAGATTAAAAGTTAAAAGATGTTAAAAATCAGGTGGTCTCTTAACTTTTGTGTAGACTTTTTTTAAAAGATATTCGTATTCTACTTAAGAGGTTAAGAGACAAAATGTCTCTTAACTTAAGAGTACCTTATCGAGGTCCTTTTAAAAATCTTTTAACTTTTAAAAATTAATAAGTACCATTTGGTTTTACATTTTAGCGTAATATAACGTTTGTTTTACTCTTATCGTTTGGTATATTCTATTCCTTACACTAAGGATTTCTAATACTCTTCCGAATTACTGCTAACACAATTTCATCCATTTTATTCTTAATAAAGATAAACAAGATAAGTTAAACTTTATAAACTAAATAATTTGTAAAATTTTTAATAACCTTCTATAATATATAATCTATAAAAAAATTTAATAACAGCGCTCGATTGTAATTGCAATATGTATTTATTTTTATTTATAAATTTAACTATTTGAATGAATTGAATCAAATATTATTTGATTTTGTATTATGAAAACTTCAAATTGTGATTTGACGTTTTGGAGATATTTTAACTTTTAAAAGCAAAAACTCTACATTTTTCTCTTATCTAGAATACGAAAAATCTCTTATCTCTTAACTTTAAAAGTTAAAAGTTAAGAGGTATCTCTTATCCAGAATGGAGGGTTTAATTTGGCTAATGAAGTCAAAACATTTTTAAAAATGAATTTTAAAAGCGTGAGTAAATATTAAACTCTATATAAAAAAATTTAGAGTTTCTTTTAAAACTAAACAACTTATTTGATTTGATTTCAAGTCCCTAATGCAATAGGAAGAGTTCTTCAAATGATTCACCAGATAGATAGATAGTATTTGCAAATAAAAAATATTCAGAAATTTTTGCAATTAAAAAATATTCAGAAAGAAAAGAATGCATTTAAGAAATTCTAATGTATATAAAGAATAAAAAATAACTTCTTTACTCTTTTCCCATTACAGCATACAGCCTAGAATATTTTTTTCTTTCCTAGGCAATAACAATTTTATTTTACTTTGTGTTTGTACATCGATTGATATATACATTAAAAAAAAACAAACAAACAAAAAAAATTTTAAAAAAAAGTTTTGTAAACATAATGTATGTACATACATCGACTGACATACAAACAAAAACAAAAAAAATACAATAACCACAATACGATAAACTTAATTTTTTTAATGTTGTTGCCTGCATGAATTATCTATGTATGTATATTATATAGTTTCTCTAATTTCACTCTAATTTATTATTCTCATTTCGAAATTAGATGAAATCCTCTTTTCTCTTTTCAACATTGCCTTAAAAATAAACAAAAATTCAATAACCAAGCAATACACATTCATCTATTAATAAAATCCTCTACATAAAAAATATTGAAAATTATTAAAATTGCAGCGAATTACATACAGACATTTTTTTTCATATTATAATTAAAGAAGGTTTAATTTAATAAAAAAAAGGTCCTCAAGAAGGCTATTTATTAAAAAGTACTTTAGAAGTTATTGCCATTTCAACTTCTTCACATTTTGATAAATATTTTTTATAACTAAATTTCTATTCTATAATATACAAAACCTCAGAATTAAAGAAAATACAAAAACAGTTATGGACGATCCCGATTTAGTATAAAACTTCCCAAAGTAATGATTAAAATCTAAGGAATGATTTTTTAGTTGTTTTTAGGAGAGAACAATGAAAGTACTATTCGATGTTCCTTTAAGAAATCTAACTATTATAGTTAGCCGATACTAGATCGGAAATTGTGCTGTATAAGTTTAAGCTCACTTTGTTGTCAACCAAATTTTTTATGATTAAATTGTATAGTTATAATTGAACTGTGAACATATTAAAGTCAATAAAATACATATTAGGAAAAATAATATAAACTATATATATATAGTTTATATATATATATATATATATATATATATATATATATAGTTTATATTATTTTTGATATTAGATATGTATTACAAATCCCAGATTTTTTTAATAATACAATATAATTGTACCGGGTGTTGCAGAGCATGCGTATCAGCTTTTTAAGAGAGGAGGGGCCGTTATTTTAAATTAAAAAAAAGCTTGTTAACTAAATCGAGGGTGCTCTATCGATTGGTGGTATTTTCAACTTCGGTAAACCGATTTTTTAAGACCAAAAATCATCAAAATTGGCCGAAATCGAGATTTTCAAATGGGAAGGGGTACTTTTTTATGCAAATTTGGATTCTACGTCAAAAAATAAGAAATTTTTGTAAAGTAATTTTTTTTTTTTAATTTAAGCTTTGTAGAGCTGAGATAAAAAATATGATAACATGAAAAACAAATTTATTTATAAAAATAATGATAATTAATTTTAGTTTATCAAAGGCAAATATGGTGGATTTTTGTTTTATTTTTATTCATTTTAAAGAAAAATAATGAGAAAACAAAAAAAAAATCGTTTACAAAATGTTTCTTAGTTTTTGTCATAGAATCTGAATTTACAAAAAAAAAAAAAATACAGCTTCCCATTTGAAAATCTCGATTTCGGCCAATTTCGGCGATTTTTGAGCTTTAAAATTCCTTTTCCAGTCCTTCCCAGAAGTTGAATATATCTCCAATCGATAGAGCACCCTCGATTTAAATAACAATAATTTTTTATTTTTTATTCTAAGATAACGGCTCTTTCCCCTCTTAAAAAGTTGATACCATGTATTACTCCCGGTATAATTGAAATGTAATTAATATATAACAAGAAATTAACTTTCTTAACACGTCAAGATTCTGACCATATACAATAAGAAATTTCATTAGAAAATATTGTTTATAAAATTATAATTGACATATACGTATTTAAGGACCTGCGCTATAAGTACCCTGTAATTTCGTCGCTTATCTCTGAATAATATGTAGGTATGTATATAAGGTACGTTACATATATACAACATTAATTAATGCGTCTATACGAATTTGAAAACTATTTTCTTATTTTGGATCTATATATATAGGGAATAGGTATAGGTATATGGACATACATAAATTATGTGTAGGTACATACACTTTTTTATTTCCATATGTTGATGAATTGTGAGTGAATTACTTCATAATGGAGGTCTTCTAATAAAATTTGCAATATTTTTTTATTATATTTATTTTCATTGTTTGGTTTTTTATTTTTTATAAATTTAAAAAATAAAAAACTCTAAACTTAAACAATTCTATATAGTTGACTAAGGCCTTCACAAAAATAGACATAACATAACGAGTATAGATTTACATAAGAATATCGTACGGTTTTTTCGGGAAGTTTTCACCCAAAATATAGAAACGTATAAAACGTATAAAACGATAAAATCAGCTAATCACAGATATAAAATAATAAACTAATTAGAACTTCAATATTTTTTTTTATATATTTTACTGAAATAAATAAATAATTTAAAACAATTTTTTTGTTTTTTATTCATCTTTTTTCTATTTATTTTTTATTTTCTCTGTTTTGAATAAATATGTAATCTTTAGGTATCTAGGTTGTTTATCCTTACAAAACAATATTCTTCATTTCACATAATTTTTAATGCATTAAATTTTTATAAATTTTTTTTACTCGGATTTTTTTAAAAAGCAAATAAATATAATAACTGCTACTGGACATTAACTTTTTTGTTTTTTATTTATGTTCTTAAATTTACGTTTACCTCATATTTACAATATACTCTGTTATTTGGTTAAAGCATTTTATATTTATATTTTATATTTATATTTAATACATGACTTGTATTTAGGTATGCAGACTTACAAATTTTTTTGTTTGTGATAATGTTTACAAATGCAAAACAATACCATCAACACATTGAATTTTAATTTTATAAATTTTTGCTAATTCATATTTTAAAACAAAGAGTTATACACATTTAATACATTCCACAAATCTAAAAAGTATATTAAAACAATTCTTCAAAACTTTAATTTTTATCAATTTAATTTTTTTCACTAATCACTTACTCGTTAACAATTTAAATATCTCCTAGAAAACTCCAAGTAGAGAACCAATTTTATTAAACTCTCTTGTATAGGTTCTCAACCCAACAAATCACAGAAATGCCTTGCGTTGACGTTCCACGAACAAAAAATCTAATTTATTTAAATTAAAAAATTTAATTTATTGTAAACAAGAAAATATTGTTTACAATTTAAAAACTTGCAGGTTTTCTGCCTTATATTTTCTATGTTTTGTACGATCATTATGGAAGACTTACGCAAATTCTTATGCTTTTTCGAGCACATTTCTGTATTTTTTTGTTATGTTATATGTCTATTTTAGTTAAGGCGTAAGGGCTAAGGAGTAAGTTAAAAACATTCAACTTTAACAAACCTGGTTGAACTTTGTGAAAACACACATAGGTTACCCGTAATTGAAATTCTGAATAAATTGCTTGCGATAGAAATTGAAAAGATTTTAAAATTGAAATAAAAACTGTATTTAAACTTTTTGGACTCGCAATAGATATATACATATTTTGAGTTAACCATCTAGGTAACTATATATTATTAGCGCATTCATGTAGAAAAACGTTCCATAAAAAGCTTCACAATGGAATCAACATATTGATATTATATGTATATATACATGCAACAAAATCCAACTTTAAAAAAAAAAAATCAGGAACATCGAATTATTAAATACTGAACGTGCGTGAGTGACGGCCAAAAAAATGTCAAACAAAAAAATATATGTCATCAGATGTAAATGACAATTTACAATTAATCAAATTACCAATATAGTTTTTTTTGTGTATAGGTGAGTATATGAAAAAAACTAGAATACCAAAAACGAGATATTTCCCAAATTCATAGAAAAGAATTATAAATATTGAAATTGGATAGGAGCAAAAAAAATGATAGAGTGAAATTAAAAGCAAGTCCGTTTGGAGAAATGATTGAAAAATTGTTCCAATTGTCTCTATATAAGTATATCAGAATGAGTACGGCAAATAGTATATACATAGTGGGTTAGTGAGCAAATCCACAAACCGAAATCCACAAAAAAAAATGCACAAAAAATAATCCTGTAAATTGTGCAAATTAATTCTAGAAAAAGTATATGAATAAAAATATATAAATATTCTGTAAAAGGTGTAGAACTTTTATTTTGAATCCAACTCTAAAATCTTTCCTATCTCAGAATTTCGCTTAAGTGTTGTACATAATAATGTGAAATGCTTAAAAGCAATAACAATTAAGGATCGTTTTTTGTGGATTTTTTTTTGTGACAAAAGTCATTATAGATTTTGTTTTATGTGGATTTAGGGACTAACACATACATAGTATATTTTATAATAATGCAAGTTGAATAAACGCCAGTGTCATTATTTATTATAAAATTGATTACATGTATAGGGTATCCATATAGACTACAGTTGCACATGCATTTAGTTATAGGTAAAGTCAAAATATCACTGTGTATAAATAAAAGTATGCATATATATATATATATATAAATATATGCATACATATAAATATAAAAGTAAAAAAAAAAGTTGTCTTTTGGGAAAATATTATTGGAAAAAAAATTACTTGAGGTTCGATTTAGAATAAAGGCAAAATATTTTTTTAAATCGCGTATAATTATTTATTTTTTGATTATTCAAAAATTTAATTTGTTATTTTAAAAAAAAATTGTTGTTATTTGTTATTGTTATGTTTTAAGTAAACAATGAGGTACACAGGTATTTCAAATAAAATTAAAAAAGTTCACGCAAGCTTTGAATGATAACTTTTCAAAGTTGATTGTATATCAAATTTACTATACTTATTAGGTAGGTTTATAGATACTTAATTAACTAAGTTCACTTCATATAAAAATATCGAATAAATTTTAAAAATTGAACTTTTATTTATTATTATTTACTTTTCTTGAATTTTGATCTTATTTAGGTGCTATAATTTAAATTACATATTTTTTTATCTATACATATAAATAAGTAAATAAATATATATAGATAATACTTAATTAATGATATTATTTCAAGTTTTAAGAATGATAACATTTTTGTACCTATAGAGATATAGGCATCGGTAATCAAAATTAGATTTAAAAAAATAAGGTTTCTTGAATCATAATGAAATTAAAATTAATAATAATAAAAACGGGTTGGGGCCGAAATCTCATATAGGGAAAATCCCAATATTACAAAATCCCAGTGTAACAAAATCCCAATATTACAAAATCCCAAGTTACAAAATAATTTTTATGCATTTAAAAATTAAAAATTAACTAAAAATTTAAAATAATGTTTGTTATCAATAAAATTAAACACCACCGAGCTGAAATATTGTCATTTCTATTGTTTTCTATACGTAGCTATTTCTATATATTGTTATGTAGAAAAAGATATTTGTTTTAAGAGAGATATAAAGCAACATTAATTATTAAATTGTTTGCACACATTTTATTTTGGGTTTGAATAAAATTCTTGCGGTTCTGGGAATCCTTAAATGGCTGAACGGCTAAACAAAAGTCCCTAAAACCAAAAACGAAAAAAGTCCTTAAAAAAATTCAAAAAATTTCGTGTATTAAAAGCTTTCGTTTCAAAACCCAAATGTTTTAAAAATATATAAAAATTTAATCTGATAGAATCTCATATAAATAAATATTATAAATCTCTCCTAATTTAGAATGTCGCATATTCATAATATGTACGAACCTATATACATATACTATAATATTTATAGTTGTGTAATCATTAATTTTTTTTTTGTGATTTTGTAACTCAGAACTTTTTCTTTTCAGATTTTGTCTTATTTGGGATTTTGTATCGTTGGATTTTTTTTTTTTTAATTTTGGTGGACTCTCATAACAACAAAACAAATTTTTTGATTTTAACGAAAATTTAAATAATGTGTCTATTTAGTATCATTCGACGTTTTGTAATAGTTGTCCTTTTACATGTATAGTTGTTTGTACAATCCTGATAGGATTACTGGTGATCCTAACAATGTATGTTCAGAAGAATGCTTTTTGATAGATACTGTAATTCATAGATATATTCTTTGATCATGTTAAATATTTAAGCATATAGGTATATCTAGGCTCAAAACTCAACTGGAATGATCACATATTGTATATCTTAAACAATACCTAAGCAAAGTTGTAAGACAACTCTAACATTTAAGTTAAAATTGTTTACAAAATACATTTTTTATGTTTTATATAGACTACATAATGGTCTAAAAATTTATAATGGCTACTATCTAAGTTACAATATGGTCAAAAAAAAAATTGGCTGTACGCCATTACAGTCGTCTCTTTCAACATGTCAATGTCGACAGTCATAGCTGACAGTCAAAACTTTGTTAGAAGACTTTGTTAGAAGACTGTGTTAGGACAAAATCCTTTATCTTACAATAATTTTTAATGGAATTTTGTTTCATCATAGATATCTGAAGTAAGAGAGCCAAAATTGTATTAATAGTTAGTTTTAAAGACTTTACTTTTAAGACTTTTTTTTACTTTCAATTTTAACAAACAGTCCTTCACTTCGTTCTTCGCGGGCACATAGAAGAGAACTTGAAGGCTCTTTAGATGATTTTCTTCTATCTGAAAAAAAATAATATGGTCTGAGCTAAAGTACGCCATTAAAATAATATGTAAAATTTACAGAGGAATACCTACACTTTAGAAATTTAAATAGAAATTTTGCCTTTATAAAAGTTTGAAAATATTTTTTGAGAGGTCTGAACACTTAACTCCAAATAATCACTTTTTGATAATGGTTCCTAAATTTAATAAGACAAAATTTAGTCAATTTGCTACCCCGGTTGTTAATTGCTTTTATTTTTATAATTAATTAATTGCAATTCGATTCTAGAAAAGTGAGAATAAAACCATTGTTTTTGAAACAATTTAAGAAATGGCTTTTTTCGTACAATTTTACTGAAATTGAAAATAAATAAAACCTATATATAATATAGTTAATATATATAACATTTTGTTCCTTTCCATAAATTATAGTTTTGTTCCTGATCTCCCTATACTGAATAAAATTGTTATTAAAATTAGTTATTAATATTTTTTTTCTTTTAATTTAATTTAAAATTTCTAACTTTACTTGTTTGTAAAAAAAAAATTTTTAAGCTTAATTTGATTTTTTTGAAATATATGTAAATAGTCGCCGCACCGTTTGATTCAATAAATTCTGTGCCAACAAATCATAACTGCTTATGTCAACATAAGAACAAATCGAGATAAAATTACCATCATTTTCAGAAGGTTTGCCATTATTTCAATGTCAAAATTTAGTTTCATTTAATTTATAAAAAAATTATTTGTTTATATTTATTTTGAAATGTCACCTGAAATTTTTTGTTTATATGATAATAAGCTTGAAAAAATGGTCTGAACATTCCATGAAAGCCATTTTTTTAACTCAGCTGATTTTGACACTAGATTGATCAGAAAGTTGGTGAGAATAGAACTATCATCAATTAATTTCTCACCCTTCTCTCATCAATTAATTGTTCATCAATTGATCGGTATTGATGAAAACATTGATGTGCAATTACAGGCACCTAAAGCAATTTTTATTGATTAATATTAACATCTTAAATCCACCAAAGGGTTTTTATTCAAAATAAAATATTTGGATCTCAAATGCTTACATAATTTAAGGGATTTAAAAAAGCAAAAACTGTTACAGTCCCGTTACTAAATTTTTAAACTATTATTTTAAATCTTAAAATTGATTTCCAATTTCAAATCAATTTCAGACATAAGCGATTATGACTTATTGCCACAGAATTATACCTATATTGAATTTTTTTATTAAACCGAAGCAGTCAACACTTATCTTTTGGATAACAGAATGCCCTAACTATTTCAATTGATTTTAAACTTGTAAATTGCATAAAATAAAGTAATATAAATTGTAAATTGTAACTATAAGTTTTTAAAAATGAAATAAAGAATTATATTATTAGTATTATTATTATTATTATAGTAATTAAAAATAAAATTAGCAATTAAAAAATAAAAAAAATAAGAAAATAAAATATATACATAGGTATATACGCACATAAAAAGAAAAAAGTTTTTATCCTTATACCAGCTACTAAAATTAGAAAAAATAAGTTAAAAATTTAAATTTTATATTTAAATATCCAAATTAAATTAACTTAAATTCCTAATATATGAAAAAAAAAACTGAGCCAAAGAAAAATTGAAAAGTAAAAATTAAATAAAAAAAAAATTATAAAAAAGAATCATTAATATTAACTTATAACTAAACTTAAGTATAGAAATTCACAAATCTAAAAGTTAAAAATTCATAAGTATTAAATTTGGTTCAAAATATACTTCTTTATTTCCCTGTTGAAAATACACACGCTATTGTCGTTATTTATACTTTTTAATTCTGATGGTAATTAATTATGTATATATTTTTTAACAGTTAGCAAGTTAAAGGCAATTATTTTTCTGGTTATTTATTGAAAATACTTAAATAAAAATTTGACTTATTCCTAGTGTTGTGATTGTGGATATCTATCTGTTGACTATTTTAAGTATGTATGCGCATTCAAATACAATTCCTTTTTGAATATATGATTTATGATTTTAAAACTGAAATATATGTTCATTGTACAATTATTGTTCGCTAGGAAACAAGACCAAGGTAGGGTATACCTAAATATTATTTTAATCGATTTTTTGTGAAGAACATTCACTGGTCAGTGTAGTTTGAGGTGCTCTGCTCCATACCGGATTTAGGTAAACTATATATATGTATGACAAAACTTAAGATACTAGCAAAAAAATTCAAATGAATAATATTGAAAATATCTTAAAAGAAATGAATAATAAAAATGATTATTATTTTGTAAATAAGAAAATGTTTATTGATAATTTAGATATTATTGGAAACAACTTTATATCAATCGTAAACAGTTGTTTACAAAATGGGTAGTTTCCAGAAATGTGGAAGGAAACAATATAGTAATTCCTATTGAACAAAAGAAAGGCATTAACGAAGCTAAAGAATTTGAACCATTTAATACCATTACAATTAAAGCCAAAATCATAGAGAAAATATGTAGTAAATGAACAATTATTAAATTATCTAGAAAGTTACAAATTAATATCTAAATTTCAATCTGGATTTAGAAAAGAACATTATAGTTGTGAATCACTACACTAAGAGAAATAATATGTTTATCCAATGGTTGCGATAAATATGTTATGGTTACTTTAAACTTATTATGTTAGATATAGTTGAAACAAACATTTGATATGTTAATGATGAATATAACTAATGTTGATAGAAACACATCATTATATTTGTCTTAAAAATATTATGGTTAATCGAAATATATACCTAGGTTGTAATAAATTATGATTGCTACAAGTATATTTAAAAAAAATATAAACCAATTATAAATTATATTGCTTACAAAAATATTATGGTTGTGGATATCATAATATGGTTAAAAAGCTCATAATCCAGTATCTGACAAATAACGTAACGTAACAAACATATTTTGATTAAATAAATGATATTATATAGTTGTTTTACAAATATTTGTAGTATAATATTAATCATATTATGATTGAAGCAATCATCTCATATAGTTGAAGTTATCATATTATAGTTATATTATGGCTAAAGTAACTTTAATATTGGGGTTGAAATAAAATACTTCAAAATTATAAATTCACTGTAATTTTCAGTCTACTGTTGTTCTTTACGAAGTCAAAACGTGTTTATAAATGCAAGCGTAATATAAAAATTCTCAGTTAATGGATATAACTACTTTTGTTTCAATTAAAAATAATGTTGCTGCAACCATAATTCAAGTTTGTGGAGAATAATATTATTATTGAACCTACTATAAATTATGTTTGGTGTAAACATAAATATTTTTCATTCAACCATATTATATTTATTTTTAACATAATATATTAGTGAATTATATTTAAAACAACAATATTATAGTTGAGAACAAAATATCCTGTTGTAGAAAGTAACTATAATTTGTTTATTTCAAACATAATTATTTTTGTTTCAATTATAAATAATATTGCTGCAAACATAATTATGTTTGTGAATATAATAATATTGTTGTGTTGACTATAAATTATTTTTGTACCAACCACATTTTAATTCGTTCAACCATATAAGAAACTTTTTAGCTTTATATAAAACCTATAGTTACATGATGTAATATGGTTAATGTAACTATATTTTCCAACCATGTTATTGTTCTTTAATTTTATAGTTGACCCAAACACATTTTTTTGCTCAGTATACTAAACTTGATAATAACAAATTGGAAAATGTAAACAAGAGGCAACAAGGTTATATATAGTTGCTGTTTTTTTTTTTATTTAAGAAGAGCTTTCAATTGCAATTGATATAGGAAGATACTAAGATTGCACAATTATGGTATAAGGGATGTATGACCTGAAATGGTTTCGTTCTTAGTTATAGCTAACAGAAAACAGGGAACAAAATTCAGAAAATGTACAAGGATGTACATTATCTGATACTGTGATAGATGGGGATCTTTATTACCACAAGGCTCTGTTCTTGGTGTTTTACTGTTTTTTATTTATATTAATGACAAAGAGCTTATAGTGTTTCGTGTAATATAGTTTTGTTTGCGAATTTTGCTTTATTATGTTGTTGCAGATACTATGGAAGAATGTATTAAAAAAATAAATAGTGACTTAGATAAGGATAAATATTGATTTAGAATAAATAATTTTATTAATATAATGATAAAACAAAGTGTATTTTTATGGAGAATGAAATGGAGAAACTATAATGATAATATTAAAATAAATAACGAAATAATAGAAAAAGTATTGAACAAATTAAATACTTAAGGGGTAATTAAATGTAGATAAAACCTAGGCTTTAAAAAACTTATGGATTATATTTATAAACAAAATTTCTGAAAAAATTCGAACAGATTACAAAAAATGCAGAACAGGGCTATGAGAGTCATCCTTAAAGTAAGTATATACTTCGTATAGATTTATGTTAAATGTGTTGAAATGTCTGAGTATTAATCAAAGAATTATAATAAAGGTAATAATTATTGTACAAAAGATGAAAGTAGGTATAATAGATAAAATATCCTATAGTTATTATTTATATGTGTTCGTTTAGTTTATGTCTCGTATATTCACAGTTATAATTTAAGAAATGTTAATTTGTTTAATGAATTTTTTTGAGAAACGAAAAAAACTAAAAATATGCTTCTATACAATGGTCTCAAACTCTTTAATGAATGGCCTAATGAAATAAATACGAAAACAAATACAAATAAATTTAAGAGAAAAATTCTAGAATATGTAAAAAATAATTTTATGTATATAATAATATAAATTTAATAAAAAAATTTTTTTTTCGTGGAATAGTAATGTAAAATAGTTTAATGAACTAAATAAATAAAAAATAATTTCTAAGTCGGTTTGCTTGTGTGCTCAATGTATATAATATTTTATTTTTGTTTTCCGTCAATTATATACTAGACCCTGCAGGTATAGTTAAATGACTTTACCATGTTATATTTATCTTCCTATTTTAAAAAACCATAATTTTGATTTTCTTATGGTTTAACGAAAGACGATGTTTGACAAATAATTTGTTTATAATTTTAATATTTTCCTCGATTGCAATCCTTAATTTAAATTAATCAGTTTCGGCGTACCTCAAAGCCGCGTCTTTGATGAATTAAATTGTATAGGGGCAGCACAAAAGGATTGTTATGCTTGGAAAACAGTAAGCTATTCTTTGTTTAAAAAACAAAAAAATTGTGTGAATTTTTGTAGGTTTGGTTAGATGTAAGCTTTCTATAAAACGAAAACTGAACGAAACAAAAAAGAAGAAAAAGGCACAGACGGAAGTCCAATATATACATTTTTCAACAACTTAGAAGAGGCGGTAATAAATTTGGTGGTATAAATTAAATGCAAACATATCAGGTTTACCCTAGATTTCCGCTGTGGGTTTACCTTCATGTAGTTCGGTATTAGAAACAGAAACAAGCATTAGATCAGATGTTTCTGAATCCTCTACTGTCGGCACTTCAAACATCAGTCAATAAGTAGTATTACCGCCCAGTTAGGAAATCAACAATTCCAAGTAGTTCAACATCGACAACTATCAGGCTCAATTAAAGGAGTAAGCACCTTGCAGTTTTGACACGTTGGGTGGCGCAGTCGATAGAGCGCCTACTTTTCAATTCCCGATGAAGTAAAAAAATGATTTATTGGTTTTTCGACCTGGTCTAGTACCCTTTGTCATTGGGATATAATAAATGACAAAAAATATAGTTGAGGGTATAATCTGGTAACAAATTAAATAAAATTATAACTATTCTGGTGATTCTACCAAAGTTACTGTCAAGAGCGTAAAAACAAAAAAATAATAAAATTGCAAAAAGAATTTTATGAAAGCCAAGATTAAAAATTATATGAAGATATATAAAAAAAACGATATTAAAAAAAATAAGAAGACAATAACCGCGGACAACCAAGAAATTGAAAAGCAAATAAAAGAAAAATCTCAGTGATTGCAAATAACTATTATCGATCAATTTTTTAATGAAAAAAATCATTCCTAATGAGTTATCGTAATATCGAATAAAGTATATATATGTGATCGGTAAGAGGTCTTTTATCGATCTCACAAAAAATCCATAAATTTCCAATTTATATAAAAAAAAATTTTAATAATTATTATTTTTAATCAAAAATTTTTTTCGCTCATATAAAATAGTTGATTCTCAGTTTTTATCTTTTTCTCTTATTTTTAATAGTTAAAATAATTGATGCATTTACATGGAACAACATGTGAATTAATGGGTGGGGATTAATAGAAATGAATACTTTAATTTTAATAACTTCGGGTGGCCATCTAGCCCTTGTTTAGTAGAGTGGAGTTTTGGGACTTGATTTGTATAAAAATAGATACTTAGAACTACTTCAATGCGAATTTTCAAGTTTTGTAAAGGCTTGAAGTAGCTTCAAAATTAGAAAATGATTTTTATTTTAATCGAAAAAAATAAAAATTAGGTACTTTGTAATATTATCGGTAATTGAAAAAATAAACATTATTTCATAACTATTAAAAATAAAAGAAAAATCGATATGAAAAAAAGTCAAAGAATAACTCTTTCAATGAGATTTTTTTAATAACACTTATAACAGTTAGTCTATGAAAAATTTAAATAAAACTACAATTTCTAGAAATCAAAAGAGACAAATCTATGAATAGTATATAAATTAATTTGATGTACAGTACAGACATTCAGACTCTACAGTTATATATATATTTGAAGCCATTTTTGTGAAACCACTGTAGCAAGGATCGATCGTTATATGTTATTTTTAATGTTTTAAATTTTTCGTGAATATTTCCTATAATAAAAATGTTTTGCTATAACAAAAAACAATTTTTCGTATTAATTTTATTAATTGAAATCAGAATCAAAACTAACATTTAATTAAATATATTAATCCATATATAGGTACCTAGATATTTATATCTTTTAAGAATTTACATATTTAAATCACACTTTGTAAACAAAAAACATATTAAAATAAATATTTGCATTTATTTATTTTTTATTAAATTTGTAAACAATTAAAAAATAATTCAAATAATAATTAAAATTTGTGTAAAGAACACAAAATATTGTAAACAATGAAATTTCAATCAAACAAAATATCTGATTTGTTAAATTTCGAAAAAAATGTTACCATCGTATTCATTTAAGACGGAATTCAGAATAACTAAAATATATCCGACGTGTCGTATAGCTAATTCGTCGGAAAAAACCTACGATGGAATTTAGAATAAGGGTGAAAGTATTCTAGGTAGGTACCTACCTAAACCTAAGTACTCATAATGAATATGATTAACAATATGAGAACACAAATACATTTATTAAAATATTATTATTATTATTTTATTATGCCTTAATTTAATTTTACAATTTTCCTTATCACTAATTTTAATAATTAAGAGCTTTGACTAATGTATTTACATCCTATGACTTTTAATTTTAACTAACCTGAACTTTTCTATTAATAATAGGTATATATATTTTTTACGGAAAAATGGCAATTAAAAATCTTTTTGATCAATTTATTTTTATTCTAAAACTTAAAAACTAACTTAATTATAAAAAAAAGAAAAAGAACAAAATAATATTTAAAAAAAACCTAATTGGTAAAACTTAATCTACAATCGCTCTTATTAGCGGATTTACTGAATTTAGACAGCTCTCTAGAAAGGCAGGCGATATCTTTGCTATTTGTTTGGAAACAGTATTAATATTTGCTATGCTATGCAATCTGTTGGTTGAAAAATAAAAAGGTTTAGCCAAGATTAATTTTAGGATTGAATTTTGTTTTCTTTGTACCTAGTACATTTAAGTTTGTTTTCGCAGCACTCTTCCATAGGGAACCCGTATAAAAGAAAACTGCGAAAAATGGCTTTAAATATTATTAGTTATTTTTAGTTTATATTTTGTATTAAAATATTAAATCATATATATTTATATCTAACTCGCCAATTAATTAGTTTTAGGTATGAGTATAGGTACCCAAATATTTACAATTTAGCTGTCTCTAAAACGTAAATATAAATTTAGACAATAAATATAAATAAATAACCTAGGTGGTATACAAACTAGAAATTCAACTTAAAAATAAATAAAAGTAAATAAACTTATACAAGTTATAGGTACCTATATAGAAATATAATAATAAACACATAATATCGATTCAACTTCACAATTAATTATACCTATCCCATACACATATTTTTTCTTTCAATAATCAAATTAAATATATCATTAATCAATAATCGATTAAAACACCCAACCAAATAGGTATTAGGTACACAAAGGAATAAGAAAAAAAAAATAATTATGCCTAATTCAATTTTTTTTTTTTTGCAATAGTTATTGATAAGTTTTGAAGTATAGCTAGGTATATGACTTATAAGTATTAGTATAAGTATTACACTGAACTACAGTCTATACAGCGAAACAATAGATATGAATTTAAACATCATGTAGGTACACACCTACATACATGTATCTAATTATTAACTAATAAAAAATAACAATTTTAATAGGTATACCTATATAGGTACCTACCTAGTGAAAGTTAATTTTTTTTCCCAAAACTCAAAATAAAAACTTTTTACTACTTTAAAATATTTTTAGGTTACATACTTTATTTTTCCATCTATTTGAATGGTAAACATAAAATAGAAAGAAGAAAAAAAAAAACAAAATTCAATACGAAAACATCCCCTTCATTTTAAAAAACATGGATGAAAATTAGTATTATAAAAAACCTATATTATGCTTGTTTGTTATATCAACTTTTATACTTTTTTTGTGACGTCGTAGTAAAAAAAAAACCCTTAAATTAAAACTCAAGATTTTTTATCCGACCAATTTTTCTTTTGTGTTTTTTTTTAAATTTGTCAAACCTATATATTATTATATACATATTTCCCCTAATAAAAATAATAGCACTATTCATAAAAAAAAATATGAAAGCCAACAAAAACAAAATATACATCTTTCAAAAATTATTTTCTATCTCTTTTATTCATCTTCTGGTTTACTTTTCAACTTTTTGTAAAATTTATGTTCCCTGTTGTTTTTATGTGAAAATTTTTTTTTTCTTCTTCTTTTGGGAGTGGTCTCTTTCTATTTTGGATGTTTAACAAAAAAATGTATATATAGATATGCTATTAATACATAAGGATATAAAAATGAAATGAAAATAGCAAATAATTTAATAAGTATTTGTTTGTAGGTACTATTCTTCATTAATATTTTATCGGGCTCGGTTCGACTAAATGGTATATTATACATTTCCAATCCAAGCGATCCAATAATTCAACAATATATTTTTCTACTCTGTGTATCACATCAAGGTTTAAATTAAGTTTTATATTAAAGTGTCAAAACTGTCTTATGCGAAAAAAATATTGTGAAGAAAAACAAAACAGTAAAAATAGCCCATCCCATTTTGATCAAAATTTATCAATTTGAAATAAAAAGTAGTGCGCATGTGAATTTAAAAGGAAGTTGTACACAATAAAACAGCACAACAATACTTTTTATTTCTCTTTTTAATTATAAATTGCAATATGTTAGAAAGAAGTAGTTATATATACTAATACAAATCATATACATTTTGTTATATTATTATTATGCATATATTTTTTGAAAGATTTGGGATGCATGCTTGAATTAAACAGTTAAATGGAATGTGTGTTTGAGTTTAGAAATTTATAAAAGAACTATAATAGTGTGTGTATGGCTATGGAAACAATATATTTTTGGTTATATTATATAGATGAATGTGGGTGAAAAGGTTTGTTCATCCAAAAGAAAAATCAATAACATTAGAATGAAATCAATATATGGAACATAATATATCTATTTCTTTTACTCTAATATAAAATATATACAAGTTATATTGCTATTGATTGAAATTTTTTGAAAAAACTTTGTGTATTTTTATTTAATTGGGATATTTTTCAAACTGGTTTTAATTTTTTTCTTATATAGATAGAAAGAGGCATATATATGTGCAGTATGGATGGTACGAAATTTAGAAATTTTTTTCATTCTAATGTATATCGTACTATTCCTATTCCTGCCTGTGTATATATTATATATAGTTAAATTTTATCATATCGCAGTGTTGGTAAATATAATTAATCTTATATAGGGTTTAGTTGCGCTTGTGTTACCATTTAAATGTGTTTGAACGAGGTGGTTGTATACATTTTTTTTATTTTTTTTTTGCTGTTTTTCTGGATTGGATAGGTGCGTAGTTAATTCCATACATCAGTTTTAAAGTGACGTTCATTCGGTACGAATATACGTAGACGACGTTTTTTTTTTATTCACGACGAAACGTTGTTTATTTTGTAAAAGCAAGTTTTTTGAAATTGTTTTATTGGGGATTTTCATTGGTGTTACTTGGTTCGGGAATTTTTTTTTTGTTTTGTTGATATCAGCTTGATGTTGTTTTGTTATTGTGATTCTTGTCACTCAAGAAAAATCAACAACAATAAATTTATTTATTATTTTTTTTTTTGAATCTGAGTCACAGACAGATTAAAAAGTATATCACAAAAAACAACACAGATAAAACAAATATATTAGCAAGGAATAGTTAATAATATTAAAAGAGAAAAAAATAAAAATATGAAAATCATATTTAATAGACAACGATATTAAACTGAATTAAAGTTTTTAATAAACAAATATTAAAAAAAATATATATAATATAAAATTGACAATTTAACGTTGATTTTGTTTTATTATTAAAAATTTTAAAAAACATAATTTGTAAAACTTAAACTAAAAATTAATACATTAATGTAAATACAAAAAATATTTATATACAAAATAGGTGTATACATACATTCATTATGTACTATATTGTATATATTAAAATCTGAAATTAAAATTATTGAAATTATTATTAAATATTTGGAACGAAAGTTACGAAAGTAAATATAAAGTTTTATAAGTCAGAGTGTAAATAAATGAAATACCTAATATAAAATGAATCAATAAATTATTATAATTATATATAGGTATAGGTAACAACTAAATAATAATACTGATAAAATTAGTGTATGTTGTATATATATAACAAAACAACAACAAATTTAATTCATTCTGTTTAGCTGTCAAAATTTTAATAAAACAAATACCTAGGTATATTAAATAAATAAATTTTATTCATTAGTTTTATTTATATACAAAAGAATAAGATATTTTACATAATATACATATCTTGTTTTGAAACACAATAATACCACCATACAATGTGTTAAATAAAAGTTAAATAAAATTCAAATTTCCATTCATAAATTTATATTAAAGAAAATAAAACACAATAAAACTAACAATTTCTAAAATAGAAATTTTAAGTTATTAAAATTTAGAAAAAAAAAATTATTTTTTTTAATTATCTAAAAATAAATATAGGTACCAACCTAGTGCCTATATAATTTAAACATAATATTTTTTTAAATTCAATTTAAAATTTGAATTTCGCGGAAAAATAATTGTTTTTATTTAAGCTATAACTAAAATTATATACATATATATATTTATCAATTCAGTGAAATTTTAACAATAACCGATTATTGTTATTAAATTTTAATACACAAATGTTGGTAATTTAATCATAGTGAGATTATTGAAAATTTTTAATTTCAAAAAGAAAAAATTTTAAACTTAAATTAGTAGTTTATAAAATAATATAATTTATAATCATAATATATATATATACATATAGCAACACAAATTATTATTTACAAATTAAATTACCTACATTCAGATTTGTTATCATATACTTACACCTATAGAAATCTAAAAAAATAAACAAAGGATCTAATTTTTTACACAAATTTTTTGGTAAGTGATACTTAATTGTTTTATTTTAAAATAAAGAAATCTATTTGTTAATTGAGTTATTAAAAGAATTTTTAAAAATAAGATAATACTGAAATAGATTTATACCGCCGTCAAATATAAATATAACTTTTTATTTGCATACATGCATTATCTTTTATTATATATAATATATATATATATTATTATTAGTATTACAATTCCTCGGTAACGCAGTCTGTAAAGTGTTGGATTTTATTCAAGAGTAAGTGGTGCCCAACCTAAATAAGAGCGTACGGCGTATAGATTTTATCTGTCAAAATATTTTTAAACACATTTGCATATGGGGTTTATAATTATTGGATTAAGAAAGCTTAGAAAGTATTGTCTAACTAAGTAAGTGTTGTAATTTTCTACGGAATTAAAAACAAATATAATTAACTGATTGTTTTTGATAATCAGTTTTGTTTTTAGGGATATATTTAGATTTATGGAATAAAAGTCGAGTTTCCTTTCACTAATCATTTGTATTTATTTTGCAAATATCGATATTTCGGAAGTAACTTACTTCCTTCATCAGTGTTTTGCGACCTCGCAAAATAAATACAAATGAATAGTGAAAGGAAACTCGACCTTTATTCCATAAATATAATTAACTGAATTAATAACATATATAATCTAAATATTGATATATATGTATATGTATATAAAAGTAATTTTACGGATTCTGAAGTTTTTAATTTATATGTGAAATCGATTTTGATATTTAATAATAAGCTAATAAGATAAGGTAATTAGATAAGGCGGTAAGGATTGATTTTAGATAAGGTTTAGATTCACATTGATACACCACTTGATTATAAATTAGTAGTTAATCATTGTTTACCACAATTTTTGGAATATATAACGCAAATGATTAGTTGTGATCCATGATCCATGATCACAAACCTGTTTTGTCAGCATCTGATGTAATTTAATTTTTTCATATACATTTTTATCTTGGTATTATATATAACTAATATATATATATACATATATATTTAATTTGCTAAACTATATAATTTCTTCTTTTTTATTCATAAATATATGCATAATATTATCCATCAGTCGCATGGTATTGTTTAATTGTTTGCTTGCTTTACCTCGTTTGCCTGGTGTAGGTTTATTTTCAGTCATAATTTAATGTTCAAAACAATACGGTTGCTTTTAACGTTTCCTCCAAAACTGAAGAATAACCTATCAGAGTTGAATTGAACCAAAATTATAAATTTCAGTCCGTCGGACAAAATAATTTGTGTAGGTACCTACGAATTTTAATGAAAGAAGGAAACATATATAAAAACTAATTAATAAAAATAAAATAAAGTTTGAGATAGTACTGTTAGATGGCTATAGATGCGAAACAAAAGAGTAAATAGTATAATTATAGTATTTTAACGTTATACCGTTATACATATAGCAGAGGGGTTGCTGAAATAGTATAATGCTCAGACAATTTAGTACATGTATAGATGTAAGTCCATTATGCTATACCTATACCGACCAAACCTTTTAATTCTTGTTTTATGTTGGTGGGAGATATAAAAATACAATTTGTAAAATAGTTCCAAAGAAAATAATGTACGTATATCTAACAATTTATAACCATCTTGAGGAAACATACACACATATATATGTATATGCATTGTATGTATGCATTGCAGATATTAGATAACTAAACTACTGTCCTGTAGTTGAATAGGTTGTCTATATATATAACTATATAGGTACTGAATAGACAGTTTCTTCGTCTTTCCCGCTTATTAGATGCAAATTGTTTTTCGTTAGATTAAAAATTAAACGAAAATCAGACCTAAATATAATTTATAATCTCCTTGTTTAAATTTTTGCTAAAGACGTTTCTGTTCTTCAAATTGCTTGCTGGGTTTAGTTGTATACATAGATTAATCAATCAGAAATCTCTCAATATTAGTACATATATAATTAATTATACATATATCTATCTACATATAGATACGGCAGTTGAACACTTCCAAAATTAACAAGTATTAATCAAAAAGTTTTATATTTTCGTTAACATGTTCTATATAGGTATATGAATTCCATCATCATCTTTCTTATGTATTGATTCGACTATTCTAGTATCACATTGAAGTTTGATCTAATTCCCAGCTTTATAAACAACATTTTTTTCAAATCAACTTTGCTTAAATTCTTTTAAATATAAATGTCACTTGAACCGTTAATTTTTTATTTAACACATCATCATCAATTAATAAAACTGATTATAAACTTATATGAAATAGCCTTAGCTGATGTATTAAGACCTTTTTTATATGCTATGCCAAGTTGCTGAAAGTATTTTCAGGAACTTTATCTAAATATGCTGATCCAATTTTTTTTAAAGTTTTTAATATAAATAGAATCTATTAAAATAATTATTGTTGTTTACATCATATGGTTGACATTGTTTTTATTGTATAAAGAATTTAAATTGTCTATACATCAGTAAAATGCTTATTTACACTAAAGTCTACTTCAAAGTGTGCATTAAATATTACATATAAAATAACAACACTGTCTTCGATGTCTTGTTTACCATTTCAGTTCTTTCATAGAGTATGTATAGAATCAAGAATATTGGACATGTTCGTTATATGTATATACTTATTAGAAAAATATATACCTTATTATATATTTAGTAATTAAATATAAAAACTAAAATTAGGTGAATAGAAAAATAAATAATTTGTGTTATGTGAGTATTTATTTATTAAGAGCCATATATTTTACTTATGATGAATTCTATTCTCGAGGAATAATTCTGCATTTTAATATATATATATGTATATATATATAAAGCATTTTCAGTTTTCACAGTTTATACCCATATCAAAACGGAGAATTGAATTTTGCACCACTATTTTCATTTCAGAAAGGGAAAGAAAAAATTTTACACTTTTTTCAAGTTTCCTACACTGTTTTGTCACTATGACAAATTTCTCTGCCTTTAATGGTGGGTTGTTAAAAAAAATTCTCGTCATTAAATAAAGATGAAAAAGTATGAAAAAGCTTCGATTTAATAAAATTACTGCATTGTTTTCCATTTTTATTTATATTTGCATTTGTGCTTGTCCACTTTACTTAAATGATTGGCATTTGATAGTTTCTAAGTTTCAACAATTCACGATAACTGTAAAGTGATGCGATTTTTTTCTTGTTTGATTTTTTCAATTTAAATTTAGTTATAATTAACTCTTTCTCTCTAATATGTATTTTCTTTTAAGAGAGTGTGCAACTTTAGTTCAATAACATTATTGTTTTTTGTTTTTTTTTATATATTGACAGTAACTTAGGTAGAATCTACTTTTCGTGCTTAATTAAGTACGATACTGCAATTTTACACTACAATATCCACAATAATTCGAGTATTTATTTTAACAAATTACTGGCTTATCTACTCATTAAATGTGGAAAACTACTACTATTGTCAGGAACTAAACCTTCTTAAATATAATAGTTTCATTTTATTTTATTTGTTACCAGATTAAGATATGGTTTTCATATAACCGCTCATTCTTTTATTCAATATTTAAGTTATCCAAATTTGTATCATTGTTATCTTTTTTGATCGACTCCTAATAATTATCCAAGGTGATACTCTCTCAGTCTATAAATTTTTAACGTCTTTTTTTCGATTGGTTTTGCAAATTTTGCAGAGCCAAAATTTTTCATCATTCCCAAGGTATTCCACAAAGTTATGTCTATGCAATTATACTTTAATACACTCTCCTTCACACTGTTACTTTTTTTATATTAATATATTTTTTGCGTTCAAAATAATTCACTATAGTTTACTATTTGACATTTTGACAGTTTTTTAATTATTTTTTATTATGTTGTCTGATTGCACTGAGAACGCGAAAAAAATGCTATCTTGTCAAAAGAATGCAGAATGCGGGAATAGAATTCATCATTATACTATATAGATATATATGTGTTAATATAGGCATTGGTTGTTTACAGTTTCATCAAAGTTAAATTTCAATTAAGTTAAATAAGTTAACACCATTTTCAAATATGTTAAGTAAGTATGCTCCTTCTGACATTTCTTTCTTCCAAAATATTCATTTTTTACATCAGCTGAAAGAACGTTGAACAGTCTTACAACTTTAAATTTTAAGGTATTCTGATCCCTTGAAATTTTTACCCTATATATATAGGAACATATTAAATGTAGTCTGAGTTATTTTTCATTTTAAAAGTTGTTGTTGTCGCTGGTATTCAGTAAAATAAGTTTATCGATATTCAACAAATTAAGTAATTGCAACATTGACTTAGAAGACGTATATATAACAGTTTGAAATTCTAGTTTTAATATAATAATTAATACACATAAGTAATTGGTTACATTTATTTTGTAATTTTTCTAAAACTACCATATGATTTTAATTGCAGTTAAGAAAATTAGTACGACAATAAATGAAATGCGGTAGTATTATAGTATAGAATTACCTATAGTAACAAAATACCTACCTAGGTATTTAATTTATATCTACAATCTGGAAAAGAAAACCTATATATATTTTTGTATTTTTTTTTAGAAGCACAAACACCGTTTCACTTAAATATTTAACTGAGTCGTATATAGATAGAGGTAAGTACTTAGTAGGCATACCTGTACTTCTAATTTTTCTTTATTAATATACAAATGGATTGATTATTATTTCTAGAACAAATTACCTGTCATAGAAAAATATTTAGATAATTTCTTGAGATTTGTATTAATTTTACAATACTAATTCTAATTTAACATTTTTGTAATAGGTAATATAGACCAAAGGTCTAACCATCATAATGAACTTAAGTTGGCTTAATAATACGACTACATATGTAAATTGCATTGTGTACTCATAGTTGGAATATCATAGAAATTTGGCGTTAATTTTAGCTGGCTTAAGGAAAGTGCTACTTCATTCGCACATTCTGTAAAGAAATTTGACAGTTATGCCTATGCATGTGTTTTTATGAACAGTATTTACGTCAGTGTCAATTTAAAAAAAGTGAACTATTAATTTAAAAATAGAAAATATTATTAAAAAAGTAATTCATATTGAAATGGCAATAAATTCGACCGAATTTAATTTTTTAGACTTATTGAAAATAAATGCCTCTGTACGACAAGAGAGATGCATTTTATTTTAATAAAATAAAACAAAGAAAATGCTTGGGAGAATGTTAAAAACAAAACCAATAAAACCAGTATGTTTATTTATATATAAATACAATACAGATATGTATTAGATATATGTACATATATATATACTGAGTATATATATGTATTTTAATTACATCTTCCGAATGCAAAACTATGTGAAAGCTTATGTGGGAAAGGTTTGCAAAAGAACTTAGGAAAAGGGAAATACCTTCTGGGAGTGGATTAATTGACTAAGATGAGTGACAGTGTTATCAGATTATGCTGTTTTTGCAAAATTCGATGAAGCCGAATTCGAAGATCATATTATTTTGCATAGATTTATTATCTAATACACATAATAATAAGCTAATTAATTAAACTGAAAAAGTACAAACCTCTGCAGATTATAGTCTGCAATTTGATGAAGAAGATGTATAGAATTAACACCGCTACGACCCACACAAAAAATGAAACATGCATTTGAGCAATTATGTATCAAGAATCTCATAAATTTCTGGCTTAATTCTTGTATAAATGAAAAATTGTTCATTGTCAAGCTCCTTATTTTTTTGAAATGTAACTTTAAAAAAACCATTTTTTTTCTATCTCGATTTTTTTTTTAGCTCGAACACTACAAGAACGTTTTTTAGTTTTTAATTGGTTTTTTTTTTGGTTAATTCATTCCCTGCAGTGTTAGAATCAAACACTTTAATTATTGTAAGCTGATATTATCCATCATAAATTTTATATCTAAACTAATAACAAAAGATTGTTTCCAGAAATTTTACGTTTTCAATTATATTTCAAAAATTAACTTTATTTTAAAGAATTATTTTTTGGTTATATTTACAATTCATAAATGTCAAAATCACTAAAATTAGTTAGAGTCAAATTAGAAAATTTTAGCTGGCTTTTCGTTTAGTTTTGACATTAGCTTAAGCCAACTTAAGTTTATTATGATTAGGCCTTAATGCGCTAACTATATAATGACATAGAACTACATAATATGTAAAGGTCAAATTGCCTAACGAAGCTGACATAATTATTAGTCAAAGCATACTTCGAGGCGACCCATAATGACATAATAACATAAGAAAATATTTCTTAGAAAAACAACAACAAAAATAAATTCTGTTAGGGTGGAATTTAACGTAAGGATTCTATGCTGAACGAAAATTTAACGAATTGTCAGATTCAACTTAATTGTAGCATAATATGTCGATTGTGGGTATTTACATGTATTTTCCATCATATACGGAATATCACATAATAATAGTTCTATGTTATTACAGTTAGCGCATAAGGCATCGACAGTAAATAAATTAATTGCACAATTCTTTAATATACCCTATACCATCCTATACCATTACCCATTTTTTATTGTTTTTTTTTCTCCCCTAGTTATGTATACATAACATAAATTGTTGTCGTGTTTTTTGTATAATTTTTTGATTTGTTGTATTTCCATTACTTATACTTTCTTTAAATATTTTACTGTTTGGTAAAGATGAATTTTGTAAACAATTTGTAACATTCGATTTTCTAAACATTCAAGTCAAAAAACAAAGCCTAGGCATAACGAGAAAAATTATCTTTTGGTACCTACTTGAAATTGAAATAAAAAATATAATCAAATCATTATACAATCAATACAAATAGCAGAGGTTCCAATACTGATTTTGTGGTGCACCAAAGAACTATTTGAATTTTGGAATTAATATTTAAGTAACCTACCTAATTTTTGATTTTTTTTTTCTCTATAACATTGTAGTATGACGTAACATGTACTTTTTTTTGTTATTAAATTGGTTGTAAAATTTTTAATTGAAAACTTCATGCTTGGCATTTGCGTTGGGATTTCCATCATTCAATTAAAATAGTTTACTGTGATGTATATAGAATACCTGTGAAATAATAGATATAGATGGAATAATATATACAACTATATATGCACAGTTAATAAAATAAAATTAACGCTTTCACACGCATATAAAATTCTTTAAGCATTTATTTATTTATTTTATTTGTTTACAACTTAATGTCAGCTAGCTATTCAATAATTATACCTATCCATACACATATATATTGTAGGTAGGTATATGCTATAACTATATATATACATTTTATGATTTAAAAAATATCAAGAATTTTTTGATGAATGACTGACAATAATAAACGTGATCGCAGACATTTAACTTATAGAAAAAAATATTAATTTTTCATTCATAATTTCTTATTTTATATTTTGTTATCAGCTAAGTATTAGTCATTCATTATAAGTTTATTATTATTATTAATATTCCTAGTTCCGGTTCTGTTTTTTTTTTCGATTTACATGAGTTAATGTGCATCTACTATAAATAATATGTCCTAAAAAACAATCAATTTTAAATTTCGTCATATAATAATAGTTAGAATTAAATTTAATTATAAGTTAACCAGTTAAAATTTTAACCCTTTCTCATTAACATCTTAATTAAGAAAAAAAAAAAAAGAATTTCTAAAAATTTGACTATACCTAATTAAAAATATAATTAACTATATAAACACAATATAGAACACACCATATATAGGTACAACATGTCTGAGAATAGAAACATTGTTATTTTGTTCGTTGTTAATTACAAAAATAACATGGTTTATTATTTCTTTTTTTTGTATAATAATAATAATAATAAAAAATTATATTTTAATATATAATAATTTTAGACTAAAAACCATATGATAGACACAATTTTGACAAATTATTATTATACCTATATGTATATTAAATATGTTTAGTTATATATTTTGTATTGTAAACAACACCGACAGTTTTTTTTTTTGTTGAATATTTATACAAAATTTCGAATTCTAATTATAATAAAAAAAAAAAACAAAAATTAATTTTTTTTTTTAATTAACTAAAAATTTGTTATTCTCGTTCTTATCTTAATGAATTTTAAATTAATTATTAATGTTATTAATTTGATAATATGTAATGAATGAATATTATAGTATAATATTATTGTTGTTATTTTACATTTTATAACTGACATACATATACTTATATTTAAATTGGATGGAATCTTAAAATTCATAAATATTTATATGAAATCAATGAGATTATTAAGTGAGAATTGATTAAGTTATAATATAGGTTCGGATCGGTTAGCTTAAGACCACCTTTACAACAAAAAAAACAAGTTCAAAAGAGCATGTTATTGTGAATTATCAAAAGGAATTGTTTATTTAGGCATGTATGACACTTTTTGAAACTGTTAGGATTTGATTCCCTTTGCAAAAATTGAAGATAGATTTAGCTCAAATATACATACGTGATTTTCTTCCGTGAATCTGCCACAAGTAAATATTAATATGCCACAAATTAATCACTCGATATTAATATTTAGTCATTTGCGGGCAATTGTTCATACAATTTCTTATGAAGTAACATCAGCATTAATTATATTAGGTACTGTGTTGTTTTGTTAATTGAGAGTTATAATAATAATTTAATAATAATAATATAATAACAATAATAATAATAATATTTTATTTCATTAACAACTTAGGCTAACTTACATACTAAATTCACAAAATTATATTACAAATTAATTCAGATTTCTTAGCCTAATATTTTAATGAAATAGCTAGGTTCAATCTGTTAGCCAAACGATAAAGGGCGATTGAACCCTAATTTAAATTGATTTTTATGTCCTGATGCCCTTAGAATTTTTCGATTCAATTTAATTTGGTTGAGCTCCAGTATTCAGTAGCCATTTTAAAATATCCCAACATAATATATTTAAGTATAATACCTACGTTACGTACTGTACTAAAATAATTAAATACTTATTTACGAAAAAAGAATGTTCCGGAAATATTAATGATACAGCATTTACAAAGGAATCAATTAATTACCTTCTCATGTAATTACAGTTAATATAGCATTGTAGTAAAATAGAAGGAAATTGAGCAAAAATTAAATATTTGTATATGAAACAAATAAAAAGGTTAATTAAAAATGTAACCTTTTTAAATACATATTACAATTAGAAATAGATATAAATTACGTGCCTATCATGATTTCATTGATCATTATTACTTATCAAACTGTATATATTGATGGGTATGATTAATGGTAATTGGTAACCAGAAGAATGAAGTTGAGAGTAAGTCAAAGGTGAAAAAAACTCAAATATATTTTGAGATGGAGTGTACTAGTATACTTCTTCTAGAACTAAAGACCTGTATTAGGAAGGAAACTATATAAGTTCAAATTTTATACTTTGTTATATATGTTAAAAAAATTGAATTTAGTATTTTTTCTCATATGCAATTAAATTATTTTTGTTTTGCATATTATAAATATCTTATTTTACTTACAATCTTAAAAATTGGTGGTCCTCTCCAATTCATTTTGCTTTCAATTTTAAAAATTTTTTTTAACTGGAAACTGATGTTAACTATATAATTGTCCACTATTTAAACAAAAATTCAATATTATAATTTTAAGAATGTATACCATAATTCACCATATAGATGCCAGCAGAACATTATAGATGAAATAAAGCTCTGAGTTTTTAAATAACAGGAATAAATATATATGTATATATTATCACATATACCAAAATTGATCATTGAAATTAAAACAAAAAAGACCGCCACAAGTAAAAAAAAAACATAACATCACATTAAACAGCACATTAACACAATGTTAAAAACACCAACAAAACAGTTAAAAAAGAACCTTGTAAGGAAATCAGTAACCTTACAAGGAAATTAAGATGGGATGAAGATGAACGAAAAGAACTGATTCTGGAAGTGTATATATATATATATAATATAAAAATTATTGCAACTTTGTTAACTTTATTTTTCTTCATATCAGATTTATTATAATTTTTATATATATATATATATATATATATATATATATACACCTATTTAAATATATAGTTATATGTATACATATATAAATATATTCTGTTATTTCGTTTTTTATTAAATATTTTAAACTCGATTATTGACGTGTTATAAGCCACTTTAGATGACCATACGGCGTGACGCGAATTTGAACATTTTTTTTCATTTTTTTATTATTTTTGTTTGTGGTCTTGGTCTTTTACCGTCGTCGTCGTCGTCTTCTTTTTATCTAAAATTTGTTTTTTATGCTAATTTAGCAAATTGATTTCTCGTTTTTTTTTATGTATTTCGTTTTTTGTTTTTTTTTTGTTTCGATTCAAATAAATGGGATTCCTGACTAATATGATTTTTTTTTGTTGAAAAAAAAAAACTCCAAAAATAAAAAAAAATATGAATTTAGTTTTCGAAATAGTAAACTTTCTTAGTTCTTAAAAATGTAAAATTCATCTGCTTATGATAATTTAACATTAATCGTTGGTCTTATGATGGTTAATGGTCTTACAAACTTATATATATAAAATGAATTATCTTGCTTCGGAAGGATGGTATAGTATCGATGTACTGATAAGCAAATTGATGAAATACTCTGCTGAAATACCTTACTAGTATATGCTTCTTTCTAAATCCTGATGACATTTTCACGCAAATAAAATTATTATAATTGGGTACTTAAAGAAAATCTGAGTTTAATCACTGTATACATCAAATACAATTCTATTGGTTTTTTGTATTTATGAACAAAGAATTCTAAACGTATTCATGGTACTATCCAGTCATACAAAAAAAAAATATAATAGCAGTATAATAGTAGTAATTTAAAGCGTGCATTTAAAATGGTGGATAGAAATATATTAATAAATAAGTAGAAAATTATGGTGTCCGTAATAAAAAATTGTAGTGATTCAAGTCTTATTTTTATATTACAATTTTTCGGGCTTACCAAATGACGCAATAAACTGCATTAACCCATTTTTGAGATCACTCCAATTTCGAGATTTGAAAGAAATAACTTGTTCATATTTTGTAAATTTATCAATAAAGGTTAAGAATGGTTTTCCTTTACTTGGGAACCAAATATCTATGGTGTATTATTTCCAGAGAAGTTTGTATAATTTTGAGGGGTAATTTAAGGGGTTTTCGTTCATACTTACATTTTTTTGTATTTTTTGTTTTAACTTCGGAAAATAGTATCTTCTTTTTAAATTGAGATAAATATAATTGATATACCACAATGGTTTGTGTTTTGATGTTGATCTAATATTAATTCTTGAATTTCTGTTATCTAAATATCATCTAATAAATAGGAACATTTATTTAATTTTAATAATTTGTTATTGGAAAAATATTGCAGATAGGTGTTTTGAAAAATGTTATAAATTTTAATGTCTTCAATCATAATTCCTACTATACCTTTAGAAAGAACGTGTATAGTCGAAAAGTGCGATCTCATTGCAGATGCTCTTAATATAATGATTGAGGTACCCACAAGGTTCTTTATTATTTACATAAATGATATAAAAAAATCTATTTCTTTAACAAATCTAATGCTATTTGCATATAATGCATTATTATTATATGTTGTAAGTGATAGTATGAATGAGTGCGTAACAAAAATTTTAAGATGTATATGATAATTAATAGTGAGATAAATAGTAACATAATAATATAGAAAATAACTTAATAGAACAACAATTAAATATTACGGTGTTATTATATTTGAAAGATTTTAATAGTCATATATATATACTATGGCTCATATTTATAAATAAAGATACTAGATAATGCATTAAAATAACTTCAATAATGCTTCAATAAAAGTTTTTTTTATATATTAAAATATTTTGTATTATTTCCTTATGTTTCTGCAATTAATTGAGTATTAACTAGATAATACTCTCGACATTTAAGTATTGTCTTAATACTAGATTTTTAATGTTGATACTCGATAATACTTCAAAAATTATAAGTTACCCAATAATGAACTAAAAAAATATATATCGAAATTCTGAATATAGGAATATGTATGCTCTAAAATGGCTAAGTGTTAATTAAAGAATAATAATGAATGTAGGTATGTATTAATAATTATAAGCAAAATAAAAAATTATAATTATCCGCAATATTTGTGTAATAGATTAACTTATGTCACCTACATAATTATATAATTTAAAAAAATATATTTAGTTTTCGATTAATTTTTTTCCAAAATGAAAGAACAAAAAATATGATTCTATATAATGACGTGAAGTTGTACAATTAATTACCTGCATATAAGAAATGAAATTAATTTAAGCAGATTTAAAATAAGTGTAATTGAATATGTAAGGAATAATTTTATTTAGAACCAAATGTAGTAAATGAAATTATTTGAAATCAAATCGCTACACAAGCCAAATAAATTAACCAAATAAATAAAATATAAAATAAATAAATTATTTTATAATATAAAAGGGTAATATAATAATTATATTAAAAATATGATATATACCTAAATGACTTTATAACAATGTATAACTAAACTCATTATTGGGTGTAGGTATTGTATAAATAATGTTCTTTACACCGTTATAAAATATGAAATCAACAACAATTAACCTATAGGTAGTTTCATTTATGCTTTAATTTGCTAACCCCACATGCTCGATTGGATTGCCCAAGAATTCTAGTATCAATTTAATATCATTTGTTGTATTGAGAATCATTAAACTTAATATTACCAAATATAAAATAGACAGATTAATTTCTATACTTAACTATTCAATTGTGGATTACTAGTTAAAAGCGTAAACAGAATCTTATCTATTAATCCCTGATTTATTAATAATTTATTAAAATTTCACAATATATGTATATATTTATAATATATGTATATGTTTATTTAATAGCAAAACAATTTATAAAAATATAAATATAAATTATTAAAATATCATCGAATGGGTCACACAAAAAAAAAATATCAAATTAAAATCGTGTTACCATATGATATCACATTTTTATTTATATTTATTTTTTTTCTTTTCTTATTTGCTGTCTTAGTTTTATTGACTTTATTTTTGTTTTTATCTAAAAAACAAAAAAAAAAAAAAACAGCTTTTAGTGAAATTAAATAATTTTTGAAATTGAAATTAGTCTCTCTTTATACCCTAAAGAGACTTTGTATATTTTTTATTTACTCTCTAGCTATTCTAAAATCCGAGAACTTATTTAAGAAATGAACCAATTTTTATTTGATCTTAAAAATATTTTTTTCTCTTCATTTTAAAATTTTTGAAAATGTTTACATATATTTTTTGACACCTTTAATAAAATAACCTTTTAACTTCATTTCTGGTTTTTATTTAGAAATTTTTAATTTTTGTTTTTAGTTTTTTTTTTTTTTTTTTTTTGTTTTATAGTTATGAGGGAGAGGAGCTGGAGCAATCTTAAAATAAAAATTAGAAACATTTATAAAAATGTATAATATTGTTGAAAGTGTTGCCATGCGCGCATAATAAAAATTTCTTCTTTTGCGTCAATTAAATTAAATTAATTTTATAAGTAAAATTACATCTCCTTTATTATGTACGCAATAGTAGTATATTATTTAGTAGGACATTTTTACGAATCTAATTTAAAATAAAGTTTTGTAAAATATTTAAGTATGTATGTAATTAGATAGACGGGTCTTGTTAATAGTTTACATATGAGAACGAATTTTAAGGCTTTAAATTCAATCAATTGAATACTGCCTAGTGCCTGTTAGGGTACTCAGTAAAATTATCATTATAGAATCCAAAGCCATATTTGAGTTTATATGAATGCAAGAAATATAATTATTGGGAACCGACGGTATTTTCAACATTAAAATAAAATATTCCAAGTAAAGAGTATCAGATCACAACAATGTCTTGTTTCGTTCGCGAATGGCTGGATTGTTAATGAGACCCTAAGATGTGATCTGTCAAGGTAATGATTCCAGACAATTCTAAAAAATACTTCAAAAGAATACAGTATACCTATCATTTAAACCAGTTATAGTGTCAACATTAATTATAATAAAATAAGATGCAAGAGAAGACTCAAAACATTTTAATTATGTACTTAACTACTTATATAACTATCCAGTAATAGTTATATGTGATTAATGAGATATTTTTAAAACTAAATCAAAAGAAAAAAGCATTTTTCTCAATTTAATTAGAACATGTAATAAGTTTGCTTTCAATTGTCAATTCATTATTTTAAATTATGTGATGATTAATGGTGTATACTTATATGTACAAAATATAGTTTTCTCTTGCACAATAATCGAAAAATAGAACACGTAGTTATTCCAAATTGATTTGGCAGATGATAATCAAAAATTGAAATATTTAATTGGTACATTTTTTGTAATTGGGTTTATCATATTAACTTTTAAATTATCAAATTAATTAAAATATGTTATAACTATTCTTATGTGTATATAGAAAAATTTTACTACTTTTAAAATTTAAAATTTTATATCTTTATTGTAATCCCTTTGTAAAGCTTTTGAAAAGGCTATATGAAATATAGAATACTTGATAAAACAAATTTCTTCAGTGATGTCCAATTTGGCTTCAGGAGAAAAAGATCCACTGTGAAAATGCCCTTTTGAAATTCTGTTGTGTGATATATAGCGACTTAAATATGTCCAATTTTTGTAGTAGTCTATTCGTCGATATCACTAAAGCGTTTGATATACGGTAAAACAGACTGTACACTTACTGTTAAAAAAAAAATCTACAATACCGAATTTACAGGATATATATTTAAATAGTTTAAGTCTTAATGATAAGGACACAAAGAGTCAAACTTAATGGAATTTTAAAAGTAGGGTTCTGGGTTCTGTTTTAAATTCAATCTTATTCCTAATTTTCATTAATTCGCTATTGCAGCAACCTTTGAAAGGTATACACGCACACAGCCGTTGCTGATGACATAAATGCATTCTCCATACAGTAAAAATAATAGCTTGGATTTTTTTGGGATATAATTTATGACCTGAATTTTATAAGGGAATGATTAAAGTAAGTAATAAAACAAAGATTATGCACTTTGGTAAAAAAAACTGTCCCAGTAAAAATTTAATAGTCAATTATCATTGAACTCCTGTCTGTCAAAAATTGCCATTGATTCCGTCGCTGTGTGGCAACACTTCTGTTTCAAGCTCTACCTATATTGAATCATATTTTAAATTTGATAGTGTTGTATCTTTTACGTATCGTGGGGGCCTCGTTTTTGATTGTAAATTAAACTATCACATAAATATTTTAAAAAAGTCCTTAGAAATGTCTTCCACCTAAATCTATATATTGTACCCTGAAAGTTATGAAAATGGTATATTTTGATCTTTTTTATAACTCTGAATTATAATATGGAACTAGCTGGGGGCGGATCTTACTTCAATGAAATTTGTCCCATACTCATTGCTCAATAATATTGTATTCGATTGATCCTGAGGAAAATTACACTCGCTGAGAGTCAATAATCTATTTTGATTAAATGTTCCTAGAGCAGTATGCATATACATATCGCATTTTCGCCACTTTTATGACTATTTATAGCTACAACAATTTGCAATACATTAGAGAAAGCTTTTTAAGATCGGAAAGAACTTCTATTGCATTTATCAAAAGTTTAGATCTCACTTAATGAAGCTGGATCACTCTCAATTGAGTTTTTGTTTAACTTAACTTAATTCTATTACATCAATTTTTTGTTTGTCATTATTTTGTTGTATCATGTATTTCGAAAAAATTAATATTCTCTTTTTTTTTTTCTTTATTTATTTCAATTCTTGCTTATATCTTAACTTACTTATATCTAAAATATTTACAAAAGTAATATATTTATAATTATAAATTATTAATAAGTAGTAAATTTATAGGCTTTGGATTTTAGCCGTCCGGCCCTAAATTTTCCGGCCCTTTTTTTCCTATTTTGTTTTATCTTTTTTCCTTTGTTTAATTAAATTTAATTATTTCTAATTTAAATATATTTAGCTATAAGTTTGTATTTCATTTTATTATTTAGTAAAAAGACTAATCGTCTTATGTACAATTTATATAAATTAAATAAATAAATAAAATAATTAATGAATTTAATATTTTTCCCATTTACTTTTTTTTTAAATTTTTTTGCGTTACATTGATTTTGAATTTTTTATTTTTATTTTTGTATTCTGTTAACTGTATTACTTTTATAACTTTGAAATGCCAACCTAATATTGTTTTATTATATAATTTTATTATTTTTCTACTCTTGTTATTTTGTTCATCAGATGTTCTGAGGAATATCGGAATGATATTACATTTATCTAATTTTACAATTACTGTTTTGCACATTTTTTAATTTACTTATGATAATGTACTAAGGTATAGATAATAATATCAATATAAAATATTGTATAATAAATAAATGAATTTTAAAAACTAAAACTAACTATTTAAGACATGGTAAATAAATAAATAGTAATAATAGTTTTTTTTAAAATGATTTGATACTGTAACAGTTGATGCATTATTACTTGCTATAATACTAAATAATAGATGTCAAATATGTACATATATGGAACCATTTATATAGTGTATCTTTATATATATATATATATATATATATTTATATATAACAAATCACACATTTCAGAGACAAGAAAAAATAATTTATAAAAATATTTGGAATAGTTGATTAAAATGTCTTTTATGGCAAATTTAAGTATTCATTAGAGGTGCAAATCTTTTATTATATAATTTATTTAAAATAGAGATAAGAGATACTGAAGTCTATATTAATCATCATGAAAACTTATCACAATATTCACAATAACATAGTCGATATATTTTTTTACAAAAAAGAAAAATTTGTTTTTTTCTAATATGATAGCTAAATTTTTCTAATTTTTTTTAAATGTAAAATAATTCTATATTGCTCAATCGAACTAGCTGAAACATATTGAGGAGAATCTCGACCTTGACGTATTCGTCTTAATTTTCTTTTTAATGTCAATATACATTTAATCGCTAAATATTTCTTGGTTCAAATTCAATATAACAAAATAATTTTCAAACTTATAACGTTTGAAAAAATTTTCAATGTAGGTACACAATAATTTGGCAATATTAATTTTGTCTTAAATCTAGCATAGGTGGATGTAAATAAAATGTATTTATAGAGAATACATTTTAAAACGGTCACTTCATGATTTATTCGATTTATTCATGATTTATTCGATACATTCTTAAATTCATAAATATTGTATTATCATTGTATAGGAAACAATCTTGAATTTCTGACTAATTGTTAACTGACATGATAATAATATGGAAAAACAGCTAAGTATAAAAAAATGCAGTATTCCATATTGATCTTGCAAAATGGTTTTCCTTTATAATATTTTATTTACAAAGCAATAATCCAAAATAATTGATTTTTTTTCTTCATTAATATTAACTCTATCTCCATCAACAATAACGTGTAATTTTTATTGCATAGCCCAATGTACTTTAGAAGTTAGTACAAATTTGTTAATTCAGTAAATCCAACTTTAAAAGCTATTGTGGACAATATTGTTTAATTTAGTTTTGGACTTGCTTTTATTTCTGTTTGAACTAATTATATATGGTTTAATTTTTAACATTTCGAAATTGTATTTTGTTTTATTCTATTATTATATATCTTCTATACTTTAAAAATAATGTTAAATTAAATTTGTTCAATTTAACTTTAACATTAAATGAAAAATTACAAAATATTAAAATGTCATGTCAATTAAGTATACTGTTGTAAATCTATATTGATAGAATAATAGATAGTTTAAGCTGTAAGGCTATTGCTAGAATAAAAATAAGAACTGTTATCAAAACCACGACGTTAAATCTAAATTTGAAGAATATACACTTTCTTCCCTATCTGGCACCACTTGCTCCAAATATTAACTAACTAATGCATATAATTTTTGTTTAGTTATAAATTTAAAAATGTTTGAAATATAAATAATTTTAGAATGACAATAATTGCTATATTTTTTTAGTTACTGATATTGTTACTGGGGTATATTGCCAAACTTAACTATGATATATTATTTTTTTGTTGTTGTGTAAAACGAACTTGAAAACTCCTTTTATTAAAAATCAACAATAGAACTAACTCTCCAAAAAATCCAAGTAGGTACAAAAAAGCAAAAAAAAAAAATAATAAAAATCTAAACAATAAAATTCAAATTAAGAAGTTAAAATTTGAATTTCAGTTCATAACATTTTCAAACAGTCAGACTGAACATGAAATAAACGTCTTTTCTTTATACGTAGGTACATGAATAATATGAAAAATTAGAGGTTTGTCTCCGAACAGAATTTCCAATGTTTAAAGATAAACAAAACTACGTTAGGGGGAAAAATGTTTTAGGAGAAATAATAAAATAGAATAAAAGGTCAATTGTCATTGATTAAAGGTTAGTTATATAAAAAGATTTTTCATCCGGATTGAATCATATCTACTCGGTAAGATTAATCTACCGTCGGTATATATTCTTCCTCTATTATATTGTTATATTGTAGGTATTTATGAACGGTATCAAATTTTAAGAATTTTTTTAGACGCATTTTTGACTTTGGTGTTGAATAAAAGTATGTTTGTTATGATCGTAACTTTAAAGTATTTCCGAGTCCGTGGCTCACAATTTTGTGTGTATATATCATAGTGTATACTCATTTTATAATAGATGAGATTCAATTGAAATGGAAATTAAGAAATATTTTTCATTATTTAGAGAAAAAAAATAGAAACGATTCTAAAATGTAGCTTAAGGTTAATTTTTTATTTATTTTTTTTTTTTTTGGAAATAATATAGTTTTGCCTATATAAGATACATTTCCATATTATAGCGGTTTAAATATCACCTTCTATTATTCATTATTTTTTTTTTTTTTGATAAATTTATCAATTTTGAATTTTTTATTGAAATTAATTTTTTTTTTTTCTTTTTGTTTAGTATATAGGTACCTACTTATATATGTTATGTTGTTGTAAAAGGGTTTCTATTTGTTGTTTTTAAAATATTTTCATATCATTTTATCGGATTTTGTTGATGAAATCGACGCATCTGTTTAAGATAGTCATAGACTGCAGGTCTATAAAAATATAAAAACATTTTTTTTTTGTTAAGTTACCAGATTTATATATATATATGTGTATATTTAGTTACAGAATAATATTTAAAGATATTCTATTCGAAAATCCATATATAGTGTCAATTTTAAGAGTGACGACAACAACAGGTTATTTGCGATTTTTAATTTTGATAATATATTAGGTTTCGTTCATCTCTTCTGTGTGTACATTGAAATTGGTATCCTCTTCTGTATAGTAGATTGAAGTTCTCCATATGTATACATATACCTATAACCTATGCATGATGTATATTGAAGTAATAAAATGTGTGATATTAAAATATACTGCGTGATAAAAATTCTATGGATTTTGTAACAAATTGGTAGTGATTTAATATTCTAAATTAGAGAATCAAAAAAATACATATATGTATACCTATATATTTAAAAATTAATTTTGATTACAAAAGTGGGTTTTGATAAATTTTTATATTATTTGTTTTTTTTTTGGTGTTAAATAAAAAAATAAAATTTAGTATTTGTTTTGATATTGTGTGAATTTTTTTTTTCTGTTTTAAATAAAATATTAGTCCAAATTAGTTTTAATTTCGATATTCTTAAATATTTGATGGGTATTAATTTTCATTTTATTAATTTATTTTCTGTAATATTTAAACATTTTCAAATTAATAACTTATGATGTGAAAACAACACATGAAATAAAAAAAATAAAAATATCTAGAGTTGTAGGTTCGAATAATTTTATATAACCTATAATTTGGATACAAAGTTAAACTTACATAGTTAATTTAGAATCTTATATCTTAATCTTTACTACACTGTATATATTATTATTATTATTTTATTTTTGACCTTAATGTATTTGTACAACATGTTATTTTCATATATTTTAATTCTATATTTCAAGAGCTTATATTACTAAAATATTTACACCTAATTTTTGTAATTATTTAAACTAACCTGACTTAAATATTTAGAATAAATTTAATTTGCAAAGGACAAAGTGGCAAGTAAAAACCTTTAATTAATTATTTTATGCTAATTGCTAATAATGTAAACTTAACCTAATTATTAACTAACATCTATTAACTAAAATTATCTTAATACTAAATCTTAATCTACTATCGCTCTTATAAGCGGATTGCACTGATATGATTTTGTATAAATTTATATATTTTTAAATATTTTATTTTAAAGTTGGTATAAAGTAAATTGTTCAACCCTTAATGTTGTAAAATGAATTGTCAATAATAGAACCTAGCAAACAATTCTAAAATTATTGAATCGAAGTTATTTTGATAAACAAAAATGACAAAATACTGTTACGGATAGAGGATATCTGGGTGAATAAAATATAAGCTTCCAAGTTACTATAGATAAATGTAGTGCAATAGTACGATATTGATTTGATCGATTAGTTTAAAAGAGTTGAATCGAACAAAACAGTCAGATTATTAACAAATTAAGTTCAACAGAATGAAAAAGAAAACATATTTAAACTTTCGGACTTAGACATGTATATGCGTTGTCAGTTTTTAATGTTGTCAGATTTCCAAAAATAAAAAAATTTCAGATTTGCCTTTTTTTGCATATAAATTCAACTCGGTGAGTTTTTTTTTTAGAATTTTCTGCAATTTCAATATTCAGTTTTAGTAAAATTGATTTTGAATACTAATAGTAAGAAGGCTTAGGTCGAAATAATTTTTAAGTTATTAATTCTTAATTAAAATTAATTAAGCACGAAAAGGTGATTCTACCTAAATTACTGTCAAGAACATACAAAAAAACATTAAGTACTAACTTTTGTTTTATTATTCAATACTTACCTGCTTATTTTATTATAATAATAATATTAAGTCTAGTAGATTATATAGCCATCACTTCAAATTATTACCATTATTGGACTACTACATCTAATGTCTATATGAGAAAAGTAAAATTATTAGTATTAGGGCTTTTTATATAAACACAATTTTCTACATTTGCAGTTTTATGTTATAAATATATAAACAGTACCACGACATGGATTGCCATGCGATATCTATTCTATAATTTTTCAGTATTCCTGCTAAGTTAAAAATGTTTATGAACAAACTTCGTCTTTTGCAACATTTTGTTTGTAAGCAATATTGCTAATATTTTTTGTTTATGAAACCTACTATTATTTTTAGAAGAAATTTTTGTATTTTTAGTTTATTTATCTTTATATTTCTTGCATTGTAACCCTTATGTGTTGGTTAATCGAAAAAAGACTCATTTATCTGTTGTTTAAAATGATCAAAGCACCTAGAATATTATTTATTTGTGTTCCATATTGTATAATAAAATAATGAAGGTAAGGAGTATTTTTATTATATTATAATTCGGTAGTGAAAGGGTTAAAAAGTAATTTTTCAAGCCTTTTTTACTACTTTTTGTTAGGTAAATTTTAGTTCCAATAATCCAATACATACATTATTGTAAACTTTTAATCGGTTATAAAAATTTTAATTTTCATCAAATTATTTCAATTGTATTTAAATTAGGGTCAAAAATTAGTACACTAGCTCCATCAACATTTATATCTTAAAGTTTTCAATGTCAAAATTTATTATTCTAGGCTATATACAATTAAATCTAGAATTATGTAAAATAGACTCATTCTGAATTATACAATTAATTTCTCTGAATCGTAATCGTAAAATTGAAAAACGTTTGAAAATAGTAAGAAATTAATGAAAACGAAACAAAAAACCAAATTCAACGAATTTCAGTTTGATTCAATAATATTTATAAAAAGTTATTTACAGTTAATTTTAAATAATAATTTTTTTTTTCTTTATTAAAAAAGTCATCTTTAGATATTATATATTTGTGTATAACAAAACTTATCCCTTGACATATTTATTGTAAGAAAAAATATTAAAATAATTTAATTGAATGATTGATAAGCCTAAGCTGTACGATAGTGGTATTTATTTATTTATTTTTTATTAATTTTTTTTAATTTTTTAAATTAAAATAATAAAAAGTATAATTTATCAAATTATTCGTTGTGTAAATAACTTTAATATTCATTTAGTCTTCAGATTTCATTTACGAAAATTATTTAACAGCATAAATTAAGCCAATAGCCCAAGTAGTTAGAGATTACAAATAAATTTATTGTAATTCCAGTTATAATAAATGTAAATATATAAATAAAATAAATAAAATAATTTTGAATTCTTTTGAACCCCATTGAAAATATCATCGTCGGATATAGAAGGCGAAAGTAACAAGCAGTTAATTCAAATATCATATGCCTGGCGATATGTTCGTTCGCATCATTTTTACATAATATTTTTGTTTTTGATTTTATATAGGTATATACTGTCAGATAAAAAAGCTCAGGGCAAACAAATCAGACATCTTTTATAGACGAAAGCTTGCATCATGTTGCTAAGCGGTGAGATCATTATCCATTGGGTTACTATCCATCATCTAGCTAGTACCTAATGTTAGTAAGAGATAAAAATAAATAGCTAACATGCTATACCTAATTAGTTAGAATGTTAAAAAGATAAATTCAAATACAAAAAGAAAGTAGAAAAAGAACAAATATCATTCCAATAACTAAATTTATCAATTATAAAGCTTTAATTTTAAGCTTCTTTTAAGGTTAGTATCAAAACGAGCTGCTCTAGAGTTAGATTCACATAACATTCTAGACTCAGGTCCGAATACTTGTCTATAATTACCGTAGTCAGTAGTGTCATGTAGGAACGTAAATTAAGCGGTTTCTCTCTAAAAGTTATTAAATCCCTAATTTTAGGTGCCAGGATATCTTTAGCAATAATTTGATGGATAATTGTAATATCAGCCACCAATCGACGTTGTTGGAGAGATTTCAAGGTCAATCAAAAAACAACCTATCTTCGTAAGGATGAAGTTGAAAAGAGTCAGATCATGAAAAAGCACGTATAGTGCAAAGTGTAAAAATTTACGCTGAACTACTTCAGTACGTGAAATATCAACATTACGATAATATGGAAACCAAACTTGCGAAACATATTCAAGTGTCGGTCTAACATATGTGATATTATAAATGTTTTGTAATATAAGGATCTGTAAACTCTTTGTGTCAGCCCATTATAAATCCCAGCATATAGAATTAGCTTTATTAATAATGGAATTGAAATGTGATTTAAAGTTAGTCTATGATCCATATAGACAAAATAATACCTAGATCACGAGTCAACTCAGAATGGTTTAAAGTTTGATTCCCAAGATGGTAATCAAATTCAATAATAGCATCCTACTAAAGCTAACAACCTGACATTTAGAGGCATTTAATCTGAGGTTGTTGGTGTAGTACAATTCGGTAAAATTGTTAAGATCATTTTGAAGTGGGGTATACAATCATTAACAGATATAATGGTTTTGCTAATTTTTGAGTCATCAACAAAACAACTTAACTTTTAGCTGATACAATAAATTGGAAAATAGTTACCTTGCGAATTTTTTATACACGGTAGGTATAAGAATTTGTACACTTAACCGTTGTTTTGTTTTGAGTTTTAATTTGATTCGATTTAACATTACTTCTGACTGATTCTTAAGTTCTAAATAAAATAAAAATTTTTAATATTAAAAAAATTTCATTCAATTAATTTAATTGATTTAAAAAAATAAAAAAAAAATGTATTATTGAAAACAGTAGCACTGATTTGTTTTTTCTTCTTAATTTTTTTTTTAAACTTCTGAAGTTTTAAAATACACTTTAATAACAATAATAATTTTTAACTCGTTTATATTACCAAAAAAAAAACAAAAATCCCTCTAAAAATTCCCATTTTTTTAACTATCCCAATTATATATGTCTTATGAAAAGTGCTATTAAATATTTGAATGAAGAAGAAAAAAAAAATAAAACATCACAGTCTGAACAATTAATTTTTTTTTTTTATTTACAAGAGTTTTCATTGCTCCAGCAACAGCTCAGTCAGTACCCTGATGATGTCTGGAATGCTTTAATATTATAAAGATGAATCTTAGAAGAATTATTCTTTGTTTCCTAAAAATTTTCAAAAATTTATTATTTTGGAATTTGTTTTTTCGTTCTCTCTTCTATCTCTCTTGTGTTTTTGGGTATCATATACACTTAACTTACCTATTTCTCATATTTTTATATCATCATAAATGTTTATAAAATATGAAATAAGTAATAAAAATAAAAAAGAAACCAAGATATAAATATGAAATTTTAATGTTTAAATTCCTCATACTGGTTTTCTTTGATTTTTAATTTTTCTTTTTACTATTGATTATTGCATAAAGCAGTAACATCCGAATGCAAGTCAGTAAATATTATACAACAGCAGCAGTTTCTTATTGTTTATATTGTTTTGGATGTAAATTATATACAGTAAAGGTGGCCCATGAAGAATTTTTTTTTTTGATTTTTACATGAAGAATTTATTCTTCATGGATCCAAGATCGTTAATTTAAAAAAAAAAAAAAAAATTAATGAAAACATGTAAATTTAATCCGTATGGATCCATCCAAAAAAATGTAGGTATTCCATTAATGTAATAAAAATGTCTTAAATTTGATCATATTATGCTACCGTTTAATGGTCGAAAACCGAGTTGGATATATGGTGTTTTTTCCTGGTTGTCGATAGTCGTAATCGTTATATCTCAGTTTGTATTTTTTTTTTAAATTAAAAGAATTTTATTGATTTTCAATTATATTTATTTAATTTTTTTTTTTAATTTTTCTTCAAAAAAAATCTATAAAATGAATGAACGACTTCTTATAACTTTGGCAATCAATATATGTTTGTACAATAAAAGCAAAAAAAAAAAAAAAATATTATATTTACAACTTGTAATAAAATTTTACAATATATGTATACAATTTAATAATAACTGCTGCTGCATGAGCTGAAGTAAAATTTATTGGTAAAAAAATTTAAAAAAAAGTCTACAGTTTTTCAAAATTGTAAAAATGAAAATTTTTTTTTTTTAAATTATTAATTATTTGTTGTTGTGTTTTTCTTCATATGTTAACAACGTACATTTTTTTTTTTTTTTTAATTTATTTAATTTTCTTAGATTAAAATATTGAATTATAAATTTTGATTGTTATTTTTAATTATTAATTATATACTTTACTGTACATATGTACATAAATATGTAAAACTTTTTAATGAACAAGAAACTATATGCCTAACTTACTTATTTTTAGAAACATAAAATTATCGCTTTAGACTGATAATAGAATTTGTTTTTTTTTTTAGTTTTAATTAGACTGGCTTACATTCGTCTATTTTACAAATTTATTATTTAATTTTCAACTAATTTGTTTTTTAAATTATGTCGTAAGTATATATGTATGTGTACATACATATATATATATATATATATATATATACTATATAGATATTCAGTTAGTCCCTAATCATAGTATAAATATAATTTAAGTGTGATTTTTTTTTCTGCAAACAGATGCAGATTCTGCTTAGAAGAGGTCCTCCTCCTCCTATCATATTCTATTTGTTTGCCACGGCATAGTTCGCAAAAGATGAATATTTCCAGGAATACACATTGCCTGATTCTATAATTGCCATCAGAGCAATATTAGTTTTTATCAAGGACATAGACCTACAATTATGAGATAAGCGGGTAAGTACAATAGATCTTAAGAGGCCACACTTACATAGATTACTTAATTCTACATTTATTCATTTACTAATTTTTCGATTCATACCTTGGGCTCTTTTTTTCAAAAATATT